>JAJQWJ010000004.1:46422481-47773731 GCA_023637945.1 Phaethornis superciliosus | reverse complement strand
AAGAAAAAGAAAAAGGAAAAGAAAAGGAAAAGGAAAAGGAAAAGAAAAAGGAAAAGAAAAAGGAAAAGAAAAAGGAAAAGAAAAAGGAAAAGAGAAAGAGAAAGAAAAAGAAAAAGAAAAAGAAAAAGAAAAAGTAAAAGAAAAAGAAAAAGAAAAAGGAAAAGAAAAAGGAAAAGAGAAAGGAAAAGAGAAAGGAAAAGAGAAAGGAAAAGAGAAAGAAAAAGAAAGAAAAAGAAAAAGAAAAAGAAAAAGAAAAAGAAAAAGGAAAAGGAAAAGGAAAAGGAAAAGAAAAAGAGAATAAGAAAAAGAATAAGAAAAAGAAAAGAAAAAGAAAAAGAAAAAGAAAAAGAAAAAGAAAAAGAAAAAGAAAAAGAAAAAGAAAAAGAAAAAGAAAAAGAAAAAGAAAAAGAAAAAGAAAAAGAAAAAGAAAAAGAAAAAGAAAAAGAGAATAAGAAAAAGAATAAGAAAAAGAAAAGAAAAAGAAAAAGAAAAAGAAAAAGAAAAAGAAAAAGAAAAAGAAAAAGAAAAAGAAAAAGAAAAAGAAAAAGAAAAAGAAAAAGAAAAAGAAAAAGAAAAAGAAAAAGAAAAAGAAAAAGAAAAAGAAAAAGAAAAAGAAAAAGAAAAAGAAAAAGAAAAAGAAAAAGAAAAAGAAAAAGAAAAGGAAGTTCGAGGCAAGAGGGGATTGGGAATTTTCAACATTTCCACAAACTCAGAATTTTACACTGAAATTGCTTGGCAAGTGCTGAAATAGAAAGCTATCTCATTTCAGGAACACTTTGATCCTTCTCCTCCTCTGATAAACTGTCATGCAAATTTCCTAGGAAACTGCATCTGGGTCTTCAAGGTGGCAGTGATGAAGGTTTCCCTGACTCACATGCCCTGGATCCATCAACAGTTTCAGGCTCAGAATTTCATCTCTGCAGAAGAGCTCCTAGAAGCCCGTAGCTCTCACAATTGGCACATTCTAGCAGGAATGCCAGCAGCCAAATAGTGGCAGCTTCTAGGAGCTACATCTCATTTCTCAGACCAAACTGATAGAAAAATATGTCCAAAAATTATGGCAAATATAAGGCTTGATCTTAAAAGGATCTTGAAGCCTTTATTTACTTTAAATCTAAGGCCTTTTCCAGCTTCCCTCAGGTAATAGTAGGGCTTTTGCATAAGTACGAAATCTGAATTTGCCCAAGCACAGGGCAGCCAAGGTGACAAGAAAAAAAGTAGTAATAACACTAAATTGCACTAAATGATGATTTCTAAATAAAGGAGGGAGAAAAGCATTTGAAAGAAACAGTTGAAACAATCAAGGTCAGTAGTAGCATTCCCACATGTGAGAGTTTTTCTAACATTGCAATATCCCTGTACTTCCAGAAAAGATACCATCACCATGAGAACACAATAATATGCAATGGAAGTAGTTTATTTATTTGCTCATCCCTCTCTCTAGAAAGTCTGCTTGCACAGCCATCTAAGTGAACTGCCACAAATCTCCTTGACTTTGATATATGTGAATGGCTGCAGAAATACAGGTGGTCTGGAAAAGACAAAAAAAGCTTAACATTCTTCAAAAAAACAGTGACAGGCAGAGAGTACCTTGATGAGAATGTAAATATGTGACTTGTTTTATATGTGAGAGAGAATAAGGACTAAGGGGCATAAACACTATGTGGAGGGAAGTATGTCCCTAGGGCTGAGCAGAGAGGGAGCTGTTGGCAGGACCTCCCACCTCCCTCAGCTGCCAAGATCAGCAGCTCTCGGCTGAGATACCCCCTACATGGAAGCAAAACATAGAAAATCTGCAAAAAGTTGTTGCAGGACCTGGAAAGACACAAGATGTGGGAGAAAAGTTTGAGACTGAAATTCAAGCCGTTTTCTACCTTTGTGGCTGCCATGCTTCTTCTCTTCTGCAGGAACTGACTGAATCTTCAGCAAATCAAGGCCTGGGACTAGAACAAACTATTTGCTCAGTTGTGTACTGAGGGAAGACTTGTGCTTCTTACCCTGAAGCTCAGCAGCCATCCTCTCTCCCCAGTGGTGTGCATGGGTTTGATATCAATCTTTGTAACAGAGGATGGAGGACTACAGCCACTGCTTAGCTTTGGAGACCAAACAGTTATACTTCATGTTTGTTTCCTCAACACTATAAGGCTATAGGCCTCAAAAAGAGGTTTCCTGTAATTAGGAAATTAGTGTAATTTCCTAATTACACTCTCAAAGGCCCAGCTAGTACAGTTAGTTCCAGCATCACTATTATAAATGCCCATCCAGAGAAAGACTTCTTCCTTGGTCTGAAAATGTCAAAGACAGCAAGCAACAACAGTGAAGACAGGAAGTCTGTGCAGGACTCGGTATAAGCAGGTTTGGAAAGTACATCCATAGAGGAGATAGATTAGAAAATGCAAACAGAAAAACCATGAGCAACTTTGTTCATTTTGCATTGCAGCTTCTTTTTAGCTCACTGTATTCACCAATCTTTATTGCACAATGTCTGCAGCTTTCACTATTTTCACTATTCTTTGTATGCAGTAAATTCCCTGTTGTTCAGAACACAGCAGAATCTTCCCTTACCTTTTCTGCTTTCATATACTGACAGACTTAGGACATCAGGCCATTGCTTTCTCAGAGAATACATCTCCCAGTGAATTTATTCTGCATTTGCTTTGGGACATGATACTGCTCACATTCACAGTTAGCCAGCTATGACTTCTTCTTCCATGGCGCTTTTCTCCAGATTTCCTCAGGATATGGTCCCTGCAGAGACAAAGAACTTTGTATTGAGGAATAAAGAAAGAATAACAAAGGAGACAGTCTGGCAAACACAAAAAAGTCTGTAATTCTACAGACTCCTATTACTGAAGATTTTTTTCTTATTACAGTGTATGCAACACCACACAAGTTATAGCATGCAAAGACAAAGGAATTACTGTCTTTTCATTAAAAACAGTAAAGGGAAAGGTTTCTTTTAAAAGTTGATAGGATCTTTTAACACTGAGTCTTCAGTAAATTTTCGATACAGTCTTTCCATAGTTCTACCATAAACTCACTGTTCATGCTCTCCCTAAAAAGCACGTATGGTGTCATCTTTCATCTAGTGTAAAATTTATCATTCATCCCTTTAACAATGGACATTCAAGAACTACTGATAATTCCTAAACTTAACAAAAGTATATTACTAGCCTTCCAGAAAAGCTGTTTTGTCTGAATATAAGAATATTTAAGACAAGAGTTACCAAGTCTTTTCTTCCAGAACATTAAATCTGATATTATAATAGTGTCCTGTGACACTAGAACACTATCAAAGTATTGCAGAGGTATCATAATGGAACATTTCAAAAGTACTGAGGTTCTTAAAGATGAAGATATTTCCCACGTAGGAGTTCCAACAAATACCAAAACCATGTACTGGCATCCTTGATTTTAGTGGAAGAGGAGCTCCAGTTTTCGAAGGTCCACTACACTTTTAAGCATCAGGCATTTTATTAAGTTTGTCCCTAGAGTTTATACAAGTTTTTAACTTATATTTGTAAAGCACAAGATGGAGGAAACCCCTCTACCAGAAGCTGCCTTTGCAACTCCCCTTGCCCCCCACCAAGAAATCCTCATTACCTTTCCCAAAGGGATTGCAGGAGAGGAAGGAGACAGAAAAGGGTCTGCATTTGGCCTAGGGCCTGTGTACAGTAGAGATAAGGACTGGGGAATGAAGCTGTCAAAGGTCTGCTCAGGTTGTTCAATCTGATGTCTCACCACACTGATTAGTCAAAACAGCCCTGAAACACAAGGTGCTTTTTCGGCGGGCTTCCGTAGTTTCACTGACACCAACCTTCCCCCATTGGCTGGCACAGTGTTGGGTCCAGGACTAGTGATTTTCTGTTATCTATGTCTCTTAACTTTTCTTTTACTCCCTCACTTTATCTGTCTTTTCCTCTTTCCTAAAATTATTTATATAACCAGAAGTTTTTCCCAGGTTACACAGCATTAATATCTATGTATTGCGGTTTCTTGTGATCTAAATAATTTGTGACTGTGCAATGTGAACATCAAAGTATCTGCTTTTGTGCTTTTATTATATACATACATACTTGTGGGTGATTTGTTTTCCCTAAGAATTGCTCCAAAATAACCTTTAACTGCTAAAGCAGTAAAATTGCTATTTTGTTTGTAGAGAAACAGACCTTGAGTGTTGTTTCACCTTAAGCTGATCCAGGGGTATGGTCTGAGGGGGTAATTTTTCCCTCAAAGGGAAACCGTGGCCTGGGAGAGGGAATCTCTTATGGTTTTCATCTGGGTCTGGTCACAGGATGTAACATGTAGAAATAAGTCCACTTGAAAAAAAAATATGCAAAAGTCTCTACAAGACACTATTTTTAGGTAGGTTTCATTTTACCAGATTTAAACTTCAGTACATAGTGACCATTTTTTAAAAATAATATGTCAGATGTATTACCCTAGCAGACTTCAGGATGTACTTTTTTCCTATTATGACAACATAAATAAGGAATATCTCCACTGATGTCACTGACATTCCAAGAGTAATGGAGTGGAGAACCTAGCTTTTGGCATTGTCTCACAACACTCTGCTAGGTTCTGTGCGTGTATGTCATGTTCCAAAGGCTGGAAACATGGAAGTTCCTGTTGGATTCCTCCAGGCCAAAGTAAAGATAACACAATATTGGGTGCTATCACACAACTTTATTGAACAGGACTGGTAGGCATTACAATGGTAACTATGAAACCTGCTTCTGTATAGAGAAAGTCCTTACCTGCTTAAGTTCTTCAGATTTTTCAAGACAAATGCGTAAGACATGTGCCTATTGCATTGTAAAAGAGACCAAACTGCTCATAAAAATAGGAGCAGAATAAGTAGAATTGAAAAAGTGCAGAAGCATTCCAGATAACACACATCCAGTAATTTCTCATTTTGCAAATATCTGTCAGAGAATGAGTGGGAAAAGTTGAAAAATAAAGTAGATCTATCTGCTACTAAATTAATATTAATTTAGAAATATGCATGAACAAGTTGCTCTGAATTAAAGTTTTCCTACCAAAAGCCAAAATGTGGGATAGAGAGCAGTCAAGTTGTCTGAAGTGGCATGAGACAACTAAAAGGGATTCCCTTTGGAGAGGAAGTTTAAATAGACATATTTTCATCAGTGACATAGACAGTGGGATATAGTGCACTCTCATCAAGTTTACAGATGGCACCAAGCTGTGTGGTGAAGTTGACACATCTGAGGGAACGGGTGACATCCAGAAGGACTTAGATAAGCTCAAGAATTGAGACCTTCATAAGGTTCAGAAAGGCCAAGTATAAGGTCCTGCAACTTGACTGGGGAAACCCTTGGTATAAATGGAGACTGGAGGATGAAGGAACTGAGAGCAGTCCTGCAGAGAAGGAATTCAGGATCCCAGTGGATGAAAAATGATGTGCCAGCAATGTGCCAAGCCATATCCTAGGCTGCATTAAAATAAGTGGAGCCAGTAAGATGAAGGCAATACTCCCCCTACTCTACTCTCTGGAGATCGACCTGGAATACCGTGTCTGGTTCTTGGGCCCCAACATAAGATGTGGACATTTTGCACTGGCTCCACAGAAGGGCCACAAAAATAGTGGGAGGGCTGGAACACCTCTTCTACAAGGAAAGACTTAGAGACTTAGGATTGTTTAGCCTGGAGAAGAGAAGTCTCTGTGGAGGCCATATTGTGGCCTTTCGGTACTTACAGGGGTCCAATAAAAAAGTAAAATATTAGAACAAAGCAGGGCACTTCTTAAGAACAGTCTAAAGCATGGCAGTAGAAAGATAAAAAATAGGTATACCACAACTACTCTGTATGAGAAGAGATGTCAGATACACTGCTGGATAGATCTATTTTGTGCCATTGTTGACAATCCTTAAGGAGCTATAAATGGCTGTGGCCATTTCTCCCTGTTACAAGTTAAAGCTTATATGAGTAAAGAGCGCTTCCTAAAGAGCAGCTGATGTCCTGGGCCACAGACTGCAATCCAGGCTTCTTTTTAATTTCTTATTTTCTATTCCTTTGAAGTATACCCTCCTTAACGTCCAATATCCATGTACTACTTGCCTTTGAATGTGCTATTACCAGCAAATCAAACCTGATCGTGTTGGCATCATTCATCCTTGAATGTCCACAGAACTCTTTCTCATATTTTTTCTCATTTGCTTGAATCTAAACAGAGATCACCTTCTTGCAGGTGAACAAAGTAAAACATGGTCATGTGCTTTCAGAGATATATGTCTTAGTTCTTATTTTTTCCATTATCAGAAAAAAATTGATAAATTCTGTGACTGAATTCAGTCCTAGTTACCTCAGTTAATATTTCATGCTTTATATAAAAGGTGTTTTTGAAAAAAGGTCTTCTGCAATAAAAGTTTCAGCCTCATGTGGTTATCCATTGTTGCATATTTCTGTAATGGGCATTCAAAAAGTATTTTTCAGGTCTACGCTTTTTTTGCTAATATGTTACTCATCAGTACAAAGTCCACACAGCTAGTAATTCATAGGATCTCAGATTTCATCTCTAGAAGTTCAACTTTTCCATTAAGCTTATACTACAGATGGAATGTTTTGGTTTGTACTGACTTCCATTTGCCCTTCAGGCCTCTAGACAGCTCTCACAGCAGAGAGGTAAAGTAGTGAAAAAAATGCCTGACCCTAATTGCTGTGCTTCCTGTAGAATATAAATGTAACCAGGTAGCGTGAGTGGTTTATGTGAGCATACCTATCTACCTGAACAGTAGAAATAGAAAGTCAAATTCACTTAGGCTTTAGAGACTATGATTTCTAAGACTTAAATGTGGGGAAGTCTCAGTATTTAATTTATTAATTAATTTATTTATTGACAAACAAATTTATTTATTTATTATATTAATTTATGAAAGTTAGATTTGGCCTTTGTTGGTCACCAACAGATGATCCTCTGCAAGCAAACAAGGGAAAGATGGGAAAGTTAGAGAAGCTCATGATTTATTCTGTTCATTTTCTTAGAAAGTCATTTAACAATGTAGAATTTGAGGATAACTGTGCCCATGTTCATATGAATAAAGGCAAGCAGAAATCATACTAGGAAAGACAAATTGCACTCCTGCTAATTTACTACAGAAACAAAAATCAACACCTTGTTCAAAAGTCTGTGTATAATTGCCAAGATTATGATACGATGTTCTTGTCATGAGAGGGGTATTGGAGTGTTTTATTCAGCATGGGTGGACTTTTATAAAACCTTTTTAAATATAACTATCTTCAGTTACACCATGTATACTACCTGAGGATTGAGTGTGGTTGACACAATGGTGATAGCTCTGCGTTGAGCAGTAGTTAACCACAAAGCACATAAAGGGAGAAATATTAAAGTGCAACCTGATTTTTCAAAAGGAAGCAGATACAGAAGCACACAACCCTAGATCTGTTCTTTTAACTTCACACTCCTCTATTAGAAGGGTTTACCTTAAGAGCCTTTGATAAATCTGACACAGACAGCCCATGAAAGACTGGTGAATAGGCTATTGCTATCTCTTGGTTAAGCAATGATGCCTCTCATTCTGTCGAGTGTTCTCCTTCACTGCAAAAGACCAGGCTTATTGTTGTGTGGGGGAGCTGGCAGTACAGCTGGGATTAGCTTTTCACAGTCCTTGTGGTACCAGCAATAGCTTCCAACTCCAAATATTATAAGTCCAGGGACTGTGGCTCTGCTTTCAATGGACTCTGGAAAGTCCACCCAGTGGAACTGTGTGACAGCTGCAAAAATGTCCATAAAAATAATCCCTATATTTGAGATTTCCTAACAAATGGAAAGAGGACCAAGATGGTTGTATTCCTCTTGATTTCTGAGAGCCCAACACTCCTGGTTTGTCCAGTCCCAAAGGGTGTTTTCTCACTACAAAAGAAGTCAAGGGTGCAATAATAGTTTTGGCCTATTCCCTCCTTGCAGGTAGTAATCGAGCCAGAGGACTTAATAGATAATCAAAAAGGTATAAGCAATAGCATAAACTCTGAAAAAAAATATATAATTTTGGTGTTTATATGACAGTCATATAAATGTGAAAGCACTAAGTGAACTGAGAGATTTGAGAGAATTACAGGTGTATCTTGCCAGTACAATGAATATGAGATGGATGTCTGGGTTTTCATGGTCCCTCTGAAATATGTCTCTTTCCACTCAGTCTTGGAAGTAAGAACCATAATGTTAAGCAAAACAATTTTTATCAACCCAAATACATGTGATGGCCTGTTCGTAAAAGGAAGAAGATATGGAAACACTGCAACTGGTAGATTGTGTATCTTTTACACACTGCACATAAAAAACCTAAATGTTTTTGTGAAGGGATGGGGAAAATTCCATTATTTTAGAAACACCTCAAAATGTCTGTGTCTGCAATATGTTTTTGACTAATCTTTACCTGGAAGCATTAGAAGCAACACAAATTGCATTATATGGAAGGAAATTTATGTGGAATGTGCAACAGAAGATTCAATTGATACAAAAATTAGTTGACTTGCTTTTCTTTAACCAAAAGGCTCCACCTTTAAATTTTATCTAAGAAAAGCAGAATGATTATTCTAATTGTTCATTCTTAGGCTTCATTTTAATTGTGAAATAAATCTTCTTCAGAATTAGCTCCCCCCAGTGCATACCATCTAGAGCTGTATTTTGTATTTTTAGCTAGAAGGCTGTTAATACTGCTCCATTGTTTGGGCTACTGCTGAACAAATTTGGTACAGCATCAGGGCTCTCTCTCCAACACCCCCACATATCCTTAGGCCAGTGGGCTGCAGCTGGACGATAGTTTGGGAGGGAACACCACAGTCACATCTGACCTAAAACAACCAAAGGGATATTCCATACCATATAATTTTCAGCAATGAAAGCTGAAAAAAGGACAGGTTAGGGGAGGCATTCATTTATTTATGCACTTGACTTCTGAAGCAACCACTGCATCTACTGTGGCCCTACTTCCCAGGAAGTAGCTGGACATCACGTTACAATAGGAAGTAGAGTATAAATCTTGGCTTTTTTTGTTTACACTAGGTACATTCTATGAGAAACAACGTGACCTGTGCTTACTGGGAGAATTTGCTGGGGGCAAATTCTTAAATCAATGTACTCATATCAAGTATAGCACATGGCAGAAGACAGGAGAGGGGCCCTAATATGAGTTTAAAGTCAGGAGGAGAGATTGTCAGGTGGAGGTACCAGGTTAATAAAAATCACATTTTTACTGGATACTGAAGGAGTCTTTGAGACTGCTATTTCAAATAATTCTTTAGATGTTATATATTTGGTACTTTTCAACAATTCCAGGTTTTGTCCTGTAGATCACTGCAATTTGCATTTTGCATCAAATGGGAAATTTGTTCAAGAATTTCAGACTGTGAAGTTCTCATTCTCAAATAGAAATTTAATGTGTTTTTAATACTGCTGTATTTCTCATTAGAAACATATTTTGTATTTCCCATTTGAAAAGTTACAGTTACTAAAAATCCAGTTATGGGGGGGTTTAATTGCTAATAATTTCACATCTTTTGCCTTCCAGCTTGAGTTTGATTATGGCTAAAAATATTTGTTATATGCTTCAAGAAGCTATGGATACCTATGAGAGTAGTATTGAGTATGATCTTGGAAATATTTAGAATTATTTCTAAAATGTCTGCCAAAAACACCAGATCCAAAACTGAAAATATATCTATTAGCAGCTGTTAAACAGAACAAAAAAATCTGTGTGAAGTCACTAACACTCAGTACTAGTGTCTGTGTGGTACCTTCATGGTATTAGAGAGATGTCGGTTAAAAACCAAGTATGAGCTGAGAAAGAAGAGGGGGCTTGTTTCAGCTCTATGGCCTATCTCAGTAATACATATTATAGTAAAAGGCTTTTAACTGCAAACGGATTACTAGAGCATGGAAAATACCCCTTTGGGTATTTTTTGGGGTACAGGTCTAGCTCCTAGACACCCGTGCCCACATTGCTCCCATGTCTGGTTTCAGAAGGAGAGAGGAAAGGGAGTAAAGCCCAAGTAAAACTACTCGATTGCATTCGAAACCAATAACTGTTAGTTTAATAATCATTGATTCAATATTGTTTAGAACCCATCCTGGGCAACTGTACTAGTTATTAAGTTTTAATTAACCTAACAACAACAAATACTCCAAAATATTAGGTTATTATTAATCACAGTTGCATCCAAAATGTTAGTATGACTATTAATAACATAGTGAAAAAAAGATCTGAAGTACCTGTTTCCATGAAGTCCCAGACCTCTTGTGGTTTATGGCATGCTACAAGAGTACATGCTGGTCTTGGCTGAGTGGAACTTGATTTGAAAGAATACCTATTTCCACATAATTATCTAAATTATTCCAGAGGCTTTCCTGCAGCATGCTGAGACCTTTGGAACCTTAATATAATACACACATCTAATAATATAATTCTGTTTGTATTAGGACAATTCTTTTAAAAACAGGATTGATTCATGCACTGTGTGAACAGACAGCACACACTTCCACATATTTTAATAACGCAAATCATTATTATAAATGTTTTGACGTTAAATATCTTCTTAATCCTATGAAACACACATTAGTGGCAGGCCTCCTACCAAAACTGAAAGATATGCATAATATTTTAGTGTCATACCTAATAACAGCCAGACTGTAATTGCCCAGCTCATTGTTTATAAGTGACTTTCAGTATTTCCACTGCACACAGGTGACTCAAAGGGGGCTGTAAAGGTGACCCAGTCTTGGATTGCCTGAGGCCCTCTGTCCTCAGAGATTACCTACTGAGACGTGTAGACAGCTCAGCCCTGAGCTCTCCACAAGCCAGAGACTAAACAAGGCAGTGCTGCATAGTTCAAAGACTAGAAATATGAACAGAGCCTTGAAATCCTTCATCAAATAATATGCCCTGAGCCTCAAACTGAGCCTCAAACTAAGCCACTGTTCAGTTGCCCAAGAAAGTAAGATAAAGAGAATCTGGGGGGTTTGGTTCTGGTTTCATCAAAAAACCTTTGTGATCCTGATGATCACAAAGGCTGCAAAAGGGGGGGAAACAGTAGAGCCAACTGAAGTGAAGCTCCCCCCATAGATGAATAAAGAAAATTAGGAGTAAACTCCAACACAGTGCCTCAAGACAATAGTTGAATCCATTCAGACACATTCTTTCCCTCTGTCAAGTAAAACAGAGGCTAAAACCCCAAAGATCTGGATTGGAAATGGGAACTGCTTCTCCAACAATAGATCTGTCCTGTGTGAAGACCCTTCCTCCCTGGATCAGGGTGCTGACCAGGACCAGTTCCCTGGAACTGAGCGCCCTTACCTGGCGGAGCAAGCATGTATCTTGCATGTTATAAATTTGTATCTGTGAATCTCTATAGGTTGTAATAGTTTTATCTGTGAATCTTTGTATGTTCTAATAGTGTGTTGTGTAAATCTTTATATGATGTGGCAGTGTGTTCTTACTTTTAAATTGTAATAGAGCAATCTTCCGTTGCATTGGTGAAAACCCACAATAGCAGCACATTAAATCTGTGAGTGCAGTTCGATTTAACTTGTTGCTTGAGCACTGCAGTCAGATCTCTTTTCATCACACAGATCATGAATAGCAAACTCAGCATTCAACACAGGAACATCAGAATAAAAAAGGGTTTGTTCAGTGTTAGAACACAGTTACCTTCAATCTTAAACTCACAGGTGTGAGTTTTTTAAGTACAACCTTTAATCTTTTCTGTCATTCCAGACCAACCTGCATTATTGCGCAGCATAGAGAGCCTAATCTGAAAGAAAGCCTTCCTACCAAGTGCTGACACTGCCTCATCCACAGCAGCAGACCACAGTTACTTTCTAAACATGGGTAAAACAACAGCCTGTTGCATCTAATAGAGTCAGACACATATGCCAAGTCACACATACAACCACTATTGTAGGAAAAGCAATTGTAATGAGCAGTCTTACAAAGGGGCAACACTTTTTGCCCCTGCTGCAACTCTTCTTCAAAACTAAGGAAGTCTTTAGTTGTGGAAGTTTAAAGCTTTTTAATGTCATTGTTCTCAGACAGGACAGGTTCTGCTGATTTGCAGCTATGTAAAGTGACAATAAAAATGTGGCAATAAAAAAGGCTGCATACTTCACATAAATAACTTACTAGTCAATAGGAAGGCGATAATAATGTACAACATTAAGTATTTCAGGAAAATGCATAGATAGAACAGCTAAGATACAGTCTAATAGGTAGCTCTTTAGGCCTTCTTTTGCAGATGCTGCAGATGTTTCATTATTGTGCTTTGCCTGGTTGTTTAAAAAATACATGAAAAAATCTAGATATCTGTATTTTTTAAATCTTCCTTAATTTTCAGATTGAAACAAACCTTTTGTTTTCCTTTTAACTAAAGCAGTGATTTTCTGTAATAATTTATGTCTCAGTTCAGATGAAATTAGCAGTAGTGAGTATTGATTGTGGTCTTTTTAAATTCAGTCTCAGAAAATGAAATTTCAAATTAAAGATACATTTAATTCAGTGCACATTCTCCACATGCTTTGTTTTTGCTGCAGCAATTTACAATATGAGCCAATGAAAACTAAAACAAAAAGAGAAAAAAAATATTTACACCTTTGTACATATCAGCCATTTAGTCATACAGACATTTTCTTGCCACAAGCTCTCAATAAGCAGATGTCCCTGCAGGAAAATTGGAACAGGATGATCTTTAAGGTTCCCAACAACCCAAACCATTCTATGATTCTATGATGGTCATGTAGTATGCATTACCCTCAAGCACCACAATAAGCTGATCTTTCAATAGCATAAAGCACATGCTCACTTGCTGTCTGCTTTCATCCCAGCCCATGCAGAAAATATCCCATTCATCTTAGGCACAGAAACAGCATAATATGAATTGCAGAAGGACCAAAATAACCTTTACTGAAGCAACATTCCAACATCATTACAAAGACATTTTGTATCATTTGTGCCCATAGAGATTATTAATACTTTTCAATCTACAAAGAAAAAAACAAACCTGGAATTAAAGATTATGCAATTAAAAAAAAAATCAGGAAAGTTTCACGGCTTGACCAGAGTGGACATAATTTCAATTCTGTTTTTTCATTTCCACTAAGGAGGTAAAAAATATATTACTTAGATTAATTGGACAAATTTCTATCAACGATTAGACTTCAACATTTGATTTTTTATGTTTCAGATATTTTTTGTTGATGGCAGGGAGTTTTGATAAAGAATTCTGTATACAGTGAGAGCTGCCTTAGCCAGGATCCTGATTTCATCCAGTGCCATTGAATGGCTGCAAAATTCACTGCTATTCATTCCAGGATGGGAGAGATTTTGGAAGTTGCTAAATACCATTCCTTTCCACACTACAAAATATTTTAGCATTGAGTAAAGATGGCAATAAATCATACTGTATTACAAGGAACAAAGGAAAAAGACAAGGGGAAAGGAATGGTGATGAGGATAACTACTGTTACTATTATTATGATGATAGGTAAATTTAATAACAAATATTAAAAACTAAAATCTCTCTGTAAATGACAGTAAAAACAATACAATTGTTCCATGGCTATTTTTGACCCAGTATTCTCTTCAGTCCTTAGTTTTCAAGTAAACCTCTATTTTCACTTGCCCTCTTCTATCAACTCAGTATAGCTGCTGAGAGTAAACTTGAGCCCATTCTTTCCTTCTAATAAAGTTTTTTTCAGGATAATTTGTACTCTAAGAGCTCTGCAAACCTATTTTCCAGCATAACTTTTTTTTTTCTGCCTGTACAGAAATTATTTGTAGACCTGCCATGGACTGAAAGTCAGTATATAATTTTGTTACCAGGAATAAAGTAACCGCAAAAAAAAAAAAGTTGTGAAATAATGAAAAAATTATTAAAAGCTTCAGTAAAGTAGTTATGTGAGCAACAGTGCCAAATCTACATGCATTTCTCAAAGCAGAGCAAGATCATCTTTTCAAACACAGGACAGGTCTATTTTTAAAACCCAGTATATCTGAAGCAGTGAACTCAAGATTTGCCTAATTCAAGAATGAGATCAGTGTGCAACAGCCAAACTCATCATGTGTGCTGCTGCAAACTGCATCTAAGTGCATCATTTGTTGAACTTGAAAAGTGCACATAAACTTTTGTATTATGCTAGTACCACTGAAAGATTAATCTGGAAATTTCAGAAAGAAAAAAAAAACCCAACAGCTTTAAAACTATACTCTTTAAATTGCTTAAAATATAGATTTTACACTGCCATTAAGGATTCAATTAGGATATTTCACAGGTAATCACTTTTTATTTTCCATTTCGGACAACCATAATATGGAAACCTCTATGTGATTACAGAACCATTTTTAATGTGGCTTCTCCTTACAACCAAGCGGAAGGCCCAGAGAGGAGGAAATTGATTTAAATGTTTGTTGTATCTTGCAGCTTTAGAGGAAAAACATTGTTATGATTTGAGTATAGAACTGCCTCTTACTCCCAGAAAAAGGCTGTTCAGATCATACAGTTTGTGATTAGTGAACATGGAACCGTAATTTCTACTAAGCCAGATGCCATAGGATACCTGTGTGGCATTTCCACTACACTTCGAACAAAATCAGGTCGATAGTAGTGTAAGTTGACATGGCTTGCCTTGAATGAGAGAGAAAGCTGAGAAGCTCCAAAAGAAACAGCAGGCAAATTTATCCCAAGACCTATCAGAAACTCCTCATAGGTCACAGCCTTGCTGATATGTGACAGTGAGTGGTTTGAGCTGTTGAGATTTCTTGGTTTATTGACACCTACTCAAGGTATCATTGGTTTATTGATACCTACTCAAGGTCTGACAAGGAATAGTGTTTGAAATGGTATCATATCTTGAAGAGTCACTTGACTCCAGACAGTTACTACTAATTCCCCCTCATTTAAGAATCTGTACCATGTTTTTCCAGAAGTTCCCATGATGATATTGATAGTTTTTATTCAAAGACACTACAAGCATCACAGATCAAGAAAAAGTCACGTACCAAACTTTGCCAGTGCATCCACTCAGTGACAGTAGATGCCTGTCTAAATAGAAATGTCAAAATTAGTAGCTGTTGTTGATTCTCCCAAGGTACAAGAGATCTTGCAGAGGAGTATAGGTAGATAGGAGTATAGAGGAATCACCAGTGGTATGAAATTTAACAAGAACAAATGTCAGATTTTGCATCCGAGACTGTGTAATGCTGGTCACAAGCATAAACTGGAAAAGGAGTGGCTGGATAGCAGCCCCACAGAGAGGAATGTGGGCGTGCTGGTCAGCAGCAGGCTCAGCAGAAGTCCACAGTGGGCCCTGGCAAGCACAAGGGCAAACCACATCCTGGGGAGCATCAAACATATTACAGTGAGCCCCTTAAGCGTAGGGGTCACCCATTTGTTATTCAGTGTTGGTCCAGCCTCACCTTGAGTGCTGTGTGCAGTTCTTACAACGTAAGGATGACTTGGAGATCCTTCAATGCATGCAAGGGGGTGACCTCCTTGTTCTCTACAGATTCCTGAGGTAAGGGGCTGTTCTCTTCTCAAGGCATGCTCTTAATTTATAGCCATCTTGGCAGAGGCTGTTTCTGTATGGGCTTTTTATGTATGTATGCATGTGTATATATATATATGTATGTGTATTTATATATTCTGTATTTTTTATTCGTATCTGTATTGCTAGGGACTGTGTGACTAAAATATTATATCTTTTTCTAGTTATGTCAGTAAGTCTAATAGTTACCACCTCTTGCCCTACGAACACTGGCTTGCCTGATATCTAATGGGGTTTGATTACTCATAACAAGTTTTGTTAGAAGATCAGGCAAGAAGATTTTACATATAATTTGCAGAGATGAGAGACAGTAAATAAAGAGATTCAGAGAAGAAATTCTGCTCTAATCATAGTTATATGCATGGGAGAGTTTCCTTAGTGTAGTTTCTCTTCCCATCCTCCAGTTGAAACAAACTATACAAGTTATTACACCCCCTTCAGTATTAATAAGTTCTTCATAGACATGAAAGTCTTTCTTCATCAGTAAGGATGTAAATTAAAGTCTTCAATTGCTAAAGCAAACTGCAATACATACAGAGTTTATGCCATAAGTAGAAAGAAATTCTGTCTTAAATTATTTTTAAAGACCTAACGTTATTCTGAGATAGGTAAATCTTCATGATCTAAATATTCAAGATCTGCAGAAACAGATGAAAATGAAGTACTATGGAGCTGACCTCTCCTACAGTTCATGCTAAGGTGTACGACTGTTATGGCAACAAGTTGACAGTAGAGTTAAATTCAATTATTTGATACTAATTAGTCAAAAAGCATGGTGCTACAAAACAATAAAAAATCAAATCTGAAACTGAGCTAACTTTTTTTTTCTACCTTCTAGAGATGATACAAAAAGATGTGATGGACTTGACACAAAGTCATGTTAACTATAGTTTGGTTCCATCTGCATCACTAAGATCCAGACAGGTTCTAAACCTGTTGAGGCATTTTGGTGACCTGATAATATACATAAATCTAAAGAGAAGTGCAGTGAGGAATTTCCTGGGAATGTTTTTGCAATATTAACAATTCCAGGACATATGAAGAAGTGCTTAGTGACCTCCTTTCTTTCTCCAAGAAAGCAATATGTCCCCCAAATTGTACTAAGGAAATCACAGATAATTGATTACATAACCATTTATGGGATGACAAGATAATGAGAACTGCAAAAGAGATTGTCAGCCAGGCCTCCATCAAGATAAATGTTACAGAATGAGGCAGCATATATTGACAATGTCTCTATAGAAAAACCATAAGAAAAATGGCCATCAGGGGGAATGCATGGCACCAGAGTAGGTACTGATTACCTTTAAATTGGTGCTGAAGAGGTCCTGAAAAGGCTCTAGATTAAGTCGATATCAAATACAAAAGAATTTCTTCAACTAAGAAGAAATATGAGATACAGAAAGTTTGACCCTGGGGCTTATTTTATGACACTGTGACATGTCACCTTAAATGGCCGCTGCCCTGCCGACCTGCCAAACAGGAAGGCACAGGCATGAACAAACCTTGAGTTGTTTGCTGGAAAAGTTGTCCAGCTGCAGCTCTTCATCTACTTTTAAGCACCTCTTTAGAGACATAGGAACTCCTGCTGCTAGTCAAAGAATTTCCTTTTCTATGAGAGCATGACAGGGACTGACACACTGATAACAGTAATACCTTTAGGGTCTGGTACAAAAATGTCAGTAAGCATAACTGGAATAATCAAAGAATCATAGAATGTCAGGTTGGAATGGACCTCAAGGATCATCTGGTCCAGCCATGCTAGGTAATACTGCATTTTATATGAGATGTCTCAGCACCTTGTTGAGCTGAGAATTAAAACTGTCCAAAGTGGGTAAAACCACCACTTCTCCTGGGAGATCCATTGCAGCAGTGTTTGACTGCTTCAGGATGAAAAATTTTCCTCTTGTGTCCAATGGCAATCTCGCCAGGAGCAACTTGTGCCCATTGCCCCTTGTCTTGTCTATGTGACTCCTTGTAAACAGGGAGTCTCCATCTTCTGTGCAGCCACCTTTTAAGTACTGGAACTTAATAATAAGGTCTCCAGTGTAACCCTTCTCTTCTCAAGGCTCAACAAATCCTTTGATATCAAGGATATACACACTCAATATGCTGAGGCTGTCATTGAATAAATAAAACCTGGGCTTGATACGATCAAAGTTCCAAACACTGTCTACACTGTGACGCAAGTCATTTGGATTCTGAGGAGTCAGACAGCTGACCTTCTTATGGAGTCAAAAGTTCATAGAATTTCCTGCTTCAAATGTGCTCTAACTTTAAATTGTAAGAGAATAAAAAAAATTCGCAGCAGTACAAAGTGTTTACCAAAAGCTGCTTGCCATGGGCAAGAGTTGGTCATTCTGCATTCTTTAGGAGTTCATATTAATTGCCTATTGTACTGAGAAACCTGCAGGAAAATATTGCTGTTAGAGGCCTAATATCTCCTAAGATTCACAGGTCTTGCATGAGTAATTCTCCTGGGCTTTTTAAGTTTCAAAAGTACCTAAGTTAGTGACTGTCATGACTAGTGCACTGACAGCGTTAGTAGCCATGAGCATTTCAGTAAATATGTAAATATTTAAATTACTTTCCTAAACAAACAAGCAAACATACAAACTAAACCTAAAAAGTCAAACACACAAACCACCACTTCATAATTTTTCATCGTCACAGGTTATGTTAATAGCTGTGGTCTTTACAGTTGTTTATTATTTAGTTAAATTGTATTTAAATTTTGGTTAAGGTTTTTATACCATATTTATACTTTCCTCTGGATGCTTTACATTATCGGACTGTTCTTGAACATGTAAGCTTTTAGCTTACTGGTAACCAAAGCTTCTTACAACTAAAAAAAACTGGGACATTGGACACTTACCTACCACTTTCCAAGAAATTAAAACAAGTCAGATAATGAACCTATTGATCTCTGAAAGGGAATTCCCTGTCTGTGTATTAGAATTTTTCTCATTGGGAAGTATCTTCTTTGCTTTAATGCCATTCATGCTTTGGGATACTGAACTAAAACATAATGATCCATTTTGCCCTGTCAGCAATCCACAGCTGATGCACACGTTAGCATAACGTTTTATTGCTAACGTGATCAAAGATTCGCCTTAGCAATCCTTCCTCTTAGAAAGGGGTGAATGCTTGCTCTGATAATTGCAGGGGACAATCCTTGGTAGCTTAGCCTGCTTCAAGGAAACTGTTGTGTAGAATGACTTTAATCACACATTTAGAGTTACGTAAGTAAACATATCTTTGGTGGAAGCTTAGTGTTCATGCCACCTTCGACCATTTCTAAATTAAGATAATCAAAAGATATGTGACTGCCTCCTTAAAAGTACTTACACACTACTCTTTCAGTTCAAAATTTAAGTGAAACTAGGAGGAACAGGATTCAAAAAAACCAAAAAGGGTTCACTCTTGCTGCCAGAGTTAGTAGCGCTCTGGGAGTCCCTACCAATGTATGTGATCATGTAAAACATACATTGGGGTTGAATAGAAGAGTGAGCAAGCACTTCAGAGAAAGATCCTTAAAAGTCCTGATGTAGAAGAACTACATCAGATTCACTAAGTTCCCCATAGATAAAAGTATGAGGCTAGGGAGAGTACCTGAGAAAAGTACAAAGTGTATTTGCCCTGTTACTATTTTTCTTGCTCATCTGCTCAGTGACTGCTGTTGTAGTGGGATACAGCACGGGCAGCAGTTCAAGTACAGCTTTTATGTTCTACCCTGCTATCCAGTTTCATGAAGTTATTGAATAGTGCTGGATAAACGGACCTGAGTCCCTCCACTGTGTCCCTGCATTTGCTCTCTCTCCACTGTGACAGTGAATCATCTCGTAAATCAAAGTAACAAGGCAGCGTAGAGATTAAAAAAAACATCTGGGCCATGCCTGTATAATTTGAAGGGGTACCAGGTGACAGTACCAATACACCACTTAAACTGCTACTAATATGACAGTGGGTGTTTTTCCTCTACTAAAAAAAATTTTACTTTCATTCTTAGAAAGTTCATGTTGACCTTTTTCTATGGTTTCCTTCATATTCAAATATTTTCTTTGGTCATTTTCTACAGACAATTCCCCCTAGGAACTGAAGATAATGGCAGCTGCTTTTCAGTTCTTCCTTTAATTTAATTTTTAAAGATAGGCAATATGCTTTGGTTTGTTCATTTTTCTTCATGTGGCACTTCTTCCACATGGGCAATGCTCTGTATTTTCATATCAAGCTGATTTGAGAACACCTTGCTTAGCTAGACACTAATCCATTCTTTCCCTGCTACACACTGATGTGTTATTCCTTGAAGGTTATGCTAGCTTTATGGTTGTGGCTGATGCTTTTGGTAAAGAATGCTGTTAAAGATTATTAATTTTTGGCCTTCTCAGCTACATATACCAATATTTTTTTTTCTCTTTTTGGCAGTAACTTAACTCTTTCCTTGTTCTTCAGTTTATTGCTAGTACACTAATGAAATTACTCCTGGTAGTTTTGTGGCTGTTTTTTCGTTTGCTTGTTTTTGTTTTTTAATTTCATCTTAAGCACATGCTGTATTTCCAACCTCACGCTTACTCATATGACCTAGTTTTCAGTTCCTGTACATTTTTCTCCAGATACAAAGATATTGTAGCTTTAAAATATCTCTTACTTTTCCACTGCAATAGGAAGATTTTGACTTTTGCATTTTTTTGTATGAAAGTAGGTATGGCCACTGTGAACTGCATTGTCTGTGTGTGTAAGCCATTTTCTGAGCATGAATATGAGATAATAAGGCTCAGAAAATCTAATCACTTTCCCATCCAGCATGTGGATCTCTGCATGACTTATGCTGGAGCCAGATACCAATGCACTCAGGCAGTGCATGGTGACAAAAAGTGCATCACAGAGCAAAAGATACCTGGGGAACTTTTGTATTACAGGAAGAGACAATTATATGCTTAAGCCTTTCCAGCGGTAGCTGGGTATTCATCAGAAGCCTTGTGCATCCCTGTAGCTCATGCAGATGACTCAAGTCCTTCTTTCAATTTGGCAAATGATTTCAAATAACAATAACCAATCATTGCCTTTGCTCATTTTCAAGTGAAAAATTTTTTCACTGACAGGGCTAAATAATTGAACAAACTTAATAATCCATAATCATTCTTTATCTCAAAAACTTACTATTCTTCCTGATGAAAGATATAAAAACTTCTCCTACAATCATGCACAATAAATACTAACACTGTATTACTATTTACAAGAAAAAGGTTAAGGTACTGGCAAAAATCTCTTATTGATATTGTATTTCTATACTAGGAAGTAAAGGACGTAGAATCATAATCTGTCTGGGGTGAACCATCCTTAAATTAGAACAGCACAGTAAGAAAACACATTAACTCTACAGTAAAAAAATGACTGCATCATTCATCATAGATCACCAAGGCTTGTGGTTTTCAGAGTTTCCATACTAAAAATACAACACTTTCATTAGGATTATAAACTGTGCAAAGCTTTACCACCATCTATTTAATATAAAAATGTCAAGATTTTGATATGATAAATATCCGTTCCTCACCTAATATCAAAGACATCCACTGCTGATCATCTGTCTCTTTGTCAACTGTGATAGAAGTTTTAATACAGACCATTGTTACTGGGGTGATTAAGTACAACAACTTGAATCCTGCTCTCTGCAGTGGTGTAAATGCAGAGGAACAACATTAGCTTGGATGGCATTACCTTACATTTACACTGTGAGGCAATATATTTTCAGTTATAGACATTCTAGAAACAGCGAGGAAGACTGCTCCATATGCCAATAGTCTGATGTTTCACAGACAGGCTCACTTTAGGTCCTCTTCTTTTCTCTCTCACCTCACTCCTAAATGGCATTATACAGTAAATGTAGAATCATTGAATCACAGAATATCTTGGAAGGGACCTTTAAAGACCATCTAGTCCAACCCCTCTGCTGTTGGCAAAAGCATCTTCCAGGAGATAAGGTTGCTGAAGAGCTATGTCTAACCTGATCTTAAACAGGGATGGGGCTGGAACTTCCACAGTTTCCTGGGCAAGCTGTTCCAGTGTCTCATCACCCTCATAGAAGATTTCTTCCTTATGTTCGATATAAACTTACCCTCTTTCAATTTAAAAACATTACCCCTTGCCCTGTCACTACAGGCCCTGGTAAAATGTCACTTTCCATTTTTCTTACTGGACCCCTCAAAGTACTGAAAGGCCACAATAGGTTCCCCATGGAGTTCCCATCAGGATGAAAAATCTCTAAGACTTTCCTTATAGAAGAAGTAGGTGTTCCAGCCCTCCTACTATTTTCATGACCTTTTTGTGAACCCAATGTAATATGTCCATGACTTTATCATTTTGGGCCTCCAGAACTGGAAACAGTACTCCAGGTCAGTCTCACAAGAGCAGAGAAGAGGGAATAATCCCCTCCCTCAACTTGCTGGACCCACTTCTTTTAAGGCAGCCCAGGATATGGTTGGATCCTGGGCTACAAGCATATGTTGCTGACTCATGTCCAACATTTCATCCACCAGGATACACACGTCCTTTTCTGCAGGGCTGGTCTCAATCCATTTATCATCCAGTATTTACTGATACTAGGGGTTGCCTCAACTTATATGGAGGATTTTGCACTTGGCTTTGGTGGACTTCATGAGATTCAAAAAGGTCATCTCCACAAGCCTATCAAGCATCTCTTCCCTCTAGCAAATCAACTATACCACTCATGTCTCCTGCCATCTTTCTGAGTGAGCTTTCAATACAAGTGTCTATGCCACTATTAAATAGTCTATTATATTATTAAATAGTATTGGATCCAGTATGATGCAGTGTTGCTCATTGCTTTCCTCCTGGACACTGACCTATTGACTGTAATCTATGTCATATAAAACCAGTTTATTCCTTCTTCACTAAGCCCAAATTTCTCCAATTTAAAGTTAAGAATGTTGTGGGGGATGTTATCAAAAGCCATACAGAAGCCCAACTAGATGACAGCTATAGCTCTTCATTTGTCTGCCCACGTAGCTGATCAGCATTTACTGCCCACAGCAGCGTGAGAGCTCAGATGGGTGTGACTGGCCAGACCAGGCCCTTCCAGGACATCATGGCAGGGCATATAGTATTTCAAAAATACTGTAAATGCCGGCACCTCCAGCACTAAGAATTAGCTGACTGAGGCTTTTGTTCATCTCCTGTCCTTAATGAAAACCAAACACATCAGAATGTATAGACTATAAAGCAGCTGGGGAGCATTTGCATGGAGCGGAGGCTGTAGGAGTGCCAGTGGATGCCTCTTCTCTAATATCCATCCATCACTTCTGAACCAAATGGATTATATCAGTCCTATAGTAAATCATTACCTTCAGTCACTATATTTAATCTGTTAGCCCAGCCTCAATATTTAGTAAACCTTAGCTCCATTATTCCAATCTCAAAAGCTAGTATGGTTCCTCCCATAGCGGCTTCTCTTACTATTGCTATGGGCTGTGGCAGCTAGTAGTGACAGAAGGTCCAGCTCTCCTCAATAGATTGTGGAGGGGGAGGGTGGAAATGGGAAAACAAGGAAAAAAAATTTCTACACAACCACAAATGGTTGGGCTCTTTGTAATCACAGCCCATTGGCAGTGGAGGATTGACTTTATGTACAAATGACACAAGCAACTGCTTGAAAAATTTTATTTCTGGGATGTATAAACCAACTTTCATACTGAAAGCTTTATATATTGTATTTATTAGGAAAACATAATCAGGATGAAACCAAAAGGATTCTTCATTAATTTGCTCTAAAAAATCTGCAGTATTACTAAAGTAGATTCTGGTTTGGGGTAGATTCCCCTGCAATAAAATTTTATGAAATTCTGTGGGACTTATTATTCAATAGAGAAGAATTTCGGGACTCAATAACCATTCTAAACCTCTATGCTTGCTCTCTAGCAGGGCTGATGAAGTCTCTTCTTTTTTGGGGGGAACATTGAAAATCTTTGCTTTAAGGAATATCAGGTACATACACAGCGGGTTGAGAAATCCCAGAATAGGCTATGAAAAATTAGGTTTCATTAAATGCAACATATAGTCTGAGTGAGGTAAGAAGTTAATTTTTAGTAAGCAATCCATTACTGTCAATATGGTCATAGGCTTAAATCTGTCAACAAGCAGAGCAGAACATCTGCATAATAGCTACTGAAATTCTACTACATTTTAATGGAAAAATCTACTAAAAATACTTTTGAAAATATTGACTTAACGCTAAAATTATATAAATAATTTTTTCATTTATAAATCCTTGTTCTGGCATCTGCCGAAATGGAGACAACACACATTCTTATGCTGGATCGCTTATCTGTGTAAATCAGGCTTCAGATCCACATAACATTCTAATCTTGAATACATTTATTCTGTGTGTCTGATGTGTGCAGAAATAAAAGCAATAGTGTACCAAAGCAGCTCACAAAACTTACTATTTTGTGAATAAAGGTCACATTACTTACTATTCCTGTAAGCAAGGAATGCAAAAAAGTCTGTAACCTTTGAGCTTTTGAGAAAAATATATAATATAGTACAAATAAGTAATTGGATATAATTTGTCTTACTCAAATGCTACTGATACTAACAAGCATACAATCTCTTCCATACAGTTTACAAACTCTGGGATGAATTAAAGGAAAATTCTTCAGTGATGAATACATTTCACTTACTTGTTTATGATTTGAAAGGTAATTACTGTACAACTGATCAGAAAATCTGGAAGGTTTTTGTGTGTTCCTAGCAAAAGATAAGAAGCAGACAACACATCAGAGACTATTTCAGCAACAAACTTTTAGAGTTCCTGTGGTTACTTGTCACTTGAGAAATAAGAACTTCATGCGGAAGAGCTAGGATACTATCTCTGTCTCAGATGAAATGCAGAGTAATCAATCCCAGGGCAGATCCCAGACTGCACTGTTATATTCAGCCAACACCTGGTACAGAAAATAGTGTTACTAAGTGAGGAGATACTGTTGCTTGTTGTAATAAACAAGAATTTAGGAATTTGTCTGAGAATAATGGGGAGAAGTTTCTTAGCTACAAATAATGGCCAGACAAAGAAACAAGAAGAGAAATTATTTTCAGCATAATAACAACTTTGCAAAAGAAAGGATAGCTCTTTGACATGACTGCTGTGGCAACAGGAAGAGCATTTTAATTGACTTCACAATGGGCAAAGGCTTTCAACTGGTACCTTGACCATCTTCACCTGACAATATTAAGTGTCCTGCTTCAACTGCCTTCGTGTTTTTAAATAGGCCAAGCTCTGCAACCAGCAATGATGCAAGCCAGTACTTTGCAGGAACACTGGGGGAATATGGCTAGAAGAAATAATTATTTTACAGCATTTCGTAAAGGGAGGCAGGGAGGCAGGGAGAGAAGGAAGGGGGGCAGGACGGGAGGCAGGAAATAGGAAACAGAGCTTCTTAAACTTAAAAAAGTGCTTGTGCAGGACGACAGTGCTAGTCAGGATTTGAGGAATAGATCATTGTTTCAACTTGCTTGTATAAACCTTGTGAAAATGATGGAATAGCTAATCATAGCTGTTGCACCTCCCACGTGCTTGGAGGACAAGAAAGTCATCAGGAATACTTATCATGGATTCATCAATGTGAAGTCATTCTTGACCACCCTAAGAAACTTCTATGTTGAAATGACTGTGTTGGTAGATGAGGGGAGAGCAGGGAATTTTTTTTTACCTAGGCTACATGAAGGCTTTCAACAGTATCACCCACAAGATTCTGACAGAAGAATTGACAAAGTGTGGGCTGAATGACAGGCAGTGAGGTGTTCTGACAAGTGGCTGAACAGCCAGATGCAGAGGGTGATTATCAGTGGAATAGGCCTAGCTGGAGACCTGTAACTATTGACACATCCCAAGAGTCAAGGCTAGGTCCAGTCCTGTTTAACATCTTCATTATTGAAAAAATGGGCCAACAGGAACCTCATGAAGTTTAGCAAGGGGAAGTGCAAAGTAGTCCTCCTGAAGAGGAACAATCCCAAGTACTAATAAGTTCTGGTCAGGGGAGGTGATGCTTCCCCTTCACTGGTGAGTGTGGTCCTCAGTACAAGAGAGACATGCACATACTGGAAATATTCCCACAAAGGCCACCAAAATGATGAAAGGACTGCAGCACCTCTCCTAGGGTGAAAAGCTGAGAGCCAGGACTATTCAGCCTGGGGAAGAGAAGGCTGCATGTAGAGTACCTGCAGAGAGGGTATAAAGAGGACAGAACCAGGCTCTTTTCAATGGTGCTGAGTGACAGGACCAGAGGCAGTGGGCACAAAGTGTTCCCTCTCAGGAAAATTTTCTGCTTAAGGGTGGCCAAGCACTGGCACAGGGTGCCCAGAGAGGTGGGGCAGTCTACATCACTAAGATATTAAAAAAGCATCTAAACACACAGCAATCTGGGCAACCATTTTGTTATTCTGTGTTTCTTTATACAAGCAAACTTTTGTGTTTCTGGGGACATAAGACTAGGGGAACTGCTAGTTTGATCCACAGCAGCTATAACCACTAATCTTACCCCAGAGTACAGATGAGTTCAACTGAAGCAACAAAATTAATGAGATTTGTTGGCCTAGTGAAAGGGAAACAACTATTTCTCCCTTAGCTCCTGCTAGATTTCCTGCTTTTCAAACCCAGTTGCTGGGGGTTAATATTTCTGGGCGTTAGCCCAAGATGCTAGCTGCAGAATTCACCACTTCGTAAATACACACAAATATGAACTTGTTCTGCCTATTTGTCAGTCGTGGAATGGACATCCTACCAGTCCTCTGACAGGTGAAAAACAAGGGTCTCCAGGCCAGTTGTTCTTAGATATCCAGCTGGCAGGCCAGCAGCCCTGGCCTAAGCATTTCTACCAAGACACTGGCATTTATTCTGTGTCTTCTTCTCTGCTATTGAACCTGACCACACTTTATTGTTTTAGTGGGACTCTTGGGTGCTGTGATACTGTTACTTTCCTTTAGAAACAGGAATGTGTTCATGCTAGATGGAGATGGTGTCGCGTATTTGGAGAGTCAATCTCTGTGCCAGAGAAAATAATCTGGAGTGTCTTTAGGCCTCCTAAATACACAGACGCACTTAAGTTTCAAATACCCATTAGTGCATAAGTTTCAAATACTCATGCAGTCAGTTTTCCATTTTGTTGATTTAGTAGAGCTCTAAAATTCTTACATGGCTTCAGAGCTTTTAACATTGCTAAGAATAAATGCTATTATATCCTTAATGATGCTGAGCTACACTGATATGCTAGAGATAATTTTGACAGAGTTAGGCTTAAATTCTTTGATGATAGCTTAGTAGAGAATTGAAAAGAAAATTAATTTCTGCTCTCAAAAGTGAGCACACTACTTATAAAAGTCTAGTGGAAGTTTAGGAACTGGTTTGTTTGATTGTTTGTTTGTTTTTATTTAATGGGCCATCAAATCACAGCAATGCAAACCAAGTTTTATTGTTTAAATTCTGTATTTAATCATCTTTTCAGATTTCCAAATCAGCAGTGATGGTTTGCTGTTTTCATGGTCTGTTTTTGAAAAAAATACATTTTCCTTATTGTCATCTTGTTTCTGTTTCGAAGACAATATTTGCAACTAGATTAATCTAGCTGAGTATACATGTCAGGCACTGATCCTACGGAGTCGGTTACCAAATACACAGTAATGTTCACCGTTTATCAAGACAAAATTGATCAAATTGGAGGTTTTCTTCCACCTTTCCACTTATATGCCGATGTGATATGTTTTTTATAGGCAATCATTGATTGTCAGATAGGACAGTAATACATACCACAATAATTATTCTTACACTTAACACCTTTTTGCCTCTTCCCTATTTAAGCTTGAGACCAACTACTCCTTCATGCTTTCATAGAATGTTTAAGTGGATTTGACTTTAGCTGAAATTAGAAAAGGGGGGAAGAAAGAAAAAATTTAGACTTCTCAAGAATTAAATGAAATCAAAAGAAATAAAACAGTGCTGCCTACATGAAGGCATAATAAATAAATCACCATTGGAAAAAGTCGCCTTGGTAACTGAAATCATAGATAAACTAAATCTGTGCCCTTTGAGAGGCTCTCTGCACAGCATGATCTCCATCAGCTGATTCAGAGAAGGTTAGAACATTTCACTGACCCATCTCAGTCTCTCCATAAGCTTCAAGAACAAAATCATTCATATCAGTGAGACGACATATTCTTACAACTATGTTTACTCATACAATTTTCATTTCAATAAGTAAAACTAGCTGAGTGCCCTTAAAATCTCAGAGAACAAGGACTACTAGAAGACAGTAGCAACTGACATAAGTTTTTTGTCTTCGTATTTTTGAGGTTACCTAAAAATAAAGTTTTCGTGCTTAGAAGTCTAATAATATTGGTACCAATCAGAAAGAGCAAGTCTCCCTGGGAACTGGGCAAAATATTTGCATTCTTTGGTCTATTTTTTCCATTATGGTATTTTGGTTTCTAGGGAATTTAAATTAATGCCAACAATAGTACGTAGGAAAAAAAAAATTAAAAAAAAATAAATTGAAAGTCAGTTTTTCTGTAAGAGTTCACTACATTAAAAAATACAATGCAGTCCAAGAAGCGGTTACCATATTAAATATTTAAAATACATATAGCATCTAGAAAGATTGGACCTCTCTGTTTTCTCTTTATCACTTGCTCATATTATATATTATAAGAGTTTATTAACTGTCATTTTGGCATTAGTTCTTGAATATCACCATTGCTGATGATGCAGCTTTTATACAGCTATTCTATGTTTTTTAAAAGTCCTTATCTTGGTAAGAGGACGAGCAGATTTCTGGGACCCTGAGCTAAAAGATCCCTTACATTAATATAGAAATCCAGCCCCACAGTTCCAGTCCTGTTCCCATTGCTCAAAGTACTTTTCAACAAAAATATTCAGAATTGCATCATTCAGCTGTGCCTGACACCTGTAAATTCCTTCCATTATCTGGAAGCATCCATTAAGATTCCTTGATCCAAATGGCTTCTGTCACCAAAAGATTCAGATCTTGAAGTTCAGAAAACATGCTTCCACAAATTTTGAAAAAGAAAGAAGGAGAATAATTACTATAGTATGCCAGGGTTCTGTGTTTCACCATATTTACAGATTATATTTTTCCTTGCTAATGTTGCCACTGCTTGTGAAGGGAACCTCTTTCTTTCTCTCTAAGAAAATTTAAAATGGCTTTGTTAGCTCTAGACAAAAAGCCTCAATATACATTTAACCTTTACTTTCTTTTCCCCCCTAAAATTTATATTTTCAGGACATTTAAATTTTCTATTTACTTGTCAAATAAACTAATGCTGCAATGGATATAATCCTTTTGTTTATATTTATTTTTTCTCAGTTTTGTGCTACATTAATATCAGAGTACACTTAGCCCCAGTTTCCAGCAAATATTTACATCTTTGATTTATTTTGAAGAGAAATTCCCTGATGAAGCACACTGGACTCAATGAAGGTCCTTTCTAGCCCAAACAATTCTATGATTTTAAATAATTTCCACATCTACATCTATAAAGGTAAACAAGCATATAAGAGTGAGTAATTCTGAAAGTGTTTCCATTTGGTGTCGATTTCTCAGAGGATCTCACACCAACACAAAACAGGTTAGAGATTTATTGTTCACATCTTTCAGTCAGAAGCTTCTGTTAAGTTTCATATTCACTTTGAAGGTTTGCAAACTTTAAAATCTTCCCAATGAGAACTTACGGAAATATTTGCCTCTGTATGTGACTCAAAGAAGAGCTTTTTAACATGACTATATATCTGACATGTGACAATGACTATAATGTGAAGCAACAAAGATTTTTAATGATGCAAAACAAAGCAAGAAATGTAAAAGAAGAAAGATTATGCAAATAAATTTCAGGAGGGGCAGAAGTCATTAGCTTTCACTCCTGGTGAGCACTATCTTTGTCTCCAGCATTTCAGCCAGCCCTGACTTTCAATCAGTGTTCCACAAAAGTGGTGGTTTTTAGACTTCAGTAACCTGCATGGGATAGAAGTCACTGTGGTGGTCAAAACTGGACATTTCATACAAAATGATGGACAATTTATCACAAAATTTGGCTGCAAGAAAATAGGGCTGAGTACTTGGTCTGCTCACACTAGTAACTGGCATGCATCAGCACAAAGTAGAAGGGCACCCAGGGTTTCTTCCTTGCTCCAGTCCTGACGACCAGCGAGAAGCCAGAGAGAAAGCTGAAGCTTAGTTTTCTCAAGCTTTTGCTCACTCCAGCAGGAAATTGGTTCTCTTTCCTATTCTCTGCTGTCTGCAAAGATATCTCTGCTTCCTAGATTTCATAACAGATAAAATGACACATGCAAAGCTGCAAATACTTAATGCAATTATTTGGAGGAGTGACAGAGAAGCTTACTCTTTTAATAACCAAGAGCAGGACATCACAGACAAAACTGACTGTGAAATTAATCACAAGAATTCGCTTTAACATAGTTCAGTGAATGGTTCTTTCCAGATTATTTTACAAGGCTCGTTCCCTATCTTTCAGCATTACTTCCATGCTTCTCAGCCTGCAACCAAAGCAGAGGAAAAGTGACGAGAAGAATTACTTATGCTGCTGCTGCTCGGCAGTAGCCAAATAATGTTATTTAAATAGTGTGAATTGCAGATGTCCTTTCACATCTAAATGCTTCTTCTGTTGTAGATTCCAGCCCTGTAATTTATTTAAAGCTTAGTAGCAGCATGTTTCAAGGCTCCAGGCCATGATACATCTTTGGAAGATTTCTTTATCCATCTGAATCCAAAAAATTATGAGCACAGACAGAGGTTTTCTTTTTTTCCCCTGTATTGTCAAACTGATTGTTCAAATACAGAAAGTTGTTCATAGGCATTTGGACAGATGCAGGATAGTAGCATATTCTTGAGCCTCCTATGTACTAAGCCCTGACATATAATGCTTATTTGTTGATAAATACTCGGAAAATAAATTGTCCTGAGCCTTACATTCATCACCTGTGGTGTGAGCCTCAATTTTTTCATCTTTCAACAGTGCTGGGAAATTATTGCTATCTGTAAACTTCTCAGACATTCCTGAATGAAAAATGCTATAGAAAAGTGACATAGAAGTTGCAGAAGGGAAGTCTTAGAATAAAAGTTTTATTGCACTTGACAATATTATGTAATGTTGAATGATGATTTTATCAGCCTTGCAGAAAGATTTTTAAATATTTTCCATATGACACTGCATTGATGTGTGTGAATACTCAAAAGAGAGGAATTCCCTTTCAACTACATATATCTGCTGATGAGTTAGCACTCCTTTAAAGTTAGATATTAAAGGCTTTGAAGAAATAGTGCCTATATACAGAAGGCATAGTTCAAAATGCAGTGGCAAGTAATTTCTGAAGACAAGTGAACACAGATAGAAGAAATGAGCAAGGGAAGGATTTGATTAAGGACATATGTCAAATGTTGCAGTTCATCATTTTAATTATGTTAATAGGACTTCTAATTTAGCATTAGCACTGCTAATGTGCTTCAGACTGTCAGTTTTAATTAATACTAGCAAAACACAATGCTTGTTCTCAACAAATGCCCACACTTTGCCTCTGAGCTGCAGCATGTTGGTAGTCACAAAGCAGCAGTCACACAAAGAGTAACAGGCAACAGCAACAGAGAAATGGAGAGCATCTGGCTAAGGCATAATTGCAAACTTAAGTAGCTTCCAGTCTATTACGCCTTTACGCTGAGCAGATACAGTGCTGTGTTAGAAATACGAGAAGGCCTGTTTTCCACTTGACCAGGAAACCAAAAGACTGCATGCAGCCAGAGCAGCGCACAGCTCCACAGAGACATCACCCTCCCACATGTAACTAACAAGAAGTACCACTCAGGACTAGAAGAAGTGAGGGCTGGCAGGGACAAGTGCCTAGGAAACACACTGTTTGGCCTCTCTTTACATTTCAGTTCTGTAATTAAACAGAGGCACTGTGTTGAGTGGTTTTGGTGAGCTAATCAGGCCTCTCTCACCAGCTGAAGAAGGACACAACAGTCATATATTGTCTCATTCTTACATCCTCAGTCCCTCCTGGTCTTCTAGACCAAATCAGAAGAAGTGATGCTGACTTATTTTGACACTGTCACACAAGCTTATATGTGCCAGCACTGCAAACAGGATAGCTTGAAGGAAATCATGGGGTTTGCTGGCTCAGAGGACTTCTTGGACCTTGTAACATTGTGCCTGTGGCACTTTCTACCAGGCAGACCAACACTTCATAAAACATATTCCTAGGATAGCCTCTTCAGTGCTTTCCTTTCTTCTGGCTGTTTCTAAGCAGAAAAACAAGGGTGTCACAACACAGTGTTTAACTATGAGGAATCCCACATTTCCCTTACTCTTTTCAATGGTATCATCTCCAGTTAACAGAGATATTTGCAAATAGCTTTTTAAATGGCATGTGTCCCAAAGTAAAGGACGGAAGAACACAGTACTTCCTAATACTAAGTAATTCACTGGTGTCTACATGTATAGTAGGAATAGTAGGAGTGGATGGTAAACAGTACTTAAAACTCTTTGCAGCCCCTCGATGACAGGAAGCTTTCTTTATCCATCTGAATCCAAAAAATTCTGAGCACAGACAGGGGTTTTATTTTTTTTCCCCTGTATTGTCAAACTGGTTGTTCAAATACAGAAAGTTGTTCATGGGCATTTGGACAGAAGCAGGATAGTAGCATGTAGCTGAGCTCCTGGTAGGCTGCCAACTTCTGGACACTGTCTGGACAGAAAATGGGTACTCCAGTGTCTCTGAGGAAGGCATCACCAGTTACTGATACTTTACCTCCTTTTCTGGTGTCACTGTTTCTAATGTTGGTGGGCAGTTGGTTGAACTTTGTGTACTGAGCTTCTCCTGTGTCCTGTCTTTACTCATGTGCTCTTATTCTCCATCCCCAAAGCATTATATCTATTATGCAGGAGCACTCTAGGAAGGAAGCAGGGTTCTTACTTCTGCGTTGAGCAGAGATGAGGGCTTGGTCTCCTCCAGCTCATGAGTTGTGTGAGTCAGCTCATGGCTGAATCCAGGCTTGCCTTTCCTTTGCTCAGCCTTCAATGACTTTGAAATATTTGAGTCTACAGCTACAGTAAACAGAGTAGCAAGTAGAGACTTCAACTACTGCCAAGCTTACTAAATAATGTCAGACCACAATAGAAGGCCTACAGTTCTAGAGAGCTTAAATGAATTTTTTAGAGGAAATACTACTAGTGGAAGAGAATCTCTTAATGTAGGGTGGTATTCTAGGGTTTAAGGTGTAATTTTGCAAAACAGATTCTAGAGAGGATGCCAACAGATTACCTAGTCCACCGTTTTGTTCCAAAAGAGGATCAACCATATGCATAATAGTAACAAGGGGTTCTCCAACCTGCTTTTATGCACCTTAACAACGAAGACTATCAAGTAAGACTTTCTCAGGTAATTTGTTGGATAAGAGCTACAGCCTTCAGAATGCCCAGGCAGCAGCAGCTGTTGGCAGTGTCTGTGGCCATGGGGGGATCAATGCTCGAGCAGTCTGTTTCTGAAGGACTGTAACCCATGTAAAGAACCCATGTGGGGCCACATCTTGAAAATCTGCAGCCTGTAGGGAGGACCCATGAGGGAGCAGCTCATGAAGGATTGTATCCCATGGGAGGAATCTCATACTGACCAGGGGAAAAGGCTGAGGAGGTAGGAGCAGATTGACATCCAACCCCAATTCCTTGTCCCCTTTTACTACTTGTTCTGGGAGGAGATGGAAGGGTCAGGTGTGAAGTTCATCCTGAGAAGATGTGGGTGGGGGCAGAAGGGAAAAAAGACCCTTGTAATTGCTATGGGGTCCTGCAATAGTGACAGTGACATCAGCTGGCAGCTCTGCAGCAGTTAAAAGTACTACTGATACAGCTGTTTTACTAATCAAAAGCAGGCTGCTTAGCTTGTGGTGATTTGTCATCAGTTGTAATAAAGAAATCTAGGAAATATAACCTCTGCAACTTTGTGTATTAGGGAATCCTGCAATCCCCCTGTCACACTGGCCAGACAGTCTCAAGGTCCCTCCTGTAAAAGGGGCTCCAGAACTGGATGCAGTACTCCAGGTGGGGTCTCACAAGAGCAGAGTAGAGGGGGAGAACCTGCTGGCCACGCTTCTCTATAAATATGTATGGGCATGGTTCTTATTATAATATAAATATATTCTCTCTATACATATAAGTTATAACACTGAACCTAAATGGGTCCTTTACAGAAAGGACGAACAGCAAGAAAAAAGGAGAGGAGGGAAAAAAGTTGCAGAAAGAGAAGGAAATATAATGAACAGTGGAAGTGGGAACAGGAGAGGGAGAAAGAGGAAAAGGAGAGAAAGGAAGAAAAATAGGGACAGATGCAGTAATAACAGCAGGAGAAGTAAAAGAAGGAATAGAACAAACAGGAGGAAAAGAGGATACAGATGGGGTTAGACATGCATAGGAACAGGAGAAGTGATATTAGGAACAGAAGGAATAAAACTGAGAGGAGTAGAAATAGAAGGATGAGAATGGAGAGCATGAGGTGGAGGAGAAATAGAATGAGGACTGTTGTCTCTCACATCTTAATGTCATCTATAAATTTTATACTCTTCAATGGGAATGCTTTATCCCTCCTTAAGGAAGAAAATAATTAACAGAACCTTTGTGATAGAAGCTCCTGTCTTGCCATTCTAATTGAGTTCCCAGAAGGAATCCACAAATATGTAAAGCAGAGGGGAGGGGGATGGTTTCAGATAATACATTTATAAAAAACTTATCAGAGTTCTCCACAGAAGGGGATGGATGGAAAGGAATACCATCTTATGCATGATAACAGCATAGAAGCTAGGACCCCAAAGGTAGGAAATAAAGTGTTTTTTTCCAGATGGATAGGAGGCTATCCTGGGAATTGAACAAAGATCTGTGCCAAGGTTTTGCCATATAAAATATTCTTATGATCTGCAAGAGGAAATGCAAAAGAAAGTTTGAATAGTGAAGTCTACTGATAATAGAATTTCTTCAGGGGAACCAGAGCAGAAAGTAACTGAGAAGAGTGGAAGACAGGTATCTCTACCTCGAGTGAATTTACTAGTAATAAAAAGATGGAGGAAATTCTGCACCAATAAATGCAAAGTGACAGGCATGGGAAGAGAGGAGACACTGAATGTTATACATACAAAATTACAGGCTATAAACTAGTCATTATGCCTCGGGAAGAAGCTTAGAGACATTTGGGGCAGTTCTATGTAAACATAAGACAGAGCAGAAAATAACATTTTGCCACCATATAGCTCTTTTGTGCAGATTCATCTGACTATAGATTTCAATATAAATTTTAAAAATATCAGAAAAGAGATCTTCATTTCAGAGGGCTACTGCAGAACTTGAAAAGGCCCAGTCAAACAAGACACAGCTGGTCAGTGTTTCAGAACTACTCTTTTAAGGAGGGAAAGATAAATGGATTAGGACTCATTGAGCCTAGAAGACAAACAGATGAAGGAAAATAATGGTAATAGAAAGCATAAACTGGTAATTAACTGTTTTGATAAGCACACATTCTGAAACACACCTAGTGAAATTTACAAGTAATAGCTGTAGAAAAAGAAAATTCTGCCCTCTCCCTCCAGGGCATAAATAAACTGTAGGCTGTTAAGGTCATAGACTGTCATGACTATAAAAAGAGAAAAATACTAAAGGAAAACAAAACCACAGTGCTTTTCCACACACTGAAACATCTGATCACATGTCAATATGAATTATATCTCCCAACATTAGTGTGAAGTTGCAGCAGTTAAGACGTGTATGTGATTAATACTATTATCTGCTTTTCATATTAGTAACAGACAAGTCTCTTTGAAGTCCCTGCTTAGATTAGGGAATGCATTAAATGAATGCTAGTTCCTTTTTGATAAAGGGAGGAATGGAGAAAAGATATTTTCCTCCTATTTGTCACTATTGTGGGGCAGGGGGTTCTTCAGCTGGTGGAAGAAGTAATCATGGTGTCAGATGGCCTACTTGGACAAGAGAAAGTCCAAGAATTTCAACCAGCTGGGCTACTGTTTCTGGGATGTTTGTGTCACACACAATAAAAAAGGCATGGGCTGCACCAAATATCTGCACTAATCTATGGAGTTACTGACAATGCCCATTTCCTTCTAGCATGTACTGAAGGTGAGCACTTGGTTTGAAGAGCGTGCCAGAGCATTTTTCTCAAGTCAGAAGCACTTGTCTCCGCCAAGGCAGTTCACCATGCACATTAACAGAAATATGTCAATGTAAGGTTTAAATTTCCAAAGCACAAATGCCACTGAAATTCTGTGATTACAGTAAATTGCCTAGAGATGCTTAGGTAGGCAGCAGTATGCTCCCAACAAAGCTTTATGTTGACTTAATTTTCCTACACGTATACGTTCTAGTCTTCCAATCCACTGTTTTTCCTTTCCTGATTTGCTGTTACAGATTTCATCCTTAATCACATTTAACATTGTGCTGCTTCTGCCAAAGGATGCCACATACTCAGTAAGCCTCCAGTAACTCAGATTCACTTGAGAAGTCAAACAGAAGTTTCAGGCTCCTCCATGCACATGAAGTGAGAGGAGCTGGAGGATTGCAGAGACCATATTTTGGGCAGGCTGCAAGGTTCAGTGTGCCCAAATCTCAAGAACTGCTTTACACTGTGTTCACAGAGAAAAAGTAAATTCTAGACAAGCTGAAGTATCACAGGGATTTTCAAGATCTTAGAGTAGCTGACCTTTTAAACAGACAACAATTCACCATCTTAGCTGTAGCTGAGCAGAGTGCTATAACTCTTTCAAAAACAGAGAGTAGATAAAGAGTTCTGAGGCTTGACTGCCTTCACAGCCAGGTAGCAGTAAAAGCTGCTAGATCATTAATCTTCTGGGTTTCATAATGTCTACTGCTGCACGCTACCTTTTTGTTAAAGGGCCTTAGGACCAATAGCCCTCTAGTAAGAAAATACACTTTAACTCCTGGGAGAACAGGTGGATCCCAAGCCCCACAACTGAGAGCTGTGGAAAAAAGAGAGATCTCTAAGAACATAAAGAGCATAAAGAGATGAAGATGAAGTCCAGGCAGAGATGGAAATTGATCTTAGCAGGGAAAACCTGAACTGAAGGACCGAGGTATTCTCAGCAGCAGCGTGAATATGTTCTGACAGGAATGCCTAGAGTAGAGGCATGCAAAAGCAGAGATGCAAGGGAGATACACTGATAGGACCAGCCTCTAGCAATTTTCACCCTGAGGAAGTTCTGACACCAGCTGCTCAGGGTGGGAGGTTACCCAGGACACTGGGACCCATTCTAGTAGAACAACACCTCTATTAGACTTTGGACAGATATTTGCCCGTTTTCACTAATGTTGAACTGTGCTGCTAAAAATTTCACTTCAATTTCTAGTTTAACTTCATCAGTAGCAGCCAAAACTCTCACCTCTGTTTCAGAAGCACAGAAGTATCTACATATTACCCTACAATGGCCCAGCTCAGTGCATGTATATATTGGCACTGGATTCTTCCATAAGCATGGAAAACTTGAGATTAATGAGCCTTAAATCCAATACAGACTATCTGTGTAAGGAAAAACAGCATAAACTACTGAAGTGTCTAAGGCACTCTATTTCAGGAACAGGGGAAGTGGCTCAGTGCTTATTATACTCAGGAAAACCTACTGAAGGTATAATTTCCCTTACGCTTCAATCCTGAGAGTTGTGTCCCTCTACATCTCATTTCCTACTATCTTTCATGTGTCTTCTAAGGCTCAATATTTTAAAGTCCCCTTCTTTTCTCTGCCATTTGAGTGACTGGGTAGCATTTTTTAACTACAACAGTGTAGATGAGAAAACACTCATTCTAATAAGATATACAGAAATGCAGATGGCATTTCACTCTTGAGAAAGAAGGCCACCTAAACACAGTCACATACTTTAGTAAGAAAAAGCTGAAAACTCCAGAGTGCATAAAACACAGATTACCATAACCTAATTACATTTAACTAGTCCTATACTAGGCAGTAATATACTTGGCAGTAATGGCACAACTGGGAAGGTGATTTGAAAATTTATGTATGTGTATATATTCATATGTATCTGTGGTTTGCATCTGTCTCTATAAAAGTGTATGCAATGCATAGCTTTTATTACAAATCTGGAACACACACTAAAAAGTAATTTTCACTAATACACATAAAATAAGCATCACCTTAGTTGGTTACACTACATGCCAGGCCCAGTTCTCTTCTGAAGATGACAGTTTTCACTTCAAGGAGTTTTAGCAGCTTTGGGAAAGTTACACTTTTTGCCAGTTCCAAAATTACTTTAAGGAACAGTACTTCAGCTTTCATGCTGATTTGACCCTTTCGGCTGTATGCTGCTGTATCAATGCTGACTCCAGGGGTGACTCATAGCTCACAGCTACCATTTCTCTATTATTATTTTTGGAGGGAAAAAAAGAAAATAAGTAAAACAAATGTACAGAAAATAAAACTCAGAGTCAAACCAGATTCTTTAGTAGAGTCTAAGTTACATCTGTAACCCTTTGGATTGTAGCACAAGATGTTCCTGGGGTTTTTGTCACAGTTTGCCATTAGAAATAACCACAATGCAGAGACAAATACATTATGCACTGTGAAATATTATAGGTTGTTCTTCAGACATTGGCTTAGATGACATCATTTCCAGGTTTACACAGTATTCCCTATATATCACATAGAGAATAATGAAAAGATATGACTGTTTTCATTCCAGTAACTAAAGCATCCTTGTATAGTAATGCAAAGACATAGAGCAGTCCCACCTCTACTGCTGGGATTCTGAAAATACAAAGTGCAAGTGAATGCTGGCAGGAAAATTAAACAAAAGGAAGAACTGTTCAAATAAAGCAATTGGCATCAGCAGGCGTACATCTGTTGTTGCTGGATTTAAGAATCATGAAGGTCAAGCTAGCATAGCAGTAAAATTTAAGGAAGCCAGCACCAGTGAAGGTTTAGAAGATGAAGACAGGAAAGGCAGAAGGGGAAAGACAGTGTTCTCAAGATAAGCTGAAAAGGCAGCTTTTGCACCCCCAAAGCACTGGCTGCAAACAGCACAAAGCACATGACCATTTTTCCTCCATGACAGAATAGTTTGACTTTCCCTCCTACACAGGAAAAAGGAATTTTTCTGTTGTGAGGGGCTACCATGCCCTGCTGCTCCCTGGTTCCTCAGGTTTTGCCTAAGCCATGGAACAGATTTTAAGGGCAACCCCTTTGTGGTGCATTACACCGAATGGTTGAATTCACCTCTGCACAATGAATAACATCTGTAATGGCCGGCCAAAGAAAACATCATCACAGGCAGAGCTGAAATGACTCTGTTAGAGATTTCAGCCTCTCATAGAGACTGGAAGAGATGGGTTCAGGCTAAACCCATAAATAACCTTGGCAGAGGATAATTAGGAAGGGCTCCTTATTAAAAATTACCCTAGAGCTTCTATCTCTTTTGTTAAAAACAGCATCTAAAATGACAGGTATGACCCTTAACAAGAGTATGCTGTCACTGGGATAGAGTAACAGGCATGGAAATTAACAGATTTGTTTCTCGTCCATTAATAGGTTTGCTCTATGGTCACAGTGAGCACAACTATTTTTTTGTATTTCATTTAACCTCTCCATAAAAGTAGAAACATCAGGCACAGCTCACTGCATGATCAAGCTGATCTGCTGAATATTTGTAAAGCTGAGAGGAGAAGGCAGTAACAAACTGCAGGGTATATATTATGTGAACTAATTCAGTAGTTCTCCAGTAAACCTGTCTTTCTAAATGAATTTCTGTGCTTATGCAATGTTGCTAACATTTTGCAGTTCCCCTGGAATATGTAATATATTTACAATGAAACAAAAAAACGTTGCATTACATCACTGCCAAGATGAAAAAAACATACATTTATTGCAGAAAATGCATGTAGAAATGAATAAATTAAAACAATAGCTACATGCAAACAAAGACTTTAAACAAACATTACTTCTTTCAGCAAAGCTTTTGCAGTTTCATAACCTTGAACCTTAACTTGTGAGTAAGAATAGGGTTGAATTTGACAGTCAGCTGTATTTGCATTCTGTGATAATCGCTTTTTAAACATAAACATTGTGCTTTTGCCACTCATCTTGTATAAAAGTAACTTTTATAGGAGAAAATTTGGGGGTTGATCCTCATCACCCTTAGACAGCAAGGAAAGAAAAGTGCTTGGGTGCAAATACAGTCTCAGGGGCTGAAATCAGATTTTTCATAAAAAGAGAACTGGGGGGGAAAGAAACACTCCCAGTTCTCCTTTTGGCTTACTGCATTCACTGGTGTACTGTTTGACCCTGTTGGTAGGTTGTCTCTGCAAAGAGGATGAAGATAGTTGTCCTTATTTCTGGAGTGTCCCCTGTTACACTGTGTTGCAGCAGCATTCAGCCACTGCACTGGTCACCTGGAGGCTCAATTGCCACTCCTGTTGTTTACAGGAAAAGCAACTAAGAAAAGCAATTCATTGCTCTGAATTCAATGGACTGCTGTCCTCACGTCAGATGGAAAATTTTCAAGGGCATGCAGTCAGGAGGATGCTGTATCACAGCCCTGACTGGCATGAGAGATCATTGCAGTTGCAGGGCAGAGAATACAAGTGTGGTAGCCTGCAGAAACAAGTTGCTGCTCAAAACATCAGCTTCCCCCATTTCCCTGCCCCACTGCCCAAGCTCTGCTGCTGTTTCACGAGAGAGGAGGGAATAGCACAGACCATCCCTCCCTCCTGACCCCCACCTTAAGCCTTGTTAATGTACAGGGCCTGTCCACAGATTCAGGCCCCCAGTTTGTGTCAATTTCTCTTTTCTGTGGCCAGGTGGTGACAGCCCCCACAAAGCCTGCCTGGGCTGCAACAGCAAGCAGCACAACAAAACTGTGCTCAGGCTCTGGAAAATGTTCTCCCTGATGCTGTCCCAGCAGTGGCACTGACATACCAAAGTCAGTCAAGACTTAATGGAGGGCTTCTCCACTACCACCACCTTTCTCTCTGCTTTAATCCTCTTTGTGTTCAGGAACGTAATGCTCATGCAAGAGGAAGAATGCTGCGGCCATGACTAATGCACCTTTCTCATTGACACATCCCCTGACCTTCCCCATCTCAGCCAGACTGGTTTCAGATCAGGCACCTGCCAGGGAGCCCCATCCTGACAGAAAGAAGGACAAAGGCTACTGATAGACTGCAGGATTTGCTGGGGTTTCGTAATTTGTTTTTGGGTTCTAAGAGCTGCAGCACTGCAGCATGAAAATCAGCAAAATATTCATAACACCACCACACACGCACACACACACACACACAACTCAGTAAATTGCACACAGGATAGGCAGACCACAGATTCAGGTTTTCATTTATTTCTTTTTAAACACTCTAGCACCAAATCTTATACCAAGATAGAACTTTGGGAATACAGCAAGTATAAGGAGCTCAGGGTACCTAGTCAGGTAGAACAGGACTATCACTATTATGATTAATCTTTTACTGTTAGCACAAGTTAAATACTTTTTTTTCTCTTACTTGAGGAAAAAATCCCAAATAACTGGAGAGTGGAAGTCCACATAAATCTTGTACATCCTGTATGAATTTTCTTGTCCAAAAGAAAAGAATAAATTTTTTTTTTTCCTTGAGAAGGTAGCATGAAGAGCAAATCTGTCATTAGAAATATGAGCAGCAGACTGGGGATCTCCCCAGTCAGCATCATGTGTCTTCCAGGCAAGAGGAAAACTCCCTGTAAGGCAGACAGTTTGAATTATTAAAGCTAAAGAAATAATCTACTCCAACTGATCAGAGCAGGGCTCTCTTGAGAGCTGGTGGGGATTTTCCACTGGCAGGAAGACTACATCATATGTGAGCTGCATTTAAAGCAGCCACCAGAGTATTTGCAGATTGCTTTCTCAAGCAGAATTTCGATTGCCATAAGTGTTTTCTAAAAAAAAAATAAAAAAAAACCAAAACAAAAAACAAAAGAAAGCCCAGAAAAACCCCAGCACTCTACTACCCCTTATTGTTAGAGATGATAAAAAATAAAATGAGGAAATAGAATTATATTCTCTAGAGAATAAATGTAATTTCCCTAGCACTGCACTGATTCCAAAGAGAGAATTTTAATTATGAATGATTGCACCTACAAGTGCATAATGCAGCAAAATGAAAATCTATGGGCACAGGGTTTCCCAGGCAACCTCTTATCAGTTGTCTGTTTCTAGGTGATACTGTTTGCTGCACTATAAAACCTTGAATAACTTCATGTATCACAGACTGAAAAAAGGGGGAGGAGGAGGAAGGCAAAGGGAATCACCCCAGCAAGACATTTATTCCTTGAATATATGAATGTTATATGATTATTGTGATTCCTAAGAATAATTTTTAAGCTATCTGCATAAAAATGTTGGCTGTAAAGCAGCACACTTAAGCACAAAAGGAATTTCTTACCCTAAATACTAAAAAAAAAAAAGTATTTTCAGTCTCCTACAAAAATGCATTTTATATTTAAAAAAAAACAAACAAAACCAAAACCAACAGTTTCCTGGCCCCCCGGTGAAATATTTCTGGCTTCTTTTATAACTTTTTTGTGTCATTCACATGTAGCATGACTTCCACTTCCTGAGGTTTCACAACAAGAGATGCCAATCACACTGCAAACTCATAACAACAATCACTGGAACTAGAAATTACCTCAGAGAGCCAGGGAACAATGAAAACAACACTGACCTATGACCAGACTGTCTCTCCATGTCAGTCGCTTTGTTTCCCAGTTTTCCAAGTTGAGGCACACAGGAAGATGCTGAGGACTGTGCTCTCTCTCAAATACAGTTTGCCCTGTATTACCAAGGTGTGGCTGGAAGGCCCAGCAGAACCAAAAAAAAAAAAAAAAAAAAAAAGAAAACAAACAAACAAAAAAAAACCAACAACAAAAAAACCCCACCACCAAATTTAAAATGTCCAATTACTAAACCCAAAAGCTTTTCATGTAGAGAGAACGCAGCCAGCCATAAGCTTTCCCTCTTCACTGCCAAACAATTTGCAATAAAAATTCTCTTGTGAATTCTTGCTGCAGCCACATCTACCCCTCACCTTCCCCTCCAGATGAGTCCCTTTCTCTGCCCTTTACTGTCCCTTGCCTGTCTATTCATTTACATGAAAAACTGCCATTTGGGTCAGTCCTGCCAAGGTGGGTAAAGGGGATGAGCCAGCAATCTAAAATCCATGCCGTCAAGAGGAGATCAAGAGCATATTTCAGGAGCCATCTTTCACCTTCCACTCTGCTGCACTCCAGTTCCTCAGCTACAATGAGGAGGAAAACCATGACGTCTTTTTCTCCCTTTTTATTTGAGACAGTGATGAAAAACTGCTCCACATCTCAGCCCATAAACACAGAACCAAACAAATCCTTGATTTTGCTTTATTGTCACTTTATATGGTAAAACTGCTGCAGCGTGTCATCATGGGCACACTGCTTTATGGATTCACCCGTAACGTGACTTAAATTGGAGGTACAGGGAATCATGTGATTGGAAAACTGCAGATCTCTAATAATTAGCAAGGATGTAAGGGAAAAAATTGATGCCAGTAAAATTAAAAGGTCATAAGCTGACTCTGTACTTTGAATACTAAATAGACAAGCACCCCCTGGACACATTCAATTATGCATCCATATTTTTGCTGCAGATTGATTCCAAATTTTACAGTTAAGTCACAAGGTTAAAATACCCAACACAGAGGAAACGTGACCCAGCTTCAGTAAAAGCAAGAACTGACAAATAGCAAGTATGGCAGAGCATGCACTGGTGATAGTTTACAACTCAGTGAGGTGACAGATTCCAAAGTAAAACACTTTTTTAAAAAATTACAAAATGAGACGGGTGTAGGTACCAACAGAAGTCAATCAAATAGGATGCATTTCTTATGAGGAGCAGCTGAAGGAGCTGGGGGTGTTCAGTCTGGAGAAGAGGAGGCTCAGGGGAGACCTCATCATCAGCTCCCTGAAAGGAGGCTGGAGCCAGGGGGGGGTCGGTCTCTTCTCCCAGGCGGCTCTCAGTAGAGCAAGAGGATATGGACTTAAGATCTGCCAGGGGAGGGTTAGGTTAGATATTACGAAGACATTCTTTACAGAAAGGGTGATCAGACATTGGAATGGGCTGCCCAGGGAGGTGGTGGATTCTCTGTCACTGGAGGTTTTTCAGAAGAGACTGGATGTGGCACTCAGTGCCATGGTCTGGTAACCACAGTGGCAGTGGATCAAGGGTTGGACTTGATGCTCTCAGAGGTCCTTTCCAACCTGGCTGATTCTGTGTGATCCTGTAATTTAGTTCAGCTGTTTATTTTTCTTGGCTATAAGTAAACATAAGAACACGCAGTGGTAATAATGATTTGTGAATATATTTAAGTTGACAAAGATAATCTACTAGGTCCTGTATACAAAACGAGGAGGGGGATTACCTAGCATAACTATTTCGTAGAAGATATTCTGGAATATTCATTCTTCTTTGAAAGGCAGTTAACAAATTCAGATCTTGATCAGTTTTTATTCTAAAGCAGTGTGCCCAGATGGGAGAGCATCCTGCAAAAATTATTAATTATTGCTTAGTCTGACAGGCTGGCCAGCCTGCTTCTCATGGAGTTAGAAAAAAGAAGGTGAGAGACAAGTGAGTGTGAGTATAATCACTTCAGTATCACAGGCATCACTTCTAATTGAAAAACATGTCTTTCATGGGAGTGCAGAAAGAAGCCTCACCATCAACAATGCCCTCATTGTCAGGAGCAAAAGTTCTATAGGATTCCCTTACATAACATGGCTATAGAGGGCAAGAACATCACAGTCATTTTTCAATTTTTTTACAATACACACAAGGTATGTGAGCACTTCTCTCCATTCCAGACATCTAACAAAACTTACTTTATAGTAGGAAGATATTTTGTGAGTTTTAGGGACAAAACCCAACTCTTTACTCTGGTTTTATATATATTTTTCTCTACAACACTTTCTGTTGTGCAGGTAGACCAAAGCTCTCTTGGATTAAAGCTCTTCTCTGTCACCTACCTTCACTGATACCTTCTGGCTGCTGGGTGACACAGAGCCTAGACTGAATAAGCTGAGGAAAAAAAACTAGAAGCCTTCTCAAGAAAATAAGGAGAAAAAAATACGTAGATAGAGGCCATGATCTTGCCTGTATAGCTCTCCCCTTGTAAAATGTAATATTAGGTTATTAAAACAAATTTTAAAAACATTGTCTCATTACAGCTGAGTAATCTTAAATCTGCTTCAAATAGTTTTCCTGTACATTCAGATGGCCATAATCCTTAAAAGCTCTCTATTAACCTTAATTAGATGTAAAAAACATAATGGGGTGATTGAGAATTTCAAGGAAGGAGCAAGTGGCTCATAGGCACAGAAACAGTTTTTGATGTGCAGATCTCTTTACCAGTGTATCATCAATTGAAAGGTGGGCAGTATCAAAGGATACAGACATGCCATCATCTGACAGCAGTGACACAAAATGGCATGGAATTAATGAATGTTTCCATCCCAGACTCAAAGACAGTGCCCTCCTCAAATCTGAAATCCAGCAGGTTTAATGTGTAGTTCTGTCCCTGGTTAGCAAAGAGCCTAGAGGGCCTTCTCATTGTGTATGTGATTTTCACCAAGTTGGAGGACCTCTCACTGGTTTCACCATCCTTCTGGAGGCAGAACCATCCTGCAACCACAGTCTCCCACCACAGATTTGCTGGGATCAACACCACCAAGGCAGCTTAGCTGCTCAGATTTCATGGGGTTCTACAAATTAAAAACTTCCAAATTAGAAAACCTAAATTGAATAATTGTTATGATAATCCCATTATTCCAGCAGCAGCAGAAAGAGACCTTCAAGACCAGTTTCTCTGAACCAGTTTTACCTGGTATAGCCTGAAAAGACCAAACCCACTGGGGAGAACCCTGGTGTCAGAGTGCAGTTGATGGCCCTTTCCAGTTCTGGAATGACCAAAATCTCCTTGTCCTCTGAAAGAAGATCAGTAGAATTTTGAGAGCATGGATACCATTCTGAATACATCACTAACACAGTTAACAGCCTTCAACATTGCAATTCAACTTTGCAATAAAATCGAATTGGTGATACTGAGAACTACCCTGCTAGGGTACATGAAAAGCATAGCTGCTTTACTGAGGGTATGAGTAGAAGGCTCAAAGATTAAATTCTAGGTTTTTTTCCTAAAGCATTCTCAATACAGGAAAGAGTGTGGCATAATTAAATATATTAAAAATCAGTTTTCCATCAAGGGCAAACAAAATGAACCTAAAGTACTATTATAATTATAGCTGATCCGCATTCATTTCAGATGTGAAATCTGCAGGGTTACTAAGTGGCAGTACTAAAAAGCTGTAAACCTAAAAAGTTATTGTAGGATTCAGTGTCTTACAGAGACAGCATAATTTTCATATATAAACATGAATCATGTTTTCTCAACCACAGCCTACTTTTTAATAGAAAAAGCACAGTTGAAAGCCTATTTTGTCAGAAATTATAACAGATCTTCCTTGTGAATGAGGACATTTCAAAGGTTATTAGAGTTTTCAAAAGGACTTAATGCCATCAGCCTGTGGATTGAAAATGTTTACTTGGAAAGGGAATGTGCTAGAAAGTGATGCTTCACTTTCTTATTAAATATGATTTCTGGTTAAATAAAAAAAATGCACTAGACAGTCGAAGTCTCTTGCTAAATGCAGTGTAGGGCCTCATCCACTGGACATGATAAACACAGGTAAGCTCAGAGACAAGCTTCTTCCTGTTAGTTACAGTAACTTCTTCCTGAAGTTACTGTACTTGGCTGTAATATGAGAGCACAAAACTAGAAATTAGAAAAAAGTATGATTAACTCAGGCTTCTTTATAGAAGTGCTATAGCCTGGTTCCACGGTGTTTTGCCAGTTTTCCAGATTTCAGTATTACAATTATAGGTAAGCTTTGTCTCCCTTACAGCCCTCTTATCTTCCAGTTATGGTCAGTAACAGGATTTTGACATTTTTTCACTCTGAAAAGTCTTACCTTTGCAGCCTGATTTAACATGGCATAAGCTGGAGATGAAAGCTTTCATCTGGGGCAGTAGAAGCTGCAGAGCTTCATAAAGTGTATGTTTGCTGGTGTGAAACTAATATGGTGTGGGTATATTTTTATGTGGAGGCCACCTCCAAATCAGAGAGCATCATCAGTATCCACAGCAATGCCAATATAGCTGTGTTGGAGTAGCCATGACATTTTAAATGGACAAATGTAGAATTTAGAAGTTCATCAAATGAAAATTTTAAATCGCCAATATCTCTTTTAATTTCTTGATTGCTGCCAGTAAGTAAGCAAGCAAGAAGCCTCTGAAAGGACTCATCTACAGCAGGGAATGTTAATGAAACTTCACAGGACAGATACAGCTTACACAGCAAAACTGCTTGTGCTGACACAGTTTATTACTACTGCCACAAATGAAATAACCCGTATTGACCTATTTGTCAAAATGAGTTGCATTTGTACTACGTATTTGCTCTGCTGGTATAAAATGCTGATTGTTTTATTTTTTTAAGCCACAACCTTCACAAACATCACTAGACTTGAAAAAGCCTTTTGTACCAATATGTCCCAATGCCTTTCCCTTTCCCTTCTCTATTGTGTGCATTTCAAAACCAAGCCCTACTGTTCGTAAGGTAGGTGGGTAGACATATGTCTGTATAAGTCCTTAAGCATTTGTTGTTTACTGCCTTTAACAATGCTTTCTTAGGAATCATTTTAGGAGCAGAGGTGAGGGAGTAGTGTTATTTTTCATTTTTTCTTAATGAAACCAGACAGCCCTTGTTGGGCATCATTAACGAGACCTTAGAAAATAATTTTGGAGTACAATTCTCAAGAACAGGTTCTGGGTTGAAAAATGTTGTTAGTACCATTTGACACATGCACAATTCCTGAAAGACACAAAAGAATTTCTAGACAGTTTGCTGCAGTCTAATGAAAGTTTCACAGCACATTTCTTTCCCCCCGGCCTGTCTAATCCATAATCTGGGGTTCATAGATTATTTCTGATAACTCACAAGATCAAGGATGACTACTAGAAGCTTATTATGTTATTACATTGCTTCCAGTGTTTTTCTGATCCCTCTTAATCTGTACCAAGGAGACTGCAAAGACAAATAACTTTGCAGATGCAAGAAATGGCAACCAGCCTAAGGAAAACTGTATCTGCTAGAAAAGGAGAAGCAAGATAGGGAGACAGTTGTCAAAGGTCAGATAAGATTAAACTCATTTTAGCACACAAGTGCTCTTTCACTCCCTTGTAAATTTTGTAACATAAGCTGCAAGCACCAACTGCCAGAGAGAAAATCTGAGCTTGTCTTTTCAGCTTCTTTTTTAATATGTAGTGAAAGACCAAGATGTTTTATACCTTGCCAATGCAAATTCTACGTATCTGAACAACATTTTGAGAGACAACTGAAAAAGAAGTGTGATAAAATTGAAGAGTTTTTAAGAACTGTTTGAAAATTAAGGTTAGTAAGTACTACAAAGTGATTGTTCTTCAAAAAAACCAAGGCTTCTGCAGAGTCTCCAGTTATCTAAATATCTATGCTGCTATTTAAGAGAGATCATCCTGGTTTTGAAGGACACTTGTGTACCTCTTACAGATCAGGGAAGAACAAGACAGAGTAAATACATTTATGAAAACAGAAACTTACCATAACCGTATGCCAAGCTTAGCACTTGTGTTACTCCCTCCTGTAAACAAGCTCCCAGCATATTTTTAAACAGTAGTTTTGGAAATGCAGTATCAAATCTCACCAATCTTCGCAAGGTCTTCATAGCAATATTGCTAACTGCCTGATGATGGAAAATGTAATTATTCACATTCACTTTCTGCTCACCCCCAGTGAAATGAAGGTCCATAACAAATCACTGGTCAGATTAAATTAGATTGACCAGTAAGAGGTATTTCCCAAACTTGCAGCTTCTTATAACAATGTAAAGAAAAAGCTACAATAATCAAACAGTAGTAATCTTCGTGTTCTATTGTCTTTTTTGTCCTTTATTCATGAATCTGTCCTTCCCCATTTTAAGTTTTTCTTGAGAGAACATCACCACCTAGAGACCGAGAGTGCTTATGAGAGGTACCAGAAAGCAGATTAACAGACCTGGAAAACAGAAGTCTAATAGGAAGAAAAAAGAAAATGAGAGTGGGGAATAATCCTTCCTGTTATTTGCACTAGAAAAAGTTTCCTAAGCAAGCTGAAAGAAGATGTTATAATGAAATGCAAGAAGATTTGTATTTGTTGATTAAATTATTAGCTAAGAATCCTTATCATCTTAGATAAAAAAGTTAGGCTTTTAGCTCATGCTGTATCAGATCTGTTTAGCTCAGCTATATCAGATGTAATTAGAATTAAGCTAAAATGTAAAGTATTAAGAAGGAGGAAACTCAGGCAATGTCAAGAAAACCTTCCCAGCACTAAGACCTATTCAAAGTTGTCGGCCCACAGCTTGGACAGGGGCACTCTGTGCTGGGTTAGGAACTGGCTGGAGGGCCGGGCCCAGAGAGTGGTGCTGAACGGTGCTGATCCAGTTGGCAGCCGCTCACCAGTGGTGTCCCCCAGGGATCAGTGTTGGGCCCAGTTCTGTTCAATATCTTTATCGACGACCTAGATGAAGGGATTGAGTCCATCATCAGCAAATTTGCAGATGACACCAAGCTGGGAGGAAGTGTGGACCAACTGGAAGGCAGGAGGGCTCTGCAGAGGGACCTGGACAGACTGGAGAGTTGGGCTGATTCCAATGGGATGAGGTTCAACACGGCCAAGTGCCGGGTCCTGCACTTTGGCCACAACAACCCCATGGGGAGCTCCAGGCTGGGCACAGAGTGGCTGAGAGCAGCCAGGCAGAGAGGGACCTGGGAGTCTGGATTGACAGGAAGCTGAACAGGAGCCAGCAGTGTGCCCAGGTGGCCAAGAAGGCCAATGGCATCCTGGCCTGGATCAGGAACAGCGTGGCCAGCAGGTCCAGGGAAGGGATTCTGCCCCTGTACTCAGCCCTGGTGAGGCCACAGCTCGAGTCCTGTGTCCAGTTCTGGGCCCCTCAGTTCAGGAAGGAGATTGAGGTCCTGGAGCAGGTCCAAAGGAGGGCAACCAGGCTGGTGAAGGGATCCAGCACAAGTCCTGTGAGGAGAGGCTGAGGGAGCTGGGGGTGTTCAGCCTGGAGAAGAGGAGGCTCAGGGGAGACCTCATCGCTCTCTACAACTCCCTGAAAGGAGGCTGGAGCCAGGGGGGGGTTGGACTCTTTTCCCAGACAACTTTCAACAAGACAAGAGGACACAGTCTTAAGTTGTGTCAGGGGAGATTTAGGTTAGATATTAGAAAGAATTTCTTCACGGAGAGGGTGATCAGGCAATGGAATGGTCTGCCCGGTGAGGTGGTAGATTCTCCGTCCCTGGAGACATTTAAAAAGAGACTGGATGTGGCACTCAGTGCCATGGTCTAGCAACTGCTCCAGTGGGTCAAGGGTTGGACTTGATGATCTCTGAGCTCCCTTCCAACCTGGCTAATTCTATGATTCTATGATTCTATGACACAGGGTCCCGATTCACTGTCATATTTTAAACAAGTTTCTATGTAATGTGGAAATCAAGCCTGTATTTACCACTCCTGCATATAGTCCAATCAATACTTTCTTTTTCAAATTTTTTTTGTCTCTGAGATAACTAAAAACAAAGATGAAGATCTCATTTGCAGGTTAGGTGCTCCCAGATAAATTTCTTATTATTGCATCCATTATTAAAGTGGTTTTGTATGCAAAACCATGCAGCCACTCCTGTTATACTCTATTCACACTCACAATAATTTTACAAAACAGAAAATAAAGACAAAATAAAGACTAACTCAATACGTATTTTACCTTTTCAAAATACTAAAACCCAAAAGAAATAAAACAGAATATGTTTATATAGATCTGCAAAATTATTATCTCGAGCTGAATACTAGCAGAAGAAAACACACATTTAATTTAATTTAACACACAAGTCAAATTACGTTCCTCCCAATACCCTTTCTCCAAAATAGACATACCCAGAGTTTTTAGGTTGGCCAGACATTGAACACACCTATAACTAATGCTGAGCAGCCTCAAAAGTCTACCAAAAGCAGAGGGAGTAACTCGACAATTAAATTAATTCACAGTCAGTTTAAACTGGGAATAATGGCCTCCACAGCAAGGGCTCCTCCAGGGAAGTTCTCTCAGCATATTGGTAAAGAGCGTTGCCTCTTAAGTGCTTGCTAAAGCATTTTCTCCCCATTTCTTTCATTTCTTAAAAGTACATTGAAAGGATCATATTTATGCCGTTCCTGCCAATAAATTTTGGTTCCTTGCCCTGTTCAGAAGCTTCATGAATGATTTTTCCCCACAGCTGCCAGGGGGAATCCAACATTTATCACCATGATTAAAAACATTGGCAGCTGAAGTTAGCAAGGAAAAAAACCAATAAGAAATAAAGTCTCCATTAGGATGTTTCATGAGAAAAATGGTATTCAAAACCCTAAGTACAGGCCTACTGAATAAACATTTCTTTTAGTACTGATGTCAGTTGAAACGGTCTCAAATGTAAGTTATCATACAAGGCTTTATGCTTAACTACCTAAAGATGAGATGAATTCAAATAAATCTCTTTTTTTTAGTTCACAAAGTACAATCTTTTCATTGTGGATGTGACCCAAATCAGTAATTCAATTTTTGTATATTTAAGAGGCACTACTAAGATGCTGGCAACCAATATTAGACTTCACAAAAGTATATATTTTATACTGTAAATTTTAAAGAAAGCAGATAACACATCTTAACATACACCATTGGTAGGGTCCATGAAAAATATTCTTTGAAACTATTGAGTAGCACTTGGTTCCAAGCCTACAAATAAATATACTCCTACTAAAAAGTATTTCCTAAAAAACAGTAGATGGAAACTGCAAAGAGGTTGTCCAGCAACAGGCCACAGACTAGTTTTATTTTAATACTAAGATAAGGTGTTGTAGCCTTGTCCTGTGATGACATTTTATTTTTCAGTGGTTAAGCAAAATATGGACCTTATTCACTAAAACTAAATTGCTCAGTACTGTTCTAATCCATTTAGTACAGCAAACTATTTCTTTTGGCTCTACCTGTCACAATCATTAGCTTTAATTTCAGACTTGCATAACTAATGCTCACATATTCATGTCAATATCATATCTAAAAGCAATCTGAGTGGCCTTTTCCAGAATAGATCTTATTCACCAGCCTCAGTAATTTGAAACTAACTCCTAATATTTATTATTTTTATTTACCTTCATAATTTTAGTTTCCTTTGTGTAAAAAAAATATAACTCTATTTCTCATAACTCCAAAGCAGAGACTGTTACTCTTCTGAGCTCTATAGGAAGTTACTTTAGGTTGAATTAGGAAGAAAGTGCAAATCTTTTTTCCATCTGAAAAATAAATAAATAAATAAATAAAGCCCCCTAAGTTATCTGTCTGTGGAGGTTGATAGGAAACTTGCTTAACCATCTTCCATACAGGGCCACTGCAACAAATTCCAACATTGTTCCTCTCCCTGACTAAGATGAGCTACTGCCTTTCTACATCCCATGGACTGTCTGCTGCCCACTCAGTCAGCCCAAATATTTTAAAACCCAATAACATATTCTCTTGAAACATACTGTCTTTTGTGCTTGATATGGCATATAATTGGCTATTTGTGCATTCAAGACAAATCAGTTATTCAGCCTCCTTTTTAGCAGCATCCTGGATCTCTAAATGTATCACAGACCGTGTTACACTGCTAGATGTCACCTCATCCTGAACACCAATTAGCATATGTCAGTCTACAAGAAAGGAAGCACAGAGTCCTCAGGTCCACTTCATTTCACTATTATACTTCTTTTCAGTAGTCTATCACAGCTCTGCTTTGACTTCATATCACTTTCACAGTACAAAAGGTAATTCTAGCCTAATTACTGTGTCCAGTGAATGATTCCTACTATTATACCTATAAAGATTTACAGTTGTGAACTAGCCTGAGTATACTGAGTCTTCTATGCTGGCAGATAAACTTAGAAGTGTGAGTGCAGAAAAATATGGAAAAAAAAGAAACTAGCCTTGGACAAAAAAAAAATCATATTTGGTAGGGAAAAAGAAATAAAGAAGAAAAGGTTGTTTAAAATCAGCCCAAAATACTGTGATTTCTTTAGGATCTAACCTTCTTGATTCTTCTCTCAGAACAATTTCCAAATAAAGCAACTATTATCCATGAAAGGAATAAAGGCTTGGGTTTTCAACAATTTCTTACCTGAAATTTCTGTTCCCTAATTATAAACAAACTTTGACATACATCTTCTTGGTACCAGTGCAACTGCTGTGCCTGCAGAGATGCAGACCTGCCTCCTACAGCTCCTCTTGCTGCCTGCTGCACACCAGAGGCTGCTAGGGCTGGGGGAAAGGGCTTTTTTTTTATTGTCCTCTTTTGCCTTGGACAAAAAAATCCTGAAAATTGACTCCACTTCCAAGCCTCCTTAGTCCTTAAGGAAAAGAGCCTGTTATATACTTCTGGGTGAAACATAGCTACTGTCTTTGGGTACCAGGTAGACTTTGGCACATCTTCTGTGCTAGGTCAGAGTTAATGGTCTGTGTTGTATAGGAGGTCAAACTATAGGCATAAAGTCTGAGAACAGCCTGAGCAGAATATACTGGCAGGTACCCGTAGAAAACAGAAGAGAAGAGAAGAGAAGAGAAGAGAAGAGAAGAGAAGAGAAGAGAAGAGAAGAGAAGAGAAGAGAAGAGAAGAGAAGAGAAGAGAAGAGAAGAGAAGAGAAGAGAAGAGAAGAGAAGAGAAGAGAAGAGAAGAGAAGAGAAGAGAAGAGAAGAGAAGAGAAGAGAAGAGAAGAGAAGAGAAGAGAAGAGAAGAGAAGAGAAGAGAAGAGAAGAGAAGAGAAGAAGGGAAAAAAAAAAAAAAAAAAGCATCGTGTGAAGAGGATGTTTTTTGAGCTTCAGCTGAAATTCAGAGAGAGCGGGAGGGTCAGATAGTAGCAGTAATGCATGATTTCTCCTTCCCTGCCTCAACAGTTTTTTCACTAGCCTTAAAAAACTTCTTACTCACCTTGCTCAGGATGTGCATGACCAGACAGTAGTTAATTGACTTCTGAAGTCTTTGAATTATGGCAAGAGCATGCAATAACTCTCACAGGCAGAATAAACAAGATGGAAGCTAGAAGCTTCTGTCAATGGAAAAAAACAAAACAAAAAAAAAATCAAAAAAGCCAAGCAAAAGCATTTATTTGCTAATTGAAAGAACAAAGCATATATAATGCATATATAAAAGACAGAGGCATTTACAAGCAAACCTTCAAATAAAATATGTGGAAAACATAATACAATCTTGGTAAGCAACAACCAGGACCTATTTTTTCTACTAACTTCTTGACATCACTCCCCAGTTATATTTTGGCATTTGCACCTTTTCTTTTGTCTGGCCCAAGGTGGGGGAACGTCAACCAGATGCTCTCTAAGCTTACACCACACTTCTCTAGGAAGGTCGATTTTCTCCTGCCACTGTAGGTTTCTTGCCACATTATACTCTGATCAGGTCAAGGATCAGCACCAAAGGAGACAGGGTAAGCAGCTGACTTTTCCTCTGATTTTGGCACCTCCAGAAGTCATGCATCAGCCAAATACTGATCTACAGATACTAATACTTGCAACTCGGCCAAACAGGATTCCCCTGTAGAGCATGGAAGAAGCCCCACTGCTGCAGGGTTCAGACTGTACATAAGCACAGGACAGACAAAGGCATATACACACCAAATCAGAAAGCACTACGAAGCTCCCCACCTCTCCACCATGAAGCTGGAGTTTAGGTCTATGATGTACTTGTACTCACCTGACCTTGAGGCAAGCATAGGTGAGGGGGAGCCATTCTGGTTGTGCCTATAAATTCAGAGATACTATTTTGTTCTACCTCTGCTGCAAAGCACCTTTCTCCACCTTTCTCCACCAGTAAATGCAAATCAAACTCAAAATTTTATGGTTCCTTTGAACAGTAAATACTTACATCCTAGTTGCCACCAGACCAATGTGTCAACATTCCTCAACACTGCAGAATGATTCAGTGCAGAGCCATTCCAGGCCAGATCAATACAAAAAACTTTTATCTATTGTTTCATTATACAATACTTCATACAGTTTCCACTTTGACAGCACAAAGACTGGAGGTTAGAGAAAAACACCAGTGCACAAAATCTGCAGTTTATGCCTGGCACAGTGTACATCATCCAATGGAAACACTTAAAGACTGAAAACAGTACAAATTTTCTCTGTATCTTCAATAATCAGACAGCTTCAGACTTTGGATGCAAAAAGAACATTCCACCTTCTTCTCCTACAGAAAATAAAGTTTTTCATTAGGGTGTGGGGGTAAACAAGCTACCTCTAAATGCTATACTAACAATCAGGAACAACCACTTGGACTACATGGAATGCAAGATTTGCAGAGAGAATACAACTAGCACCTTAATTTTTCACATGTTCACATGGAACTTCATGTTCAACATAAGCTCTGTCTCCTGGCTTTTTATCCTTATACAAAGGATAAAAATTCCTTCTTCTGATTTCAATATTAGAGCAGATGAATTTGAGCAAAATTATAGAGAAAAGAATTACCGTCCTCAACCAGGACTTTAGGGGGAGGATCCTCCTCACCACATTCTTGCAGTGAGATCCAAACAAAATCACAAGAAGTGATGTAGACAAATAACATATTAGCACAAATGATAGTAACGGCATAGCTTTTTTCAAAATAAATGCAAAAAAACTTCTCCACATACTGAGATGCTGTTTCTCTCCTATCTCAGTTCAGGGAATGAGGAGGCTTCTGAAAATCCAGTCAAAAACAGTTCCAGTAGCTTCCCCCCCTCCCGATAACTAGCATAGTCTTTCTTAATTACTGTTCTGCAAATATGACTTCATAGTTTTCCCTGATCATAGGGATCATTGCTCAACTTTCCTCTTAAAAAAAAAAAAATTCAAACCAAAAAAACCAACCCCAAGCAAATCTTTGGAGACTCAAAGTGCTTCCGCCCTCCCCCAGCAATGTTGTCAGGGTGGCAGAGGATGTAATTTTGAATATTCATCAAAAGCTAAAAGTGATTGCAGTTCCAGTGAAGTGGCAAAAAGAGTGATGAAATCAGGGCTTCTGAGTCTTCAGAACCAGCTGGGGAAGAGGCCAAACCAGGACTTCTCAGAAGAAATGTTCAGTTGTCCATTAGGATCATTGAGGCCAACTCCTCCTTGCAGAACTACCTGAAACTAAACTACGCGACTAAGAGCATTGTCCAGATACACCTTGAACTGAGAGAGGATTGGTGCTGTGACCACTTCTTCTGGGAGCCTGTTCCAGTGACCCACCACCCTTAGTGAAGAACCTTTTCATAGTGTCCACTCTGAACTTCCCCAACACAGCTCCATTCCATTCCCCATGTTCTATTGCTGGTCACTAGACAGGGATCAGTACCTCTCCTCCACCACCCCCCTTGAGGAAGTCAGGTTTCTCCAAGCTGAACAAACCAAATTACTTTAGCCACTCTTTCCAAGTCTTGTCCTCTGGGCCATTTTGGTCACTTTTCTCTGGACAGGTTGACAGGTCTTATATTTAGGTGCCCAAAAACTCACAAAGTCCTCAAGGTGGGGCTGCGCTAGTGCAGTGTGGAGTAGGACAACCACCTCCTTCAATCTGCTGGCTATGCTGTGCTTGATGCACCCCAGGACACTCTAGCTCTCCCTTTTGGTTGCCAAGACACTCTGTTGATTCATACTCAACTTGTCATCAATGCAAACACCCAGGTCTCTTTCTGCAGGGCTGCTCTGCAGCCTCGTCTCCCAGTTTGTATGTATGAACAGAATTACCCCATCCCAGGTGGAGAATCCAGCATCTGTTCTAGTTAAATTACATTAGGCTGATGACTGCCCAGATGTACAGTCTACCCAGACATTTCCATGCGGATTCTCTGTGACTGAGAGTCCACGTTTCCGCCTAGTTTAGTATCATCAGCAAAATTAGTTAATGTACATTTCATTCCTGCACTCAGATCATTATTAAAGAGCAGCTGCCTTAAAATTAAGCCCCGTGGAATCCCAATGGTGACTGGATGCCATCTCTTTCAGTACCCTGGAATCAATTCCAAGGGTCCCCATTAGGTTCTGGCCCACTTTGCCTATGTCCCTGTTTGTGGGCTGACCAACCTCATCAAGCTAAGGACCACTGTTGTCTCTGACCCTCCTTTTGCTGTTAACATATTTTAAAAAGCCTTTGTTTTCCTTCATAGCACTGGCTAGCTTGAACACTTATCAAGCTTTGGCCACACAAATTTTCTCCCTCCAGTGGCAAACAGCATTTCTGCAGCAATCCTACATTGCTTGTCCTTGCTTACAACATCCATACACTTCCATTTTCCACATAAATTCTAGAAGATCACTGCTCAGCCAGTTTTTTTCCCCACTTGCTTGCCTTCTGACATTTTGGAACTGACTATTCCTGTGGTCTTAAGAGATAGTTCTTACAGCTCAAGCAGAGTAAACCAAAATTGCTCAAGAAAAAATCTGTTGCTAGCAATCTACAGAAACAGCAATGAGCAGGGCTCAAAGTGTTACAGGAAAGCCTACTGATGTCTGCACTTCAGCTGGGAAAGGCGTTGCATTTTCCATGTGCTGAGGAACCAAAAGCTAATAAACAAACCTTAAACTATTTTTATACAATGAATTTCATTAAGATGCACTACACAAACATTCTCTTTAAAGCTCTTGACAAGCAATGCAGATAAACACCATACTAAGAGGCTGGTAAGTTATATGCAAGTTAACACTTGATACAAGTTATATAAGGTCATAGAAAGAAGCCATACCAGAGCTGGGAGCTGGATTCTGAAATCTGACCAAAACTGACCTTTCTTACTTCAAAAAAACATCTTCATGTCCATCATTTTTTGTAGGTGAGTAGTTTTCTACACAAGTAATGTTTGCACAAGCATTATTTACAGCCTTGCAAAACTAACATGTTCTTATTGCCTTGGTCTCATACTGTCTGCTTGGCACAGGAGGGAAAAAAAAATTATTTAAAAAAAAACTTTTAACACATACATATCTTTTAATATCTACCTGCAGCCTAGTACCTCTTATTCTCTTTATAGAAATGAAAACTCAAGGATGAGTATGTCAGCTATAAAGCAACAGGCTACTATACAAATTCCTTACCTTAATTCACTGCTTTTCTTGGGGAGAGATCTTTTATTTGCACCTGCTAATATATGCAGAGGTTTTGTTCCAAAACAGCTCCCAGAAAACAGGAGCTCAAATCACAGTCAACGGCACCACCTATCTTCGACCCGAGGGATTTTCAGTCTTATCGTTCGTGACACCAGGTGAATGCTTCTTACAGAATCACCTCTAAATGATTGGTATCTCACCACTGGTATTACAAAAGACTCAACAGCTTTGACACAAGAAACCTCACACCTAAAAAACCGTAGTATTGATGTCTACAGGAGAGTACAGAGCTATTTTCTTTACCCTTCCATTCTTCTACCTTATGCAGAGTGGTGTGGCCTTTCAGCTCACAGACACTGCCTATAATTCATGTCCACATTTACCAAAGCCTGGCAGCATTTTGTTTGCTTCATTACCAAGTGGAAGATCATCAGCTGGCACTTCAGTATATGTGAGTTCCATCACCTAGGGATTCTGTGCCTGAGAAGTTAAAGGCTCTCCAATAATTCCTCTTCTAATCACTAAAAACAGGGTACCTTTGATCTCTCATTTCAGTGAAAATTGCCTTGGCTCTTAAATAAAACTTGGATATTCCCACTAAGTTTCAAATCTGACAAGAGCATATTTTCTGCAGTTCATGAACTTGAATAAAGAAAACTTTCTAATACTTGGTATCTTCACCACAAGCCCCTTTGCTCTGTTCCCCAGACACTATGCATCTCTGATACAGTCCCTCCTGAATTCATGAAGTCAGGTGCAACATCATGTTAGGAGAAAGCAGAAAATACAAACAGGAACAGAAGACAGAACGCAACTGAACAACAAAATTTTAGCTTATTAGAACCTAAAAGATCACATTAACTAGTTGTCCACACTATCAGTATGGATGTATCCTAGTTTTATCAGCATTAAAATAATTAAAACAGAGATAAACAAACCAAATCACGTGGACCTTATTTTACAGTACTTCCTAAGATGAAACCAACTGTATTAAGTCTGATCATCAAGTAAAAACTGAAAAACTTTCAGCGGAAGAAACTTGAAGTGTACTTAAAAGCATTCATAACTACTCATGCATAATTATCTCCTGTGCACTCCTTTGTACATGCGTAGGGGCACTTTTAACTACCTGGACATGAGATATGAATGAGTACAGTAGAAATTGCCTTTTGTAAGAGCTGGGCCCATTTGGGTCTGGGTACTGTGCCTGAAGGCCAGTGCCTCTATACTTGAAATGGTCTCTTGAAATGGTATACTTGAAACAGACCAGTACCCTTTAGTAGGCATTAATGGGCTACACAGAAAATGTCCACCTCAGTTTTCCTCCAACACAGGAATTACTTCTGAAGACTGACTGATAACCAATTTAGCAATGCCCAATTCCAAATCTGTAGGATTGGCCCTATGTGTAGCCTGGGTCCCACGGTGATCCTTGGGGCTTTCAGATGCTCTTCAGTATCTCTAAGGCACTGGGTTAAAAGATTCAAGTGGGGTAACCCTCCCTTCATGTACCTTTCCCATTCCCTAATCAAAGTAGTATGGGATGTCAGTGGTCGGGGCAAGGTTTTATCAACTAAGGCACTCACTACAGGGTTAGGGCTCATCATGATGCAGTGTACCGTATCCCTCTTTTGATACCAGAGTGTCTGGCCTTAAGGTAGTCCTAGGAAGTTATAGGTTCAGGACATTGTAACAGACACCAGATGTACAGCTTCGGGAGTAAGTGTTTATCTCTAAGTAGCAGAACAGGAAAATAACATAGATCAGTAATACAATTATCTGGGTGTTAACAACGGCATATCAAGTAAATTGTCAAAACAGTAGTCAAATGAGTTAAACCTAACATCTGGGCATGAAAAGTCTTACATGACTTGACGCATCTGTCAAGGAGGCAGCAGGGCATGGCCTGTTCTCCCAACAAGTGTTGTCCTGGACCAGTCAACGACCTTGGGAAATGCAAATCCCTCCGTTCAACTGTCCTTTTGTCATCAAGTTTCAGAAGCACTCCTGGGCTTGTTAACTAAACATTACACCCCAACTCTCCTCCTCTCTGTGCCAGCTCTGTCCTTGGTGTGCAAAGGGCCTCAGAATCCTGTATAAAGCCCCACATTGCTTTGTGGGCATGGATGTATGGTGTAAGGCAACATAAGCTTCACAGCTGTGTTGAATGCACTGTCTCCAGAAACACCTTAGGAGGCAATACAAGTCTTTGAAGGACCCAGTTAGTCTTGCAAACTAACATGCAAACTAACCCAGTTAGTCTTGCAAACTGTGTATAGATGTGTAAGTCAATATACAGGACACAAAAATTAACACACAGGGTATTATGAGCTGTGCAAATATTCTTGGCAGACATGAAAAACATGAAGTACACACTCAGAAGCAGAAAAATCTCTTGGTTTAATCTAATAATGACTACAAACATGGTGCTGACAGTAAGCAGACTGGATTTATACCAGCCTTATAGTACTTAACAACTAAAGAGAAGCACAATAAAACAGCAACAGTAGAAAAAAAGAAAGAAATTGAAAGAGGTATAGAAAGAAAGTATGAAGACTATACAGAAAGAGGTATAGCAAGTATGAAGACCACACTGAAAGATGAAGAAAGCTGTACTGATAATTATTTTTTTGTGAAAGAAATAAGATTTTTCTAGTAATCCCAAGTTAAGAGTACCATTGGCATGCCTCAAACACTGTTTCAGCTTGCCAAAACCTGAGTACATTTTACAGGTCAAAAATAACTGAAACTGGAAACATCACTGGACCAATCCACTCTCAAAAGTCTCAGGCTCCTCTGAATGATGTATTTAAATTAAAATTCTACATTCTCCAGCTGCCCAGTTGTTTGCAGGAATATCCTGCTTTCTCACACCATGCATACAAGTTCAACAAATACATACAGAATCTTCCAATATATTTGGAGACACCTATCTTCTATTTCACACAAACTGCAAAATTTATTTATTAGCATAATACTGGTTTGTCTCGTACATTTTACTAAAAAAGCTTTAAGTGTAAACTGTGTATTTAAACTGTCTCCTCTTCTATTTCAAACCCAAAAACAACTTACATGTGGTCCATTGTTTCAAAGCTAGTCTTGAATTTAACAATGGTTTTAGTTATCAACCACACACCACTGCAGAAACATAATTCAGTCAAAAACAGGCTGGTGAATAATGTTTTGGCATTTGTTAAGACAAGGAAGCACTGAAATTAACATAATTCCCTCTTATTTTTCCACTGCTAGCTGCACAGTTTGACAGACAGCTTCAGCAGCTTGTTGCGTTGTCTTCTTTCTCATCTTTATATTGTAGGCACGTTGCTGGTTTTAGTAGTTAAAGCTGACATTTCAACAAACACAGCTAAAAAACAAAAAACAATCAAGAGGAAGAGAATATTTAGTATTAAGTGTACAAGTTTTTTCACAAACTACAGTGAAAAGACTGTAGTGTAACAACACATTGTATATAGATAGCTTTTAATTTATTATAAAAATAGTAAGTGATGCATGAAATAACTACCTCTATTTCATTACTTGACATGCTCGGTTGAGTTTCTTCCTGACAAAGATATACGGTCCCAAAGCTGTAGCAACTGCTCTCCAACTTGTGGTTCCAGCTCCTAGAGATCAGGGGGATATTAGAGAAATTATTTGCATTGCTACTACTGAACATACAGAAACCATAAAAATATACATAATAAATGCATATATGAGATACAAAATTATAAAATTATTAGATTAAGTTACTTGTGATTGCTTTCAGTGATTCTGAAAGAGCTTGTTCCTTTTGGTATTGAGACATGCATTGGAACTCTATGCACAGGAAGGTTTTTTTCATTAGGGCTCAAGGAAAAAAAAAATCTGTCATAAGTAACCCTGCCTTGCATGTTTGGAGGTCTTTTCATTCATAGTAAATGTCAAGAATTCAAAAGAATTCTGAATGAGCACACCACCACCACAAGAATATATATACCATATATTTTGTGTCTTCCACAGGTCACTTTTTAACTGAAGATTATGATTCTACAAATCTTTTAATCTGAATTCATTCAGGTGTGATGGAGAACGTGGAAAGGCAGGTCACAGGTAACATAGTGGCCTTTGGTGGAATTACAGACATCAATATAAAGCAAGGTTTTTTAAGATTGTCAAGACTCTTTAGGTCTGAAAACCCACTTTCATCACAAGGACTGTTAACTCCATCACATGCTGCCTTTCTTTCCTCATTTTTACAGAATGTTCCTTTTTTCATTCTAAGATCTGCAGAGTTTTCTGCCACCCATAGCTTTTGTGCCAATACTCTTTCAGATTTTTGTACTTGCATTTAGCTTTAACAGACTAGAGAACTGTTCTAAGCTTTATTCTACCTTAAATATGAAGACTGTCTTCAGTCTTTACAGGAAAGTTATTTGGGTGGCACAGGCTCTCTCAGAGAACAAATTTGAACCAAAAGGAAAAGAATCTCCAGAATCAAAATGACGAATTCAAAAAGCTTCAATTTTTTGAAGGACCCACCTCTAGTTCTCTTTTTAAATCCCTATTAAACAAGAAACTGATTTGATTTTATCAAAAAGCCTGCATTACTTCAACAGCAGTTTATTAGTAGAATGTACAAAGTGCATCAATGAGATGTTATTCAGATTAATAGAGATATTAAAATTGCTGAGATAAATATCAAGGCTAAATCAGATAATAAACAATACACAATTATAAAGAGTAAAGATTACTTTAGAGTGAACATTACCTGGCCATCTCTGCTTATTTGTACTTTCTTATTGTCATTCCAAGGATTTAGCAAATGGTGTGCAAACTGAAACGGAATGCTTTCTTTTCGGATCCACTCCACCTTAAATACACCTCCAAAACCAGCAGAACCCCAGTCTTGGCTTTTTTCACACCCTATCTCTGAAGCCATTCTAGCAAAACCCTGGAGCAAAAATTGAAATATGGAAGGGAAGAAATAATTGGAGCATTATCTGCTTACATTGGAATTAAAGGACTGTACTTCATAGGAAACCTTGAAATTAGTTTCAAAGTCATTCACACAGTGTCTCATGAAGCTGAATCTTTTAAAATGTCCACTCCTATAAAGTACCAGTTGTTTTTCCACTTCAAATGTCTCTCAGTCTGTCACAACTACCACTGTATTGCAACAGAGCTTGGAAAAGATTATGTAAACACATTTGAAGAATAAGTAATCAAGATGAATGTCCTAGTCCACAGAATTTAAAGATTCTAGATGTTCTTCAAATAAAGTCATCAAAATTCCTTTTACTTCCTTCTTCAACTATGCAGGAAGAAATTCCAAGTATTCAAAGATAACATTAAAAAAACACAAATGCAAGACTACTTCTGACTTTAAGGACAGCCCTATGCACCCACACACCAAAGAAAAAAAAAAAAGAACCCCCCCACACACACAGCTTACCAACTATTCAGGCAAATTTATGCCAGTTATAACTCAGGAGTCCAAGTGATGCAGTACACTAACTAAGTTACCAACACACACTCTTATGGTTATACTTCCAGTCCCAGATAGATCAAGTTAAACTTAAAGGGAAAATAACAAAAGGAACACATAAAAAATAAAGGTCAAAAATAAAGAGACATTTGATACAAGAGAATAGTAACAGGAATGTTAATCTCACACTACCATGAACATCCACTGCATTGTCAAAACTGAAAGGGCAAAGCATCCTACAAGTTGCAAAGGCAATCACCTACATTCCTGACTTCAGCACATCTTCCCCTCCCAGCTCTCTTGTCTAAGAGCACCAACACAACACCACATTTTTAGTATTGACTGGCATGTGAAAAAGTACTTTCCAATACTACACCTGCATTTGCCAAATCATATGTACATCTCACAGTAATCCTGAAGAGGAACTACCAAGACTGCTATATTTGGCCTGGTTCATTAGATTTTAAGTTTAGCTGACTTTCACAAGTAATATAAAAAGATGTTGGACTTTCTGTACCTGGAACAACTGAGTTCAGTGCACTGTACAAAACAGCTAACCTGCAATTTTGCACTACTAGTCAATTCTCTTGACTTAAAATTGGCTACAAATCTGTCAGCAGATGGTTGACAAATACTTTGCTAGACCTCAATTCAAGACACAGCTCTGGAAAAATCATTGCCATGACTTTCTGGCTTCCTAACTTTCAGAAACTACAATTCAGGCAAAACAGATTTTAATTAAAAAAATTGTAAATATGACATCTGTGAGTTTCCTGGGTTTAGAAAGCTGCAACAGTATTTCATATGCAGAGAAAAGATCAGCAATCTCCTGTTTTGTTTAGATTTCTTTTCATTGTTTTAAAAGGTTTATGTTGAGTATAAACATTATTCTGAGTCAAGCTTTTTGAAGGCAATTCAGTCTTAGCCTTTAAGGGACAAACTAAGTTAGCTAAGAGGGGATAATTCAGAGGGGAGTGAAGTGTTTTTCTTCAGCAACCTGATACCTGATTTACTCGCTACTCTACTTACTAGAAAGTCAGAGGTAAAAAGCAAAAAAACTCCATATTACAGTCATTTGCTCTGGTCTCCTAAACCATCAACCATAGCCAAAATTTAGTATTAAATACTCACCTGGAAGTGTCCAGACCCTTGAACAGAAAATATTAAGTAGACCATGCTGCTCTCCCAAAAGGCTCTATTTAGTTTTCGTTCATTACTTGGTGTAGTAGACCATATACCCTTCTGCTGAGAAATATCTATGTTTTGCAAGTTGCAACTTTTCATTATGAAGTATCGAACTGGCATATTTGGTCTTGGTGAAGGAGATTTAGAACCCTGAAAAAATAAAGTTACAACAAAATGAACCAGGCTTCAGTTCTGAAGCTCTAACATACATGAAAGTCAGAAATCCCTTGACTACACTCCACCTCTCCTCCCTCCCCAGATTTTACAAGAATCATACAATCTACCAGCTAGCATTGTCTAAACTGGTTTTAAAATATATTTCACGTCTACTTTACATTTTTTAAACACTTTCCAAAATAATAATTCATGAGAGGCAGCAAACAAGTACTGCAGAACAGGTCTAGTGATTAATTACAGTTCTTTGAAGCCTGACACACCTTCAGATGAAAAAAAAAAAATTATCATTCTAGACTGCAGCCTAAAGCACAGCGCTCACATGTTCAACCACAAGAAACATGTTTTCTCCCTTTTACATTAGCTGAATCTTAAAGTGAAAGACTTGGGAGAAAGTGTTCATTTTTCCAATGAGTTTGTGCCTAGAGAACACCTGGTTTTTTCCCAGTGATCTGTTTAGTGTTACTGCAGTTTACCATTCAAGCACACAGGCAGAATTATGCCAATAACCTGATTTAGCATGTGTGCTTTGTTAAACAACCATCATAAAAAAGCAAGCAGTCATAATAAGACAAGTAATAAAAAATTTAGAGAACCAGTGAGAATGTATGCTGTTACAGAAACACAGGAAAGAAGAATCCAATGAATTCAGAAATGCATGTACTGTATATAGGAACTTAGGAAAAAAGAAACAGACTGCAACTTCACTGCTCATTATATGAAACAAAATATTCCTCTATTTTCTACTTTAGATAGCTTTGCCTCAGCAGTCTGCAAACAGCAGTATTTTTACTGTACTAAATTAGAGTAGCAAGGAAGTTTAGTCGAGATTTTAAGTTCCAGAAAGAAATAAGTACCAGTTAGCTGTTAAAAACAAAATTCCACATTAGGTTCCTAATTTATCAATCTAATACCTCATAGCTCCTGAATGGCATTAGCAAATTTGTTTCTGAAATTCTATTAATTTTGAAGAGTGGGATAATTTTTTTTTGTGAGAGTTCTACCTTTCCAGATACTGGAGAAGTTGGACTAGCACAGGGGCTAGGATAGCTACTGCTGTCTGTAGACTTCACTGATGATTGATCTGACCTGTCATCTGAACTTCGTTTGGAGCGCAAAATGTTTTTATCTTTGTACTTCTTTGGCTGGCGAAATGCAGGAGGAGCAGATTTCATTAAAACTCTAAAACGTAAAGGTAGATAAAGAGGTCACACAAAAATTTATATAAGTCTATATAAATAGACTTATAAGCCTATTGAATGACTATAAACATTACAGTAATTCCAAAACACACTAAACAATAACAAACTTTAATGAAAAAAATACTGATCGCGCACTGTATTTGAATGCTAGGGCTAAAGTTCTTTTACTTCTTCTTCCTTGAGGTCACAATTAATGGACAGTATTCCTGACTGTTCTCTCAAACAGCAGGCACACATTTGAGTTAGTGTGGAGGAAGACCATGAAGATGGTCAGAGTAATGGAGCATCTCTCCTGTGAAGACAGGTGGAGAGAGTTGAAGTTGTTCAGCATAGAGAAGGCTCCAGGGAGACCTTATAACTGCCTTCTAGTGCCTGAAGGGGAAGCTGCAGAAAAGCTGGGACATTTTACAAGGGCATGTAGTGAGACAGGACAAAGAGGAATGGTTTTAAGCAGAAATATGGTATATTTACATTAGATATTAGGAAGACATTCTTTCCTTTGAGGGTGGTGCGACACTGGAACAGGTTGCTCAGAGAAGCTGTGGATGTCCCATCCCTGGAAATCATCAAGGCCAGGTTGGATGGGGCTTTGAGCAACCTAGTCTAGTGGCAGGTGTCCTGGCCCATATAGGCAGGTTGGAACTGTATCTTTAAGGTCCTTTCCGACCTAAACCTTTCTACAATTCTAAATGCTTTTCAATGAAATCACTAGAACCCAGAATAGGGTAGTATCAATGCTGGGAACTGTATTTCTATTGTTTCTTCCTTTTTATTTCCAACAGAAATTCACATGATGCTTTTATAGCTAAATAAACTACAGCCTACAGTCTCTAGATATCAAAACCTTACTTTTCAGTGTTAGAGGACTCATCAGAGAACTCTGTTTCTGCTGCGCTTTTTCTGTTGTTGGTTGACCTCCACGTAGATACTAAGGGAAGTTCTTCAGAAGTCATAGGTCTTGGCCTCTGACCAATTCCTGAAGGCTGCTGCAAACCTGCAGACTGTTCTTCAGTAGTTAAAACAGCAACAATTGCTCTTACAGTTGCTTCATCAACTTGAGACCACGGTTTAGAAGGAGCTCGCATACGACGCAGAAATAAGCTATGCCACTTCTGTCTGAGTTGTAACAGCAAGCCAGCAGCCTGTATGAGATTTCAATTCTGTTAAATACTAATGAAAAATTGAGCAGACAGGTAAGGGTAGCTTAATTCTTTCCCAGCATGCAGGATCTGGCATTCTGAAATGAATAGGGTACCCAAATGAAAGACTACAGTGCTGGGGAGAAGGAAAAAACCTGATACTTAAACTTATCTTTTCTTTGCTCAGATGCAAGATCATTTTTAATACATTTATTTCATTTGGTTCTGCACAAAAGTAATACTGTATACCCACAGGATATTTTTTTATTTAAAAAAACCTGCATATTTTCAATTCAGCCTCTCAATTCAGTATGTATTCATGGACTTTTCATTTGTACTTGAGAGAAAAAGCGCTCTAAGTGATATACTTCTCTCACACAGACTTCTGTTCAAATCAGATGTCTGAATTCAGACAACTATAGTTAAACTACCATTTCATCAGAAATGCTTCCAGTTTTTCAAAAATTACACTTTTGAAAATCCTTACAAGAGACAGTATTATCAGATCTGATAAGTCCAACTTCATAACCCATAAAATACTCCACAGACAGAACTTCTCAATGACCTTATGATTTCTATCTTCAGGTTTCTTTTTTCTCCTTTTTCTAAAATCTGACAGCAACTTTCTTTCAGCAACTCCAACTTCAAGTGTTCCAATTTGGTCCAACTTCAGTGATCCCTCTCAGAGAAGGAAATATACAATATGCCATTATGACTCTTCACTCAACTGCTGCTCAGATTTTGGCTATCGCAGTTAATGCACATTTGATGTGTCCTGGGAGCAGTGCCATTAGGGTAGAGAGCACCAGGTAGGCAGGACAGGTGGCCAGAACTGAGCTGAAGGGCCACTATGCAGCCACTGCCACTTGCACCTTGCCATCCTCTGCAGCAATTGCCTCAATTCTGGCAGTTTCAAGAGAATCTGCCACCTTAATGGCAATGTACCAAACCTCCAAGGTGGAGGGTACAGAAAATCAGCTTACCCAAAAAACGTTTGAAGCAAATCCAAGGGGAGCTGTACTGCTGAAGGTTTCCTGCTTCCTGGTGTGACACCGAGGATGCTCACACCACAACAAAGGATGGAGGATGAGAACTCACACTGTGAGTTACGGAACTACTTGGGTTTTTTATTTTTCCTTATAGATACACAAACTAAGAGTAGTGGATTATATGTTATGAAACCTTCTGAACTGAACATGAGGAAGTGAATTCAGGGGATAAGATAGTCTGGGCAAAAGGGGATCTAGCCTGTTTCTTCGTTGTATTTCTTAATGAGCTTGTGAAATAAAGTATAAATCACAGAGCATGTCATCCTGTAAACTTCAGAGATCCCAACAGACCATGACAGCAATTCTTACAGAATATTCTTGGTTAACCAAGTGACTCAAAATGCTTTTAAGAAGATATGACATAAATAGCCTCATATAAGAAACAAGTTTTGAAGAGATACATTACTTCAGGGTCCAGTTTGAGGTGGAGCCATTCATCCAGCTTTAGTAGTGCCAACTTAGGAGTTGTTTTCTCTTCCATCTCACTATCACTATCATCATTAGATACCCCATCCCCTGAATTAAATATAAAAGGTGGATTAGTATTTCTGTATTCTTTCCACTTACACACAGAAAAAGTGAAAACTACCGCATTACCTTTTAAATTTTATTTTTAAATTTAAACATTTGTAACACTACTTTTTATTCTCTGCAAACACACCTCCATGAAAAGTCTTTGCTTCAGTTAGCAGAACTAAAGTATCCAAACCTGCTAAAAGCTCTGCTTTGCAAGTACCTGAAATGAAGTGCTCTGACTCATTCGTGTACCTTCATCAGTATCAGTAATCCCTTATTATAACTTTTGCCTGATGCTTTTTACAAAAACACATATTGATCTGTGCATTATTTTCTAGTAAAGTAGTAATTTTAAAGACCCATTAACAAAAAAAAAAAAAAACCTATATATACATAGGGCTGCTAAGTAGGATTTTAATTTTTTCTTCAACTGCAATTTAATCAGCATAAACATTATTTTAAGGGTAATAGTTTAAGAGCAAGACAAGTAAGCTTCAAAAGTAACATGACAAAACAATGGGTTTGATACAAACTGATTTCTAGGTAACTATCAGCAGAAAAAAAATTTTTTTGCTTCTATTGCTACAGCATCATATTTACATTTTAAAAAACCCCGATATTTCAGTATCTTCTCTGTTACATCTAGTATATAGTACACCTAATTGTTAATCAGATTTATCAGTAGAAAATAATCTTTACAATGCATTTTTCATCTGAAAGCAACATGAGTATCTGCCATATTGATAGCTTCTAAATTATTATTCAGTTTGAATAACCCGGTTCAAAGTATCACATAAACTAGTCTGTAGGAAAAAAATATACATATCACACTTTCCAGCACTAGTATTGTCATTAGGGATTTTCTTTGATTATTTTATTTCATTAACTATTTTGTGAGTTCTGAAACTTCCATGTAAGTTTTATGAATACAAATCTATAAGGATTCACCAAACTGAGACATTCATTATGGAATCCATAAACTGTTCTAGGAGAGCTACAGGAACTATAGCTCTGTTGTTTTGAGAATTAGCCAACACACATTCATATTTTTTTAAAAATACGCCTTCCGTATCCCATCCTAGCATGTGCCAATGGAAAGATTCCAGATACAAAACTCCACTATACCTCCGAAGTATGAAGGTTCTTGCAAAGCATTACTTGGTAATCTTGCAGGTCCACAAAAGAGTGACACAGTGACAGGTGTTACAACAGAACAGCATCTGATATTTGCTATCCTGTGAGCTCTCATCATTTCATCATATATAAGCCAGTCTGTAGGAAGTGCCTGCACGGCTGCAGCTTGCCCATTTGCTGGAGGAATCTGTGCAAGAGCAAGGAAGACTATATTATTTTACCATCTATTTGCAATTAAAATAAAATGTTAACATATTTCTTATTTGATAGGTATAATATATTCATAGATATTTGTATACAAATAAACTATGCACAAAAATAGAAAAGTAAGAGAGAATGAAACCAGATTTGCAAAAAACAAAATATTTTGCTTTAAAAAAGGATCTAAAAAAAATAATCTGTTTCAGAGCAGAACTTCTTCCTGCATAATCCCTATTATGAACAGGGATTGTTGCACATTTAGAACGGTTTCATAACTAAGTTTTCATTTTTCAAAATTCTGTTTTGTTCCATCTTGAAGGAAGTTTCGATGACTAGTGCTGGAAAAGTAAACTAATTTCAGTTTTTCATTTTATCAGCTACCTGGGAAAAATATTTCCTAAATATTTCTAAAATGCTTCACAGAATACAGTACAGTAATGTATATAATACAGTATTTTGTGTGACCTATAAATTCAAAGTGATTTACCTTTTTACACTGAGGCTGGCTAAGAACAGAGGTAGGATGAAATCGTACTTTCTTCTCCTTTGGTCCTGTTAGAACTAGGTTTTCTCTGTCCACATGCACTAGATTGGGATACATCCCAGCCACTAAAGCAGCTTTAACTACAGCCCAGTTTTCAGAGTTAGTATTGACATCTCTAATATCAGCTCCTCCCCTGGCTCTAACAAAACCTGAATAAAGAAAATGACAAAAATGTGTTACATTTGCTTCTATGTATGATCTGCTTTTTGCTTCTTTAAAAAAGAAGTTTTTTTGTTTTAAAAAACAACAACTATATAAATTACACATTTGTCATATTTTTTACCACTGCTTACCTTAACCAAGGAGAAACAATTATACTGAAATCATCCCTGATAAGTTGTTTTATATTGGTATAGAATATAATTACTTGTTACAACACAGACACTTCCTATGGAAATAGTTTGTTAGAATGTAAATGTACAAGGAAACATCTCATGCTGAAAGCCAATTGCATGTGGAAAAAATCAGGGCACTTTCAGTTGTATTTTCTGTTACCCAGTCACACTTCTTCACTCTAACAGCTACAACATGACCAGAATGAACGTTTCAACCTGTTTCAAATTAAAGAAGGAAAATTACACAAGAGAACATTATTCTCACAACAGTTTCTATACACTTGCATAATGTATACACTTGACTCCCAAAACAATTTTAGAATTTTTTTCCAAGCTACTTACCTGAGGCTCTAAGCTGACCAAGCAACTGTGTTCTCATTCCTACAATAATTTCCATCGTGGCTTGAGACAGGAAGTTCTTCTCACAGAAGACCCTCTCCCAGCCTTCACTGCGTGCCTTCTGCCACGCCTGTAAGAAACACTTGTTTATATTTGTCTATTAATTAAAAATTTTTAAATGTACTTTTTTAAAAAATTACACTTATGTCAACAAAACCAAGGCAAAAAACATTCTGAAATATCAAACCATATTAATTTTTTTCTGGTTAAATACTAGATTCTCTTTAAACATATCCTAAATAAATATAATGATCATTATGTTAAACTACTATAAGATATTTATATTAAGTTATTGTGAAGGTCCTTATGTTCAGATTATTATTTTAAGTTATCAGTGTAGCGGGATATGAAGTAGCACCTTGTAACAACATTCAGAATTTAACCAGGTGTGAAAATATAAACAAAAATCTGAAAAAAAGCATTCCATCACAGATTTTTTAGTCTGATTTACAGGAAAGCCATTAGGCAATAAAAAAAGCTTCTTCTTGAAGGACCTAATCATCACCTATTATTCTACATCCAACTTGATCAGTACATCATTTATTTTGATATGTGATCTACTGTGATTAATACGCCTTCTGAAGACAAAATAGTACCTGGAAAGCCCTGAGAAGTGCCATGTGGTCACTAGATGCTCCTGCAGTAAAACGCTTTCTACACAGCATGGCTGCACGCTTTTGAGATGCAAGTGTAGGTAGGACAAAAGGGTCTCTATATGCAAGAGTGCAAGCAATAGTAAGAATAGGATCCAGGCACTTCAAAACAACAGCACACAACACCATTTTACCAAGGTGTGGCTCAACTGGCAGTTCAGTGAGATGATAACCAAGTTCAGTGAGATCCTCCCAAGGGTCCATTGCATCTATTGTCTGTATTAAAAAAAAAAAAAAAAAAAAAAAAAAAAAAAAGCCGGAAGTGGATAAATTAATGTGCAAAATTTACATTAAAACCAGAAAGGATGTGAATACTGGAGATTAACTAGGCTTGCTCCCAAACATTCAGAAAGTAAGACAAACTCCTAACAGTTTGAGAGAAGATTTTTAAGCATTCTATTCCCTTAACATGGCTAAAATACATAAATGCACACAAAATAAAAATAGGCAATACTCAACTACTCAAAACATCCTTAAGTTCCTAAAAAACAGTCTCAATACAAACACAAGTCAGCAGGGTATGTTGCCACACCACAAACACAGAACCAAACACACTTCCATCTAAAAATACTCCTCTGCTGACCTTAAGCATTTGCACAGCATTTCTCACAATTAAAGCTGGTGGAGGATCAGGAGCTTTCATAAGAAAGTCAACAATTGGACAGTTATCTGGAGCCAGAAGTTTAGTGTGTAAACAAAGCTCCTGCAAGTTAAAGAAAAAAAAAAAAAAAAAGTTAAAATTATAGGGGGGAAAAAAACAAACAACAATCACTTTTTTGGAATAAGTAGTATGGTTTGATGATAATTTATTTTTTTTAGGTTATGATTTATAACTGAACGTGCACCTGAAGTGGCATTCTTAGAAGTTCCGGAGTCTGAAATTCCAGCATATTCTGAAATCTGAGCCTGCTGAAGAGACGAAAACAGACTCCAGGCTGACAGCGTCCAGCTCTTGAAAATAAAATATGGCAAGTATTTGAAAATTATTGTTTCTTTTTCTAAAAAGAAACTAACAGATAGAACCCAAAGCCAATACATACACAAAAACTTAGAACAGAAATGTAGAAGCATAAGAGGCGTAAGAGAATTTTGTCATTAAGTGCAACACATGTGTCATGTCCAACAGAGGTTGGTGAGAGTTTCCAGTACATGAATAACATTTGATAGTATGGATATTTGTTGTTATAATTTTACCCCAACACTGGAAGTGATGGAGAGGAAAAGAAAAAAAAAATGCCCATCTTAAAAAAAGGCTTTTTTTTCTCCAACTTAAAATCAGTGCAAATCTCAACTGCCCTTTACCATAAAGAATGCAAGTTATAAACTTAATTTCTTCCTCCACACATTCCCCAAACAGTACCAAGTGTACTCTTAGGTAAAAAGTAGAATGACAACTACAAAACTTGTGAGTGAGGGACACATAGATAAAATGCCTACATTTGTGCTCTAAGTCCTAAAAGCTAATGACAGGATCATATCACTAACCATGGGGATTTGTTGCAACATACCCTCTTAGTCCTCAGTCAGTGTTGGGAAGAATATGATAATGGTCATGAATAGTTTAGAAAAAAGAAATTCAGAATCACTCCTCAATGTCTCCTCTAATGTAAGTATGAGGGGCATCAATTAATAACTAATGATAGACAGCCCTCTGCTCACAGAGGTTTCACAGGTAAGCTGTGAAACACCTCAATGGATATAGTGTCTGCTGGTGCAACGTGACAGATAGAGGAAGAAGAGTAAGTTTATAGGTGGTAAAAAACTCGAACCTAATATAAGCTTTGGGAAGTTTCTGAATGTCACTTTTCCACAACTTGGGAAATTACTCCAAGGAAATACATGCTGATCATTACACTTGTGCCAAGAATTAGCCTTGTCCACTACTCAACACAATGATGGAGCAGGCTAGTAACATCACCCAGTGAGACTACTATTACATTGTATACTTAATCTTTAATATGCAGGACAGTGGATACCTCCCAAAATAAAATTAAATACGAAGCACTTATTTACCTGCCTTTTCTCTGGATAGCACTGGCTTTTGAAATCCACACCATTTTTAGCATTGTAACACAACTAAGTGCATCAAAAGACTTCTATAAAAGCAAAGAAACATAAAGGCTGAGTAGCATACATGAAACAAAAGTCACTAATGTTTTAGATCATCAACAAAAATTCTCTAACAAAAATAAGAAAACATTAAGTAACAGTAAGCACCACCAGCCTGTCGCACAAGGGTATATTCTAATGTACTTATTTTCAAGTGAATTGCTAATTGCTACCTAACTGCTAATTCAACTAATTGCTAGATAATTTTAAGTCAATTAAAGACATGGATTGTGTTTTGTGGTATCAAACACTAAGCAAAAATGGGTTATTCTATAAAGTTTTCCACTTTGTCTCACTTAGAAATTGCATCCTTATTTTCCTGCATTTGATTCACAATTACGATAGTAGTATCATAAGCACTTCAAAAATTTAGTATGCAACAAGACTACTCAATCAGCTATGAAAGTTGATTTTATTTTCTAAGCTATATACCAGGTCTTAAGCTGCTTCATTATGTTATCTCACTTTTCTATAACAAAATATTAGGGAATGGACATTCAACACCTCAGAAACTATGATTAAAAACTTAATGGATTTTGGCTAGCTAGAAACAACAACAGTACAAAGGTAACTCCAAGTGTTCTGGAAGTCTCAGGAAGATGACAGTCTAAACTGATGAATTTGTTTTTATAACCAAATAGAAATACTAAATTAAAAAAAAATTAAAATGGATATAGCAATATATTAACCTGCAACAACTTCTACAGTGTTTTACAACAGCTATTTACAGTATTTTTCATAAAATAAATGGATGTCAAAACTTGTTACTTTTTTTGCTTGACATGCACTAGCTTTCAGCCTACTATGAAAAAATTTAGTTCTCCAAAATGTATGTCTTACATGTTTTAAAACAACACTGGAAAGTTTACTTCCCAAAGAAAGTCTAAGCCTTTCGTACCTCTTTCATCTTGCCTGAGTCAATAACAAATACAACATCATTGACTGTAATGCTGGTTTCTGCAATATTAGTAGAAAGAATCTGGAAGTAAAAAACAAACAAACATAAAACACTACAGTAACTGTACAAGCAAAGACAAAATCGAGCAACATAATATCTGACAGAGACATCTGACACTCACTATTTTGCGGACGCCAGAAGGTGGACTTTTAAGCACCTTCTTCTGATCTAAAGTCTGCATGTTTGAATGAAGCATGAAAACTTGATATCTAATGAAAGACAAAGAGCACAGTTGAAATAACTTTAAAAGAAACAACTGAAAAAAAAAAACAAAAGCAACACAACCATAGAAACTAGGGGTCTCACCTGTGGACATTATCAGCAAATCTCTTGTCATCAAAAAGAATACGGTCCCTCAGGCTAACTATCTCATCATATCCAGGAAGAAATATTAAAATTGCTCCTAAAAAAAGAAAAAAAATCATTTTGCAGCGTTGAAGAATATATTTTAGTATTACATACACTAGCACTTGGAAGGATATAGCTTTTTCATATTATTGAATAAAAAAGCACAATTCATCAGAAGCTGAATCCACTGCAATTTATCAGGAGTGTGCCTATATACCTACCAGCCTCACAATTATGACAGATGTTATAAAGTAAGTGCATAATCAAGTCCAGATCCACTTTTTCATCATCAAAACTGTGATGATAAGCTTTCAACAGTTCTCTGTCTTCTGCACTAAGGTCACTACCACTTGTTTGGACCAGGGAACTTTCATCCAGATTTCCAGATTCCACTGAAGCACTAAAATACACAATATATAGGCCAGAGTCAAGACTGGTTGCTTCAGGTTTGCATTGAGCCATCAGTTCAAATTTAGATGAAGATCAACAAGACTACTCATCTCAAATTTCAGTTTTAAACTGTAGCAAAGCAGTATCTCCACAATACTATTACTACTGATTTAAGTATTAAAAGCAAAACATCCAATTACAGTTTTTAGCGTTAACTTTACTATATTTCACTGAAACACAATCATAAGCAAATGTGACAGAACTCAAAGCATAAAGACACCATTTTGTTATCTGTTAAAGGGAAAATATTTAAAATAAATGTATATGCCAAAACACTTGTCTAACACAACAGTAAACAGATACTTCACTAACAGAAACTACACAAACACAAAATGTATTAATACAGGTCTCTACAAAACTAACTAAATTGTGTTAACTCTAGATTAATCAAAAAATAATTCTCCAATGGCCTCATATACATGTTACTCATATAAAGTTTCTTTAATACAACTATCATGTATTAATCAACAATATACAAATAAAACTACACAAAAGATGTGTTTCTCAAGTAAGCATCTGCAATTAATATGGTACATGATACAGAATGGGTATTCCTCTTCATCTTTATTTAATTTACTATAATCACATCCTGTCTAGATATATAGTCACGATAGGAATGCCCATACCAAGATAATAAACTCTAACAATTAAAATGTTCTACGGCCCCAGAGCTGTATCCTAGCAGATGTACAAACATAATCAATATGAAACCAAATACAAACTTTTTTCTTTAGAAACTATGTTTTTGAAATATTCCTATATTCAATTATTGCTATTTAGATCAGATTGTAAACCATAAAAATCTAAAACCTATTCTAATTAGAAGACAAAACAAAATAAGAATTTGCCTTCACATTATACAACTGATTCTGTAAAGAAATTATAGGTTACCTGTAGGACTCCAACAGGTCAACAACCTCTGTCTGTCCAAAGCGCTTAGCCCAGTCCAAAGCCTTCCTGAAACAGTAGCATAAAAATATTAACTTCTCACTCCAAATGACACATATCAGCAGCACATTCAGTGAGGAGGCAGCTGACACTGCACTTCTGTATGGATTTCTGCATTACTGTTAAATCAGTGCTGTTATTGCTGGACCTCCAACTTCTCGTTTTGAAGTTCACAAACAGGAGTAATGGCTTTATGATCTCCAGATAACAGTAATGCTTTATTTATACATGAAATCATGCAGAAAGAAATGAGCGATTCCTTCAAAAACCACACACCAGTGTGAAGAGATGAACCATGTCTTTCTGCAGTACCCTATACTAGCTCCTTTAAACTACCTTGAGAAGTCATAGCCAAGTGATTTTTCTCAAAAATATATGAAAACATTGGGCTTTTTGATGTCTTACAGATGTTGACCTCCTCACAATGCAGTTCACTCGCTTTTCTTTCTAAACTGCATTCTTTCCCAAGGTTTTCAAGTGCCAGATCCCTGGAATCCTAATTCTTACCTTCCCATACTGTACTTACTCTAGTTCCCCATCACAAAAATCTGAAATTCTACCAGTTTACAAATATTTTTACATGCCACAACGTATTTACAGAGATCTTTGCACCTGTAATATACTACTTTAAAATCTCTTAGGGGTTACTATCTTAAAATAAAGAGTTTTAAACTCTTTGGCTCAATTCAATCAACTCAGTGAAAAAGATTCCAATTTTTCTACTAAGCAGTGTGTTAAATCAGACTCATTGTAACCAAGAGTGCATATCCCATATTTAGACTGTGAATTAAGAATTTAATTTAGATGTAATAAAGATGTAATAAACAGAAGGTAGAAACATTTCAGACTGCCAAACTGCTTACAGCAACAACATCTGTAACGTCTAAACTAATCTGCCTTCTCAACTGTATACTAACAAATTTATCTTTCAGTTTATCTATTTGTTATTACCAGCCATTGGAGGATTTACAGTGGATACTTGCTCCCATGCTGATCAGTTGCTCTACTTGACTAAGAAAGCCTCTCCCTGAAGCAATCATTAGTGCAGTTACGCTGGTTTCACTGTGCCTGTAATCAACTGAGAAGTACAAATCAGCAAAACCAATACAAACGACGTTATATTTTCATCTAAATGTGGTAAGAATGACTTTCAAAATACAGCCCAAAGAGGATTTATTTTCTCACTTCACTCCAATAGACAGTTCATGTGAATTTAACACTATTTGAGAAACCTAACATCTGCCAATACTTCAAAACAAGCACAAGTAACTACAATACTCAGTAACTCTGCTAATCCTCTTCATTTTCCCAATAGACATCAGAATTCAAAGGTAACAACACCTGAAATTAGACATAAAATAGCCGCTGAAATTCAAGTAATTTTGTGGGTTTTTTTCATAATGACGAACTTACCACTGACATTTTCAGTTAAAATGAGATGGAACACTTGAGCAAAGGAATCAGTATCTTTATGCAACCAGATGTCAGAAAGACAAGAATCCATTTCTTTTATTAACCATGGTTCAAGGCAATTCGAATCTTTTTCGGTCTGAATTAAAAAAACAGTATTAAAAAAATTAATCTCTTCAAAGAGTTGTCTTTACTTTCATATACTAGACACTAAGAATTTGAACAGTGAGTTTTCCAAGTAATAACAAGAAATACAATATTCAGGTATCTATTAAAGCATTTATTGTATCATATGCACATACTTTAAGCTATGGCAGTGTAGCCATATGATCTAAACAGAAGTTATGCACAACCATCATAATTGAAAAGTACACTTTAGCTAGAGTAATTCAGGCTAATAAAGAAAAAAAACATGTTTTAAAACATAAATTATCCTTCTAGAAATCCAGTACTATCTTCTGACAGCAGTTCTTAAAAGAGTAGTTATAGTACAGTGCAGATTCAGCCATTGCTTCCAACAAAATGGAAAACTTACCAGCTGATTAAATACAGCATCACCACCGTCATCCAACAGATTATAGTCCTCAGTTGCATTTGGGACAGATCTTTCTCTCTGAGATTCCAGTTTGCTAGTACCTTCTTGAGCAGAACACCACTCAGTAAGAGTGCTTTGCTGTTTTTCTTCTAGAAGGAATAAATTATTTTTTTAAAAAAATTTTTAAAGTCAGCTTAATTATGTAGTTTTAAGTGCCTTAACTTTGTGAACTACAGCGATCAGAGCTGAGCACCACAGTTAAAACTGGGCATTAGGGTTTTGATTTGGGCTTTTTTTAAATACACATTAGGATCATTACTTTCAATGTCAGAAAAACCTTTCCAATAATATTTCAACTTAATCAATCGATGAACAACTATATTAACTTCAAACAAGTACATGCTTCTGGACTATGTACATTAAATATATACACTTCTGAAGAATGAAGGAAAAAATGTTACTAACAGGAACAACGTCCAAGCATGATGTACAAAATCCTGTGCTGCTGCACTAATGGCTGCACTTTATTTTGCACCAAAAGGACAGCACATAGTATCTTCTGCTTCTATTGTCAAAGGCCCTAATCACATTCAATTTGCTACATAATAATTAGGAAAAAAATTTAACATTTTTCAACTAACAGAAAAAAAAAAATCCAATCACTGAAATAGCCTTTTTTTTTTTACCTTACAAAAACTAACTTAATACTGTAAACACTGCAAACTTAACAACACTTGCTGTCATATTTCACTTAGCATTTTGACTCTGAAATTTTCAGAGAATCATCCTATTTAGTTGTTCAACACATCAAACAATGAGTCTTACTGCCAATCCTAATTAAGAAGTCCACCAACCTCGCTGCTTCTCTTTTCTGTACTTTACCATCTCTTTGTTTGTATACCCAGTGTTTCGTAAAATGTCCTCCAAAAACATCTCTTTAACTTCAAAAGGTCTTCCTTGTACTGAAAGGATAAATTATTAATATTAGCTGGTACCTACCATAATTTATCGCCCTAATTTTTAAGATGCATTTTTGTAGACACAAAAAGTAAATTAAACATTTTAAGAGCCTGATTCTATGAATTATTGCTGGAATTAGGAATCCTAGGAATTATTAGTCCTGTAAGACTATAATTACTGAAGTTTATAGTCTTGAGACTAATGGGCCACAAAACAAAACATTTCAAAAGGGAAATGCCAGGTGGGCAGCTTGGTACCTTGTTTCTCATTAACCTCTTCAATTCTATTAAGTGTAACAGCAGATGTTCAAAAGTTTTACAGTTAATTGCAATTCTATCAAACAGAGAAAGCAAACAGACCTTTTGTTTAAGGTTACAAAAAATAATACACTTTCAAAGATCCACAGTTCTAAAATTGATACAGCTTTAGTGGAAGATCTCACAAGTAGACTTCCCCCTTTGTATTAAACTGCTTTTTTCATAAGAAGTATATAAGGTTATGGAACTTCTCTCCATTTCCGCAATCCCTTTCACCAAATTTGGCTTTCTTTACCAAGTTCTTCCTGATAAATAAGCCATTCCAATGGTCTTTATCTCCTAATAATTTACCCAGATTTCTTTTTCAACATCACTAGGCTTACTAGACCACATTTATGGACATTAAAGAATTTTCATAGGAATAATTAAAATATCATAGGAAGAATTAAAATATCTAGATTTTGCTGTCTGGTCCCTCAGGTGAGTTTCATTCATCTGAGACTTCTTCTAGAAAGAACCACACTACAGTTCAGATGCTTTCAGAAGCTGTCATGGAGGAAGTCTCCCATCACTGACTTCTGTGTACTACCGGAACCCACAACTACAAAACGTTGGTCAGGATTTTGTCAGCTAAATTGGTGGGGCATCAAATCTTCTTTATAACACTAACACACAAAGTACCTAAACACTCTTCTTAGGCTACTTAAATTATCTCTGAGGTAGGTGCGAACAGTTAAGAAACACCAAAAAAAGAGCAACCACTGCTGCAACACTCAATGTATTTATCATGTTCCCTTACTGAGATGGTTTGCTACAGTTTACTAAGATCTCTAGTTCCCAGGGCAGGTATATTCAGATTTAAGAATTTACATAAATACTTACTGTGTATTACTGGGCAACTTCCAAAATACCTAATAAAGAGATTTGCATCTAGAGCAGCACTAGAAATAATTAATTTTAAATTAGTCTGTTTTTGCAACACGTCTCTCAGTTTTATTAACAAGAAGTCACTGAACCTATCCCTCTCATGTACTTCATCCTATAACAAAAGGAAAAAAAAAACAAAACAACTAAGAGATAATGTCACAGATTTAGGATTATAACTTTTCACAAATACAAACTTTTTAAAAAACTAAAATATACAATTTGCTGGTATATGACAGACACTTTCAAATGTGTAAGTCTAATTTAAGTAAGGTTCTTTTTAAGATGCATCCAAAGGTCCAAATGTATTTTAAAAAATGTTATCAAGATATCAGAGCCAAGTGCACTGGTAATGCACAAACCACATATACCTTAATTTCAGAGGCTAAAGAGAACTGATTTTTTTCTAATTCTTATATTTGAATTTCTTGATCAGAGAAAAACTTTCAATTGCTTATAGCCCTTTAGTCATGCACAGAATTTATACATGACTGATAAACCATCTTTGTTGGTGTGTTCTTCTGTGTTGTTTTATAGGATAAACTTACAAAGCAGGGACACGAATACAACGGTTTTAATCAGAAGTCAAGAATTTATAAATCATTCTCACACTTGTCCCATTTTCCTGAAATTATCTAAATTTTTTCTGTTTTCAGCAGAGGAGAACTTAATCTTGCAATAAACTTAATCAAACTCCACAGTGGAATATTGACATCATCATGTGAACACACTTGAATAATTTGCTGAAAATTAGACAGCTCAGTATCTTGAGAACATTTGGGCAAACACATGGACTGCAAACCTAGTACTGCTAAAACAAGTACATGATACAAGAAATTCTGACACACATTGAATCACATCTACAGAAGCCTCCCTACGGCTTTTCTGCATTCTGACAGGAATTTTGGAAAAAAAGATGTCTGTCCTCCACAACTGCATCATTATTCAAAAATTAATTATTTGCATGGACCTAAAATAAGATACTTTTGCAATGAAAAAAAATTAAAATGAACATGCTATAATAAAGATTCAGTAATTCTTTAACATTAAGATTCTAACCAAACTGTAACACCTTAAATGCTCAGTAAATTAATTACAAAACTAGGATCTCATTTTCCAATTAAAGAGTAACATGTACTGCTCCATCTTACATGAAAAATAACAGGATTCTTACCACAATAACATGTGTCACTGTTGATAAAGTGCTGTCTCCTGCCATTAGCGTGCGAAGTAGTATGCCATTAGTACAAAATGTTAAAAGAGTCTTTGGAGAAACCCTATTGAAAAGTTCATAAAGATACTTCAGTTTTTTGCACCATTTACATGCTGCTGGCTTTCCACTACTTACTGAAAAGCAAAGGATTAAGCAGCTACTCACCAGAGGTTTAGTTAGATTACAGAATTCATGCATACTATTTGGTTTTGAACTGCCTATTCACAGAGTTCCTAAGGAATCTTAGCACTCAAAAACTTCACGCAATGTATTAATTAACAAAGTAAGATTCAAATATATTTAAATACACAAGGAAGTGAAACCGAACCTTAAGGACCTCTCCATATTGATTATTTCTCTTGAAAAATCAGTGTAAACTCTTTTTGAAAAAACAGTTCTAATTCTTCAACATATGCTTGGATACAGCCTTTGTATTTGCCTGCATGTGGTGCTTTGAACAGGGATGGATGATCAGTGCCCCCCAGAGCCCTCTATCACTGACCTCCTCAGCTGGGGAGGGAAGAGAAAATACAACAAATGGCTCATAGGTCAAACTAAGGACAGGGAGATATCACTCAACAATTACTATCACAGGCAAAATGGACTCAAGTTGGGGACACAGTCTCCTTTGGCCACATTGCTCTGGCATGTGTTCTCCATGGGCTTCAGGTGGATATCTGCTCCATCATTAATCTCCTCATGTAGGAGATGGGTGTAGGACGTAGGAAAACACAGGCAGACACAAAATCTCTGCTCCAGAGTCTGGACCACTTCCTCTCCAGACCCTGATGTCTGCAGAATAATTTCGCTCACATTTTCTCACTCCTCTCACCATTTGTTGCCCAGTTTCTCCCCCTCCTTAAATATGTTATCACAGAGGCACTACCACAGTTGCTGAGGGACTCAGCCTTGGCCACCAGTAGGTCCATCTTGGAGCCAGCTGGCACTGGCTTTGTCAGACATGGTGGAAGCTTCCAGCCCTGTAGCCCTAACACTAAAACCTTGCCACACAAACCTAATACCCCATACTTCACTGAAACACAAAGAAATCACCTGATTCTTTTAAATGTGTTAATTCTTTTCTTCAAGAATTTCAAAATCTTTAAAACTCACTATTTTGGTAACAGCAGAGTAAGTTGTGCAAGTAAAGAAAACAATTTCCACTACATCCTCCATCACTGCTACATCAGTGTTGTATCGCACTCTATTGCTCCTTCCTGAAAGATGTGAGCTTGCTACTTACTGTACCCATACTTCTTTCCAAGTTTGGAATTCATCCTTCCTCCCAAAAATCTCCTTACATATTAAATTCACAGATCACATCAATATGGAAATGCTTTATTTTACCCATCTTTCTTCTTCAACAGCCTTTTAGAAACCACCATTGCCCAGTAGTTAATTAAACTAATAAAACTTCATGATTTATCTTTGTTTTTTTTATGTACCCCATCAACTCTCACCATTTAACATTTGTTACACTATGTTGGTCTTCCTACCTATCTTCAGTGTGCAGACTTTTGAATTTATGCATGTTAAAAGCAGAAAGAAAAAAAAAAAAAAGAGGACAGTACAGACTTCATCTCTAAGGAAAACAGGGAATTACACATACAGTAAGAAATCAAGAGAACACACCTACAATGTCACTTACATATGGCAACTTGCTACATGCAACTAGGCAGAAAACTGCCCTTTTCACTTAAATATTCCACTGCCTGAAATAATGTATCATACCTATAGCATACATACCAAGCTTTAACTTCCTGTATCCCAAATAATGCTGCAGTTCAAACATATACAAGACTAAAAGTATTAACACAAGATCAATCGACTTTTAGAAATACCATTAGTACCTGCTTTCTAATCGGATCTGATAGCCAATTGTCTGTCCAATTTTTTCTCTTCTTTCTGCTGCTACTCGTTCAGCCACAGCAACAGCTGCCAAACGTCTTGGCTGAGTGCAAAAAATACGACAGGGAGTTCCATTTTTGTAACAGTCGTCAAGAAGGAACTGAGGGATCTGAAAAAGAATTGTTTGAAATTTACCTTTTAGTTAGATTAAGTCATAGGGGTATTTTATCACAGTAAAACAATTGCATTTTATCTCAGTATCACAGAGGTTGCAAAAGGATTCACAATACAATTATCACTGCAAATATACTTGAAGGGATAGAAATGTAGCAAAAATAAGATTCTAAGTTTAATCTGCTACACAAAATAAATAAAAAATATTAAATAAAAACTGAAGCTGCTCTCCTGTTTTAGAGAATTCCATTAAAACATACCTATAGACAATCTTTCACTGATGCAATAGCAGTCTACTCTAAATATGAAGGGAAGAACCAGCTTTAGAAGGAAAAGGGCTATACAAAATCATAGCTACTTTTCCTCCAATGTTTTGTATTAACAAAAAACTAGCCTCTATCAGAAGATTATGCAGAAGTGTTTATACTTTTAATATCTGCTGGTTTAGTACTTCAAAAGCAAGAAAGTATATTAGAACACAAGACTTTCAACTATACAGGAAAAGAAAAGCCTTAAAGCTAGTATAAAGAAGGCCCTTATTACATAACAATTCCAAAATTGGCATCATTGTTGTAAAATTATATCCTTTTTTATTTCATTAAAGAAACATACCTGAGTAGTTTTGCCTGACCCAGTATCACCTACAATCAAAACAACTTTATTGTCTTTTATTATTTTGACAATTTCTTCCTGCTTTTCAAAAACTGGTAGTGACTGCCTGAAGGAATCAAACTCCGATTCACCTCTTTTCACTGGGATCTGAGGGATACCATTGTTAAGTCTTCCGCTTGTCTTGTGCACTTCTCTATTTTCTGTGAAGAGAAGTTAACAATTTACTTGAGAGAGACAGAAAAGGTCATTGAAACATTCCTTGGAAATTATACATAAGAATGAACATTCCTGACCTTACATGCATCTCTATAAATAAAATGACATACCCATATTTAAAAACCATTTTCATAGTATGCATGCTGTTACAGTGCTTGAAATAAAAATTGTTCAAAGGAGAAATTACTTTTATGGATGCTTTAAACAAAAACAAACTATCCCAGAGCTTTACTTGAAGTCAAAAACAGCCCTGAAAAGCAAAAGAGAAACAGAAACTAAGCCAAAGAAAAGCAGCCCAGTATAATTTCTTGTCCTTTGTATATTCACATATTCACATTTCCATAGTTTGTCTAACTGTAGAGTTAAATCTCATATTCTAGAGATCCAGAAGTCTAGATAGCAGTTTCCTAGGGACCAAACCAATTTTACAAGACTATGAAATAAAAAATAAGTAAAAAAATAAAACCCATTCCTTTCTAGAGGCACAACAGTCAGACACATTTTCTGATAAGGGTGTTCTTATATATAAGTCATGTTAACACTTCTCTCCAACTTCACCTCCCATATCAAAAAAGTGCTTTCAAACAAGTTTGGTTGGAACTGGCTCAGAGACTCAAAATTAACTTGGCATACAGGAGACACTGGAATATGGGTGACATGAATGCCTAAGCACTTCATGGCACCAGCTATAACGGAACCTGTATTAACAGCTAGAAGTCAAGAAATGTAATGGGTGTGTTTGCAGGGGAGGATGCCAGTTCGAATGGGAAAAGTGACAGAAAATAAAGGCTTCTGTTTTGTGTTTATGTTGAGGGTTATTGGCTTTTCTTAAGCAGTATTGATTCGCAACTACATGCCAGAAGACACATCAAACATACCAGATTCAACAGCACAAGCATTTCCTCGCTCTGTCTTTGGTAGAAGTTCTGTTCGTTCCTTATTTGTGACAGGAAATCTCTGAATTAAACTCCGAACAGCATGTTTTGTACTGGGAGCCAAGCAGCAAGTCATTACTGCATGTGTTAGTTCTGATCCATCCTTCTTCCTTACAGTCAAGTATCGATTTGCTCCTTTTCTGGAAGAACAAAAAATTTATTTTATGATTAAGTAACCTATTTACCTCTACGCAAGGACCTCTGACCATAATTATTTCAAGTCAGTTGTCAGATAAATTTCAAATATGTCATAACTAGAAAATTCCCATGTGCTACATAGCATAATGCACACCAAAATAAGCATCCGAACATTCATCATCAAAACCACGCTCTATTCACTTGAGGTAGTTTAGCATAGATACTGTGGACTTCCGATGACTATGCCCAGCACAATCTTACAATCAGACCTCCACAATATAATGCTGTTCTGCTGTATTTCTGTCTATCACTAAATATAGTCTATCACTATATTTGCTTCCAAAAAGATATCCAGCTCCATCAATCCCTTAATCAATACTGAGTGATATTAGACAAAACTGATTTATAAGCTAATTTAAAGGATTTAGAGGTTAAAAATCAACTAACAGACATAAAAGACAAACAAGTAGCCTTCTAGTGATATTCCAAGCTTTAATAAAATCCAGTAAAACAAATTATATTCCCAAAATGTTCATTATCAAAGATTTACAATGTAGAATTGAATTACAGCCAAAATACAATTATAACTCTGTATTTTTCCACAGCCTGGACTCTGATACTGAAATGCAAAAAACTGTTATAAGTTTGAAATGTAATAGGTAAAAGGACAAACCAACACTTTGAAAATGACTTCTCAGGGTAAGAACTGAGGAGTGGTGGCATGGCAGTACATGTGTGCTGGGCACAAGTACACAGGTGCTGGCAGGGGTGGCATCTGTGAGTAGCCTGAGCTGCCCTGTACCTGCCATAACCAGCTCCACCATTGGGCACAGCTGAGTCCCTCAGCCACAATGGCTGTGAGTCAGTAATAACATTTTTAGGAAAGGGAAAAAAATGCCGCTGTGAAAGACAGGAGTGAGAAAAACATGGAACAAACAAGCTTGCAGACACTAAGTTCAGTGAACAAGGAGAGAGGTGATCCAAATGCTGGAGGAGAGATTCCCCACAATGTCCATTAAAGAGACCTCAGTGGAGCAGGTATATCCTAAAATAACTTACCCTGTGGGAAAGACCCATGGAAATTCTATCCCCATGTCCCATTGGCAGGGAACGTGTAATGCTTGGACAAAAGGCCCAAGCTAGAGTTTCCTGTAGATGAATCCTGTCCTTGTAGTGCTAAGGCTCTTTGTAATACTAAGGCTTGGACAACAGGCCCAAGCCAGAGTTGACCTACAGATGAATCCTGTCCTCGTATGGTAGTGATAATGCTTGGACAACGGGCTCAAGCTGGAGCTGCCTTGTAGGGAAATAGCAAAATAATAACTGAGCTTGTGTGCTTGTATATCAAATATAATTGACATTGTATCCTTGTATTAATCATTAAAAACATTTATCAAAAATAATTAACTTGATGTTTCAAAAGAGACCATGTTAAAGAAACTCTGCCAACCATGCCCTGGACTCTGGCCCAGTCCTGGTCACGGGTGATCAGATGAACTAGATGTTTCCACATGGTGTAATATGCAAAGTCATCCTGACTTGCAGGTTGTTTAATATATAAGGCTGGAGCCCCTTGCAGCGACTTTGGGTGCCTCACTTAGGGGTAGTCGCACCATGTAGGATTTTCCCACCTGCTGGGAAGGGGTCTCCAAATCCTCGTTGCTACCGGGGCTCCCCAGCAACTGCAGATCTGGATGATGGCAACGTGTGCAAGTGGTGATGTAGCTCTCTTAATCACTGTCCTTTCTCCTTCTCTCCAGTAATGATTGATGCATTGCCCTATGTATTTTCTGTCTGCATTAGGTATTTTATTCTGTATTTTTCTTGGCTGTATTATTCAGTTATCACCAGTAAAACACGTCTACTCTTTGCACTCTGGTGTCCAAGTCTCATTACCATCTGCACAACAGAGTGACAAACCAAGCTGGCTGAGCACCCAGCAATCAGCCACCATCAACTGCCAGTTTGGCCACCAAGCTGCTTTTTAATTTGCTGGCTTCAGTTATGCTTCTGATCAATGAAAGGTAGTATTTCAGAACAGCAAAAACACCGAAGCTGGTACAGCTTTTGAATGTGCATGTCCACAGAAAGGCTGGCAGAACTGAAGAAACAAACTGTAATGCTTGCCACGACTGTGCTCCCAGTCTATACTAACTTGTATCTCATCAACTCAGAATCACAGAACCACTGAGATCAGAAAGGACCTCTGGAGATCATGTGGTTCTAACCCCTGCTCAAGCCACTTACCCAGGCTCATTCCCAGACTATTTCTGAATAGCTCAGAGGAGGGAGACTATACTACCCAGGCAACCTGTGCCAATGCTCAGCAAAAGAGTGTTACCTGATGTTGAGAGGGAGCCTCCAGCTTATAGTCTGTGCCTACTGCCTGTGGCACCACTGAAGAGAGCCTGGCTCTGTCATCCTTGCATCTTCTCTTCAGGTATTTATATAGATTGATGAAATATCCCTGAGCCTTCTCTAGGATGAAGAAGTTCCAGCTTTCTCAGCCTTCCCTCCTCCAGTCCCTTCATAATATTAATGGCCCTTGAGGGGACTCTGTCCAGCATGTCCATGTCTCTCTTGTGCTGAGAAGCCAAGCACTGGACCCAGCTGTGGCCCCCCCTGGAGCAGGTGGAAGATCACCTCCCTCAACCTGCTAGCAACACCCCTCCTAATGAGGGAGTGAGGGGAGAGTTGGAAAGACAGCCCTGATCCATGTGAACACTGCTCAGCAGACAAAACACCGGGCTGTTACTGACACTATTCTAGCTACCATACAAAGCACAGCACTATGAAGATTTGTATCAGCAATGTGAACTCCAGCCCAGACAGACCCAACACCTAACAATGTCCAGAGGAAAAGAAAGTTTGTAATAAGTTTTCTTCACGGATTCAGCATATTGTCATGGTTTCAGCTGAGACTGTCCTCTTTGTTGCTAAAATAGTGCTACATTTTAGAGTTAGTATGGAATTTGGTATGAGAAGAACATTATTAATACACTGATGTTTTCAGTTACTGCTAAAAAATCAAGGACTTCTCAACTTCTCACGTCTCACTAGTGTGGAGGTAGAAAGAGAAGCTGGGAGGGAGAATAGCCAGAGTAACAGATCCAAACCATTCAGTGGAATATTCTGTATCATGTAACATTAGCCTCTGCACAGATGAGGGTTGGCAAGGAAGGTTTTTTCTCTCTTCCTGAATTGCAGTTTAGGAATTTTCTCTCCTCTGGTATCACTAGCTAGGAATGGCTGGGCACTAGTCAAGCAGGTGGTGGGCAGTTGCATAGTGCATCACTTGTTTGTGCTTTCTACTACTACTACTACTAGAACTACATCATCATTATTATCGTTGTTATTGTTGTGGTTATGTTTGCTATTATCATATACTTCTATATTGCTTATATATGTATTAATGTATGATTATAATGATTATATACTTTTATAGTTTGTGTTTATATATTCATATATAATTATTATAAATAATAATATTTCTCACCGTTATTAAATTGTTCTTATCTCAACACATGAGTCTCTTCACCTTTGCCTTTCAAATCCCCACTCTTTGGGGTTCAAGGAGCACAGGCCAGCAACTGCCAGGTTAAAACTCCAACACATGTATTTCCTTAACTCAAAGAAAAATACTAGTAACACAAAATACTGTCCTATGGTTCACAAACAATAGCTTCCCTTACTTACTTTATGAAAAAGGTTCTTGACTGAAAGGTGGTAGATCACTGAAATAGGCCTGCCAACTGAGCATCCCAGCACTAAGCCTGTGTTAAAAGTTCACTGAGCCTATGGATAGCACTCTTAATCACATGGCTTAGTTTTATAGGGAAAAGAAAAATAATAAGGGAGATAGACTTGTGGACTGGAAACGAAACTACACAGCTTTAATGAACAATAATGATAAAAAGGAAAATAATGAAATATATACAAATACTACAAATATCAGGACAAAAGTTATCAAGCAGGACAAAGGGTTTTCTCTTCAGAGCTGGGTGAAAGAGAGGATTGTTACACCTGCCTACAAACCCTCTTCTACAAACCTTCTCAACAGAAGCACTCTTTTGGACATGCTACTCTAGGATGCGTTTTACCTGCCAAGGAATGAAATTCTATGGCAAAGCCCTGGTGCATACAACAGTCCACATAAAGCAAAACTGATCTTGGTAAGAAGTCATGGATCCATGAAATCCTCAAAACAGTAAAAGGCCAAGATATCTGAAACTGAGCAGGCTCAATGTTTGGGTTTTTTTAAGTAGACAAAAAGCAAAACACAAAGGATTTGCATTAAACTTGGTCTCTAAATTTATTCCCAGCAACAGTGCATGATATGCTAGAAACATATTATTTCAGTGCTAGTCAAGAAATTCTGTGTGATTACACCAAAAAATGAAATAATAAATAGAAATCTGAATACAACTTACCCTTTGCTTTTAGATATCAAACCAAGAGACTGACAGAGCCGGTGAACAAATGCTCTTTCAGTACTAGTGAAAGACGAAGGAAATTCCATTTCTGGAAAAACAGTAAAGAAGCAAACATAACAACAAAACACACAGTAGCTTAAGCATATTACCTCGATGTTATAAGTTTTTCTATCACCAAGCCTATCCCGTTCTCCGGTAAACAACGGGACTAACAGCAGTGCTTGTGCCTCCACACCTGTCAGCGATGCAAGGGTTCAGCAGCAGAACCGCTCCTTCTGGCAGACAGGAGCTGCAGAAAGGCTTCTGATAGCCCGAAGCAGAGCCTCGGGGCCTATACGCCTGTCACCCCGCTCCGGGCCTCACCTCCCGCCCCGCCGCTGGCCCCCTACGAGAGCCCGAAGGACCGCACCTGCCAGGCGAGGTGGCCACCGCCACCACCCCCTCCCCCTTCCCGCCGCTACGCACCTTTCTCCTCTCCGTACCGGAACCGCTCCAGGGCGAGGTTCACCGCAATCTCCACTTCCTCGTCGACGCGAATATCTTTCAGCCCCTTGCCTCGGCCGCGGCCGGACGCGGGGCCGACGGAGGCGGCGGTGGCAGCTGTGCCCGAGCCGTCTCCGGGCTGCCGCGGGGAGACGCTGCTGGGCCGCGACATGGCTTCGCCACCCGGCGGGACCAGCGCTCAGCCCGGCCGCAACCCAGAGCCCCGGGACCGGAACCGGGACACGAACCTGCACCTCACCGCACCGCCAACAGCAGCGCACACACCCTCCCCCCCAGCGGGACTGCGTCAGCGCGCCGGGAGAGGAGGGGCGGAGCAGGGAGGGACGGGGGCGTGAGGGGTGGTACGGAGCGTGAGGGGCGGGAATGGGAGGGAAGGGGAGAGAAGGGGCGGGAAGGGGCGGGAAGGGGCGGGAAGGGACGGGGAAGGGACGGGGAAGGACAGGGAGGGACGGGGAGGTGCGGAGAGGTGCGGAGAGGTGCGGAGAGGCGCGGGGAAGAGCGAGGAAGGGGCGGGGAGGGGCAGGGACGTGAGGGGACGTGAGGGGTGGGACGAGGTGGGACGAGGTGGGGACGTGAGGGGTGGGACGGGACGGGACGGGGCGGGGACGTGAGGGGTGGGACGGGGCGGGGAGGGGCCGGGAAGGGCCGAGGCACTGCCCTTCAGGGCTCCGGGGCGTGCCGGCTCGGTCTGGCAGAGCGCCACGTCAGCGGCGGTGCCGACCCCCGGCCCGTCATGCGGCGGTGCTGCCCGCCCTCCGCTTTCGGTGGGGTTGTTTCGGTGAACACGGGTAGGTCGCCCTGCAGGTTCCGCTGGCCTGTGCGCAAGCCAAGGGTCTGTGAAGCAGCACCAGCAGCACCAGCAGCACCAGCAGCACCAGCACTACAGCCTTTTCTTTGCAGTCCAATGGAACACCGCCGGACGGACCGTCACCGCACACCCCCACACCCCTGCTCCCCACCACAATTGAACGCCTCTGGATCTTTGGGTGCTGATTTTCCTCCTCTCTCTCCCTCCTAACCACACCCCCACCCCCTCTTTGCCTGTCTTTGGAGACTGCTTTGTTTCCCTCTTTTTTCTTCCCTCTCTCCCTGTCTGTCGGGTTTGGTTAACGGTCCTCTGGATGTACAATAAAACTATGTAGTTGCACCCAATACTGTGTTTGCTTTGTCCTTGTGGTATCCAACAAGCATCTCCAGTTTTCCAGCCTGTGGAACGTGCCAGAGGGGAAAAAAGTTATAAAACTGCATCATCTAAAGAAGTTACACCTGTGTGCATAAATGTTCTTGAGCACTGGAGGTGTGAGTATTGCAGCCATTGGCAGCCTGCAGAAGTTCTGAAGGTTGCCTCATAGTTGCAATCTACCAAAAAGGTCACATATCCTTAAGTGTCCCCATTATTTTTTTCTTCAATGAAAGCAGTATTTTGTAAACAGAGGTATAGTTTCAAAGGATAAACTTTGATAAAGAACAGTGGAAATATTCAATGCCTTTGTTCACAGGTATATTAAAAAAAATGCAGGAAATAAATTTTCTTTCTCTCAGGTATACAGAAAGAAATTGTGGTTCTATTAGCAGGATCCAGGACTAGTATACTGTATTAAGAATGGATTAGGACATTTTTGGAAAAAGTGGCAAATCTCATTTACGTTTGTTATCAACATGTAAAAGTACACTCTTTAAAACAGAACACTTTACAAGGTCGTTGAGCGTTATAAAAGTGAAGAATGTGTTGAAGGTTTCTCAAAAACAGCAGTAATGTTCTCCCTAAGTGAAGCTATTTTCAATCTTAGATAAAATACCTCAGTTTTGCAACTTGCATTTTGAAGCAGAAGAAAATCACAAAAAATTTTCTCTCCAAAAATACTATTTTCTTTTTCAAATAGCTGTGCTTTATAAAAACAAGCTTTGCTTTAAAAAAGCAAAGGCTGCATACTTCTATTTTATAGCTGGGACCTGAAATTCTAGGTCTGTGATGAGAGGTAGATCTAAACAAAGTCATATGAGATGTATAATACAGTGCCTTCAGAATTAGGATTTTGATAGAATTCAACTAGCAGTTTCCCAGCTAAACCATCACTCTGTTTATAGCAAATGCACTTTGATGCATATGAACATGTTTTAAATATTTATTCAAAGTCATGTTATATATCTGTTACTTTAAATTTAGTTACCATGAAGACCTGTAAAGAAAGATGGTCTTTATCTAAATTCTATTGAAATAAAGGATAATCTCTCCATTGATACCACCAACTTTCAATCCTTGTGTATGTCTATATTCAGTTTGAATACCAAAGCAGTTGCTAACTGTCATGATTGACATTACAGTTACATTGAAGCATGCCTTTTGTAAATTATGTGATAAAAAATAAGACATCTGTATTCATTTCAATTCCCCAATTAAAAAAAAAAATACTTCCATAGGAAATATTTTTTACCTAGCTATTATATAGGTTGGGCACGGATTTAGTTAAGATGTAAAGACGAGGGCATATCACCTACATCTTGTTAGCACGGCATACATGTGCAAAGCCATATGGTATCAAAGTGCCTGGTGGCTGAGCCACGTCCCAGCCTCGCCACTGTTGTCCCCAGAGAGGTACCTGATGCCCTGGGCTGACTCCCTGGCTGCCAGGCCCTGCCATATGTCCCCAGGAAAGCCCCCATTACTCCTGGGGCTCCCCAGACCCCAGAGAGCAGCCACCCCTGCTGTGCACGGGCAGGAGAAGCCACTCTCCATGGGAGTCCCAGCTGTACCTTTGTCATAATTGATGGCAGCACACCCTCCTTTCTTTTTTACAAAAAATATCGCATGCCTACAAAATAGGCAATAGTTCCATGCAAAACTTCCATGGAAAGTGATGTTTCCACAGAAGTGAAAAAAATAAAATAAAATGCTTGAAACATTAAGTGGTTGCACTACATTAATTGCTTTAAAACCATACCGTTCTCTGTAATATTTGTAATGTGTTCCCAATGCCTGACATTGTTGGAATACAAAGTCTTTTCTTCATTTGACAGACACAACAGTATCAAATACAAAGAATTCGGGGATTTTAATGATTCTGAGATATCAGCTCCAAGAGTTCCAGCCTTGGCACTATGTCCCAGCTTTTTCTACTACATTCTCCTTTTTCTGTCATTGCTGTATCTTGTCTGACTAGATAATTGGTAACTCTTACAAGGTGCTGTATTTATAAGCATTAACTTAACTGGTTAATTAACTGGTTAAAAAATGCAACATAAATAGCTTTAAAAAGTGGGTAGCAGTCAGCTAAAGCATCAGAATTCGTTTAAATCAGCTAAATAGCCTACTAAATTGTGTTGTGTTTATAGAGTTGTGTGACTAGTACCTGCTCTCAACCCCTGGTACTGTCATTAGCATAACTAATGCCATCTTACAAGGCAAGCAGCCAAGCTGTGTGACCGAGGGGGTCACATATTCAAATGCTCTCCCTTTTTATCAGGACCTCAAAGTCCTGTGCACCAGGTAGACAAACCAAACAAATTTTCTTTTTCCCCTACCCTACTGGCCTCAATTTTCCTGGGCAACAGGCCAATTACTAGGGCCTTGAGGGTCTCAGGCACCCAACCAAGCCAGTGGTGGTGATGACCCTACCACAGATTAGGAAAGTGTAAGAGCACCAACAGCACTGTCCATAAATTCAGGCAGTCACAGTCCAAAGTGAATTTGAGGACCCTCCATTGTACTCTGCTTCCTCCGTGGACTGAATTGTATTCTTTTATATGATTTTTGAGTCTAGATTAGGATTGTTATTTTGATTTAGCAAACCAGGTATTAAGATGTGACCCAATCTGCAGAGGGTCTGGGTCATTAGAAATCCTAAGTTAAATTGTATTGTGTTGCACTACTTACAGATTATAAAGCCTGGACTATTGCATTCCTGAGGCTGATGAAGTTCTGTGTTGCACACACTGCCTTCCCTTGCTTCAAGCAATATTACCACATTAAATCTTACTGCTGTAAGTTACTGGCTGTTTTGTTTGTTGGTTCTGAAGGAGTCTAATCTTAGTGTTCTCTGGTTGAGAGTTATGTAGCAGGAAATTTTTCTCTGTTTTTATCAATTGATTTTGGCCATTTGGCATTTTCCACATTGAGTCACTTCAGCTGTTCCCTTCTGCAAAAACATCTGTAGTTAAATTTTGAGAGGTGTACAATGGTTTTCTTTTTCTGTTGTTCAATACCTAACTTGAGATAGTCTTGACTTTCAGAGATGACATGAACTCAAAATTCCTATGGATTTGGTGGAAGGTCTTAAGAGTTCAGCACCTCTGGAAATCAGGTATCTCCTGACTATCTTTCAGAGATCTTAGATTTTGCGTATGTAAATATCAAAGAATAAATGCAACTAGTACTACTATAGCACTGTTATTGATTTTTGCAATGACTACCTGGTATATTTTTATATTTGTGTAGGGACATCATGGCATTATGATTGCTGAAATAATCTAATACTGAAAAATTATGGATTCATCCATCTTAGACAAAACTATAAAGAAAAAAATGTACAGTTATGATCTGCACTTTAAAAAAAAAAATCAAAACGACAAAGCCTACAAAATCTCTTCCTGTGAGAATTATCAAGCCTATTTACTGAAAAAGGATAGAGAACAGTATGGAGCTCTCACTTCTTGCCCTCCTTCCCTGTTCTCTCTTCATAACTTTCTGGACACCACACTGTCTTCTGGACACCAGAGACAGCTAATGGTGGTGCTTCCCAAGCAATGTGGTACATCTTTTTAAAAGCTAGATGTGGATCATGATACAAGGCAGCAAGTTCAGCTGGTTTTACTGTCTTGCATGCCATACCACAGCCTAGATATCAGTTGTTCCTATCAGCTAGGAGGATCTGGTGTGAGTGATTTTTAATTAGGTAAAGTCAGAAATTACTGGACTATGTTTTCTTGGGACTCACCTTGTAGATGCAAAAATCTACTGTAACTTGATCCCTCAGAAGAAGAAATGCTAGTAGGAAAAAAAATTCAACATACAAATAACCATCTCAGAAAGGTCATTAACAAGAAGCAGAGAGAATGTAAGGAACGGATTCATTCCATTCCAAAGTAAGACAGCATCAGAATGAAGGAAGGTCATGCTTGGAGGTTCTCATTGCTTTGTTTTGGATCTGATCTTGCTATACTGGAATGGGTGACTTCATCAAGAAATGATGTTTTAGGACTCTGTGTGGTTAAGAATTTTAATTCTTATTAAGAAGCATGTGCTATTCTTTCAGAATGTGTGCAAGTGTTGAACAGCTAGTCTGTGGGATCCGGGCAAAGGAAATGATCTTGTGACTGCATAGCTCATCCAGTCCTCAATGTAAAACAAAAAGTTGCAGTAAAAAAATATAAGCAACATTGTACTGTCTGAGGAAAATCACGTGCTAAGATTCAGTGTGGGACCATTGTTGATCAAAAACTGGAACATGATGTAAATCTTCAAAGATTTACACTAGAATTACAAAGAAGGGTCCTTTCAGCAGTCTGGGCTTTCATTGACTTGAAAGAATATGGAAGTGTGTCGGGTTCACACCCCAGTGCTCTGGTCATCCAGCAAGAACCCATGCTAGCAACTTAATATGGCAAACCACAGACACTGGGAGAATATGCAAGTGAGCATATACATGCATGCTTGCACTTGCAAGTAGCTTTTGTCAGTAAAACAATAGAGAGTTGTAATGACTTACTTAATCAAGGTGCAATGAATATTAATAGTTAGAACTATTGCCACCTGTTATTGTATTTGAAAGGAAGTATGCAACAAGTGCAATAGCTTTGCTGGCTTTACATGTTCATGGGATGTTGTCAACACCAAGGAAGATCAAGTTTTCATGAGGAAAGTAACGTGAGAGAAATGCACGTCCTTAATAACATACACAGAAATAAGTTAGGAAAAAACTTAGCTGATGTAAGTAATTAGGGGGATGATGGGTTATGAAACATAACACTACTGTGAAACAGTCAAATGGCGTTCTAGATTGTTTTAAAATGCTTTACCAATAGTGATAAAAATACTGTCATTGATGCTGTTGGTGTTTTAGGTTCTTTTCACCAGGAATAAGAAAAAGAGTACTGATTGAAAGTTAATTAGCTGTTGAAAAGGGTGCCAAGGAAACTAAATAAAACGAAGAAGCTGTCCTATACATGAAATTTAAATGCTTTTTCTTCTGCCAATATGAAGACAGTAAAGAAAAAGACTTTTCTCCAGCTGCCGAAGTGACAGACAGGGATAGATCGAAGCCACAAGCAAGTTCAGAGCACTGTCTGACCATGAACTGTTCGAGCAGAAAGATGAATCATGTACTTTTTATATAAACTTCGATCAGTGGAAGGCCCAGTACAGTCCCCACCTGCTCCATACAGCCGGAAGTGCAAACACAGGGCTACCGAAAATGTTGGGTTTAGTTGCAGTTTGTCCAGGTTTGGCTTTCACCGGCCAAGGTAAAGACACACAGCATTCCTGAAGCAGGGAGCTAGGCCGGTACAGTGAACGGGAAAGCAGCAGCCCCCAGACCACCGGAGTGAGGCTTGCCCAGCACTCGGTGTCTGGACTCCAGCGGGGCGTGTAAGCGCAATGAGGAGGGCATCTCCCCGTTATTTGCTCAGACCACCCACTCACGGCGCCGCCGCCGTGGCTTCTGTCGGTGGGAAGACGGGCCGAGCTGGAGGCAGCATGATGGCGTGGGCAGGAGGCGAGGTGGAGGGCTTCGCTTCGATTCGCTTCGCTTCGCTTTCCTCGGAGCCCGGGCGGGCATCGCGGCTCCCGAGGAGTCCCGGAGGCGGCGGGGGGCGGGGCTCCCGCTGGACCTCACAGACCGCTCCGGCCTCTGGCCGCCGCACTCCGGCCCCCAACCCGCCCCCGCGGGGCCGCGCCTGGGCTCGGCGGAAGGTGGATGGTAGGCCGGGGCGGTGCGACGGGGCTGCCTGTGCCCGCCCCCGCCGCGGCATTGTGCTGCCGCTCGCACTTTGCAGAGGCGGCGGGAGTGGGGATTCCGGGGAGCCCCGGGCAGCCTCGGCTCCTCCGCAGCGGGGCGCGTGATGGCGGCAGCCGCCGTGGCGGAGGTGAGCAGCGCCGGGAGCAGCAGCAGCGACACCTCCAGCACGGGCGAGGAGGAGAGGATGAGGCGCCTCTTCCAGACCTGCGACGGCGATGGGGACGGCTTCATCAGCAGGTAGCGTCTTTGCGCCGCTACCGAGACGTCCCGTCCTTCCCTCCCTCCTCCCCCCCCGGCCCCATGGAGCGGCTTCTCAACTTCACGGCGAGTTGGAAGAGTTGGCGGAGAGCAGCCCCCGCCGCCGCCAGGCCGGACCCTCCGGGCCGCCGCGGGGGTGGCAGCCGCCCTGAGGCTCCTGCCGCTGGCGGCGCCGGGGCGGACCCGGGGGCCGCCCCTCTCCCCGGTCCGGGGGCCGCCCGTCTCCCCGGTCCGGGGGCCGCCCCTCTCCCCGGTCCGGGGGCCGCCCCTCTCCCCGGTCCGGGGGCCGCCCCTCTCCCCGGTCCGCTGGCCCCGTGGCGCGGCGCTGACAGCCCAGCCCCAGCCCGCCGCGGCCGGAGCCGGTGTAGCGCAGCTGGATGCATCCCCCAGAGGGGCCGAGGGATGTGAGAGCAGGAATCTGGCTGCGCATCAGCGCGGAGAGCTTTTAGGTGTTGGAGGAGAGGGTGGACGGGGACCCCCGAGAGGACTTCCACCTCCAGCAGGTCGGGAAGATCGCTCCTTCTCGCCGGGGTAGGGTTTTGTCACCTGCACTAGGCAGATGATCTTTGCAAGTAAGCAACTAAGGCTTTTCAGAGAAAATTCGTACTTATCTCTCGGGTTATCCGATTTTACTTTTTCGTATGCTTTGATCAATGTCTTTGTTAAACTATTTCATTTAAATTCCTTTGCCTGCTCCCCAGTTAGTTTTGGGGTTGTGACTCAGGGTGATAGATTTTGAGGGGAAAGTAGTGAGTCTGTACATTTGCAGTAGATAATTGAAATAATCCGTAATGAAATGTTGACTTTTTTTGGCAGTGTGTTTTGGTCAGGACGGGGTGTTATTGGAAGGGTATTTCCGGAACTAGTCACCATAATAAAAAAAAATATTGAGCTTCCAAATGTGAGAGCTGCCGGAGGTGGTGGGAACTTGCATTTTCAAAATGACACCTGTGCTAGCTGCAGTTAGTAAGTGCCTCTAGAGAGCTGAATCAGAGTGAGGGAATTTCCAAGTCTGTCATCTAATGCGAATCCTTAGAATATGACCCACATAGCAAAGAGACTGTGTGAACTTCAGTCCCTGCTCTTCTCTCTTTGAAGCCGGCAAGTTCTTGAGAATTTTTAACAGCCAACAGTCACTTTAAAAAGTACAATTTACGTGCCATGATATTTGTTATCCAAGCAGCTCCCTCAACACTCTCTTTTCCCCCAGTCTAATGGTTATTTGGACAGTTGTGATTCTGAAATGTGTACTATGAAAATGTATGCTTTCCAAATAGTGTTAAAATTGCCTCTCTTTCCATGTTTGCTGTCTTCACGGAAATTATTCTGATGTCTGAAAACTTAGTATGTTCGCTAAAAGTGTTGCTGCTCCTTTTTTTTGCACTGAAAACTCAATAGACTTCTGCATATTTATAATTTAAAGACCTTGCTGAGAGAGTGTTAGTGTTGTAATGTGTTATCAACAGCTGAGAGATGCTACCATGACACAAGCCACACATTTCTGATTGACTTTTATGCATTGTCTAAATTTTTCCCCAGATTTATGTTGCGAATTTTAGAGAGGGTGCTTCTCAGTATTGCTTGAACCATGCTGTTCAAAGCTTTGAATACTACAGAACATGTATGAGGAGAGACATTTGATTTCAGTGGAACATGGAAATAAAGCCTAGAGGATAGTGGTTGAAAATGCTTTAGGAGATGCTGAGTTAATTGTTGAAGCTTGCAAATTCCTTGCTTCAGAAGGGAGTTGTGCCTTCAAGGCAGAACTGGTATGGCCTTGATCAGGGAACATAATGTTGTAAATTACTGCCTTCCCTTAAATTTCCATATTTGTCAGAAAGTAGTGAATGTGTATTTAACAAATGATCTTTGACAGGAGAGGGAGGCACTTCATTTTCTTGACTTCATTAGCTAGCCTGCATAGTCAGTCTTGTAAATGGAATGTTTCTTGCTTTGTATAGCATCTCAGTTTACTTCGGGATTGATAGCAATGGCTTATGCAGGAGCAGACTTGTCCGGTGTTTTTTGGACGTATTTGTAGTACGCACTGCCACAGTTTTACAGACAGCTCTTTCTGGTTCATGGACCCACAGCGTGTCTGTTAAAAGTACAGCAACTGGGATTTTGTTGGTATTGTTTACAATAGTCTTGGTATTTAGGTAATTACATCTTTTTAAATTGAATTAATTAAAATAAAGGAAAAAAAAAAAAAGTTACATCTGCTTGCCATTTTGTGCTTACTGTTTCTCCCGGTTCTGCTTTTGATTTTTTCATGCAGGACACATTCTTGGCTTACCTGTTCCCTCTTGCCCTGCTTCCTTGGACTTGCTTGCCTCCGCTTATCCTTGAGGGCAACAGTTCCTTTGCTGCTTTCCTTATAGCCCCAGTGGAGATGGAAGGCAGTCTTCTCTACATTCCTGCAACTTTTACAGCATGCTTCACACTGAAATACATGCCTGAGCATCTATATAGAGAGTTGAAAACTGAGAAGCCAGCACTATAAAATCAGCTGCTTCCTTAAAGAATATAACTGATCTACAGCCTTTTCAAGTTTGAATTACTTTTTCAGAACTTTCAATGCAATGGGGTTGAAATTTGCAGTTTTACAGCTGTTGATCCACGTGAGTTTTCTTAGCTTTCAAAATGAGTGTTCCTTCTCTTCTGTCTGGAGTGGTCAGTCATTTGTTTGCATAAAAAATGCAGCAGTTTTCAAATAAAATTCCTTTCTTTCCAACTCCAAGGGTGTTATGGAACAGAAGATCTGCAGCAAGGCTGGCATTTGGTATGCATGTTTATTTAGTTCATACTGCATGGGGAAAAGAGCTATTTGCATTCCTAATGAAGTAATATGGTGTCTCAGCTGTGGGAATGCTTTGTTGTGCATCAAACTGTAAACCTCTTCTCATAATAGCAAAGAAGTAAAGGCACAGATGGAGAGGAAGAGCATCTCCTGAGGTACTGATTAATTTTCAGGCTCTAAATACTTAGGATGATATCAAAATGATAAAACATAATTAAGTGTGTACCACTGGTGGTTATAACCCAGAAGAAGCTGAATGCTTTGGCATGAAATGCTAGGGCTGTCTCTCTGGACATTGCACACACTTGACATGTGCATACTGAAATTTTGCAGCATGAAGCTAGACAAAATACAAAGAAAGCACAAGATTTTTTTTACTTGGTTTGTACTGAAATGTCTTTTGCTGCTTTGGGATTAATATTCATTATTTAATTATTTTAATATTTTGTAAGTCCTTGGCATTCTTCTGATACTCCTACAGTGAGAGGTAGCTTTACAAAAGCCACCCCAAACAGCTGCAAAGCAATACATGGCTAAGGCTGGTTTCTGAACATTTGAGATCTGCTGGAGCAGCCTTTCTGGGAGCAAAAGGCAGCCTTCAACACTGAACTTCAAAACTGAACAGCAGAACTTTGTTTTTGTAGATGTAGTTGTGTTGTGTTGTTATTAACAAAAAACTGTTAACTGCAAAGAAAACCCTGATTGCCTTAATTTGTTTTGCTTTTTTAATCTGTCTGCTTTGAAGATGTTATAGTTAGATTCAGCTCCAGAGGATTGGTGCATTGGGTAGGACAGCTGTTTTTTTTTTTATTTGGTTGGTTGTTTTTTTTAAAGTGAGAGTATGCTTGTGTTTTGCCAGTAACAGGCTAGATTAACATCTTGTTTTAAAACTTAATTGCCTTGTAGCTTTATATATGTGGATTGTACTGAAGTTAAATTTAGCACATAATGAATTTAATCTTCACTGCAGAAGATCTAAATTTCCAGTTCATTCTATTCTAACACTCAAGAGTCCAAATAAGGTAACTTTGAATCTGCAGGATGCTTAAAAAATGAAGGTATGAGCTATCGAGGTAGTATATGAAGAAAATAATAATTTCATTGTTAAGTTACAAATGTGCTAAATTTCTATTTTAACTGTTATAAAGTACAAAAGTTTATAAAGTAGAAAGGTGAAGAGTTAGTGTTTCATTCAGAGGAAGAATCATCATCCCATTAGGAATTATGGAATGAAGTTCTGTTGGTAGTTTGTTTGAAAATATTTCCTTCAGTGTATGTAGATTTTTATTTTTTTTATGCCGGGGTCAATGTTTTACAGAACATCTCTGTTAAAAGTAGAATAAGATGTTTTAAAACCGTTAAAGCTACTGATTTTGTGTTGAGCTTATACAGCCTCTTAAAAGGACGTGCTGAAAGACCATCTCCATCACGAGTCCTTTAACTCCAGAAGCAGTTAAAAGAAACTTGTTGGATTTAATCTGTTATCTGACTGGTTTTAGTGGTACATAGCTTTGGAGACTCAAAACCTTTTCAAGGACAAGGCTTTCCTTTTTAATGGGCTGCCGTACTAGGTTGTTCATAGTGTTGTTGCTGAATGTATTTTGGCACCATCCCCTCAGTGTTTCTGCATCTAGTGGCTGCATGCCACTAGAAAGTATTTATTGAAAGTATTTATTGCTATAATCTATGTTGCAAACCACTTTTCATTCATGTAATTTCATTTATTAACTTGGTAGAAGTAGATCCACTTAAAGGATTCTTAATTATTTAGATTTTACTTTATTTTCTTGCAATTTTCTTTAAGTCAAATAAGTAGTGCTGAGAAAAGTAAATGCCCAAACTGACTGCCTGGGAATCTTCTGAAATAAGTGGGTAGAGAGTAGCCTTATAGCTAGAGAATTTTGGAATAAAAATGTTTTTGTTATTTGAAACTTATTGTCCTTGTGAAAGAAAAGGGATGTTTTACTCTTTATTGCCTGAATGTGGACCAAACTTTTAATTGCTTGTAGTATGCTAGCACAGAATTTAGGTTTGACTGTTAGGTTTGACTTGCTGGATCTTCAGGAGAGAGTGTATATGAAGCAGAACTATGAGATTATTAAAGTGTGATTTCTGTGTTTAAAAAACAGTAGTTTCTCCCTCAAGCAATCTTAATGCTATTCCTTTCTTCACTCAGTCCTTTAAAAATAGGTAACTGTTCAAGTCCTGTAATTATGATCATAATCTGACTTTTCTCCTTGCAGCTGTTTGAAGGGGATACAGTATACTTTAGGCTCTAGCTTCACATGAAGCTACAAATCAGGCTCATACAAAGCATTGCCAGAGATCTTGTCCAAGTATCACATGCCTTCAAAGGCATATAAATTGGATGTAGTGACCTGAATGCCATAGGAGTAAATGATGAGCTGGGAACTGCACTGTGCATTGTTGGAGTGGAAGTGGGAGAAAACTAGGAGGAAGCTACTTGTGTGGGGTAGATTGTAATGAACTAGTGAAAGATCCTGTAAATAAAATAGGTAAATCAAGCAAGTGTGTGTGTAATACTTAAATCAGTTATTCAATGGATAGATACTGAGTTCCAAAATCATCAATACATTAACTGTTGCACTTTTACTAGAATTAAGGGAGACAGAGGTTTGGCCTTGCATGGTTGCTAGCCCATCTCTCCTGTTAACTTTCAGTGTGCAGAAACACACTGTGTTGATGCTGAGGTGAAACATTCATTGTTCTCCAGCGAGCTGACTGCAGTATGTCAAGACCTTCACCTGTGTAAAGAATATAACTACTGCATAGTCATAAGGTTCTCATACTCCTCCTTTCTGCTGTGCGTTTCTGTGTTTAGCAGTTCATAATTTCCCAGTGTTGGTTGGAATTGTGAAGCTGAGTGCAAATGACTGTGTTGACAAGCAAGCAAGGCCTTTTTCCTCAAAGGCTTTCTCTAGTTACCAAAGCAGTCTTGTCAGTGGTAGTTCCAAGAAAACATAAAAAACATGAGCAGACTCTTCCTGTCACTATATTTTTTTTTTTATTTTTTTTTTAACTTGTGGTTGTGCTCTGCTATGATTAAATTGCTTTCCTTTCATAGTGTCAGGACAAAGTAGGGGAGAGGTAAGCAAGAGGCACACACTTGTATGAATGTAATAATGTGGACTTAGAATGTGATGTTGAAATTATGCCTCTTGTGAAAAAAGCCCAATATATACTCTTTGCAAAAATATCTGAACAAGTAACTGCCTATCATCTCGTTCACATATTCAGAAGTAACCTCCTGTAGACTTTTCTAGATTGGTAGTTTTCTCTAAAATTGTACTAAACTCTCTTAAGTGTACAAGCATACCCAGGCAGGTTTGTCAAAGATTTTATCAGACTCTTGCTGTCAAGGGCATAAAATTTTACATGCTGTACATGCAATTCTTCAGCCCTGTGGTGGTAAAACATGGATTTTACCCATAATGTGATCTTTTATGAGCCCATGCAGATACATTCAGTCAGAAACCCTGGAAATTTAATATGTGCATGAATTAGTATTCTGCAGGTTGCAGAATAGCAACCTGGTTGCTATTCTAGTCCCTGCAGCGTATTCTGAGCTGGCTGGAAGCAGCATCAGGAACAAAATGTGTAAGTAGAAGCTACTGGGAGTGTTCATATGTCATCAATGTAGGCAATGATAAATCCATATATGCTACAAAGAGGAGATTTTAAAAGATCAGCTCTGACAGAACAAGTGGAATTTAAAAAGCCTGCCCTTGAAGACCTGTGATAAAGTAATATTGTTCTACTAATTCTGCAGGCACTGGGTTTTCAAATTTCAAAAGCATTTTGGTCCCGATACTGTGAAGTCCTAAGTTTGGCCTCAAATCAGCTGTCTAACAAGGGAAGATCAAAGTAGTCTACAACATGTCACCAAGAGGGGCACAAAGTTTTACTTAGTCCTTGCATTCAGTTTGGCTTTTCATATTGCTAGGCTGCTCTTACCATAGAGTTGGAAAATTTGTTATACCCCAGACAAAGATTTTATTCTCACTTGAGATCTGGACTATTTGTCCCGTGCTTTCTTTAACTCTCTGAATACTTCATGCAACTTAGTTTAGGAACTCAAGAAAAAAAAGAATCATAGAATCAAAGAATGGTTGGGGTTGGAAGGGACCTTAAAGATCATCATGATCCAATTCACCTGCATGGGCAGGAACACCTACCACTAAACCAGGTTGCACAAGGCCTCTCTAGATGTTTTGATACCTGGTATTTCTAGCAAATCCATTGTCCTAGGTTTATAGCAGAGTCCCCCTGGTGGCTGTTCTTGTAGTGTGTCTGGAACTAGAGTAAGTATTTGAATTTCTCTCAATCATGTGTGATTGCTGCTTCTGCTTATGGCAGAGAAGTTAACATCCTACTTAGCCACTGTTGATCATGTTTCTAAGGAGCAACTGTCTAGATGTTTCCAGAATTTATTTGCCAAAACCTGTAATTAGAAATTAGCGGCTGTTTTGGGAAGCACTCGGATGGGAGAAGTATTCTGCCAGCTTGTGGTTAACTCCTATTTTTTTTTGTCTCCCATTGTTCTTCTAGGTCAAGGGTGCCAGGTGCAAGTATTTTGATAGCCATTGTTAATGGATTTTAATTATAATTTAATTATTATCTATTCTTAGATAGCTGGGGTAGGGTAGTTAGTGTCTGGAATTAATTCAAGCAACAGGTCATGCATGTTTTGATGGGGAGCAAAGAGCTTCACAAAATGCTTGGGCACCTGGCCTTTCTTGAAAATATAACATCCCTAAGCTAGGTGCCTGTACTCCTTATGAAGTGAACTGGGAAAAATAGTGGAGGCTTCATAGGTTTTTGTAAGCCGAAGTATGCTGCCAAATGAGTTGTTCCACTGTGTGCAGTAATAATGTTTTGCTCTGTTTGCACTAGAATTTGTTTGGTCAAAGAACTGCCCTGAAAACTGGCTTCGTAGTAGCCATTTCCTTCCATCATGTAAATTCATTGTATGACTGCATGACTTTTAGTGTTAGTACAAGACAGATTTAAGGAACTCAAGCCTGGGATTTAGTTGTTAACCCTCTGGTTATGCCTACTTGATTTTTAAACGCAGCTTACTCCAAATAATCTGAACTAAGAAACATCTCTAAGACTTAATTCATGACCATAAAAAGTGGCAACACATAAAAAGTGTTTCAAGAGGTACAAGGCTAGAGCCGAGGTTTTATCTAGGCTCTCGTTACCTCAGCTGGTAACTGAAATGGATTAACAAAGCTAGTGTTGTGGCTGCATGTTGTCTGACAGATGGGCTTCAAGTGACATCTGCAGAAAAACACAGTTACACTGTGGATACTTGGCTTTTCAAATCTGCCTTACTTTTACTGAGTATGTTCACATGCATCTTTTAGAATGAACAGTACAGATGTCGATTCATCCTAGCATAGTGACTTTTCACCTGCATGACCTTTTATGTTAGTAAATATAGCTGTAATGAGCTGTAATGTTTAATTGTAATCTATATATTTGATGTCTTCTGAGAGTTTTTCTGCAGCAGCACTTTCTGATATTTAATAGGAAAACCAGTATTAATGTAATATTACTAGCTATTCAGTGAAATGTCGTATGCAATTTTAAAGGGTGAATAAGTAGTAACAAAGGCCAGACTGCCTCTGAAAAAAAACTATGCTCCTGGTAGTTCCAACCATGTGGTATAGTGTGTAGATTGAATTGATACTGTGTTTTAGCAAATTCTGGAGCTAGTAAGCACAACAAAGGAAAGCATAGAATGGCAGAGATTCTATTGACAAGCTCTGCTTCTCTATCGATAAATGGACCTTTGTCTGCCTGCAGCAATACAGCCTTAGCCAGAAATGGACACACTATTCTCAGAGGTTACAAGATGCAGTTTGTGTTAACAGTTTGGCATAGATGTCCAGCACCACTTAGGCTATTTGTAATGGGTAGAACATGCATTTGCTGTGCTGTCTGTGGAACAGCAGTTCCTGTGACAGACTGGCACTCTTGTCCATATCTAGTATGAAACAGGGAGGTGCAAATGTCACTGCTGGAGGTATTGGCTGCTGGAGAAACCCCCTTCCTGCTTTCTGAGAAGAAAGAGTGGTGATGTGGGCTGTGTGCTTGGCATAGTGGCTTGAGAGGTAGACAAGTGAGGACAGACATGTGGACTAAAAGTTTATCTGGCTGAATTACCAATCAAGCATTCAAGGTTTGGGGGCTGGTTGACTCTTAACCCTGTCTGTATCCTGCTGCTGCTGCTGCTTGGTTTACTAGAACTGGGACAGATTACAAATTAGTTACGAACGGACAGAACAGGGATTGGGTCATGCAACTCAAAAAATTAACCCAGCAAAGAATTTGAAGTGTAACAAAATATCGCGGATTTTGGAAACTCTAACACGAAAACCAGATAAAAGGTGTCCAAAAGAGGGAGCCAGTGAGCTGTTGATGGCTGAGGGTGAGAAACTTGCCCTGTTTTTCCTTTTTTTCCCTGACACTTAAAATAGAAAATGTAGTGAGAAGTAACAAATACCTTGGGGAAAGGGGGAAAAAAAGAGTTGGGGAGTACTTGAAAATCTCAATGTAAGATTCTCAGGCCTAGCTTCAGGGTTTTTTTCCTGAGAACTTTGAAAAGACAGAAGTAACAGAAAATTGGGAAAGATAAAATATGCTTTTCTTTAAAGTTTTCTGTAAGATTTTTCTTTTACCCAGTTTGTTGATGGATGGGTTTGTGCGGTTTGCACATTGGTCAATGTCACGACCTGTCACTTGGAGGTCTCTGGATAGAGAACTTGCCACAGCTCCTGTGTCACAAAAGTAAAGATGTCTTTGCCTGTCCTGGTGTGTCAAGTGTATAAGGTGAAGAAAACAGTGGAGGCAGTCTAATTATAGGGTAAAATGAAGAATAGTTTGGCACTGAAGAAATTGGTGCTGTTAATGGCCTGGTGCTGGCTTATCCTATTCTGTAGTGAGCTGGTGTGATGAGCTAAGTAACCAAAAACTGTTCCCTTTGTTACAATGCATTTTCTGCTGGTTTAACTGCCTGATAAAACAGCCCCAGTGGAGGCAGATGTGGTGAGACAGGTGGGAGAGTGGGGGTCATTTCTTTAGACAGCAGCAAGCTGACCTGCTGTGTCCCAGATTCTTGCTTGTTTGCATGGAGCAGTAGAAAACAGAGCAAAGGCATCTGGAGACAGATTGCTCTGGGAAGCTAGAATGCTGGACAGGAAAGAGGATACAAAAAGTTGTTTCACAGCAGAAAGCTCCTTCTCATCTGGAAAGAAGCTGATTGGCAGGACAGAAAAGATTGGTCATTTGCCAGAAATCTTTGGTTGATAAAAGGAAATCAGTTACTTCTTGGAAGGTTTTGTTAAACCTAGGTCTAAACAATTGGTGTAGAAGTAGATAATTGATATGATAACCAACATGTCCCTAAAACCTGCTAAGTGGTGCTTTTTTTTTTTTTTTTTTTTTCTAGGAATGGTTTTCTACTGAACGTGCAAAATGGGGCTTGCCACAACAAAAAAGATTCTAATCATATTAAAATATTACAAATCTAACTTGCCCTGCAACTCTTATCTACTTTAATCCTGTGGTTTGTTGGTTTTGTTTTTTTTCTTGGAAACCTTCTGTTCCATGTAGTCTTCTGCGGTTTGGCTTTGTTTGTTTTTTCTAGTGCTTATGAGCTTAAGGTGAGCAACAGTGATTTGTCAATAAGACGGTGCTTCATAAAATAGTTTTGTAACAGAGTGGCAAGTGTTCATATGTGACACTTTCAGACCTCCAAGTATCTTCAAACGCCCAACATTTTGAACTCTGTAAAATTCCTGCTTTCAAATACAGGTGAAAATTCATCTGAAATGCGTTTAGAGTTGAGTTGGTTCTGCAACATTAAGACTTCTATTCCAAACTGTCTCCTGTGTCTGTCACCAGAAAAATGATAGCAAATTTTGTAATAATTAGCAAGATGTCAGTTAACATCCACAGAGTAGAGAACACCTAAGTTTAAGAGTAGATTAATTAGAATTAGGTACACCTTTCTGCCAAAGTTAAGTGTTCATCTTTATTGAGTGTGTGAGTCCTGAGTATTATATTCCTCATTTTTAAAAGCTGAATCAAAATAAGTGGCTGAATTATCATATTAAGAGTGTAATTGTCAACTAAAAAGAGGATTTTTTTTGTTTTGTTGTTGTTAAACAGTAGGGCTGTACCTGCAGCAGAAACCTTATGGTGTCATAATCATAACTTGTGGAATTTTATGTTCACAAGTATTTTATTTCTTTTACATTTCAGATGTTTTTAAGATAATATTCTTTAAAGCGGTTAGACATTTTAGTTGCATTAATTGTGCATCTCACCATGTAGATATTTACACTTCTGCAGATCTACATGGGAATGTTTTATAAGAAAATTAAAATATTCTTTACAATATCAAAATCCTTTTGATAACATTTGTGGATGGAGATTAGGAAAACTCTTGTCATTTCAGATTGTATGATACACTTCAGGTAAAGCAAATCTGTTTTCAGTAGTGTTTGCAGTCCTGCTAAAGTAGTCTCCACTGTATTATTTTTTATAATCTGCTGCATCTTCACTTTATCCTTCTGTATGTTGCCTCAGGCCATTTCCTCAGGCTGCAGATGCTACAGACGGTATTCATTTGCCATTTGCATAACAGGAGAAAAAGCTTAGCGCCTTTTGGGGTTTAGGATCCAGATATGGATCTGGATATGTCCTGCCTGGGCTTGTTGGAGGTGAAGCCCAGAGCACTGTGTGAGGCCCCAGTGCCACCGCCTGCTCTCACCCTTAGCCTGGCAAAGCTGCTCCCATGGGAGGAGGCTGGGGCAGCAAACCTCTGCCCTCAATACCCCCGGCAGAATTGCTTTACCCTCCTTTTCCTGGCAGTAAATTCAAAATTAGCACCTCTCCGAGGAGTCCCTCCGTCAGTCGTGCTGTAGCTCATCTGTCACAAGAGAACAGAAGTGTAGATGGAGCTTAATTTTATCTGTCATTCTCCTTGTAAAAATTCAAATGATTTGCCAGCTGTAATTTCTTTGCTACAACTTTGTGAGATTGGTTTGTGTTGTTGTTTCAATTTTTAAAAACCGAGAACTGTGCTATGCTGAGATTATTTATTCATTTATTCACTGACCAGATTCAAAGCTAAGAGCAAAACTGACCAAAATTTTAACTGTACTTATATTTGATGTACACAATGCAATTTAATTCTCTTATAATAAAATTTTCTTGTGATAAGTGATTTTATTTTATTTATTTTTTTTACTAAAATACGTGGTAATAAATGTAATTATTTATTATTATTACGCTCCAGTTTTATCATAAGCGTTTCTGCCAAAAGTCTGTTGTGGCAGCTCTGGAATTCCCTCTGTAAGTCTGGGTAAGACTTACAGAGCTCCACCCACTGTAAAACTTATTTCTGGAGGGCAGAGGGACCTTGGATAAACTGTTCATGCAATAACTTTGATTATGTATCCTGTTTTCATAGAAACCTTCTGAATGATGTTTAGGTACTAGTGGTGAAATAATATTAATATTAATTAAATATGCTAATAATTTCTGTAATAGTAATTTTTTCACACATTTCCTTTACCTTCCTTTTACAAAAGGTTTTGTCCAACATAAAAATAAGCATGTTGTCTCACATTAATACTACTTGTGGTACGAAGCAGTGGGATAGTATTATGCATTACAACTCAAAAAGTATTTAAGAAAAGGATGGCAGGAAAGAAATAGTGAAGTGTAAGAGTGTTGAAGTAGCGGTAATTTTTTTTAATTTTTGAAATCACAGAATGCGGCACCAAGAACTTTCTGATAGTGTAGAGCAGCATTTGCTTCTGATCTGATTGGGTTACCCACATTTTGTTTAGAACATGGTTAGATACCATTTGGCAAATGTGTCTGTCATCCTTCAGTTGCTGGCGAACCTGTTTCAAGATTTTGTTTCCTTCTCTCTCCCAGTGTCTTGTCCTCTCTAAAATGAGACAGGGCTAGATGGGAGAGGAACAGGAGAAGAGGATGAAAGAAGGTCTTTTTGCTCTCCCTCTGTTTTGACTGCTGAGTCTCTCTGAGTAGCAGCAAACTGAGCCAATCAACTTTGTCTCCTGCTGCTAATGAAAACTGTGAGCACCCAGAAATGAGCAGAATTGCCTTCATTTCATGCTAAAGAAAATTATTTCATCTGGGTTTACAGCTGCAAAGTTGTGTTTGCCTGAGGACAGCAGAGGGTTGGTTTTTTTTTAGTGGTTTACATTTTGAAAAAAGACAGAATGGCAGTATCTTCAAAAAACCCTTCCTTTTTTTGAGGGGTTGGTTTACTCTCTGGTGAAGCAAATGACAGGAATTTTCACAAAGCTACATGTCCTCCACTGCTGAGAATATCAGGTGTTTGTCTGATGGTCTGCTTCATATGATTTTCCTCTTTGTTGTTCAGTGGCAAAAGCAATTTCCTTGGCCTGTCCAGACTAAAATAAAGATTTAAGAAGTCATTGTTCCAGCCAGAGGATAATAATTTAAATTCTTACTGTGTCATCACTTCAGAAGATTCTGTGAAGATCAACAGTAGGATTCATCTCTGCTAGTAGGAGTGTTAATAATGAAATTCCTTCTTGAAAATAGAGGTTAACACTTAAAGAAAAGTTATTCCCTTCATTTCCATAGTCCTTCTGTGCTGGAATTTCTTTCCAACCTCATAGTTCCTTTGTTGGATTAACAAAAAAATAGTTTCAATGTCTGTGCATTTACGCATTTACAAATTAGACAAAGTATTCCTTTTCTAATGAACTAAACTGTTTGTTTTTTTCTGTTCCCACTTCTCCAATCTTTCTTCTTCTTCCATCCTTGCCCTGCCCCTATTTTCCCTCTAAAAATATCCTCAGGAATGACTTGCTGATGGTGTGCCGCCAGCTGAATATGGAGGACTCTGTCACAGAGATCATGCACCAGCTGGGAGCAGATGAAAATGGAAAAATTTCCTTCCAGGATTTTAGTCTGTGCCACATGGAACTGGTACGAGAAATCAGGAAGGAGGAAGTGAAGCTTTCTGTGAAATTGGATGACTCTTGTAAAAAGAAAAAGTTAAAGGATAGGATAGCTTCCTGGCCAACTAGCAGCAAAAACAGTTTAGGTAGGTATGACTTTTAAATGCCCTATTTGTGTAATTTAACAAAAGGTAAATTCTGGGGGTTTTTCTTTGCATGTGTCCTAAATTAAGTCAGGAATATTTTTACAGTCAGCTGTACTTCATGTATCTTCCTGGAGAGCCTTCTTATCTGTGTTCTGGATCTGCATGTAACTGATCTGTTTACACAGCCCAGTTCTCTCTAACCACATGGAAGGTGTCTGTGTGTTATGTTGCAATATAGCAATTGCAATACACAATTCAATCACAATATCAATGTAATTCTCTAGTATGTGCTAACTATCATGACAGAAAGCACCATCACTCTCACTGGGAAGACGTGCATGGCTTGAAAGCAGTTAAAGCCCCTTGGTCTCTTTTAAATTCTTTTGTTACCTGTTACATTTTGTAGTCTTTTTGGAAGTCCGAACCACATATACACCTCACCCATGTTGTTGTGGTGAATTCAGGGAGACATTCAGACTCTGAATAAACTCAGGAAGAAGCACAAAACCTGTTGATTCACTCAGCTGTTGACAACTATTTATCTAAAGCAAAAAACACCCTCAGGTCAGGTCCATTTGGTGTTGAGATCAAATCAGCTTCTTTGCAACATCTGTGATCAGTCCCAGCTTTCATCATTCCCTGAGCTTCAGGGCCAAATAGCCTTGGGCCATGTTCTCTGAGCCTTCTTCTATGGTGGAAGTTTACTGATCAGTCACACCTGATTTTATTTTATCCATAGTCATTTTCCAAGAATGTAAAACTGAGTATGTGTTTGGTTTGGGGGGTTTTTGTGTGTGGATTTTTGCATTTATTTATTTGGGGAGGCAGGGGCATGAGTTTAGCAATGTTTTCTCTCTTCTAGTAGCTTTGTGGATGTTTTGGTCTAGTCATTCAATTTTTCCTTCTTTGCTTTGAATCCTAAGAGAATTCCTTATCTTTACACTTTTTAGATTGACTGTACCTCTCTTTCACCATCCTATCATCTCATGTTTATTGACTTTTCTTCCTGGCTTCTCAGAATGGCAAATCTGTTTCTATAGCTCTGTTTATTCTCCATCTATTACTGCTTCATCATCATATATTGTTACAGATTTATAACATATATTGCTATATTTTGTCATTAATATTTCCTCAGTTTATCCTTCCATATTGATTATTGAGTTGAAAGATTATTAGCTCAGTAGTTTCTATGCCCATTACTTTGTCAATGTCTATATGCAGTCTTCATAATCCTTGGGACCAATTGTATTTCCATCCCATGAATCTCTTTCAGGTGCTGTATCAGACAACAGCTGAAAACCAAAATCATGCCTTATATACATATATGTATTTTAACTGGATTAAGGATGGTGTGCATTCTCGTATAACTATCTTCTGCATCTGATGACTTTTTTTCAATGCTGCTACTGTTGTATTTTCCATCAAAACAGAAAACTATTTCTGCCCTCAGCCTGTTGTACAAATTTTCCCTGTTTGCTGACCCTATTTCTGGCAACTTGGGCTTTAAATCTTTCTCAGATAAAACAGTCTAATAAATATTGGCTTTAATAATCATGGATAGCAGGTAGATCCTAAGTTTTACTGATGAAATGTCTGCATTCGTCTCAAAATGTATCCCACAAAAAACTCTTATTAATTGCTGCCAAAAAAATAGCCATAGATGGACATTCAAATTTGCTAATGTAAACAACTCAATCCCTACTCTTTCTTATTTTCCAGTTTCTGTTAGTTTTACAATAGTAATTGAATGCATTTTTAAAGGTAGTAAGTGAGTTGGTACTTATTTTAATTTTTTTAAATTTTTTTTTTTTTTCAAAAAAGGAGTCTATAACACATTTGCATTTCTCGCCTTGGTATTTTGTTCTGTGCTGATTATTTTACTGTATTGTGTTTTTAAACCTTTAAGGAATTAATAGGGTTTGTATTTGTCTCGCCTTGATTCTTGTAGATTCTGTAAATCTTTTCAATAACTAGAGAACATGCTCCCCCATGTAAATTAAAATAAAATGGGAAGAAACAACAGTAAATATCATCTAGGATGCAACTGGTTTATATTTCTAAGAGAAAATCATTGTGGCACTACTGTTCAGGATGTTTTACAGATCTTTTTTTAAAAGAAAACATAACTGTAATTTATTTACACTGCACAGAGTATTAATATAATGAGAGCTGAAGAACTGTAGTTGCAGTCAATCTTGAATAATGATCTGCATATGTTTTCATTTCTTTCATGTGTCTGAGGGCTCATGTAGACAGTCATTAGTGATCAAATTGTTATAGTGATTGTTTGCTATTGCTTTCTAAATATTAAGATGTAAGAAATCATCACATTCAAATCAAACATATAAACGTTATAGACTTGTTTTTTGTTTCCTCCTTTTCAGAAAAAGAAGACTGTTTTGAATAAAGGTTATTTTCAAAAGTAATTCTTAGCGCCATTTTCCAGAATAATTTCTACATGACGTGTCAACTGCTTGTATTCCTTGAAAACTGTTGCCATGTATGCATGTGGGGTGCATAAATTACAACATTAGAAAAATCATATGACTGTCCCTGAGTAGTAGAGGTCCTGGTGATCTGAAGCAAAGGAATCCGGTCTGTGTCATGGATGCTTTTCACTATGAATTTAGATGCAGTTGTGCATAGATTACCAGTCAAACAGCATTTTTGGCCAGGTGTTTCTTGTAGATCTTCACAATTCTTTAACCAAAAGTTAAAATGCATGTGCTTGTATCTAAAGAAAATATTGTTTGCTAACTTTAAATTTTTCATTATGAAAAGGAGATTAAATAGGAAAAAAAGGTCCTAAGTCACATCTAAGTGACTATTGAATTTTATCACCCCATCATTTTTTATCACTCATAAGGTTATTCTAATAATTTTGCCCAACTTTGCCCAACTAATGTTTCTACTCCTGTATTCCCAGGTGAGATGCAGAAGTAAGGAAATGGGCTGTTTTGGTCAAGGTGCAGCACTGAGGTTTATTCACATCATGTATATATATTAGTAGCCATATATGTGCTCAGTAAGCCAAACTTAAATCCATATCTTGACAAAAAAAAAACTTTTATTCAAATACATGAAGAACATTTTTAAAGTTACTGGAATATTGCTTTTTGCTGCTTTCATATCAGCAACTCAAACCTGTTATACTTTATTCTAGTTCTTACACTACACTGCAATGATATGCAAGCAGTAACCAGAAATACTTCTGTAAGTGAAATGGAATGTCAACTCTGTTAATGGTCTTCTGACATGGTTTAAAATACTGTAAAAAATAAAATAACTTTTGAAAGTGTTGCTGGAGTCTTGCAGTGAGCATGTGCTACCAGAATCTTTAATGTATCCTTTCAGTAGGAAATACAGGAAGAATGTCAGTGACTGATTAGCCCTGTGAGTTGCATTTCCAGTTTTGGAGCCTAATAGCCACAGTGGGCACAATAAATCTGTGTGAGTCATCTAGTGAGTAATGGAGGTGGATTGCCTGGTGAATGAGAACCTATAGTACAGCAGAACAACACCTCTAATGATTTAAGGCAGGAATTTGTGGCTTCTGTCGGGTTTTCACTTTTATGTATTTCTGTATTTCTTATATAACAGCTAGAATTAGAATTCTTTATGTTTGTCATAATTTGAACAGGAGGGACTAAAGAAGGAGGGCTTTTGGATTCTGAGAGGGGCAGAAGACAAAGGAAGGGGTCTATTCCCTCCCGTTTCCTGCCCATACTCTATAAATTTGGGGGAGCCCAGGCAGCTCCTCCCTTTTTCTTTCCGCTCGCTCCTGACTGCGCTGCTGTTCCCCTGCGCTTCTTTACCACCAGCTCGACACCTGCTCCTCAGGGCACAAATCTGTCGGGTTGTGTATATGGATATTTGTGTGTATTTGTATTCTGTGTTACTTTATTATCCCTTATGTTATTACCTTTCCCCTCTGTTAGTAAATCTGCACCCAATTGTTTCCAGTTTCCAACTTAAAGTCTCCGGTCTTTATTCCCCTTTCGTCTTCCCTTTGCTGGAGGTGGAATAGAGAGGAATTCTGCCCTTAGTTTTGTGGTCTGCCCAAACTGCTAAGTTGAGACAATGTTACATGTTTTAACAAGTAATTGGCACATTGCCGTTTTTCCCCATGATAAAGAATAGTGGTTTTCTAATACCAATTGGTTTTGAGGATGATCAAGAAGTGGTACTATTAGTAAATTCCTCCTTTTGGCAGGGGAATGGTTTCCAATGTTTTCCCCATCTCTGAAAGCTGTATGTACTTACTAATCTGATTTCATATTCTAGATAAATAGTTACGAATACCAGAGTCCACAAGCAGTCTTTGGCTGTAGGTTAGTACTTAGTAATTAATTCATGGTAAGCTCCCCCCTTCTATTTACTAAAAATAAGTCCCATGAAAAATGGATGTGATATTTTATTTACATTGTGGATCAAGAATGGGAATTAATAAAAGGAATGGTTGAAATGCAGCCTTAAATTAAGCTTGTGGATAAACATGAGAGGCAGGCCAGCTGAGGCTTAAAAGTCATTACTTTTGCTTTTCATTAATTCCACGTTTGATCATACTGGAAATAAATTTCTTTCAAGAAACTAATGCATTGATTTATTTATGCTATATTTAATTAAAAACTACAGGCTGCATGTTAACTCTAAGGGCTACTGCAGAGTTTCTTGACATTTATGAACAAAGTTTCACCTTAGGTTTGTTAGACTGAAGAAGCTGTAAATATCTGCCAGATTACATATGAACTGTAAGTGGTTTAATTTATTACTTTTAAACACTCTTCTAATACCACAAGCTGTGCAAAGCAGCAGAATATAGGTAATTAACTTTTTTTTTTTTTTTTTTTTTTTTTGAGATACTAAGAGTGATAATTTCTATGAGTTCCAGAAACAAATGAACCTGGATTTCCAAGGGGGTAGCACAGCTTATTCTTTTATTGTATGAGGAACAAATATATTGGTTTTGCTTTTTTTTTTTTTTTTTTTCTTCCCTACTGTGTCTAATCAAGGTTGAGCATTGCATCACATTGCATTGTTTGTCTTAGCAGGAGCAGTACCAGAGTCTGTCACCTATGTGCCTTTCATAGAACTTACAGGAATTTATTGTATTGAAGACCTTGACAACACTATCAAATGTGCTGGAAATTATCAAACAGTGTAAAAAATTGGAGGGAAGGGAAAAGACAGACCAGCAGGCAGAACATGCCTATAGGGCACGTGCATACCTACAGGGGAATGCAGATTATTTTATTGACTAAGAGTACTGACCCTCAAGAACACTGTCATCATCATGTATCTACATTTGGACACTGAGCCATTGATCACAACTCTTTGGGTGTGACTACCCAGCCAGTTCCTTATCCATTAAATCCCTATTGTTCCAGTCTGCATATGTCCATGTAGGTAATGTCTGTTGCTCTGCCTTTGTCTATGGAGGCTGTGACCCCATTGTAAAACTTTGGCTGTCTGCTTCATGGTTTTCTTCTTGGCATGCTCATTTTTTCTATCTGTCCTAATTTTCAGTAGGCATTCACTGATTTTTCTTAAGATTTTAGGTAGCTTTTGGAGTTTGTAAAAATCTTCTTCGAAAAGTATGCCATGGAGTACAAAAAAAAAACAAAACCCAAAAGTTTGAAGAGTAGTTAGCTTTAATTAAGCAAGTGAGAGAGATGGTCAAGTTTCAAATTGTTATAATTTCTTTGAATGTACATTTAAGTATTTCTCTGACTTACTCTACATTTATACTCTCTAGTGAGTATACTATACAGTTATACCCTGACAGCACACAATTCCTGAATTCCAGATGTACCAATATTGAGGATACTTCAGTGAACCTGTTTTGGGATGATTAGAAGAAACATACCAATAGCAAGTAAAAAAAGTTAAAATTTTGGTTCAGAGAGAGAGGGGAGATGAATCATGAGCTGGCTGTACTTGGTATGCATACTACACTTAGGATGTGCATGTAAAGCTGTGCATGAACCTTCAATGCATGAGCCATCTCTTTCAGTCAAGTCTTGACTTCTCTACATTTGTTGTTTGCCATATTTTCATGCCAAAACCATAATGCTCAATTAGATCATTTATCTGATACTGATGAATATTTTAGTGATCCTTCTAATGATGTGAAGCATGTGCATTGTATTGTATATTCCTAGTACTAGTAAAAGTCATATTCTTTCAAAGTATATTTGCTTGTCTTGGCAAAATGTCAAAGTGTTCTAGAAGTTTTCTTATTTGAGAGATTTAGAAAACAGTAAATCTAAAATAAAATTGCCAGAAGTGCCTTATGCAATGTTTAACCTTTAAAAAGCTCTACTTTTTTAGATTGATTGATTTGATGCAATTTTCATCTCAGATCTAATTTAATGAAGCATCTTTCTCCTGTGGAGTAAGTTGCCTTAGTCAGAAGGGGATATAGCTGTGGCTTCCCTTGGAGCTTGTTATTGTCCCTTCCAGTCCTAATGAGACAAGGACTGAAATAACATAGGCAAACAGTGTCTTCTCTGGAATCTTCATCAGACCAGATAAGGATATGGTGGGAGCAAAAAGACCTAGATAGTAAGCCCATAGGCCCTTGTATTAGAGATTCATCATTTCCTGTAAGTGTTTGTCCCATAGCAAATTATTACCACTAGGTGACTGGAGAATAGTTGCAGAAAATTCTGATGAAAACTTTCGGTAGGACTGAATACTGAGTTGAGAGAGAATGCATTTTATAATTATGCTTCTTCAGATTTTTTTTCCAAAAAAAGAGGTCTTTTACTCTGAATTTCCCTACAACTTTTAATGGATGTTTAGCAGACAGTTTTCTGTATTTAAAACAAATATTCTCACCCATCTGCGCATGCAAGGTTCAGTTATAATCGTCACTCCGTTGCCATGCCACATTATTCATATTGTTTGTTGTTTGATCACATCATTTGTTGTCTGTTGCAAAATAATAAATAATTTTTAAAGTGTGTTTACTATTAAATAGAAAAGAATTACTTTAGCTGAGAAGCTTCAGGCGTGTACCAGATGATAACCTTGGACAGAGATGCTAGAACCTTTGGTCTTTGGTTCCTGTGTGGGAGTGTGTCCCTGACTTGCCCGGAGCCTTTTGTGGTTATCTTGTGGTTTTAAGTAGGTTCCATTCCAGAAATAAAACAGGTCTTCCAGGAGGCTTATGTGAACAAAAGCACTATTCAGCAAAAATATCACAGGCAGCAGAATGTGAGAAAATAGCTGTTTTCTAATATGTTTTGGAGAACACTGGTGTTACAGAGACTTGTGCTGTTATGTAGAAAGTAGCAGACATAGTTTCAGTAAGCTCTAAATATGACTTTATAATTTTCACTTCTCCGGTCACGTTGGCTTCATATAAAGTTCATCTCCTTTGGAGAAAAGCTTCTTTTCAGTTGTTTTGATTTATTGTACTTCGTGCATTTTTTGAGCAATAAGAGCTCTCTTCTTCTAAATTTTCTTTAAAGGGCCTTGGCCCTTGTAAATTTTGCATCAGCTTATGTGAGATGAATGTCTCAATGTCCAAAGATTTATTTTCCATTCCTCTTGATTTCTTCCTCTCCCCACCACTTTTTATAGCTGGGCCTACTCCTTCACATCTGTTTTCAGTGGAAAACAGTGGAGCTGCCTGGCTTACCTTAGAAAATTGCAGAGTCACTGGTTGCCTAACTGTAAATCCTGTTTATGCTTATTTTGTTACCTGGTGTGTGAAATGGGATGATAGATGGACTGTATCTCCAGGAATTGTGGTATGCATCTAGTAAGGCGTGGAGAAAATGTTTTAAAACAATTACGCGTGTTCTGGTTAAAATCATGGATGACTGTAATAGGTTTTGAGAGCAGAGGCTAACACCAAATAGGCTAAGACCTAACTCTGCCCACTCAGCTGTAAAATCTTAATGTTCTAGAATAAAATTTCTCCCAGAAGCTGGTACTTAGGCCCAGTGCACATATAAATTGCATTCTGTGCTAAATGCCTGAGCTCTGTAAATAAGTTTAAGTAAATGAATGTTACTGATACTTCATAAAAAGCAGTGATCAGGCTTCAGATCCCTGCTGTTAAGACTTTCCTCATCGTGTTAGGTGTAGCTTTGTGACATAGAGGCTGCTTGTGCTCACACTACCTTACAGTATCAACAGTCTGTATATTTGCCATCCATAAGCCAGAATCATCTGAGAAGCTCGTGCAGAACTAGGCTTACAATACCTCACTTTTCCTGATATCTCACATCCTTTCAGCAACTTATACATCTTCTGCGTTGATCTTTATGGATTATCTTCTCTACTTTCCTATTCTTTGAACAAAGATGGAATCACACGATTCTTGATCTTTCAGCTTATTCTGGTAAAGTTTACCTTTACCAAATAAAAAACCTGTCTGTGTGCGTAGACTTGTTATGGTAGGCATCTGCCTCTCTGTTGCAAGCTTTCAAGGTAGAATTTTAACTGTTAGTAGAGAAGATTAAATGCCCTTTTCTTTCAGATCAGGATGATGGGATGACACCATAACACACACCTCTGTGCTGTTACTAATATCTTTGCAACTGATAAAGGAAAATTAAGCTAATATGAAGTTTCAATGCAAATGATCAAGACCTCCTACCATAGTGATATTTGTCAAGGGAATTGATTAAAATTATTTCAGTCAGCTTTGGTACAATTCACCTACACATGATTTGTCTGTGATTTTGGAATCTTGCTTGTGCATGTTTCATCAAACTAAACTGCCCTTTGTTTTTCTTAAATGGGATATCATAAGTCAGAGTATAGATAATTGTAAACTGTAAGGAAGTGAGAGCTGAGGCTAGCTTAAGTGAACAGGGAAACATGCAAAGCCAAAATCTGTAAATAAATGTTTCAGGCAAGATTAAGGTTGCTTTCCTGTAAATGACATGATTTGTGCTAGTGGGTTGGTATATACTTTACTCACCTACTCTATAAAAGGCTAGAAACAAAAAGTTTCTGTTTACTGAATGTTTGCTCCAACATGAAATACAGATTAAGACAGGAAAGAGGTAGTAGTGCTAGGAAAGCAATCAGAAGCTTTTATATTGCATTTTTAGAGAAGTCTGATGTATGCATTCAGCCCTAAAAAACTAAACAATCTTGTATTATTTGGCTGATACAAGTGTTGTACTACTTTTTTTTTTCTGTTTAGTCATTGTCATAATTAATTTTCTGGCATGCTTATACATGAGTATTTACATGACACTGATTTTGTTTCATTTAATGCAGACATTTTATATTTCATATGATTGTAGGGGTAGAGCAATAGGGAAAATTGCTGTGGTATGTATGTAGTTCTGTAAAGGCTGATTCCTAACCAAAGATTTAGGAACTATCCTCGCTATTCAACTATTTCTAGTTATCAAGTCAACTATTATCTTTTGGTGTACCATGATACCTAATGATGACTTCTTTCTGATTGTTCTGATTGTAAGAGCAAGTGTTGTACATTAACTACAGCAACGTACAAGCATCGCATGTTAATCCCTGACTGACTTTTCATTTAAAACCTCTAGAATCCTGAAAAGAATATTAGTCTCAAAACAGCCACCCTGACAAAATGGACATTGCACTTGGGTGAAGACCTCATTCGATAGCCATCTGGACTCTGTTCTCTCAAGGAGAGACCCCCATTTGGGTAACCACCCTGATAAACGGGGCCCTATTCTTGCAGGACCAGCCCCTCCTTTAGTGGCCATCCTGATAAAATGAATACTGTCCTTGCAAGGGACTTTCTTCTGTCTGTCTCTCTGTCTCTGTTTTTAACCTTATCTCTTGCACATGAGGGTAACATAGTTTCTAACTTCGTTAAGTTTTACTCCCCATTGCTTTGTTAATTTTTTTTTGTTGTTGTAACCTGTTGATTTGACAGCTTCCTGAAGTTTTGCTAAATTGTAATCCATTGCTTTGAAAGTACCATCATTTATAATTCTGCTAATTGTAATCTGACATGCTTTATAATCTTACTCACTTTTAAGTAAGGTTGTGTTTTATACAAACCTCCTGGGTAATAATCTTACTCCTGAGTACGGCGCAGAGAATTCCTGAGCTTAATCTCGGCAGATGGGTTGTTAGAAGAGATTAATTAGAGGAGGAAGAGGATTGGGCCCAGCCGCACCTTGGATACTCTCTGAAGGAGTTTAGAAAGCGAGGGGGTCCAGACTGAATCTCCCTGTCAATCCCCACTCTGGGGAACCCTACCCATATCCACTCTGTGGGATGTAATATTTGGTTTGTCCCCCACCTCTGAGGAGCCGTGCTCACTGTGTGAGACGTGACAGTGCTGAACCCAACTCGTGGGGTGTGACACAACTGAAGTCTCAGTTTTGGCAACTCCAGAATTTCCCTGAAAAGCTGAGACTTGAAAGGTGCATGATCCAGGAGGATAGCATCTAAACATCTAGAGTTTTGGAATCTGTCAGGAAAATAGTGGGCAAATTTTGCGGTGTTTTGGGATTTTTTTTAGCTAAGCCCAAAATAAAATACTGGAAAGACCATCTTTTGTAACAGCCATCTCTCCCTTACATTTTTAATAACTATATTTAAAATTACAGACTACAGAGTTGAACTTGTGAGAAAACTCAGGTGAAAAAAGAGGCGTAATAGAGTCATAAAAACTCAATCTTTCCTGCATCCATCTGTGACTGACAGCTGACTTCTAGCCAACTGCGTGTTTTAAGTGCTTCCAATCAAACAGCAGGTGGTGCAGTCTGTCAAGGCCATTTGGGTCTTCATCAAAGCAAAACTGAAGCAATGTGAAAGCCCTTTTGCAGAACATTGTTGGAGTAAGAGAAATTTAGTGCATGTTCTCTGTTGAAATATGTGCCATCTTTATCTCTGTAAAAAGAAAAATATTTACACGATGTAGCTACCTCTCAATTCTGTAGCTATGCTTGTGCAGATAGAATTGGTTCACGTGTTCTTGTAGAGCCTGGGAGGTAGCAGAACTGATTCCCTGGCTCCAGAGTAATTTCTGCTGCTTCAGCTCTGTAGGTTATAATTTTTTTTTTTTTTTTTTTTTTTTTGCCCTGTATGGTGTGCTGTAGCCGCAAGAGGGCAGAGATACCTAACACTGTGCATAATCATTGGTATATGACACCCAGTGTAAAATATTGTTAATAGTGCTATCTTAATTCAGCTGTGTTGAAGAACATGCAGCACGTAGCTAGATTAAATATGGTGGTACATGCTTTTGATGGTGTGTATGTAATTGAATTTATCTTTGTTACCTGTACCTGTGGTAAGGAATCACGGTAATTACATTAATATAAAATGTAGTTATTTTTTATTTTGTGTTATTTTCTACCTCTGTGTTTAAAGACTGGCATATTCTCACTGATTTTCCTCTGGCTGGTTTTCCATTGGCAATTTTAAAACATCTACCTTCCTGGCAAGGGAGAGACAGTCTCTTAATGGTTCATTATATAGTTTATTGTTTCTCCCTGACATTGTACTGAATAAGTAATAACCACTGATTGGTAAGCTCTCACTTAGAATGCTAATGAATGTTTGAGAGAGAGATCTATCTTATAAGAACGAAAAGCTTTCAAACTAATAGGATGTTGTTACAGACAATTACTTATGGTTTGATAATTGCATGATGGATTTAGAGTTTTGCTCTAGTCTGTTTGGATTCTTCTGTTATCTTAGTCTGTGTGCTAGACAAGTCATTTAATTGTTTTTAATCTTCATCATGCTACATAGGAAATTTTACAGGACTGACCGAGGTTATTAAATAATGCAGTGTCTACCATGGAATGTTTTGCCATAGGAAATTACTGAGCCTAAAACATAACAGGAATTTAAAAGGGGTGGGACAGTTGTATTGGAAGCAGCAGCACCCAGAGGTTAAATATTACTGATAAGTTAAGAGAAGTTTGTTAAGTTTGTTTTAGGATTTGAACAAGTCTGTGGCAGTAGGGAATTGGCAGGATTGTACATGGAGAAAGAACAAGCATACAGCTTTATGATACAGAAGCCTTCTCTTCAGCATTCAGTGTTTGCTACTGGCTGCATGATCATGTTCTTGCATTGATTTGTAACAAAACACCTTGTGATTGATGTGTCTCTGAAACTTGGACTGAAATAAGCAATTTTGAGATAATTGGAAAGGTAGTGCTAACATAAGAAGTAATGAACAGCTAAGATTCACGTGTTTTGTTGGTATTCTGTAAATTGAATTATGTTTTGTTCCTTGATTGGTGCTGGTTTTTGGTCTCACTTGGTAACTGACAATCTTTCAGTGCTCCTTAGCTACTGTAAATTTCACTGGTTTTACTTTATACTGAGTAATGTATGCAAATGCTTTTAATTTTCCTTCTGGATCTTGTAATTTAGTAAAAGATCTGTGCATCCTGGGCACAAGACAATGGAACGAAGCTGTGTCAGAGGAGTTCAGACTAGGCATTAGGAAAAGGTTCTTCCCTTGAGAGAGGGATGGGTCACTGGAACAGACACCCCAGGGAAGTGGTCACAGCACCAATCCTGCCAGAGTTCAGGGAGTGTCTGGATGGTGCCCCTAGTCATATGGTTTAGTTTTAAGTAGTTCTGTAAGGAGTAGGGAGTTGGCTTCAGTGATCCTTATGGGTCCTTTCCAACTCAAGATCTGTTTGATTCTCTGTGCTCTTGATACACAGACCATGCTAGAATGTTTTTCCATTTCTACATTTTAGGTGCCTTATCAGGAGCCAGAGAAAGCTGGGAATATGATTCAGGAGCAAGAAACCTTCAAAGTCCAGACCTCCAGAGCAATTTACCTCTTCAAAAAGTGATGGAGTGTGGTGGTGGAAGAAATGTGACTCATCGGGCTGCTCTGCAAACACTTCTAGCTCAGGCCTCAGATTTTAGCAACTCTGTTGGAGGAAGCTACTTAGAACTTGCCAACACTGTAAGTACATTTTGCCTCTGCATTTAAGTTCTGTAGAAATTATTTTCTTTTCTTTTTTTTTTTTTTTTTTTTTTTTTCCCCCAAAGAAGCATATTAATTCCAGTGTTAGAGCCTTTGAGTCTTTATATGCCACACTGCTGTTGCCTTTTATTTACCAGGAAAACCAATCTGATTTTAGCAGTTAGTTGTCGTGCAGTATCACCAAAGATTGTGTAACTGATTGTCATCAAAAAGGGTAGGATTCTGCGAAGAGCCAAACTGAAGTTCTAATTAATACAACTTAACAAAATAAGAGTCATGTTTGAAAACTTCCTACCAATTTTTAAATACAGTGTCAGATTGTTCAGAACTGTTATGCAGAAAAATTCTTCCCATGTTATGTCATGGGCCCACTAAACTGGTGATTGTTTTGAATCATTGCTGTGCTGTCACTGTGCTTTTTTAGTTTTACAGACAAGAACTATTCTACTTTGTAAAAAAATGCGTAACTAGTGAAGAAGGAGAGAAATATGTTTTGCTTCCCAGTTAGTATATTGGGATCAAGTTTGTGTTTTAATTTTAAGCCAGGCATATTATGAAAGACCACCCATTTCGTAGCATGATTCTGATTAATGTTGCACAGGAGCTTATGTAGAGAAGTAAGACATGTTAAAATGAACACACAAAGTTTCTCTTTTTCTTAAGTGACTGTGCACTGACACACTTGATTGTGATGAAATAGAATCCCATTTCATAGTATCATATGATAATTCAAGCTGTGAGAGTACTTCAGGATTCTGTTGGACAGTTACCTAGTCCAACATCTTGCTCAAGATTTACTAAGTGAAGTGATTGCTGGTGACAGTCAAAAGTCAACTTCTTTAAGCTGCCTTATTTGAAAAGAAAATTATGATATTCTGGAAGTTTTTAAAAGGCTCAAGTTTTATTTAAGTTCCTGAGTATGAGCTGATATAAGACATGAAGTTTACATATGCAGAGTAAAAATATATATTAAAATTTATCTAAAGGAAAAAAAGTGTTGAAGGTTGCCAGCACCTTAAAGGAATTGTGCCATCATTTTCCCTGAGGAGGATAGGTAAGGATCCACTGTGATAAATCATAAGCTTTTTTATCTTCAAAAATAGACAGGAACATATGGAAACTGGAAAGTGAGGCACACATGTATTATAAAGAAGGTAAGATGGAGTCCCTGAGAAATTATAGGCAAGTTAGCAGCTTAATTTATGTGTTCCAGTAGTTTTCCAGATATGTGAGCAATTTTACGTCATTAAGAGAGATCATGTAGATTTATAAATGAATAGTCACATCTATCCAACCTAGTATCTCCTTTAAGATAATATTATATTTGGAGATAGAAGAGAAATTGTAGGTGTTGTGTTTCTCCAGTAAGACATCTGGCTCTGGACATCATCAGAGCAAGAAGCATTACCTAAGTGTAGGTACCTACTAATAGATAGATATTAAGCTGGTTTGCAAATTGTGTGACACTGGGTTTTTGAATGTTTCTTCTGCTCCCTTCTGTCCCATGATCTCTGGCTTGTATGAAAAAACTGCTAAATTCAAGTCAAACTACAATGGTGAAACAAATACTTCTTCACACTGAAAGCTGCTGTCACAGTAATTAAAAAAAAAGGTATAAGTCTAGGTCCTAGAAGGATAGTGAATGAATCAACATACAGTTCTCTGTTCACTTGCATATGTTCACAGCCTTGCTTGCTGTGCTTATAAATTACCATTTTGGAAAGCCACAAACTGTTTCACACTTGATTATTTTAAAGGATGCAGAATGTACTTCAGCAGAAGTTTAAGTAGAGTTTTGTAAAACCAACATGTGTGAAAGAGTGGATTGCATGCTTTTGTTTCTGGATTAGGACCTGTGTGTTGCTGTGTCCTTTTTGGATCTGGCATTCATTCAGATTTCAAAGTGGGAATGTACAAATGAATCCTTTGTGTATGCTTCTGGCTGATGATGGCTTAGAAAGGATTTGCTTTGGTAACCTGTTGTACATTTGTAAATATGAAGACACAGGTACACAGTGTTACTCAAGAGAGCACAGTGTGAAGGCTACTGCATTGCTATTGCATGTAGAAATTTCATCAAAAAAATGCTGATGATTATTAAGAAATAAAGATCCCAATGTATTACAGCTTTTTTTCCCCCCATCTCTAAATTCTTTTTCTGTTTGTGAAAAATGCCTTATCTTTGTTTTAACAAGCATCTGCAATACTTCAGTTTTTAAATATTCTTTTTATGTTCTTTCAAATTGTAGCAGAATCAGCAGTCTCTCATTTGTATGTAGATGAATACAATAATGTCTCTATTTGACTCCTGCTGAGCATTAGTATCATAGGTCATATGTAAATTTTTGGTTTGGCTTTATTAAAATGGAGAGAGAAAGGAATGGGAGAAAATGGAGAAAATTATCTACTTTGTTTTTTACTATTCAGTTTTATTCCATTTACACCCTTTAATACTGAGAGGCATACTGCAGTCTAAATTTAGGCTCTTCAAGGAAATAAACACAGCCTTCTTAGAGCTGTTATTTGACATGGGTACTTTATTCTCTGTTTGTCAGATTTTACCCGGCTGCATTTGCCACAATGACAAGTTGAGCTGCTCTCTTGCATTCATTCTCAGAAATGGCAGATCTCATCTTTCATATTTTTATGTGTTGGATTCACATTAGAATCAAATCACATAACAGGGCAGACTCCTTTGTTCTGCAATCAGGATTACTTCCAACAGACTGGGCGAGGTTTAATAACTGCATTACTTCCCTCCAGGAGTTGACTGTATTTCATTCTGTAAAGTTGAACAACAGAAGGCAAAATATTTAAAAACAGGCACTATGTGGACTTCTCTCTGGAACTTCAAATGCTCGTAAAGCTAACCAGAGTAGTTTTTCTTCTTGAGATGTGTATGAAAAAGCAGACCAGAGCCTTACTGTGTCATCCTCCCTGAGGGTGAACAGTTCCTGGCAGCTTCTCCCAAATGCATCTACACAGCCCACACAGGCACACCCCTAAAGCAATGGTTTTTCACATTTCTTTGTAGATGTTTAGACTCAGAGGTCTAACAAAGTCACTATTGTATGGGTGACCATGAATCAGTTAGATGCTTTCTGGTTTGAGGTCATGTGGTTGCTTTTCTCTCATCACCCAGTAGTGCTCTTCACTATTGGAATGTCAATTATTACTTATTATTTAATTTCCTATTTTAATTTCTGACAAACTTCTTTTGATTTTAAACTTTGAAGTAAGGCTAAAGACAACCCTATGTACTTCTACAGCATAAATTATACTCCTTAGTCAATACAGAGGGTCTTCACACTGCCCTTAACATTTAGGTTTTCCATTTGCAGTGGCTAAATGACCATGAGTCCACCATCACTATGCTTAGTTTTTATGAAGTGAATATTTTTTATGTTTCATTTGTTTTTTTTTATCATGTGAAGACACAGCTTTACAAAGCTTTATAAAAAGAGATTACCTGCTCTGAAGCATTATTTCTATTCCTTTACTGGAGCAATGCAATTTTTGAAAAAGTGCTGTTTGCAATTTAACCATTCATATTCACTGCATATGTTCTTATTTGTTCTTTTCATGAAATTTTGCTGTGTGTGATTTTAATAACACATGTTCAGGTGCATCTTTTGCTTTAATGGAACAATTCTGAAGTCCTTATAGAGTGTCTTTTTCACATTCACGTTTTTCACCTGAATATTAAGAACATGTTTCTCTTGATAGCTCTTCCGCTTGATACCAGCATTTATGACTAATATATTAACCTTTAATGTGATCTGTCACCACTTACTGATGATATACCTGTTTGTGCCAGTAGGTTAAATGCTACAGCAAGTATCTCTGATGGGAGCCCTTTTATGTGTTCCAAATGTAATAATTTATGAGCTTGGTTTGTATTGCATTGAGGTGCAAATAATTTAAATATTCTTCATACATAGGAAAGCATTTCAAAGGATTTATTTTTGTGTGTGCATGTTTGGGAGTTGTTTAGTGTTCATACTTGAATCTTCAAAGTTGGACAAGAATTACTGATGTGAATAAATGTAGCAAAATAGATAATTTGTTTGGTGTCATATCTGTTCTTTTACTTGGTGGCCATGATCTCAGGAGGGATGGTGCTCTGTTTTATGAGCTGAAGTACTACTGTAGGACATTGTAGTACTGTATTACTGAAGTGCATTGCATGAGGCAGCATCTCTATATGATAGACATATTTCACATGATGATTCCAGTGTAGTATAACAAGCTGAAGCAATAAGATTGTAATACATTTAGTTCCCTTTTCATATTCTCCTTGCATATGATTAAACTAGATTAACTTGTAATTTTTTATGATTTTTAGTAGAATGTGTGCATGTAAATGCAAATACATATCTGTGTGCTTACTGTTAGTTTCTGTTGCCTTAATTCAATGTTGCCAAAAGTAGCCACATTTACATAATAAAATTGGAATTGTTTCTTTTGTCACCTTGATATGATCTCATACCTCCGTTATTTTAGCTGTAAATAACTCTGATTTGCTAATAAAGTCTCTGCACGAAGATCTTATGTTTTTAAAATGTGACTACAATTATGCTGATACACATGGGGTTTTTTGAACTATCCAGTCCCTGGGGACTGATGTGATCTAGGAACTTTTAGTCTCTGGTTTTTGCCTTCCAAAGATACTCCAGTTTTATTGAAAGGTCAGTGCACCTTCATTGGCAGAGCTTTTTTAGTTGAAAACCTGTAGAAAGACTTAATGAGGGTATAGTTGACTTGCAGAAGAGAAGAGTACAGCTCTATTTTTGTCAATAGTGTATACTAGGATTTCATCATGACTACTTGCTTGTAGCTGCCTGTGTTCCTGTCTCCTCAAAGCACCCATGTAGTGCTACAGTTGTGGTAGTGTTTACTAACTCAGAAAGAAGGACGTATTTACAGGATTTGCAGCATCACTTGCTGTAGTATCTTCTTATTCTGGCCAATTACTAAGCAGGTGTAGTCCTGCTTTGTTATGTGCAGGGCCATCAATACAAGATGGATGTGTCTAGGTAGGAGGGCACTGGCACTGATTGCTTCACCTGACAAATCTGCACCTGCTCAGCTTAAGGGAAGGTGGCTTTGGATGCCTCCATTGTCATAAAACAGAAACCTAAGATTCTTAAATGATCTTATTGTAATTACTGTCATTACATTGTCACATGCTCTTCCTTAGCTGCTCCTGTCTGATTTTCTTGTGTGTGTACCTCATCTGGGGATACTAGAGACTTTTAGTTTTGGAATGGACTGTTTTGCTCATGGATCTGTATGGCAGGGTGTGCTTTCTGTACAACAGAATTAGGGTGACTAAGCAGCATTTAATTGCAACTGTGGGCTTTCTGTGCCAAGGGCAGATATCATCTCTGTTGGGTGCACAACCCCAAAATTGGTGAAGTATGAAGGCATACTGTAAATATTCACAGCAAAGCAATATACAGTTCTATTAGAATTAGTTTCTCAACATGATCACTAGAAGATGAGAACTTAATGTCTTGGTGTCATATTCTCTAAAAGTAGATATTCTTACTGTGTTACATTTTTATTAATTGGACTCAGTGAATGTGTTGCTAGTTTTTCCTCCTTAAGAGCATTGAGCTGCAACTTATGACAGAGCCATTATTTTAGTTGACGTAGTTTACATACAGTAATAATATTGCAAAAGTCACTATTACATTTTTCAGGGACAGGTAGCTTTTCTTCTTTCACCTAATTGATCTGCTTCACAGTCAGGCAAACCTAACTTGTTGTGGCCTATATAAATATATATATATATATGAATAGCTTTTGGGTATAAAAGAACACACTTAATATTATCATTGCATTTACATTTATGTCAGACTTCAATGCAGCTGGTCTGGTCCTGGATAACTGAACTGTCTGAAGGCTGTTTCATCCTGAGTCACAATAACCATTTGTGTGCTCTGATATGCATGTACATGTAAATTAAGTGATCCACGTGTAAATTCTGTGCTGTTGTCATGTTATTGAACATATAATGACTCTTTGCAATGCCTTAATGTTAAAAAATGTACTTAGTACATTAGCAGAGATGCATGGTATTTAGTGCATATTCATGAAGGAGATTCTGTGATGAAATTCAGATTACTGAATTTATTCTCTTTGTCCATCTCTTTTTCCATCACTTCAGACCATTTGACAATACATCAGTTTGTCTGTTATTTTCTACCTTACTGCCCAGTTTGGCTGTAAGACAACCAGCTGATATTTCTAGTGTCCTTGGCTGTGTGACTAGTAGGGTGTGTGGCTATGTAATCAACAGTCTTTCCTTACTAAGACTCATATGATCAGATTATCTGCTGATAACAGATGTCTGCTTAGCCATCTAATGTATGTTTTTATTTGGCACAAATCATGATAATGTTAGCATGTTAGATTATAATTTTTAGGCAGTTAAAATTGTACTGCTTAAAAGCCTCATGCCCCTTGCCCTCCCCAGAAGCTATAAACCTTGTAAGCATACTGCAATTTTTAAGCTGTATTTTTTGTTTGTTTTAATTAAACTAGTAAACACAGATTTTAAAAGTCACTCCTTAAAACCAGGAAGGATTGCTTGGTTGCCAAGGAAAGCAAAAATTGTAGGAAATGGGGAAAACAGAGCTTCATAGAGATTTGTATCAGTCTAGGTATACTCTTACATCTATCCTAAATATGAACTGTTTTCTCTGTTGTTTAATTTATAGTTATCGGCTTAATCACACAGGTATTCTTTGATCTTGATTGAAATCACACAGGTATTTCTTTTGGAAACCAATCTTTTAGGGGAAAGTATCAAGGAAATCTGAAGACGCAACACTACTGCAAAAGATAATTTCATGATTGGTTTGTAGGCTACTTTTGTTCAGTATCCCTGTTAATAAGAACCTAATTTAAAGTGTCTCCTTTAATTTCTAAAGTTTTTTACAGTTTTCTGACTCAGTAAATATTACTAATTCTTTTTCTGGCAAAGTCTCCCCCTTTTTATTCTCCTTCCTCTCTCCAAATTGTCTTTGTTTTTGAATTAAGCTTCTTTGTTTATTGCTTTAGGAACTTCTGCTCCTTAAGTTTCACCACTCTTTTCCTTATAGATAGGGAAATTTGGCCCCCAAAATGTCAGGTACCCTGTGATGTCAAGATGCTGTGCATCTTTTTGAACAGGAGAGAGTAATGCCTTTCTAGTCATTTTTCACAAGACGGGTGTGAATGAGAAATACTTAATTTCTATGTATATCAAGAAATCTAGTTAGTGCTATGGCCACTTTTTTTGATATATAAGAATTCAGGGGTTTTTTTGCACAGATTGATTTTTCCCAAGTTATTTGTAGGGGATTCTCTTCTGTATTTGGGAACCAGTGCATCCTGCTACAGAAAATCACAGGGTCCGGGTCTCTTTTGTCTCCTGCACTTGCAGCCATTTGTTTTCCATGTCCTACATGCAACTTGTATTACAATTTTTTTTTTTTTCATGCAAATAAAAGCTATTACTGTAAATATATAACCTAATGATCCCTTTAGCTGGAAACCCTACTAGTCAGGGAGGCCTGAAGTTGAAGAAGATTCTAGTGGTGTGGACCAGTAGACCCTGCTATTTGTAAAAGGTTTGTGCCCAAGGTAGCCTTGTCTTTTGTGCCTTTGCCTCCAAATTAGACATCATTTCCATCCTCCAGGCTAAAAAAAGACTCTGAGAATTAAATTAAAGCAAGAACTGATTATTGGAATATAGATTCAGGAAGTTTGGTTGTCAGAAAACAGGCACAACGGAGGTTTTGTCTGACAGACATTTTTATGTTTAAGGATGTGGGAAGCTGTTTGCTGTTTGTCTTTGATTTCAAGCCAGTATTGTAATGGAGTGTGTTTGTCTGAAGGAGTCATATGGTGTAACAGGATTACACATTGTATTTACAGAGTCCTGGCTTCCATAGCCCTCTAATAGTGCTAAAAAGGCACATTATGAACTTCCTTGAAAATTTCCTTCAGTGGCATATTAGCTGAAGTGGGGTTTTTTTGTTTGTTTTTGGTTTGGGTTTTGTTGTTGTTGTTTTTTGGTTTGGGTTGGGTTTTGTTGTTTTTTTTTTTCTCCTGTTAAAATTTCAATCTGCAGATGATCACAGCACAAAGTGATGAATGTCAGCTGTCAGCACAGGGAATATTTGTTCAGGCAGTCTTTTAATAGATCATTTTGACTGGGTATTTTGACTGCATCTATTATATGACAATTGAACCATATCTCTTGCATGCATGTAACACAGGTAAAGTGCACAGAATGATGGGGCTTGGCCCAGCTCTTACACTGTAATTGTATGATGGGAATTGGCATGTGACAACTGTTTCCTTTAGAAAAGGGATTCTTAACATGTTTGTGTAGGTAGGTGTTTTGAAGGAATACAGATGAAGTTTCGAAACTTCTACTTGAACTTGCAGGGAATTTGTATTTTCCCCCCATCTCATTGCTTACAGACTTTCTTAATGCATACCATTTTGTTTACTTTTCTTATGGGAGCTCTGGCTCCAGAACAAGTGTGCAGATTTTTTTACTTTTCCAAACTTTTTCTTCTTCTCCCCTAGTATGTTGGGCCAGCACCACTGCACATGGCTGTACAGAGTATAGTATTAATATTATTAACTCTCTTGGCAGTGGTAAGTTGAGCCCGAGGCCCAGGATTAATCTGTTGAAGGAACATTAAACTCCTTGGTTCTAATGTGCCAGAAAGATTGCCTGGTACTCCTGTCACAGGCATTTCTGTCTTAACAGTTTTTCTGCCTGTTCTGAGTGTAAATTGCTGACCTGACATGGTTGCAGTTGGCAATGCTGAGCTTCTCTGGATTCTCATTTATTAAAAAGATGAGAAGACTTAGTCCTCATCCCCTTCTACAACCAAACTAAACCCTTGTGTTTCACTTAAGTGATATATAGGAATTTTTGTGATAAAGTGAAAAACTTAACTACTGTGCATAGTTGAAAACAGACTCTTATGTGCTTTTGCAGTCCAGTGCTAGTTCAGATATAATGGAGTAATCATTCTCCTGCCAACCAAGTGAAACAAGGCAGGGTTTCTTTAAAAGCATGTCAGGGCCATGGTTAAATCTGTCAAGACACTTCTGCTCTATGGAGTTGTTTCTCTGTCACTGTCATGTCTGGGACATTGATCTGAGGCAGCACAGGATGCATGTCTGCATCTCTGTATGTTCAGAGGTTTTCTGAATGAATATATGGTTGTCAGCACAGCTGTTAGAAGGGAATATTCTGGTGCCAGTGCAGAGAAACAGGGAGGTGAGTACTTCTGCACAGGTGATCTTCTCAGCTGATCAGATTATTTAATAATTATGTTGCAGTACATTGGTAAGCTACAGTTCTGATCATGATTGAAAGTAGTCAGAATAAACTCTGAGTTTTAGGAAGTGCAGTGTCTGTTCTATGAAGAGTTTGTAATGAAATAAGAACCCCACTGAGACACCCAAATGAGTTTTCTGCTTTTAAGCCATCTGTCATTTCTTTTACTGAGTTTTGTATTACTTCACCTTCTTGAAGCTATAATTTTAGAGAAATTATTGGAGAAACATACATTGAATCTTTCTATCCTATGAATTTTTAAAGAGATCATAAGTACATATTATTGGTTGAATCTAATTTTTCCACTAATATTGATTATCTGGTATGCATTATAGAAAAGGAAGGAAAAGCTTTTGTTTCTGTAGACTCTACAGGGATGCCAGGTGTTTATTAAGAATGATGAAACATTTATTTGCTTTGGTTTAGTTTGTTGATAGACCATTACCTGAGAGTACACCCTAGAAATATTTAGCAAGTAATTTCTAAACTTAACAAAATACAGGCTTATCAAGAAAATCAGAGATAGCAAAAAATGCTGAAACGGTGTTGTTTGCTTTCCCTCTCAGTGTAAAATAAAACAGCAACAGGAAGGCTGAGGTAGAAATGAGGTAGAGATAAGGCAGTCCTGGAGATTTTCATGAGAAGCTTAAATGTAGGAAGTTGTATAGGAAAAAAGTCACAGGAGGTATGTAAAAGATATATGGCAAAGCAGTTAGAAGGGTGAAAAAACATGGAATTTATAGACCAAACAGGATGGTTAAAATAGAGAGCTTGGATTTTATGTTTAGCTATCCAGGGAGAAAAAAAAACAAACAAACAAAAAACCCAAACCCCAGCACAAAGCAAAAAACAAATCCACTTGACTTTAGAAAAATAAAGAAATACTCAGCTCTACTGGGTAATAAATGCTTAGGGAATTGAGAACTGATCAGTAAACTATCATGCTGATCTTCCTGAAAAGTGTCTAAACTTTGCAACCAAAGAAGACAGCAAGTAAAGTAAAAGTCAGATAAGGGCTGTAGGAATTAAATTACAATAACCTGAAATTTTTGATAGTAAAATAGATCTGGTTGAAAACTTGGTGGGGTTGATTCACCAGAATTTATATATATATATATATAAATATATATAATTTAGATATATATCTATGAGATATATATATATATATATATATATAAAATTTTGGCCAAAGTTATTGTTGAAGTTTGTTGAAGTAACTTTTGCTATAATGTCTGCTAGAACGAAAGCTGTCCAGATGCCTGAAGTGCTTGTAGTTGATGATTAGCTTATGTTATTGTAAGGCTTATTCCAGCCAAGAAAATCTTATAGAGCTTCAAGTAGGAATCTGTCAGACCTCGCCTGCATTTGCCAGAATTCATCTGACTGAAAATGTTTCAGGTGGAACATTTCAGTGAATGCAAACTTTCAAATATTTGTATATGCATACATATATACAGATCAGTGTGTGTACACTCACGTATATAATGAATGTATATATCTGTATATACATGTTTGTGTGATTGTGTGTAGTATATTTACAAATATCACAGTTCAAATGTTAAACATTTAGAAGGTATCTTGGCTGCAGATAGTGAAACGTGATGCTTGGCTAGGTGGTGGGTGAACAGCTCTGATGCAAACTATGGGTCAGGATCCCTCCTCATTCTCTGGGTGACCATGGGCACTTACATGGTCCTAGATCCAGATCAGGCAGTTGTGTGTTCCATAAGCCAGTGGTAACTGAAGTCAGAATGGAGAGAAGTTTTGCAATTAGTGAAAATAATGACAGACTGACGACACATAAACGTCTTGAAGATCAAGAGTGGACACCAAAGTGCGCAGCTTGTTTATTGGGTTGCTGAATGTTTGCAGAGGTGAGATCATGAGTGCTGTGGGAACTGGAGCTGGATATCGGAGTGTATGAAGGACAAGACAGAAAACCAAAAGAGTTTACAGGTAATAAGAGAGTATAAATCAGGAAATCTCACTTTATCAGGGATTAGGAAAAACAAGAGAGACTTAGCAAGGGAGTTCTGGCAAATCTTTTTTTATGCAAGTGAGGATTTTTGAAAGAGATTCCGTTCACAAGTGATAAACTTCAAAGAATACAAGTTCTCATAAAGTAAGGTAATAGACATCTTAAAGGTAGAATTAATCCACGGGCATTTTATTAAGAGTGGTCATATTTTTAGAGCAATAAATGGGCAAAGCCATAGGCTCTGTCTAGAGACGTTAAATCACAATGGCTATCCAGATTGAAGAAAAATTAAATAATTTGCCTTGTGGTTAATAACTGGGTGAATGCATGACTGAACTGAGGGAATGCTGAATAATGAAGGGAAGCTTAGCAGAAATATGATAGCATTAATTAAAGAAAGGCATTGTTGGTGTTTTTAAGCAAGGAACAAATGAACAGTGATGATAATTATGTGGCTGCAGCATGAAAGGAGCGTAGAAATTGCTACTGTCTCTCCCTGTTATCCTCATGGACAGACATCTAATGTGAATAACAGGCCCACACATTGACTGCCTGGTCCTTTTTCTGTCCTGACCTTATTCTGAAGCTCTGTGGGGCTGGGGGGAATTAAAATCAATGTGATGGCTTTGTGTTAAAGGACAGAAAATGAGACAGGCTGTTTGACAGGTTGGTGAGTGGCTTCATGGTGTGATATACTGGAGGATGGAAAAAAAAGATCAAATGTGAACTCCCAAGGAGACTGGTCAGGTCAAGGACATGACTTTTTAAGTGGATTAATTATTTGAGGAAGGGTGAACAGGTGAGAGTAGCTGATTGAAGTGCTATTTGGAAATTACATTACTCTAAACATGTTTCGGTGTTAGACTAATCAAGATGATGTGATTGAAGCAAAGAAGTTTGCTTGTGTTTTCTTCAGATAGATTGCTTCATTGTTCAGTATAAGGTTACTTGCAATTGGTTCAAATAAATTACATTTTTTCTCTCCACCTAGATACATAACCTTCACTAACATTAATGAGAACAGTTTGCATCAAGAAGAATCTACCATCCCTTTCAGCCTCTCCCTTTCAAATCATAGTGCATTAGCGTTATTGAATAACAGATTTTCTCGAAACATTATCCAGCTACTGTACTGCTTCCAAGTTTAGCCTTCATGCTAACCTTCTGAGTGCTAATCTTTTGTCCATGGAAATTTAGTATTTTGTACCAGAGTGAGAAAAAAAACAAATTATATGTAGTAGATTCGGAGTATTTGAAGATAAAGTTTATTGGAGTGTGGGATTATGCAGGGTCTTGCTCTAACTGTAGAGTTTATATTGAAGCAAACAGAAACTAAATGCTCAGTTGCATTTCAGCTAAATAGCTAATTAAACAGAACCAACTAAGAAGATTTTATTTCGTTTGTCCTGGAACTGTGATCAGTTAATCGTGCATGTTATATGCTGAGTGAAACTGCGTCTCAAAAAGTGGTACACAAGATGCTGAAGATAATAGATAATTGCTTTTGTGCTGTAATTTTCACTCTGCAGCTGTCAAAACAAGGAAGGAACATTCATGTGTTACAGTTGTCACACCTGTTTCAGTAAACGTTGAGATGTAGAGTATTGTAATTATTGAGACATATTACAAGGCAGTAACATAACCTGATATAATCTGAGTGCTATTTTGTTTTTTTTCCATATTCTGTGGTAGTTTTAAAAGAAAACCTAATAAAGGCAAGAGAGTTCTATCTCTATTTTGAAAGAATCCTTTCAAAACAATTGATAGACTAAATCTTAAATGACTTCTCAGATCCAATCCAAAGATAGACTCCTCTGTGAATCTCAGATACATGTCAGTGATACTTTTACTACAGTTTAGAAGAGAAAACAAATGGAATAGACTGGTCATAGGATTATTAGATCAACAGTCATCAAACTGGCCACACTAATGGTTGTTACTGGATAATTCTGAAATTATCTTGAGAATAATCTGTCAGTGCAACTGCACTTACCTACAAGCAGTATGTATTGTGAGTGCTTTGGAGGTACAGAAAGCAGTACTTGGTCAGAATGCAATGAGATTGCATGGAAGCCCAGGGCAGTGTCTCTTTCTTGACAGAACATGGTTGGTAGATGTTGGTTTTGAAAGTCTCAGTGACAATCAGGGTCATCCAGGTTCTTTTTTCCTCCTGGTTTGTATCATAGTACTCACTGAAGTACCCACTGACACCATGACCTTTTGGGCTACAAAATATACATCTGTAGGTTGAGAGATTCGTAGAATCATAGAATTTTCAGGGTTGGAAGGGACCTTTAAGATCGACTAGCTCCAACCTGCTGCCATGGGCAGCAGATCAGGTTGCTCAGATCTCTGTCCAGCCTGGACTTAAAAATTTCAGGGATGGGGGTTTCACCACCTCTCTGGGCAACCTGTTCCAGTGTCTCACCACCCTCAGGGTAAAAAACTTCTTCCTAACTTCCAATCTGTATCTATCCTCCTCTAGTTTGAATTCATTCCCCCTAGTCCTATCACTACCTGACATCCTAAAAAGTCCCTCACCAGCTTTCTTGTAGGCCCCCTTCAGATACTGGAAGGCTACAATAAGGTATCCTTGGAGTTTTCTCCTGAATAACTCCAACTCTCTCAGTCTGTCTTCATAGGAGAGCTGCTCCAGCCCTCTGATCATCCTCATGGCCCTTCTCTGGACACACTCCAGCACATCCATGTGTTTATTCCTGTAAAAGGGGCTCCAGAACTGGATGCAGGACTCCAGGTGGGGTCTCACGAGAGCAGAGTAGAGGGGGAGAATCACCTCCCTAGGTCTCCTGGGCATTCTTCTCTTGATGCAGCCAAGGATATGTTTAACTTTCTGGGCTGCAAGTGTACACTGATGACTCACGTTGAACTTCTCATCCACCAGCAGCCCCAAGTCCTTTTCCTCACGGCTGCTCTCAAGCCTCTCACTGCCCAGCCTGTATCGGTGCTTGGGATTGCCTTGATTAAGATGCAGGACCTTGTACTTGGTCTTGCTGAACTTCATGAGATTGGCAGGGACCCACATCTCCAACCTGTCAAGGTCCCCCTGGATGGCATCCCTTCCCCCCAGAGTGTCAGCCACACCACACAGCTTGGTGTTATCAGTGAACTTGCTGAGGGTGCCCTCAATGCCACCGTCCATGTCACTGACAAAGATGTTAAACAGGACCAGTCCCAACACTGATCCCTGAGGGACTCCACTTGTCACTGGCCTCCACTTGGACATGGACACATTGGCAGCCACTCTGTGGGTGCAACCATCAAGCCAGTTCTTAGTCCACTAAGTGGGTCCATCCATCAAACCGATGTTTTACCAGCTTGGACACCAGGATGTTGAAGGCTTTGCTCAGGTTCAGGTAAATGATGTTGGTTGCTCTTCCCTTGTCTATTGATGTCGTGACCTTCTTACAGAAGGCCACAAGGTTTGTCAGACATGATTTGCCCTTGGTGAAGCTGTGTTGATTACACACAGTCACCTCGTCATTATTCTTCTGCTCTAGCAGTGCCTTCAGGAGGATCTGCTCCATGATCTTATCAGACACAGAGGTGAAATTCCCCAGCCCATAGTTCCCTGGATCCTCCTTGTTTTCCTTTTGGAAACTGGGGGTTATGTTTCCCTTTTTTCCAGTCAGTGGGGACTTCACTGGACTTCCATAACTTTTGGGATATCATAGACAGTGGTTTAGCAACCACATCTGCCAGTTCCCTCAGGCCCCATGGACTTGAACACTTTCATGTTCTTCAGATGGTCACAAACCTGATCTCCACTTACAGCTGGCAGTTCTTCCTTCTAACCCTTCCCATTGTCTTCCATGACTTCAGGAGCATGGCTGGAGCCCTTGCCAGTGAAGACTGAGGTAAAGAAGTCATTGACAACCTCAGCCTTCTCCATATCACTTGTCACTAGTTCTTCTGTTTCCTTTCTGAGGGGACCCACACCTTCCCTAGTCTTCCTTTTGCTGTTACAGAAATTTTTGCTATTCCCCTTGATCCTTTTCCCATTCACATCCTGACCCCCTCCCTGAATGTGGAGGTTGAAAATGAAGACAAGCACAAGGTGGAGGTCAATGGAGCATCGCTACCCTGGTTGAGGAACTGAGTCAGGGAAAGGGCGAATGAACAGTCAGCTGCCAAACAGAAACAGAGAGGGACTGTGTACAACAGGCACCTCTCTCTCACTCGATCACAGGGTGCTCTGAGCTTTTTCTGGCAAGGCAAAACTGGCATACTTGAGATTTTCCTCTTTTTTCTGTGAAGCCTGCCTTTGGCACAAATCAGTGGGAAAGTGTGCTTTGGCTTCAACAGAGTTCTTAGTACTTTGCTACTGTATTAGATCACTTCTATTTGAAAATGGTGGAACTGCCTGGAAACAATTGGTTACATTTGTCTGGGAATTTAAATTTGTGATGTAATGTTTTAATTCAATTAGTAAATGAACTCTGAGAGATGCTAAATAATATGACATGTCACATAGGAAAAAATTATCCCATCTTCAAGTATCCAAAAAACTTTCTTGATGCTAGATGTTTTGACGTGTTGATGTGTTAAATGAATATGTCTTGATGTATTGAAAGACTGGAATATAATAGTAACTATTTTAGAAAAATGATTACGTTTATTCTTAGCTAGCCCTCCACAGGAAATGAATGAGAAATGTGTAATGCTGTACCACTCCGTGAAAGCATGCAGAGATTGCAATGACAGTCATCCTGGGTTAAAGTAAAAGCATTTTTCATCAGAGTTTGGTTTAACTGCTTTATTAATTTTCATGAGTTACAATTAATTGTTAAATGTCTGCATTTGCCTCCCACATTCTTACGCACAACTGAAACTGTGAATTCTGCTGTTGTTTTTCAGTCCATATCTCTGTCTCTTTTCCTGAACGGAGCAGGAAAGAGGCTAAAGAAAATCCTGTGCAGCATAGGGGTATTAGTATGGAATGGACATAATTTAGATACTTGACTGTCTGGCACCATAATGCTTGTGATGATGCATCTGTAGTACCATGGTCTGTCTGGCTAGTCTGCCAGGAATGGTCAGCAATGGTGACTGAAGAAAGCAAATGCAAACTTGATTTCTGAATGCCTTTTTGTAGTCAGCAGGTAAGAAACTGGCAGTTTAGGACAGCAGAACAGGAAATCTGGTATTTTGAAGTAATAATTAATGTGGTCTTTGCTTTAGAGAAGGAAAACCTTAGAACTTTACTCTTAAGTAGTTCTGAGACTTACCCCTGTGTTGGTGAGTCCATGATACATGTGACAGAATTGGACAAGGATCAGAGCAGATTCTAGGCAGCTTATAAAATGGAATATAAAAGTCAATAGTGCTACGAAATACAAAGTTTTTTTCATCCTCCTGTTTGTGAACGCGTAACTTGGAAACGTGTCAGCTGAAGGAATTTTTTGAACCAAAGCTGTTTTTTTTCCTCCAGTATGAGAAATGAACTAAATCATTATACAGTACCTTTTTCCCTGGGCATAGAGGAACGCTGTTAGTCAAATGTTTAGACAGACCGGCTGCGGATACGCTGTGGCATACTAGGGTCTGTCGTCTGGAGGCCTCCCCATCTTTTTGGGGCTTGCCAGCCCCTGGAAGGGGGAAGGCGGGGTTGCCCGGTGCGGTGACCCCGTGCCTCTAGTGATGGCTGCGGGAGCCGCGTTCCGCCAGCAGAGCGCAGTGCAGCCCGGTGCGGGGGCTGCGGGGCCATAGCGGGGGTCGTGTGCGGGGAACAAAGCAAAGGAGCACGAAGGATAGAGAGAGACATCAAGGTAAAGGTGAGGCCGGGAGCACGCTGAGAAGTAGGGGGATTCTGTAGAGGAAATACAAGGGGGACGAGGGAAGGGAAATGGAAGGGAAACACACACACACACACACACACAAAAATACCAACTGCTAGAGGCAAACTGAAAAATAGGAAAATACAGAAAAAGAAAGGAAACTCTGGTAAGGAGACCAGGAGAACTGAAGTTAAAGAGATTATGGCATCCCCCATGCCCTCTGAGCCAGAGGAGAGCTGCAGTTCCTGGTGCTGGGCATGGAGTAAGGACAGGAACACAGAAAGTGCTGCTGTGTTTTGGTGTTACAGAACAATGTACATCTGTTTATCTCAGTTCTTGATTTTATTGAACTTAATGTCATTTGGATTAATATCCCTATGTCTGTGTACTGGTATCAATCTGTCATTAACAGAGGTGGAAAAAGAGTATCACAAGATGATTTTCAAAAATGTTTTCCTTGAAGAACATTGTTTCCCACATGACTATTTCTGCCAGGGTTTAAGAATTGTGCCACACCTTGTATAGCACTTATTCCTGTTTCTCATCTGAAAGTTTAATAATAAATTGTATTCAGGTGTTCAGGTAAATTTCAGCTGCAGAGTGGGGTATTTCCTACTACTGATTCTAAAAGTATGTTATTATACAACAATATAAAGTGTGTGGAGCTGTCAGTGTGTTTTAGGGGATAGACAGAAGGGGAGAGGAGGTTATCAGTTCTTGCAGTGGTTCAGCACGTCTAAAAATCCAGCTTCTTAAGGATTTTTCTAGATTACTAGGTATGTTTTGAAATCAAATGCTTTTTTCTTCTCCTGTAGCATCTTCCCAAAGTCTTTCTGAAATGTCAGTGTGTTACATAAAATCTGCAGCTTTCTAATGGTGCTTTTGGGCTTACTATGACCTTTTGAAACCATTACACACACACACACACACCCCCTGAAATCCTCTTGATTTTCTTTACTTAATTGCGCATGGGAATAGGGAAATATGAATCCAATTTTTTGTTATCCAGGTAGCATTTCCTGTTACATAGCTTTATAGTTTAATGTATAGTAATTAGCAGGCAGAAATCTGGAAAGATGCCTGTGATTCCAAAATGAACTCTCTGTATAGATATCTCCCTCCCATTTGCACTCTCCTTTTAGCACCGCCCCTTCCATGCATCCTTTAGCCAGCAGCAAGACAGCTGTGTTTGATCATAAACCACTTAAAATCCAGGCTTACTGGCAGAAGAAACTTTAGCACGAAGTGCAGCATTGGTTTGTCTCGGGGAGGAGAGCATTTTTCTCTTTTTTGTTCTCCTTCCCTGAACGCTGAAGACTGTAGCAGCACTCTCCTTTAATTTCTCCGTGAACGTGCATGAAGCTCATTAATTTTTTCTGAGTACATTAAGCAGCATTGGGAGATGCCCTTAAACAGAGTTGTGGAAAAGAGCAGCATAAAACAGACAGCAGAGATGAAGCATGCCTTGCAGATGGACTAAGAGAGCCCTTGAATCCTGGCAAGCAGTGCCTTCCCTGCATTCTCTGAGCACTTCACAGTATTAACAAGTCTCCTGCAGCGATGGATTGTCTGTGAAGTCAAAACCAGTTTGACTCTTTTAGAAGATCTTGCACCAATATTTTAAACTATCAGTGTGGAGTAAAAATGGCTGTCTAGAGCAAAATGTCTAAGACAGTATAATTTTGGAGAGGAAAGTATTGAATTAGTTGAACAAAGCTTTGAAGCATTAAAATCTGCAAAAATCGTCAAGCCCTGAAAAGTCTCATAATGAATTCTGGAGTTGCTATGAAATATGGAAATGACTCCCCTGCAGTGCCGAGTGAGGTAAGCAGTCTGAGTGCCCTTCTTTATGCTTTAAAAAGAAATGCTTCCCTTTTGGGCTTTCAAACTGCAAGCAAAGCAATTAAAAATTAATAGAATGTGTATCTTGCTGTAACTTGCTGTGGTAGTCAGGAAATGACCTGAACTTTTTTGCTACTCTACTCAGAATAAAGTGGTGAAAAACAAATGATTGTACCAATATAGAGACATTTTTCTTGCTATCCTGCAGGAGAGACTGCCTTGCCTCCCAAGACCTCTGTTTATACTCAACATTCATCTTTGCAATAGGTGAAATATGGAGATCTCAGCTGAGATTAGGCAGATGGTGACTAATTTAGGAGGGAAGTGGGTTGAGTGGAAGATGACAAATATTTATTGATAAGATGGCAACATTGGCAGAAGTTGTGCTTGCTTGTATTTAGCCAACGTGATGTTGTTTCTTTGGGTTAGATGAATTAGGTTACTTTCCTTCCTTGCCTAAAAGAAAATAAGTCATGGGAATTTTATGCTATACAATTGGAAACCATAATAAGCCATTATTTCTATAGCCCAGAACTATAGTACTGGGTATGTCTGTGTTTTGTATAGCAGGATCATGTGTGTTTTTAATAAATTTAAAATGAAAGCCATATCAGATGTCATGAAAACGCTTAATACACATTTTAGTAGTGGCAAATTTTGTCATTTATTGAAATGTCCTAGAGATCCTTATGGGCTTTACTGAGAACTGCTAATTAAGTAATGCTTTGAAACCCCAAGCATTTGATTAAGGTAATTTTGTAGAAAATTGAATTTGCAGTCTGTGTTGTCCTAATTTAACTGAAATGCCTCTCTTTACCTTTTACCCATTTCTTTAGTACACTTTTTGCTTTATATTTGGCTTTTTAATTACGAATACTATAGGATATGCTTGGTAAAATTAGAGACTTAGTTACTAGACTTAGTTTACCAGAGAAAGGACATACTCTGGTACAGAATGGTAAATAAATCAGTGAGAAGGACTCATTGCAGAGGGAGTGTGTGAGACCTAAGCAAGTGCAGTACCCTGCAACGCAAGAGGAACAGCGGGTTTGTGACTGGGCAGTTCTTGTAAAATAAACTTCATATCTATTCCTCTTTAAAGTACAAAACAGTTCAGTTGTGTAACTTTTTCAAATGATTGCTTAGAAATTCTGCATTGGCAATGAAGCTCATAAACACAGCATGAAACTCTGGGTTACTTTTGTCAGAAGTCGGCCACAATGTTTCTGGCTGTTGTTGTGTCGATGGCCTGATGATCACTGCTTTCTGTCTGCTCAACATTTAATTTTCAAGATTGTGCAGGATCACATAATAGATGGAGGATCACAAGAGATTTGAGCTTTGTTCATTATTTGGTGCAGAAAGTATTTGCTGGTAGCACTGCCACCTTGAAATGTTAGCTGTTCAAGTCTACCTCGCATTGGCTTTTGTTCTAAGAAATTGCTTTTTCTTCTGATGTTTTAACAGGAAGTATCAAAAGAAGAATGTGTCTGTTGGGTTTTTGTTTGGTTTTTTCCAACAAGCTTACTTTAATACTTAATTTATAGGTGTAGTCTGGCCACAGCTAGAAATTGGCCCCTCTCTGACTGCAGACATACCAGGGAAGATCTTTCTTACACTCCTTTCCCCAGCTGCTAATCATCACTTTGCCACTAGTCTTCATCTTTGTTATGTGAGTTACTGGCATGAGTGTTTGTTAATCTGAGTCACTTAAAGGACCAGACCAGCTTCAGCAATGGGACAAAACAGTTTGTTTTGAATAAAAGCATCATAGACAATCACCATATTCCCCCTTGCATAGGGGTGAAAATGCTTTAAGTACTCTGAGATGCAGTCACTGCTCTCTTCTAATCTTTAGCTACTTAATCATCTTCTTGTGATTTATATGCTTATATCAGGCCTTGTCCTATGAGTGACTGAGAACTATTTTGACTGCTGTAACCGAAGACAGAAAGCCCTGGGTAAGGGATGTAACTAGTTTGTATACTTATCTTTCCCACCTCTTTGTCAAGACCTCCTGCTTTTGCTTCCTTTCTGGCTCTCGATGTCTTCTCAATGCTGTGTTTATATTTGAATGATGGAAGACAGTAGGATTGTGTTCATTTAAACAATGGAAAAACTTTGAACTGGCTACAATAGGAATTTGATTAAATGACTGCTTTCTTAGTGTGTTTTCTCTTGTAGTTCTATCTCTACAGTCAGTACAAATTTTCACACTACAGTGGGCTGATACTAGTGTGTATGGATGGTTAATATGAGAACACATCAAGAAAGACTGTCATTCACATGTTGGCCAGTGGATTTTGATGGAACTGCCATGATCCCTGTATCTCGGTGTGTGGAGCTCTAGTCGTGAAACTACTGTTACTAAAATAAACAGGAAAACTATAAAGCCCTGAAGATACAGTAAATGTATTATTGAATGGGTGCATTAGACAAAAAGAGAGAATGAAATTATTCTAAATCATTTCATTTGTATTGAAAAGTTCTACTTGAGGTTTACATCTCTCTTTGGGAAATGGCTAAAAATTAGGATGAATCTTTTTTCAAGGCACAGTGAGATTGTAGAAACTTATCTGTGGTTAATGTTTGCTATTCCTAAACTCTTGTCCAGGTAAATAGAGATCTTGATATTCTTTATTTATTCTGCCCACCCTTGTCCAAAGGTCACAAAGGAAGCAGAAAAAAACCCGTGATTTCTGCAATAGGTCAACCAGACTTTACAAAACTCATGCTTTGTAGTTACAGGTGTTTTTTATCGATACATGTATCACTAGATGCTACCTCATTTCTTCTGCTTGTCTCATCTTTCAACCTTCTCTTTCTTCTGTCTTTGCCAGTGTGCTATTTACATGGTAGATTCAGTGTGTTCTGACTGCACAGAGAGGTAGAAAAGTTTTGCTTGATGGTAGTGTGAGGCTTTGGGGTTTTTTTAATATTAAACATTTTGGGCGGCAAACTTTAAAAACCTAGAATTTTTTGGTAACTCTTGCTGTACTCCATGAGAATGTGTAACAGCCTCTGGTATTTTTGTAAAGGAAACTGATTTCTGTTGTTATAAAATGGATCTTCACCCATCAATATTATGGCTTAACATAATTTGCTGAGTTTAGTTTAAGTCTTGATCGAGAAAGGGTGTGAGTTGTATGCAATACCTGACACCCAAATTAAGTGCTCTTTGAATCCTTTCTATTTTTTAGTCATACAATACTGTAAACCTTTAATGTAATTAAAGCCTTTACTGTAAACCTTTAAGGTTTTGTCCAGGGAAGCTATAGAGGCCCCATCACTGGAAGTGTTTAAGGCCAGGTTGGATGGGGCTTTGGCAACCTGGTGTAGTGGGAGGTGTCCCTGCCTGTGAAGGGGTGTTGGAACTAGATGATCTTTAAGGTCCCTTCCAACCCAAACCATTCAATGATTCTATGATAATCACAAGGTGTATTTTGAAAGCCAGCATCATTAACATACACAGTTTGGTGCACAGAAAGTGAAATTACAGTCTGCTTTTTACATAGTTAAAAATGAAACATTCTATCAGAAATTTACATGGCTTGTATATATTCATTGAGTTTTCCTGGATCTGTGTTTTACAGAAGGAGCTGATACATATTTGTCTGATATATATTTTCTTCTTCTTCCAATTTCAAAGGCACTACCCGACTTGAAGTGCCAGCATTATGAGGAGGTATATCACTATGTATTAGCTTTGTCCTTGTACACTCCCCTGTGCACCCAAGTTGGAGATGTGCTGAGGCAGAGAGATCTATGATCTGACCTAGTACATCTATTGGGCTAACTCTGTTCAGCAGTTACACCCACTCCTAATTCTGGGATAGTTTTAATTAGTAGTGTAAGAACATGAAGGAAATACAAGTACAGAGCTTGATGGTATTTTTGACAGTTGTATACTTAAGGGATAAATTATGTCATTGTATTAAGAGCCAAGTTATGTTCCTGAATATTGTTTTCATTACAGTTAGCCTTGTGAATCAGCTGATGGTAAGGCTGTTCCTAAGACACATTGTTGTGGAATCAGACTTGGTATTATTGTATTGCAATACATTCCATATGATAATTGTATAATGTGATTGTTTACTATGTTCATTTAGCAGTTCCTGTATATGTTGATGGAGTATAAATTCTAAATAGGATATTTTCTTTTCTGCACATCAAAATTTGAAGGTTGCATGCTGCTCTAGGTGGATTCCTTATACCTTCTGCTTATTTCGTTGTACTTGTAAGTCAAATGTTTCAGATGAGAATGTTGTGGATTGTAGCATTAGAAACAGCTGCATACTCTTTAGCACTTTACATGGACTGAAATGAACACGTAGACTATTTGTCTTGGAAAAAAATAGTAACTTGTTTATTTGTTGATTTTAACAGTGGGATATTTAAGATTTTGGAGAGGGGAAGGAAAGAAAGGATTCAAAGTTTGTATTTGTAGAGCAAGCAGAACAGTGAGTGCATAAGAAAGGTTTCACCAAAATCTTATAGATTAAAATACCGGATGTGAAGAAGTAAAGAGAGGTGGTTTTAAAGGCCCAAACTGTGACTTTCAAAATTTTATGGTAGGGAAACAATGCACATTCTTTTAGAGTTTCTGTTCTACAGCTGCTGTGCTTAGACACTTTACTTCAAGGAAAGAAATGGTGTACAAGTAGAATTACAGGAAGAAAAGGGGCTGCATGGATTGAAGTTGTGTACGTGAGGCCAGTGAGTAAGTCTGAGGGGACCTGTGGAGTGAGGTGGGTTACTACCAGAAGAACAGGGAATTAGGCCATGCCTCAATGACAAGGGAAAAGGTCAGCTGTGGCAATCCTCACCCTGAGGTACTTGCTCATGTGTCTCTCTGTCCTGAGCAAGCATCAGGTTATGGTGTACATACATGTGAGGAAATAGCACAGATAGAACAGGGAAGAGATTTTGTATGCATTCAAGACTAGGATTAGATCTCAAACACTTGCTCCCTGTCTTTGGTAGTATTCTCATTAAGACAGTCAGCAAGTAAATGTCACCCTAATATTGCATCTGCATCCTAAATGGTCTCTGACCATGCCACAGACGTGCCAGTATACTTCCAGCACTTCTTGTGAGCAGGTAAACAGCATTTTGTACTGCAAGTCTCTCTCTGCTACTGAACATGGCCTTGGCCATCAGTGACAAAGGTATATGCAGCTTGTATCATAGAGGAGTGTACTGTGTCTTGCCATGAGAGAAGGTATATACTTTCTGCAGTCAGAAGATATTCTGGGAAGTGCCATAAATCCTTATCGTTACTGCTTTAAAATATTGCAGCCTTGCAATGGAACACAGCAAAAGGTGGTTATCAAATACTAAATGTCCATATATTTTAGTTATTTCATCCTTGAAAACCATAAGTAATTTCTTTTTTAACAGTAGGGAAACTGAAAAGGTGAACAGTGCTCGTAAAATGTTAGTCTTAGAGAAGTGAGTACAGCAACCCAGTATGCTTAGATCAAAGTATCTGAAGGAGAAAATTTCTTAAATGGAATTGGATGGAAATCTGGATAAAACTCATCTGGTGGCAGCAATAACACCTGTAGGCTTACAAGAGTGTTCTCAGCTTTACTGCTTCACAGCTGCTGAGGCAGAGTTTGCAAATCTCTTTTGAGTGAACTTTGTCCTCTTTCCTGGTTCAAATGGATTTGTGAGATATTAGTCAACCTTGCAAACCTGTTATTTTCCCGTATTATTGTAGTGAGAGGTGCTGAATCAGTAAATAGACATGTAATTAGTTGCTGTATGTCTCAGCTACACTGATAGATCTATTCTCACTGAAAGAAAATATTTCAATGTGAAATTTTAATGGATGTGGTCCCAAATAGTGACCATCAAATCTGAATCCAGCTTTTAGTGGATCTGAATCCAGACACTTCTCCTCTCTTTGATACATCTGCAATTGTTTATCTCTTTGAAAAGTCTAATTTATTTTTATAGCTTATTTTGAAATGTTATGTTAAATTATATATGTGAAAACACCCTTTGAGGGGGGAAGGTCAGCTTTTCTATAGTCATTTGGGCAACTGCAGTTTTTTAATAGGCAGGTTTGCTGGTGTTATCAGTGAGCTGTAATGCTGATTTTAGGAACATGTGTTACAACATGAATGTGAATCCATACTGAGGGGGGTGGGCGGTTCTGGCACGATCAGCATATGTAATTTACAGTGTGACTGATGCATTATATGTCCAGTATAAAAAAAAACAGTGACTTCAAAGAATGGAATTTTTCTTCTGGATTTATGTGATCTGCTTATCAGGCACAGAGTGTGTTCCAGGGTTGGATGTTATTAAATTGAAGCACTACAAAAAGATTAGAATGCCCAGACACTGTCAGCACAGATAATGCTCTTCTGCAGCTTCCTAATTAAAAAAGAAAAAAAATTATGTAACTTATCTGCTTGATATTTTAACATTGCTTGCTCAAAAAAAAAAAAAAAAAAAAAAAAGTCTGAAAAATGCCTTATGGGCTGAAAAATCAATTAGGACAAACATATGTTCTGAAAATAACATTAACAATATATTGGATCCTCTAAATGCTTTTAGAGATTTAATGTTTTTATTCTCTAGATTGAAAAGCCAGAGTTCATTCCTGGGAGATTTTTGAAGATGAGCATCATCCTTTCTCTCCTCCCGTTCCAATATGTGTTAGAAAAGAAAAATATATTTTTGTCCTTGATCAGGATTCGACATACCAGGACGTGGCTCTGTGTGGGAACAATTGCAACATGTCCTTTCATGAAGTATTTTATGTGTTCCTCTGCAATCCATGGATTTGTGGTCTGTAAAGGAACACATAAACAAAAACTACTGGAAGAGGAATCCATAGATTGCAGAGTTAATGTTTGCAAAGGCAGCAGTGTCTGTGTAGGGAAATGACCTCATCTCTGAATTCAAAGATTATCTGTGATGGAAGGATAGAGGTTTGGTATGGGGATCTGGTGCTAGTAAACAGAGTGTTTTGACACAGGTGATAGTCTGAATTAGCAAGTCTCACATCAGAATTTGACATATAAATGAACCTTTTGCATGAATGAGCTATGTGTTCTGAAGATTTAGACTTCTATTATCTCTAGACTCTGGAAATTGGCTTACGTATGCCAACTCTCTTGTAATTATACATGAAAACTTGTCATTGACATTAAAATATTAATTGACAGAAATCTTTTCAGTTCTGTCAAATTCAAAACACAGAAAAAAGTATTTTTGCAAGTGCAAGTATCTGAAAACGTAGTTGGTATTTAAAATTCTAGAGGATAAAATATAAAAAAATATCTAAATTGGTTTTATTTTTTTCTCTCATTTTTTTCATTTTGGTATTCGTGATGACTTTTTTTTTTTTTCTTTCCAGGTAAGGCATTAAACGAGCATCTTAGTTGAAGCCTTGGTGGTAGAGATGGCACCAGAGCTATCTGGGACCTGGGCTGTGTCTCCTTGTGTAAAGACTCTGAGTAAATCCCCCTACTTCTCTGTGCATATCTTTTCTTTGTCTTGTCTGCTTTGACTGTAAGCTCTCCCAAATTAAGGATTGTTTCTTATCATTAGTATGGTGAAGCTGTGGTAGGATTGCTGGTCCTTATTTTAATCACCTCAAGATTCCAAGATACTTGTAATGAGGAGTCAGATGTGGTAGATTTCAGGATCTAGCATTACAGATACATTATGTGAGCTGGAAGCAATCATGCTAACAGGTAACAGTTTGCACAGTGGCATGAAGTAATCTACAGTCCACTTTTCCATTTCATGGTCTGAAATTCTGCTAGAAGTGCTGCTGTGTGCTGTTGAACCACTGCCTTAATATGCACATTGACACAGCTACTTCTCTCAATGGAAGTCTATATTATAGAAAATATTTTAAAACAATATGTATGTAAATACTTAGCTTTAGGAGGTGAACCTGAAATTGAAGCAGAAAAGCTGATGGTGTTTAAACTTGTGGTTATTTTTAAATGTGACTTAACTATGTTTAGGTTTTTCTTTCTGCAATATCCAGATGTCTGTTTTAAAGTTAAATGTGTGTGATGTGTGTGATGATTGAAGAATTACTGGCATTACTATCGTAGGAGCTTTTTGCTTTGAGTATATCCTGCTTGTTTGTACTTGGGTTGTTCCACTATTTTCAGATAAGTGAGAGGGTGTTGTAAAGAACAGTCAATTGTGAATAGCTGCTACCATAATAGTAATAACCAATATATTTTCTTACAAGATTATAGCATACTGAAAAAAATAAGGTAGAAATCATTGACTGTTATTAAAATGTGACATCTGCTCTTTGTTTGTATAGTAATTATGAAAATTCCCAGACTTTGGTTGGCCACACCTACTGAATAAACCTTTTTTAAAATCTGCGTTAAAATCTGAGTTAAAAAATCGATCAGTGTTGCTTCCCTAAGTAAAGTCCTGTCACATTCTTCCTTTGTGAGATTTTGCCTAATGAAATTGTATTCTTTCATAAGCTGAATGTCTTGGGATAATTATCAGATGAAATATCACATTTGTTTCCACAAATGAATCCAGTGAAACAAAGCTTCCCCATACTAAAAATACAAGAACATCTAGTGGTTCTTTCCCTTGCCACACAAGTTTTCTATAGAAATGGAATTTGCCAGGGTGTTAGCATTCACGTAATTTTTCTTTTAAATTATCTTGTTTAGGTATTCACAGAAGGCTGCAAAAATGTTTGCAAGTGTTCAGTTTAAGATTTTTCTAGATCACTGCAACTAATGCTCATGCAGTGAAGGTTTCACTAAGTTTGCTTTATCTCAGAGGTTAGTGGAAGTCTTCCACAGTTGTTTTCTGTTTTGTTTTTTTTTTTGGGGGGGGGGGGTGGCTCCAATCACTGTGACACAGTGTGAAGATGTCTGCGCTTTTCTGGCTCCAGACAATCCTTACTCTTAATCATGTAGTTTAGCTTTGTCAGAGTCTGAAGACTGTACTTTCTGATTAAAAGTGTTAAAGAACAAGAGCTGGACTCAGAAATAAGAATGAGTCACACAGGAGACTGGACTCTGACTGGCAGGAACAAAGAAGGCTGAAGGTTGTGCTGCAAGGATAGACCAGGACTTGAAGTGAGGAGGTAGCTTAGAAGGACAGGGTAGCAGAGGTCACTGGGAACACATCTTGGTCAGGAAACTGGGAATGTCACAAGGTCTCTGTGCTGGGAGATGAAGAATGGACAGACCTGTGATTTTAGGGAGAGAGGGCGGATGGAAAAGGTATGAGTGAGACCTGGTTGTGGGCCATGGGACGAGGAGTTGAGGATAGGGAATGGAAAAGAAGAGATTAGACCTGAATGTATGCAAATATAGGAAACATATGCAACCTTCCCATCTGTGCAGAGGAAAAATATTGTGCAGTTGTAATGCCTATTTTAATACATTAGAGCAAAGGCTTTGAATGATATTAACAGTGTAAATGCAGCACTTCTAAGTTTCAGCTTTTGTGTTTTGAACGATTATACTTCTTCATTAAAAAAAAATAATGGTTATTTGTAATATAATTCATTGCATGCTAAATTTTGTAAATTACCATTACTAACCTTTGTATAATTTTGTAAGGGCTTCAACAGGTTTTTGATGGATTTTATTGCAGATTACCAGGGTATCACTAGAATATAATACACCACAAAGCAGAAATTTGCATCAGGCAAATGATGCAGGTCAGGAAAATGGCCATCTGCTAGTAACTGAAATGAGATACTGACTTAAAAACAGGGCATTTCTACATTTTTTAATGTGAGAATATTTCAATATTTGCTAGAATCATAACAGCACCTCTGGCTTCTAGTAACTTTTTGAAACATTTCGAAAAGACTAAATTATTTATTTGCTGTGATGAAGTTATAATTGTCAACACAGAACTATGCTACATGGTTGTGATGGCACAGAAACATAAGATCATTACTGTGCTATGTCATAGGTCAAAATTATTTAATTGTCAAATCAGTGCCCTTCTGAACCATGCTTGGAGAGGTTTGGGTAAAGCTGGTGTTTTTACAGAACAGCACAGGTGCCTATCTTGTAAAGTCTACATTTGCAATCTGTAACCCCAAATATATAATTTGCTTGCAAAAAACATGGTTATCTAACCTTCATCTGCAAAAGGCTGAGGTACCCCTACCCCAAACTTATTTGCTATTAAGTTATGCCTCAGAGGGCTGAAAGCATCTGGTTTGATAGTCTTTTGCACTTTGCATCCTGTCTAAATTGCACAGGTTGCTTACTCTTAAACTGTTCCCAGGTATTAATTAACAGACTCAAGCTTGTTTTTATTGTAGTTGGGTTTGACACTAACATTCTTGAAGTGGCAGGTCTGCTATATCATCCTGTCTTGGACTGCCCAGGCTACTGTGCTTGAGATGGGTTTTGCAGCCACGTACAGAAACCAAAGTGGTTATTGTCATCTGCAGAAAAGACCAGATACCTACTTAAGAATGGTGTGATGAGGACCTTCCTTTGCTGTCATTAAACCTGCCCTTCCATATCTTTTTCCCTTTTGCTTGCATAACTCAGGACAGCATTGTTTTTGCAAGTTGCTGACATTGCTGTTGTGAGATTTACTGACTTGGGTGGTTATTTTTATTTAAACTGATTTGCAAACGTACTTGGTTCTTTTTAAAAAAATTATGATGGTCTACCTGTTAATCAGATGATTCTTTCTCTTTACATGTGATCATCTGATTCCTGTAGGAATAAATTATTCTCTTATGATAGCTGATATACCAGAAGTCAGTGTTCTGCTACATGCAACTAACCTGGTGCAAGAGCTGGCCCATGCTAAATAAGAATGCAGTTTCTTTCAATGAAATCAGTACATAAATTAAATATTTGAGGGAAAGTTTATCTCTGGTTGTAGCATGATGTGTCAGTTAGCTGCTGTGAATTATACTGGAATGATAGTAATATTGAGGAGACTGCTATCAGTGAAGGAAAAAAATGTTACACTGTTTCCAATCATGCTTTTCTTCTGTTTTGAATGGATAGATGGATAGAATCTCTTTATTTCTCCTCCTTAGCTGATGGATACAGCCTGTGGTGAAAATTAGGAAAAAGTGTATTGATTCATAACAGTGAAGCTATCATGGCATGGAGATCTGTATTAATTCAGTTATTCTGTGAGAGATCTCTACAAAACACATTTCTTCTATTTCATGCATTCTAAAGATTCTGCCTCACATCCTGCAGGGCTGAATACCTGTGAACACCCATAATTATCCTTCTTTGTGAAACTCCACAGAGTTGAATTTAAATACCTACCTATTTTGCAGTGGAAATAAATAGGCTAATTACATTTCATCAAAATGGGTTTTCTCCTTTCCTGTAAGAATTTATGTAATTTTCTATATTTCTGCATTGTGTGTTATGCTGAATCTCTTTTTATGTCTTATTTAAGCAATTTTGAATCTAAAAATTTATGCCAATGAGGTATACGCAAGTGTCATACATCCATCAGAATGTTACATGGTAATATCCTTCAGTAATGAGATTTCAGTTTCCATTGCTGATTCACAGAATGGTAGAGGCTGGTGTGGACCTCTGATGTGATCTGCTCCAACCCACTGACATCTAGAGCCAGTAGAGCTGGACCATGTCTGGATGGCTTTTTAATATCTCCAAAGATGGAGACTCCACCACCTCTGTGGGCAACCTGTGCCCGTGTTCAGTCACCTTTACAATGAAAGACTGTTTTCTGATGTTCAGAGGGAACCTCCCATGTTTCAGCCTGTGCTCAATGCCTCTTGTCCTGTCACTGGGCACCACGGAAGAAAGCCTGGCTCTGTCTTCTTTGTACCCTCCCTTCAGGTATTTGTAAGCACTTATGAGATCTCCCTGAGCCTTCTCTTACCCAGGCTGAACAGTCACAGCTCTCTTATCCTTTCCTCTTAGGAGAGGTGCTCCAATCCTTTCATCATCTTGGTGGCCCTTTGTGGTACTCTGTCCAGTATGTCTGTGTCTTTCCTCTACTGGGGAGCCCAACACTGTAGGTGTGGCCTCACCAGTGGCCTCACCAGTGCTGAGTGAAGGGGAAGGATAACATCCCTTGTCTTGCTGGCAATAGTTTAGTGCTGCCTCCTTGAGTGAAGGACATGTTGATGGCTCATGTTCAACTTGGTGTCCACCAGGACCCCCAGGACCTTTTCTGCAGAACTGCTTTCCAGTGAGGCAGCCCCCAGCCCATATTGGTGCCTGGGGTTGATCCTGCCCACATGCAGGACTTTGGTGAACTTCATGAGATTCCTGTTGGCCCATTTCTCCATGTCCCTCTGGCTGGCAGGACAACTTGCTGGTGTATCAGCCCTTCCACCCACTTTGGTGTCATCAGCAAACTTACAGATGTTTGCCCCATTATTCAAATCATAAATCACGAGATGAAACAGTATTTGGCTCGGTAATGATCTCTAGAGTAACTACTAGTTACTGTCCTCCAACCAGATTTGTTCTACTGTTAACTACTCTCTGGGCACGGCCATTCAGCTGCTTTTCATTACATCTCACTGTTTGCTTATCGAGACCACAGCAGCTTCTCTAGGTGTATCTCATGAGAGACACTCTCAGAGGCATTCCTGAAGTCTAGATAGACAATATCCATCGCTGACCTCTCACCTACCATGCCAGTGTAGAAGCTGATCATGTTGGTCAGTCTTGATGAATCTTGGTGAAGGCATGCTGACAACTCCTGATGATTTTCTTGTTTTAATGTGCCTGGAAATTATTTTGAGGACTAGTTGTCCATCACTTCCCCAGGGATCAAGGTAGGGCTGGCCAGCCTGTAGTTCTCTAGCCGCTGCTTCTTGTCCTTCTTGAAGATAGGAATGAGATTTGCTTTCCTTTAGTATTTGCACACTTCTCCCATCACTATGACTGATAAAAGTTCATCAAGAATGGCCTCACAACGACATCTGCCAGCTCTCTGGGCACTTGTGGGTACATACCATCAGGGTATATTCTTATGTGTCTTGTTTAAGTCTTCCCTGACCTGTTCCTCTTCCACTAAGGTTATGACTTCCTGGCTGCAGTCCTGTTCTGCATGGTCTCTGGGGCCTGGGATTCCTGGAGACTGGTCTTGCTAATAAAGACTGAAATGAAGAAAATACTGAGTACCTTAGCCTCTTCCATGCCCTGTGGTCACTATGTCCCCTTGTCATTCAGCAGAGGGCCTGCATTTTCCTTAGCTTTCATTTTGTCACTTGTCTACTTTGAGAAGCCCTTCTTTTTGTCTTTGACATTCCTGGCCATATTCAATTCCATTTGAGTTTTGACCTTCTTAACCTCAACCCCGCATAGATGGGCAATCTCTCTATATTCCTCTCACAGTACCTGCCTCTGCTTCCACTCTCTGTATGCTTCCTTTTTGTGTTTGAGTTTCACCAAGAGTTAATTATTCATCCATGAAGGTCTCCTGATATTTTTGCCTGACTTCCTACTTGCTGGAATGGACTTGTCTTGAGCTTCAACAAGATGACCATTGAATTTTAAGCAGCTGTCTTGGGCTTCTTTTCCTTCAGGACCTTATCTCACGGGACTTTTCCAAGAAGACATTTGAGGAAAATCCTGAAGTCTAGGGTTGTGATGTTGATTTTTGCACTCCTCTCAGGATCCTTAACTAGACCATCTTCTGTTCATCACAGTGATCAAATAATATTTCTGTATGTGCATAAACTGTTGTGCCTCTGAAAATGATAGAAGCATAGTATATATTGGAACCAAAAATGGGAAAATAATTTAAAAATCACTAGGCAACTTTCTGTGAATAAACAAAACATTTACTTATAATAACATTTGATAAATTAATTCTCCCAGAAATTTCTCTTTCTTGGAGTGGAAAGGGAGAGTAGTATCCTACCATGGTTACTTCCTTACAAATATACATCAGAAACTCTTTATTGAAATTATTAATTTCATTCTACAGAATGGTATGAATAGGACCTAGCGGTTTTTTCATTGTTCTGCTTTTTAAAAGTAACAAAAAATGCATGGCAAACTGCTACAAAGGATGACTTATAATGCTTTTTAAAACTGAATTAATAATAATAGAAAACTCTTCCGCTCATTCCTCTTGGTGCCATTATTGCTAATTTTTAGAGTGAGCTATTGTGGCTTTACATGGAAGAAATTTTCCTTCCAAGAGAACAAGGAAAGAATTTTGCAGTTTTAGTTCTTACCAGATGTTGACATTATATATGTTCTGTGGCTTGTATTGCTGCCTCCAGAAGGATCTGTAAGAGCAGTACTACAGATCAGATCAGGAAAGTTTGAACTTAGGTTTTGTTTTTGAAAGACAGTGATGTGGAAGTTTATGGTGAATAATGAATTTGCCATTAATCCAGAATCCATCTCAGTTTGTTCAACTATGTAAGTTTTGAAATTAAACTTCCCTTTCAAAGACATTTTCATAGTCAATTGAATCCGAGAAGAATCTTAATAATTCATGGTGGGTATAGGTGTCCTGGTTGTTCAGGACTGCATAATATCAGGTTCTCTGGAGATGACAGACCTATCTGTCATAGATATGTGTTACTATCAGCAGCTAATGGGACACCATTTCTGAGAAGCAGGAAATTCTGCAGGGATCAAAATCCACGCATACTCTGGTTAATTTACAGTTTATAAGCACAGCTCCTGATGGACTAAAGTTAAATATTAATAATCATCTTCTCCTTTCCCATGGAAGGGACTGTCTCTTAACACCACTGTTCTATCATGGCTAGGTGAATACTCAGTTTAGTACATGGCACAATCAGGGTGGAAGTTCTCAGCAATGTGGGAAATGGAAAGAACAGGAGATAGCATCTTCTGTTGGGAGAGGGTGTCACACCCCACAAGTTGGGTGCAGCACTGTCACGTCTCACACAGTGAGCACAGCTCCCCAGAGGTGGGGGCCAACCCAATTATTACATCCCACAGAGTGGATATGGGTAGGGTTCCCCAGAGTGGGGATTGACCCACGGAGATTCAGTCTGGACCCCCTCGCTTTCTAAATTCCTTCAGAGAGGAGCCCAGCTGCAGCTGGGCCTAATCCTCTTCCTCCTCTAATTAATCTCTTCTAACAACCCATTTGCCAAGATTAAGTTCAGGAACTCTGCACAGTACTCAGAAGGAAGGTTATTACCCAGGAGGTTTGTATAAAACACAACTTTACTTAAAAGTGAGTAAGATTATAAAGCATGTCAGATTACAATTAGCAGAATTACAAATGATGGTATCTTCAAAGCAATGGATTATAATTTAGCAAAATTTAAGGAAGTTGTCAAAGCAAGAGGTTACAACTAATAAAACTTAACAAAGCAAGGGGGAGTAAAACTTAAAGTTATAAACTATGTTACCTTCAAATGCATGAGATAAGGTTAGAAACAGAGACACACAGAGAGAGAGAGAGAGAGAGAGAGAGAGAGATAGAAAGAAGAGATAGAAGAGACATGACCACCCTTGCATCCAGCAATGATCTTGGTAGGAAGTTCGGGAAGTCCTTGGATGGCAGGTGTGTATCCAGTATTTTGAGTGTGCCTCTTTGTGCCACCTGACCCCACCTTTTTTGGGGGGTGGGGGGGAGTTGGTATATTTTCCAAGGCCAGTGTTCAGCTGATGGGGGTGGCCACTGAAGGAGGGGCTGCTCTTGTGAGAATAGGGCCCCGTTTATCAGGGTGGTTACCCAAGTGAGGGTCTCTCCTTGAGAGAAGAGAGGATGAGAGAATGAGGCCTCCACCCGAGTGCAGTGTCCATTTTGTAAGGGTGGCTGTTTTGAGACAAATATTCTTTTCAGGATTCTATAGAAGGGGGAGTAAGAAGTGGGAGGATGTCTGGAGGAAATGAACTTCAGATTGACCATAAGAAGTTAAATGAGTTTCTCATTTATGAAAATTGCCATTATTGCCAATTCATGACTTCAAAGAGGTTTCAGGGCATCATTCTGAGAACTGACTTAGTGTTCAGTTTATAAATCTAACAGTAGAGATTTTTTTCTGACCGCTTCACTGTTTAAACTCCATCTATGCCCTTTCATTTATATGTCTTTCATCTTTCATAACCAGAGCTTAATGGCTTTTAATATGAAAAAAATTGAAAAAACACAAATGCGCAACATTAAGTTGCTGCAAAATAACAAAGTATCTATGGTAAAATATGCTATTTGTATGGGAAGTTAGGATAAGGTGAAATATTTAAATGCAAAAGAAAAAATATTCCCTACTTGTAAAAAATGTAGATACAGACATAAGATGACACTCAGAAATGCTATAGCTCTTTTTAAAATATTATATTTTAAAGCTATTTTGTACCACCCCTGTTTCGTGGATTTCCCTTTCCTTTCTCCTGAACTGAAAATATATGATTAAAAACAGATTTGCTACGGGATTACTAAAAAATTAAAATTAAGAATTTGTGTGGGTTTTTTGGGGTCAATGAAGTAATTCATAGTATAGTTGTAGTGCCCGTTTTCCATATTTTCTAGATGACTTTTTTACCATCCCCTGCGTTATGTCAAAAGCTGCACTTTCATTTGTCTGCATGGGAATTGGGAACAGTCAGTATCAGTAACCTAAAATTACCTACGTGACTTAGCCTGGAATATGTAAAGAACCAAGTTCCCAGGATTCAGTGGGCATTATTTAGACCCAAGTGTAATACCCTGTATTTTCTACAGAAAAGACAACAACTACTAGCTTTATGTTAAATTTGAAAAGACAGTAATATACACTGCAATGACAGTGACGCTTTGTTCTTTATAGTGCATTTCTTTTGAGGAGCTGAGATAAGCTGTACGCCATTATTGATGCAATTCTGTCTGTATAGTGTATGAGAATTTATATTTCAATTTGTTAATTAGATTATGTTACATTCAGAAATTCTGTATCAGAAATCTTGTTAGTCAAACTGGTAATTCAATTCCAAATGCTTGGCTTAGTCTTACAGGCAGGAATGTGTCTTGTTGGGTGGTGGTTCTGAAATTACACTTTAAAAATACATTTTATAGAAACAGTTTTTAGAGGATTTTAATGGTAGGGTGAGTTGGTATAGTTTTAATTTTTAAGAGTCACAGTGTTGCAGCTTTAAGCAGATTTGATGGTTTTGTTTGAAGAGACATTGTAATTTAGTAACTCTAAGAGAATAGATTGAAAAAGAAGGTGACCACAACATAGGACCATGGTGTCTCCTGTTAATCTATATACAGATAAATCATTAGCAAAACTGTTGGCATGTTTCTGGCTGGTGATTAATTAGCATGATGTTGTAGCAAATGAATAGTCACAATTAAGCCAGTGTAATAACTAAATACAATGAGTAATAGTGCTAAGGTTGGCATAGACATGGGCAGGGTGATCCCAAGTGGTGTTGGTTCAGCCATAATGCAGTGCTGTGCTTTGACTCAAAACCATTCCTGGTCACGTACCCATAGATTTAAAGTTCCTGAGGTTAAAAGGTTAGGTAATATATAGTAAATACACAGTACTTTTTGGGTTTGAAACACTGTAAAAATACTAATACAGTACAAACCTGTAAAGGTAGATAAATAGGCACAAACAAGAGTAATTTTTTGTGTGATTATTTTAAGCATGGGAAGGGAGGGTTCACCACATTTCCCCTTGCCCTGGGACAAATACACTACATGCACTTACTGCTCTTCCTTTTAAAACAATTAGCCATTTGGAATCCCTGCTGTCTATAGTGGTTTTCTGCTTCACCTCAACTGGAATTCATGCCAAGAATCTTAAACATTAAAAAAGGTCCAAATAATCCTGCTGTAAATTTTAAAGCTATATGTCACAAACTATCTTTTTTGGCTCTTGGGAGTATTATAGTTTAGGGCTTTCTTAACCTTACTAAAATGTTTCTCCCCTCTAACCTTTCCCCTTATCTACATGTAATATGTATATATAATATAATATATATATGTATAATTTAAAATTTGGTGATCTCAAGGTCTGCTTCTTTGTATCAAAATACTGGTCTTAGATGGAGTACACTGAATGCATCTGAAAGGCATATCTGAAGTCTTACAGTCACCATGAAAGTAGATAGGGTTAATTTTTAATTCTTTTTAAAGCCCTCTTTTCTTCCTGCCAGTTCTTATCTTGGTTATTTTTAGGTCCTTTTTGAAGACTAGTCATTTTACCTATAAAATGAATATGTGGTAGTAATAATAATCTAAAAGTAATTACTTGGGCAGCTATCCAAAGGGCTTTGGTATTTTGAAAACCTTATCTGCTGTGAATCATGGAGCAAACTTGGCTATTATTGAAAATCCAGGCTGTGTAGTGTTCCAAAGTAATGTTCTGTCTAACATCTTCTGAACCAGGGCATAACTATCAACAAAGCAAGAGAGATGACAGTAATTAAACCAAGTCCTTGTCTCTGCTCTAATACATAGCTAACAATAAAGGATGTGGGAAATAAATGTACTCATATTAACATAAATGCATCCATTTATGTGGCATGTCTTTAAAAGAGGCTTTCATAGTAGATTTTAGAATATTTTAGATTTCATTTTTAAAGAATTAGCTTTTTCATAAAGTCACTGTTAACCATTTTTTCCCCTGATTTAAATTATATTGTTTAATAATAGTATACTTCTGTAGCTTTGAGGCTCTTAGGATGAGTTTTTAACTTTAGGGCGTATGATCTAACATCTCTCCTTGGCAGCTGGTTCTTCTTAAAGGTTTGTTATTATCTCACATAAATTAAGAATTTATTTTGCATTGGATTCTGTGCAGGTTTCATCTGTGCCTTATGGTTTATATCATGCCTTCTTCACTGCAGCAAGTTCACTTAGCAAAGATTTAAGAGAGCTACTCTCCCTTGATGACTCATCTCCTAACGAATAACAAAAGGGCTTGACACAGGAATAAATTTCTTTCAACGACAGTGATTGGTCTTGATGGAGATGAAAACTGTGGATGAAATAAAAGAATGTCAAGCTCATTTCATAAAAACTATCCTGGTATAATCAGCATGGCTTTCAGGGGTCAGGGGTCTGTGCAAGTCAGGAGGAACCATAATTTGTGCAACCTATGTCTTTTTGGTCTTATTGACTGTGTCGTTTAAGAGCTACAATTATGCAATGTGATTAATCATCAAGGGAGTTTGGATTTATGATATATATTCAATGTAAACTTGTTCTTAATAGCTGGAGCTTTGTTTTGTGTGCTTTGAGTAAGTGCAGAAATAAATACCAAATTTAAAGGGTAGCTGTCAAACTGAAACAGTCTTTTTTTTTTTTTTTTTGAGTTGAGAGGAGCCTCAGGGTCTATACCAATTCCCTTGCCAGCTTTGTGATTTCATGGCCAGTTCTTTTTATGCTTTTTCAAGGTGTTTTTATTTACACTAGACAATGGGAAAAATTATTCATGTAGTATAAAATAGCTTTATAAAATACAAAAAATGTAAAAAACATATAATTAATTATTTTCCCCAACAATAATCTTGATAGATCTGGTGTTAATTTAAGGAATTTCCAGAATTCAGATTCTCGATTCTTCTGTCATAACTTCTGCCATAACATACTACTAACTAGTCACTAGTTAGCTGAAAGTTCAGTTTCAAACGTAGTGTTAGGCACTGACAGACCAGCTCCTACACGTACCCCGCAGCTGTTGAAGAGGCCATTCATCAGCTGTCTGCAGCAGCTCCAACAGATGCCTCTCCATTAAGCCTGCTCAAAATAAAGCCCTAGTTGTTCTATTTTAAATCCCTCTTCACAAGAAATGTTACCCTCCCTTTAGAGACCAGTGAAGAATCGAGGCAGGACATCCAGAAGTCCTTAGGTTCACCACTGCTGCAAATGCTTGTTATGCCTTCAGTGTCTGAGAAGTTAGCATCGCATGGTGCTCCACAGATAATGTGATGATTTCTGTTCCAGCATCCTGGCTGGTCCATCATAAACTCCTGACTGAAGCTTAGACTCACTTGCTTTCTGTAATGATCCTCAGGCTGTATTTCATCTGTGCTCTTCCTTCTTGTAGACTGGCAGATAGCTTACATTTCATGTTTCTGCTTTTCTTGGCTTTCTTTCCTTCTTTCCAGGACTCCAATATCCGTGCTCAATCCCTTGTTTTCCGGTAGTGCCTGTTAGCTCTATACGCCTGGGATGCATGAATGTGTAGACTTGCCAATTGTTCCCATTGATGTCCTCCAAGTCTTAGCTGTTTCTTCAGACATAGCTCAGCTGCTGTCAGCTGTTGATACTCTGCCCAATGCTCTTTGGCGTTGGAAAAGTGTGGCTGTTGACATGTAAATGAGTGGCTGCCTGAGGTCAGATGCTGACTCTTCTGTTCTTTGGTTTAAGGAGCAGGACCTTGCCACTGACAGCATTAAAACTGAGAGCAAACTTTCCCTGCAGCATGGAACAAACCTTCAGTTGCATTTTCTGGATATTACTACAGCAGTTATTATAAATACCGTGACAAAGTCATTGACGAATGTATTTTTAGAACAATTTTTAGAAATATATCTGGTATCTTACTCAGTACCTGGAAACATTTTAAATGTGGAGGTTTTTTAATCCCAGAAAAAGTCTGGATTGTGGGTTTTTTCCAAGAAATAAATTTTGAGTTTATATACGGATTTCTGTGTCTATATTTGTAAATACAGTCAGGTAAGACCTTCCTTCCTTCCTTCCTTCCTTCCTTCCTTCCTTCCTTCCTTCCTTCCTTCCTTCCTTCCTTCCTTCCTTCCTTCCTCCCTCCCTCCCTCCCTCCCTCCCTCCCTCCCTCCCTGCACATAAGACCACATAGTACAAGCAATGGGGGCTGTACCCTTAATCTGGAAAGTAAAACCCTCTTCAGATCTTTATCTGTGGAATCAAATGTGACATGAGCTGCCATGATTTCAAACATACTTCCGACTTTGATGCAAAAAAGCTCTGTTCCAGATGGTGGTCATCAACTTGATCTCTGGAGTTTCTTAACCAGGAAGATTTTTTGCCTGTGTGTTCACTTATTAATTGTTTCTTATGCCATTTTACATAATAAAATTATATATTTTACATATATAAGATGTATATAATTTACATATAAACATATAAACCCATCTGCTTTAAGTAAGCATTTTCCTATATAGCATAGATTTATTATACCAACATTTTAAAAATACTGTTCTTTTTTGTTGTATTTGGGGGTTTGTTGTTGTTTTTCTAATGAACAATGTCTTATTTGCATTCTATTTCAATATAAACATTTAAGTTTAGCTTTTATTTACTTGCTTTTTACAGTTCAGACATTCCTTTTGCACGTACACTGCATTTCTTAAAATAAGTTCTTCTAGACTCTTAACAGACTTATTTCAGACTACTCTGATGTGGTTGTAACATCTGCCAGTCAAAAGTGTATTGGACTAAACTAATCCCTGTCTACAGCAGATTCCTGAGGCTTAGAAGTTAATGTCAGTAATAACTGTATTCTTTTCAGTGTAGTGTTAATATTTCTGCATTCTGAAGGTAGCAAGAGGGTCAGCTATCTCATTCCACTGATATATTCCTTTGAGAGTGTCTTCTCAGTAGCATTCAGCCTGCTCTATTAACATTATTTAACACCTTCTTTGCCTCAGTTTTCAACAGTAAGACAGGTTGTCCTGAGGACAGCTGGCTTCTGGAGCTTGTAGAAAGAGACAAGAATCTGAACAGCCCCCCTGTAATGCAGAAGGACACAGTCAGTGACCTACTGAGCTGCTTGGATCCCCACAAGCCTATGGGACCAGATGGGATCCACCCAAGGGTGATGAAGGAGCTGGCAGAAGAGCTCGCCAAGCCTCTCTCTATCATCTACCAGCAGTCCTGGCTCACTGGGGACATCCCAGATGACTGGAAGTTGGCGAATGTCACGCCAATCCACAAAAAGGGACAGAAGGAGGACCCAGGAAACTCCAGGCCTGTCAGCCTGACCTCAGTGCCTGGCAGGGTTATGGAGCAGATCATCCTGGGGGCAATCACACAGCACCTACAGGATGGACAAGGGATCAGACCCAGCCAGCACGGGTTCAGGAAGGGCAGGTCCTGTCTGACCAACCTGATCTCCTTTTATCATCGGGTGCCCCGCCTGGTGGATGAGGGGAAGGCTGTGGATGTGGTCTGCCTGGACTTCAGCAAAGCCTTTGACACCGTCTCCCACAGCATCCTCCTGAAAAAGCTGTCAGCCCACAGCTTGGACAGGGGCACTCTGTGCTGGGTTAGGAACTGGCTGGAGGGCCGGGCCCAGAGAGTGGTGCTGAACGGTGCTGATCCAGTTGGCAGCCGGTGACCTGTGGTGTCCCCCAGGGATCAGTGTTGGGCCCAATTCTGTTATCTTCATTGATGATTTAGATGAGGGGATTGAGTCCATCATCAGCAAATTTGCAGATGACACTAAGCTGGGGGGGAGTGTGGATCAGCTGGAAGGCAGGAGGGCTCTGCAGAGGGACCTGGACAGACTGGAGAGTTGGGCTGATTCCAATGGGATGAGGTTCAACACGGCCAAGTGCCGGGTCCTGCACTTTGGCCACAACAACCCCATGGGGAGCTCCAGGCTGGGCACAGAGTGGCTGAGAGCAGCCAGGCAGAGAGGGACCTGGGAGTCTGGATTGACAGGAAGCTGAACAGGAGCCAGCAGTGTGCCCAGGTGGCCAAGAAGGCCAATGGCATCCTGGCCTGGATCAGGAACAGCGTGGCCAGCAGGTCCAGGGAAGGGATTCTGCCCCTGTACTCAGCCCTGGTGAGGCCACAGCTCGAGTCCTGTGTCCAGTTCTGGGCCCCTCAGTTCAGGAAGGAGATTGAGGTCCTGGAGCAGGTCCAAAGGAGGGCAACCAGGCTGGTGAAGGGACTCCAGCACAAGTCCTGTGAGGAGAGGCTGAGGGAGCTGGGGGTGTTCAGCCTGGAGAAGAGGAGGCTCAGGGGAGACCTCATCGCTCTCTACAACTCCCTGAAAGGAGGCTGGAGCCAGGGGGGGGTTGGGCTCTTCTCCCAGGCAGCCATCAGCAAGACAAGAGGGCATGGTCTCAAGTTGTGCCAGGGGAGGTTTAGGATAGATATTAGAAAGAATTTCTTCACAGAAAGTGTGATCAGACATTGGAATGGGCTGCCCAGGGAAGTAGTGGATTCTCCATCCCTGGAGATATTTAAAAAGAGACTGGATGTGGCACTCAGTGCCATGGTCTGGTAACCGCAGCAGCAGTGGTCAAGGGTTGGACTTGGTGATCTCTGAGGTCCCTTCCAGCCCATCCGATTCTGTGATTCTATGATTATTCTGTTCCTTTTTTGAAATATATACATATATATATTTGAGGCAAATTAAAGTAGCAGGGACTCATTTTCCATTATGTGTATTATCATGGTCACTGTGAAGATCACGAGATTTCAGTCATCTTCACAGGAATGAAGCTCCTTGTACACTTTGTGTATCCCATTCAATGAAGTCCTCAGGTCACCTAATTTTAAGTACTTCTATGGATCATTTCTTCTTTGAATTGTACACATATATGTACACATGTCTGTGTAATTATTTATTCTTGAATAATAGAATTTCTATCTGTCATGTTACTGAAATACAAATTTTAGTAAAAGCATTACAAAAAAATTGTACACTTCCAACAGCTGTTGCCCTAGTTCACACTAAACTTTGGGATTTTACAGTGCTTAATAAGGAAACAAAAAGTGTAAGAGAACTGCATAATAAAAATAGTACTGTAAACTCATTTCTCCATTTGGGATTTTAATTTTAAAACAAATAGAAGAAATTATTGCCTGGCCTGGGAGGGGGTTAAGGTTGCATATTTATACTATTAAAATTAATTGTATAGACTTAGAATTATTTTTTTTAAAGTAAATATAATATTGTGTGTCTCAATCATCATAAAGTCTTTTACAATCATGAGTTTGTATTTCATTCACAGATAAACCCTGAGGAATTACCTATTTTGCAAGTAGTAAAACTATATACTATAGTGCTATAACGTGTCAGTTATGAAATTGTTCCTACTCTTCTAATTTTTGCTACTCTGAAGTTAAACCCTGCTGCCAGTAATATGCCATTGCTTAATTCTCACCACAGCATTGCCATTGATTCTATGAATAGTTTTAGTTTAATTGCCTAATTTCTGGTTCTGAATTTCCTCTTTTTTCATGGACACAATATTTTTTACAGTTTGTTTTTTTCTGGAGATGCTTACCATTTTTAAGTGCAAAGATTCAGATACTATTAAAAATAACAAAATTTTTTTAAAAAAGCAAACCATTTTTAAAAAGTAAGGGAGGGAGGAAGGAACACAGCTTCAAGGAAGCAGAGTGAAATGAATATTAAGACTACTCACTCCATTTAAGTTCAGGGTGTTCTTTGTGGGTTTTAGGTTTGGTTTTTTATAATTACTATTTATTTGTTGTCATTTGTGCATTTGGTAGTAAAATGTCTTTGAATAAACAAAGTGGATACAGGAAAAAACACCACAAACTCCCATCTGAGATTACATCAAGCTTGCAAGAATGCTTACGGAATTCTGTCACTCTTTTTTTTTTCAAATCTCTTGCTTAGAGAAGTAAGCATGTAATAGTATTTAATCAAAAACAAATAGAAAAAAGAAAGGACAGGTGGAAGATAAATTTCATCTTTTATATCTCACACCTAGTTCAAGGTTGTATAAGTGAACTTTCATGTATAGATCTTCTAGTTCAAGCTACTATTCATGTAGTCGAGTATGTCTGACCTTCAGCCAAATTCTGTCAAAAGAGACCAATGTGATCCTAACCTGTTCTTTCAGATAACAAAGTAACTTGTGTATTTCCTGTGACTGTGATTTCCAGTGCATCAAAAGCAACAGTAAGAGCTACAGGCATTTTTAAGGAAAAAGAATCTGTGATTGGGGAAGAAGAGAAAAAAATGATACTGCGTTATCATAGAATATACTGTCACGCTCTGAATGGGCTTAATTGTTAATAACGTGCCTGAGCTGATGGAACAGCTGATGAAACAACAAAAAAGACAGATAAGTATCTATCCTGTAAGAGCTGACTCCATTTAGTTCATAGACAGAAGTCCAATGCAATTATGAATGAGAATATACTTCATATGTACAAAATAGAAGTATAGCAAAAATAGGGCAAAGCATTCCCATTAGAAGTGTAGTCAGATAAGGACCTATGCTGACAACACTGTAGTGCCTTATCTACAAACTATATAGTTTTCATGACCATTCCTATATATTCTCTCTATATAAATATATATTCCTATATATTCTCTCCATCCTCTAGTACTTGTTCTTGGACAAGAAGTATACTGTGTTTCAGAATTTCTTACTTATGTAAGTAAGTACACTTCTCCTACTCTGCCTTTGTAGATTTTAGTTATAAAATGACACACACACTGTATTACAGCTCACATCTCCATCCCCTGCTAAACTTCTCCCAAACCTCACATCAGTAAGCTGATTTGCTACTGTGACTTTCAGGTATTTAGACCATGAAATTGATTGCTCATCCTTTTAAAGTACCTGTGACTCATCTGTAAAGTGTGCTTCATATGCTAAGAGGCACTAGCACAGGCCATCCAGGTAAGAATCTCTGGATACAGTTGCAGTCCCTATTGTAATCTGGAATAAATGCAATATTCCTATACAGATAAGTTTTTTGAAAGAGTTTGTGGGAAATCTGTACTCAGAAATTGTTAGACTCCTTAGAAAATTCCAATTCTTGGAGAGGGGTTCCAAGATTGTCTCTCTAAATCTGTGCAAGACTGTAATCCTGCTTTGAGTGAGCTTTCTTCACCAATATCGTTTTAGTTAAGAAAATGTCATGTTTCCTTGTGACTTTTCAGGCAGATGCTAGTACAGTCCAATATTAGCCTCCATATAAAATCAAACAGGAAAGGTATTAGCAAGTTCGTGCTCTACTTCTCTCCATATAGCAATAAACTAATATGTAAACAGCCAAGATGCTAATTTGGTAGCCTGAAATACCTAAAGTTAGATGGTTAAATATGCTTTTAATGTATGAGTCTAATAAAGTAAAAAAAAACAGTACGTCAAGTCAGCTGCTCTTCTTTTCTTAATTTGTTGCTTCAAAAAGCAGCTTATGCCAATGATTACCAGGAGAGATGTTAATGATGATCTTTGGTATTTTTCAGGCATTCCTGAGTCCTCCCAAATCCATTTTTTGTTTGTCCACATAAAGAATATTTTAACTTTTTAGCTATTAGATGGTTTAAAATTATACCATTTCATATCTGAGGTGGACAGCCTTATATTGATCCAAGTTTTATCATATTACAAAAGGGGTAACGGTAGCTGTAATTAAATGCTTGCATTTCTTTGTAATTTTTAAAGATTTCTGTAGATTCCCTCAAGAATGTTTTTCAAATAACAACCAAAGAAATAAAAATCACACAGTATACCTTTGCTTGGTGATGCAGGATCCTTTAGCTGTATTTTTTTTAAGTCCATGTCAAGCATTTTGATCTCAAAGGTTTGCTGACCATTGGTCGTTTCATTTAAAAAAGAAACACAGCAGTCTTGTTTTTTAATAGTCTTCTGTATGTGTGGCATGTTAGCTGGTTACTGGCTTCTCATCGTGTGCCAGCCTGACTTCAGTGTACCTTGGATGCCTAAACCTGGTTCCAGTGGTGGCAGCAGCCACAGAAGCAATTCCAGTTCTGGCTAGTGCCAAGTCACATTTTTAAATGATCCTTCCAGATTACTTAGTTGAAAAACAACCTCAACAATATTTCTATGCAAAGCACACCAATCTTAGCTAAAAGGAAAACTATGATACAGTGGGGCTACTAAAGCCAGAATTTTTTTGGAAAAAAAAATAAGAAAACAATCCCAGTTGGGGGCAAAAAAGTTGCTGAGTTTTAATGTTTGTGTGGGGAAAAAATCACATGTTCTATTATCTAGAGTGCTGTAATTAACACCCTTGTGATGAAAGGAAGTAGAGTTACTCCTATATTATATGGGAGAAAACAGTAAGAGCTTGTCTACACAGGGTTGTTTTGCAGTTATGCTGTTAGCCCATGAACTGCTGTATTTAAACATCTGTAATTATACTGATAGCATTACCTTAGTCAGACTCCTCTCTGAGGAGAAATATGCCCTTTCCTGATTTGAGGTGTACTGCTTTGGAAGCAATTTGAACAGAGCCAAAAAAAAAAAAAAAAAAAAGGAAAAACAAGCGGAGACTTTTGGCTAGATATAAAATTAGTATACAGTGTACAAGTATACGGTAATTTATACTCAGTAATTGTTGTTTTAAAACTGTGTTTTAAACTTGTCCCCCATTCTGTATAGCTTGCCTGGCTAGACAAGTCTCAAATATATCAGTTAGTAATGTACTTCTGTCACTGCTGATTCTGCTTGTTAATATTGTGTTCCTTGTCTTCTCCCTGTTTCATTCCTGTGTATACCTGTAGACCTTCTGCTTGTCCGAGAGGGCTTCTTTCACAGAAGAATTCATACATACAACAGTGGTATAAAAGCAGACCTAAGGGCAGCATCCTGACCTGTATCACCTTTATTACAGGATGGATAATATTTGTATTAATGTTAAATATTAGATTCCTGGCCTGGTGTTCAGGCCATGTTCAAGTGTGAGTCTGTTCTCAGTCGTGGCTCCCATGAGGAATCATAGGCTGTTGCAAGTCTAGCCTGAGGTGAGTCTGGAAATGGATTCTGCTTATCCCAAACTTCCAAACAAGGCAGAAGACAAAGTAAATAGCTGTGCTTTTCAATTCTTCTGTGGCACTTAGGGTTTTTTGAATACTCTCTTGAACAATGAAGAGATGAATGGTTAAGATGCAGGTGAATGTTCATGGTGTTTTAATACTGAGCCGGTGATGGATGTTGGTTTGGCTCTGAAAAAATTATGTCATGTTCTGTTTCATGAAGCAGATGCTGTGTATCAGAGTTATTCCAGCTGGGAGAGACTTCAGGATATCTCTGAAACAATTTATTGCTTAGAGCATAGTCAACACTGAAGGCAGACCAGGCAGATTTATTCAGTTAGGTCTGGAAGCCTCTAAGGAGAGCATCTCTTGGCAACCCCGTCTGCTGCCTGGCTGACCTCAAAAGGAAAAGGTTACTCCACACAACCAGATGGAAGCTCCTCTGTTTCAACTTATTTCCATTATCTCTTGTCCTCATAGAGGACACCCCAGTAGAGACCGTGTCTCTATCTTCATGATAAACTCTTCATAGGTACTCTCATGCAGTGTGAGGTTCCCCAAAGCTGCATCATGTTGAGTCTGAACAGGCTGAGTTCTCACAGCCTTTTCTCGTGTGCTTCAGTCCCCTAACCATCTTTTTGGCTCTTGGCTAGATTTGTTGAAGTTCGTTAACATTTTTCAGATACTGTGACTCTTTCACACAGGCTTTTCAACCAGGACACCCAGACCCTTTCCAGCAAAGCTGTTGCCCACTCAGTGTTTTCAGCATGCCTCATAAAAAGTTTTTATTTCATCTCATCTTCCAGACATTGCATTTGTCCTTGTTGAATTTAATGAAGTTGCTGCTGGCCCACTACTCGAGCCTATTTCTGTGGCTCTCAATGGCAACCTTGCCCTTGAATGATTCATTAAAGTGAAGGATGACACAGATCATTAATAATGATAACCAAGTTTAATCAAAAAGGGAACAAAGGATGCTATAATCTTTGTATGATACCTTCTTCATTAAAATATACCCATTTTCAGGCACAGTGCTAGAAAGCACCAAGCAGATGGGGATGGTAAATTGGAGGGAAGTGAGTATACCTGTGGTAATGTACACAGAAATGCTAACTTGGAAAGAAAGATGTTGGGGGGAGAGTGTGCCAAAACTCTTACAGAAATCCAGACAGATAACATCCATATTTCTTCCCTTGTTCACTGAAAATAGTCATTCCATCACAGAAGGCCACCAGACTGGTCAGGCAGGACTTGCCCTTGGAGAAACTTTGCTGCCTGTCTCAAATCACCCACCTGTCCTCTACATGCCTTAAAACAGATGCTGGGAGGATCTGTTTCACAACCTTGCCATGCATAGAGGTGAGACTGGACAGGTCAGTAGATCCCAGGGTCCTCTTTTCTACCCTTTTTAAAAATATGTGCATTTTCCATTTTCTTTTTTCCAGTCACCAGGGACTTCACCTGATGCCTATGACTTTTCAAATATCATGAAGAGTGGCTTAGCAGCTACATCAGTCCATTCCCTCAAGACTCTAGGATGCATCTCATCAAGTCCCATGGACTTAGATATATGCAGGTTTCTCAGGTGCTCACAAACCTGATCATGCCTTTCTGCCCCTAGTAGCTTCCAGAGAAATGTCCCATGTTTCTACTAAATAATAAACTATACTGTCAGAAATACATGGCTTAGTTACAAAGTACTGTGACATGTATTTTCAGAATATTTGCCTGGAGTCAAAGATTTGATAAACTTTTATAGATAATGCTAAATGTTTCTGGGAATACTTCTACTAAAGAAGAAACGCTAGCGCCAGTGGTATTTTTAAATATTTAAAGATTTAAATTTATGGTTTTTAAACCATATTTTAAAATTTGGTATTTAAAATTTATGGTTTAAAAACGGTTCTATTTTTTAAATGCATTTAAGAATAATCTTTCTTATGCCTGTATCCTTCATGTTTATAAAGATTTCTAACAAACAAAGGTATACGTAGAAGTAAATCAAAAGCTTGTTATGGGTAAAGTGTTGCAAATACAGTTCAAGTATAATTTAAAGTAATTCTGAAAAAATAAGGAGTGTTAGAAGGACCAGAAGTAGTAGTTGTCTTCAGTGAGTGGATGAGTTATATCAAAGTTACTGATATATATTCAAGTGGTGGAAAGGTGGTTAGGAGGCTTTTGTTGTTGCTGTTACTTCTTTTGGAAGATTTTTTTTAAATCGTGTATTATATGGATCTTTTTGCATAAGACCTCTTAGTTAATTAGCTTTGAACTGGCTTCCTTATCTCTGTTTTAGTTTGCCCACTATTAGATATATTACTGTAGAAATGAGCAGGTTAATTTAATGTCCTAGTGCTAAGCACCATATAAATGGTTAATGTTGCGCAGTTGGCTATTATTAATAAATTCTTAGTAAATAAGGAAGAGTATTTTATTCAAATGGGAAGGGGATCTCCTGGTCAGAGGATTTTCCTAGAGCAGCAGAAAACTGATTTTACTGGAATTGCTCTCATAAATTTGTTTAAGTAACTTAAGTAACTGCTCTAGACTGTTCCTGGTAGGGTTCCTATTTTCTAGATACTATTTTTACAGAATCACAGAAAGTGAGGGGTTGGTAGGGACCTCAAAAGATCATTGAGTCCAACCCTCCCTCCCAGAGCAGGGTCACCTACAGGAGGTCACCAGGTTTTGACTGTCTTCAGGAAAGGAGATTCCACAACCTGCCTGGCAGCCTGTGCCAGTGCTCTGTCACCCTAACAGTAGAAGAATTTTTCCTTGTGTTTATATGGAACTCCTATCCTCAAGCGTGTATCTGTTGCCTCTTGTGCATAGTTGAAAAGATCCTGGCACCATCCTCCTGGCACTCTACCTTTACGTATTTATAACCACTGATGAGGTCGTCCCTCATTCTCCTCCAAGCTGAAGTTCCCTCAGCCTTTCCTCATAAGGGAGATGTTCCACTCCATCATCTTGGAGGCTCTGTGCTGGACTCTCTTAAGCAGATCCTGTTCCTTCTTGAACTGAGGGGCCCAGAACAGGGCCTCTGATTGGAAGTTGCAATGGCTAGAAATTACGTTCAAAAATAACTACATGAAATGTCTTTTGAAGAATAAATTTGGTTTGGTCAACTGAATTTAAGTATCATTTCAGGTTTAATTTGGTAAACATTTTGCCTCAGTAAATAAATAAATGCCCAGCTTTTCTGACTTTACTTTCAGGGGGTTTTTAGTAGATCACTGAGGTATTCATTAGCAGATCTGGAACAACTCATTTTAACAGGTTCACTGACGTTAGAGATTGGATACATTATCCAATTAAAATCTGTTTTTTAAATTACAAGAAAAAAATTGCAGTCAAACCTCGCTGAAAAGAAAATCTACCTGAATGCCATTTAAAATTGGGTGATTGGATGCTTTATCATCTTGCAGTTCTGGCCATTAACTTTATATCAGATTAGGGACTGATTTTGGAGCTACAATAGTCACTTGGAGTTTGCCAAAGTAATTGAAGAACTGGGTATGGAATTTGTTGATGTGATGGTATTTGTTGAAGTAGAATGATGAATCCTTGCTATTGCTCTTCATGCCTGGATGTCTTTTTAAATTTTGTCTGTTTTACCAGCCATGATAATCTTTTTATGTGTAATTCATGTGGCAGAAGAAAGGAGAGTGCTTTTTTTTCTGAAGAATGATCAATGCTGAAAATTACGTGTGGTTACTGGTTCTCCCAGTGAAAAGAAAAGGTCAACACAACTATACCTTACTAAGCCACTTGAAATTAATGAAGAATTTGCCTCTTTATATTTCAAATTCGAACAGGCTTTATAAAACATAGTGCCAATGAGTTGTTCATTATAGAGAAGACCACATGTCAGTGCAAATAGGGTTGACATATAGTGTAGCCCTGTGTGGCCTGGACATTTTAAGATATGCTCACTAGGTTAAATAATCTCAAAGCAAATTTAGAACAGAACATAAACTAAAATATGATTAAATTTCACTTCTAAATCACAGCCATTCATTACATTCCTTTCAGAGTTACTGACAAGCTGGCAAGGATAGACTGTACTACACAGTTTAAAGTCTCACAGCTGTCAAGAAAATTTGCCTGAATTTGAGCAGGATTTCCTTTTGGAAATCAGACTAACAAGCTGCAGAAGTGGTTAAATAATGTTTCATAATGGACTTGGCTGCACACAAAGAATGTAACAGATAAGAGGTCATATCCTTTAAATGAAGCTCTCATTTCTCACTTGCCAGTAGACAACAATGAATTGTAACCAGATACAGCATGCAATATGGTTGAATGTGGAATTTTAAGAGAATAGAGGAGATGGCATGAAGACTTTCAGTCTCTTATGATTAGAAAAATAGTGCTGGCCTTGATTGCGCCACATATTTTGAGCATAATTGTGGGCAGGTCAGCTTTTTTCTTCTTACATAAAGGTTGGATATAAGCAAATATTAGCATGACCTGGAAAACAGTGATGGAAGACATCATGGAAGACACAGGGTATTTCTGTGTTTCTAAGATAAGGAAGATCTCATCTTCAACAGCAGTGCTGCAGTGTTGTCAAAATGAAGTGAATTTACTCTGTGCAAAACTGTTGCTGTATAACAAAATCCCTCCATCATGGATGGAACTGCTTGGTGAATATGTATGCACTGATTGACCCACTCACTCCTCAGACCACCCCCTTTAGGACCTTTAGTGACTGGAAAGAAACAGGAGGCAAGAGTGTGTTGGTGTTCTCTGATGCTGTGTGTGAGAGGAAGTTATGTTATGCTCTCTTTCTCATCTGGGTGTACCAGCCATACTGGTATACAACAGTATTTCTTTAAGAAAAAAAGAATGTGTATTGCCTCATAGGACAGAATTCTGTTTCAGAAATCTGTGATCTGATTGTTGAATTACTTTAGTCTATTGGATGACTGAAATGCAGACATCCCTATCACTGAAGAACTGTACCTTGTTCATTGTTGATGAGATTGGTATCATAGGCTCTTGGAGACTGATGTGTTCTCTAGCAAAACAGTTCAGCCTCCTCTGCTCTCATCTTACATTTAAATGCCCCTAGGAAGTGTGATAACTGGAACCAGGCTGTGTGAATTGTTCTTGTGTAAGTCCAGTTTCTGATGCTGGGAGGCAATCAGCAAATCTAGGTATATATACTGAAAATCTCTTTGGAGTTTTGTTCAATTTATTGGACATGTCCAGACGGTCTGTGTTGAGCATGGGTACACACCAGTGCTTTGGCAGTGTGTAGTTTCATCATGGCTTTTTGGGAGTGAAGATTTTTTTTTTGTCGTGACAACATTGCTGTGGTGGGTATTCCTCTCTGTCTAAGTATTCACAGTGAGAACTGTGCTCCTGAATACTCCAGGAAACTTCAAAGTGATTTATTTGGCTTTCTTAAGGCAAAGAGCATGAATCTTGGTTACACTTTAATTCTATTCAGATATGTACTCAGATGTATCATCATTTGTCTTCTGACATCATGGTGCACAGTGGTCACCATGGTCATCATGGTCACCAGTACACCATGGTGCACATCATGGTCACCAGTACCACCTCACTCTCAATCCCTGGTAATATGGTTAGCATAACTAACACCACGTTGTAACAAAAGCAGCCATGCTCTGCAGCCAAGGGGGTCACATATTCATTCCCTTTTTTCTTGCTATCAGGCCCTGAGTGTCCTGTGCACCAAGTAGATAAACCAAACATATTTCTTCTTCCCCTCTCGGCACCAGATCAATAACTCCCTTCCTTTGCGGCTTTGTGGGTCTCAGGCACTTGGCCATCACAGATCAGGGAAGCCCTATGGCATCCACAGCACTCTCCATAAACTCAGGCAGTGACAAGCCCAAAGTGGGGAACTTGGACCAAAGCTGCTGCTGGTCAGTGAGAAACAGGACCCTCTGGTGGCCAGGGACATCCCCACTATCCTCTGCTTTCTCCATGGACTGAGACTTGTATTCTTTTATATGATTTTTGAGTCTAGATTGTGGCTGTTACTGATACACCAAACGAGCTATAATGATCTGACCCAACCTGCAGAGGGTCCAGGTGATTAGAAATTACAAGTTCGGTTGTCTTATAAATTCTGCATTACTTAAGTGACTAAAATTTCTCAGCTATGTCATATTATGCATTCTCTATTATGCTACTTACAGACTGTACTACACTGATTCTACTTGTAGAGATCTTGTGCTATTCTAATTGTGATTTAGTGCCATCATTATTCTGCCAAGGGTCCCTAAAAGAATCTGTCTTATTTCTTTAGAGCTGTCTAAGAGCAGATCTAATATTTCACACAAAAATGCATTTGAATCATTAACTATAATAATGCTCATGAAAAAGCATCTGTAATCTTGAGATCACGAGACCATTTCTGTGCTAGCTTTGTTTTTCCTTGAGTTTACAGATTGTCATATTTCCTTCTTTTGAAACAGACTTCATTTTGCTTCTGCTTGAAAAACCTTCATTGCCAAGAGAGGGTTCTGCCAGCATGTCTGGCTCAGTCTTTCTCCACATACTGAATGTTTCTTTATAACAGTTGGTAGCATATTGTCTCCTTTGGGTCTTTTTGAGACATTGTGTGTTGCTTTATTTTGGGAAGAGATGTTCAGAGAGAAATGAATAGGTAAGTAAATAAATAAATGTAAGGGAAGAAATTCATGCTTCTGGTATCTCATGCTGCTAGCCATTGCCCAAAGGATGAAATTGTTTAGTGTTAGTGGATCATTGCTACTGTCACAGAGTGGAAACTCTTCATGACACAGTGTTCCTGTGATGTTTAAAATTCTGCTGATGCGCTGCTACACACATGGATAAAATTTGACTATTTTTCTGTTAGACATAACTTGTCTAGGTCTTGTATGTTTAAAACAGGAGATTTAGTTTTCAGTTAACCCACTTTGGGCTGAATTTTGACTGGGGTGTAAACTGTAGGGATTCACTGTAGACATTACGTAGTTTAGCTACCTGTAATCTCCCATTTCAGCTGCAATCTTTTCTTCCAGAAGTCTTTCTAAAAGCACTAATCTCATCAGGGAATGATATAACCAGAGAACAAGCAAAATATTCCTGACAGAAGGATGAGTAGTCCTGGGGGCCTGATTCAGTAACTGAGAGTGAAGGGCATCCACTCTTACTCACTGGTCTTCATACCTGTGTTTATGCTGCAGAGATGCTCTTCAGAGAGTCCACTACCTCTTCAGATTCTCCCCTGCAGCCCTGGTTTCTTTGGCAGTAGAAAGAAACAGTGCCAACAGCTAGCATACCACTGAACACTTCCTTTCTGTATGCACAATGCTCCCTCCTTCCATCCCTCCAGTGATGTTCACTGGGCAGTTTTCTCTGATATGGTTGTTAAGACTGCAGCTGTATGGAAACAGCTCTGTTGCTCATCTCTCTCTTCACTCCCACAATATATTTTCTGCACTCGGTTGCAGATTGTTTAAAACTAAGCTATCCTTTCTTCCTCCACATCCTGCATTTTTGGCTCATTTTATGTATGAAACTCATGTGATGATGTGATTCCAGCTTCATGGATTTTAAACTCCTCAGAAATCCTAATCTTGTACTCCATAATCTGCTGCCTCAGATTAACTATTCTGTATTGTATATATAACCACTATTATTCTCCCAAAGGAAAATCCACCTTTCAAAATTACTTTTTTCTATTCCCCTAGTGTTTACTACTAAAATTTTGTGCTGTTTAGCTACCTAAATCACAAAGATACCTAGATAAAACCTCACTGTGTATGCCTGAAGTCGTATCACTGATCTCATTACCTTCCTCTTCTGATATATTGTGTTGGACTTGTGGCTTCCAGTCTTCAGCTTCCAGTCCTCAATTTACTAAAGAACTTCCCTCCACCTGTTTTCCTCTCCTTTTCCTTTTACTCTTTTTGGTCTTCCACATTCTACCTCTTTTCAGCCGATATCCCCCAGGAGCTTGTTGATGGTAGTGAAAACAAGTGAATTTCCACTGAGGGGAACTGAGGTAAAAGTGACTGTTCCTGCAGCAGCCAAACAAGCTGGCACACAAACCAAGTCATTTGGCATGAGTGAGGAGTCGGAATGCTGCGGGCAACAAGCAGGAGCAGGGCTGGTGCTTTCCTGTTTTTAGAAGAGAGTTTCTTTTTCACTAGTGGCTTCTGTGCTTCTGAAGGGTTCTCTCTCCTGCCTGCAGGGCACCTTGTCCTATCTGATCTGAACAAATTGGCTGCACACACTGGTCTGGAAACAGCTTGGGGGAGTGCAACCTAGCAATTCCATGTTGAAATGGAAAATCTTAGAAAAGGAAACCAATTGGGAGCTGTAAAATCTAAACTGGTAAACAAGAAGATAAATTCTTAAAACTCATCTAAGAGACAACACAGTCAGACCAGAAATCCAGCTACCCCACAGTCTGGTTTCAGATGATGGCTGAGAATAAATGCGTGTTTAGATAAGACACTAAGGTGCTGCTGTGCCCCACCATCTGTGTTCACCAGACAGCTTTCAGAAATTGCTGTTGCTTTGGGGTAGGACATTCTGCTAAATGATTTTTGAAGTTCTTTTTGTTGCATAATGGAAATGTTCTTTGAATCCATGCAAACTGAAAGTACCAGTAGCATATCAAGAGTGTGATCCCATAGCCTGGTGGCACACTGTGTGAAGCTACCTTTTTGTTTGTATTGAACTTGTCTGATCATTTCCAGTGTGTCACAGTTTCGATGTGGGGGGAGGGTATCATGAGACAATAGTAATTCTTTTCTTTTTTTTCCTTAATAATCAAGATTTCCTTAACAGTCAGCTTTTATGTAGTCTAATTTCTTTTCTCATTGCAGCCTTGGATTGTCCTTGACATTAATCTTTGTTTTATTTTAGCTCGTTAATGCCTTTGCATACCTGAGTAAGTTATCATTTAATATCCTGACCCTCAGATTAACATGTTGACTTTTTTGTTTATTCAACCACTCCCAAGAAACATTTTAGAAACATATTTTCTTAGTATTTCCTGCTTGTTTTACTTTATTTTCCAAACTTAAGATGTAAGATTGTTCAGGTGAAGTAGAGGAAGGTGACATAATTCTATAAATAATTGCTTAGTAAAATATTTGGAAGTAAGGTTAATGCCACTGCTGACTGAAGGAAATGTGTTCAGGAGCCAGGGTTTTTCTACATATTTAGTGCACATGCAAACAAATCTGTTTTACATGCATGGAAGTACTGAAATAATTCTTGGGAAAATTTTGAGACAACAATAAGGGAAATTGGTGGTGAGATCTCTCTGCAACAATAACTGTACTCATACAACAGTGTAAAAGGGAATAATTTTGTGACACCAGGGAGAAACTGACTCAAAGATGGGGCTATTTTAAGCAGGAAAATATTTTTGCAGTAGTAATTCTGGGTAAAAAAATAATGGCTTTGATTTTGGCTTAGATTTAGACTAGCATTTATATCTCTGTGATACAACAGAGTATAATTGATCTGAACAAAAAGTACAGAAGCTATCAGGGTCATATTTTTCAATGACTGTGGTAGGTAAGACTGTTAAGAATCACCCCTGATGCTGAAAAATGCAAGTGTAAAATTTACTTAGTTACTAATTCATTATCTCACACCTGAGTAAGTTGTGCGATCTGCTTTTAATATATATGCATGTAGTGAATACACGTATCTCTGCAACCTCTTGGGGGAAAGTCTTTTTAAAAAGCCTTTCAAAAAGAAGTTATTTTGAGCTGTCAGTGATGCTCTCAGGAAGAGTTTTTACAGCTGGGACTGTCCATCTGCTTTGCCAGATTTCTGAGGCTGCTGTTGCCTGTAAGAGGTCTGGCTCATCCACATGGTTTGCGTTGTTATGCAGTGGTACAGTCAGACACTGGGCAATGTTCAGCAGCTTGGATGGCTCAGGAAGAGGTATGTATTTCAGAGGTAACTGGAGGGGTCAGTGAGGGGGAAGAACTGCTTCAGTTGCATGTCTAACTCGTCCTGGATGTGTGAGTCAGGCCAAGCCTCCTGCCCTCCTTCACAGTTTGGAAAAGGACACAGCTTAAGTTTTTGTTATAACAAGAAATGTTTCTGTGTTTCATTATAAATTCCTAATGGTGAGGAGGCAAGGTTGTTTTTACTACAGCTGAGATAAACACTAGTAATCATCTACTATAATCCACCTTACCTGGTTTATCCAGTGGTAAATAAAACTTCAGCATGAGAGTTGTTAAATGCCAAGTTTTACGAACACCAAAACACAGGTTTTTTGCGGTTAAGATGGTGATACTGACACGCCACCTTGCTTTTTTAAACATGTATCTATTTAAAACTATTTTCCCATCTGAAATGTGGAAAACAGAGTGATATCATGGAAGCATGGAGTCAATACAACTTAATGGAATTAAAAAAAATGAGAAGCTGAAGGAATACTTGGTAACTTCTTACATCTAAATCAGTGACATGTGATTGGAATGTTCTGCTGGAAACTTCTTCCTCAAGCCATATTGCCTGTTGGCCCTTAAAACCTCATCTATTTTTGCCTAAGTGTGATGTGCTCTCATGATCTCTGTCTTTATATATATAGAGAGAGAGAGAAAATACACGTATGAAAAGAGTATTGCTGTGTAAAAATTTTTATACTGACAGTGTTTTTCCTAAAGGATTACTGTATTTGTAAAAGAACTAACACAGGTGTTGGCTTTAGTTTATGCACTTGTAATTATTACACACTTATGTATGTACACACATGTATATATGTATTACAAACCATGTCTCTGGTAAGTGCTGAAAATGTTCTTCAGAAACTTTTGGTGGAATGAGTATGATCTTGAACAGGGATTAGGCAGATATGTCTCCAGAGCAGAGACCTGATTTACTGTGTCTGTTTCTGTGATGGCTATCAAGTTGTAAGCTGCCAAAAAATGTACCTACACACCAGTGAAATAGAAAAGCCTTTGTATTTTGTTAGGGATTTTATCTTTGCATTTTCATATCACTGTCAAACATCTAGCCCCATATGTGTAACCCAAAACCTGAAATGTAAAAGGCACATATTGGTTTTGTTCTCTATCTTGCAGAAATATTTCTGCTTTTCAAAACTGACTGGTGGTTTTGTTAGTGATAAATTAAGCAAAATGTAATATATTAGCTAACTTATTCATTCATAGAGTGGCAGGAAAAAAAATCAGAAAAAAAATCTTTTCTTTAACAGTATAGTTAAGCTGTTGTTACCTGAGGGGGCAAACGGAGAAAAGGTGAAATGTTACAGCACTGTAGGTCTTCTAACTCTAATGGTGTTTCAGATATTCTACCTCCCTATTCCAGGCAATTTGTAGTGCTCACACTCTTCCAAACAGTTTTTATTACATGAAGTGACTAGGAAGATAGAGACTGTCTGATAAAGCTTTCTGTCTAATGCTTGATCTGCTGATACTGCTGCACCTCAAAGGCTGCGAGAGATAGTTAACTTGAAGACTGATTTCTGAGGTAGACCTCTTTGGTTATCTTCTTGTGTTTTGATTCATGACAAATACTGAAGGAGTGAATTCCAAGCAGAGAACATATGTTCTGAATACTGAAGGAGTGAATTCCAAGCAGAGAACATATGTAGGCTGCAGTAAGAAGACAAATGGTTTTTCTGAGAGAGTTTTCTAAGTATATGAATGCCTGGGGATATAAGGAATGTATTAACTTAAAAAACAAGCAAACAAACACACTCCCCCCACCAAAAAAAAAAAAACAAAACCAAAAAACCTTAACAAAACGCAAAACACCAACCAATCCCAAACTTCTGAAATCTGGTAGTGCTGTAAATTTAACATCTGCATAAATTCACTGGAAAATCCTATGCTCTAAAGAAAGCAGGACTTTAAAACTCAATTTAAATATATTTTCTCCATACATGGGGTTAGGCTGTCAAGTGAATTTGTTGAAGTAATAGTGTGAAAGTTCCAATATGTACAAAACATGATTTAATGAAGAATATGAAAACTTGAAGTAATTTTATCTTATCAATCTAATTTATATTCACTCTGTGAGAAACATTTCTTTGTACTTACAAAACATACCTGCCACATAAATCTTACTAAAATGTTTGTATTGAAAGGGTAGGTATCTCCTAGTATATCTGAATGATTTATGTGACAACACCAAAACCAACCGAAAGTTGGATGAATGTTTTGCTCAGGTTGTTTCATGTTGGTGTTAAAACTGTGGGTTAGCTTGTGCTCAAGGCTTGTGGAAGACCACAGAAGTCATACAAGAGCTCTGCCTTGGGTCATCCCCAGGTGTTGATCATATGTCAGGTACAAGTGCTTGAGCTAAAACAGTGACTTGGGCTTTATCTGCTGGCTTGACAGTCGCAATTGGTGCTATGTCCAAGTGTTGCATCCAGAACATGCACTCAATGAGGCACTAGAGGGGTGATTGTTTGATGGAGTGTGAGCTAATTCAGATGCTTTGTGCAAGTTAGCAAGGGGACTGTAACCATGAGGTGGTAACATGGGGCAGTAGCCTCTAGATCTGGAAGGGAACATCCCTCCATCTCCTGGGAAGTGTGCTTGGGAGGTGCAAAATCTGCCTGATGTAGCATGCTTCAAATTAGCATTGTAGGTGAGGGTTTCAAAATGGATCTGGCAAAACCAGTGTTGGGGAGTTACCATATCAAATTTGTCACAGAGGTAATTGCTAGGTGGGGTTATACAGCCTGTGTTGTGCAGGAGGTCAGATTAGATCATCACTGTTTCTTCTGGTTTTAAATTCTGTGACTCTAATGCAACCAGTTCCATGCAATCACTGTCCATACTTGTTTATCATCGACACACCCAAATCAGCTTGCATGCTTGTGTGGCTCATACTGTCATAGAGCTGCCTGTTTTCCAGGGCATGAAGACCTTTCCCATAGGTCAGTGTGGTAAGAACCTTTAAAAATTATGTATTTGTGCAACATGGTTTTAATTCAAAGGGAGACAGAGGAATTGAAAATACCAGAAATTCAGGTATTCTTGGCTAACTTAACGTAAATCAATAGAATCTGTTTTAAACTGGGGCAGCACTTCATGTAGATTTAGAAATGGGAATAATAAAAACACTCCATGAAGAATTGTGTGTTATGTAGAATTGTGTTATTACTATGTATTGTGTGTGTTGTTATTATATATTACATATTTTAAAATATATATGTTGTATCCTATTACATTCTTAATGTAGAATTAAGGACAACATAGATGTGTGAGTTTGCACTAAACTGCTCCTGCTTTAAAGCCTTTTATATGATGTTGTCTCTGTTCAAATGAACACTTAGTCTGTTTCTGTCATTGGAATTTCAGTCAGTATTGTCCAAAACTTTACTGCAATTTGATTTATTTGGTATTGTTGTAAAGTTTTTTTGTTGTTGTTGTTTTTGTTTTTTTTCAGTTTAGATATGTGTAAAGAGCTCTATACATGTTCTGGTAAATCTTCATCTCTCCCTTTATTTTTACAAGTGCTGGTTAGAGGAATGGATTTACCTGTATGTTTTAGGCCAAATCTGAATACCTGAGTAGCAGAATCCTGTTTGCATGAGAATTACTGAGGCTAGATTTTCAGACAGAGTTTGTATACATGACATATGTAAAAGCTGTTACATACAAGTCCATATGTAAAAATACAAAAGAAGAAACTAATAGCTTTAAAAGTTGATGGGTTTTGTTTTGTTTGTTTGTTTGTTTGCTTGCTTAAAAACATGACTTAATTTTTAGTTCTGCAGATTGAAATCTCTTTATCATACTGATTAATGTTACTGCAGTGCTTTCTGCTGTGTTTGTGATATATAAAGCTCTGTTTTCCCTGAGTTCATTGCTTCCCACAAGTTATTGTTGTGCCAGACACATTGCTTTTTGAAGAAGGGAAGATGTGATTTTCAAAGAAGGACAAGAATGGGTTGCATGTCAGAGCACTGCTCCCATTTTAATAAGATTTCAGTCAGCAGCACTCTATGCATTTACTGCCCTGCCCCAATTTATCTGTCTGTTCTAATACTTAATTTTATTTGGAGCAATTCAAATGATAGAGTTACTATGGGTAGAGTGTTTGTCATGTAATATTAATTAGTTTGCTGGTAACTGTAGATTTCCCTCCTTTCTTTGCAGAGTCTGGGGTAGGATGATGAGTCTGTTGAGTGTTTTCCTCAGTCAAAATAATGCATTTGAGGTGGTATATAAATTTTACTCAACAAAGCTAATTAAAAAATTACTGAGAAAGCCTTTTAATAAAAAATAATAAATCCTGCACTCAGTGTTATCTTTTATGTCTTGTAAACATTTAAAAAATGTCTTTCCAACAGATGGTCTGCATAGCTCTTCCTGGGAATCAGCTATGCCCATTAAAAGAGGGAGCATAAATAGGTCAGACCAAGCTGCTAACTGTTCTGATGTAATTCAGGAGCACTGGGCACAATAGAGGTTTTTGATACAACAGCACATCTTTCTGGTTATTATGTGAAGAATATTTTGCAACATATCCAAAGGAAATTTGTGTATAGAGCTGTTGCTTTTATTTTGTTTTTCTCTGACACCCCTTGCTGGTTTTGTTTATAAGGTTTGGCTGGATATTTGGTGTGGTTTGGCTGGATATTGATATACTTCCTCTAAAACAAAAATACAGAATTAAAAAGTAATGATTGAAAAAAAACTTATTAAAATCCAGTTTGTCTTTAGAACAACAGGAAGAGGATCATTTTATTCAGGGGGGATGTTGACAGTTGGACGTGATGATCTTAGAGGTCTTTTTTAACTATGACAAATGAAAAAACAAAACCGAACTCAAACCAAACCAAACAAAACAACAAAAAACCCCAAAAAACAAACAACATTGATTTTCAAATTTGAAGGATCATACACAGATAGCAATATGACAGTCTACATTGTGATGTATGGAGGTTGGCTGCGCTGTGAGGATCTATAACCCAGAACTTTATTTGAAATGGATTTTATAAGTGACACTTGTAAGCTGAGTATTGACAGTGATGTATGTTAAATTTATAGGTCTTCTGCTGAGCTTTAGGATCAACTTGTAAATGTCACGTTTTCATTGTTTCTTATTTATTCATTAATGATGATGACAACTACAGACTTAGGTTTCAGAACTCAAATACCTTATAGAAACGTAGTCTATCTCCCTATGTGCTTTTACATTTCTTATTAAGTAATGTAGCACCGTTTTGTCAGAGTAATATTTAGCATTGCAAAAACATACGAATATGCATTGGTTTAGCTTGAGATAATAGTTTCTCTTTCTCCTCTGTTCCTAACCTGTGACTTCTAACCTTATGCTGAACCGTAGAGCTTTTTATCTTCTTGTTGCTCTGTATGTACATATATTCTAGGTTTGTTACTTGAAAATTTACTACAGATGTGAGCACCTGAAAATAAATCTTTTGCTAATCTAGAAATCTGATACGCAAAGGCCAACACTCTCCAGCCACCAGATAAGGTCTGCAAAGTACCATTGAGATGTAAAGTAATCTGTGGGCTGGGTCATCCTGAAAGCTCTTACTGATACGAGATGAGTCTCGATGGAGAAGTCCTGCCCTGACATGTTCATCATATGCCCACTGAAAGCAGGGGGATCGACTCAGAGATAAGGCTGAAGCTAAGGTATTTCCTATGCTGCAGAGGCCGAGGCTGTGAAAAGAGCTAATGCTTCCTTTGGCTGCACTTACTGAAAAACTTAAGAGTTTGTTAGACTAAAGAAGCTAATGGAAGACTGGTGATGGGACACGTAAGCAGTTTTTTAAGGCAAGGGCATGGTTCTTCAGAGGCAGATATAAGCACCTTTGTTTCTTGAGTGTGTGGGTTTAAGTGCAGTTGCTGCTCTGCTGTTGGGAAAAAAAAAAAAAATCAGCTGCTCTGTAACACTGCATTGTCAGAGAAACAACTGGAATGCAGAAATGCCTTTGAACTCAGGATGGATTTGTTTTTGCTTCCCAGGCAGTCAGCATCGATGTTTTTAACAAAAGGGAGAAAGCTGATTACCACAAGGTTTCCTGTTCACGTGGGTAAGAAGCTCTCATAAAGAAACAGGAAAGCAGAAATTCTCACCATTATTTGGTATTCTGCTGGATTTTGTGACGTTCTCACTATATTGTAAATGAAGCAGATATAAGTAACTGCACAATACGGAGGCCTGTGGGGAAGGTAGTAAGAGAAATTAATGGCCAAAAATGCATAATTACACGAAACATAATTACTGCTCCAACCTTGTATTTGCTGCTTGGAGGAACTTGGTGAGAGATGGGTTGGTGGCGGTTCACTCCGGTTCCTCCATGGCATACCGCATAGCTTGAAGTTTTCAGATGTAGAGGAGGTAGTGTGAGAGGTGGTCTTCCTCCTGTTGGAAGAAGGCAAATTCACTGCTGTTGGGGAAGCGTGAGAGTGACTCTGTGTGTACTTGAAGGGCTAGTTCCTGGACTGGCCACTCCTCTCTGCTAAGGCATGTAGCTCTCGCCCCTTCCTTTCCCGCTATGGCTAGAAGAAAGGTTTTTCAGAGGAAAGGCACAGTTGCTGGAAGGACTCCTAAGTGTGCATGGTATTTTGGGGGCCCTAGCTCCGGCGGGCAGGGCAGGGCAGAGCAGGGCAGGGCATGGCATGGCATGGCATGGCAAGGCAAGGCAAGGCATGGCAAGGCAAGGCATGGCAAGGCAAGGCAAGGCATGGCAAGGCAAGGCAAGGCAAGGCAAGGCATGGCAAGGCAAGGCAAGGCATGGCAAGGCATGGCAAGGCAAGGCAAGGCAAGGCAAGGCAAGGCAAGGCAAGGCATGGCAAGGCAAGGCAAGGCAAGGCAAGGCAAGGCATGGCAAGGCAAGGCAAGGCAAGGCAAGGCAAGGCATGGCAAGGCAAGGCAAGGCATGGCAAGGCAAGGCAAGGCAAGGCAAGGCAAGGCAAGGCAAGGCAAGGCAAGGCAGAGCGGGTGGGCTCTGCCGGCCTCCCTGGCGCCGCCGGGTCCCTCCCGTGCCTGGGCACGGGTCAGGGCGGGGGGAAACAAACTCTAGTTTAGTTTATTGATGCGTTTTTCTTGTAAAAGCAGGGCGGAGCGGCCGCTGTGTCCTGCTGCGGCTCTCTAATCACGAGGGCAGGGTACTGAGGCATCTTTATTTCCAGCCGCCTCCCTCCCCCCCCCCCCCTCCCCCCCTTCTGCTCCCACAACTTTCTTTGGCTTCCCCGTTCCGCTGCGATCTCACCCCGGCAGCAACCTCGCTTTCCTTGACCTGCAGCTCTTCCTTTGTGGCACTGGGGTTTGGGCCAGGCAGGGGGGGAAGGGCGAGACGGGGAAGGAGGAGGGGGCGGGGTAGAGGGTGGGGGCCGGGAGGGCTTTGGGGGGGGTGGGCGGTGGAGGAGGCTCCTGTTAGTGCGAGGAGTCCTGCCTGCTGGGCAGCCCCATCGGAACCCGCTGCCCTGCTGAGGATGAGAGACCCAGGTAAGGCAGCAAGAGAGCGGGTAGTTGGTGACCGGGTGCCTTTTTTAAACGCCACAACTTCCCTTCTATTTACTGCAACTCAAGCTTTTTCCACCCTACTTCATAGAGGGACAAGTACCTTTAGGGGGACCGCAGACAGGTGCCAGGCTGTGTGAACAAAACATAACTTTTTAAAATCTAAGTGTTAACATAAGAGTGTAAGGGTTTGGGTGGTAAATGTCTCCATTCTGCGTGTTTAACCTCTGCGTGATTTTAACTGGGAGGAGCAACAGCTTCTAACGTGATCCTGCTTTCTTTCTGCACTGTAACTTCCTTTCTGTGAACAGGGGCTGAGTAGTGAGCTCCCTGCCTGTCTCAGAAAGGATTGTGAGAAGTCTTGGAAACTCTTTCAGCTGTACACTGAGATTGCTACCGAGTATTTCAGAGGTAAATCTAGGTTAGATGGAGAGGAAGTGCTGGTGGTGCTCGGTGGGCGGCCTGGATATAAGGATTTCATGCATGTGGAATATTAGGAATGAGAGCTTTAGCAAAAGCGTGGAAGGAGCTCACATGTAGGACATGCAGGTGACATGGATTACATGACTGAGCTGAGTATTCAAACTTTAAAACTAGAACAAATTTTGACTTACTATGAAGGTTAAATGGGTGCAGCATCTAGAGATGGGAAACCTGATTTTATAGGATAAACCAAACAGGCCTCATGTCATAGTAAACCTGTTTCTTCCCTGTGGTCTGAAAGCTTCTCCCCAGCTTCCAATTGCCTTAATCCCTGCAACTAATACAAGAAAAACAATTAACAAGCTTATTTTATATCAGATGTTCATAACATTTTAGCAGCAGTTCTGTACTGGAAATAAAGTGTGTTGAAGTCCTTAGCTTAAAAAGTCTTATTTTAAAAAAGCAATGACTTAACAAATTCTACCTGCACTTATGTTGAAGTTTGCAGAGAATGAGGTGTTGACTGCATTGGAAAATCTTTGTTTACTAATTTTACTTGACCATAAAAAATACCTAGCATTACATTTTGATTGACATTATACTTTCATTGCTACCAGGACCCATGGCACAGGTCAGCTACAAGAATAGACCTGTTCTTAGTTATCAGTCCTTTTAATTCACATCAGTGCATTTATTGTAATGCCAAATACAGGTTTGTTGTAAATGCTGTTCTGATGTGAACCTACCTGGCAGTACAAATAGCTACAGACAAACAAAAAATGAGATAATACTTAATTAAAATAATCATTAGCATTTAGACCACACATATGAATACACTGTATTTGAGGGAAAACTACTTTCGGCATGTTCTTATCTAGAGCATAAATTCTCTTGGACCAGACTACATAGGTCTTATCTGTGTATGGCAGTGCCCATGCAAAGGTCATCTGTTGCAACAGAGAAAGGTAATAAAGTGTTCTGAAAAAAACCCAGGGTTGTTTTTTTTTTCTAGTAAGATTTTTCGTTTAAATATCAGTCGTGTAAAAGCTATGGTTACAGTATTAACCTGCTTCCACATCTTTGCATACATTACATGCTTGTACTAGAAAAGCAAGCAAATATCACAAGTCAGCTCTTGTGCATACTAGTATGGGTAAGCCCCAGCAACCTGTGATGCATTTGCTTTATTTCCATCTTGGGTGAAGGGATGCAAGGGGAAAGACTCCTCTAACCCTCTAGTTTAGTGCTGCTGTGACTGCCCTTGAGTTCATGAGAACTGGAGTAGGTGTAGGAAGTAGGTGTAGGAAGGGGAGGAATTGTACTTTATTTTCTCGGACAGCAAAAGTTCTTGCTACCGAGTCTGCAATGAAGAAGGTAGAAAAGGGCAGTCCATTGCATTCTTCATATGTGTGTTGGGACTAATCAGCCTGCTTGTGCTACATCCATGATTGCTTCTAAACTTCAGTTCTCTCAGTTGGCCAGCACCTCTGAAAAATGCTGCAAACAGTACCTCTGCTTTGTTAAATAGTTGTTACTTGCTTTGGGAGACTTAGTCAAGGCAGATTTATAATACATGATCCTCTTCTCCTTTTACATCCCTGGGGCTTAGCTACTTTCCTGTTGTTGAGGAAGTTGGGAGGGAGCTGTATTCCAAAACATTCTCTTGGGAAATGAAAACAATCTTTCCTTTTTAAAAGATACCTATACTTTAAAAAAAAAAAAAAAAAAAAAAAAAAAAAAAAAAGTGTGTGGGGCGAGGGAAGAAAAAACAAACAAGCAAAACCATCTTTCAGCCCAGTTTTCAAGTTTGAAGGCTTTTTAGCAGTTAGTAAGAGAAAGATGTATAGCAGTCATTCCCTCTGTCTCTCTTTGGAATCATCTAAGTAACAAGTAACAGTTCTTGTTTTGCTTTATGTCTGGCTTACTGTTACACTGGTGGAGGCCTTTCAAAGTGTCTGACTTTGGCTGGGTTTTTTTCCACTTCCTTTTAGACATGCCTGGGCTGGTTTACATTAGCACTGTATCCATCCTGTATGAGTCAGTAGACACCAGAACTTTACACCTAGAGAAGAAGCCACCACCTGTCTTTTGATGTATTCCTTTTCCTCCTGTTAAAGGAGAGCATTCAAAATTCTAAGTAAAAATAGAGGAATGTGATGGCTTCAGAGCTCTTTGCTGCTCTGGACTTAGGGAAGTAACATTCATTGTTTACCACTCAGTTATATTAAGTCAGTTCTCCACCTTATGTCAGCAGTGACAAAAGTTCAGATGCGCTATTCAGTTCCTTTGTTGCTATCACAAGGACAGCTGCTCCAAAGACAGACTCAGGTGTTCTTATTTTTACTAGTAGGTTGGCTAATCCTGCTCAGTTTTAAAAGGTGACATGGTATAGGTTACCTCAGCCCAAATGCAGTAGGGCATAAAGAATAATTTTCACTTTCCATGGAGAGTAGTTCGTTAACTATGTACATTTTATTCATCTTTTGTGTGAAAAGCAAGATTTTCACTAGCAGTAAAGACAACAGTTCAGATAGACTATTTTTCTCATACATTGTGGTAAATCCTCTATTTACAGCTGAATATACAAATTATTATTGTGATTAGACACCTCCCTTCCCATGCCTTTGTCGTTGTGTAACACTATAGCAAAATGAACAAAGAGCTAGTATGCATGGTCTCAATGTTCAGTCACTTGCATAGGCCTTCCTCTTGTGCATTCTTCCTCTTCCTTGTATGAACTCATCACATTGCAGCTGTCATTTGTCTGTGCCTGGAGAGGAAGATGTGTATTTCTTGTCACTCTTGCTTGCTCACATGCTCTTTCCAACTGTCTTATATTAGCCAGTTGTTCACACAAGCTTTCATTCAGAAGGGGAATAAATTTCACCTCCCAATGGATAGGATGCTCTGAGGAGGCATAAGCAAGCTTGGTCTAGAGACCAAGAAGGACAGATCACAGCCCAGTAGCAGACAGCTCATTTCTCATGAGGGTCCCCATTCTGCTTTTCCAAATTCAGGTATGCTACATTTATTTTTACATCATTAGTTTTCAGACTTAAATTTGGGGAAATCTGTTGCAGTCCTGCTTGTCTGACAGCTGTTTTTCCTCGTGTATGGGAGGACTTCTGTAATTCAAAGAACAGGCAGAAGTGAATCTATCCCCATACAACTCTATTAACACCTAAATAAAACTGCTGTGACAAAAGGGTCAAAAAATTCACAGAGACAATGGAGATGTTTTGAAAGGTGTTACAGGCTAGGATGTGAAAAGCGTTCTTCTATGATGTTTTAGATATTCTGGGGGAATTAGAACAGTGAAGATGCCCAAAGAACAAGTCATGTCTTTACCTATAGATAGAAACACTGGAGGGGAAGAAATACTAAGGTTCAGGAAGAGTTTTAATGTGAAACACGAAGAGTTAGCCCTTCTGTCTTGCTGTTGAGTCTAGCTTTCCCACTCGAAGGAAGACAGAGATGAGGCAAAGAGATAGATCATTGATAGCTACCTTTCTGTCAGTGTAGACAGAAGACACAATTAGGAAGAAGAACGTGGGACTTAGTCCAAGCACAATGCAGGTATAAAGCGGCAGTGTGGATATGCCAAAGTGTATGAAGGTGCAGGTACACATGGAAGGGATTATTATAACAAGGAACTTCAACTGTGGCATGTTGAGTTTTGTAGTGACTTACGAAGAATGGTCATGAGGAGTGAGGAAACAGGTGTTTCCTTCAAGCAGCTTGGCTAAGAGTCTTGCTCTGTTCTGATGAAGCCTTCCAGAAGGAGAAAGAGATGCCGTTTTCTGACAGTGGAGGCAGTGTTCCCTTGATCTTGGATTTGTTGCACTGTTGCAGGCTAGTGCCATGCTCTTGGCTAAGAACCAAAGTTAGTGGTCATGGAATTTCCTGGGCTTGCTTCCTAAGCAGAGTTTTCTTGTCTTCCTCTATATTTGACTGCTAGCTTTGCTATAATCTTTGTCCATTTTTTTTCTTCCAGCAGAGCTCCCATAAAAACCACAGTTTTAATTGTAAAATATCTGGAAAAATTTATGTGGCCATGGACTTATGGCAGTTTTCACTCCCAACATGAGGAATCTTCTGGAAGTTGTAAGACTCATTTCAGATGAGTTCTGAGTGTGCATATCCCCTATATGCTATACCCGTAAATCGCTCGGTGTTCTGGCCATTACAGAATAAGGAACAGATTCCTATTTGATGATTTTGCACGTGGCTTTGCTTTGAAATTAGTTGTGCCGTAGTCAGATCTGCAGCGGCAAACCTCGTTCTTGCTGAGTTGGATTAAAGCCATCATGAAAGCAGTAAAGTCAGAACCACTCATCTGGAAGTGAATTCCCTCATTTTTTAAAAGCTATTTTTAGCCACCTGTTGAAGTTTCCTCCTTTAGCACAACCTTTTTTCTGTGTGTCAGTGAGCTATGTAACATCTCATTTAGGTTTTGGAAAGTTCATTTTAACAGGCTGGATTAACACATCTCTTCAGTTATTAAATGTACTTTTACCTCTCATTGTAATCACACACTGAAATGAAATCAGTCCTTGGAGTGCAGTTGGAAGAGCAGAGAGGATCAAAGTGCTGTAAGTGGTGGGGGTTCTCCCAGCTGGGAACACACGGGGTTGCTCAGTGCTGTAGAGCACTGTGGTGGGTTCACCCTGCTGGCAGCCAAGCTCCCATCCTGTTTCTCGCTCCCTGCTCCACAGTTGGACCAGGGGGGGAATCCAAAGAGCAGATGTGCTGAGGGTGTCTTCTGCAGCGAGCTGGAAATCATGCTTACCTAATGCAAGAATGCCAACTAAAACTATACGAGGCATCTAGTTAATTTATTTGTGTGCTTTCCTGCAGTGTTGCTCATTTATAAGAAGTATGACTCTTCTAGAGAATTCAGGTACAATTCTTTTATTTTTACTAGACATAAATTTTAAGACAAGCTGTCTGTTAGTATAAATCTACTGCTAAATTTTTTTTTGTTCTAAATATGAGTTACATTTTTTTAAGGCTTTTAGGGAATGGGTAGCTCTGTACTTCCATTTTTTGGGGGGGAATTATTTTTCCTTTATTTGTTTTCATATATACTTTAATGTTCTACAGACAAGAAAACAATAGGACTAAATGCAAAGACAATTTTTAAAGGTGTCATAGAACACTAACTGTGCCACGGACCTAAGAAAGTATTTGCTTGCCTATTGCAGTTGGTGCAGTATTTCTCTCTTTACTGTTTCTAACACTGGTGCTTGGTATACCTTGTGTATATCTGTGTCCACTGCTACTGTGTAGTGTAGCTCTTCAATGTGTTTTAAATAATGGAAACTCAAAATATCTTTTGGGAGGTTGTTTGAATTCCTTATAATGATATAGTCAGAAAATAATAGTGAAATACATCCCTTTCTTATACTTCCATATCTAAATTCTTGTGGGCCAAAATGCATTTTCTCATTGGGTCCATGCCCTGGGATTAGCTGATCATTCTCCTTACCTAGTTTGTGCATCTTAACTTTGCGTTGCTCACAGGTGCACAAATCTGTTGTGATGGAGATGGCAGATGAGAGCAGATAAATGAACACACAAATCAATCAGGTCAGTGCCTTTATTATTCTTCTTACATTTTGTTTGTTTCTTCTAGGTTTCCCTTAGTACATCAGTCTTCACTTAGTATTCCCTTTCTCAGTACTGTATAGATTATTCCAGGTGGCATCTTACCAGAGCTGCACAGACAAAAGCTGTCATCTTCTTGACTCCCTGGCAAAACCTATTCCATAATGACACCTCTTTCTCTGGCTGATGTACTTACTCTTTGTACCCCGCTCAGGGGTACAAAAGGGTACACTCAGGGCCGTCCTTTGTGTTAACTCACTCTTGGTGTATTTATCTTATGCTTTATTGCCTTTTTCCAACTGCACTATAATTTCAGACTATGTTTGCAGGTCTTTTGTATTGCTTCTGAGTCTTCAGTGATGTATGTACCATCACTGCCCCATTTACTCTCATTTGCAGATGTCATTAATTCATTTTTAATTCCCTTTGTAGGTATTGAAGTTTAATAACATGGAATTCATGAGTTAATACCTCTACATAGCTTAAGCCATGTGTACTATGTTGTGTCATTGTTTTTACCTGACTATAAGTTAATTAAATTTGAAATGAGGTCCTTGAAGGTTTACAGTTGAATGCATTCTATAGTTGCAACATCCAGCACTTTTTTGTTCAGGTGTTTAACTTGAGGTTTTTGGTTTGTTTGTTACTAAAGCAGCGGTGACAGAATGGAAGTGACGCTACTTCCTCCCTTATTGAATTTCTTTAAGGGTGCTTGGGACGGCTTTTTTGCTATTTTTCTTTTTCTTTTTTTTTTTTTTTTTTACTACTTAGCAGCAATTGGACATTATTGGTGAAGCTGTTTAGCTAACAAGTAAAAACCATTGTGTTTTTAAGTCTATTATACCTTGTAATCTAGATCCATTATTTTCTACGCCAATTATGCATCCAGTTTGGACCATTCCACTATCATAAAAATTAGTCCAGTGGAGGGCTACCAAGATGATCAGGGGCTGGAGCACTTGCTGCTGGAGGAGAGGCTGAGGGATATGGGCTTGGTCAATCTGAATAACAGATGACTTCAGTTTGATGCAAAAGAAAAGCAGGGTAGTTATGGAGAGGGTCAGGCTCTTGCTGAGGTGCACAGTGGGAGAGTAATTTGAAATGGTAGTTAATGGAATATATGGGGAAAAAATTCCCCTATGAGGACAGCCAAACAAGGGAACTGCTTACTCAGAGAGGCTGCATGTTCTCCATGCATGGGGGTTTTCAAGACCTAACTTTACCAAAAGTCCTGAGCAATCTTGACTGTTGTGAGCAGGAGATTGAGCTAGAGACGCCACCATCCATTCTGTACCGTTCTAAAGTTCTGTACCATTCATCAGCCTTGTAACTCTGCTGATATTTCAGATTGTTCATGTCTCAGGGTTTGCTTTCCTGTTAAATAACAGTAAGTACACTGGGTTAGCTCTGCTTTCATAGGTCTTTTGAAAGGCAGGTTGCATTTCCAAACATGCCTAATACATACACCAGCAGATCTGGTTTTGTCTACCAGTAAGTGCTTTTTGTAAAGAACTAATTTGGTCATCTTTTAAAATGAGGGTAGGAATGCTTATCAGCTGGTCTTCTGTTTCCAGGATGTCTAACAACACAGCACATTACTATGATTAATTTATAACTGAAAGTAGGGTTTTCTGAAAGAACTACAGAGCTTCGATGAAATGTGGCCAAGTTGGAACTTAAGTGATGTATATCTATTATTTCACTTCCCATCTGAGGTCCTGCTTTCTTAACTGTAAATAGTGGACAGCCACTTTTATGTTGCCTGTTCCAGACACTAGTGCTCAGTGTAGCTTGTGTATATCTTTATTCCTTCTTAGTTTACTTTCTTGTCTGCATTATTGCTGCTACATTAAGATATTTAAGGTATAGGATGATGAGCTATGACATCTCTTTTTGTTTGTTTCTGGCACAGGGGGGCTGCAGTAGCTTTCTTGTTTCACTCTTCAAAAAGGACAGATTGAAATACCTTGACTTTAAAACCTACTACACAATTTCCAAAAAAGTGTTACTAAATTTAAATGTCTACCATGGGAAAAACCCCACTCATTTGCATATTCATTGTAGCACAACAAGAACAGCTTTTCTTTCATTCTGTCCGTGTTTTTATTTCAGACAGATAAAATCATTGGTGCATTTGTGTTTTTATGTGAATGAAATGTCTCCTCTCAATTACTCTTTCAAAGCAGGCTTGCTAATTCCTGTTGTCCTAAAAAATCCATTATTTGTCACAAAAAACCTGCCAATGTTATGCCTTTTTCCACTAAAAAACCAGAATGTTGACCTCAGAGTTTTATGAGTTCCTAAGAACTATTTTTATATCAGTACTGTACTGTATAATTCATACATAGCAGAACAGGATAGTAAGCAGTGTTAACACTAGGTTGTGCCTGCCAAAATATATTCATAAAATTCATTGGGGACCAAGATAGTTGCATGATTAGAGCACTGGTCTGGGAAATGAAACACCTGGCTTCCCATGCCAGATCTGCCATGACATGTCTGATGTTTGCAAAAGAAAAGCAATCTTATTTATTCTTGTCTAGGGAGAGGAATATCATTACCCACTTATGTAAAGTGTTTATACAGTACTTCTCACTCGAAAATTTTTAAGCATTACTAATTTTACTTTCTGACTCAGCTTAGAAAATCCGTAGATTCCTTAACCAGTAGCATGGGTGTTCATGGGCTTTAATTCAGAGGAGTTGATGGCAATGTACCTCACACCTCTGTCTTCAAATGTGATACAGGACTTTCTGGATGTAACACTATTGTCAGTTTTATTTGGAAAGTCAGAGTAAATTACTTGGACTTCAAGAATATTAAATTATCTGGAGGTTTTTGTTGTTTTGGGAAGATGGGAGGGGTGGTGCTGTTTGGTTGGTTGTTAGGGTTTTTGTGTAATGTATAAACTTAATCAGTTAAATGCCATGATGCTACTTTGCTTTTTCCTAGCTGAGAGACTTAAATAAAGGGTGATTGAAGACTTTGCCCATGTAATAACTTTTTAAAAATTGTTCTGTCACACTGGTCATGGAAGAATCTCCAGCCTTCTCATGGCCTGTGGGGAGGCTGTTGGAGAAGGATGTAATAATTTTGAAGTGGATGATTCAGACTGATGGGAGAAACATCTCCATTCCATGTGTAAGGATTAGAAACCCAAAATCAGCTCATGTAGAAATCAAGCTACAGGACGTAAAACCTGCTGGGATTTCAGAAGGGACATTCCCATCTGCAGACACTCTGCCTGTGGCTGAAGAGTGGGTTGATTTCTCACAGTTTCCAGAATTTTTATTGGCAGTTCAAGTCTGACTATTGATAGTTACATAGATGAAATGTAAAACAAAACCTAATTTTCCCTTGGCTGATTGTGCTGTGTTTGTACCTCCTGCTGTATGTAGTTCTGGGATATGGGATAATGCTGGAACTCTTAAGTCAGTAACACTGCAAAAATGTGCGTGAGTTATGCAGCAGGATGTTTAAGTGTAATGTTCTCGCCTAAAGCCATCTGGTTCTTGGATTCTTTTCCAGATCTCTGACTTATTTTCTGATTTTGTAATGTAATGGAACATTTGTTATTAATTAGAAAAGAAAAGCCCTTAATGTCGTTATTCAAGAAAAGCATCTAATATAAATCTCAGGGAACTTAACTTTATTAATTCAGAGTAGGGTGGTCTAATTCACAGCACCTTTTACAGCCTGCCTTCACACAGCTTTCCACTATAGCCTTAGGGAAAAGGGGGGGTGACTACAGGGGAAACATATGGAAGCTTTACAATTGAATGTCTCCCTAGGTGGTTGTACACAGCCTGATAAGGAAGCTTTGAGCTTTGTATGTACCAGTTTCTGCATACTGGTACAAAAAGGAAAAGAAGGCAGAACTGATGATCCCAGAATATGGCTAATCAGCAGCACTGAATTACACAGCATAATATAGGTGTTATGAACCTTCTGTCACCACTGGAGAGTTTGGACCACTCTAGCGCATAAAAAACACTCCTAGTCATAGTACATAAGCATTCCTTCTCTGTTTTCTAATAGCAGCCCAAACTGGCTTTTTATTCTTAGCCAAATGTGGAAAGGTGGGAAAGATGGGACAGATACAGGCTTCTGTGGTACCTCACATGTTGCACTCTTGTAGACTTATCCTTGAATCCCATGCTTTTGCCAGACTGACCTTGGCAAAAAGTTTTAACCTGGTTAATAGAAATCCAGTTTTGACCACCAGCACCTTAAGGAGACTCTGTAATGTTCTGCTGGTGCGGGGCACACTGTTTCAGTCTCACAGTACATTTATAAATGGAGCTTCAGTGGAGACTTTGAGAGTGTGTGAATTGTGCATGATCAGACCTCAGAGAAGCAGATTATAATTTTTTCTGGTTCTCTGCTGCTGAGACTGGGCAAATGGAAAATCTCAGTAACAGGATTAAAGATCACTACAAATTACATTTACAGAAACACTCCACTGGATGTATTTGAGAAGATAAATTTGAGAATCTCACACACCTGGTGAAACCTTTATTTCCTTTCCTTCACCTCCCTTCCTTCAGAAACTACCTACTAAATTTTACTGGATGTAGGAACGTTTAAAATTGCTCTGAAATTTACATATCTTTGACAGATGAACCGCACTGTACATGCAATTAAGTTTTTGTTATTACTATTTCTTTGAAGTGGGGAGGGAACAATAGGACTGAAGTTTGATGGAATATGTTTAATATAAACCTTCTGACTCAGTCCAGGCCTTAGAAAAAGCGCTTTCAAATTGTGTTGTAACGGAGGTTGATACCTCTTTACTCTAGCAATATATGATCGTAGAATCATAGAATGGTTTGGGTTGGAAGGGTCCTTAAAGATCATCTGTTCCAGTGGAACTGGGCAAGACAGCTCACACTAGGCCAGGTTGCTCAAAGGCCCATCCAACCTGGCCTTGAACACTTCCAGGGAGGGGCATCTACAGCTTCCCTGGGCACCCTGTGCCAGTTTCACCACCTTCACACTAAAGGATTTCCTTCTAATGTCTAACCTAAATCTATCCTCTTCCCCTTCATTTTATCTCTACATACCCTTATAAAAAGGTCCTCCACAGCTTTCCTGTAGGCACCCTTCAGGAAATGGAAGGCCACTGCAAGGTCACCCCAGAGACTTCTCCAGGCTGAACAAACCCAACTCTCTCAGCCTGTCTTCATAGAAGAGGTGCTCTGGACCACTGATTTTCTTTGTGGCCCTCTTCTGGACTAGCTCCAAAAGGTCCGTGTCCTTGTGCTGAAGACCACAGAACTGGACTTGTTACTCTGGGTGGGATCTCAGGAAAGTGGAGTAGGGTGGGAGAATGGACTACCTTGACTTGCTGGCCACACTTCTGGTGCAGTCCAAGATATGCTTGGCTTACTGGGCTGCAAGTGCATATTGCCAGCTCACGTTGAGTTTCTAATCAACCAGCACCCCCAGGCTCTTCTCCTCATGGCTGTTCTCAATCCATTTCCCTCCCAATCTGTAACTGGTACTGTATATTGGTAGGTGTTTGCTAAGAGGGGCACAGACCTTTAGATACACTGTCCAGTTCCGAAACCTTGGAATAAGAGAAGAAAGTTATTTACTTGCTCCCTTTTTCTGTGTCAAATCCAACTTTATTTTTTCCTTCTGTTATAGTGGGAATTTGGACTCCTGCTGCTTAGATTGCCTTGCAGTGATGTTAGGGCAAAAAAGCTGGCAGGAATGTAAGCTGTTGCGTGGCTGAAGAATAAATCAGCAGTGGCTTGTGTACTCTTTTACCCTTCCAGTTGTTAAGACTGGACAAGTGGCTTTGCAAAGTACTTTGAGATGTGTTCAACAAATGAAATGGAACTGACTCTGAAGTGTTAAGTTTAGATCACAAAGTAAGGATTCTTCATTCAAAAGAAAGCATTGGTTTGTTTTCAGTTTGTTCCCTGATCTTGACTTCCTCAGAAATTTCAACATCTGCATGGCTGGAAGAAAGAGTAGCAAATACAGCCTTAGGTTCACTTTGGGAAATTGAATAAACAGTTAAGGATATGTTTCAGAATCAGTTGTGTGTTGCCAAGGGTTTGCCCCATGAGTGCCACGTTATGCAGTGAGATTTCTTCCAATGTGAAAATAGTCAGGCCCCTGTCAGAGTTAGAGGAAGAGGAAAAGAAACAGCGATGGTGAAGGTGTATTGATAGGACAGGTACCAGCTGTGTGGAACTTGTTTCAGGTAATAGTGTTAATGATAGTTTTATGTAAAATTCAGTCTGGGTCCATCTTATGACAAATTCAGCTTCAGAGTACTGGATGAGATGCCTGAAAAATAGCTGTCTCTGAAGGGTAGCCAGCACTACCTTCTTGTGTAGGTTCTTTGAACAGACAAAATGCTTTTCTGTTGCTTAAAAATAGTCTTAAGGAAGACTGGGGGTGGGGTTGTAATGAGCAGGAATGAGCATCTTAGTGCATAGTAAGAATATCCTTGTGAAAAGTTAATCACAGTTTAAATAATACTAGTTTTCTAAAACTTTCACTTTTTTAAAAAAAGCTAATTTATGTCAGTGGGGATTTAAAAGTTTGGTTTCCAGTTTATATTATAAAATTTTCTAATATATATTTTATGAATTAGGTACATTACAGTTAAATTAAATCATGAAGCATTCCACAATTCTGAGCAGGTTGAAAACAAATAAAATAAAAAAAAAAAAAAGAAACAAGAAGTTCCTTTTCATTGTTGCTGCTCTTTTCCAGTACATTCTAGATTTGGCCCTTGCTTTTGTAAATATGATCCTTTGCACCACATCTTTTAAAAAGTATCTGCGTATCAACTTAAATTTCTGGAAAGAAATTTTAAGATTGCTTGTTCTCTGGGACTTAAATGTGGCAGTTGAGAGTGCTGCTTCAGCTGCATTCTCAGGATTGAAGCTGGAACAGGCAAGATCGATGCCTGCAAACAGTGACAGTATTAATTGTTCCCTACAAATAGGTAAGTAGCTGCATTAGTACAAAATGGCAGGAGGGAGAAGGTTAATGAGGGGCTAATTTGGTCCTCAGAGGGACCACGGAACTGGCTGGAAACAGCTGCCATACTGCCTGCTCTCAGATGCACAGGGTGATGCTGTGGTGAGCCTGGCAGTTTTGGTGAAGAGAGGGAACAGAAGAAGACTGGTCCATAGGGAAGATAATAAACAGTCCAGAAAAGAAAGGACAAAGAAAAATATCATAGGCCTGGATCTCTGAGAGAGGATTTTTTTTTATTTTTTTTATTTTTTTTTTCCCTCCTGGTTTGATGGTTGGACCTGGTGGTCTTAGAGGTCTATTCCAACTGTGACAGTTCCATGTTGCTGTGTTACCAGCCAGGAGGGAAAAAAGGGAAAGTTCAAGCTGGAACTGCAGTCTGGAGGACAGGACACAGGCACCTGCATGCCCTTGACTTCTCTGTGTGAACCTCAAGGCTTACAGTTAACTCAACATGTTATAGTGTATGTGTAGCTTGGATACTGAAACAACACAACTGTGTTAAGGACATGAACTAGCCAGCTCTGGTGGTAAGTGAAGTATGGATGCTGGCTTTATGTGGTAGCATCTGTGTTTCTTCTGGTGGCATTATTCAAAGTATGAATGAAAATAGGAGTTTGGCTGGTTGATGTCAACAATACGAGAGTCAAGGTGTTTAAAGCTATGTAGGGTATGAATAATTTGAGCAGTTATAATCTTTGGTACATACCATGATGTTGTCACCTAGAAGTCAGTCTCTTTCTCTAGTTCTGAAGTGTTCTCTTGTGTTCCTACTTGAATGCTAGTAGTTGTTGGCAGTATTTATATACAAAACTTTTCAGCAGATGCCTGTGTCTGCGTTTTGAACTGCTGGGTCCTTCTGTGGCTGAAGATACTCATTAAAGCCCCAAAAATGCTTTAGTCAAAGCCTGCCTACCTACTTCACGGAGAGGATACTCCTAATGTCTTTCCTACTGCTTTCTCCTGAAAACACTTTCCCCTGCAATTTGTACAGTTAGCTGAGGAGAAGGGGGAAACCAACATCAAACCATTCAGCTTTAAGAACCATGGTATACGTCCCAGAGATATATTTGAGAACACAAGGATTAGTTATATACAGGGCAGAGTGACCCAAGTTTTAATATAGCAGAGACCAGTGGTGTACTATATGTATAGATTCACGATGCTAACAGCAAAAAAAAGCTAGCCTTGCCAGCTGCACAGCCAAGCACTGTCCCTCAGTGCTGTAATGGGTCAAGCACCGTAACTGTGAAACCAGAATGCTCCTAAGAAAGTCAAAAGGGAGGATCAAAAGTGAAAGAGAACCTTCTGTTCAGTAGGTTACGGTATGTCGGTCTCAGATGATAAGGGAGGAAGAAGGGTATGTGTTTTGTGAAAGCATTACACATTTGTGACAGATACAAAGAAGACCAGAAGGGACAAAAGTTATTGGGGTGCAGAACATGCAAAGCACTGCCAGGGAAGTGTTACAAATGTGTCTCCAGTTCCTACACTACTTCTTCAACTTCCCGTGATTTAGCACCATCAGAGACAAGTATTATTTCAATATTAAGATGACGTTAAAGATAATACTTTTTAATATATAAAGACTTTAGAGGTCACAGAAACTATTTTTGTGAGTGTAAATTAAAATGATGCAGCAATGTAACTCTTCACGTGAATTGTGAGTGATCGTGCTACAGAAATGGTGAAGCAATGGAATATGAAAAAAGTAACTTCCACTATCATTCTGCCAATTCTTTGAGTAATGCATCATATACTGTATACAAATGCTACATGAGTGAGGACCATGCTCCATGAAGAACTAACAAAAACAGCTTTTGCTTTGGTATCAGCAAGTGTTTGGTCCTAAGTAATGTGCAGGGTTGAAAAGTAAGCCATGTGTTAAATGGACTAATGCAGTGTTGATCCTTTTCTGTCATGACAATTAACATGAGTAAAATATTTGCCCTACTTTAAATAGACAAGGAGGTACTGTATTTTATTCCTTTTGAGAGTAATGTTCCGGTATGGACAGTAGATAGCCCAATATTTATTTACTGAATCTTATGTAGATTTTTCACTGTGCTAATTACTGCATGAATGCTCTTTATAAGCCATATTCACAGCAAATCTTTTTTCTCTGCATGTTAGTAAAACTGATCGTAAGGAGGATGTACACATTTTGAAGTGTTAAGTACTGTGTGAGATACATTTAATGCCTTTTAAATTATAAATTTTCTCTTGTCGTGACCCCTGCTGGTTTTTTATATATGTGCATATGTGGGCATTCATTTGTATGATATAAATATAAAATATGTATTTTATTAATTGCTTTTGAAGTAATTTCCTGTGCTGTCCTGGCTTTCTCAGAGAATTAGTAATGTTTTTTGTGTTATTATTTGATGATTTAAAGCAAAAAACATTACGCTCAAGGAGCGGACAATCTCATGAGGTATGCATTTTCCATGGAACTATACTCTGGACTCAACTATCTGTGCAACTCTTGTTTATTTAATAGTATTGCATGAGTGAAAGAAGGGGTTGAATTTGCTATTCAGAATCCAAGACAAGTAGTGAAGCTGCCTTGGGCTTGGTAGAGACAGGCACATAATGGTGGAAATACTGTAAATTAATCTCAAAATGTTTGAGCTGTTTCCGGTTTGAATTTTTAACTGGAGCTTTCAATTTTGCTTATAAGCATCTATAATTGCATTATTGAAATTAAGTTTTGAGTGTGTGTATACGCGAATGAAGATTAATTGTCCAGTAGACACTCTAAAATGTACAGATCTTAACTTTTATTATTTTTCAGAGATGTCATAGGGAAGAGGTCATATAAAATGAGTACTCTTAACCAAAAAAATCTGGAATACTCTGGTTTAAAAATGGCTGTTCCATTTGCAGAAATTTCTGACATTTGAGAGAACTGTTACGCACTTCTTCCTGTTGAAAAAGGATTTCTTTAAATCAACTGGAAAAGAACAAAGAGGATATTATTCAAGTTCCTGCATCTGAACTTAAAATTAAAAAGAACCTAAAGGAGATTGTTGTGGGAAGAGTAGTTACAAGGAACAGGCTTAATCTTGTACTAGGATTTGCTAGATACCTTTTTTGCGCCCATGACTTGTGCAGAGCTGTGGACTGGTCTAGAAAGGTAACCATTTCAATAATTACATTTAGTTCAATTAGTTTCATATTTGTCATTACTGGCTACTTCTACTTTGAATTGCTTTTGATGCTGTCTTTACAAATCCTATTGCCAGCTGACATATGTTTGAGTATGGTTTTGTCATGCTGCAGACACTTGATTGTCTGCAAATTTTACAGCTATTTGCTTTTGTATTTGTATAAGTGGCTGAAAAACTATGGAGCTACTTGAACAAAATGCTGTGCCTGACAGTACAGATCATGTTGGATTATTAGTAAAGTGCACAGCAAAAGAAAATATGTCTCTAAATGTACTAGTGTACCCTAGTGTTACTGAAATACTGAAAAACCTATCTACATAAATTCCTATTCGGTGAACAGATTGAAATGTGCCTGCCTGTGCAGACTTTTCTGTGCCAGTCCAATTGATGATAAACATTTACCAGTATTTATTTTGACTTTTTTGGTTGTTCATACAATGGAGGTTCCATTGCTTAAAATATAAGCCTCACAGTGACTCAGAAAGAAAACTGAATTCATGAAATTGAATTTCCTGAACAGTGTGTATCTGTGTGCTGTGTGTTTCCTTCCAAGGCAGTTGGCATCAGAAGAGAGTTTGAGGCATCATGCAGAAATCTTCATAGAACCATGGTTAGGGTTGGAAGGGACCTTAAGATCAAGATCAAAGCCCTCTGCATGGGCAGGGACACTTCCCACTAGACCAGGATGCACAAGGCCTCATCCAACCTGGCCTTAAATACCTACAGGGATGGGGCACCAATCCCAATAGGCCAATAGGCTCCCTAGGCAACCTATTGCAGGATCTTACTCATGGTGAAGCATTTCTTCCTAAAATCTAACCTAAATCTACCCTTTTCCAGTTTAAAACCACTACCTCTTGCCCTATCACTACTGTCTCTGGTGAAAACCCCCTTCCTAGCTTTTCTGTAGGCCCCTTTCATGCACTGGAAAATCTCCATAAGGTCTCCCTGGAGCCTTCTCTTCTTCAGGCTGCATAGCCCCAACTCTCTCAGCCTGTCTTCATAGCAGAGGTGCTCCAGCCCTTTGATTATCTTCTTGGCTTTTCTCTGAACCCTAGCAGGTCTGTATCTTTACAGTGCTGGGGGCTCCAAGGCTGTATGCAGTACTCCAGGAGTACACAAAAGAGCAGAGGGGCAGAACCATCTCCCTTGCCCTGTTGTCCATACTTCTTTTGGTGAAGCCCAGGATGCAGTTGGACTTCTCTGCTGCAATCACACACTTGGGGCTCATGTCAGACTTCTCATCTACTGACACCCTCAAGTCTGTTTCCTCAGGGCTGCTCTCTGTCCATTCTCCCTCCAGGCTGTATTTGTACCTGGGGTTGTACTCATCCATGTTGAACATCATTAAGTTGGCATGTGCCCACCTTTGCAGCCCATCAGAATCCCTCTGGATGGCCTCCTTTCCCTGTCCATACAATGCATCTTGGTATCTTCAGCAAACTTGCTGAGGATACACTCTGTGCCATTGTCCTTTTTTCTGACAGCTATGGTAAACATCACTGATCCCACTGATCCCTGAGGAACACCACTAATCACTTGCCTCTGCTTGGACACTGAACCATTGACCACAGCTCTCTGGGTATAGCCATCCAACCAATTACTTTCCCAAGGTGTGGTCCATCTGTCAAATCTACATCGTGTCAGTCTGGAGACCAGGAGATCATGTGAGACAGTGTCAAATGTCTTGCACAAAGCCGTGTAGATTTCATCAGTTGCTCTGCCACTATCCACCATCTCTGTAGCCTTGTTTTAGAAGACCACCAAATTGCTCAGGCATGATTTGCCCATAGTGAAGCCATGTTGGCTGTCACCAGTCACTTTCTTATTTTCCATGTGCCCCAGCAGATTTTGCAAGAGGACATGTTCCATGATCTTGCCAGTCACAGAAATGAGACTGATGGGCCTGTTGTTCCCTGAATCTTCCTTTTTCCTCTTTTTAAAAATAGGGGTATGCTACCTTTTTTCCATCCAGGGGGAACCTTACCAGACCACCATGACCTCAAAATATGATGGACAGAGAGGCTTAGCAACTGCATCCACCAACTCCCTCAGGACCAATTGATGGGTCCTATCAGGTCCCATAGACTTGTACACCATCAGGTTCTTTAGATAGTCACAACCTTGTTCTTCTTGCATAAAGTTTTCTGACAGCACCAGATACAAACATGCAAATATCAACTGGTATCAACTGGAGGACAGCAAAGTGGTGGAGGCCATTTTCAATTTCTCAGACTTCCAGCTCACTACTTTGGTATCACAGAAAAAAATAGTTTTCACTATTGCAAAGTATTTTTTTCTTGTTCTTCTAGAAAGAGGAAGAGGTTTTAAGTGGCATTATTTAATAATATTTATTTCAAGTGACTTACACCATGAAGAGCAAGAACTTACTTTGATAGACCTATTTACTGTCTTTAGAAGGAGAGGAGTTAGGGTAGGACAGAGAACTTATGCTTGAGAATTTTCTTTATTTAACGTGTTTCATTAATAATTTTTTTTCTAAATATAAACCCCCTTATAATAATTATTAAAACCCAGCCAAGCATTTTTTTTATTTTAGTCTTCTTCTGTTGTAAACTCCGCTAACAGCTTTGTAGTAACCAAAGCTTTTTTTTGTAGGATACTCATTTTCCAGTATTCATAGTCAGATGATTCATCACAGAGGGCTGTATCAAGGGTGTATTTTGCAACAATGTTTGTTTTCTATCAAATCTGTTAAAACTGTAGTTTCAGGAATAGCATCCAGTATTGTGGGAAAACTCAACAGAAAGTAATGCCACATCACCTGCAGTTTGCCATCCATTTGCAAAGATTTCAGTAAAATTGGTCAGCGTTTTTGTGGTGTATTGAGCAGGTAATAAGAAAGACAGGGCAATGAAAAGATGCAGGACTTGAGAAGCCTGGAAATGTCAAAATGCACTGGATCCTGCTTATTAAATACTTCAAGATAAGAGGTTTATGACACATAGCTAGAGGGAAATTGTGGAAGCTTCCTGCAGGAACTGAATTTACAGTAGCATAGGTAATTTTGCTGTCTAGGCTTTTGCTTTATGTTTGAGGAACTGAATTCCCCTTGGGGAAGTTGTGCATTCAGTTTTGAACTGGCTGGATGGTAAAGATTACTAGGCAAAACAACTTAGATCTTCCTAAAACAGCAAGTTTAACCTAGGTGAGTGTCACTTGATCTACAAATTATTGACTTGCAGTAGTGAAAGTGCTGGACTGGAAGCAGCACAGAGGTATACAGCCAGGAGTGTAAGGCTGGGTGATGCCTTGTAATCCATAAACACTCAAGTTGTGCACAGAGCCTTGTGTATCCAAAACCATCTTAAAACCCACTACTTTCCTATAAGCTGCAGACCTCAACTTGTTCTCTGCTTGTTCTCCACTCACTCTGGAGAATGTGTGGGTGCAGGGGCATCTGTAAGGAGTGCCCATCAAAAGCTCTGTGAAGAGCTTTTAAAGAAAGAGTGAGGAGAACATCAGGGTGTCAGAGATGCAGCTGACCTTGCTACAATGAAATAGTTAATAGCTGAACTACGTCTTTATTTTGTTAAGCAAGCAGATGCTCCCCGTGGGGAATTTTGCTGCCACAACTGGGAGCTCTGAAGTTGTTTAGCTGCATTTAAAAATCATTTTAGCTGTAGTTTTGGAAGCTACATAATGGAAATTCAAATAGAGTACTTTAGGGCATGAGCTGACTAAGAAAAGCTGGAAAGATGTTTTCTTTCAAACAATTGATCAAGTACATTCTAAGGGGCTTAGCTGATGGATTTGGTGGATGTGTGGGGGTTCTTTTGGTTTCATTGATTGCTTTTTTTCCTTCCTGAAAGCATCAGATTTTGGCTTACAGTGGAAAAAAGAGTGCTGGATTTGGTGCATCACTGATTTGACCTGGCAATGCAAGTTTTATTTTTCTGTAGTTACTGTGACAGCAGATTATGTGGGTCATGCTGGACACAAAGATTCTTATATCACTCTAAGTACAGCTTTGTTGGTAGATGACAATCCTATCTTTGGATATCAGAAACAATTTTCTGATGAAGAATTTCAAAAAACAACACAAGAATTATGGGGTGCTTTTAAAAATTATTATTAAATTAGCATAATATATATGTAGTATCTATTTCAGAGTGGCCCTTGCATAGTGATCTCTATTTTGAAAGACGGGTCATTCTCAGAAGCGGCTGAAGTTGATGGAGCAAGCTAAGGTGATATAAAAAATGGTGATGCTGTTGGTAAAAAAGTTGATCTGGATGACCCTACACCTTGTATCCAACAGCAGAATGGGGATCACCTTCCTGCTAAATGCAGAGGATTGAGTAAGGTACATTCTTGGGGTAGTTTTTCATTCCTTTCTTTCCTAAGGGGACAATGGAGTGCCCATCACCTCAGAATGGTCCTTGCAAGTTGGAAAGGAACAGAGAAGAGTCTTGTCATTCTAAGATTTATAAGGGATAAAAACCTGCATTGAACCATACTGGTTTTTTTCCCTTCTCAGTTCATTTCATAGAATCACAGAATCACAGAAGGTTCAGGGTTGGAAGGGACCTCAAAAGATCATAGAGTCCAACTCCCCTGCCAGAGCTGGGTCACCTATAGCAGGTCACACAGGAACACATCCAGGTGGGCTTTGAATGTCTTCAGGGAAGGAGAGTCCAAGACCTCCCTGGGCAGCCTGTGCCAGCGCTCTGTCACCCTCTCAGTGGAAAAATTCTTCCTCATATTTATACGGAACTGCCTATGCTCCAGTTTATAACCATTGCTTCTTGTCCTGTTGTTAGCCACCCCTGAGAAAAGCTTGACTCTGTCCTCCTGGCACTCGCTTTTACGTATTTATAAACATTTATAAACATTATAAACATTACGTATTTATAAACATTACGTATTTATAAACCCCTCATGCTCCTCCAAGCTGAAGAGCCCCAGCTCCCTCAGCCTTTCCTCACAAGGGAGATGTTCCGCTCCCTTCATCATCTTGGTCACTCTGCACTGGACTCTCTCAAGCAGTTCCTGTTCCTTCTGGAACTGAGGGACCCAGAACTGGACACAATATTCCAGATGTGGCCTCACCAGGGCAGAGTAGAGGGGGAGCAGAACCTCTCTCAACCTACTAACCCACCCCCCTTCTAATGCACCCAGGATGCCATTGGCCTTCTTGGCCACAAGGACACATTGTTGGCTCATGGTCATCCTTCCATCCACCAGCACCCCCAGGTCCCTTTCCCCTGTGCTGCTCTCCAACAGCTCAGTCCCCAGCCTGTACTGGTACCTGGCGTTGTTCTTTTTCAGATGTAAGACTTTACACTTGCCCTTGTTATAATTCTTTAAATTTTTCCCTGCCTAACTCTCCAGCCTGTCCACTTCCCTCTAAATGGCAGCACAGCCTTCAGGTGTGTCAGCCACTCCTCCCAGCTTTCTGTCTTCAGCAAACTTGCTGATGGTACACTCTATTCCCTCATCCAGGTCATCAGTAAATATATTGAATAGTACTGGTCCTAGTACTGACCTTTAAGGGACTCCACTAGAAACAGCCTTCCAACTGACTCCATCCCATTTGCTCCAATTGTGTTTCACAGAAGAGGAGATAGAAAAAAATAACTCTGTGTCCTCTTTCCGTCAATTCAGTGATAAAAACAGTGATAATTTGCATTACTTAAATTATATTGTGAGTAATTGTAAGGATGGCGGGCAATGAAGTAGGATCAAATCCTGCTTAGTATTCACATGCCATTCAAGTGCTTGTAGCTCATAACAGTGTATTAATACCAGTTATTTATTTTTACCTAAGGTAAAATTGTGTTTGCATTTCATGTGTTGAGACTAGGTTGAAATGAAGACAGTATTTTGTCCTAAGCATGGTCTCTGCACTACCCCGTTTCCATCTCCTGCATTACTGTTACTTTGCTCACTCACTGGGGTTGGAAGTGGCAACATCTTCCTCCTTTGGAGAGCACAAACAAGGCTGTGCCTCCATATATGTTGTGAAACCAGTGTGTACATGTTGGCTTTCCTTGGTTACTTTCAGGTCTCGTTTTTATGCTTTTCTTCTCACGTTGCCTAAAATTTTCTTCTCCATAAATGTGTGTCTGGTGATAGAGCCATTATTCAAGCCTTCAGATACACTCAGAAGCACAAATTAGCACTGTACTCCATTCTTCAAGTGTGAATTCTCAGATTAATTTTTCAAAGGAAGATCTTTACCATTATTACATCCCTTCTTTTCCTTTTGGTAAAAATTTTATTTTGTTATATATTCTAAAACTGTTTCTACTCACTGGAATACCATTAGATTTCCTGTTCCATGACATTTTTTGAACAATCTTGTAGTGCCTTTTCATTTTGAGACACTTTTTGCTGTGATTAAAGTGGGAGGATTTTGTTTGTCTATTTTAAGGAATTGTTTTAAATATTCACAAGTGACTGCAAGTGTTAATTTCCTGTCTTAAAAAAAAATATTCAAATTGTTTATAAGTACTGCAAACAGATTGAACACATCTTCTGCAAATTTTTCAGATTAAAAGTATGTCTAGCAAACACTTGGTATTTTTTTTTCTAGAACATGGATGGTCATGTCCTGGCTTGTGTTGGCACATTATTTGTTTAGTATTGCACAAGCATATGAAGTGACTATCTACTATAGTCTACTATAACAATAATTACTTCAGTGACATAGTCACAAAATGCCAGTTTTTTTAATGCATTCTTATTGTAGGCTTTTTATGAGCATGTGACCATTACAGTTTCTAGGCATGTTTCTAGACACATCCAGCAGCTCAGTGGTGCAGCTTTTCTGTTCATTTTGACTTTGCCTTAGGTAATTACTTAAAGGTCTGTTGACTGTGGTATTTCAGGGCTGTGCTCCAGAGATCATATGACTGAAATTGTCTGGGGAATACAAGCTGTCCTGACATTGCTTCTGGGAGGTGATTGTTCTTTTAAGCTTTTCCACTTCATCTTGTCAATAAATTCACAGAAGTGGACTTCACTTTTAATTTATCACTTGGACCATAAAAATGTGGCAGGAGAACTGTGCAAGACTGAGAAGAAAAATTGTTGAGAGTAGCTACACATTTATGTAACAGTCACTCTAAGTGTATTATTTGCAAGTGGTGCTGATCTGTGTTCCTGATAAATGTAAACTAGACAACGCCTTTGTACTTTTTTCTGTACAGCAGATGTCTGTAACACAAGTTTTGTATCTTTAACTCATCTCTTAGAAAGTTTTTTAGGCACTGCCTAGTTTTTCTTCAGTTTGAAATATTTTTTTAAGGTGGTTCCTGGCTATGTGAGTCTGTGCTATCATTTTTTTTCATATTTTTTCTTCGTGTAAGCTTTTCTTCTTGTACCCTTATTTCATGTCTTAAGTATACCTGCAATGCATGGCAGGTTCTTTATTCATCTCAGCAGATGGGTGCCAGTATTGTCTAAGCTTTTCCTGGCCTGGATACTGATTTCTTAGGCTGTTAATGAAAGTGAGTAATGCATAGCATAATCACAGCATTAAGATTCCTGAAGTAAAAATCCCTGCAAAGTCTTATTGTTCTGTTTCTTAAAATATGTTTTTTATTATGAACTTACAAAACCAGCGTTATTTCATTAACACCAGTTGTAGACTTTAGTTCTATTTCCCTCTTTCTCTTGTGGAACAGTGTCAGCAAATACAGGATATAGGCATTTGTTCTTTTCCCCTTTCTGCAGTTTTTGCTGGGATTATGACTATTTTCTGTGCTATACTATGCACCTCCCATCTCTCATCTTATAAAGCAGCATGTGTTTTCAAATCCAGCATAGTATCCAGTGTCATACAGAAAAATGGAGGTTTTTAGAGATCAGGTACCATTTTGAATACTTGATGAGGTGTTTTTGTGTATATTGCCTGTCATTAAATAAGTAATAGCTATATGCATAAATGTCTGTGTGGCAAGCCATTTGCATTAAACCATGCAAAATGCAATGGGAAGCAAAAAAAGAGAGTGGATGTTGGATTCCAGTACTCTTTGACCAGGTTCTTTTAGATATTAAGATATTAGATATTAATTAAGACCTTAGATATTAATATATTTAGATATATTACATATATATTATATAGACAATATGCATTATTACTTTATATTATTATATTTATTATAGATATAATAATATTCTTTCATATATATTATTCTTTTAGAATATTCAAATATTCTGTGCATGGAGGGTATTGTGCTTAATATCAGAATTACTTCTTTTGAAGCCAGTTGGTGTTGCGTAAGATTTCTTACTTAGCAGAGTGATAGAAAACATACTTGAAACACAAAATAAATGTAAGTAACACATAGCAGTGTATAGCAATTGCAATATGCAATTCAATGTAGTACCCATTACCTGTTTCTGTAATATGCTCACTGTCACAATGCTCACTGTCACAAGTCCTGCTAGGAGGGCATCCAGAATTGAAGCCAGCTCACATGCATTGCTCTCTTTGAAATTATTTTGCTAATTTTCTGGGGTTTTTATGCTGTGCTTTGCTCAGCCACACATACATTTCCCTTTGCTGGCCTCGCTAGCTCAGGGAGACGCTTTTTTAATGAATACAGGAAAATGTAGAAATCTTTACAACACTAGCTGATCTACTCCACTACTGACAGCTGTTCATCTAAAGCAAAGACCACCCTCAAGTCAGGTCCACTTGGTGTTGAGATCAAGTCAGCTTCTTTGCAACATCTGTCATCAGTCCCAGCCTTCATCATTTCCTGAGCTTCTCATTAATACCTCTCCCTTTCTCATCTCCTCTGAGCCTTCTTCCATGATAGAAGTTTACTAGTCAGTCACAGAGGATACATATCAAATAAATTATACTTTTGCTGTGTTGTACATGGTTTGGTAACTCCTTACTATGATCCGTTTGGTATGTGAGAGGCCGGATTTCCGAGTGTCTGTCCCCAGTCTGATCTGCAGCAGTACTATAGCCAAGGAAGACAGGAAACGGAGGGAAAAGATAAGATTAGCTCTTCAGTTTCACAGAGAAGGATGTGCTGAGCTCTTTACCATGATTTCTCTGTTGAGAATAGCAAATGTATGCAATGAGTATAACCAATTTTAGCAATACGGTTTAATTAGCTTGCTGTTCCAGCTGAGGGAAAATTAAAGTCAAATGTTGATCAAACTTAGTGGTGAGAATAACAGTTCATAATGGCAGGGAAAAATGCTGTGTATACAAGTAATTCTTCTGCTTTGCAGTGCTTTAACCTTAGGTTGTAATTTTTTCACCATCCTCTTTCATTGCCCTTGACATATTTCTCTTATTTTGTTCAAGGCATCAGAACAATTCCAGCAGTATGTGGCATGGACATGTCAGTAGTCCCTTGCTTCTTAGGCATTCAGTTCCCATTGCTATCCTGTTTGCTTTTTTTATTATTTTCCTTAACACTTATGAGAAACCTGACTGCCAGCAAATACTATTTTGAATTGTACCTACACAGAATATTTAACAAAGCCCAGCAGTGTTTAAAGCATTGTGCAAATAAACATCATTAAATCACATCTGTAGTATTGTATGATTTTTGTAGAAGCAGGTGTAGTGGGGAAGAGACTGCAGTCATAAAGGAGGCAGGCTGGAAGAGAGGTCACAAGCTTGCTTTATCTAAGCTTGTTTGTGTGGGGAAATTTTGTTGGGTTTTTTTGTGTTTCATTTTAGTTACTGTATCTTTCAAAACTTAGCTGTATAGTGGTTTGCATTTTAAAAATAGTATGTTATGCACAGTTCATTATTTTCTGTTAATAAATAATAATTGTTATATATTAAATATATAAAAACCTGTCAGGGTAGTATTCAGTATAAATTGTGGTGTATGTATGTTTCAGGAAGCAATCTGTTGTTGTCCTTGCAGAAAATTTTCTTAGAAATTTCAGGTCCTAAGCTAAGATACATGATGCATTTATTTATTTATTTATTTATTTCTATGTGTCTAATTTATTTTCTGAAAGAATTCTTACTAAATTGGATGATAGTTGAAGTAAGTTGTTTGGCTTGTCTTGATCCCTTTTAAGTCATTGCTCTTGCATGTATTGTCCTTACTTGTCCTTTGGGACAGTTTGGGTGTATTGGCATCACAAATGGGCTTTTTTTCATGGTGGGATTCAATACTAGGTGAATAAAGCCCAGTATATAAAATCAGTACAGAGTTCATGAACAGAACTGACTTTGTCAAAGAACTGTTTTCTCTGTATAAAGTAGTTCTCCGTGGGAGCTGTTGCTTAAAGGTCCAGACCAATGCATTGTACAGACAGAAATCTGTGTTAATTTTTACAAAGTACTGAGTTTTTCATCTGTTTCCTAAGCTTATGTCATAAAGAGGCAGCTCGCCTTGAATCACAAATGTCTGTTATGAATGATACCTCTACCTTGTCTATCACTGTTTGCTTAGAGGAGAAGCAAAAACAGTATGCCAGATGGCTGCCTTCCATTCTCCTCTCTCAGTTGTCATATCTATAGTGAGTCAGTGCTGCAGAGTTATGATTGTGACTAATTTACTGCCTTCCTGCTGAGATTTTTAAATGGAATCTTTCAAGCTTTAATAGTTTGGAGTACTAAATTTGAATTCTGCACTTGAGTGCTTTTTTCTCACAATGAATGTTTTTGTTGTTGACTGTAGCTCTTTGCTCAGATGTTTCCTTGTTTGTGTTAACAGCAATATCCAGAGATCTGTGTTCAAGTTCCCACCCTGGTGTGTGTTATACAAACACACAGGGAATCATGGTCTGTGGGAATGCTCACACCCTGAGGGAAGATGCAGCAATACTTTGTACTACCTTTTTTAAGGAATTGGGGAGGAGAGCTTGTCTCTGCCAAGAATAGGCAGCATATAATGTATTGCAGTACTAGCTGGAGGCACCACTGGGGTCTGACTTACTGCTGTGTTCACTGGGTATGTGTGTGGAACTGGAACATATTCCAAGCTGCCATCCTTCCCTGGATGGTAACTTCCTGTTGTCTAGTCTGCCCTTTCAGCAACTTTAATTTTTTAAATTGTTTTATGGACTGGACTGGTCCTGCTTATGGCAGGAAAAGATAATCTTGGGTAAATCTTCCTGTAAAACCAGACACAATTCAAGCTATATTCTACCCAGTTCTGGGTGTTCCAAGGGATGTGAAGAGCTGACCTGACTGCAGTGTGGGAAGATGACAAAGACAAATCCACAGGAAGTCCATCTCCTTCATTCCACTGTTCAAAAAACAGGTTGCTTTTTGTTGAGATTTATAAATAAGCAGTGTCCTTTTGTATTACAGCATCATGTGTATGGACATTACTGGTCTGGTATTTAATTACAACTGTTGGTGATTATTTAAGTACAGTGTATGAAGGGGAAATATACTTACTTGACTATGTAGTATTGTTTTATTCAATTTAGAGAACTGTAGCCATTTTTTCATGTATTATTTGAAAACTGTGGTGAAGAGCCTGGCAAACAAGTTTCATTGCCATACTTGCCAGACTTTCACTCTGTTAAGGGAATAAAGTGAAACATTGGCTTAAAATTTCACCAGCTTTCCTGAAAATTGAAAGTTGGTAATGAGCATATTGGCATAATTAGGCTGGTTCTTCTTTCTTGCCACTGCAAAACCAATGCATAGTTTCTTGTGGTAGGAAGGAAGGCCTTCTGCTGAAGGTCAAGAATACTTAAAAATACTTAGTATTTCTGGGTTTAGGAAGAGATTTCAGCATTCATAGTTGAAAGAAGCATACGTAACATATGCCTGTAAAAGACCTGAATCACAGTTTTTTCACTTGAAAAACGAGGCTGCCTTGAGAATCTTAAACCTACTGCAACATAGAATTGTTTGTGTTTGTATTTATACTGAAATAAATAACATACACGTGTAAGATGTTTTGTAGCTGACAAAAATGCTTTTGACTGAACTCGCAAATGGTGATACTTCTAGCATAACCAGGTACACTGCACCTAAAATTGCAGAATTCACATCTAAAACTCTTTCTGAAATTGTTTTCTACCTTTATGCCAGAGGTGGCCTTTTCTCTGGTAGGAAAAGGAATACTGTAATTTGAAGGAGCTGCTGCCAAATGATTTAGTTGCTGCTGTCATATGGCTGATTTCACACATCAAAACATTAAAACACGATTTTGCTGGTTTCCAGTATTGTAGATGTAAAATTGTTATCAAATTGTTATCAAAGTAGGACGTAGTAACAGACTGACTGCAAATTAAACAGGAAAAATAATTTAAAAGTGACCCACCCAGTAAAATGAAAGAGGCTGAAGTGAAGGATTGAAACTTGATGGAGAACAAGAATGTGTTTCAGTCTGAATCTTGGCAGCAGAGCAGTGTTTGCTGTGTTAGTTGGTCTAGTGTGAAATGTCACTTTTGTTTTCTCACTCAGTAGAACTTGGAGTTGTTTCTTTACTGCTACAAAGAAAAACTTCAGTATTAGTGGCTAGTTTTTCCTTCTGGATCTTTTGAATGGGCTTGTCATAGTGAATGTTTAATTTTAGCTGATGCCTTCAGTGGGATGATGAATGGGGTATTTAAGAATACGAAGGGAACGTGAATGAATTACAAGCATAGAATTCTTCTAAGAAGTGTTCTTGATTTCTGAGTTAGGTAGCTAATGTAATTTAAATGTTAGTCATCCTAGTTTGCTACTCTGTCCACATGCTGTAAGTTAAAGGTAGAAAGATGTTTCATCAACATGATCTAGTGCAGAGAGAAAAGCAATTCTGGTTCTTCATGTGTGGCTTCAGTAAATTGTAATCATTGAAACTCACTGATGTGAGAATGAAGAGGACAACTACAGGCCAGGAGCCTGAAGTAGAGTAAGATGTAGTTGCAAAATAAAAATGGAATCCTATCTATGGTGTTATTCCCTTCACCAAACTAATAACCTCTATATGTCAGAAGTCATCAAAACATGATAAACCTTATTAATAGTATGAAGCTTGAGTCAGTTTGAATTACTTCCTACTAAACTAATGTTAAAAGTAATCTACACATTTCCAGTTGAATTGTACTTCATTTTATTTATCCTTATAATGTGTTTTCTGATGAAGTAATGTGTGTGCTGTTCAGAGAGTAATATTCCACATTAAAAGTATTCAGTATCGTGTGAATTTCTTCTAGACATTTTTTGTACTAAAGTTCCTGTTCACTACTACAGAAATGCACATATATTCTAGGTTTTGTATAACACTAAATCTTCTTCCAAATGCTGCTGCTGCATGGCTTGTGTAATGCTTAATACATGTCTTTCCTTTTGTCTTTTAGCTTCATTTAGCAGCCCTGGCGTCATTAAAGGGAGACATAGTTGAACTTAACAAACGTCTACAGCAAACAGAAAGGGAACGTGACCTGTTGGAAAAGAAATTGGCAAAAGCACAGGTGAGCAATAGTTAAAGATTCTGAAGATGGTCCTTGATTTTGTGTTGTCTTTGTTCTTTAGAGAGAAATGGGGGGAGAGTATTAAATACCTGAATAATGTCACCAGTGAAAATAATTTTAATGCTGGAGAAGCCACAGTTACCAAGAGGTTTATGTGCTGATGACATTCTCCTAAAAAAATACCAATAAATAACTATATTAGTTTTGTTTTGAAGCCAACATAAACAGAGGCTGCTTTTAATTATTTTGGAATATAAAAAGTACAGCATGCTTTTAGTGGATTAGGTAACTGGTTACAGAGCTGGTTACACTTCTGAGTCAGATTCAAACATAGCACAAATAAACGCTGACCAAAAGCCTCTCAGTCAAGAATTTCCTCCTAATGTCTAATCTAAATCTACCTTCTTACACTTCAAAGACATTATCCCTTGTACTATACTTACATGCCCTTATAAAAAGTTCCTCTCCAGCTTTCCTGTAGGCCCCTTTCAAGTACTGGAAAGCTGCTATAAGGTCTCCCCAGAACCTTTTCTTCTCCAGGCTGGACAAACCCAAATCTCTCTGCCTGTCTTTGTAGGAGAGGTGCTTCAGATGTCTGATCATCTTTGTGGCCCTCCTCTGGACTTGCTCCAACAGGTCCATGCTCTTCTTGTGTTGGGGACTCCAGAACTGGACTTAGTACTCCAGGTGGGGTCTCACAAGAGCAGAGTAGAGGGGGGAATCACCTTCTTTTTTCCTCATGACTGTCTTCACTCCATTCTCCTCAGCCATTATGTGATATCAAAAATGTATTCAGCGTGTTTCGATAAGGGCATGTACCTGTGTTTTACGTAAACATATTTTTGCCTGTATCAACTTTCCCTTATGTTCTTTAAACGATATCTGTGGTGTTTGGGTTTATAAGTGATAATGCTACTGCAAACCATCAATGCAACATCCAGAAACAAAAACCATTTCCATGTTTTTTTCTCCTTGATAGATGGCACAGAGCCATGCTGGAAGTTAATACTGTTTATCAGCCATAGTCTTGAGAGCTTTTTCTATATTTTTTGTATGAACAAAAATGTAGAGAGGAAGTCTCTCATCTGATGAAGAGTGTTTATAGGTGTTTCCATGCAGTAATTAATCACCATTGATGGTGACTGGATGAGGGATCAGTACTTAATCCCAATTAATATGTACTCTGTTAGCATGAGATTGTTTGGTATTTTCTTTAGTGGATTACCAATTAAGCTTGTGTATGTAGTACTCCATATTTAGTGCTGATGATCTTTTAAGGCCTTTTATCTTGGTCTGTGTGCTTGTGAACACAAGCATTGTGTCAACTGCTACCCAAACTGTGACTAACACAAAACAAGAATATTTGAAAGCACACTAGCTTTTTAATGAATTCCTATAAAGCTTTAATATTTTAGCTCTTTGCAGCTGTTTTTAAAGGCCTCAATTAGACAGACATTTACTGGAGTGTGTATTAAATAAAATACAGTCTTTCTTTAGGAACACCCTATTAAACAAGCACAACTTATATATTCAGTGTGCTGACTGTGGTTGAATACTGCAGCAGTCTTTAGTGGAACCCCTTTACTTTTTCTTCTTTTTCTAACTGAATCACTTCCAACTAGAATCTCCACTTAACATTTTTTTTTAACTTTTCTTTGCTCCACAGAGATGCATCCAAATCATATAATGTATCATTGTGTAGTTTTTTTCCTCTACAATCTCTGTCTAATGTATTTCTTCCTCACTAATGTAAAGCAGAGGTTCAGAAGGCATAAATTAGTAAGAGATACTTGTGGTTCTGCATAACCATATTCAGATGCTACTGAGAAGTATGAAGTCTGGATTCTGCATCTGTACTGTACCTACAAAGGCAGCACATTTCATTTCAGCTCATGTGGTAAATCGTCTCTGGAACAAAGAGATTGTAAAGCGTGTTTTTATTAGTACCTTTCCTGTCCTTGCACGAAGCATGGTAGAGACTTTGGAAGAAAGGATTAGTGATTTGCAGATTGGAGGTGATTTGGGAAACCACAGTAAAGAATAGATGACAAATGTTGAAGAAAGATAGTTGGGTAGCCTTGCCTAATTTCTTTTTTAAAAGGACATCATTGATTACTGATTGTTTTATCATAATAATTTCCAAAACTGCAGTCTGTGGAGTCCTAGTATAGCATTTGCCTATATCCTTCTACTATTGTAGTAAGACAGAAGATCTCCTTGGCTTTGTCTTTCTATCAGTGTGCAATTTGGTGATGGAGTGATATCTTGAAGGAAATTTTCTGTAAAGTACTGGTCAGCCACCAAGTCATCTTCCAAAAATGTTTTCTTTGGTTGTGAGAACTAGTTCTTTCTACATGCTCTCTCTGGCATGTTATCCTGGCTTTGATAATGATAAATACTGGGTGTCTGAAGGGACAGCATAGAAAACACATATGGGCAGTTATCTTTCTTTCATACTCCCCCCATCTTTCTGCCAACATCTGTGATCAGGAAGCTGCATCACATTTAATAGTCCTCTATGGTTCTGTCCTCTGTGGATTTATCTAATCTTCTTTCTAATCCATCTACATTTTTGGCATTTCCTACATCCTGTGACTGTGAGTTCTGCAGTTTTACGATAGCATAGGATTTAGTAACATTAAAAATTTCAGCAAATACAGCAAGAACAGACAATTCCCTTACCATATCTTTACTATCATTTCATCTCCTTTCACAAGGTAGTCCTACTTTCTCATTCTTTTGTGCCTAGTTCTTGTAATTTTGGAATTTTATAATGACTTTAGACACAGAGTAACAAAGATGGTGTTACATCATTCTGCATCCTGTATCATATGCCAGTAAATCCCATTACTATAGTAATAGTTTTTTACCATCCACTTGATTATTCATAATATAGGGAGGGACAGCAAAAGTTCAGTGTTAGAATAAAAGCAACACTCTGTAGACATATAGGAACATGTGAAATGCAAAGTCTCTCATTTAGCAAGGTAACTTAAAATAGAAATGCATAGTGTTCAGATGAACGTTGAAGTCACTTATTCTGTTGTGTGAAGTCCTTCTGTCTCATGGATTAGTGCTGTGTATTTGTATTCTTCTTCCATGTCAAGTGTACAGAATATATTACTGAACAATTAATGCTGACCCTGCTTTTTTTTTTTTTTTTTTTAATTGAGGCTTTGGCGTGATGGACTTGTGTTTATTCATGAAATTGGGTTAACAGATTGCTATTTCTTCTTAAATTAAAATACTGTATTAGGTGAGTGAAGATTTTTAGCTCTGTTAAGCCTGTTAGACAAATTTATCATTGTGGCTTATTCAGGTGATGACGTGTTCTTGGTTAAGAATGCCATAGCCAGGGATTGTATTTGCAGGGCCTGGGGCACTGGGGAATTTCTTATCAAGCACTGTTGCTGGTTGTTCTTTTTTTTTATCTTCTGACTGAACACACCAAATTTAACATGAATGCTTGTAAAGGTAGAGTGTCTTGTACTAGGAGTTTTCATGCATTAATTGATAGTACAACCCTGTGGTGAGAAAATATCAGTGGATTAAAATATTTTCTCTTACAGTTCTCCCTCATACTCTTCTTGATCTTACTGTTTCCCAGAATCGAGAGGTCAGATAAAGGCGTTTCCAGGCATTGTTAATTTATACTATAATTGAAATAACCTTTTTTGTTTGTACCAAAAAACAGCCAAGGGTCACCTACACTGAGAACTGTGCTGGAAGCTTCTCTCCAGGTCCTCACTATTTGCAGCCTCTCAGTGGATTATTCTTGTGTTTGCTGTCTCAGACAATTGGGGTTCTTACTGGTTTTGATCAGAACTTAAGTATGAGACTGGAAGAGGAATGAGGAAAAGAGTGTAAGATACTTGTCTTAAAACATTCATGTGACTGAGATGCATATAAATTTCAAGAGCTAAATTTACACAACTTCCAAATAAACAGAACTAGTGGAAGATGATTGTTCTGAGACCCAAAGGACGCAGAAATTAATGAGGATGATGAACAGTGTCCCAGAAACTTGCGTTTGTTTCTTTTTCCCATTAAGCTTAGAGATGAATGTGCCATAAAAAAGAGCAATCCTGCATAACCAGGAGAATTTTTTGTTGCTGCATTTTAGGATTCATACTGTACTAGATTTCTATTGTCTGGATGCTTTTGCCTTTTTTAGTTGAGATGTGTCACGATTGACCAAAACTTATTAACACGGTACCAATCTCCAAGGCATAGCAGTCCTTCTTGGCATCATGTCCTGTCTTTCACAGAGGTTTCCTTTCTGCCTTTTCCAGTAACTTCTGCTCAAAATAACCAAAGCATCCTTAATGTGAAGCTTTTGTCTTATATTTCCAAACTACTGGTTGTTCACAAAGTATGTCTGTCAGTAAATTGGGTTATTAGGAAAAATGATGACTAATAAGTGGCTGGAGAAAACAGTCTGGTGGTGTGGCTGAGGTCCATTAGCAAGAGTCCATATATCTTCAGTCAAGATATACAAAATCTGCTTGTCAGTGCACAGCCTAGAAAGAAAAAAAATGTTATGATAGTGGTTTTATTTATTGTCTGAAAATAAAATTACATACTCCATCTGAAACATCCTTTTGTTTTAAAAAAAGAAATTGTTTGATCTGGATAATGCTTAGGCAGCATTTCTGAGTATCAGTGTGTGTCAGAAGCAATTTAGACTTAGAAAGGCAGTATAAGCAACTCTGCTGCATGTAAATGTGTTCTAAGGGTTTTGTTAAACATTTTCTGTGTGTTATTTATCCACTTGGAAAGCCGTGATTTTTCTTTAGCCAGATACAATGTTAAGACACGGAAAAAAGGGAAATAAGTTGTGGAGTGGTCCTACAATAGTCACCATAATACATGTATAAGACTATGTCGGTCTTAAAAGCCAGGTGAACATTATTAGTCTTCTAAAAGACTATTTGCTCTTCTCTTGTTCTGTTTGTCTTAGTGTGGACAAAAGCACTTTTGACTCCAGCTGGAGTAAAAAACTATTGTGTTGTAATCTGTGGGAGAGTGCTTCAATGTCTGGGCTACCTTTTGTGTGTATAGCCCTGGAACTTAAAAGTAGCTAAATAATTTTTAAAATTTGAACGCAAAATGTTGTGGAGGCTCAACTTACATTTTAGTTTTCAAGCAGCCTTCTACGTCGATGATGTTCTCAAGCTCTGAATGTGAGTTGGCAAAAATGTAAGGGCAAACTGAAAATTCAGGCATACCTGCTACTTTGGGTACAGTTTTCCTGTTAATGATAAAATGGGTTTGAGGGAGTTACCACTGCATAGAATGTTTACTTGGTTTGAGAAAACAAAGTTTGGATGCAACAGTATTGGAGGACCTCATACATTACTATAAGTTGTGGCCTTTAGAAATGCTACCAGATCTTTTGTTGAGAGCATCATAGATACCGCTCTGTGCTTACAAGGAGACCTGACTGTTTTCTGCAGGGGGCAGAAGGAGAAAGGTATAAGTCCTGCTCTTTCCAGCCACTACTAAATTTAACTTCAATAACATCCACTTGCATTGTCGTTTGCTGTAATTGAATTAGAGACTTTGCTGGCATGAGTAAGCCAGAGAGGCTGCATTTATCTGGTGGAAAGAAAAAGGAGGATTTTGTGATACATATGAAAAACAAGCAAACTTGTAGACTTTTAATTGTGGAAATAATGAGCATGTTATTGTATAAAGTTAAAATACTAAAAAATAAGCTATACTATCTTTTAAAGCTAATAAGAACAAGCAGTCATGCTAGAGAAGTCATAACCTCACAGTGTGGTTTCTGTCTTAGGACTTGTTCAAATTCAGACCATGCTGGGAAGATCTTGAAGATTTGTAATGCATCATGAATCTCACCTATTCAAGGAAGAGATATTTATAGCTACTTTTAGGTGTAAATGGTATTTTTTTTTCAATTGGAAAGGGCAACCTCTGTGCTTTAGTAAAAAAAAAAAATAATAAAAGTACACTGCATAGTCTTTCAGTTTCTAAAATCTTGTAATTACATGCCTTTGTGTACCTGTCAGTATTTTGCATCTGTCCTTTTCTCTTGCTAAGACAATGTTGGTTTGATAAGAAGACTATTAATGGTGTGCACTTTGCCTTACATCTAATTTCTGTGCAATTATTCACAAGACTCTTTCTATTCCTTGCTTGTCTGCTTTAGTGTGAACAATCCCACCTAATGAGAGAGCATGAAGATGTGCAGGAGAGGACAACACTGCGCTACGAGGAACAAATCACAGAGTTGCGCAGTATCATTGCTGAATTAAAAAAGAAAATTAATCGGCTACAAGGAACAACAATAAGGTACAGCAGCTTCCTGGGAATTCTGGGCCTATGCAACATGGTGCAAAACATGGTGTGTATTACACTCTAGCTATAATTAGATGGTGACTTTAAGGTGCTTAGGCTTGTGATGACTGGTCCCCTATAACTGCCCATAATTAAGGTATGTATTCTGCAGAGTATCATCCCAAGGTTTAAATGTGCTACATTCTCTCAAAATAACACTTTGCAAAGCCTAACAAGCACTGCAGTGGACTACGCTATGCTATCTAGTAGTCGTTTAGTGTAATGTACATGACGAGTACCAGATAAGTGGTAGCAGTGGTGGATAAAGAAAGATGTGGCCACCCCATCTGTACCTTTGCTTCTAACTTTATTTTCTAAATATACTAATCATCCAAATCATCTAAACCAAATTACTTCTAGTAAGAAATATTGCTCCAGTGGACTTCAGTAGGTTTTGCATCTCTTTGTACTGTTGTTTGTGACAAAACACAACAGTACAAATGACATTGTTGCCTGCCCTTGGACAGCAAAGCTTGGGGTATCACACTATGTCATTAGTTATTACAGTGTTAAAATACTTTAAATTTGACTACAGGAGAATCCTTATTTTTCCTGACTTGCTTTTACATATTAATCTCAACCTAGAGAAAATTGGACTTGAACTAGGAAGGAGCTTCTTGAAGTTTGCTTGTGAGGAGATTTAGTATTTTACAAGGAAGAAAAAGGTTATAAGGACTACAGCCCTGGACTCCCACAGGGCTAACTTCAGATTCTGCGAGGATCTACTCACAGGAATTCCATGGGCTAAGACTCTGGAAGGGAAGGGGACCCAAGAAAGTTGGTCAGTTTTTAAATACCACTTCTTTCAAGCCCAAGATAGGTGAATTCCCTTGAGTAAAAAATTGACTAGAGGTGATAAGACACCTGCATAGATCAACAAGGAACTTCTAAAGGCAGTCTCATTGAAGGAAGACATTCACAGGTCATGGAAGAAGAGACTTGTCACTTGAGAGAACTATAGGGAAGTTGTCAGAGAATGTAGGAAGGCAACAAGAAGGGCCAAAGCCCTCTTAGCACTCAAATTAGCAGAGGAAGTAAAAGGAAACAAGAAGATATCAAATGGATCAGCAGTAAAAGGAAGCATAGGGAAATGTGGGCCCACTGCTGAATGGGTGTCTGGGGAACACAGGAGTAATATTTCTCCTAAAAATGGCAAGCAGAGGTAGTATTGGAGGCATTCCATAGGTTTTAAGGACAACTCAGAGTCAGAAACTAATAGTTCGTACTGTGACTTCTGTAAAGTGGCTCTGGGATCTACTTGCATCACTCTTGGGAAGTTGTTCCATCTTTCAGAGCAAGGGTGGTGTAATTGCCATCCTTGCTAGGACAGGTGTGACTCACAGCTCTCCACCCTTGGCCATGGGGACTTTGAGCCCTGGAGCTGGAACAAAGCATCCTTGAGAGAGAAAGTTTGGGAATCCCATTCCTGCTTGCACCTTGGCATTTATACTTCCCTCTGAAGTAGAACACAAGAGGAGTACTGTTTTTGATTTGACTCTTGGGTACCTGCAAGTAATACTGACTGGAGGCTTTAACTGTGCTGCCACAAAATTTGGGCTGTCCTTCTGAAACAGTTTTTCAGTTGCATTAACTGTGTAACAAATTAAATTTCCTCAGTGCTCATTTAGACATTCCTTATTATTTTCATGTATTGTTTTTAGGCTGTAAAAATAAAGTAACATGTAACTTCACGTATATGTGACATTCTTCATGGTTGCTTCCAAATCCCCCAAAATATTCTGCAAACAGTTAAAAGAAATCAGGCTATTTGACTGTCCTCCTAAAGCTGTATTATCTTTAAATTTGTAGCTTTTTGTTTGAATGTGAGTAGTAGTCTCAGAAAGCAGGGCAGAAAGTAATCAGATATGAGTAAGATATTACAGGAGTCTCAGGAGTATTGGCAGGCTGCATAAGCTTGGTAATATTATTCATTCCAAGTTTTTTGGGTTTGGTGGGGGTTTTTTTGTTTTGGTTTGGGTTTGTTTTTTGGTTGGTTTTTTTTTTTTTTTTTTTTTTTTTGGTTTTGTGTGTTTTTTTCTTAGTTAGGTGTTTTGCTCTTAAGATGTTAGGGGTTTTACACAACTTGAAGTGTAATAGCTTCTGCTTTTGTGTTTTGATAATGCTATCTCTAGAATAGAGCTTGTCACATGTCACTGCCTCTTCCTCTTCCCAGGTATGTATGATATGCTGATTTGAGTTACAGTAATCTTACAGGAGAATTTTTAGAAGTTTCCAGGATTGTTCTAGGTTGGCTTACCATTTCTTGGGTACAACAAGATCCATGTGTGTGGCACATGAAATTAGCTGCTGCTTGTGTACTGTGTTCTTCCAGCATTCCATAAGGGTAATTCCATAAGGGTAATTCCATAAGCCAACATTCTTCTGCAATTGTCTCATCTCCCTGCTGCTTCTCTGGTCTGGCCAGCTGATATGGAAACCCAGCTTCACCAAAAAAATTAAAAATAAAAAAAATAAAGTGTAACTGATTTGATACCAAGGATAAACAGATAATTTTCTATACTCACACGGTGCCTTTTGCTTCTCTAGTTCTTCATGTTTAGCTGTGCAGAATTAATTTACCCACTCTCCCAGCTCAAGAAGGTAGCAAGTTGCAACCAAAAAGACACTAGGCAAGTGGTCCACCAGGATGAGGGTGTTTTTTTTTTCATTTTAGAAGTACAGAGACACAAATTTTGGCTCATTTTTTATGCTGGAAAAAGATAATTGTGTGGCAGTATCTTACTGTTCTTGTCTACATGACTAGGGAGTGGTTGGGAGAAGGTGGTTGGTATTTTGCTTAAGTTTGTTGTAAGACTCAAGTCACAGGCTTTTGTCAAGCTGTACGACACAATAAAATCCATTATGGTTGTGCAGAGCACGTTTTGTCAGCTTCTTTTAGAATCAGTAGCCTTCACCAAGTGGTCCTAGGTTAGGGTTCCTGTTAGCATGTGTCTTGGATGCTGGTGGCAGTGTTACCCCTACTTTTCCTGTTTCAGTTTGTAGAAGACCATTTCTTTGCATTGCAAACGTTCTCTGTCCTTTGTCAAGGTGTATGCCTGCTCCCATTTTCAACTCAAGTGTGTAGGACTTAGAAGACAGCAGAACCAATCAAGTGGATCTTCCCTATAGTAGAGTCACATTGTAAATACTTGGATGTGAAGGATACATGTGGTAACTATGAAGCACAGACAGGATTTACAAATTCCACAAGTGTATTAAAAAGAAATTATGTCTATGTTAAAGGTACATATTCCTGACCTCAGAAGTTTTTAGCATTACCCTAGACTCATTCAAACTCAACTCCTTTTATTCTTAATCATGTTTTTGGCTGGCAAAATAATCTGTATATAGGTGGCTAGAAACAACTTTGGCCTATGACTGGTGGTCTTTCTTAAATGTCAAATTGAGGTTTAGCAAAAGGAAAAAGGGAGAGATCAATTCCTTTTATTTCTAAACCGGTGGCTGTTTGGGTACATGTGCAGAACGCTAAAAATAATGAGATATTTTAACAACACCATACAGAAATAAATTCCATTGGTGCCTGCTAAATATTATTTGAAACAGCTGTCAAGAAGCTGGTGCCCATTGCTGTAAAACCGTCTGTTTAGACTTAGAGCTTTTAAGCTGAAATATATTCAGAAGCTAGTTTGTGCTTCAGTTAGTGACAAAGAAGGAGAGTTAATAGACTAGAGTATCACAAGAAATAATGCCAGGCACTTACAGTTTTTGTAAATAATAAAATAATAAATTACTACATATTTATACAGTGACCTAGAGGTCTGATTCTAGTTTCTAAAACTGTGCTACGTGGAAGCTGTTTGGTTTCAAGCTTCAGCATACAGTGCTGAGCCCCACCTGCCTTCAGTGATTAAGTCCCATTCTGTCTCAAGTGTCTCGTTGTTTGTTCACATGTAAACTCATTCAGAGGGAACTCAAGTATGTATACACAGGGAGCAGTCAATCTCTGACTTTAAGTGCACGTACACCTGCAGTATTTTCTATCTGTAGGACTTAGATTTATTTCAAAATACTTGTTTGGGTAAAATGGTTTTAGAAAAACTGCTGGCAGTTAACATTTGAAACTCCACACTGTGTGCAGCCAGTGAAAAGAGCATGCACCTTCCTAGCATCATGGTAGAACTGGTTATTGGTGTGGAAGGATGCTGGAAGTGTGCCATTTTGCTCACTACTTGATCATTTTTTTCTCAGTGTCTGTGCAACAGTTTTGATCCTTCATTGTACCCAAAACATAAGGAGAAGCAGGAAGTGCAGATTTACCTGTAGAACATGCTTTTTTGCTCCAACATTGATCCCAGTCTGTTCTTAGAACAACTTGATCTGATCTTAATTACCCCAAACTCACCATGACATTCCAGTAAGTGGGAGCCCTTAGGGCGCATAGGAGAAAAAGTATCTGCATTCTCCTGATAGGCCTGAGGTCATGATAGCAACAAAAAAAAGTTGTAATTTCTCCAGCTTGTGGGTGGTGTGGAAGGGGTTCCTTGTCTCCTGTTCAGCCTCTTGCATTTCCAGTGCCACTGGAGGACTCTTCTGTTTTGGGGAAAAGAGTCTCTGAACCACCATATTCACCTTCCATATACTGTCAAACCAACTTCAGTTTTTAATTTCTGTATTGTGGTGTATCACTCACATTAAATTTCTCATTGTGTTTTTAGGCCTCAGCATGCCCCTGTGATACTGAATGTGGAGACACTGGTTTACCTTGCTGTCACTTTGCCAGAAATAGATGTCTGATCTTTCTGGTTAGGTCTTAGAAATATTAGTTCATTCTGAAACTGCTCCCAGAAACTGATGAAGCTTAAACTGAATGAAACAGCACTGGTTCTAGCTAGATAAAGCTGTGTTGGATTTCAAACAGAAAATCTGTGCAAGAACCAAAAGAAGAGTGGTGAAAAAATTTTATATTGTGGGGCATTTTTTTTGTAATCAATACAGCCTCTTGTCCATTTGTAGAAGTAATTGAGGTTTTTAAAATGTAGGATTAATGGTTCCATAAATTAAAAAAATAATTACCTTCAAATCAAAACAATGCAGCTGGTTGAGTGCCTGGTAATTGTTTTTGTCAAGAGCTGATTACTACTGGCTTATGCAGTGGTTAATAGTAAATGAGATCTTGGAACATTAACTCACACTTACGTGTTTTCATTACACTGTTTTAATTCCTGTTACTTGTGATTTAGTTATCACAATTTCTTCATCATGTATTGTGTGGTACTATTAAGACCTTCCTTTGATCTGAATCTCAGTTTTAACCAATTGACCTGCTTCTGGTAAAACTAGACTTGCTTTACACTGAAGCAAATGTAGGGCATAGAACAGCATAATGTTCCAGTAGAAATTACATCTCAGTATCTTGGGAAGCTCTGCTTGGCAAGCATGCTGAAATTCCATTTTTGAGTTGCCCTGGTTCATAAGTTGTTACCTCTGCTACTTTGAGATTGATCTTTACTTCTGTTCTTGTTACCTGTGTGTATAGGCCATCTTCTCTCCTATTTTGCCTAGTAAATTGAGACATACCTCCAGGCTAAATCCTGCAGTATTTTTGCAAGAAGCACTCATCGCCATGTAGCATAAACACAGAAGACTTAATAATACAGGTACCCTTCCCAGATTCAGGTCCTCAAATACCTCCTCACTATTTCTTATTGTTTCCAAACCTAGACCATTCACTTTTCACACTTTTCTGCTGAATATGCAACAAAACTGATCTCTGCCTTTGATTTAGTGTGTAACAAAAGGCTGTTTACTTACTTATCATAGGGGCTCTGCACCTGGATAAACTGGTGTTTTTCTCATGTTTAAAAATACTTACTTTAATGTGAAAACAGTCACTATGGAACTAAAGACTCCCAAAACCCTGAGTCCAATCAGTAAGTGGATCAAAAGAAAAACGTTTACAGATGTTCTCAGGCAAAGCTATTATTCATTTACTTATCTTATTTCCCAGTGCTTTGAACTCTTCATGTAGAGACAGGAGGGAAAAGCCCTAATTCTTTAAGCTTACTATCTTTAGCTGAAGTATTCTGTGTCCTCAATATTTAAGTAGAACCAGTTTGACAAATAATGTAAAACCTAGGTATCTGAGGCTTTTTATTTTTCACTAATTCCAGCCATTCAGCCCTGTACTCACCTGTTTTTTTCCTTTTGAGAAGAGAAAATGGAAAACTTACTGGTCCCCAAGAGCATTTTGTTACACATTTGCATGTACATGCTTTCATTGCACACAAGACAAGGCATCCTCAAACTGAGAAGAGAGCAAAACTGGTTGTTGCTAATCTGCTAAAACAGAAGCCACCTGTGCTGATTTAAGAACTGTCACTTGGGGTGTTACTGCAAAGCAGTTTGTGTCCTTCATGCACTGATCCTTGCTTACAATCAGTTCCACCCATTGATTCAATGTTCAGTGGTCTGGAGTATTAATACACCTGGGAATAAGAAATGGAAAGCAGGCACTGGCTGCTTCAAGTGGATGAACCAGCCATAGCACAGTTGCTTTGCAGTGGAGGGTATAAACCCTTCCCTACTTGCTAGATAAATCACTTTTGTGAATTGTATCCTGTGGCTCAGCTTACAAGCCTGAAGTAGTTGTCACAGGGATACGGATCTCCTTGGGGGACATTATTTCTGCCCTTGTTCTCTCTCCAGGGAAGAAGATGAGTATTCAGAGCTGCGGTCAGAGCTCAGCCAAAGCCAGCATGAGGTTAATGAAGACTCACACAGCATGGACCAGAATTCTGTTTCAGTACCTGAGAATCAGTCCACTGTGGTCACTGCAGACATGGGTGAGTTATGCTTCCTTGTAGACATGATGCCATCTTGCAGCAGGAAGGCATCATAGACTTTCTATGTGCAAATCCAAGTGTTTTGTGAGGAAACAAATTAATCTGTGCAATGTTAATCACAACAAATGCAATGAAATTATGTATGAAGCAACCTCTGAGGCTGGGTGCAGAATAGTCCAAAATGGAATGATTGCTTGGGTGAGCTCATGACTTTTGGGAAAGAAGGGGCGGAGGCAGGGGCAGGAAAGCCTTTCATGGATCTTACATGTAAAGTATCAAATCTAGAAAAAAATTGCAGACAGAGTAAAAAGTTGTGGGAAAGCGTGGGATTCTGTCTGGTTCTTAAACAGCTGAATTATGAAGGATGTATGAACTTTTTGAAACCAAGAGCCTTTTTAAAGTATGAGAAGAAATTCTTTGCTCAGAGTATGGTGAAACTGGTACATGTTTTCCAGGAAAGTTGTGGATGCTCAGTCCTTGGTAGTGTTCAGGATCCCAGAATGGGGCTTTGAGGAACCTGGCAGGTTGGAACTAGGTGATCTCTAAGGTCCTTTCCAACCCAAACTTTTCTGTGAGTCTATGAAATTGATCTAGACAAGGATAAATCAGACACAAGCTGTTTAGGTACAGTGGAAGGAGGGAGCATCTCCAGGCAATCTGTAAATAGTTTTTTCTTTTTAACAGCTAAGGATGCTATCAGCTTTTGTTCAGAATTTCATCTATTTTGTCATCCAAGCACAGTAATTGATCACTTGAAGATTCCATAATCTTCAATTATGGAATAATTACTCCCATATTTTTTGTAGTTTAGGTTTTTAGTCTGCAATACTGCAAAATTTGCAATATAAACGTGAGAGGATACTAGGCCTTCAGTATGGTAATGTTTTAAGTGTTTGGGCAAAACTGCTGAACACCATAGCTGGGCAAAACTGCTGAACACCATAGCTGTAGACCAACAGAAGTCTGGTGTAATCCTCACTATGACTGGTTTCCAGAATTCTCTTTAGAATACTATTTTTCTTAATTCCTATTTAGAACCAAATAGCTGGTATTAATATTCTTCTCCAGGTAAACCAACTGGTTGCCTGTGAGCTTCTGTGATTGATATTGTACCTAAGCAGTGTTTTAGAAATCATTGAAATAGGAGTCTGAAGCCCTGGTGCAGAACTTGTGATCCTTAAATATTTAGCTGTTGACTCTGCTTGAGGCTTTGATGGTTGTAATGCAACAGGCAGTGTTTGCTTTCATACATAAGAAACCATATTAAAACAGTTTTCATTTGTTTGGAGTAGTGCACTTCATCTTTTTGCTGTGTTTTCCTGTACAATGCCTTTTAGAGGAACAGACCTGAACACAGAAGTTTAATAATGTAGAAAACTGTTGTTATTGTAAGCAACCATATAAAAGAGATTTTCAGTATAATTTCTTAAATTGAAATAAATACACCAGCTATTGAGCTGTGTTTGTTTATAAATGCAAAATCTGCCACAGCACAATTGTGTTTCAGTGTCTAATTTGCAGAAACTTTGATAGAACAATACGAATAATAATGTAATCCTAAAGTGTCATGACATACGGAATTCAGAGTATACTTAACAAAATAGTGCATGGAGTTAAGAAGTTTCTGTAGAGGTTTTTATAATTCTAAAAAATTAATGTTTTTACTTTCAAAAGCTATTGCTTACTAAGTTCTTCCTTTTGACCAAAAAAAAAAATGAAACTAATTTACTTTTCAGCATTTATTTTGGGGCAGGGCTTTTATTCTTTTCATCATGGAGTGAAGCTGAAGCAGGATTTGTGTACATTAACAGCCCATTTTCTATTTATGTTTCTGCTAACAGTGGGAAAAATGGCAATAAAATGCAGTATAGAAATAGAAAAAAAAAAAAAGGAATTTAACTCTAGAGATTCTTACATTTGTTCCTGTTTTTCTTCTGTACGTAGAATCTGTCCTTTCTTGGTTTTGTTTCCATATTAATTCCTTTGTGTGTATGTGTGTGTCTATGCATATACATGTGTATATATACATAAATATGTATACATATATTTTTATCCTTCTAGATCCATATGGATTAAAAATCATGACCTGGTAACCATATGCATGACCTTGCTTACTCCCTAATGGAATAAGCTTCAGTGATTTGTAAAAACCATAATACATCATAATAGACTAATGCATGTGGATATGCTGTTCTACTGCTGCAGGCAATAAAACACCAAGAACTAAAAACAATGGATGCTCTCCAGTATGTCTTGCAGAGATTGTGCTTGGGCTGTACTGGCTTTCTGTGAGAAAATGTTACTGTAGGAATGTCATACGAGGTTCTGTGATGATGGTTTGTTTATATGGACAAAATGTCTGTTATGGAAGACTCTATGGAAACAAATAAATACAATCAGACAAAACAGAGGTTTTTACAGATAAGCATCCTGCCCCCTATATGCTGCTCATAAGTGAGTGTTGTTATACAGGGGTTTTGGGGGTTACTACAATAGCCAGGGGGCTGCTAGTCAGGAACTAGTGAATACAATTTCAGAAGTGCTGTATATGTTGCCCATTCAGTGTCGCATACAGTACTGTGACATTGTGCTAAACACTTCCTTTGATTAACAATAAGTTCATGTTTATGTGCATTAGGCTGTGGAATTAGATTTGGGATACCGAGTTTATGGTTTTTAACTTGCTGATCCTCTCATTCCTTCACTCAACCACACTCAGTCTTCCTTTGCACAGATTTCAAGGCAGTCTGCAATAATCCATGTCTGATGTCTTCTAAATTTCAGGCCACACTGCTTTAGTCCCCTGTAGGGACCACAGCTACATATCTGCTTGGGGATTCTGGCCATGGTGAAATGCTTACGGCAGTAGAGTAGAAATAAAACCCCTGGCAAAAATGCCTGCCACTGTTCTTAGTAATGTATGGAACTGATCTTCCACTGCTGTGTCATTGTGTACCACCTACGTGCCATACAGTTGCTAGTTACTGCAGCCTGTTGACTAGTGAGCCAGAAATACTAACTAGCACATACAAGAGGGAGCATAAGGGTGAAGTCTGCCTTAGGAACTCCCACTGCCTGTTGCCAGATGTGAGCTTAAGAAAAATCAAAATTATTTGTGAAGGTACTAAGACCCACTTGTTTTCACAGAAATCAAGGACACTGTGGCATTGCCTGGCCACCAGCAGTGCTTTTGCCAAAAGACAGAAAATGAAGTAATTTTCTGCCCCATTTTGTGATTAAAATAGCAATTTATAATCTGGTCGTATGGCTGCAGTATGGAACATAGCAAAGAACAAAGTGTGCTATTATGGTCCCTGAATATTCTGCAGTTGCATTTAAAGAAGAAATAGCTATAAAAATGAAACACGGGTTCTAAGATGGGCAGTAGGGATAATATCTGTAAATAACAGGATTTTTAAAATGCCAAAGTACAACCACAAAGATTTCTCTGAAAAACTTTAAGTCATAATGTCAATAAATGTACTAGGCAGAAAAAAGTTACATTTACAAACATCTTTGAGGGTAATAAAGTCAGGATAATAGGCCCTGATTGGCAAAAAGAATAACCAAAAAAAAAGGGGATGTGGATATGTGGTTCCTTAAAATGTTGTTCTTCAGAAAGAGAAGGTTTTAAAGAAGGAATGAACTCTTCAGATTAGTAAGGAGAGTGTTATTTGTGAGATGGGAGGTAACTTGTGATTTCAGTTGATGTGGTTATGGCATTTAAGCCTATCAGTTGGTAAGGAAAAAGTGGCAGATTGCAAGGACATTCCTTGAACAGTATCAGTCCTAGCTGTTCTGCAACAGGCACTTCCTGGGTCAGAGTTTGTTTTTATACTGAGTCACTAATTGTTGCATTATATATTTTGTTTTCTTTTAGATAACAGTAGTGACTTGAATTCAGAACTGCAAAGAGTGCTGACAGGTCTGGAAAATGTTGTCTGCGGGAGAAAGAAAAGCAGCTGCAGTTTATCAGTAGCAGAAGTGGACAGACATATTGAGCAACTCACTACTGCCAGCGAACATTGTGATTTAGCCATTAAGGTAACTGTAATATGAGGCTCTAAATCCAGTGTATACATTGCCTGAGACACCTGTTCACACTCTATAGTAATAGCACTTTACTTCCAAAGGTTTCAAAGTGCCTCACAGAAATCAAGTCCAGGTCACAGCATGTGTTGGGTAGGCTGTAGAACACCTGTTCCACACTGAGTTGTCCAAGGCACAGAAGGAGCTGCTTAGGGACTTTTGATCTCAAATCAGAAATGCTCTTATGCAGTCTTACACTCATTCGGAGATAAGAGAAACAGGGACACTCAACAGCCATTTATTTTTGGATGATTGTCCAGCAGACAAGTTGTCATTTGCCCAGCAGCTAGTCATTGACTGGTAACTGAAAACAATATGTTATACTTGTTGAAGTTTGAAGATAAAATACTATAAATCATGTACAAGTTCCTACTTTGCTGTCTTAAATATGAAGCTAGTATTAAACACAAAGGAATGTGTGGTATATTAATTCTAATGAGACAAACCAGACACTGGAACAAATAATTCAATGGATACTTGCATGTCTTTGTTTTATTGTGCATGTAGCTGAACAAGAATGGGATTGTCTGATAGCACATGTAATGAAGGGATTGCATTTTAGAACCTCAAAGCAAGGGAACCATAAAGTATCATACTGTGTACAAGAAAAGAGCTGAACAAATTTTTTGTGTCAGATGGAAAGACATCGGTTTGGTCTAGAAGTGGGGAGGTCTGTGACCATTCTAAACAGCTTTAAATGGATTTCGTATACTTTAGCATATTACTGGGAAAGGTCCTATCTGTCTCTGGTAGTGCCTGAGGAATATAAGGCCTATAAAAACATGAATGCTGAGTAGGAGTTTGAAGGGATTTGTATTTGAGAGAGAGAATGATAGACTGACTCCTGGGTCTCTTGGAAATGGTCTTAAAGTAGTTTGTTGAGAGTCTTGGAGGATTAGGATAAATGCTTCGAATGTATTGTCTGGAGTTTTAGTGCTAAGTGTTCTCTCTGAAATCAGTGTTCACCAAGAGAGCAATTGAGGATACTTGGAAACAGGTTGATCTATATGAGGTCCACATAGGTCTCTGAGGTGAGATGAGAGGAATTGGATTCAACAAAATGTCAAAATAGCTGGCATGATCTTAATTCACAAACTTTTTATTTTAACACCATTATTTACTGTTGATTCAAATTAACTAAAATTTATAGTATAATGACAATATAATACTATAATAATAATATAATACATAATATGATATATGATGTGATATAATATATACTTTATTATATCTATATGTTACAGATTTTTAATATAATATATCCGTATACAACAATACTATAACTACAAGTAACTGTCAGCAGCTTCTTCCTGGTCCAAAATGCAGGCCTTTTATTTTCATGTGATCTCTACATGCATCACCATTTTGGGGGAAAGCTTTTCTCCCCAACCTGAGTAGAGCCTAGGTGTGTTCATGTTTGGCATATGTTAGCATGCAAAGGTTATTAACTGCTCAGAAAGACAGGAATCAGCTTCTGATATACTTGATTATGTGCTGGGGAAGTGTGTCACCAATGTGTTTAGTATCACAAAACCTACATATTAGAGACCTTCTCCACAATTGTAGCCCTGGCTGCAGGTCATTTCTCCTTTCCAGTTCTTTATCTTTCTCAGTTAGAGAACTGAAGGAATTTTTAAAACAAGTAGAATCATGAATGGGAATCTGTAATCCTGTGTCTCTCTTGTTTTCACTCTTGTTTTTTTTTCTTCACCAATGTACTTTTAAATGTTTTGAATCCTTTTGCTTTGATTATTGGGTTTCTTTTAATGCCTTTGCTGTTAATTTAACCTTTTATCCTTCCTTCCTTCCTTCCTTCCTTCCTTCCTTCCTTCCTTCCTTCCTTCCTTCCTTCCTTCCTTCCTTCCTTCCTTCCTTCCTTCCTTCCTTCCTTCCTTCCTTCCTTCCTTCCTTCCTTCCTTCCTTCCTTCCTTCCTTCCTTCCTTCCTTCCTTCCTTCCTTCCTTCCTTCCTTCCTTCCTTCCTTCCTTCCTTCCTTCCTTCCTTCCTTCCTTCCTTCCTTCCTTCCTTCCTTCCTTCCTTCCTTCCTTCCTTCCTTCCTTCCTTCCTTCCTCCCTTCCTCCCTTCCTCCCTTCCTCCCTTCCTCCCTCCCTCCCTCCCTCCCTCCCTCCCTCCCTCCCTCCCTCCCTCCCTCCCTCCCTCCCTCCCTCCCTCCCTCCCTCCCTCCCTCCCTCCCTCCCTCCCTCCCTCCCTCCCTTCCTTCTCCTCTCCTCTCCTCTCCTCTCCTCTCCTCTCCTCTCCTCTCCTCTCCTCTCCTCTCCTCTCCTCTCCTCTCCTCTCCTCTCCTCTCCTCTCCTCTCCTCTCCTCTCCTCTCCTCTCCTCTCCTCTCCTCTCCTCTCCTCTCCTCTCCTCTCCTCTCCTCTCCTCTCCTCTCCTCTCCTCTCCTCTCCTCTCCTCTCCTCTCCTCTCCTCTCCTCTCCTCTCCTCTCCTCTCCTCTCCTCTCCTCTTCTTTCTTCTGTCTCTCTGTCACCTGTAGGAAGGAACATGCTCAGGGGCATGGGAAAGAAGAGTCCTCTTTTTTTTTACCATCCCACTCTTGTCCTTTCCCATTTTTCGAGCTGGTCTAGAACTAGGAGAGGCCCCATGCGATGCATATGCACAGGCTACTACTTTCTGCCTCTTACTCAAGCAGGGAAACAGCAAGCACAGTGCTCACTCATGAAAGAAGTCATTAATTCCTTTCTGAGATGAAACTGCTGGGATTGCCATCACTCATGAATGACATATTTATTATTTGCATATAAAACATCCATTTGCTTTTTTGTTAGTCATTATGCAATATTTTAATGAAATGGTCAAACTCTCAAACAAAATAGAGATGTATTCTATTTAGGAAGAAGCAAACTAAAGGTGTTGTGAGGCTGGGTGTTTATCTACAGTTGCCTATGTAACACTTCTGTCCTGTGCACCATTAGTCTTGTTCAGTCCTCCTTCTTTCTGGTCCTTGGCTGTGTTTTTGCAGACCGTAGAAGAGATTGAGGGTGTACTGGGACGTGACCTTTATCCAAATCTATCTGAAGAGAGATCTCGATGGGAAAAGGAGCTAGCTGGCTTGCGGGAAGAGAATGAGAGCCTCACAGCAATGCTGTGTAGCAAAGAGGAGGAGCTGAACAGGACCAAGGCCACCATGAATGCTATTCGTGAGGAACGGGACAGACTGCGCAGAAGGGTAAGACTGCTGCATACACGATGGCTTCTTTTTCCTCCTAGCCTTCACAGTTTTGTCACTAGCACAAGCTTCTCTTTAATCTCACTTCCTGGACTTGTTGTAAGGCTTTTTGTTTCAAAAGCTGAGCTGTGCAAACTACAGAATTAGGACAAAACTGAACATAATTGAAAACCAGTGTGTGATGAACAGCCAAGGTGTACAACAACCCAATGTCAGAAATTATGTGTTAACAGAAAACCTGATACTCATCTCCAAGGAAGCATATGTAATTTGTCTATAGAGAAAGCAGATGTTCATTTAGTGAATTTTCCTGTGAGGCATTTTTTTTTTCCTGGTAAACAAGTATTTTCTTGCTTTTGATGTGAATTCAATTTGTGATTAGGAAAAAGAAAAAGAACAGGACTCCTGTCAGTAGGTAATTATTCTCAGAACAGAACAGTGAGCAGTCCTAGCCGTGTTCTGCTCCCTTGTATATGTTTTAGGATGATGCGAGGTCAGATAAAAGCCCTGTGCTTTGTGTGGAGCCCAAGGTAAAAAATCCTGAAATTTGTTCACAGAAAAGATGAGGCATCCAAGAAAACATACTCTGTGTTACTTCTAAAATTTGTTAACTTTGTTGCTGTTACATCTGCAAAGTTTTGGCTAGATAGGAAGTAATTTTGGTTTTAAAATGGGCAGGTCTAGGTTTGTGTTCAGTTTGAGTGGCAATTCTGACCACTGTATATTTGTAAATTATTGCAAGTGTTTCTCTTTCCCTACCAGCAGCAGATCAACCTTTTAGGCAAATACTGTGTTTCTAAAACAAAATTGTTCTGCAGTGACTGTATCTTTTTAGCATAAAGTTACACTGTGTGAGACTTCCATCTGCAGATTTCAAGCCACAAGTTACCTTTGCTTTCTAGCCTTTCTTAGAACTGAAAAGGTGTGTGTGATGAGGGAAGAGCAGGAAATTTCTATCACATAAGACAAGGCTACTTCAACTTTAGCTTTGTAAAATTTAGTTGTGTTACATACCATCACTAACAACCTGATCTAATGAGAGGTGTCCCTGCCCATGGCACAGGGGCTGGAAATATATGATCTTAAAGGTCCCTTCCGACCCTGAAAATTCTATGATTCTGTAACTGTAAGTCATTTTCCTGAAGTTTTTAGACTGGTTTTGTAGTGACACATCTTCTTCAACTGAGGCTGTTCTATTCCTTGAGGCACAGAAAGAGCATTTATGCTCCTGATGAATTACTAAAAGATTGGGGTAGGGTATAACAAATGGGCAGAGAATCAAAGTGTGTGCTTGTGAAATTTGCATGCACAAATGCAGATATTGATGCTATAGATAATGCAGATCAGTATTGGACTTTCAAGAAACAAGAAAAAAAAATTGTCTAGATAGATATAATATATCTATCTAGATAGATAGAAATAATAGAAAATCATTTATGCATGGAATGCAGATTAAAGTGCTTAAAAGATGGGTAACAAGAATTTATGGTAAGGTCCGCTTTTGAAAACAGACAGGAGCTCCTCTTTTAAAACAGGAAAAGGGAAAGAATTTGTGTTTTTGTCCTCAGGGATCAGCATGGCTAAACCATAGATGCGTGGTGGTAGCTCTAATCCTACAATGAACCATATAAGTTATTTCCAGTAGAAATTGGAGTGACAGTGTAAAGAGTGGTAATATCTGATCTAGAACGTTGTATGTGTTTCTTATGTCTTATGTTGAAAACGTTTAGTTTAAATTGCTAAAATAAAAATATAGAGAAGATGGTTGGAGAAATGGGCATCTTAACCTGTTCAACTTTGCAAAGCAAATGCAGGATTTATTTTCTCTTTACAATTGCTGGAGAATGAAGGTAAGAATGGGAGCTAACAGCTGTTCAGACAGGACAAATCGGGAGCAAAATCAGATTGATAAAAATCACTTGTGGCTATATTATGACCAGAAATCAAACTGTTAGGTGTTTAGCAGACAAGAGTATTGTAGATCTGAAGAAACAGTAAAGAGTAAGACTACTGACTAAACACTTGGAAAACAGAGCTTTAGAATACTGAAGTTATGTTTGTATAATAAAATGCATGGCTATCAGGGATACTGATTAAAACCAGGATTGTTACCTTAAGATTGTATCCTAAGGAAAGCAAAAAAGTGTATTTAAGATTGGCCCAGTTAATACCATTGTGTTCGTTCTAGAGCTAGCAAAATATCTCTGCACAAAATTGTCATGTGTTGTCATGTGTAGTAGCAGTAGTAGAGGGTTGGATTAGATGGTGAGTGAAATGCTGTTTAGTTCTGTGTATACAGACAACTGCTTGTCATGGTCAGTCTACGCTGGAATCCCCAGTGAAATCAGGGATTTGTGGAGACACACAAGTACTAGCCATGTTACTGAGTATTTCACCATTTCCTTAGTGCAGGCAGGACCCAGGACTGTGAGGATAGCATGTTATCCATGCTGATCTAGCAGTTGCTAGCCTGTCTGCTGGAGCTGTTAGCAGGGATGCTGCATGTGTTACTGATGGCTCTCTGTTATCAAAGCATCTCTGAGGTCATCAACTCATCTTGTTTGAGTAGCTGGGGCAATTGATAGATGATAGCAGCAGTGGGATGTTACTGACCTGAATTGTGTCAGTACTTACTGACCCTGGAGAGGGTAACCCTTGAATTGCTCTGTAAAGACTGTGACCTGTCTTTCATTTACAGCAAGCCAGTTTAAATGTTCATTCTTCTTTAATTAAGGACATTCTTCTTGGAGGGACTGAATAGATGCCTTGCCCAGTAGACCAAGTATTAAAGTTGGGTTGGTAAAGAGCATAGCAAAATCAAATAACCTCTATATTCAGGCATAGCTGAAAGGTTTGGGTTTGTTTGTTTTTTTGTTTTCTTTTCTAGTTGTTCTCATTTAGTTTGCATCTAAAAAGGACTTTACTGAAATATAGTTTTTAATATCATCCTGAATATGCAGAGCAAATTTGTTTGGGTTTACTGCCCACAGCAGAGAAGATTGTTCCAGGCATATGACCCTGTCATCAATATTATGTAATTGTTGTACTGGAAACTGTATTTGCATTTTTAATATAACTTTGTGTCCATAGATGCATGAAAATAAATGTTTTCCTTGACCTATTAAATACTTTCTGCATGCCACTTGAACTCAGTCACTACAGAGTATTTCCCTGGAAAGTGGGAACGGATATCCAACTAAAATTCAGTTATTGTTCATCTCAAATTAAATTGGGTGAAGCGAAAAAACTTGAAGTTGAGCAGATCAATAGGTCTGTTACTTCAAACCAATGCCTGTAATCAAGCAGAGTGCTTTCAATACATTTTTCTCAGGCTTGTTGGAGATTTAATTTAATTAGGCATTTATTGTGCTCAGTTAACAGATTGACCTGCCTTCTAGAACAGAAGCTAAGAAAAAACATACATAGAGAGTTTGTTTCTCATGGGTCATTAGTAAATGAGGTAATCACTTACTTCTGTAGGGTGCCTGCAGTGTAGCAGCTAATTTCATAACTTGGGGTTTATTTTACCTCTCTGTGATACTGCCATTTTAAAAATAAAATCTGTTTAAAAGTCTGGGCCCAAGAAATTGCTTGCACATAGTTGATCATTATCCTGATTCCAGTAATACAGATATGATGCTGGGGAATTTCTGGACTATTTCATGGAATTAATATTGTTACTACATGTGAATAAGGTCAAAATCAGGTCATTATTATTTGCAGCTGCTTTTTGTAATAATAGGTTTAAATGGTAGTAGAAAAAGCAGGTTTGTATGTTACAAAATCTCTTGTATCCATTAAGGGATTCAGATGAGCAGAACTGATACAGCATATAAACTCCATCATTGCTGCAAAGTAAAAGCTGGGGGTTTTTTAGTTACTGTCCATTAAAGTTGCCAGCTGGGTAGTTCCTGAGCAGGGTCCCAGGCAGCCCACTGACATAAGAGGCAGAGGGTGGGTGGGTGGGGGGGCTGGGCAGTGTTCAGGCTTCCCTGTGGCTTTTCTGAAGAAGCAAGGCTAAAGTGAGAAGGCAGTTCCAACTCTGGAAATCTGTTCAGTCTGTTAGGTCCATAAGCCATATATATGTCAACTTGCTCAGTTAATCAAAGGCTTTTAGTTGTGACTATTATTCTGTATCTGCTCCAAAGTCATCTGAATTCAGCAAACTGAGTGGAACAAAACCTCCTGTAGTAGTTTAGCTATCATCAACTTAAGACTTTAGTGAAAATACAACCTACAGACAAGTATACAATTTCCATTTTAGTCTGTAATTTCTCCAGCTCCCCAGGTTGCCCTTGAGCCAAGAAATTTCATTTTAGCAGGAATGCTCTCCCAAAATACCTTTCTCTTGTGAGGAGTTGAAATGTACTCAAAGCACAGAAGGAGTGTTCTCCAGTGGCAAAAAGCTGGCTCAAGGAGCTGTAGCTGTCCATGCTTTGGCATAATTTGTGTTGGAATCAGAAGGGATTGTTCTGGATTCCTAGAGAACACTGATATTGTATGGGCCTTTAGAGATTATTAGCATCTTGCACAGCTTAAAGTGATCCTTGAACTGTTCTGTCTCCTTGTTTCTCAGTATACACCAGAAACCCAAGGCAGCCAAAAGCTATTTCTGTTCTCCAACTCCTTCGGTTACATGGGATTTGCCTATGCAGCAGTATCTCCGCTTAGCAGTTAACATACTAGGGCTTTGTTTCTGTATCCAAACTACATGATTAATACATGATTAATCTAAAATTAAATGAGAAAAAGCCTGAGACTGACTTACTGCACTCCCTTTTGTTTTTTCCACTGTTTTTTTCCACTGCCCCCAGATCAGAATATTTCAGCTGTGCTCAGAACTTCTAAGGAATCTACTACTTCAAGTTCCATGTCACATGCTTCCACATCCCTTGTTTTTGTTGCTTTGCATCCTTTAGAAAGGTTCAGCACCCATATCTTCCCACATGGAGCAGTGCATGAGGGACTTTGTCTGAAAGATGTCAAAAGCAGAGAAGCTTCTTTTTGGTAACATATGGTATCACCCAGTGCACTGCAGCATCTCCTACTACTTAAAAAAGATGTATGCGTACACACCTGTTTTCAGCAGAGGAGTAGTGACAGTTAAGTTCTTACATATTTCTTGAAAGAAGGTATCTTTGCAGAGGAGAGAGATCTGTAAATGTCTACTTCGAACTGATGAGTGCAGGTATAAGCTCATTAAGCTTCAGGGAATTCTTTGAGGAGATAGACCTTAGAAGTACTGGAAATGACTTCTTTAAGATGCTCAATCAACTACAACAGGCGACCTGTAGGAAATCAGACTTTTTGTTGTGGCATTCATGAATTAAGAGGGCCTGAAAATTTTCTGGCTGAAAATAGTCACCATGAGACCTGACTGAGGTTAGAGAAGATTTAAGCTGGGAAAGGCCCTCACCAGAGCAGCCTGAATTGTTGCATCGGTATTTCATTTTCCTTCTTCCCCTCTGCAGATTTGCAGTATGTGTAAGTAAATTAGAAAAAAGAGAGAGGTATGTTCACTTCCTGTGGTTTGTTGTACTTCATCTTCCTCCTCTGTGTAACAGAGGGAAAAAAAATTGAAGTGATACTAAAATTCAAAGGGTTCAAAGATCCTGCATGATGAAACAGGTCACAAGTAGGGTAGAATAAAAATCACAAGCATGCCCTTTGTTTACATCTTGTTTAGAAATAACAGCAGCAGGTCTCCTTTTAATGTGGAAATCAGTGACAGAAATCATCAGGCAGTTTTTAGCTGTGTTTTCTTGTTTATGGTATGGTAACAAATCGTGTAGTTTTCAGTATGCATGTGTAAAAGACAAAGAGTAAAAGTATGTTTCTTAGATTCATGGTTATATGGGCAGTCTGGTGGCTTTGCAGTCCAGTTGTGAGATTCAGGCTTAATGAATATATGAACTGTGAGATCAGTGATTTTACTGGTCAGACACACTTGCCCTGGTATCTGCTCTGCATACCCCTCTAGTGCTCAGTGTTTGTAGAGTTGGTGCAGTTATTTATAGCAATTAACTCTAATTTCTCAAATGAAGGTCTTAATCAGTAAATACATCAAGAAGCAAGAACGCACTGTTTCTTTAAGTTGTGGTTGCTTCTGTGATAACAGTATTAAAAGCAGTGACTTGCATAGATTAGTGACTTCTGTGCTCTGAGTTTTCTTCTATAAGTGCTCTCCTGAGCAAAGCCTTGCCTGGCTGCAGTCTTAGATGTGTTCACTTTTCTTTCTGTTGCTAATGTGCTTTTACAGATCCATAAGAATAATGGGCTTTGTAATCATGGCCGATAGTCACTGCTCAGTAATAAAACACAGACTAAGGGAAATGTATCCACACCAAATTTTTATGTACTGTGTTCCTTACAGGAAGGAACATAAAGTGTTTTTAAACTTTGGAGGCCATGAATATTTAGCATTTTAAGCAACTGCACCTCTGTTTTCTAATTACCCTTGAATGTATAGTGTTACTTGCTTTAGAACTGAAGTCTTCTAGGGTTAATTTCTGGCCATAGGTGCAACTTTCAGCAATTTCAGCAAAAGTCAGATGTTGAGGCATGGATTTGATTTTGTGAGGAATACATGTGCTTTTCCTGTTTTTTTGCTTTTAAACAATGTTGTAGTTTAAGCACTTGGGTAATTTAATCTGAAACAGCGTGGGCTGAAAGAATTAGTATTAAATGTGATACGGAGTTAGTGAAGTTGGGGTTGCTTTTTTTTTTTCTGGTGTTGATGCCACAGTACAAATCCTATCTACACTGGAATCCCACATCTTCAAGCAAAACCATGCATACAATGGTTTATTTCAGCTTTGTGCATATCAGCAGGCTGAAATAATTGGTTTGCATCAGTGGAGCAATTCTGTCCTTAAGGTTTGCATTAGTGCAGCTGTACCCCTGCTGAAATTATGTATGTCTGTATGAACAAAGGGGAGCTCAGCTGCAAGTATGGGGAAGATACGTGCCACCAATGGGTGCTTTTTAGACTCTGATTTGTGGCCTAATATAGCCATAATGGACACTTCATAATGTAATTACAGCTAAGATGTATAATTCTGGGGCAAGCACCTATATCCATTTTTCAGTTACTTTAAATATTGGAGATTTGAGGTTTTGTGTGCTTTTAACTTTCTGTTGTTGTTATTGACAGAGAGACCAGTAGAGTTGATTGGATTAATTTTGTTCAAGGTTCCTCCATGACTACCAGGGAAGTTAGCTTTCATGTGCTCTTACTGTTGGCCCCTACAGCTTTTTATTAGTAGCATGCAGTCCTTCTGTTAAGCGCATAGGGTATTTTTCTTTCTTTGTAATCTTTGCATGCCTAAAAATTCTATTATTTTGACAATAAGGCCTCAGGCAACCTGACCTTCAGTTTGCATACAACTGGAGAAGAGGCAGGGATACTCTTCAAAGAAGAAGAAGCAGACTTGTAGGAATCATAAGAGGCATATACTGCTTTCAAGATTGAACTCTTTCCACAGTGCAGTAGTTTGAAGGTGTCTATATATGCTTTTCAGAGAACATGCTGACTGCCACTTTCTTGAGGCAGAGATTGCTAAAGGACTGGCTGTGTACTTAGTGAGCTTATAGCTGAAGAAAAGCCTAAGCTTTAATGCAAACTATAATTTCAGTAGTTTTTGACTAAGGAGTTTGAACTTGCTTAATTAGTTCTTTGTCTAAATGTGTTTATTTGGTATAAACCCATCTTGGTTAAGAGGATAGGGGTCAGATTTGCATCTCATGTTACAGGCAGATATCAAATGGACTGAATCGTTACTTCACTGGACTTAGGGCAAAATTTTACCAGTTCTGTTCTACAGACAGACTGTTCCAAAAAAATCAGCATAGAAGCTTGGTATTTAAATAGACCCTTTCTATTCAGGGAAATTTCATACGGTTTCCTCCCCCTTCTCACATCTCACACTGAGATTCTGTGGAAAAAATGAGTTCTGTCGCTTTACCCTGTAACATCATTGTTGAGTTAAGCAGACTATTCAGTCTTTCTTTATTAATTGTTTCAAGATAAACACAATTTGGCTCAACTATAATTTGACTCATGCATAATACTTTTTTTTTTTTGCCCTTTAGTGCTGAAAATCTTTTGACGTCAGCTTTACAGAGAGCTTATGCAGACTGTTGGTTGGGTACTTTGCTGGTATTTTCTTGTTTGTGTGTTACTCACCATGTGGTAGCTTTACTTAACTATAGTTTTGAAAACATGATTAATGTTTTAAATTCTTTGACTTAAATATGACATATTTATGTGATATATTTATGTTGAGTTTTTTTCAACAGTTTCCATTAGCAGTAGAACCTTCATTTGATTTGTTTAGACATCGTAATTTTAGACTGAAAAATAAGCTTCACCACAGAGAGATTTCTATACTTATCATACAGCTACACTGAAGGGGTTATATAAAACAAGCCGAAATGTTGAGCTATTACTCTACAGTATTACATTTTTACATTTCCACATTGCATGTAAAAAACTGGCAGGAATGGAATTTTAAAACAAGTTCTATTGATCTGTTCCCCACATGAGAACTCCATGGCCACCGCAACAGAACAAAATGCTACTTCTGTTCAAGGCTGGTGAAATCGGGCAGGGCTGGGCAATGAGCAAATCTCCAAACTATTTGAACTGTAAAAGTGGATTAAGCAATATTATGGGTTTTTTGTAGGTTCGGGAGCTACAAACACGTTTGCAGAGTGTTCAGGCAACAGGCCCATCCAGCCCAAGTCGTCTGACTTCTGCCAATCGACCCATTAACCCCAGCACAGGAGAGCTGAGCACAAGCAGCAGCAGCAATGACATTCCCATAGCCAAGGTGAGCTATTGTGTGTTGCAGTAAAGCTTCTCACTGTCCGTACAAAGCAGGATTGATTTTGCACAGCTGCTGCCCGGAGTTTTCTGGGGTCTTAACCAGGTCCATGAACTTCTGCTGCAGAAAACAATTTAGCTCTAGTGGTTGCAGTTCTCTCGGTGTCAAATTTACAGTAGTTGACTTCAGGTTTGCAAGTGTAGCTAGTGAACAAAGGCATTTATGTAATCTTTGTTGACTGTGGTTCATGTGTAACCTGTGCAGCATTCTGACTTACAGATTGCTGAGAGAGTGAAGTTGTCAAAGACAAGATCAGAGTCTTCATCATCTGATAGACCTGTCTTAGGATCAGAAATCAGCAGCATAGGGGTAAGGACTAATAATTATGTGCATGCATGGTACTTTCTGAAGATGACCGGTGTTCAATTAAAAGCAACATTGTTTTCATACTGGATTAATATGTGAGCTAACTGAAAATACCTTAAAAGTTATTTTGAGAAAAATGTTACAGCAGAGAATATTTCACCCAGTATTAAGTTCTCATTTTCCCATAACTGATTGCTAGAAATCATTTTCTAAGTGACTTGAAGAGGATAATTTTGTAGTCAATTCCTTCAAAATACTGTTCTTTAAGAAAAGACTATTCAGTTGTACTTCACTACTTTACAGAGTGAAGTACTAAATTAGCAGAGAACTGAGTTCTGCTTTATAATGCCAATGTAGATACATAACACTGTTGTTACTGTCTGTTAATATTTGTTTCACTGAAGAACTCAGCTCTGTCCTTTTGCTAAGCTTTCAAGTATGTAAATAACTTGTATATTAGGGTTTTTTAAAGTATGATGAAATAGGTTCAGGCTTTGGTTAGCAGAATTTTTAATCAAAATAGCTTCTTAATGTGGAGATGTGTAAATACTCTGTTCTGTGTAAAACTCAAAGTAAAAATGGAATAATGAATGCTTTGAAATTACCGTGTGCAAGCAAACGCAGCTCTCAGTGCAGAATGCCTGTGGGAGGAATCCCGTGGTTATCTGTTCACATTGATCTATTAACTACCCTGTGTAGGTGTCTAGCACTGTGGCTGAACATTTGGCACATTCCCTCCAAGACTGCTCAAACATCCAGGAAATCTTCCAGACTCTTTATTCACATGGATCTGCTATCTCAGAAAGTAAAATCCGAGAGTTTGAAGTGGAAACAGAGAGATTAAATAGGTAAAGTGAAAAGTTATGCATACTCAGATGTGTTACCTGCTGTTAGCTACTTTTTTATCCTTTCTGAACGTTCTAGATAAATATCGATTGTAGCTGATGAAGAAAAGATTCAGTGATATGCTAAGGATTCTTTCCATTAGTGTGACAGCTTGTTTGGTCATGCATTATCAGATCATGCATTATATGCACCAGTGACGATTTGCCCAGTAGAGTGTCCTTCTCTATGACTGACCAAGTAGACATAGCATTTTTCTTTTATAACACACATCACTACTGAAAATAAGGATTCCCATAACTTAACTACATCATTCTGGAATTAACGTGCTTTGGTTTGCCCTGAAGAAACAGAATTATAGCATTAGCTGTATCAATTAATATACTGATGTATTGTGTAGTGGCATATATTCCAGTAAGCAGACTTTTGCCTGGAGAAGAAGGATTTCACTTTTCTAGTTGCAGTTAAAATACTTCTGGTGTTATCCTTAATAAGCTCTATGAAAAATCAATACTTCCTCTCGTCTTTGGCACAAAAATAAATCAAAAGTGTGGATCAGGATTGTGAGAATTGTGTCTCAGCATGTTGCATTCCAAGTACTCTTCCTCATGGCTGTCTCAAATTTAGTCTGATTAGTACAATATCTCTTTTATTTGTAGCACATGTTTTTGTAGTGCTGCAAAATGTGATCCTCCTTTTTCTTTCTTTTATTTTTTCTCTTTTTTTCTGCAACACACAATTTTGCTTAGACAACATGTATCACAGACAAAATTATAGGACATGACGAAGATTTAGGAAGTGAAGCATCTGAGATTTCTAGCAATGAGAAAAGTCAGGGCTTTTACACTAACCTTTCTTGTGTTTTTTAAGAAGATAGCAATTTTAGAGATCTGGTTGACACTGATTCCTTCATTAGCTAGAGGTACAAATTTTGAAATAATCTGTTTTCGATATATGTCTAACTCACAGCTAGCTGTAGTATATTATCATGTAGTGCAGTCATGGGAAGTGATATTCTGAATGCTGATACTCTGAAGTCTCATATTGAAATTCAGAGTTTGCCTCATTGAGAGGAATATTACAGTTAAGTTCTGATATAAGCTTCTCTTTCTCTATTGCCAAATTTTTTTTAGATTTCATTGCCTCATAGAAACTTCATTTGTATTTTGGAAGTTACCTTTCTAATCACAACCAAAAATTCAGCTTCAGGTGAAATGGTTATTTTGCATGTTCTAAAGAAAGGGGGCATTTATGCAGCTGCATGATCCTTACACACACACACACACCCACATACATACTGCACTAATGAATAAGCCATTTAAAACAAGAAGCAAATGTGGAAGCAAGAAATGAGGAACGGAAGCAGAAAAATTAAGCAAAAGGTTAATACGAATCTCTCCTGCACGGTCTTGTGATTATGAAATAAGCTTTCTGCTTGCTGTGATTGCACAGCATTATGATTACAGTTAATGAGAAGGAGAGGAGAAGGAGTAGAGGCAGTCCTAAAAGAAATTACTACCTCTTGGTTCCTGGTGTGGGACAAGGAACTGACAGATTTTTCCATCTTCATTAAAAATCTTGTATAGACCAAGTGGTATTTGTTGTTTTAAATTATGACTGTTCTAGAGTTTTCAGGGCAGTGTCTGCAAGCTAAGCTTGAAGGTTGCAAAATAATTCCTTTTGTACAGTCGCATTGAGCACCTGAAATCCCAGAATGACTTGCTGACTATAACACTGGAAGAGTGCAAGAGCAATGCCGAGAGGATGAGCATGCTTGTTGGGAAGTATGAGTCCAATGCCACAGCCCTCAGGCTTGCATTGCAGTACAGGTATGTAGCTACACAGAATGTCTCTCAGCCAGAAAAAGAGGGAGACTTGATAAAAACCTTTAAGAATAAATTTATTAGTGTGCCATAATAATGATGGTTTTTTTGTTTCCTTCCTGAAAAAAAATGACCCTTTGGTTAAGCTACTTGACAAACTACAGAACTGAACTTGTTAGTGCAAGTGTATTTCAACCCTAGTTCACCAGCTGTAGTGAACTTCCTCTAACAGAAATATATGGATTTACCTTTTTGTTTTTAAGTACTGAAATAACAGGGGTTGTGTGTAGGATTTAACTGTCTCTGCTGTGTCTGGTCTTAAGATACAAGTCCTTTCTGTTAGGCTGGCACCTTTCACAAGGCCAGTGGATCAAGAGCACTATTGTGCTCCACATAATCCACAGTAATTTTATATTCCCTCAGTTGGAATTGTGGATTAATTGCTTGGTATTTATTTTAAAATAATTGCTTTATACTATATCTAAAGAGATGCATTTAATTCCTTCAGCTGCAGCTAATTCAGAAAAGGCAGTTCTGGTTTGAAGACAAAATGTGTGCCTTTTAAATAATGTACTATATTACTATTAGCCTTGAGCAAATTACAAGGAAATGTAAATTGCAAATAGGTATATTAATGTCTATATTATCAAAAATGTAAGAATGCAATAGGAATAAGTGGCTCACAACTGTATTTAGATCTGTTATGTTCTAAGGAAGAATATCTTGCATTCAGGACAAAATGGCAAGTTATGTCTCCTTTCTTTATCCTTCTTTTCAATTGTTTTCTTTTTTTTTTTTAACCTTTTTTACCTTTTTTCTATTTCTCCTTCTCATCTCTCCCATGTTTCCCTTTCCTCCCCTTCTTACTATGCTTTATTAGTATAGTTACATAGTAGAGTATCAAATACTGTATTTTGTAAAGAATGCCTGAAATAAATATTTCAAAGGCCACGATTTGTACCGCTGGTTTTCAAAGATACTTTTGGAGCTCTTTTCACAGAAGATCATTCCCTTTTTTATTAGCTGCTTAAATTACTTGTGGCCAACCTGCAACCATCAGAAATGAGAGGTTGTTGACTGTGATAAAAGTTATATGTGTTATGTTGTTTAATAACCTTGCTGCTAGACAAGTAGTAGGGAATCATGCAGTTCGTCAGCTACCTATTTTTTGTTGCTGTTGTAGGTATTCTTCCACTCTAAATTGCTGACTTATTTTGTGAGATTTTTGTTTTCTATGGCTTGTTTTCTCTTTCAGTGAACAGTGCATAGAGGCATATGAGCTGCTGTTGGCATTGGCAGAAAGTGAACAGAGTCTCATTCTTGGGCAGTTCAGAGCTGCAGGTGTTGGTTCTGTTGGTAAGATGTCAATGCATAACTTCATTTAAATATTTTTTTTGTCAGTTAGCATTAGTTAGTTGTAACAGTGGATCATCTATGACCCATCACGCAAGAATGCTCTCTGGACTTTTCTTGGTTTTAACTAACTAAATAATTGCACACACCAAAAGAGTAGGGGAAAAAAAAACCTGAGACTAGCATGAAATCATAAAGTTCACCAGCAATTTAAATTAAACTACATTTACTGTCACAATGTGATGCCTGTGCTGGCAGTGGTGAGGCTGCCACAGTCGTGCATTTACACAGAGTAGAGTTACTAAACAATACTCATGGGCATAGATGGCTTAGGACCATGCAGCTGTGATAACTGCAAGTACAGATTTTGTTTGAATCAGCAACATTGACTTCCCTAAATGCTGGGTACAGTCTACAAAAAAATGGAATTAAGATAATACAACAGTATCACGGAGTAGTTACCAAAACCAAGGGAAAAAAATCACTCTTGTTTTTCTCCCTTCGTTTTGCCTTTGCTCTGAAATTTTAAAACTGTCTTATGTTTTTCTGTGTTGTTGGGGACATAAGCCTGTGAGTTCTGGGTTTTTCTTATTTTGTGTATAGTTAATCTTGTGGCTAGGTGGTGGTGTTTTTTAATACACTGCTGTATAGTGGAATGAGCCACCTTAAGTACAGTTCAGAAGTGTATGGACTTTGACTTTGCTGCTGGCTCCACTTTTTTGATTGAAAGAGGAGTTCATGCAATGAACATTAACCTGGGTTTGATAGTTCCTTTTGTTTTACTGATAGGAGAAGATTGCCACAGTAACCTTCAAGAAGAAGCCCTCAGAGAGAGAATAGCTCTCCATGCTGTGCTGAGGCTAAGTAACTGTGTAGTTGAGACTATTACAGCATTACCTTCTCAGGAATCACTAAAATGTAAACGGAAAGCTTTGAGAGTCAGACCCTCTGGCTTTAAAGCCACAGGGCTGGCATGGTCAGCCTGTTGTTTCAGATGAACTCATCCCACAGGTTTACTGCTAGCCATGCCCCTTAGTTTGGACCTGTCCCACTGTTAGAAGCAGGCCCTTGTATAGTTTTCTTGGCCTGTGTAGTGTGTGCCATACATTAAAATCTAGAGTGCATATCTGAGATTTTCATTCAGCTTTCCTCCAGCCTCTACTCATTCTTTTCCACAATGTGATAGGGAACTTTTCCTGCTGGCATACATCACTGGCCAACAAAAGTGAGTTTAGTCTCAGATTTTTTATTCATGAAGGCAATATAAAGGGAGAAATATTTTGGGTTTGAACAGGTTTTCATCTTGCATCCATTTTCTGAAAGAGTGTAGTTTAGTTTTGGTATGTGTCTGGCTACAGCTTTTAATTGTGGTATTATCAGTTGCAGCCCTACAGAAAGAGTGCCAATTTTCCATTACATAACATGGTTCGGAGGAAGTTGTGTTTGGTTCATGTACCTTTATTTTGCTGTGAAATTTGATTAAAACACCTACATGAAATAGAAGATTCTCGTTTTGAAGATCAGTCAAGTTTAATATCAAATCTGTGGGAGGAGAATTCATGGGAGCTGCTCCTGCACAAATTGGAGCTGAGCATATCCAGCTGCTCTTAACAGAACTCTTTCCCTTCCTTTCTTCCACATTGATGTTATTTCTAGAGCGTGTACTTCATTTAGCAAGGGTGAAGTATGGGGTAAGTGGTCTTTGACTCAAGCATGAAATTAAAATCTGACATAGCACAAGCTGGCAAGGTTTTTTTATACTCTCTGACATCTCTGCATAGTATTTGGTAAAATATTGTAGCTTGATTAAGACTTTCAGTGTAGCTACTAAAATGCCTTACTTTAATGACTTCACTCAGCTCAAGTTTGGATTATAAGAATACTAACAGTGGGTGTTTCTGTCCTGTCTTCTTTGAAGGCAGGGTTGACCAGCTGCATAGATGCTACATAATCACTAGAAGTTACAGCAAATTAGTAAACACTACTGCTGGTTTTCTTTTGGTTTGCTAGGCATGACTGTAAACTCTGAAAGGCCATTCTTCCAGCTGGAAGGATAGCCTGTAAAGAGGTGTTCTGGCAAACCGTTCGTTGAGGTAAAGGTGCTTATGAGAGAAAACGCAGGAAATGACTACACTCTGAAACATCACTGGATTAATTTGAGTAAGAGTTGTAATCTAGGCTTTTCCAGTATATTACTAATTTGAGTATCCTAGCCTAATCCTAGTGCACAGTGCACCCTCCTAAAAGCAGGCAAGCTAGCTAAAATAAAGCATCAGTTAAGATGTGTACCCAGCAACAAGTACCTGAAACTTATGGCCAAGAGGGTGGCCAGTAGTTTAGTCATCACCAATGTTGAAGCAGAAGAGAAGTGGCTTTTACATTACAGGTTGGAAATTTATTGTCCTTGTCTTAGTATTAACTGAGAACAAATAAGAAGCATCTCTTTTCTTGCCTTAGCCTTTCCAAAGCTCTGAAACAGATTGTTTGCTTGAAAACTAGGGGACCAGGTAGGTGATGAAAACGTCACCCAGATGCTTAAGAGAGCCCATGACTGCAGAAAGACAGCTGAGAATGCTGCAAAAGCCTTGCTGATGAAACTAGATGGGAGCTGTGGGGGAGCCTATGCAATCACTGGCTGTAGTGTGCAACCCTGGGAAAGCCTGTCATCCAACAGCCACACCAGGTAAGTGCAGTTCATCTGGCTTAATGCCCAAGTGTTTGTTTGTTTTCAGACCAAAAGTTATTTTGTATTGTATTTGCTGAACTACCTCCCTCACCTGAGTCCAGTGGCTTCTTTGCTTTAACTTACAAGTCACTGTCCCTCAGTGGTCTGATTGTCCTTAGACTCTGAGCAACTCCAGCCAAGAAGGCTTCTGTATACGTTTATTGCAAATGGGTGACTGAACTTTGGTCTTCCTCATAAGGGGTAAAACCATTATATTTTACTTCAGTGACTTTCTTGCAGCTTTATTGCAACACAAAGCATGCATTTCTTATTCACATCTATTGTATGCAGTCAGCACAGACCTACTGAGAACCAGAAATCAGAAGTATGCTTCCATTACTGTCTTGGAGTGCTCAAGAATTGTTTAATAAATGTTGCAAATCTAGCCATTTTATTTTAAAACCTTCTTTTCTCAATCCCCTCTGACCCCCTGAAAATTCCTTCTTCCCATGTTATTCTTTCACATATGGAATGGCAAATAACATCGTGACAGAGTGAATTCTTCCAGGAAGGGGTTGATATCACTCTTTTTCTGGAGACCTGTAAAATAAACATAAATGAGCTGTTGTTGCAGAAGTGTTCCATACATCTGCAAGCAGCTTCATTTTGAGTCATTGTGTGCCTGCAGTGTAATTTACTGTGTGAAGTGATTGTGTGCTTATGTACTTGGCAAGCGTCCTGGATAAATATAGATGAATGTTTTTCTTTTTAAAAGATATTTTGGTTTCTCGGATTCATTCAAAAAGATTTTAATTCCGTTTTTGAGCCAGTTCTTTTGTTCAAATGCTGTCATTTTTTGACACATTGGCAAATTTATTTTAGTAGTATATAATTTCCTCTTCTTGCTGGTGGCTTCTCCAAAGGATCTTATTTCCTACTATTCAGCTAGCATGGAATAGTTCAAAACTAACCAAATAGGTGACCTGAGGGAAAAGGGACCAAATGTGGAGTAATTTTAAAAATGTTACTCAAATAAGTTTCATGGTGCACTTTCATTCCAAGAAAGATGAATATCTATTCAGAAATGAGTGTGACAGCATCTGCAGTAGTAACACATTCATCATTCATAGTCCCAAAAGAATTTACTGGCCTTGTAAGGGAGTTATACAAAGCTATTTCAGATATATAATTTGCCTCAGTCTGCATGCATCTACCTCTGCATGTTAATATGTTGTAAGTGGACACACATAGCAACTCCTCTACCTATGCTGAGTTTGTTTTCCATTTTGTTATTTGAAAGGGTAATTTCTGGTTGTTCAGAGCTACCCCCAGTGGTTTTTCTTGCTTGTGAAATACATGGTATGTAGTAAAGGCTTTTTTTTTCCTTGAAAATTATTTAGATACTTCCAAGTATTGACAGGAGGGATTTGGCTGGGAAGGGGACAGGTGTGTGCATGGTGTTCCTGATAGTGTATTTGTTCTCCTTACCTTTCACTGAGTTGTTTGACAGGATTGTAGTTTTGGCAGTCCTTGCTTTGTTGAATATCATTTTTACTTTTTTGAGGGGAAAAATAGGGTAGAGAGGTGTGTGTATCATCCCTTATGCTCATTGTTTACCATGAACTTCTGATGGTCAGCTGGCAATGTGTGTACCAGTGCATGTAATATGTTGGCTGTGTAGATAAACTTTCAGCAGAATGTGATTAAAATGGTGTAGGATTTCAAATTTCATCAGTTTAAACTATGTCATGAAGTGTAAAAATGCATATGTATGCATTCTGTGTGCATGAGATGTTTCAGCTTGAGTTATTATCACTGTAGGATAACTGTTTCTGGCATGGAACATGGTGTATTGAATAAGGTATATGCTTTGCTATATGTGGAATTCAGAGACAGAATCTTCTCTCACTCACCCACAGGGAACACAGCAAGCCAGGAACTTCTCATCTGGACATCCTTATCTGATCATAACTTGCACATTGTTATACCTCTCCCCTCCCACCACCCACAATGTAATTTGTCTTTGTCTAAACATATATATCATTGAAAATGGTTCTCCGTTAAATACAAATCTTCCCTTCTGTTGTGTTCAAGTGATAGGAGGTAGAGGTATTTCCAGATTTCTCTTTACTGAGGATTCTCTCTCAAAATAGAGGCATTCACCTCTTCATCTTACTGACATATAACACTGTGCCAGATCATAGATGGAAGATCTCTGTTGGTTCAAAAGGCACATGTTTTTCCACATTTATGTCAGTAAATGTACTTTCACATGTTTAATCAATTGAAGGTTTTGTCTTCAAGTCTCCTCTTGCTGTTGTTGTGGGTTTTTGTTGTTGTTTGGTTTGGTTGTTTTTTTGTTTGGTTGTTTTTTTGTCCAGGACCCTCCTCCTGCCTTTTGGAGTCACCCTGCCCGTTTCTGGCTCTCTCAGCCCCTTGTGCCCCCTCCTCACTTGGCTCCCTGCTGCTCTAGACAGATGCCCCCCCATTCCTGCAAATCTTCAGTCCTCTGTGATGTTCATGGTTTTTCCATTTCCTTCTTTTCAGTTACAATAGCAATCTAAGCAGGGATAGGAAAGCAGACTGGAGATTTCTAGCTGTTCCTTCCAGCTTACAGGTTTTTTTATTTGTCTTTAAAAAAAATTGGCAGTCCATAAAGCTGGCGTACAACAAGCCCACCTCAACTAGTGAGTGCTGTATGAACCACCACTTAGGGACCACTGCACTGCAGTGAAAACATTTTTACAGTATGTGGTTCAAATATATTCCAAATCTGCAAGACTCATCTTTTGCTATAGCTATTTTAGTGTTGCGTACATATATTGCTACCTTTTCCCTTTAAAACCAACTGAGTAAAGAAGTAATGGGATGATGAAAACTCCTTTGCTGAGGCTTCTGGTGAGTGACACTCTGTTGTTTGAAATCCTGTAGAATAGGGACTTAAAATGGAATTGTTGACCCATTGCTAGCTTTGGCATTTAAAATGAGATTCTTAATGTCAAATCACTGAACACATTACAGAGAATAAATGCTTCGTGAGCCACTGGTGGCAAGTGGTTAAAGACTTTAAAGGGAGCAACTGAAATGAAAAGAAATTAAATGCAATGAAAGAACATCACAGGGGTCATTACTAGTGAAGTACATAAAAATAATAGCAGACATCTCAACTCATTTGGCTGGCAGCAGCATTAAATGCTGCCAGTGCGTTTTTTGCAAATAGAAATAGGTTTGCAGTGTAGCTTGAAGTCATAGTTATTTTAATGGATAGAAGTTGCCTGTAGAACATATACTGACATCAAGTTTTGACTTATTGCACCTTAAGAAACTGGAAACAAAAGAGAAGGACTCCAGTGGTAACACTGACTGAAAATGGTGGATTCTGTTCCCTGCAGTGCTAGTGAGCCCAACTTTATATCTGGATTAATGGGGAGGAAAGACCTAGTCTCTTATATGCAAGGGGAAATATGTTCATTCTTATGTAGGGTCACAAAATGTCTGAACTCAGCCAAATGTAGGACTGTATCTCACATCAGAATCACTCCAGATTTCTGATATGTAGCTGACAGACAGGATTATCATAGCTGAAGTATGTGAATAAGTTATTTAGAAATATCCCAAGCAATATCTTAATGTTATCTGTGTAACACTTCATTGCTGGACTGAATGAGTATCAGAAGGAAGCAGGGTAGTTATTCTGACTTAAAGCCAAATACATTGTTGTTTGTCTTTTGGCTAGCATTTTTTAAAGTTTCTCAGGAAGTTACGGTCTTTTGGTACTGTGCTATTTCAAATCTCAAGTCACAACATCTACCTAGAAGGTGCTTGGCCCATCTATAATGTGTATCAAATCCATTCTTTAAAATGCATGGTCACGTGGAGACATTCAAGCAAGTTTTGTGAGTTCAGTTCTGACAGCATTATTTTAGTTCTATTAGCTTTTGTATTATCTGCACCATTGCTGAACTGCAGACTTGATTTTTACTTGATTTTTAGCAGATGAACTGAGGTTTATATAGGCTTTTATGGACAGAATTTTGTACTGTTCAGAAGTTACACACATAGAGGCACTGTTGGGAGACTCATTTATAGCCATGCACTGCATTTTATACACATGCATGTGTCTGCAAACACACATATGCAGGCCAGCAAATAAAACTGCACATTATACTATACCAACACATGTAATTTCCCCAGACTATATGAATATTTATTTTACATCATCCAGGCACAACATCATTGTGAAGGATTTGAGGGATGAAGCAAGTGGGAAGAAAATGTCTGTTTGCTTATTCTGAATGCAGTAGCAGTTAGAATGAGCATATTGATGTTGTGTTCATTCTAGGTATGATGAAATTGTGATCCTTTTTCTGTCCTTACCTACATGCTTCAGGAATGAGAAATTGCACATCTTTTGCAACAGTTTCATGTGTTTTTTGGATAGATGCACTATATATGTGTACTGCAGGTCTGTTTTCCTTTGTCCTGATTGCTCTTAGAAGGGGGGAGCAGGATCTGAAACTCAGGATCATATGCTCACCAGCTGCAGGCCTTTAAATAGAGCATTGGACTAACATGATGGTTGTGGAGGGCTGTATGGTGAGGCTCTGGGGGGGAACACACCCTGGTCGAGCTGTGCCTTGGGAGCTGCCTCATTTTTACAGCAGTCTAAAGTGAGCTTTGTACCCCAACTTTCTGCAACCCATACTGCTTCTACTTTCCTGGGTGGGGGCTGAGATAACTTCCTAACTAAGGTCCCCTCTACTTAAAAAAAAACAAACAAACAAAAAAAAAAGCATCCTCCTAACTGTTCCCTGGAGTAACCAACTCTACTGCAGGCAGACAACCAGGACTGAGGTAAAAGCAGTCTCAGTATCACTGGCAACAGCCAGACTGCCTTCCTCGCTTTGAACTGCTGTCCCTGGAAATATACTTGCTTAGCTATGGATACTTAAGGGCCAGAACCTCTGAATTTCCAGTATGAGGTCCAGCACAATGGAACAATAGATTTTCAACATTTTTGCTCAGGTTTTAATTGCTAGTAGGAGACAGACCTAGGTTTTCTTCCCATTGCAAGTGAAAACTGAGACGAGTTCTTTGTGTCCCAAGATGCAGAGCCTGTGTAGGCTTTAAAAGCTGTCCTTCCTCCAACAACAGCTGGTTTATATTTAATCCAGAAAAGCTGTGCAGTTGCTGTCATTGGTTGCTGGGGAAACTTACAAAATTACTTCAGTACAGAATTAAATATTTCTCACATTGTCATTCCCCATGATTTTTATACCACTAAATACTTCAGAGAGACAACTCAGTAAAGCAAGATATATTGATTCAAGATTCTCTAAGGAAGAACTAGGGAAAAATTTTATTCAACCTGGAAGGGTTTCCATTGTTTGTTTCCAGTTGTGTTGCCATTCACAATAGGTCCCCCTTCAACCCTGATGGAGTAGCAGTATTAAACACCAGCCAGACAGGCTGGAAGCAAAGTCTTGTGGCTTTTTTTTTTTTAAGTTGGAAACAGAAGTGCTGAGGTACTAACAGGCTGACTCCTGTTCTTACCTCTGCTGTCAGAGTGGTTCCAGAGAATGTTTATCAATATGATGATAGGCACTTTATATATATAAATATAAATATTTATATATTTATATATAAATGTGTTTTTAGCTTCACTGAAAGTTGAAATGAATGAAAATAAAAGCTAAGACTGGTTTACACTTGTGGTAAATATGGCACCTATTATCCCAAACAAAAGGAAGGAAATAATAGGAAATTGACATAGAACTGCAGCAAATAACTGTAATTAGAAACCAATGTAGCTTTGGCTGAGGTAGAACCAAAAGAAAGAGAAAAATAAAGTCTATCTTGATTCTCTTACCCTTTTTCACATGTATAATGTATTTTAGAACATCTTCCTGACTTTCACAGCATGTAGCGGGTGGGTTTTTTTTTTTTTTATCCTACAAAAATGTTGAACAGCAGTGCAATTTGATACAGAAAGTGATTTATTCCCCTGCTGATAACTGAGATCATCTAGCATTCCAGACAGGCACAGTTAATGGATGACTTATCCCTCACCCAGCAGCTGATTACAGGACCTCAGGAGACAACAGGCAGCTTTGAGTGAGGTTATAGAAACAACATGGCATTTTATTTTCCTTTTAGTGTTACTGCAACTATATTCAGCTCTGGAATGCTAGGGCTGTGTGAGTCTCTGCCCCCTGCAACACTGGCATGTGTGTAGGTGGGTAGGCAGCACTGACCCACCCTTGCTCTTAAGACACTACTTCTTCCTTGCTGTGGTATCTGTGTAAATATCTGTGAGGCAGACTGCTAGACAGCCATTTGTTTGGTAGCTTTAGGTATAAGTCCACCAAGTCTGATCATGACTTCTTATGTAAAAAAACTGCTAAGTTATGGGATGGTTTTAAACCAGACTAGCCCTGAAGGAATGTCAGTGTATTGGGCAATACAGCTTCACATGAATTGAAAGATGTTACCTCCTAACATCTGCCAGCAGAATTTTGTTCAGGTTGATTCCTACAAGTCATTAAAAATATCAGAGATGATAACAGCTATTGGCATCAGCAGAGATAAATGAGATGCGGGCTAGTTCTTTTTTCTTCGTTGATGTTTCTTCCCAAAGAATATGAAAACTCAGTGGCTGAGAAGCAGAGAGAAGCTTGCTGTGTTAGACTATCGCTAAGAACTCTTAAGTAGCTTTTATTTTTTTTAACTAAAAAAAACCAAAAAAAAACCCCACAAAAAATCTTTCAGAAGACACCATTCCAGAAAACGTAATTCAGTTATATGCCACTAAATAGCTGGCTTGGCAGGGAAGTCGCATTATTCAATTTTCTCATGCTGCTTAGAGAATTTATTTATTTTCTGAATTTGTCACACCCCTTTGAATCGTCTGAACACTGCAGTGTCCAATCCATGCTACTGGTGTCCTTTCTATGAACTTTTAAGCAAGATTCAAATGTGTTGATGGAGTATTGGGAGAGTGTTTGATTTAAAAATACTGGTTTTGTTCAAAATATTATTTTTAAAATACTGTTCTTTCCCTTTCCAGTACTACCAGCTCAACTGCAAGCAGTTGTGATACAGAATTTACAAAGGAGGATGAGCAGCGGCTGAAGGATTACATCCAGCAGCTGAAAAATGACCGGGCAGCAGTGAAACTGACAATGCTGGAACTGGAAAGCATCCACATTGATCCCCTTAGTTATGACGTTAAACCTCGTGGAGACAGCCAGAGGCTGGACCTGGAAAATGCGGTATTGATGCAGGAACTTATGGCTATGAAGGTATTTTATTTATATCCAACAGGCTAACTGCACTGCTGACAGTGCCCTAGTGCTACAAAGCATTCTCAGTCACACAAATGGGAGGTTTTCATTACCCAGTGATCACTGTGTTATAAAGGCTAACTTTTTTGAAACAAATGATCAGGGCTGAAAATCCAGTAGTCAGAAAGTAGTGTACGAATAGTGACAAGCTATGTGTGTTTTGAATTAGGCAAGGACCTCATCCGTGGCTCCAAACTTGGAGTGCTCTCCTTGACAAACCAGATGCTCTCCCTGAGCAGCTGAGTTGCTTGAGGGTGACTAAAAGCATGATACAGCACTTCCCAAGAGACAGTTTATAACTTTAGCTACAAGCTTGCAAATGTGCATCTTGAATATTTGTGAACTGAAGCAGAAAATTTCACCTCCTTTTAATATTGCCATGGGAGGAGGGATGGTCTGTCAGAAGCTATCATACCTAATGCTCTCCAGAACTCAGTCACAAGTCCGGAGCTGTTTCATGTACTGTGTCGCAATCTGTAGCTTGGTCAGACCCCAAGCAAGGAGTGTGATTGTGATGGCTTGCAGTAACAAGAGTTTTTCAGAGAAGACTTTTGCTACCTCAGGCCTGGTTTATACATCCTGTTCTAAAGATGTGATCTAGAAAAACTGATATTTATTGACCAAGAATAGAGATTATATAATTTCTAATCTGGCTTCTTGAGTGACTTTAGGAGATTCGAACTAAACTGTGAGAACATCTTAAAGGCAATTCAAGTACATGTCTGCAGTTACAAATGGTCTGGGGTTTGTTTCAGTTTACATGAGTTTAATTTTTGGATGTTAGCAAGTCTTATTTTAGTCAAATAATGGCAGATATGTCAGAGGGTGGTATTATGTTGGATAGCAAATCTTAATCATTTTGTAAGCTTGTAAATCTATAGATTTTTCTTCAGAAGTGCTCCTGCTGTGTATCTGCTAACTTAGTCATGATAATTAGTCATGTTTTCAGTGTTGCTGCCTTTTCATAATGACAAAAATAATTTTGCAGTAACACATTCAATATTTGCAGTTCAGAAAAATAGATTGCCTGCTAACAGTCAGAAGATTCAAAAGTTAGAGTCAGTACTTTGAATATATTGTTACCAACAGCAATATATTCCTCATAATTAAAGCATACAAAACGTATTGGAATATACTTACAGATAATTAGATGTATATTTCAGATATCACACTACTCCTTTTTCATGTCAAGATCTTCCCTGAAATCTCTTGTACACTATTCTTATCTGTCTTTAAATTGATAAAAACAAATGCAGTGCTGTCCCCTGTTATATCCCCTGACCCATCAGGAGCACCAACACTTGCACATCGTCATTTCTGCCAGTATTTTGAGTGCTGGTAATCGGTTTGTTCACTAAACAATCATCCAACTTGGTTTTGATATGCGATGTCTCCTTGTAACTTTCGGCTAGACCTAACACATTGGATTTTGATAGCAGCAATTCTCCCTAGAAGAAGAAGAAGTCTTTCTTCTTGCTTGGTTTGTGTCCAGTGCATACTGGAATAAACACACATTTTACACAGGTGGCTGAAGTCACCTTCATTCCTTTCTGATACAGAGAAACTGACAATACTTCTATTCATTATAATTTGTTGTATTTCACTGGAATTCACAACCACAGGAAATCCCCAGGTTTCTGAAAGGGATATAGTTAAAACTCAAGTTTGTCCAAGCTTGTAATAGATTTGTTGGTAAGTGCTCTCCTGCTACAGAAATTGAGAACTCCTGCCTTTCTTCTATGCATGGAGTATTGCAAATGACACAGCTACACACTGAATGCTTTGGTACCAAGAGAATATGGTACCATAAAAAAAGATGGTTTGGGGTTGATTTCTATGTTTGCCTGTTGGTTTTTTTTTAACCGACCCAGACATATTGGTCTGCCAGTACTTGTATAAAATCCAATTCTTTGCTTCAAGCAATAATTAATCATCCTTCCAAATATATTCTCATCTGTGATTTGTCATCATTCAGTAGTCCTGCTTTGAGGTCAGTTGTTGTCATGCCCCAGTTAGCAAGGAGATGGCTTCTGCTGGGTGTAAATAATTCTTGTTTTACAGCCTCTCTGCATTTCAAAGGATTTAATCTAGATAAGAAGTCTCAGCTTTCTACACTGAAGATATTTCCTCTTTTGTGTACAGGTGATGATAATGTTATGCATAAAGCACATTTAGACTATAGTCTCTCCGTCAAGGAATGTTAAGAATCCTGTTGTTCACCTTTATTACATCATTCCTTACTCTTAGAGATGTATACAGTATAATACAGTTAACCAGCGTTTTCTCTGCTCTAACATTTATTTTGCTTCTGAAGACTGGTATATTACGGCTTGTCCACAATATATATTGTGATCCTTCTGGAGTCTCTTTTCATGACTTTCAAGACTTTTTGCCATGTGAGGGTCCTTATAAGAATAAACCTTGATTGTTTATTCTTCTGACATGACCACATTCAATGCAAATGTTAATTTTAAGGTTTAATTTGTGTTTTTTTCATTTACATTGAGTCCACAGTGTTTAGTTTTCATTCAAGTTTTCACCCAAATTCAGAATTAGACTATGACTGCAAGTATACAATATTCCTTAATATTCAATGAATTGGTTTTGAAATGACTGGTAGTTTTGGTGCTTGAAGCTTGTGAATTTGCATGGGTTGGATAAGTCTTCTGCAGTCAGCTGGAAGACTGACCACTTGCTACTTCCTCCTTCAGGGTTTCATTTTACAAATGACACTTAGGCTTTGTGCTCACACTCTGAAAAAAAACATAGGTTATACTGCAGGTTATACTGCAAAATGTCTCACCAGCATTCTCTAATTAGAACAAAAATTGAAAGTATACAAAGATGGCATTGTCATTGAAATGAAATTTAGACAGTACCTTTAGAAAACATATTTTCATGGAAAAAAATTACTTCTTATTAACTCTCTTAATTAAGCAGTAATTTTTTTCCACTCTCTTAAGAGTCTCTTAAGAGTCTTAAGAGAGTTAGTAGGTCTTATTTGTCTTAAGACTAACAAGACCTATTAACTGTCTTAAGTAAACCTGAGGTACTTATATTTTCCCACATGAAGCCTGATGGTTGACACACTGTCTCACAGATTGTCTGTGTCCGAAGTCGAATCTTCAGGTCAGCTTCAAAAGGCTGAATTTTTAGCTTCAGCTTTTCCATTCTGTTCTGTTCCTTCCATGGAAGCCTTCCTAAGTCACTAGCTGACAGTTCTTCAATTTCTCCTCTGCTTTGACTTTAGGTCTGTTCTTAAAAGTCATATTGTCTTGAGGAAACTAACATATGGGGTGTGAATTTGGAGTCCATGATATGTCTTCTGTACGAGGATGCAAACTTGTGAGCTTGTGAATTCATACATGCTTACTGTCTTCAGAAACTGAGGAGTTAACCATTGTTCTACAAAAAATATCTTGAGCTGGGATATGTGGTTTAAACATCCAGTCTTTAGGTTCATCCAGTCTTTGAGTAAGGGGAAGAATTAGTTCCACAGATCCATTGTTGCAGTGGTTCAATTCACCCTTTTCTTTTAGAAACAAAACATCCCTTCCTCCAAGGATGAATTTACCTAGCTTCATCTTTCAGCCTGGGTACATCTTGTCATGATTCTCCCACATAGATAGCCCTCTGTCAGGAGTATCTTTGATTCACGTAGGTGCAAAATGTTGTACTCAAATTACTGCTCAGCCTTCACTAAGCAGGCTGAGTAGATTAATAGCTTTAGAAATAGAGGCTTAAGAAGCTAAATGCATACACCTAAGTATACCAGACAGTCCAGTTCAACTTCTATAACTAAATTTCCCCGTCATGATTTATTAGTGTTATTTGCATTTTTTACTGTTGACAAAGGCAAGTAATGGTAATTTTGCCTACCAACTAAATTTCTGTAAACCCCATTGCATGAAACTGATTGTGCTTCTAACCTTCAAGTTAATAAACAAGTAGATGAATAAATGAATGATTTTAAAGCTCATGCAAACCTTCCTAAACCTGGGGATTTTTGGATGTAGATTTTATTTTTGCATTATTAGTGATTCTAAATAAACTAGTTACTACCTGTGATTACTATATGCTAGTTGTAACTGTGCTATACCTGTGTGCTCTGCTTACACTTAATCCAAACAGCAAATTTTTGCTAGGAATGTAGATTCTTTTCTACAGCAAAAGTTAGTCTAAATAGGTGCCAAGATTTGTGTTTGTATAGTCTTTATTAATAATGCATATAATATGAAGAGTGTTATTTTGAAACATAAGGTAAGATACTTCTTATAAACTTGTGACTAGAATACTTTTTTTGTTTTAAAAAAATAGTGATTTTTTTCCCTAGCCTGCCCACGCAACAATAACTAATATCTTATGGAATGTTTGCAAGGTGACCAAGTCTAGCACAGAAACGTAATGCAGAAAATGGCTGTAAGAACTCCATATTTACCCATGAGGTGATTGAGAGCACAGCAAGTTCAACAGTGAGAATGAGATTCTGGGTTGTTGGGGTTTTTAAATTTACTTTGGCGGCCTTTTGTTTGCTTGATGGTGGTTTTTTAATAAATAATATAACTAAAGTTTTAGGAATCTTTCTTTCAGTGTTTTGTGGATGCCAAGTTCTCCTGAATTCAGAAAATAACTAGGCATTTCATGGAAGAAGCTTTTCCAAAGTGTTGTTAAACACAGCCTTCTGCCTCAGGGTACCTGTCAAAGAAATTTCATGGAAGGCTAGGAGCAAATGCTGAGAGAAGCATCACTACACCCATGCCTTATTCTTACAAACACACTATGTGATTATGAAAGGCTTTCTGGGTGATGGAAAGAACATTCAAGTAAAAGGAGTGGATGAAAACCTTGCTTAACCTCATGTTATTTTAGGTATGTAGTCCCATGAAGCAGCATGCTGATAATGTTTTTCAACAGGAGGAGATGGCAGAGCTCAAGGCACAACTTTACCTGCTAGAGAAAGAGAAGAAGGCATTGGAATTGAAACTGAGCACTCGAGAGGCCCAGGAACAGGCCTACCTTGTACATATTGAGCACTTGAAGTCTGAAGTAGAAGAACAAAAAGAGCAGAGGATGAGGTCTCTTAGCTCAACCAGCAGTGGAAGCAAAGACAAACTGGGAAAGGTCAGGAATGTAACAAGTTTCTAGTATCAGTGTGAATGGGATTTATTGTACCCCTGCCCCCATTATAACAGTCTTTGACATGTTAATAATTCTCCTTTTTGATCTATACATATGTCTTTTCTCTATCCTCCACTTGTTAGATTGTTCTTTCCGTGCTGTGACTTTGGAGGACTTTGCAGAATTACTGTTAAGTGTGGGCTAAAATAAAATTAGAGCACAACAAAGCAATTATTCACAACCGTAAAAGCTCCTGTGGTTAACATGCTGTGTCTTGCCTGTTGCCACTCACTGGAAATAATGGAAGAAAGTCTAAAAAAATGGCATCTTTCCCCCGCACAAACACAAAATATGAAAAAATAGATCTTTTTATGAAGTAGTTAGAGCATTGTACTGACATTTTCTTCTTCCAAGGCAGTTTGTTATGATTTGAAAATGAGGACTTTCCCCCATTTTGTTTATGTAAAATAAACAGATTTTTCCATATACAGTAATAAACTGCATGAAAAAATAGTGATACCTAGAAAAACATCTAAGTGTTTCTGACAAAACATCTGATCCAGTCCTTTTTTGTGTGAAACGTGGTGTCAAAATTAATATGGGGCACCAGCAGTTACACATACTATAGCAGCATTCTGCAATTGTGGTGGTTTAGGAAACATTTAGAAGGGTTTGTGAAGTGTTAATCCCGCAGTCCATTTCTTGGTATGTTGCTATGTTGTTGTGACACTGTGATGTTTATTTCTCTTCCATTTTAAAAGTAGCTGTGAACTTAGGGGCTTTCAGATTTTTCCCATTGAAATGCTAAGTAATTTCAGATAAAACGACCTTTTCTCATTTCTCAGGAATGTAGTGATGGCACCGCAACACCTTTAACACTATCTGAGCTGAGACCCTACAACGAGAGTGAGCTGACTGCTGAGCTGACGAATGCCCTCAGGCGGTAAGCACCTTCCTTCACATGAGATGGCATTTGCTTTGTAGGTCCCAGGCAGGGTTTAGTTCTGAGCCTTCATTCTTACCCTTATGTGATTTTAAGGGTCATCACAGATTTTGCCTCTGAGAAGGAAAAGTATTGAAGTTCTTCTAACCTTCCTTTCTCTTTTGCTGTTGTTCTTCAGATGAAGAGGTTCTTTAAATTTCAGATTAACTTCAGAAGCCCTCAAAATGTCCATATTCAGTCAAGAGTATGAGACACATAATAGTGACATGGCTTGCTTGGGGGCTTGTAGAAAAACTTTAGTGAAGAAAGGATTTAAAGAGTGACCTTTGGTTGAGAAGGTTGATTGCAGATTTGAACTGGGTAGGAGTTACAGGAGTGGGAATTGCCATGATTTTGATGACTCAAATGCTACATGTGCCTCCTGAGCGTCTAAGTAGAACCACAGTTCAATTACAAATGGCATTGCTGTGTGAGGCATTAGCTTTCCCACGAGAGACAATTGATGTCTTGACAAACTGCTCTTATCAACAGCCAGGTTTTAAGCCAAAGCTCAGTACAGTTATACATTAACTAAGTGTGTTTTTGCAGCAGTTTCTGCTGCATGAGCCGTGTGGTAAACTTCATGACGATATTAATTGTTTTCTAAGTTTTTTCAGTATTTCTTCCACCTTTTCTGAGAGATAGCTATCTAATACCTAATCTGGTTATTGTATTTTGAACCTGTCCAAAATGCCTCTAAAAATGTAGGCTGGGAAGAGTGTGTTTTTCTTTTCTTATGTTTGTGCTTTATTTAATGGTGGAATGTGCCCTGAGGCAGCTGTGGCATTTCATTTCTGAAGTGCTTTTTTCATAGGTGCAACTTGTAGCATGCCTAGGGACACTTAAGCCTGTAAGGCATTATCTAAAAATGATCGTTACTGCTGCAGAATCAATACCTCATACCATTTGCTTAATAGTCTGGCAGTTGCTGAGTATTTGGTTTGCTTGATGCAAGAAACAAAATTCTGTGGTTAAAACAATCATAACTGTCATTTGTGTGAGGGCAGATAAAGCACATCAACAAAGTAATTTGCATAGACACTGCATAGAGACATTGGCCTCCCCCACACCAATGGGGTCCTGGTGGGAGCAGCTCCACTAGCATTCTCTTTCTTCACTTAAGCTGCAGCTTATTCCTGTTCCTGTTATTTGCTCCTGGATTTCAAGAAGATGCCAGTGACTTTAGTGGGGGCTTGAGTATAGTCATGAAATGTGGCTTGCTGACAACAGAGAGAAAAAACCCTTTGCTTTATCTACTAGGCCCTAAGTTGATTAGCATGGATTTCCAGCCAGGGACACAGCAAGTAGTTTGTCAGGCAGAAATGGGGAAGTAAAATAATCGGATTAAACTGTACATAAATTTTGGAGTGGAGACTCTCTGTGTAATGGAAATACAGCTGTACTAAATGTGATTGCTACTGCCAGTGGGGCTCAAGCACAGTTCTTGCAAGCTGTGTGGACAGGGTATTTTTCTACCTAACCAATGTGCCAGCCAAATCAGGCTGAATGCTTAGTCTCCTTATCCTGAAGTCTTCTCTCAGCAAGTCAGCAGAAGGTCTGTCTAGCACACTGAAAAAGCTTACTGTAACATGTTTAGCTACAGCTATACTAAAAAATACTGACAGTTCTTAACTGCTGTCCTGGATAAATGGAGTCTTAGATATCACAATGAAATTTTTACCATCACGGATGCACAAAAATAGTTTTTAAAAAAATTAAAGTGCATTTTCCTCTCTGCAAGTGCTACACTGCAGAATGATCTGAAGTGACTGTAGTATCTCCAGGAATAAAATGGATTTAAGTCTTTGCTCTTAGTTTGTGCTTTTATGGGAAAACAAGTGCTGGCACCGTTTGTGAACCAGGAGTGATCCTAATTCCTCCCCCAGGAGGAGGGGGTAGGAGGGCAGCCTCCTCACTCACCAAAGAAATAGGACAAGAATTCAGAAAAAATATTATTTTTCCCCGTAAATGTGTCTGCTGGGGGTAGGAAGGAGATGTGCAGTAAGTGAATGATGCACACTGAATCTCTGGTCAAGGGGCAAAATTTATATGCCAGTGTTCAGGAGTATTTCAGTGCTGGTTGCAGTCAGTGCACACGTCCAGTAGTTGGACTGACCTGTCCTTTGGACCTGTCTCCATACAGTAAGCACTATGCAGGGGACAGCAGCTGCAAGGATAGGGGCAAAATCCATTTGATTTTTAATATCTCTGTTTGTCAGAGAATGTATTAACCAGCAACCTTGCTTGCTGCCTTCCTGCAATCCTATCCTCATGGAGACAAAAGCCTTGTCAGCTTTCCCCTCTGCTGCTTTCCCATTTTGTCCTGTTGCTGCAGAACTGTCAGGTTCTTCTCAGTTAATTGAAAAAGAGTGAAACAGAAATAAAGCAGCAGGACACAGTCATGCTTCAGATTTTAGTGTGGTTTGGAAGCATTTATTTTTGCAGTCTGCAAATGGGTTTGCAGCAGAACCGCCTCATCCATAGAAGTAGCCTATCTTCTGTCTGCAGATGTGGATTTTCTTCTAAGTCTGGAATCCAGCACCGTGTTGTAAAGCTCCCAGAGTTTTTATTGGTAGAACCCATCAGCAGAAATTCAAGACAGGACCCATTCTTTATTTAATGTTTCACAACATACTTGTTTTAGTAGGAATCAAGGTTTCCCATAGCAGTGTTCAGCATTAAAAGCCATCTTATGTGCTTTCTGTAGAAATCACTTTTCCACACTACTATGCTAACTAATAGAATTGTAAGCTATCTGCAATTTCCGTATTGTAAAAGCTATATTTAGGTTAACAAATTTCTGGTATTGCAGACTATGGTGACTAATTTAGAGACACATCCTGTTCCAGCCAAGCATAAGTACTTTTTACCAGGGTCTTCAGCACTTCTGTTTTCTCCTTTCGTCTTTTTTGATGGAATGTTTCAAAGAACATGAAGGCACTTGAGGTTTTTTCTTGAATTTGACACATCCATAAACAAGCATGTTGACTAGGAATGCTTTATTCTTGGCAGGACAAAAATGTATTCCCAGTAGGCTCATGACCTGGCACTGATACCTTGATGAGTATGCCATGGGCCCATGAGAGGATCTTGTTGAATACCCTAAAGTCAGGCAGCATCTGAGAGAGACCTTAAAATGAAATCTTCTTTGCTGGTGTGTTCTGCTCTTTTGCAGCAGTGGGAAGAGGGAGCTGTAGATGACTTGTATGAGTTCATAACTTAGTAGGCACTTGCCAGGTTGTAAATGTGTTAAGAGATGGTAGGAAGGAGGCAGTAAGAAGAATTCCAGATAGGAAATGATCTAGCAGAATAATAAGAATGGTGATGCAGCTAATATTTTCTTTTCTTCTACAAAATTCTTTCACTGTTAAGAGTGGCCAAGTGGGCAAGACTGAGACTTCTCCCTCTCCCCAGGCTTTCTTAGAAATGCTGTGGTGGTTGTCGTCCTCCTGCAGTCTCTCCTTGCATTTTGAGTTGGTAATAGTTGTTTTGCCTATGTAGGGTTGCATTTTGTGTTTGTATTTAGAGAATTTTTTATAAGCATTAAAATATTTGGGCAGAAAGGATCTCTCAGTACAATGCAAGAACCATGGCAGACAGAAAACTTTGTAACTAGACTGACTCTTCATCTGGGTCATCAGTTGGCACAAAATTTTGATCTCCGATCTGTTATGCAGGGTTACACTAATTGTGTCTGTCTAGACATGTTTCACTGTCTCCTTCACAAAAGGGTGACTTTCCATCTGTCAACACAACAAAAAAGCTATATATTTCCATGTCTGATGACTTTTGAACTCAAATGTGGTATGCCATGCTACTAATTGGAAGTTGCCATGGAGAGTGAAAAGGGTGGTAGTCAGTAGGACTGGCAAATTGTACATTTTGCATAGATTTATAGTTCAGCTGCTGCGGAATTGGAAACTGCAGGCATTTCTAAGTAGGACATAGGAAACTGGCAGAGCTGGGTGGGGGTCTGAGCCAAGTGCAGTAGGCATGATGCTGCCATCCCTCCAGGCCTGTTCTCCTGCCTGCCTGTTGTTTCCAGGACCACACCTGGACTGTCTCTCCACTGCCAGTGGTGTAAGACATGCCTGTGGTACTTTCTGTTTTTCGAGATCTGCTCTAAGCATCTGAAATCCAGCAAACAAGCAGTGCAGTGTCTTACACCAGCAAAACATCTTTTGAGGCACTCTGCATCGTGTCTGTGACCAGCAAGGGCTGGCTTTGCTCAGGTGGCAGACAGCACAGCACGGGTGTTCTAAAGCCCACTGGGGCCTGAGGAGATGAGTCAGTAAGAAACAAGGCACTGAAGACAGTGCTTTTAAGACGATTAAACAAATGTCAGTGCTGGCATTTGCTTAGCACTGTTTTGTTGACTTTAAAAAAATTCTATAGTGTATTAGCGGTTTTCCTTAGCAGGCCAACACAAACCAGTGATGCTGGCATGCATTCAAATTGGCTTGGAGATTCTGCATGCCATCCTGATGTAAAAGGTTAGTTTAAACAGCTGATTAAAAGAGACTGTATCTGCAGTCCTTTTAAGTGTCCAGCTGCTATCTCCTGAGAGGAGTCAAATGCCTGGAAAAAACAATCGTATGTCACCCCATTGAGCTGGGATTGGGGAAGACTGATAGGGGGGTGAGGGAAAATGCCAGACTTAAAACTACAGGAGGATACTGGAAAAGGGAATAGGAGTAAGTAGGGTGGAAGGTGTGTGCCTGCCTCCCCTTCAAAGCAGGGACCATGCAGAAAGCTGGGGGCTGTGCCTCAGGTGCTTCTCCTCCCTCATGCTCCTTCAAGACCCCAGGTGCCTGGGGACTGGCCATGGTTGCCTGCAGGGAACATGAAGCCTCCATCCTCCTGGGCTTACAGCCTGGCTGCTGTGTTGGGGCCTTGTGTGTGCAGAGCTGGGAGGCAGATCCTGAGCTGGAGCCAATGGTGCCACTCTGACCAGGGAGGCAGAGTCTGAAGGGGTCTGCTTGTAGCACACCATGCTGATGAAATGGTGGGTGAAAGGATATTTCTGAGGATGGCAAGAATACAGACAGTCAAAGGCCCCTGAGTCCTCTCTGCCCAGCTGTGGGTAAGGAAGCCTTCTTACCTCCTGATCTGGAGAGAGCTCAGTACTCCTCTTTTGCTGCATATTTGGCAAGAGCTGTGGGTGCTCTTGACCCCGGTGCAGAGGGGAGATAGCTTGTGCTTTCACAAGAACTGGAATTAGCTGGATACACTCCAAGCCAGGGGCATTAAAAACAGCTTTCTGCATACCAGGGAAGAACAGTTCCTGTTTGCAGCACTGGGGAATTCTCAGCAAAGTGAGCAAGGGCAGGAAAATCCACCCGGGAAGGCTTCTGGCATATGAAACCCGAACATGTGTGGAAAAGCCCAGGCAGTAAAGGAAAATGAAAGGTGTGCAAGACCTTGCTTACATTATTCTGGGCCAAATATGGTGTCACTGTGCAGAGACCAGATTGACAGACACTGTAGAAATGTGCACAATGTTAGTTTCCTTTGCAGCCCTGGCAGAATTCCCCACTCTCTGCATCAGTAGCCTTGAAGCCAGGGAAAATGTTAGGCCCTGTCCACTTGCCTTCCCATTCAAACCATCCTGTTAGTCTGAAACAAAAAGCCCTTGAAAACCACTTAGCAGCTGCCCAATGTGTGTTTTGATGGTAAAAATACAAAACAAAGGTCTTTGTTATCAGTACATAAGGCATTTCACTGAAAATAGTGATTTTGGCAAATGTTGAAGTAGGCTGTAGGTCTCTGAATACACTTACCCTGAGCTTTGGAAAGGGTGCAGTCAGGGATTTTCCCAGCTGACTTCTTGAGTGCCCAGAAGCAGAGCTCTGTTGGAAGGAAGCCATGCCCTCATCATAAGCTTGCTCCCTCTTCAGGAAGTGAGTGCTCATTTTCTCTGTGCACATGAAATGCCATGTCTCTGTTTTCCACAGCTCCAGCAGCATCAGTATCCATCTGGAAGACAAACTGATGGGAACAAAAGCTGTGCTGACTTCTGCCATCTCATTAGCTTTTGACTTCAGGGCTAACAGAAATTGTCTTCTTCTAAAAAATCTGCTTCTCCTTCCCTCTTCCTGTCAAAATATGCACATTAAACTCTTGCTCAGGATTCATAATGGTCTGTATTACAGCCCTGGGATGTGTGTTTGGCTTGTAAGCCTCTGTACAAGTTTACTGTTCAGACTTTGGAAGACTGACTGGAGAAGGCCATGCCGCAGCCATACAGCGATCCCTGCTGGGAGGATGTTTGCATGGTTGTCACATCAAATGCAATTCCATCCTGGCTGGCAGCTTTGACAAGTTTTCAACCTGGGAAAATACTGCACATGACTAAGAGTTTTGTTTTTAAATATTCTGTCTCATTAAGCCTGTAGTGGATGAGTCTACATATCTTGCTGATTTATAATAGCAATCAGGAACGTGAAATGGTGCTAGAAATCCTGTGAAAAGAGACACCTATGTAATGCATTAAAGGAATACAGATAGCAGCTAAGGATTCATTACTGCTCCCTTTCACAGCCCAGTTAAGCAAGCAGTCTTGGAGAGACACAAATAAGAATTCTTTTGGTCCAAACTGAGGCACTTAGTGATAGAAATGGAAAGAAATGGGAAGAGTTAGCACTATAAGGCATGGGATTTTCACAAAGGTATAGAGCATTTTAGAGGCAAGAAGGAAGATCCAGGCAATTACAGACCAGTCATCATCACCTCCATCCCTGGAAAAATGATGGAGCAGCTTGTTCTGGGTGTCATCTCTAAGCACATGGAAGAGACGATATTAGAGGAGTAGTCAGCATTTACCAAGGGGAAATCATGCTTGAGTAATATGATGTTGTGGCTGAATGGGTAGTTGTAGGGAGACCAGTGGATGTAGTCTACCTTGACCTTAGCAAGGCTTTTGACACAGTCTTCCATAACATCCTTGTAAGCAAGCTCAGGAAATGTGAAATAGAACAGTGAGATGGATTAAGAACTGGTTACACAATAAAGCCCAAAGAGTGGTGATCGATGGTGCAGAGTCCAGCTGGAGACCTGTGAGTAGTGGAGGCCCCAAGGAGCAGTGCTGGGTCCAGCCCTGTTAACATCTTTATCAGTGGCCTTGATGAAGGGACATCTTGTCTTCTCGGCAAGTTTGCTGATGACACAAAACTGAGAGGAGTGGCTGACACCCCAGAAGGCTGTGCTGCCATTCAGAGGGACCTGGACAGGCTGGAGAGTTGGGCAGGGAGAAATGTAATGAATTACAAGAAGGGCAGGTGTAGTCTTGCATCTGGGTAGGAACAACCCCAAATACCTGTACAGGTTGGGGACTGAACTGTTGGAGAGCAGCCCAGGGGAAAGGGACCTGGGGATGCTGGTGGATGGAAGGATGGCCATGAGCCAACAATGTGTTCTTGTGGCCAAGAAGGCCAATGGCATCCTGGGGTGCATTAGAAGGGGGGTGGTTAGTAGGTTGAGAGAGGTTCTCCTCCCCTTCTACTCTGCCCTGGTGAGGCCACATCTGGAATATTGTGTCCTTGCAATAAATGCAAGGAAGAATTTTTTTACTGTAAGGGTGACAGAGCACTGGCACAGGCTGCCCAGGGAGGTTGTGGAGTCTCCTTTCCTGGAGACATTCGAAACCCACCTGGACACGTTCCTGTGTGACCTACTGTAGGTGCCCCTGCTGTGGCAGGGGGGTTGGACTCAATGATCTTTTGAGATCCCTTCCAATCCCTAACTTTCTGTGAATCTGTGATTTGCTGGCTGGCCAGTAAGCTCTAAAGTCTCTGAGGAAAACCTTTGCATGTTTTTTTTCGTGTAATAGTAGTCAACCAAGTGTATATGCATTTCCATTTCTGAGGCTGAAACAAGGTATTTACTGTGCCTTTACTGTTGCTGCTGTGTGTGTCTACTGAGGTTTTATTTGGTCTATGAAATGCCTCTTGAAATATTTAGTTAAGCATGTTTGCAATGGGGTACGTTAGGTGTAAAAGTAGATCCTTAGCCTAATTTTTTAAGATTTTGGGACATTTCAGCACATGCAGTGAAACCACCCATTGCTTACCCTGAGATTAAGGTGGGAGTAGGCACTAGCTAGTACTATTTATACTGACTTCAAGTTATGAAAAAAAGCCAAAAGAATTGTGTGGGTCCTTTCAGCTCAGAGAATAAGTGTTTTACTGGTATAAATGTGAATTTGAGGCATCTGTATATTTGATTACTCACTGTTACTTATTTAGCAGGATGGTGAAGAACTAGCATCTGAAGGTTGTTTAACTAGTCCATAGAGACCCAGGGTGCTTACCATTCCACTGGCTCTGTGGCAAGCAGAAATAAAAGAATGTTACAGGCCAAGTGTGAAGAAACACCACTTGATGTTTAGCTGAGTTTGGACTGAACATAACTATTTGAAAGCTACGAGTTCTAAAATAGACAAAACATGATGGGGTAGTCTTATCAGATAATAGGCACTCTGGCAACCAAACTTTACCATGCCTGACAAGTTCCTTCAGGTTTTCCACAGTGTTTCTTTTACACACAGCTTTTGTTATAGCACAACTTAAATTGCAGTAAACTGTGGTTCTCTGGGGTTCTCTCACAGGGGACTGTGTGTAGTGTTTTCACAGCTGTACCTTTTCTGGACCAAAATATTAAATCAGACTCATGTGATTTTTTTGTTTTCTCTTCCCATCCAAATACTCCAATGTTTATTCCATTGGACTTGCTGTTCACTTCAGGTTGCAGTGCTGGGTGCAGTGCTGCTGAGTCTTCCCCAGAGCCTTGGGCTGTATCATCCTTTGGAGTGCAGATAAGCATCGAATTTACCTTATGCTCTTCTGTCATATTGGTAGTCCCACACACACTTTAGGTAGCAGGTCTTTTCTTACTTATCTTCTGTTGAAAGTAAAACCTGGATTTGTTGTTGTTGTTGCTGGTTGGTTGGTATTTTGTTGCTGTTTTCTTTGCAGAACATAAGTTTTGTCCACAGACTGTACTGAGTCTTTGTGGCTGTCTGACTGCTAGGAATGGATATAAAATATAAAATTTTTATTTGGTATGGCTGCTAGTGAGCTTTTAACTGCTAGGGGAAAAGAAAAAAGATCGTGTAGTTTGAAAACTGAGAGATCTTGCTTCGGTGGAAGGATGCATAAAGAATACTGATGATTCTTCATCAGTAAGGCCCCTGTTATGTCCTTTTAAATCTGGCCAGTAAACCAGCGTCTGCAGTGTGTTGGGCTGAGTTGCTGACTTGGAATATTTCCCCGGCTGACTCTCTGAAAGCCCTTCTGTTGCTGGAGCCCGGCACAGCCAGTGCTGCCTCTGCGGTCCCTGTCCCTCTCTGCTTGTGAAACGCTGCCACTGCCGGGCCAGCCGCGGCACTGCGGGATGCTCAGGGGGGTTCCCAGGAGCATCCCTCCCTGTGAAGCCTCTCCCTAACTGTGGAAGCTTTCACGAACTTTGGGGTATTCATTCCCGTGGGGCTTAGTGAGCTTATGCGGGAGCTAGAGGTGTCGTGCCATTGAGATTAAGTCTGATTTAGTCCCATAGCAGAAATGCACCAAAACACAGGAGGGAAGGGCAGACAGCTGCAAAGCAGGTCTAGGCAGCAGAGCATGGGGAAATATCTCTTTCCACGCAAAACTCCCAGGTTTAAGGTTCACCTTAACTTTGTCCCAGTTTAGCACAGCTCCATGTGATTCTTGCCACCTTTTAAAAATTTTCAAATGCGTTGTGTTTTTTCCCTGTGGGGTGTCTGTGCTATGAAGATAAGTCACTGAGAAAGGTTTCTGGCTCTCCACATCAGCAGCCTTCCCACAGGAGGTGGGACAGTCTGATGTCTGTAGGAGCTGACTATAGGCAGCCATTGGCTCTGCAGCAGGGTGTAGCCTGGAAAGAAGAACCTGCCCCACCGTGCATCCTTGCCTGTGCTGGGAAATGTGTTTTAAACCCAGCTGGAACTCCAAGCTGTAATGCTTAGCCTTCCTCAGAATCTGTGCCTTGTTATTTCTTTCACTCATAGAGATAGCTGTAATATAAAAATATTATGAGGTACCTCAATTCCATTTTGGCACACTTCATGTAATTAGCTTTTGGTTCGTAACTGGTAACCATGTATTGGCAACTATATTGTTATTCTAAACATCTCTACTGTGGCTTTTCTGAAAGAAAAAGACTTACCTCCGGAAAAAAATGCCTGTGCTCTCTCCTCTGTATTATGTGAGCTTGCCCTTTTCTGTGTGTATGCCCCTCTGTCATTCTTTTTCTGTTGTCCACTGCCACATGAACTGGACTTGCTGGCTCCTAAAAAAAAACTAGTGATCTACTGTAATACAAGCTGTAGTGTAAATTTCTCCAGTAAATTTGAGGCAATAACAGAAATCAAATGGATTCCTCAGAGAGTGGTGAAACACAGGTTGCTCAGAGAAGTTATAGAAGCCCAAGGTGTAAGTGTTCAAGGCCAGGTTGGTTGGGGTGAGGCCCTTCCAACCCAAACCATTCTATGAGTCTATGGTAATTTCTAAGTAATATCTGTTTAGTAAATTGTTTTTAATAACAATCCTGGTATGCTGGTTTTGATTAAAATTCCTGTGTGATAAAAATATTTGATTTCCCTTGGTGGTAGTCTTTAAAATCTTATTCAAGACATGGTAATTGGCATGTGCCGGGTATTCTGAAATTTTTATTTCTGAATCTTTGTGATTATTTCTTAATGTAATTCAATACATACAACGTTATGTTCCACAAGAAAGGATTTGTATTCCCTTTTGTCTGCTGCATTTCTGATCCTATATTCTAAAATGGTGAATGTTACATTAATCAATCAATTTGTGGAAAAGTTTCATATAAGAGCTACATCCTGCATTATTCAAGGCATAGGAAGGAAAGGAAAGTAGGAAGGAAAGTATTTTCAGCCTGTCAACTCGGCACAGGAAAACCATTCATTCACTTACAAGCTGAAGTGTTATTTCTGTTTTGAAAATAGTTTTTTCCCTCCTTCTTTGCTGACCCAGGGAGAAGAAACTGAAAGCGAGAGTGCAAGAATTAGTGAGTGCTTTGGAGAGACTCACGAAGAGCAGTGAAATCAGACATCAGCAGTCTGCAGAATTTGTTAATGACCTTAAAAGGGCAAACAGGTAAAGAATCTACCAACAGGTGGATGCATTACTGTTGTTTTTTTGTTGTTGTTGTTTTGCATTCTGCTAATGCACTGTAATCCTCTCCCTACCTTAATGAGCAATTTGGGGATCCACACATATTCACACAAGTCTACTCTTTAAGGTTATAGTTAAGAGATAGGGGAGGTATATGCCTCCTATGTAGGACACCAGAATCCAACTACATACCCTAAGAACATTTCAGGAAATAGGTTAATGGTAACTGAATTACTAGTAAATGCATTATTATTATTAAAATAAACTAAAACCTGTGTTTAGTCAGATTTATGAATATGTTCCTTAGTTTAAAATTGCTCCCTTTTCTTTGGTTCCAGTGTCCAGTAATAAACTGGCTTTGATAATAGCACTTAAATGTTATTGCCCACTCCATAGAGTTTACTTGCACTGTATCTGGATGGCCTGTAGCTGCCCTTCCTAGAGGTAGCCTAACACTCACAATGTAGTTTTCATTTTAAAACTGTATTTGAAAGCCCTTGTCTTGAGGAGTAGTAACCATCTCAAGCTTTCATACTGAATCAAGGTGGAGTCACAGAAAGTACATAACAGCTGACAAAGTAGCACAGTATACCACTCTCTGCATATAACTGTTTGGGTTTTTTTAAATGGAAAATGTGAGATTAGTGCCAGGTTTTTTAAGAAGTTTCTGGCCAAGCAATGGTTTTGAAAATCATTACATGTTACATGTTGTGGTATTCTGACTCACAAAGAGTGACTGAGGCAGCAGCAGCAGCCTCTGGATGACTCTTTGAACCATGCTTTAAGATGCTTTTAGAAACCAGTTTACTTTAGTATTGATCTGGGTTTGGACCAATCAATTTTGGATCTAATGCATTTTAAAGCACTAATAAGTTTTAGGAAGACTACAATAACCAAACTTTGGAGTTCTCCAAAGGTGGGAGCTTGGGGTGGATTTTTTTGTAGCTCTTGCCATGAGCAAGACTTTTTCAATGACCTTACATTGCCTTGTATTTCTAACAGCAACTTGGTAGCAGCTTATGAAAAAGCGAAGAAAAAGCATCAAAATAAGCTGAAGAAACTGGAATCACAAATGATGGCCATGGTGGAAAGACATGATACGCAAGTAAGGATGCTCAAACAAAGAATAGCTTTACTGGAAGAAGAGAATTCTAGACCACACACCAATGAAACTTCACTTTAAATGCATCTCTTTTGAAGATACTTTGTGCCATTACAAATGTTTTTCTTTTGAAGGATGACATAGGTAGCTTCAAATGCTAGAAGTTCTGTCCGTGCTGACATGCTTAAGCACCTTCTCTGGGATCCCAGAGAGGTGCCATGGGGATAATATAAGTGGGGATAATGTAAGTGTTAATCTTAAGGACTGTTTCATAATGTAAAATGGCAGTGCCTGAATTATCATACTATAATTATGTACATTGTTGGTGTCATTATGTCTATATTCATACAGCTTCTTTTCCATGTTATGTATGTCCCATGGGTGAACAGTGTCACAAAGCAAAATAATTCATGTTAAAAGGTTTTAATTTTGGCATTTGGGGGGATAATTTCAGTGTTTTCCCAAACCCTGAGCTCCCTTTGCACACAACATCCCATATTGTACCCTCAAGTCTTGCTGCTGTGGTTAAATCCAACTACATAGGCACCTGCAGTGGGCTGGTGATGGGCTGGCTTGATTTTTTTGCACCATACTTGTAGTGCTGTCCCTCACAGTGTGGACTAGGTAGGAAAACTACTGATTTGTAAGAAAACCAAAAAATCCTAGTTGCATCTCTAAAAACTATGATAATGGTGTATTTCTTACAGTTTGTAAGAGGATTAAAGGTTGTGAGTTTCACCATGCCAGGTATAGTCTGTGACAGGGTTGGGTAAGAACCACAGAATCACAGAAAGTTGGGGGTTGGAAGGGACCTCGGAAGAGCAGAGTTACCTACAGGAGGTCACACAGGAACACATCCAGGTGGGCTTTGGATGTCTCCAGGAAAGGAGACTTCTGGAGAGTCAACCTCCCTGGGCAGCCTGTGCCAGTGCTCTGTCACCCTCACAGTAAAAAAATTCTTCCTTGCATTTATACAGAACCACCTGTGCTCCAGTTTATAACCATTGCACCTTGCCCTGTTGTTAGTCACCCCTGAGAAAAGCTTGACTCTGTCCTCCTGGCACTCACCCTTTACATATTTCTAAAAATTAATGAGATCACCCCTCATTCTCTTCCAAGCTGTAGAGCCCCAGCTCCCTTAGCCTTTCCTCATAAGGGAGATGTTCCACGCCCTCCATCATCTTGGTATTAGAAATTACAGGAGACCTCCTGGCATTTTATATTGCATGGTGTTAGAATTATTTTGTGTAACAGTTGGGTTTTTCTTGTTTCAACTCGAGGTTTTCTTTAAAAAGTTGGGCTGTTTTTTTTGTAAGTAGTGGTATTACATCTTTCTGTGATCAAGAGGTAGAATGTCTTCTTTGTATACTTGTTTTGACCAAAAAGAAGGTACTTATTAGGAACGTACCTAATATTTAATGTCGAATACATAGGCCCAAATATTTAAACATGTAGGTTATGGATGAATGAACATCAACAAATGGAATGTGAATGGTGAAGTCTTCATGCGGCTTCTTAGGTTAGTTTTTGTTGTTGCTAACGTTCTCTTCTTTTGCTTAAGTTGCATCATATTTTACTGTATTATTAAAATGACTGAATTGAAAATGTTGGCCTATTCTGATAATGAACAATACGCAAAGCATCATGATTAGGTTGACTTCTCTAGGGAGCAAAATACAGGAATCTGCTGTAGCATCTGTTTAGTTCAGAATTTTTTTGACTGAGTACCTAAGATAGCTTCAGTGTTTGTTTAGACATGCCAAACTTAGGTCCATTAACTTTGTTGGCCTGTTACTGTGTTACACTTCTTTGCATACTTTTCAGGCTCCATCTGAGTGAATCTGATTGCAGGAGTTGTCTGCTATTTTTGCTTTCCATGTTGAATTGCACCTCAAGTTTTATTTGTGTATTCAGAATTTTAATAACTTCTCTCATTTATTTTTCTGATTTCCAGTACTACGGAGATATGTGTAGAGAACTTGAACTGTTGCTGTCTACTATGGGGTTAGGCCAGACAGACACAACAGTTTGGGGAATTTGTATTCAGAATACAGCAATATTGTGTCCTGGTTACATTTGAAGCAGATGTCATGAACACCAGCTGCTATTAAGGTAGTTGCTACTTTTCTTAGGGTCTTTTACCTACTTTTCTAGAGCCTGATACATCAGCTACAGAGCCAACATGGTATATGATTCATTGTAGTAGCACATTAAAAATGCAAATTTCAGAAGTTGTAGGTAGTGATGGTCTGAGTTTTGGTTTGATCAGTCCTCTGTCTCATGACAATAACACTTCTTAATTTATAATGCAAACCAGTCTGTTGAGGAGCAAACCATACTGTCTTATGGTGTTGCTAAGTCCCTATTTGTGGCATTTCCCTTTTGTGGCCATCAAGTGTCTCAGCAAAAGGAATGTGGGGTTTTGCCATGAGCTTCAGCAGTAGCTATCATCCTTGTTTCTGAGGAAACAAGGAAAATTACAAAGTGTACCGTGGAAAACACGCAATTAATTTTTTTCTTCTTGCACCTAAAAAACAATTTTGGGTCATCACAGACTGTCTATGTGAAATACTGTCACTTCAGGTGACTAGAAACCACTGCTGCACTGGATTTCCTCTTAGGCTCAATTATCTGTTTCTTGGTAGCTAGAGAGACCTAAATAGAATACAGAGAAGCATAAGACATTGGCACTGAAAGTGTCTTCAAAGGAAAGACACAGATTAAGAAAGCGTAAGTTGTGCCTGGGTTTAAAGGCATAAAAAGCTGCTGTACTGCTCAGTGCCTCTTTCAGGCCTAAGTACTTGCTGATTCTGCAGAAACTGACCATTGTTTCACTGCATTTACTGTATATCTTCCCTGCCAACTGTGCTCAAAGTGATTTAGAATCAGTAAATGTAAGCCACTTACCTTTTCTTCCCATACTTACAGGTGGGAAAGCAAGACTTATTATTAACAGCCTCAGCAGTACTTATAGGTTGCCAGATCACCAGTTACTTTGCCTAGGCAAGGAGCTCTTGCTTCATTTCTTGGCATAATGGAAAAAGGAAGGGTTTCCCCAACATGTAAGCAGTGAAAGGTTTACTGTTAGTGTGGAAACTGTTTAATATTAACAGCTGCAGTTCCTATGTACCTGTTTAAACCTGTTAAAAAATGGCACCAAGCCTGAGAATAAATGACAAAAAACTTTATGCAACTCTGAAACACCAGCACGCCCAGCCTGTAGATGAGTGTGCAAATCACTTAAGAGTCACAGCAACCTAACTCATTCAAGACTTTTTGCAGAAAAAATACATTTGCAGAGCAGGGAAAATAGGTGTCTCTTACCAACAGAACCTAAGTTGTTCACTCATTCATTATCAAAGGGTGTTTTGTGGGTTTTTTTTCCTATTATTATTTTCTAAGTCAATAGAGTGCATGAAACTTTGTATTTCAGTGTGTTTAGAAAAAAAGTACTGTTTTTCTAATGAAATGTATAAATCTTCACCAGCTTGAATGTACTGTTTGTTAGCTATTGCGAAGCACATGTCACTAAGGCTGCATTATGTCAGTATTGTTCTATTGGTTTTATTAGGATTTTCTCCTCCTTTAGTACTGTACCATACATTGTAATTTTAGAAGACTTTTCATCTTACTAAATTAGCTTTAAATGTGTTGCTGCTTTTTAGTTTCTTAGCCGCTGTAAAATAGCTATTTTGTGTTTGATATAGAATTGTAAAAACTGCATTTATTTATACAGAGACATTTATAATACTTATTTTACAAATGTTCTTATATTCTGAATAAATTTCTAATGCTTTTTCTTTGCCTTGGGGTTGCTTTACACACCTTTTCTTATTGTTGAATGGATCTGCTTAAAGGTCTCACAGAGACCTTTTCCAGGACAAGTTGAGTGAGTGGTATAACAATGTCAGGGGGCCTCCCTCAACAGGGTCATGAAAAGTTGCTTGGAACTCATAGAAGACCCAATGAAGCGTTTTAGCTGAGGTCAAGAACATTAGTACTTGACCCAAATACTCTACAGCTTCAGTTAACAATTCAAGGGGATGGAAAGGGCACATAAGAAACCTTTTCCCCACATCCAGTTCCATTAATAACCAAGCTATATGGACACCGCAACCCCCCCCCCCCCCAAAGAAAATCAGTTTCAAAAGCACTGACTGAAGTTCACATATTTCCTTTCTCCAGCACATGTAGTTTTTGTTTCGGTTTTGGGGGTTTTTTTGTGTGTGTGTGTGGGTTGTTTTGGTTTTTGTTTTGTTTTTTATTTGGTTGGGTTTTTGCTTTCCATTGTGTTTACAGTGGGCTTCTTGTCCACTGTTACAACTGACTTTAAAAATAATCATCATGCTGCTGACTGGCTTAAGGCAACATTCTACAGTACTGCAAGGAACAGCAGTTCAGGCATTACTTTTCACACCGATAAGCAACACTTACATTCATACTCCGTACTTCAGTGAGTTTTATGCATAAAGTAATTTAATTTTACAGAGAAAAATTACAGTATAGAAGAAAATGTTGGTTCAGTCATAGCCTCTTGAATAGTGTGCTTCAGTTTCTGAATCAGTGAACAAAAAATTACAATCATCAGTACAACAGATGTTACAGGTAGTTACAGATTTTATTTACTAAAACTGAAGAGCTTGCTAATGCAAACTTTGCAAACTTTTCTTCAAGATAATAAATGGAAATTGAAAAAAAAAATATAAAAATCTGTGGCTTTACATGTTTTAACCCTATTTGCTGTACATAATTTCTACTTAATTAGCACTGATATGGCACTTACATACCAGTGAGGAAAACAGATCAAGCTCTTGAGCTTTAAACAAAGGAGGAAGGAAGACATTACTCTTCATGCATGAGCCATATAATAAAACATTGGCTCCCTATTTTCTGCAAGGCATGCAGTGCTGCACAGAAACCCATTACCTTTGGGCAGCAATACCTGAGCAAACCTGGATCCCGGAACATGCACGGCCATCTAGCATTATGCCAAAATTAGTAAACAAGACCCCACTTCTTGTGGAGACTGTTTTGCTTTTCAATGTTAAAGTGTCTTGTAAACCCAGCTAAATGGCTCTTTAGGGCTGACATACAGCTTGTATGTACTGCAGTGCCATGCAGACAACAGTAAAGTTACTTAAGGATCCTGTCTTAACTGTGGACTTGAGAAGTATTTGCTGAGTTTTGAAACCAAGCAGTTTTGCATACTTTTTCTGCATAACAAAAATATACCAAAGCAGTAAGATACAAATCGATTATCTCCTTAGTTCAGTAATTTTGCTCAAACGTGCTTTAAAAAATTTGCAAAGTACTTTTTATCCTCACAGTGGGAAGCATGTTGTAGACAACTGAGTTTACAGGATCGATATTTTTAAACTACAAATGCCTCATTTTAAAATTATTAATGCTTTATGAGCTGTAAAGGCAATGAACCATAACCCAAAATGGAAACTGGAAGATAGTTTTTCTGATCAATACAAATGCTTAACAGTGACAAAATACTGAACTTGTTTTCAGTAAATTTCAACGTGGACCTATTCAAATTTTAATATGCTGTACCCTGTGAAATTTTGGTAATGACCCAAAAGCAAGCTTTCTTTTTGATCCCACAAATACTGAAGGAGGAACTGAAAACACTTAATTCATTCCTAGAATTATCACAGAGCTGAAAACAACTACAAGATTTTCTGTAGAGCTGAATCTATACAGTAAATCAACCCAGCTTAACCTACTATTTTCATGAAAAGTTAAACCCCGAACATTTTATTTCAGTGTATTACTACTAATCCAGAACACTTCCCCATGTATGATCTCAAATATGGCCAATTTACTTGCTACATATACTGTCTTCCTTGTAAATTCAGAATCTACCTCAGTGAAATGCACACAAGGCACAAATCCCACTGCATCTGCCAGTGCTTATGTACAGAATTAAGAACAGTGCAAATACTAGCATTTATGCCTACTTTTATTCTTGAACTATACTATTGCTACAGATGCATAAGAACAAAAATTTGTTTTGCAAGAGTAGTTATATTTCCAAGCCTCATTTACTGTAAAAGCACCTTCAGTTTGTTTGTAGAAACCTACTGTATCTTGAATAATTTTGGTTGCTTCAAGAGCTGAAATACTGTAATAACAAAAAACATCTGAAATTATGAAGCCATGTATAAGCACCAGATTATTTAATATTTACAATGCAAGACAATTTCTGTATATAAGTGGATTTTAAATCAGCAGGAGAGGCTGCTTTACCAGTTCTAAATAATTTTGAGCTTCCAAACACATTCAGGTATAACCTCCTACTTTAAAAGATGAAGGCACCTTACTTTACCTCTAAAAAATCTCTTGATGCTCAGAATATATAAAAAATGGGAAGTTTAGGACTAAACAGCCCACTGACCCAAGAACTGGGCAACCAGTCACCCATGGAGCAACAGGGCCATCTTGCACCACAGGATATTAGAGCTTGGATTTTTCACGTAGACTCTTGCTCCTCACACCAGAATGAGTGTGGCTACACACTGCAAAACAACAAAAGCAACTCAACTACAGTAAGTAGAAGTTGGGGAAAAAATTTCTTACCTGAAATAACAATCTGAGAGCAAGTCTGTTAGGAATAGTCAGACCCAAAGCCTGCCTTGTCTTTAAAAAGAAATTACATTTATAATAGCCAGATAGGTGACGGTAAAATATCTCAAGTGTTGTTAAGCAATCACCAAATTAAATCAGGATGGCTGGAGCACAGCACAGAAGAACTAGGCTCAGAATTTTATTAGAAACCATCTATGCAAGTTGGTCTGAAGAATTTACATTGTGTTAAAAAAATACCTTGATTGTTCAATAAATAAAGCTATTTCCTCTCTTCCCAGTACTACTTGTTCAAGACTTACACAGCACAGCTACTTTCAAAGGTACGCATGTACATCCAGGAGTTGAAGTTAATAGCATTTCAGCACAGAATATAACTCATTCAATTAGGCAAATCACTCCAGTCTGAGTTAAAAGTTTAGAGCAGGAGAAAGAAGATAAAGGAGAGATGCTGAACATCTCACACTAAAGCAGGGAGTTCATGTAGTACTAGAAACTGCAAACTAGTATTAGATTCCCAGCACTCACACATTCGTTTAACATTTTTGTTAAACATTTGTTTACTCTTTAAGTTCTTTAATTTCAAGAACACCGAATGACTGTTCATAACCTGCACAACCCCTTGCAGGCAGGTATTCTCAAACTGAGTAATTGTTTTTCAAGTATCTTTACAACAGCTCTCATGTCTAACATGCAGTTACATGTTTCTGTGTGTCTAGCTCCCTTAAATTAAGAACTCATTAAACTAAATTTTTGCTTGTTATTTCTTCACTGGTTTACAGAAGATAACGTAAACAGTACCTCTAAACTTCAAAATATACTTAATTATAAAAGTATGGTGAAAAAACCCATGATCAATAATAAGCAATTCAAAATGTTCACAGTGTAGGGCATGATGGAAGCCATAAGGTAAGATCACATGCCACCACACTTACATCGTTTTAGAAACCTTACTGAGAAAGCAGAAAGCAATACTACTACAAAACAGTACCCTTATACAAAGAAGTTATTGCATATTTATCACATTTCTTTGCAACTCACATTAAGGCTAGATTTACTAAAATCATATACGTGTAAGCCCCGTTTTGGGTTGCTTAGTGAAGCAACCAATTTCTCTTACACTCAACCAGCCTTTCACTAAGAAAAAAACTGACCCAGGGACTACACAAGGCAGCCAGCATATCCTATTCATAGGACACACTTGCTTCACTCTACAGATTTCCTTTTTCTGGGACATGACTTCTTCACAAACAGCTGACAGAAGCTCCAAGTTCACTCTCCATCAGCACCCCCCTCATGTCTCAGAGCAATAGATGAAATATAACAAGTCTTCAGAGAAAGACTTCCACAGCCTGACATTTAATCATTCCTTAAGAGAGTTTTGTGAACTCCAGAAGCAGTAGCAGCCTCAGGGTATGCACACAAATTTCTGCCTCACTGTGAGTAAAGGCACTTTTGCTGGGAAATCGCCTACTTGCACTAAAGAACTAAAGATTAGTTTTCACCTGAAGCTGAGAAACAACATTCTCCAGCATTATAACACCTTCTCAATTACTGCTCTTTGCCATTTACTGCTTTGAGCAGTCTTTGGATAGCTTTTTTTTGCTTTTTTTTTTTTTTTTTTTTTTTTTGCTTTTTGTTTGTTTGTTTGTTTGTTTTTGGAAGAAAAAAACCAAAACACCCAACAAATAACAAAACAGAGACAAAGCTAGACTGAACTATTTCATGATTTGGTTTTGAAAGACTAGGCCCTCAGGACTCATCCTCCCAGAGGAGGGAATGCTGCAGTCTATTTTGCCTGTTGACTGATAAAGAAATCCTGCATTTCTATGACCAGGAGTATTACAGCATTACTTGGTGCCAGGCATTACCAAATTACCTGGTGCCAGGCAAGTAAATAAACGAATAAATAGTTCTAAGGCTAATTCTGAGGAAAAGCAGTGGGTAACAGATCAGGTAGGGCTGATGAAGTAGCACTGTTGAAGGAAGACTAGGATTTTAGTTTTGGATGACACAAGTTGCATGAAGACTCAGTGCCTGAGCATACACTGTCATATGAAAAGGCTATTCATTCAGCCTATGAAGTTACCTTTATTTTACAGAAAAGCCCGTTTCTAAGTCTGGGACAACATACTTGCTACCACTAGTTGCTCTGACAAATTATTTCAGTGCATTTCTCTGAACTGGGAAGCACGTGCTCAAAACCCCTTTACCTGAATCATGAGGTGATTTAACCGTTTGTCATTGCAACTCTTGGTGTTTGTTTCTCTCCCCCCACTCCCCATCTTTGATATTTTTACTAAGAAAGCATAGCTGAAAATAACCAAGGCTACCTCATTTAAATGCTAACTGCAAGTGCAATTCAGTACTACTGGATATATACAGAGCATACACCACAAAAGATCTGAGGACAACAGCACAGAACACAGTACTGGACACCCTTAGAATAGTTATTGCAAGTTTGCTTATGCCACTGAGTGTCACACGATTCTATTATCCATCCACCTGCCTTCCTCCTCAGCAAGATCTACAAAGGTTTATTTACATTCAGGATAAATTCTACACAAGTGACCTCTCACTAAGTTCAAGCTCTTTCTTTTTGAAAGCAGCTGCAACTGGGATAACACAAAACTTTTCAACTTCTTCTTACCCAGATGGGGACAGTGTGTTAAAGAGTTGAAGCTAAACACCTTGAATGGCTAATTTCTACCCAGTTTGTGTATCCTTTCTGAAGACAGAGGCAAAGAGGTACATGCTTTAGATTTGACTCTAAAGTACTACTGCTGATCACCAGCCAACAGAAACCAGCAGAGTGAAGGAAGAAAGGTATTCTGGGCAAGCAACCAGGACAGCAGAAGGATGACAGACTGAGGCTAGGTTTGAAATGTGCAACTTGGTTTCAAAGTAACTAGGACAGTGGAGTCCTCTGAGAATCAGTTTCACTGCCACTGATATTGCAATGTACTACACGATAATGACTAAAAAGTCCAATAATTTACATAAGAGGAGTTAAAAGTTTAGCTACCTAAAAAAACTCTCCAACAGTTCAAAAAGTCAATGACATTCTATAAAATACACAGCAAGTTAAAAAACCAAAACAAAACAAAAAACAACAACAAAAAAACCAACACAAAGAAAAAGAATGCCCTCTAATGCGCAGCTAGGAACAAGTGAACTGAACACTGGAAAAGTACTTCTTGTGGACAAAGACTATACTGCATTTAAAGTGCAACACTTGACTATGCCACTCCCATACTGCAAGGAGAATAAACCCTTCCAGTCAGTCCCTGCATTGCATTTAAAAAGAAAAAAAAAAAAAAAAAACCAAAACAAAACCTCCTGAGAAAGAGTAAGGCTGGATAAAAAAAACCTCAATTGCAACACACAAGTCTGATTTTTGTTCCAAATAAGTCTGCTGTCAGAGGTCAAAACTTTTCATTATGGCATCATGGTCAAACTTGAAACTCAAGAAAGCTCTTGATGAGAAAGCAAATTTGTAATGCCCATTGCATGCCACAGAATGTCCCTCTATGTGTTCTGGCAGTGGGTCTTCACTGGAGCAACACATCTCAAATGCTGCATCTGCTTAAAAAGAAAAAGGCATGAAAAAAAAATTAAACATGATTATCCATAGGACTATCAATAGCAATACAAAACTGTAACTCAAAGGTATGATCAATCAATACTAATGACAAAAATTGAATGTCTGGCCATGAACAGAAGGTTACTAAAACAACTACACTTCCAAGTCATCCAGTGGCTAGAACATACCTTGAAAGTCATGGCAATCTTGTATGGCTCTTTTTCCTAAGCCAGATTTCAGTTACTTTTTACTCAGCCACCTACTATAATCTGACAGTCTTATTAATGAGAAGAACTGCAAAACCAACATAAAGCAGCACATGAATTTCAACCAAATTATAAATAGAAGAATTGGAACTGCTTTAGTTTTATGGCTAAGGTACAGCTTTATAACATTTAGTGTACTAGGAAAAATCCTCAACCACCATTGCTCAAGTGCTTTCAGCCTGTAATGAATGACTATGGGTGAAAACTCAGACTGCACTTGCCTGTTTCAAAGTTATCTTGAAGTCTTCTTGGATTAAGCCTTTTTTCACATTTCTGGTTAAGAGAAAGACAATACATTACACACTTCGTAAGAAAAAGACCATGTATTTCTTAGACATATAGCTTAAGCATCAGCTAAAATGCATGCTGGTTATACTTCCTGTGTCACACCTCCTGATATGTGAATTATTTTACTTACAACTCAGCATGAATTATGTCATGTTACTTTATCTAGTAATGTTGCTTCAACAACACAAGTCTTCCAGAAGCATGCGAACCTTTAACAGCCAAGAAGCAATTTTTAAAATGAAAGCTTTTAGGGAAAAAAATTGAGTGTTTTCTAAATGTTTTAAGCTGGAAAGGTGTTGCATATGATGGTGTGGAATCAAAGTTGCACATGCATAAGCCTGTTCTTCAGTCAGCTTGTCCCAAAAATCAAGAGGAATATGTCTGCAAACACGCTGCTACTGCCAATTAAATTAACATGCATTAGAGACAGAAAAATAGAATTCTCCAGTGAAGAGTTAACTTTTTAGCCCCATGTATGCTGCTGTAAGTATACAAATACAGAGAAAAGTATGGCCTTTTGCACTCTGTGTGAATTAGGAGTTCCCTGACTATCAAATTCTATTATGATTAAAATTCTATTATAAGTATGACTGGAATACAAAATATTTAAACATCAAAAGACTGACCATCATAAAAATGTAAATGAAACACCCCAGAAGTATTTACCATAGTCTGTAAACAGCCTACAAAGTAAATGTAGAGTATTAACATTTACAATTGTTTCCATGAAGATCCTACAGATTACTGTTACACTTTTTCCTATATGAGCAAATTTCTGGGCTACCAGTTCTTTGACTTCTCATTCTTCTACTCTCAGATCCAAACACAACTAACCATTTCTTACTACAGTGAGGATTTTAGAAGATGAGAGTTTAAGGCTTTTGGACTTTTACATGAAAAACAGAGAGAAAGTAATAATCACAAGCAGAATTTCAAGAATCTAGCTTGCAGCTAGTAAACAAGAAAAACTAAAGCCTAGACAAGCCAGCTTAGCTGCACAGAGAACTGGGGCTTGTTGCTCCACAAGAGCCAACCAAGCAGAGTTGGAGACTTATAAAGAACAGTGGGGGTGCAGAGCAGGGAGGAAATAAAAGACACATAGTAAATAAAGAAAGCTATCTCAGTGAGCTTTCTCCCATCTATCAGAACTGTGGGGAAAAAGACACTTAGAAGGGAAAGGCAATAAAACTAAGAATGTCATAATGGAAATTAGAAACGGATGCATTTCCACTGTATGTTTAAAAAAAAAATATACGAGACTCTGGCATTGAAGTTAAGGCTCCTTCTCAATATTTTTGCTAGAAAGAAAGGAAATAATAAGCACATGCTTTACCATTTTTTTTCTAATTGTTGCATAACAAAACTCCATGCTTACCATAACATATACATTAATGAATACGTCACATAGCCATTGCAGTAATACAGTACACAACAGTAAGCTATTACTTAACAAGAACCTGGAAAGCTGCAGGATTATCTACTGGAACAGATGACAAATTTTCAGCTGCTAAAATAATACTTATTTCCAAAATGCAAACCTGGATGTTTAGTATGCTTGTACATCTATAGACAAGTATACAACATAAAAAAATGTCCTACTTTTGCACATACACACCAAATATTCTGATCAAACATACTTTTGATAGATAGACAGTGTACTTTCTTTCAGCTTGATGCTGGCCTGGACAGTCATAAGCATTATTTGAACCTGTTATTAAGACAGCTGCTGCATGGTTCTTACCAAGGTATGGTTTTGCTTAAGCAGTTGGCTGTGGACTCCATTTGTTCGCTTCTTTTGGCTGGAAGTGTCTTGATATTGCTTTCTGCCATTGCTCCTCAAGCTCTGACTCTGCCATTAAATCAACAATGTAAAGAGAAGAGTTTAAATGGCAGCACTGAACATCACTGCATTGAAACTTCCTACTAATTAGCTAAACCCTTCCTCCAAATAGCCTCAGAATATATAAAGAGTATCTTTTGTAGACAAACTGAAGCACACTGGTATTAACCAAACAGGCACTGTAGTTAAAAAGAGACATCAGTGGTTACTAGATCTGTCTTGCAACTAATACTAATGCTTAATTACACAGTAAATTCAGCTCAGTGAGTTCCCATACAATGATCCCTACATACTAGTGGTATCCAAAATATTTCAGAATGGTAAAAACGACACCAAAATTTTGAGTAGTACTTGCTATCTACACCTGAAACAACACAGCTACCATATGATACCCACCACACCTAATGCCAGGTAAATTTGAGCATCCAAGATTTATTTTTTTTCTTTCTCATGTTTTTAGTTTTGCATGTTATGGTGATAAAATTTGGTACTTTCATTTCAGAAAGAAACCCCTATCAACAAAGACATCTGTTACAAAATGCCCAGATGCATATGTTTGCCCAAGAAATAGTTTACCTTTATTTTTAAAACTTCAGACATTTCAAGATGACTGTGTAGCTTCTGTAGCTGTTTTTGCTTCATACACTGCTCTCCTGGAAAGCCATCTGTAAACACCTGCTGACTACTGCGAAGTTTGGATCTAGTACAGGAAAACAAACAAGAGCTTACAACACAACTTCAAACCTATTGATAATAGAACAGAAATACAAAAGAATTTTCTGCTTTTTGAGAACAACCTGGGAGACAAGGCAAAGTAGCTTAGTGTGGAAACTAATAATGCTCACTGCATTCACACAATTTTATTTTGCCTGATGGTACTAAGTCTGTGTTCTGCACAGTCAGTAGGATAGGTCCATGTTAAGCACTTTTCATGTTGTTGTCAGTGTTGGTGCTGACCTTACTCAAATTACTGGAGCACAGACTTCTCTTTGGGACTGCAGCTTTTAAAGTCTGCTCAACTGAGTCAAAAGCCAGCAGCACATGTTACCCTATTGACCCCCACAGGTTTTAGCTAGCTAGTTACTTCTGCCAGTGCTTAACACTCCTACTCCAAAGAGTTATTTTTTTCCTCTGTAGAAGCTCCAAAAGCACTGACCTTGAAGCCCTGAAACTTACCCACTTGTTTTTGCCTCTGTTTTTCAAGACTCCCCACAGACAGGACTCAAAAAAATCTCAGTTTTGACACATGAGAATTTACAAAAAAACCCTGTGTATCATGTCATTAATTAACTCCTCATCCTATTTACATGAGATATGCTTGCAAATTATTTTTTTATTAACCTATTCTACTGGTGGCACACAAATACCTCAAGAAAGAGAAACGACAACCAGCTTTATATGACCAGTGTTTCATAAAACAGATATAGAAGTGTTAAACTGACCTGGTTCTTACCTAGCTTTTTCCAAGTTGGGCTTAGAGGGTGTGCTCCCTGTAGATGAAAATCCATTGTCGCTATCCGAAGACTCTCCATTCCTTTGGGCAATCCATTCCCTCAATGGCCTGAAGGAAAGAGAAGTGCAACAAGATCTACTTACTAAAACAAATCAAAAGACATTTAACACTGCCCAAAAGGTGCTGGCCTAGCACTTGTCTCATCTCAAACATACCTGATGAAGGGAATGGCCATAAAAAATTTGTTAGGTGCCAAACCCAGCTTGGACCTCGGGGTCATGTCATTTCTGTGGCATGGTAATTTGTCAATGGAAAACCACTCAATATTCTGGAAAAAGAAGACATAAAATCAGAATATCCCTACTGTAACCTTAAAATGTTATTAATGTGTATCAACTACAAATATTTACCATAATTAAAAAAATCACAGCGGAAGACTTTTATTAGCAAACCATAACAGGGTTTTTCACAAAATCCTAACTAACGATTGGGGTCATTCTCACTAGAGTGAGAAATGGTATAGCACATACTCCTTGCAAGGCACTGCACCTAAAATATGAAAAGTACTGTCCAGCAATTAATGCTTCTAAAAAAGGATTTCAAAAAACACTCCACACTGAATGCATAAATAAAGGTAGAGATTTTAAATAACTTTCAAAGCCACTACTATTCTTACAATTTTAACTTAAAATTACATCAAAACTAGACCACCAATACTACTTCAAAACTTAACAGAAAAAAAGGGGGTTTACTTTGCAGAGTAAGTTTCAAGTTTTGTTACAAAAAAGACATGGATAAAGGACAGGATTTGTATTATGTTTTATGCATAGTTTTAACTATTAAAACTGTATACTTTGCAGAGAGGGGAGCAAAATCAGGAGTTCTGAATATACAGTGTAGAAGAACTCACATAAGCTCTTCTGTTGCAGAACATAGCCAAAAAACATCAGGACCTGATAAAATGCATATTACATAAAGAAGTTAAAAACTAAACAGGTTTTCAACATAATTCTACAGAGAATACAAAATTGGCATGCCCAGTTGTATTAGACCAGAAGACTGTGCTTCGGCAGGGAGACAGATATTTGTCATTGAAAAGAACTCTTCATCACACACACCCAGATGGTCACTGTTATACAATGGGGGCGTTACTTACATTTAAAAAAACCCTCAGAGTTCATCTTATTTTACTTCATATTGCAAAAAACAGGTCTCTAACACAAGAAATATGGGGGTAGCTGTTTTAAAGTGAATTGCAATACAAGATATGCAGACTCCAAAGATTTATGGATACCAGGAGCGAAATTTCCAACAAGTGTATCACCTTTTAAATGCTAATGGTATAAAAACCAAAGTAGTTCCCATTTTGCATCCCCTGCCCAACATACTCCTTAAAATAAATGGTTCTCTTTTGTGGGGTCACGCGCTGTTAGCACAGAGCAGTTACTAACAATGAAACAATTAAATCATAAACCGTGGGTAGCAACCATGTGAGAGTGACCTGAAACTTTCAAAGAAGAGGAAACCAAAAGGCCAGAAAAATAAGGAAGTAAATCAAGTAGCCTGACAAGCATGAAGATTTTTAATTGTGGGATGGGAAAGGAATGATTGATCATTTAGAAGTATATTGTTAGAAAAATTAAACCAATCAGGTAATAAGACATCGAATCAGCAGATAGCTAAGACTATATAATGTTACTAGTTTTCACCAATAAATCGGAGCTTTGTTTGCATCAAACAGTCTCCCCGTCCCTCACTGCGACACTCTTTGTCTGGGTGGTATTAGCCATGAAAGAGAGAACAAATCATTAGTTTCTCCTTCTGAGACATAGGCTTTTGAATAGCATCAATTAATAATGACAGCTGCAGAAAAATATATATGCCTCTATAACTAGGAATCAGGTGAAATTACTAACACATCACCTCCAAGAAAAGCAGAACTATATTGTGACAGCATACTATAATGTTGTTTTCATGATGGAGACATCAGATTGTCAAGAATGTCTCTGCAGTAGTTGCAAGAAGTTGACAAAACCCTGCTGTGTAGAGACGCCATTTGTACCTACTATTTGACGTATCCATCATGCTTGGCAGTTTCATAATTTTACAGAATTAGCTTAAAAAAAAAAAAACAAACAAACAAAAATCCACAGCAAAGTTCCTTCAGATTCAAACAAGGTAACACATACCCGAATTTCCCTTCTAGTTTTGGGGTTGAATTTTGTGTTCTTGGGAACCCCTGGAATGATGTACAGCCGTGCTAGCTGATCATTAATCCGCAGCTCAATGTATTCTTCTTTGCATATATAATCTTTGATGTCAAACCCAGTTTCTTCAAACACCTGAGAAAGATACAGATGAATCAGTGTGTGTATTCAGATTTAGACTTTGAGAACCTACCATCACCAGGGAAGGAATGACAATTTTTTCAGATCTATCCATGAGAACAGACTGCTGCTGGGAAAAATAAGCCTTTACACATAGATATATGCTCAATAATAGAGAAAGTATTTAAGATCTTATGTACTTTACATATCTCTAAGACAGACATGCCTGTAATAAAAGTTGAAACAATTTTATTACACCTTCATGTAGCAATTTATTAATACAGATGGAGAGTCTGTAGCTGTTCATCCACACTGATGGGTACATGGAAATCTTTTCTACACCAAAATCTACTATATGGGGGGGCAAAGACATCTTCAGATTCTAGCAAGGTGTACTTCCACCTCCCTTTTTCTTCTCTTTTGACAATCCTTCTACTCATAAACCTTCTAACTCCCATACATATAAATATTTTTACACTTATAGCACTGGGGTACCAGCAATAGGGGGAACAAAACTTTTACTACAAAATTCAAACTGTACATTCACACTGACAAACTTAAAACTGCTTTATCAGCCACTTCAGAGAAAAACATAGGATCATTATACCTGCAAGAGATTCCTAGAAATGCTCAAAATCTCCACAGGAAATACAAATATGTAGAAAACATGCAGGATTGATACCACCATGCAAAATATTTCTGCCCAGACAATGAAACATGCATGTGAACAATCGCTCATAAAAAATGGATAGCCCCAAGCTATTAAGCCAGTAAATCAAAGGCAGAAGTCCTTAGTTAATTTTTTTAAAGACCACATTTAAAATTAAAAAGATAGTAGAATCTCTTCTCAACACCCACCTCCTGTGAGAGTGTATGTAAATAGAAGAAACAAGTGCACATGAAATAATAATAGCAAGAAATACTCAAAATATGTTATACAAAATATAATGTATACACTAGTATCAACAAAATGTCTTTAGGTTCCATTTTTGAAAATGCAGAGGAAGTTAAGCACAAAAATGAAAACCAGAAGGAAATAATTGGTAATATTCAAGTTAGTACATACAACCCCTCATATAAAAAAAAAAAAAAGCAGGCCATCTGCCCATCTAACTACGTTAAGGACAGAAAAGTGTAGTTTGGGAAAAACAATACACATCAAAATCTTGCTACTAACACTCAATTTTTACCTACCTAAATTATGTTTCTAGGTGATTCACATGAACTCATTGCAGCAATTCTTTTACTAAGAGAATCAGACACATACTATAGTTTTGCCCTCATCAGCTACTGAAATGCTACTGAACTGTGTAGGTATCACCCAGTGAAGACCTCTTCAATTAGACTATATATAGATGAAGTTGTAGGAGTTATGCACAGATATTACAGATATCCCAGTTCCTTGCCACATGTAAGCCTTCAAGAATATGCCAGTTTATCCACAATGGCATTCTGCCTTGATGGAAAAAAAAAAAAAATCATAATACAATGCTGTTCACCAGTGTAATCTAAATCAACTCTACAAATAAAAAACACCATCAAAAGATACTTTTTTTTATAAATGTGCTCATTGCAATGCTATTGCTAGCACACCTTTTAGCAGAGGAAAGCACTCTTCACATCATTCTTTCCTGAAGCAGTTATACCTAGTCTGTGCTGTTCACTGTGTTGTGGTATATACATTCTGATCATGGTCTCAACCCTAAGGTTCAGCTTCTCAGACCAAGTGTTGCAGGAATGAAAAATGCATTGAATAAGCAGGTTAACTTTATTAAGTTTCATCCTTCCCCAGCCCTTGAGTTCTGCAGTAACAGCCCACTGAACCTGTAGCTCAGGCGTTTGTTTCACTCTTTGGCAAGCCACTTGATATTACATAAATAATGTTCTGCACTACAAGATCAGTAACTTCTAACATAAAAGTGTATTTCATGCATATCCATCACATAACAGTGCAATGGTAAGATCCAACACCTTATTTTGCTTTTCCAAGTTTGTATTAATATGAATGGTATGGAAAGCATCACTAGGGAATCAGAAATATGGAGGTTTTTCATTTATGTATCTTTGAAAAGTATATTAAAAAAAAAAAAAAGCATGATTTATCAGGTACAGATTCAGTCCAACTGTGAAGAAAACTAACATGTTACTTGTTTCCCTCATCTTAATTTTACCTTTCAAAAATTCTAGATGTGTTATGTTACGTGAACCTTGAGTTTATACCAATGACATTCTTTTACTGAGTATTTTTAATATATCTAGGTCTCCAGCAGCAACAAATCCCAGAGATTTCAGATTTTACTTGCCATATACATTGATCCATCTTCCTGCACCATTGAAAAACAGAGAAGTACGGTTCTTCACAATCTTTACGTTACCCTCTACAATGTCCAACTCAACTTTTTAGTCTATTTACCTAGTCCAGGGAACATAATGGTGAGTTCTCAGTCTTCTACATTTTTACAGTTATGATGGCCCTTGAAACGAGTATTTCAAATGCTATGAAGTACCTAAGATTCCTTAAGCACCAAAAACAATACTTAAAAGTAAAATGATAGTTCAGCAGAGAACTAGACTTACTTAACTTTCCAAGGTAGTGAAAAACAGAGACACTGAACATTAATTTTACATTATATAATCACGCCCTTGATTATACTCTGGAATTCAGAAAAGCACTAAAAACTACAGCAGATGACTCCTGCAAAAATAGACAGTTCACCTGATTTCAGTAGTTACCAAAGTCAGTAAACTGTCTTTTCATCTAATGCATATATCCTGCTCTCAGGAAAACTTGGTTTCTTTAACTTGAATTTAAGGAAATCATTTATAACTCACCTCTCTAGCAGCACAGTCATGGGGAGCCTCTTCTTTATTTACTTTCCCTTTTGGAAATCCCCAGCCAGACTTTGCTAAATAGCCCTGAACCAAAAGAACCTGCAAAATACAAGAGAAGGCAACCATAAAACACAGTCTATTATGAGTCATTTCTCTTAGATGCCTTCCCCTCACTGTCCCGTTAGGTTTTCTAGGTAACTTCTTATGGTATCATACAACTCAGAATAAAAAAAAAAAACACAAAACTGAGTAGGGAAGCAAATGGAACTGTGTTTGCTCCCATATTATATTTCTGTACACATTCAGTGTCTAGTAACTGTCACGTCTTCAAGAATACTCAGCAGCTTATTTTTTTCCTCCAGATGAAAAATGCAAAAAACAAAAATATTATACCTAGCATATGCCAGCCTTTACTTTAACCTGTCACAACTATTTCCATACTCACATTTTCAAGTGTCTCATCAAGAATAATTGCACCATAGGTTGGCACTCCCATTTTGTATTCTTTCCACTCATCTAAAACTTTTTGTACATCTCCACCTTGAGGCAGTAAAAAAGGGCAGTGATGGAAGAGTAAAGCTGCACATTAAGGAAGATAATTTCAAATTACAGGCAGACATAAAAAAGATACACATTCAACACATACAACAATCACCCTCACTCCCCTAAACACTTGCAAGATACAGTGTCCTGGAAGTAAAAAAAAAAATAAGAATAATCCATGACCACACGTTATAGGTTGTAGATTATCATGCAATTTAGTCATTCTAATACCACTTGTTTGAGAGACATTCTCCCTTAATTTTGTAGAAAAAGTATCCACATAACAGTTCTTTTGAGTTCTAAAATATTTTTGTTTTCATTTCAAAGTGAGAGAGACAGACAAAACTACAGTCTCATCTCCTCCTTGAAGTAAGTGGAGATAATTTTTCCCAATCCATTGTTAGGCTTTGATACAGATTCTGTTTTCAAGTACTGATTATGGATAAAAAGTATTTTTAATGGCATCAGGTTTCAGAGTCTATATCCTAATGCATTTTATCAACATTCACCATGCACAGAAGACATAACTTTTATAACTAAAACTTTGAAACAAATCTACAAGTCCTTATTAAAAGTAATATTACATATTACACATAAAATTATACAAAAAAATAAAAAACATTGCATAGCAAAGTACTTACAACACTGCAGCAGAACTAACATTTCTGACAAACATGAGTTGGAGAGGGACAAATTTAATAATGAACATTGTATTTTTCCTGCACTGCCTACCACTAAAAGAATTCTATTGGTCCGAAAATACATTAATTCAAAGCATAGCCAAAATAAATTTTAAAACCTTGCATAATATCAAGTAACAGAAAATTATCATGTATTCACAGTTCATTGTTAAAATAAAAGCTGTAGTGTTATCAAACTAACAGAGAAGTATTTTGAGTAGCAAAACCACAGCTAACATTATCATTAATGTTAGAAGTAATAATACAAGCCCACATCAAGAATATATGGGTACCAGTTAAAACTAAAACACTTGCTGGGTGAAAGTCATGGGTGTTTCACCAGTAAGGACTAGACAGTGCATGTTCCAGGGGCCCCTGTAAGCAATGAAAACAGCAGAGGCTGGCCCTATGAATTCAGTAGAAAGATACCCTCTCCCCTACCAAACGAAGTGTTTCTAGGAGCAACTGTCAGCACATACATAGAACACAAACACCTTCAGCTATGTTAAGATTTACATCACTATTTACTTGGAAAGCAATTAAATTAAGGAGACAAAGCACCCTGATGAGCTCATCTTTGAAACCCGTGTAGTCTGCAAAAGTGCAATCATGAGAAAAACACCCCAAAGATCAGAAAGCACCTGCTTTCCATAGTTTTTCAGCAGTCTGAGAAACATCTCTTGTGTATGCCACAAAATTATGGCAGCAATTAACAGAAAAAATTACATACTAAGCAATATTAAACTTTAACATTAAAATATGGACATTTTCCTGCTGCAAGTATGAAACTTCATTAGTAATATTCAGTTTGCACCTTGTCCACTGAAACAGAAAATAATCACAGTAATAAAAAGGATATCAGCTTTAGCAAAGTCTCTTATCCCACACTGAGGTAATCCTGGTGTGTTTTGCATGTAGAAATCCAAATAAAACCAGTGGGCAAGTTCAATCTGAAAACACACTCTGATAGCATTGTCTCTCTCTTCACTTGGAATGTGCAAAATAAATCGGCTGCAAGGAAAAAAAGAAGAGTAAAATTATCCAAATCTATCAATTTAAATAAAACCAACAACAAAAAAATTGCATTGCAACAGTGGAATTCCTGATCCACTAGCAGAGAGCAAGCACCAGATGTTCCTGGCTGTCTGGACACCTTAAGGTTTTCATATCGGAGTAAAATACAACTTTTAAAGTCAATAAGGACAATAGATCATTATGTTCTTTCACAGAAGTCAATTACAATAAACTAAGTAAATTAACTGTTTAATCATCCCTATATAACACATCCATCCTATGTCAATAGCTACATTACATTAATGAAAGCATTTTCACATGTCCAGTAAAGAACATTCGCAAACTCATATAAAAGATGTCAAAGCATGTTTTGCTGGACATAAGGTTAACACACCTATGTAAGTTCACTTAAAGGATTTTAAAATTCAATATGATTTTATTAATTTTCTCAATCTGAAATAGAACATGGGCAACTGATTAATTTTTCAAGTCTACTCCATGAATTAGCTCAGATACAGGCATAAAAACATACAGTTTCAGAGATGTAAACAGAAGTAGCATTGTGTAACAGCTTATTTTACTTAAGAAGCAGCAGCTTTACTTATTTAATTGTAAGAACAACAGAATTTTCTTTTCAGAAATTTAAGGATATCCACTCCATTTAAATTAAACAATTTGAAAAAGGTTTCCCACATTCAACTCTTGAGTACCACCAGATAAATTCCAAAAGCCCATAATATCACCGCCAGAAACAGAAGTACTTAAGACATCTTTATTTAAAATTTGAGAAGTATAAATTGTGAAATTATGTCAAAAGTGGTTGCCTCTCCCAGCCACTCTGGCCAAGGACTGCCACCTGCCTGGCTGTTAGAGCCCAGCCCTGTGTCCCAGGGTGTCTGCCCAGGCTGAGGGACTTGGATGCTACCTTCCCATTGGCAGCTTCAACCCATTTGCAAAACCCAGCATGCATCCCAGGGATGCACACAGAGGACACTGACACAGGAAATCACACAGGCTGCCACAAAGAAAGTGCTGCCTTCAGCAGAACCGACATCCTCCTGCACACACAAACTTGTAGCAGCCGAGTCTTCTGCAGAGTGCAGAGACTCCAGGCCTTTTGCTTCAGGACGAAGGAAAATAATCTTTGTCCACAAAGTGTACAAGTCTGGTGTACTCCAGCACTCTCAAGATATGTATAAAACAAATAGTACAGTTTTGTTGACACCTAATCTTCAAGTTAGCTTTTCGGTTTTCAAATATACAGAAAAAATCATAACCCAGTACAAAAAAAAAAAAAAAAAAAAAAACTTCAAACTACTGGGCAGATATGTCTTGAAAGCTTAGCGTATTTATTTCATTGTTTGTCTTAGTGGGAGTAATGTCAATGCTTGCCATCTCCTAAAACTCATTAACACTTAAAATAGATTTGCAGCTCATACTCCTACGCTCATATAAAAAAGACAGTAGAGAATTTTACATGGGTCCTGTAACTTTCCTGTTATACTGAAATTGTAAATCTTGTAGTACTGAAGTTTCATTTGCTGACACAATCTTAAAAAAAACAGAGATATAAAAAGAAGGAAAGAACGGGGTGGAGAATGAAAAAGAGATCTCCCACTTATTCAACAGTTTCTCTTCTCTCTTGAGCCAGGGCCTGTCAGGCCCCATTCACTCCTCCAGAACACACCAGGCTAAAACACACCACAGGAAAGCCTCATTCTTCTGCTCCTGCCAATTCTTCTGTCCAGGTCAAAGCAAGGCAACTTTTTTTGAAGCCAGGCTAACCTGTCAGCACTAGTGAAAGTCAACAAGGGGGATTAGGAAAAGATCAAGACAGGTCATTACTACAAGCCCCTGATCTACCGATCTTAACCTTTTTTATTTCTAATTAAAGCCACATTACTACACTCATACAACTGTAAGACAACAGACCATATGAAATGTAGAAGATAATAACAGCTCAGAGGAAGGCAACAAGACAATGGGACAGACCCTGTAACAATTTACGGTCTGATTTCTCATGTTCCCTTGTGCCACTCACCCCACAGGAGTAACAGTTACAGGCTATTTCAGTTTTGCAAGCACTGTGATTCCCCTCTGGATTTTCTAAAGAAGTCTTAAACCCCACTTTATGTGTAGGAAGGCATCTAAAAGACAAGTCCTATCTCTGGAGAGAGCCTACGGGAGACAGGATGGAAACACAAACATGCTTCAGAGGCCAGACTCTTGCTCATGTCTTGCTTTAGACACACAACAAAATGCTGCTGAGTGGAGCAGTCCTAACTGCCTCTAGCATTCTCACGTCTAAGCTTTTTCATTCATTCCAAGACAGTTAATTCCAGTAAACTGACTATCCTGTCTCCAGTAATTTTTTTCTTCTTCACAGAATCACAGAAGTCTCATGGTTGGAAATAAAACTCCAAGATCACCAAGTCCAACCATCAGCTCAGGAAAAAACACTATGCCCACTCGAACATGTCCCGAAGAGCCACACCTACACGGTTTTTAATACCTCCAGGGATGGTGACTCCACCACCACCCCAGACAGCCTGTTCCAAAGCCTGACTACTCCCTCACTAAAGAAATTTTTCTTCATATCTAGTCTAGTCTAAACCTCCCCCAGTGCAACTTCAGGCCGTTCCCTCCAGTCCTATCATTAATCCACTTGTGAGAAAACACAAACATCCACCTCCCTCCAGCTTTCTTTCAGGTAGCTGCAGAAAGTGATAAGGTGTCCCTTCCACCGCCTCTTCTCCAGACTAAACCAACCAAATTCCCACAGCCCCTACTTAGAGAGCTCGTTCTTTTGTACACAGCTTCTTCAGAGGAGGTTCTTTTGGGGTGGTAAGAAAGAAGAATCATTTCATTTCAGACATTACATACAGCGTGGGGCATCAGAAACTGAGCAGAGATGAAGTAAAAGCTCCAAAGGACTACACCACAGATGACTGACCATAAGTTCAGATGAGAAGGGGGGAAAGTGCATCCTCTCTCCTCAGAAAAGCAGAATCCATGCTTTAAAAATAATCAAATGTTTAGCTTCTAGGCTAAGGAAAGCTAACCATTTCACTTTGAAAGAACTGGCAAGCAGAACGGTTTCTATATGAAGGATATTATTTGACTCTTCCTTTTCTGTCCCACTGCAGGATTTTCTTTCAGCAGAGGTAAACCAGCAGAAGGTACCTCCAGCCACCTCTTCTAAAGGAAGCCAGACTTCTGGATGCTAACACCATACCTCTTCATCCCCAGAGACGCCGCACACCCCTGCGAACAGCACCAGGGGGGTCTCCCCTTCCTCACACAAGCAGCACGACCTGACGAGCACCGTGTCAAAAGCCGGCAATCCATCTCCCGCCTTTCCGTCTGCATCCGGCTTCCCCTCAGACGACGGGTCTAACCCCGCCACAGGTCCCGACCGCGGTGCCGGAGGCTGCCGAGCAGGACGGCTCCTACGGGGGGCGACGCCTCGGGCCAACAAGCACGGGGGGACCGAGCACGGGGCCCCTTCCTTCCGCTTCCCGGACGCTGCGGAACTACCAACACCGCCCCTTTCCCCGGAGAGGACCGGACAGGACAACCCCGCTCCCCCCCTCGAAGTTCCGCCAGCCCACGGACCACTCGAGCAAGAGCCACGGGCACGCAGAGGGCGGGAGAGGGCGGGAAGAGGTTTGCCGCCCCGCCCCTCCCCGCCCCCCGCAGCGGACGGCCCGCGGCACCACGGGACGGGGACTCCGCCACCGGCGGGGGTGGGGCGGAGGGGAGAGGCCGGAGGGACGGATGTGGTGAGGCGGGCCCAGTAAGATCCCCGCCCCGCGGCTACCTGCACAGGTCGTCCAAGACGCTGCTGGGGATCTCGGCCCGTTTGGTTTCCATGGGGAAACGCGGCTCATCCCGACGCGACGAAGCCCAAACCGGTGTGGAGCGGCGGGGGCGGGGCTCCCTGGTGCCCTCCCGGGGGGGAGCGGGGCGGGGCGGGCGGGGAGCGGCAGCCGCCTCCGCCAATCACGTCGCGCCGGACGTTCCGAGGCCCGCCCGCTCGGCGGCGCGGCCGGCCAATCAGCTGGAGAGATGCTGAGTGAACGGGACGCTCGGGTGACGGCGGGAGGCAGCCAATGGGCGCTGCGGACGGGCCGGGGTGTCATCACCGCGTGCGCGCGGGGCCGGGACCCCGCCGGGGCGGGGAGGCGCGTCGCGAGACGTCAGAGCGCGTCACAGGACACGTCACGAGGCGCCACGCAACGTCACAAAACGTCACGAAGCATCACAAAACGTCACAAAACGTCACAAAACGTCGCGCGAGCAGTCTTGCAGCAGCCTCGGGCGGAGGTGGCTGCTGGGGCCGGGCCGGGCCGAGCCGAGCCGAGCCGAGCCGAGCCGAGCGCGGGCGCTGCCGCCGCCGCCGCTGAGGCCCGGCCCGACACACGACACATGACACACGACACATGACACACGACACATGACACACGACACACGACGACACACGACACCACACGACACGACCCGGGCGCCCCCTGCGTTCGCCTTCCCCCCGCGCCGCGCTGAGCCGTTGTGCTCCACCCGCCTCATCCATCCCAGGGCGGGCTGGGGGGGGATGGGGGGGGGCATTGGGCACCGGAGAGGCCGTGTAGAGGAAGTGGAAGCTCCCAGCAGTGCACTGCCGGTAATTCAAACCCGTTACCGTCGAGGCCTTGGGCTGAAGTCGTGAGGTAAACCTCATGACGGGGCGTAGAGAGACTGAAACCTCTCTGGCACAACGCCCCAGAGCGGAGCGCGTTCCGGTGACAACGGCAGAGAGAGGAGGATGCGCCGAAACAAAACGCCTGCGGGTTGGCATTCCCGGGAAACCATCCCCGCCCCTCCGGCAGAGGCGATCCCTGTGCTCGCCCTTGCCGTGGCAGAGGAGGCTCTGACGCACCCGCTGCAGGCCGCTATAAGCTGCAGCTGCCTTGGTTTTTTTAATTAAAGTGAATATTTAAAGTGCTTCTCACCGTGTCTTTTCCCTGCCTCCTCCTTGCCGAAGCTCCTAAGCGCCCGCAGATGGCTCTTCCACGGCAATGTCACCGAGTTTGCTGCTATGGCAGCCCCGTCCTCCTCTCGCTGGAACACGCGGAGTTACGTGGGTCTGAAGCGGTAGAAGCAAATTACGTATAAAGCAGTGAAGGGTTTTGTACTTCAGCTACCAGACCTAACAAAACAGCTATGAGAGAGTCGGCAGAAGAGAGGATAAGAATGACAGGGAAGATGATGGGACGTGGATGACAGCTGCCCTAGCCTGGGGTGCTTTCTTTTTAGTAAATTTACACTGAATGTCTTGAAAAAGCACAAGGGAGGGCATTCAGCCAGGTATAGAAGGAACAATATCATAAGACTTCAGAGCATAGTCTTACTAGAAGCAGTGCCTTTACATATCTATTGGCGTCTCCCTTCTGCAAACTCCACTCTGGTAATTGACAGTGACTTTTGCCCGACTTTATTGCTGTGATACTTAAGGTGGTGGGTGACTCACTTCAGTCTTGTCTTACAGAAGTACTTTGGCAGTGGGAGGGTAGTCAAGCATTAACAATACTACTAAAACAGAATTATCTTATATATTTATTATGCTTGTTATAGTTATTATAGACAGAAGGACACGTGGATGCAAATAGCTAAATCCCACTGGTTAGGGTTCCAAAGAGGTCAGTTTCTGATAGAAAGGGTAGAGAAACAAGATTCTGTAAAAGCTGCATGACCTGCTGATGTAAACGCTCTGAAAATACGAAATATGTCTCTCGAATCAGTATTTTTTTTTCTGCTCTTTTAAAATATACCAAACATATTCTCAATTAGCAGATTTTTACCCCAAAACTTACCTAGCTTCTGTTTTGTATCATGCCTGACAGGGACCTAAAGATAAGACTGTTAGTCAGATCACCTCCTGGTACATGGTCCAGACAAATACAATAAATTTAGCAAGGTAACCAGAACTGAAAGATGATAATAAATAAAAAAGAAGTTCCTGGGATGGCACAATCTGTGTTATCTTTAGCAAGTCTGTGTGCCAGTGATTTATGAAAAGACAGAAACCCTTTTTGCTGTATAAAAAAAACTCCAAGAGAAAAGGAGAGTGTGGGCTCTCTCTTCCCCCCCTTCTTGCTCTCCGCTTCGGCTTCAGCTCCGGGACAGCCCCAGCAGAACAGCACCAAGCAGGAACTGCGGGTCCCACACACTCCAGCCAGAGACCAGGGCCGGCAGACAGTGATAAAACTTAATTGCTCTCTTGTTTTCCTTTTATTACTTAACAACTCTCTGCCCAAAGTGACTAATTTGTGTAAATTCTCTCCTCTTTTCAACTTATATTTTTTCTTTTAAAGGTAATGGTATTGTCTCCTTTCCCTAAAATAAATCTTTGTAGTTTGCTTGAATCATAAAGCCTGTTATTTTTGTAAATTCATGCAATGTCTATGAGTAGTGGCTGATTTTTTCTCACAATCAAAATATAAATAATAGCACGGATCGCAACACCTGCCTCCCTTTCAGGTATCAGGGTACTCTGCTAGTGGTTTCAGTGCTCAGCTACATTATTTCTTCGTTAATCTTGTCGGGGCTTGGTTTGTTGTTTGTTTTCGTTTGTTTTTTATGGTTTGGTTTCTTTTTGTTTTGCTTTGTTTGCCTGTTTGTACTTTACCCACCTCATGTAGATGGAGGTGGACCTACAACTGATAAGAAGAAAAAAATGTGTTTTAGAAAATGAACTTTGGCACCTTATGCCTTTTATACTCCTATTAGCCCATTCATGGCTTCTGAAAAAAAAAAAAAACAACACAGTAACAGAAAAGAAACAAAAAAACCCACCCTGATAAAATGAAAAAGTAAATGTGTCAAATGTTATGAAACACTCTTGGATAACATGCTGCAAAATACACGAGAAATATACTAACTGAAGAATAGACTGAAAGTCTAGGGAAAGGGCTCCCAAGCTCCCCAGGAGAGGAGAGCACAGAGAGCTGCATTTGGATATTTCTTCTTGCATCATTTTTGAGACACTGTTGAAAGAATAAAAGCCAGAACAGAAGCATAAGGAAAAATGTGTTTATAAGTGGGATTTGGAATTGTGTGTCATTGTGGTTCTTTTTTCTCACTTTAAACCTTGGTTTATGTTTTCTAATTCCTTTGCTAAACTAGCAGATGCTTTCACCCATTAGCTCATGCAAAGCAAATTTAGTTAAAGCTGACACATGCAGGTTATAGTATTTCCCCAGAGACAAATCTACACTTAGGCCCCTCCAGGGAACTCGAATGCACACTTGTATCGAGTGTAAAGTTGGTAATGCCAATTGTCAGAATGCAAGTGAGGCTAGTGGGAGGGCCAGGAATGACATCAAGATGTTGACCCAGTACCCACAAGACCTCACAGCCCCAAGGAACCTGCAGAATTACCCAGCAATGTAGTCAAACGGATTTTTAATCTTTGCTTGTCAGTCAGGCTTGCCAGTTAGTCACACAGGCGATAAAAGGGTATTTGCAAAATAATGCCTGTTTGCACTGGGGGTAGCAGAAAATGAAAAAAAAGTGTTAGCTTTTTGTGCAGTTGCAAAGCATTCTCAGAAGAGGAGCTGGATTGCACAGGAATAGAAACGATTCAGGGTGGAAGAAGTTCTGCTCCAAAAGTGGAGAACAGAATTATCTTCAATAGGAGGACACTTGGAAGATAATTAACATGGTGTGTGCAGCTTACATTAATTAGAATAAGGACTGAGGCAGAGCCTGGAGAGTGTGCAGCTTAAGTGAGGTTTGCCTTGATCATCAGAAAAATGCATTAATTCTGCTCATCCCTTCAGTAACTGTTTCTGTACTGAAATCTTCAACAAAGGATAGATAATGGAGGTGGCAGAGAAAGGGGCTGAAAAGCACAAACTTAACTTGCATGAACAGTATGAGCTCAGCACCCCAGCTGCTACAAGCTGGTCTTTTGGGTCATATTTCCATGAAAGCTACAAGGAGACAACAGAATCACTTCTCCTTTGCTCTGCTTGGTTGGTGTTCCATGGTTCAACCAGGTCTGTATTTCAGGTGGACAGTGGGTATACTATGTGACCAATACTATATAACCCATTCTGAGAAACAGAAATAGTTAAAATATTTTTCAGCAAGGTATAGCAAATCATTCACACAAAGTTATTGAAAATTTAGACTTAAATCCATGTTTCTTTCAGGTCCCTGAATACTAACCACAAAGGTCTTCTGAAAATAATCTGTCAGGGTTTGTGATTTTATTGAAATGAGAAACACCCACATTATAATAAGATAATGAAGTGTGGTAACTAAACCGTGGTGAGGTACTCTGAACCCTGCAGGGGAGGTAGGAAACCTGCAGGAAAAGTCTGTGATCACATGGCTACTTGATGGTTAGATGGCTGTGGTAAGCCTGCACACTAAAATCCACGTTAGGCATTCCCTAATATTAAAGTACTCAGGTAATTTTCTGATTTCGGACTTTGCAGGTAATCACTAACTTAATGGCAGTAACACGTACTTTGTTATACATACAGGACAAACACGCAGTAAAGCACAGTGCATGCTACAAAGCATGGCTGCGTGGTTTACTGCTGCAACACAGATTTCATGCAGGCTTATCCATCTGACCCAGGTAACACGTTTACACATACCTGGGACATGATGATCCACTCCAAGTTAAGTGGAGCGTTAGAGGAAATAAACATATGTGCTAAAGCCAAAGGCTACCTTTAGCTCTGGATGGATGATATGAGTGTACTACTGCTCAGGATGATATGGCATATCATGTGGAAGACAGGTAAAGAAGCTGGTGAGCACATCTAGTCCCAAGGCATTCTGATCCTAAAGTCACACTAAATAGCTTAAAATATCGAAGTGGAGAAATAAAGATGGTAATTGGAAAATAAAAGTAGACAATTAGGAAAATGAATGGAAGACAATAAAAAGGAAATAACCCTCTTACATGCTGTCTTCTTTTAGCTCCTTTTAGATTGCAACCCTCAGCAGGCAGAATATGCTGCCTGCCTGTCTGCATGTCATCTGAGGCTGTATTTCCTTTCCAAGCCCAGGTGTGTCCTGGAGGCTGTTGCTTTATATATCAGCTCTGGTACTTCATGATAATCTGCAGCTAAAGGCAGAGTAGCCTTGAGAAACTAGCTACTAGTTCTGATTCCTAGGACACCACTACTTCCAAGACTTGCAAGGTGGGAAGGCACTCATCTCTAGGTCCTCTCTGGAAAAGTCCTACTACATTTTTTGCTTCTCCTCATCTCTAGTGCAAGGTCCTTTAATGGGTGACACAATCCTCCTCCAACCCTGCTCTCCAGGTTAGCTCATTCAGGTTACAGTATTCCTTCCATGTTCTTAGCTACACACTTTTCTGGTAACACGAAACACCATTATTATGGGTTCTCTGTATTGGGTTGGAAGAGCATTGGTATTTTCTAGTACCCTATTCTATCTTTGCTTGTATTTGCCTCCCAGTTTGTTTCTTTAGCAACCTTTTTTTCTCTTCCTCTGTAACAATGAAAGCATCATAAACAAAACAGTTATATAAGTTAAAAGGACTTACTTAGCACATTGTAGTATACTCAAAATGTTTGCCTGGCACAGAGCAACTGGGGAGACACAAAGGCCACATTTAAAAGTTTGTTCTTAAATGAAAGAACAATAATGCAAATATCTTCTGAAAACTCATCTGGAATTCAGTTTGGTTTACCATTTTTATTAGATTCCCTTTTACAGAATAATTTTGTTTCCTACTGCTTCCGTTGATCCATCAGTCTTGCAGGCATGATGAAACAAAACCAGAATTGTTAGGTGCAGTTTGAGAAAAGAGTGCATGGGAGTGAAAATGAAATCCAAATGACCAGAGTAAGTTTCCATGGGGCTTTTTGCACTCCTACAAAACACAACCCGAGTCTGCAGACCCCTTTTCAGTTTTGGAATTGCTCATTTAGGACTTAGCACGTCCTGTAATTTCTCCAGATCCCAGCATACCTGTAAGCAAACTAAGAGTCACGCTACTTTCTGCATTCTCTGGTAATGCTTACTTTGTCAATTTTAACCCTTGGGCACATCAGAATGGCAAAGTATTCTTGTAAGAATAGGGAGCATTGCTTCACAGCAATGTCTTTGTATTTGACAAAAAAAAAAAAATCTCAGTGAAGTTGCTAACATTTTAACATTAATGTATTTTAAATTCAGGTATAGTCTTTTTTTCTGTCTGAATCTGAGAATTAAATCTCTCACATATCTTGTTAAATCAGAAGCACCTGCCATGCTATATAACACCTGTCACAGCAGTGCCCCATGTTCTCTCTAAAAGCCAAGAAATCATCAGACTTAAACAGCAAAGAAAGAGAAGATAATGAAGGGTGATGAAACATGGCATAGGAGGCTCAGGGACCTGCAATAATTGTTCTCAGAAGTGAAGGCCAGGAGGGGACATCAGATTGCTACCTTCAGCTACCTGGAGCTTAAAGAGAGTTCGGGGTACAGAATAAAGGACGATTAAACTCATATATAACATCAAGGGATTTGTAAGTTTCAAAAATGTTCATTGTGATTGTAGTTAAGCGGAGCACCAGACTGTCAAAGGAGGCTGCAGAATTTCCATCCATGAATATGAAACAAACGCTGTGCACCACCATCTAGCATCAGCCCTGCTTTGAGCAGAAGACTGGATACATAACCTTCAGAGAATCCTTTTAACAGTACTTTATTATCCCATTAAACAAGATCAAACATTTTATCACACACATAAAACCCCAAAACCAATCAAAAAACAAAACAAAACAAAACCTGCAAAAAGCAACCCCAAAACAAACAAAGAAAATTAAAAAAATCAAAAAACCCAAACAGAAAACACAAGATGAACCTTGTAAGTGGAGTTACAGATTGGGTATTGTTCTCCCTCTTCTCACCTCTGCCTTTAACAAGACAGCTACCTGAAAGAAGGTTATCCATATTTAAATTATTCTTAGGTGGTGGCAAGCCATTAAGAAAAAACTTTAGAAGACTGATTTTTATTTTCAGGTATGCTTACAAGTGATACAGATCTGAAGAAGGCAGAATCTACGTTGCTAGTTGTAACGCTGAGTCAGATGGAGGAGTTGCTGAGAAGGGCCATTCCAGTCACGGAAATTTCCACGACTACATCATAGCCAACAAATTATATTTAGTTGGCTGGAACATCCTGTGCACCACAAATTCTAAGGTACAGTTGCATCTAGGAGCTGCTGCGCTTGCGCAAGTCACACATCTTTTGGGTAACCTTACAAAAATCGTGTCAAAACCCTTCTCTAGATCATGTCATGTCAACTTCATTTTTTCTTTCCAAACCCTTCTAACAATTTTAGGGGTCTGCGATCGGCTATGTGTGGGCCCTCCTTCACCTCAGCCTCGTTTACGGAAGAGATCCTCGGCCTGCTTATTTAAAGGAAGGAGCAGTTTACTTGCAGGAAATCCCCGGGCCGCCTCTCTAAGCTTAGCAACCGGTGCCAGTGCCCCGGGAGGTCCGTGGAGAGATGAGAAAGGCAGACCCCCGCCCCCTGCGCGGCAGTCCCGGCCTGTGTCTGGGGGCTGCCCAACACACGGCGGTTCGCCCATGCCGGACGGCACCCGCCGACCTCCATTTCGCGGTGCGGGCGCGGCTCTGAGAACCGGCGGAAAATGGCACCCGTCAGCTCGCCGCCACCTTCCCCCATCTCGCCTCTACCCGCCGGCCGGGAGGCGGTGGCGTATGGCGCGGCTCCGCCCTCCGCCGTGGGTGTTCGGGTGGACCGCGGCGCCAGAGGCGGGGACTGCCACTCGGTCGCCCCGCGCCCGGTAGACCGGAGGTGGAGGAAGGGGTCCCCGCGGCGGCCTCGCCATGACCGCATCGATGAGGCAGAGGTTTGACCGGTTCCTCCACGAGAAGAACTGCATCACCGCCGTGCTCGAGCGGATCGAGAACAAGACCGGCGTCAGCCGTACCTACATCGCCATCGGTGAGCTCCAGCCGCCGCCGCCGCCCCCCCGCCGGCTCCTCTCAGGCGCTCGGGGCCGGGAGTCGCCTCCCGCGGGGTCTGGAGGGCGGGGGCGGAACGGAACGGTCCGTGGCGGCGGCCCGGGGCTCTGTGGGGGAGCGGCCTCGCCCTTCCCGCTCCTCCTCGTCCTCCTCCTTTTGGCTCCGGGCCGCCCCGGGCAGCGAGAGGGGCGGGCGGGCAGGCAGGGACGCGTTCTCTGCGGGTGAGGGGCCGCCGGCGCTCACGGCTCTCTCGTTCTCTCTCTGTCTCTCCCTCCCCCCGCAGCCATCGTCGGGGCGGTGGCCCTCTACCTGGTGGTGGGCTACGGCGCCTCCCTGCTCTGCAACATCATCGGCTTCGGCTACCCCGCCTACGTCTCGTGAGTGCCGCGACTTCTGTCCCCCCCTTCCAGGATGGCCGCATGTGTTACCCGCGGGGGAGAGAACACGCTTGCAAAATCGCAAGCTTGCGCTGGTAACACCTCTGTCACGGGGGCACTGGAGGACCGACCAGGCACCAAAAATGTTGTTTTTCCCGCTGCCCCTCTCCCTTAGCCTGCCTAGGTGCGAGGTGCTGACTGGTTGGCGAGGTTTCTTCCATCTGGCGAGTGCGAGGGGATGGGTGACAGACGGGAAAAGCTGATTAATTTCTTCACTTTTGAGCCAGTTCCCGTAGCGAGCTGTGTTTAAGGTTCGGGTTCCTATCTCTGTCAGCTCTGACTTACCTGCTGATAGTAATCTCTGTTGAAGTCGTATCCTCTCAAACTTCCAGTGTCTGATCTCAGCTGAGGATGCTCCCAAATATTCAGGAAGGTCGTGGCGCAGTGTCAGTGTATGTTGAATATATTGGAGGCAAGAAGTAGTGTAGTGGGCTGCAGGCAGAGGTGCATTGAGCAGGAGTGATATTACAAAAGAATCATTTCACGGGCATTAAATTACTAGACCAAAATGGACTTCTTCTAGGTAACACCACAGTGGTGAATATTCAGAAGACTCCAGAAGTGTATTAAATAAATCCTTCTTTAGCCTGATCTGTTCATAAAATGGAGAGCCTTCCCAGCTGTACTACTGTGTTGTTGAAACAGTGGTTGCCTTTTATGTAACAGTCAGCAACTTTTAAAAATACATACTCTGTAATTAGCTCCCAAGCAATTAAAAAAAGGCTCCTCTTGCTTTTCAGAGGTGTGGGAGATTGGCTTAGGTTTGACTGTATTGAAAGAGCTTATGGTTGTGATGCTTAAAACTAAGCAACATTTTTCTAAAATATGTTTCTAGTAGGGATTAATTTAGGAGACCATAGGCCAAGAATTATGGAGAACCTTAAGTTTTATTTTCTCTAAGGCAGTTTTTAGAAAAAAACCACCTTTTAGTTAAAATCAGAAAATGAAAATACCAGCCAACAAGGCTTCAGAACCTTAGAATAGTTGCATAGGAATTATGTTTATGTAATATTTCTTGTCTGAGGTCACATGGAAACTTACATAATTACTCTATAAAATCCTATTTAAATTTTTAATTTTGTTTTGAAACTGGTTTGGGATTGTATTTTAAATCTGCCTTTATGGAACTGTGGTGAATGAAGTGATAATAAAAGCTCTTAGAGCTATGGAGGTGAGGCAGCAGCAAATCAAATGCAAATAACAGTTTTTTTCTTCTTCCAAATCTGCATTTTATTTTTTTAATCTTTTTGCAGGGTGTCTTCGGTTTCTCTTTTCAGAGGGTGGTTTTTACGTATCTTAATGTAAAGTTACCTCCTGGGTGTTAGTATCATGGAGTGGCTTGTTTTTTTTCATTAGTAATGGGTACGTATGCCATTGTCCTTTGGCTACAATTTTCAAAAAAACCCCTTTGAATAATATGTTCATGAATACAGTGCCAGTACTATATTTTTTTCCAATCCACGCTCGGCTAATGCTTTCCCTTGAGCTGGCTCTTTAATGCTGAAATAGTCTTAGGTGAAAATTATAATCTTGTGTGAAAATCTTATTTAAAACACATCTGGCATGCTGCATGCCACGGTCTTCGAGTGGCAGCCTGCAAACAGGTTCCAGCTGATCAGGCAGCCTGCTGTCAGCACAGGTGGGCTCCATCCCTTCCCTTCCTTCCCAGTTAGATGCTGGTCAGTGTTTTCCCACAGGCACTGCAGTCCTGTATAGCCAGCAGCCCACGGGAGCTGCAGGAGACATAGCAGGGTATGTACTGGTACAGATTTTTTCAGTCTCGTTTAGGTGTGGCTGAGGTGTGTAAACTCAGGACTGGCAGTGTTGCCCTTGCCAGCCTGTACAAGGTTATGGTGTCAATTTGACAGCAGTATACTGGGACATCCTGGGATGGTTTTCAGTGTGGACTCGAGTGTGGGCTGCCTGACCATGAAAAAGAGCAAGAATCCTGGGTGATTACTCCTTTTCCTCGGTATGGTTGCTCTTTGTCTTTGTACTACCATACAGCTTCCTATTACCACAGTGTCTCTATCCCATTACAAGGCTAAGCTGGAAGAAGATAAAGCTGAATTTGTGGAGTTGCTCCTGCTTTTGTTTTTGTTGCTCTGGATCCTGTACTGCAGTCAGGGTACTGCCTCATGCTTTCCTCTTAAAGACCCAAAGCATGAAGAACACAAGCCAGGGTGGTTTGTTTATTTCTCTTCTTGTTCTGTCACCCTTGAAAAGACAGATGAACAGCCTGCTATATGCGCTAACATTAGTGAAGTTTGCTTCCTAGCCTTGGGTAGAAAGCTATATTCATCTGTTTTCATCAGCTGCAAACTCCCTCTACTACCTTTTGCTGTAAAAGCTGTGGCTTCTGGAAGAGGTCAGGAGACATAAATGGAATGTATCGTGGAGGGTGTTTCAGTTTTATGTTTATACAGGTGTTTCAATGGTGGGTTCAAGCTTGAAATATCTCAGAAGGGCACTGCAAGAGAAAAGCATATTGCTTTTCCTGTTTATTTACTTTCTTCTATTATGTAGTGGATCATGGCCTAATATCTGCATTTTTCATTGACTGAACTGCTTAAAGTGAAAAATAATAAAGTACTTGGTCGGGCTGCTGTTCAGCCTGGAACAGGTATCTCTGATCTGCAACGATTGCCTCTTGTCCTTACTGTTTTTTAAAATGGCAAACAGCCATTTTAATGGGTGAGCCACCAGAAGGCACGTTCTCAATGTCTTTTATTAGGATTTTATTTGCGGGTTATCTTGGTCACAGAAATTACTGTTCATATATCCTGAAGGAAAATGTATTAAGGGGAAAAAACAAACCCAGACAAGGATGCTCAGTTCAGATTTCAGTCTGTTCAGTTCTATGGATATGCAGGTGCCTGTCTGCCAGGCCTCGTATAATTCTGTAGATTTATTTTCTTTTATTTACACAGCTCTCTGTATTCATTGTCAGTGTGAGCAATGCAGAAGGTGTGTGATTTTTTTTTTTGTTAGTTTGTTTGATTTGGGTTGGGTTTTTTTGTTTGAGTTGGGGGGTTTTTGTTTGTTTTTTTTTGCTTTTTTTTTTCCAGTGCAGGCTGTAGGCAGTGGGTTAGGCCTGGCAGCTGGGGTGTGCTTGGTGCTGCCTTCCTTCCCATCACTGCAGCAGCCTTGGCCAGGGCTCAGTGCCATCGGCCAGGGGAGGGGGCAGCCTCCAGGTTAATGCTCAGTTAAGGGCTATGTGATGAAACAGAGTAATTAAGTTTAATATTCATTTGCAGAGCTTACCACAGATGATAGAAGCAACTTTTTATACATTAGCAATCTTTAACTGTGTAAGACAATTTTCAGACTAGTAGAGGGAGGGAGTGTTGACAGCATATAAATAACATTGCCAGTATTTTCACTGCAACTCTGAACTTTCCATGGCTAGCTTGGTCAAATGTAGCTCCACCCACCCAAAGCTAGTGGTGGTGAACTGTCTGAAAAAAAATAAAAAAATTAGAGTGAAAGCAGGAAGGGAGCCTTTGACCCCTACAGGGTCAGATATTATTAGAAGACAGCAACTTGATAGTAGTACAAGGATTTCTACTTCCATTTATTCAAGGGGAATGGAGTCTGAGGCAACAAAAGGAGCATATTTTTTTACCCACCAGTGAAATGAGTCCTACAGATTACATGTTAAATGAGTACCAAGCTGGAGTCCTGCAAAAAACCAGCAATCCTCTCATTTCATTGCTTGCTGCTTATTCTTGGCCTGCTCTTTTCTGGAAGAAGCCTACTTCTGTGTATTTCTAATGGTGAAGTTGTCATCAGAACCAGAGAAATTCATACAATGGATTCCTAGAGCAAGTTTTCCTTAACTCTAGGAAACTTTGCAATTAGTTAATTTCTTGCCTCCATTTATCCACCACTCTTAACTTCCCTTCTAGTCACTTCTGCTTTTTTTTTCTCTCCAGAAATACAGTTCCACACCTTGAAAACAGATGACTAGTCCTCTCCCTTACCTCCTATCTCGTTACTTTTTTTGTGTTATTCTGCTTTTTCAAAGGGCCCTCTCACATGCTGGTATTAGATTAGCTGAGAGTGCAGGCATAGGATTTAGGAAGTTAAGCATGGGAGGGCAGGAGAAGCTGAAGCTGGCACTGCCTTTGGGCAGACTCTGGACTACTGTTTCCTAACATTTGTAGGCAGTGCTGTTGTTGCCCACCTGTGGAGAACCTGTTCTTCCAGCTGTGCTGGTGCAGTATCTCAGTAACATTGCCTTACTGGGCATGGTAGGGTAAGGCAAGGGCTGCTGCTTTCCCTGTTGTGCGACACTGCTGACCTGACACAAACTAATGGAAATAATGCATAAATTAAGTATCAGATCCTCATATTGCGTTTCAAAGTAATTCAAACCAGTAGCTATGCAAATTCTGTGTGTGGTGGGTTTGCTAGTGCTTTTTTTCTAAGCCATAAGGCATGTCACATGACAGATTTTCGTATTTATTTATTTGTTTTCATTTACAGAACAAGGAAGTGACAGAGCCCTAAGGGTTTCTCAAGTCACAAACGAGAAAATGTACTCACAGCCAGCCATCTCTGGTTTCTATTATGTAAACCTCCCTAACTCAGCCTTCCTTGTGGACTGAAAGAAAACTTTCCATCTTTGATACATCTCACAGCTGCTGCTTCAGCAACAATATAGCTGATATTAAGAGAATAAGATACAAAAGAATTAAAACTAAAGTCTACAGATTTTAATCCTTTTTAATACTCTTAAAATGTACAATATCAGATTTACAGTTGCTGGCATTTCCTTCTAAAACGTATTACAGTGCTAATCTGGAATGTAGTGGGTCCTGGTTCTCCACATCTTCTACTGAAGAAAGCATGAGTGGATCTTTCTTTCAGCTTTCCTTGAGCTGAATTATAACAGCTGTTATTCTGACTGAATTCTAACCCAGTTAATCATTATGCAAGAAGCCTGAGACTTTATGAGAGGTTGCTCCATCCTGGTGTAATACTGTAGTCTGCATCAGAATTTCCAAGTCTCATTAAGAGTGGATTTACAGAGCAGAACAACAGGCAACATAGATATATTAGTCTTCACTCTATGTGGTGTGTGTGGGTGCTGGATCTCCTCTGGTTCTGTAGGCCAAATTCTTACTAGTAGTTAGAGCATATGTTAGAGTTCACCTTTTCAAAGAGGAATTTAGTCCATGTGCATTTTGAGTAAGATATTTGAGAATCACTTCAAAACATTAAAATAAAAATGCTAAAAATGGTAAATTTAAGATAATAATACAAATGCTTTTGGCACTGGGAGATACTGTTCTATTATGGTCTCAGTAGGAAGGGCATTTGTATTCTGTGAAGTATTTAAAATGCTATTTATTAGAGCTAATGCTATAAAGAAACAAAATGTAGAGTGAATCTTATGTCTTTGTAGGTGCTGGGAACCCCAAGTTGTGCAGGGCTGAATGGGCCTCTTGTTCCACACCCAGCATGGTGTGCAGACATCAGCTGTTGACACGGTTACTCCATTTTGGTCACCTCAGAAACTAAAGGTCTTTGTTTCAAGGTCACCAATCTACCCATTGGTCCCTACTGTCAGAGAGGAAGGTTGTTCATTCACTGTTGGGTAAGGGCAAGGCCAGGCAGGGGATGTAATCCTGGTATCAGCAGGACTTGCCCGGGGGCTCCTCTGTTATATTGAGCTGGCTGACTTTGTCCTCAAGGAAGGAATTTGTGCAGCATGGGAGAGGCCTGGAAGCCAAGCTGTCTGTGCAGCACAGCCCTGGGATCACTCCAGTTAACTGGGATGTGAATCACTAATGCTCTGACATACACTCTGGCTGGGGTTTCCACACCAGAACTGGACCTGGCCAAAGATAAACCCCTTTCTTACCTGTCCCATGGACTGTCTCATGAACAGTGAGGATGCTCACTTTGTTTGTTTGCGGGATTTTTGTAACCACTAAGCTAGAAATAACCTGAGTATAATTTCTTTTTTAAATGCTTTATGTAGAGAAAAACTTTGCTGTCCAAAGATGTTGGGTACTTTGTATCTGCTGTAGAACATAGAGAGTAATTCAATCATGAAGATTCAAATTTTAGTAATAAAAACTTCACCGTAATAGGTGAGACTGGTGCTCCTGATCTGCTCATTTGTTTTGTTTTGGTTACAGAATCAAGGCCATTGAAAGCCCCAACAAAGATGATGACACACAGTGGCTGACTTACTGGGTTGTGTATGGCGTTTTCAGCATAGCTGAATTCTTCTCTGATATCTTTCTGTTCTGGTTCCCTTTCTACTATATGCTCAAGGTATGTTCATTATTTGCCCTCTTCTGAAATGAGACCTTTGATATAACTGATTTAATGTCTTCAGGGGTGAATAGATGGCAGCAGAATCTCTTGGAATCATTCCTGTGTCACACCTTATTTTTATATGCTGGTAACATGTAATTTAGCACAATGAGTGATTTGCTTAGGGCAGATGGTTTTGTGACAGGAGAGGGGAAGTGTTGAGGTAAACCCGGGCAAAATGACTGCACATGGTAAGCACTTAAGAGTGGCTTCATTTTTGCATTAAGTGCATTAACATTAACTGGAGAATAAAGTCACAAAGGACGTATTAACTTCTGTGCTACTAGGAGTGAAGAAGGAAATTGCAACATAAAATTAGACTTAAGTTTTAATTAAGGGTGCTTTCTTGAAAGGAAATGGCAGGTGTCAGAGCAGCTTGTTTTTAGTGTGCTTTGACTACCAGCCAATGATTTGCTTAATGTATTCCAAGCTGTGTTTGTCAACTAGGGTGTGACTGTATTGCCACTCAACTTTAGCATACTGAATAATTCTAGGAGTTAGGCAATTAACACCTATGCTCTTGGGCAGAAGACAGTCTAGCTTGCTGCAGAATCAGTTGCTTAGCTTAAAGAACAGTTAACATATTTTCTGTGTCAGTGGGCTGTTCTATTCCCTCTCGTCACTATTCTAGCCTGGTTTAGCCCCACCAAAGTTCTTGAAAGAATTTGCTTGCTAGCTATTGTGGTGGGGTCATTTAGAATTTTAATGGTAAGGTCTGATGCTGCCAAATGCTACTTCCAGAAAATGCCATATTCTGAAAGCAAAAATTAACTTGGACAACTCAGTTACACATTTGCATTGTTCCTTTTGACCCTTTAATGCACATCAACTGAATAATTTGGATGCTTCCCCAGCTCCCCAAGCAGCAGCAGCAGCAGCAGCATGTATTTGAACTACTGCTTCAAACTAAAAATATTCTGGCCTGTGTCATGAAGTTATTTCTCTCTTCCCACCTTTTTTTTCCCCTTAATAAAAAATAGAAATATAACTTTTCTTTTTAAGGCTAATGTTTTTGCAAAGCTTTTCAGATGAATCTGCTAATATTTAAGTTTTAGCATGGGTAATGTGGAAGTTTTACTGTTTTAATATGTTGAGACCATGCCAGATTGTGATCAGAGTGCAAGTTCATCTGATCTGAATAGGATCCAAAAGGATTACTTATAGCACTGGAAGAATATGTTCTTAACTGCTTATGTAGTTATTGAACATCCCTAACCTCACCTTACAGCTAAGCAGGACTATTTTCAGAGCTTCTTTGCTGACTTGGTAGAAAAAGATGTGGCAATGATTACTTTGTGCCACAACAGCACTCTATCTAAAGAGCATGCAATTGAAATTTAGACTGACCTAGGAAGTAAAAGTACAACCACAGATAACATTGTATCATAATACCACATTTACATACATTGGTGGGATCAGCACTAAGGTACTTTTCTCAGTTCAGCAAAAGCAAACACAGGGAAGCAATTGCCATCCATGTGGAGCTCTCTGCAGTAACTGCTGAAGGCACAGTGGAGGCAGCTATTTTCACTCAGTAGTGAATAGGAGGACAGATACAAAGGCAGACAGAAGGTGTTAGCTGAGAACCAGAGAGCACTGCTGACTGAGTGGAGGGATAGAAGGTGTGTGGGAAAAGAGGAAGCTGCTTCCAACTTTCAGTCCCTCCTCAATTAAAACCTCTTGAAGTGTAGCCTGTGATGTCTCCATGTCTCTTTTACACTGTTATGAAACAGAAGCCCAGATACATGATGCATGGAAATTTCAAGCTCATTTCTGTTTTTCAAACATGCATAATAACTTGCATATTCACATTTATTTGATACAATAGCTTTGTAGCTACTTCTAGCTTCCACTCCAGACTGAGTTTTGGCTGCTTAATATTTCTTCATACTTGGTTGTGCAAGGCTAAGACACTGATTGTAGCTGCTTCTGTACTTACCTATATCCAGAGCATAGACTCTGTCACTTCAAAGTTTTCAGCCCACTTGCTGTTTTTATAGATTGGTGAAAAGCACATTCAAGAACTCCCCTGTATATGTGTTGCAGTGTTTGCATATAATTTTGACCTCCAGCTGAAGACTGTTTGAGATTTCTTGAGCTTTGTGGGTTTTTTTTGTAATGCCTACTTTTTATTTGCCTACTTTTTTTTTCTCTAAAGCACAGGTCATGCATGAAACTCATGATTTCATGTGCATGTGATGTGGTTTTCAATACCTCTTGTTTACTAGTTAAATTTTTATTTGGCATTCAGATACTAAAACACTGTAGCCACTGAAAGTAGCAAGGTAACCTCCAATCCTGGGAGCATTCTTGGTAGTGGGAATGGGAGGAAAGGAGACTTCTGACTCTACTAACAGTTCTGTATTGAAATACTAAATACAATTTCTGAACACATTTCCTGGCAGATGCGTAATACTGGCTATATTATGCAAACTGCTTCTATGAGGCACTCAGTCAAATGAAGCAGGACTTGTGACTGGGACTATAGAACATGCCAAATGTGGCAGTCTGACTTGGCTTCAAGACAGAGTTACCCTCCTCTCGTTAGTGCTCCCCATGTAATTAATGATTTTGGCCAAACAGCTGCTTCGCTTCCATTAAAATGAACACCTTGTTTTAATGACTGCAGTTACCTCTTAGGAGTGTGCTCATACTTGGGGCTGCTCTAGGCAGTATCTTGGGTTTTAATAGTCATCTGTCTGTAGGATCTGGGAGCTGGACAGGAGAACATGTGCTGTGTTCTCTGCTGTAGATGCTTCCTCTGCTGTAGTGGCAATCTCAGCTGTATTCAGTTTTCTGCTTCCATGGCAAGAACAGCTGCAAGTACCAGATCCAAGTGGGTTAAACCCAGCTCAGGTATTTGCCTGCAGAAGTTACTCTGTTCCACAAATTCCTGTCTCTCCTCTGGATGATCTGGAGGGTCACAAAGAATATAGTAATTTTTTTTTTTCCAGTTAATAGTTATATCACTTTGTCTGGAACTTTTTACAAACTACTTTATTAGTCTTAGTTCAATTTTGTGAGAGGCAAGGGAAACGCAAACTAGTAGTCTGATATTCTCAAGCTTTGAGTAAATTGAGATGTGCAACTTCAGTGTGTATATATATATACTAAGGTAGTATATATTTTTACTATGTACAGCAATAATCTGTTTCGACACATTTCAAAAACCATAGGTATTTGAGAAGAAATTTATAACTACAGAAGATTTTGTTTCTTTCTTGACTATACTGGGTCAAAACTGTAAAATCAAAATTACTGCTTTTGGTTTTAGGCAAGAAAAGGGAAATTTGAATTTCTTTTAGTTTCAGAGGAAGTTGGACCTAAAGCTGAGGAATTGTCTAACACATAAGAGAACTAAATAACATCTCATGAAAAATGGAAAACTTTTGAAATAAAAGCTATTTTATTAATGCTACTCTATTTAAATGCAGACTTCTAAGTTCCTTCTGGTGTTGTAGTTTAAGTGATTAGTTTGATTTTTTTGGTGCCTAACAACTAGTTGTGTAGAGAGTTTTTTTTCAGGTAGAAGAGTTGAGTTTTTGTTGTCGAGCTTTCTGCCTTGTGTGGAAATTCTGAAATATCTTAACATCAAAACAGCAGGCTGAGTCTGAAGCCAGGTTTTGTTTTGTGTTTTACGAAAAGGTGGCCTGTGGAAAGCTGTTTTGACTTTATTTTCTGGAAGTTTTTGATGTGGAGTGATACCACACTATTTGTAACTGGGAAGATACATACAATTGCTGAGAAAATTTACTCAATTTTGCTGCAGTTTTATCCTGTAAAATCTTTTCAGATGCACTTTCACAGCTTAAGCAAATTTAGTTAATGGCACTTCCTATCCCTTAAGTGTTTTCATGGTGTTCTGCATAGCTATCTTTGTGCTGTGTATCACAGTGCAACTGAAGCCAGAAATAGGTACTTCAGTTGTAAAGAAAGGTATTTGCAATGCATCCTAATATCTGTCTTTCCACTCCCCCTTGTCAGGCAGAAATATTGCCCTGCACCCTCTGGTGTTCGTTTTGAGTTTTTTTTTCCCCAGAGTGCAGATGGTGTGATAAGAGCTCTACCTATGCTGCCTGATTTCAAAGCTTTACCCTTGTCTGTGTGCTGTGCATGGCAAGCCCTTTTCCTCCTCTTGTGCTCTGGGATGCACACAATTCTTTTCCCCAGTGCATTTTCAGGTTAGGGAAACAGAGAGGATAGGGATATGTTTTGTCTGGATTTAAATGATTTAAGTGATTTAGGGTCCTATGTCTACAGTCAGGCCTGTGCCACATAGTGTATAAGTTGTGAGGAAGACTAATGTTTTGTCTAATCAAGTTTTATAGTCCTGCCTTTGAAAACAAACAAAAAAAGGACATACAATCTTGATACATCTGTTACCAGACAAGCATTACTGCTGCTGTCCTCATCCTTTATCCTGTCAGTATCTATGAAATTATTCCAATGTAGAGATTTGCTGTATGTAGCTATACTTGTGTGCATACTTACGGACTGTGACCATATGAAAACGAAGGGGATGATGTACTGTTTCAGATATTTTTAATTCTGTGTCAGAATTAGGGAGGCATACTACACCTTGTCTCCTGCTTGTTTCAGATACAGATGTTCTTTTTCCTTGTAGTGTGGTTTCCTGTTGTGGTGCATGGCTGCAAGTCCTTCTAACGGGGCAGAGTTTCTCTACCGTCGGATTATCCGGCCTTTATTCCTGAAGCACGAAGCCCAGCTTGACAGTGTTGTTAAAGACCTGAAAGACAAGGCTGCAGAGACTGCAGATACCATCACTAGAGAAGGTGAGGAACAGGCCACTTGCTAATCACGTAAAGGAGGAATTTCCCTGGGCAACTCTAAGAGATTTAATATTCATGATTTTGGGGAATAAAATTGTAATACTGTGTAAATTACAATGGAGAAGTTAAATTTTGGTGAATATGCCAGGAAAAAAGGACTGCAGTGGATCTTACCTTCTGGAGTGCAGTCTTCCTAGAATAAGTGCAAGCTATATGAGTGGAAGAAATGGCCAGTTAGATTTTTGTATCTTCCCCCCATACATATCATTATAAAAACTGGTTGAATGGCCAGGTGCAAAGATTTGTGTTGAATCCAGTAAAATCCAGTTGGTGGCCAGGTCATGTTCCCCAGGGCTCTGTGCTGTGGCCACTCCTATTTAACATCTTTATTGATGATTTGATGTTGAGCAGATAGAGTCCACCCTCAGTAAACTTGCAGACAGCACTAAGCTGGGTGGAGGGCAGGGGAGCTCTGGAGAGGGATCTGCACAGGCTTGATCAATGGGCCAAGGGCAATAGTATGAGTTTCAGTAAGGCTAAACGTTGGGTCCTGGACTTTGGCCACAACAACCCCCAGCAGTGCCACAGGCTTGGGTAGGAGTGGCTGGAGAGCTGCCCAGCAGAGAGGGACAGGGGGTGCTGACTGACAGACAGCTGAACATGAGCCAGCAGTGTGCCCAGGTAGCCAAGAAGGCCAATGGCATCCTGGCCTGCATCAGGAACAGTGTGACCAGCAGGTCCAGGGATCTGATCCTCCCCTATACTTGGCCTTAGTGAGGCTGCACCTTGAGTACTGTGTGCAGTTTTGGGCACTGCAGTATAAGAAGGACATTGAGGTGCTGGAGAAGGGCAAATAGGCTGATGAGGGGTCTGGAGAACAGACCTTATGAGGACAGCCTGGGGGAACTGGGACTTGGAGAAGAGGAGGCAGAGGGGAAACCTCACTGCTCTCTACAACTACCTGAAAGGAGGTTGCAGTGAGACAGATGTTGGCCTCTTCTCCTTGGAGACCAGTGACAGAACAAGTGGAACTGGGTAGATGAGATGCTGCAATGGATGGTTTAGTGGTTACAGGTTTTAGGGTGGATGGTTGGACTTGATAATGTTAGAGTTCTTTTCCAACTAGATGATTCTGATTCTATAAAGATTCTCTCTAGAGGAGAACCAAATGTCCTCATGAGATTCCTTCCATATGTACAGTTACTGCTTCAGTGTATTCTTGTAACACCTGAAACCATCTCAAACACATGTTAGGTAAATGGGCAGTTGATTGCGTAGTAAAGCAAGTCCTTGAACTCCTGTAAATAGCAACATGTGAAATGAAGTTTTGCCAACTAGAAATTTTTGTACTTATAGTTCTAAATCAGTCTGTGATGTTTATTTTTAAAAATCTCTATATGATAAGGTTTACCACTATGTCTATACCTATACCCAGAAGCTATGATTTCCTTTTGTGATGTTTCTTTCGTGAATTAAAAGGAAATGTTTTTTTCTTTTTCTTTTTTTTTTTTTTTAATGCATCTGAAGAGCAATGAATAAGCCATTAGCCTGTAGGCTTCTAAGGTTAAACTTGCTTTTATTTTCCTGCAGCCAAGAAAGCAACGGTGAACCTACTGGGCGAGGAAAAGAAGAGCACTTAAGGTATTAACTGGATAAAGTCTCCCTACCACCTCTTTTGTGAAGCTTGATGTTACTGGGAACTGTGGTATAATTTTAATGATATTGCCTTGGAAACATTTTGATATATTAAAGATTTGCTTACTACTTTGCTGTGTCTGTATAGAAAGTAAGCACTTTTATTTAAAAGCAATGCAGTGGGAAGCATCTGGAGTTTAGCGAAAATATTTTATTCATCTTCATGCAGAAGAAATCTTTCAGTAATCTGTTTCTGCCGTAACATAAATAAAAAGTATATATCACACAGGCTCTGCACTACAGTTGTTTCTGTGTATGTAATTGCTCTTAACACTTTGGAGTGTGTCTGGTAACATGACGCTGTTGTGTAAGAAAAATACTAGTCTGAATGGATCTTCTTTGATATACAGGGACCTATTGTGAGTGATGGCGTAACAGATTTACCTCGCCAGTAAATTTGTAAATGATAAAATCACATGCTCTGGGCACCTGGTAATAAAAATTATTCACTGTTGCATGTTTTATTGTAACAAAGTATTTGGTACAGTGTGTATGTGTTCTTAAATGGAGATATATATATATATGTATAGGAAAGAATAACATCATTTATGATCAGGCTTTGCTAGCATGAAGTAATTTGCTAGAAAGATATGTTAAAATGTATAAAATTAGTACAAAATTACTAAAGTACAACTTCTTTCCTCTTCTTATTAAAATAAAGTTGTTGATAGAGTGCCTTTTAAGATCACACTCAAAAGCAGAAACCATGTTTTGCTAAGCAGTGATACAAACACTTTTCCTGAATTCCTGTTGAAGTACTAACTGCTATGGATGTCTCTCCCCAGAACTACATCATTAATGTGATGGACTGCAACCTCCATGGCAGTCTGCTCAAAAAGATCTGCAGAACCTTCTGACTGTACTAAGAGCAGCTTAGCATAAGCACTGAAAATTCCTGAATAGAGATGCTGTTGTTGTACTTGACGTATTCCTGATCAATTAGTAAGAACACAACCAAAGTTTTAGAAGAGTAAGGGCTTTTTTTTCAGTCAGCGTAAAAGAGTATGTTTTTTCTTAGTTCTCAATCTGTATTTCCTGTACTTACACTGCAGTATTTTCAGCAAGTTCTGCATGTATTACTGAAATCTCCATGTTCTCATTTCCATGATGCTGTTTCTTTAAAGCCTTTAGTAATGCTATGGTAGTTCTTAACTCACAGAACATGCAGAAAGTAAGCTTATGCTTTTGATAAAAAATTATTTCTGGTCCATAGTCTTAAATTGAAAAGAATTCTGAAGACTTTTGGCCTTCTGCCAAAGTTGGTATATAACATCAGTGTAAATTCTCAGAGGCTAGCACTGCAAAAGAGTGAAGCACACAGTGCAACTCAGAAGATCAGTTTTTAATTTGAAAGATATGTATTATAAAGAGGTACAAAAATGTCTTAAAGGAAAGCATTTTAAGCTTCAAGCTGAAAAACACCCCTTCTGGCTGTCAGCTTGCATAAGAAAGTATGAAACTATGAAACTCAGTGTACATCATTTTCTGTAGGACAGCAGTTTGTCACTTGAAGGCCAAATATGAAATATCACAGATGATCACTCCATGAAAACTTCTTATGAGTGGATGTGCTGAAGAAGATCAAGTCTACAGCAAAGCTGTAGATAGAGTGAGTAAAAAGCTTGAAGGGAATCACCATTTAAGTAGTTTTATTTATCTTCCTTTATCTTAAACACCCTGAACTTTTCTGTAAACTGTGTTTTAATAAACACTATCAATTTGTGTATAGAGGCAGGCATGCAGCCAGTGTAGTTTAGTTTCATCTCTTGAAATAAGTAGTAAATATAAATAAAAATACTTATTTGATTTAGGTACAAAGTACCACACAACTTCTCTAAAAGTTGCTGATAAATCTTAGATGTTCTGAGCCTAGCAAGATCTGTAGTACAGACGGAATTTGTTTCTCAATTCTCATACCATTCAACAGTTCTTCCACTGTTACTAATGGGGATAATAATTTCTACATAAGTGTTAAAATACTTACATCTTACATAGAAGGTAACAGGTTTTAAATAAACTCCTTGTCTTTACAACTTGGTATTTCTTGACCAGCAGCTAAATTCAGTACTTCTTTGTCTAGAGTTCTACTTGAAATAGAACTACCATCTATTGTTAACAGAACTTGATCTTGTGTGTCTTGATTCGAGTAGAAGTGACTGAATTTCTGCAACAAGTTTTCCTTCCCTGCTAGTACCTCCACTGGGCTGGCCCCACAGATCAGTGCTCCTCTCAAAGTCTTCTTTGCAACACTTATGTGCAAATGTTGGTACACACATCTGCTCTGTGTCTGTACTGAAGTTGTAATGTGCTAAATGATGGACATTAAATAAAAAGATTCTTACAGGACTAATATGCCTCAGTAATTAATTAAGAACCTCATCACTGAAAACCTGATTAGAAAGGCAGAAGGTCTTTGCAGTATAAGACCTTTTTTTAACCCCAACTTTGTTACTGTGGAACTTTTGTTACTGTGGAACCAGTAGAAACCTTTCAAAAAGCCTGAAGGAAGTAATTCTGCATCATGGCTGGATCTCAGGGTGCAACTATGCTGTTCTAAAGCATCACACTTTAACAGAAGAGTTTGGAATATATATCTGTTTTCAGCAGTGAGACCCATGAGCAGCTGTCTGCCTCTTAGTCTGGTGCATAGTTACTGGCAGTTTGGGAGGGGGATACATTTGCAGTTCTTCCTGCTGGCAATCTGAGTGGGACATTTCTTCTGGTTTATCCTGCACATTTCCAGACTCAGCAAACAGGAAAAAAAATTCAGAAGAACTCTTAAAACAGTCCACAGTTACAACATCACCACTGGTGATAGTACAATGGAAGGTAATTCTTTAAAATGAAGCAAGATGGTTAACAAAGAATTGAGATTCTTTAAAGTAGTGGAAGATGTGATTCGTATTTTTAAGGTCAAGTCCTCACTACTGTTTTTAATTTGGCAAGTTTAAAAAAGTGTCTGGAATTTGCATTTCCATCTTAACTCTGTTTAAATAGTCTGAGAATCAATGCAAAAATACTGCAACTAATTGCATAGTCACCACCCACCCCTATTTCACAGTCAACCAGCAACAACTTCCTTACACAAAAAGAGGAAGATCACAGTTTTTAAAAATGAAATTGCAAATCCTTGTAGGTCATGAGAGACTGTCACTGTTTCCTGTAAACTTGCATGTCTGGCAACCCTGCAAACATAGTGGGCATCATTGGACATCATTGTCTTTCTGAATACCTTCTACATCCAGTGTGACAGAATGAATTGCTACTTAAGGAATAACCCACATTGTGGGGCTCACTGCTGAGAGCAGATAGATATTCCAAACTCTTGTGTGGTGCTCTACAACACTCATATTCACTTCACTTCATGAAGAACAGATCCCCTACTGGTAGATAAAACATTAAGATACACAGGAGCAAAAAGAAATCCTCAGATGAACACATGAACTTGTCAAGTAAAAATAATTGAACAGGACCTTATTTGACTTCAGGCTGTTTTGCAGTGCTGTGTAGTTGACATATTTGCTGAGGCTATGGAATTCCACAAAACAGGTAACACTTCATAATCTACTATTCTGAATTATAGCATTTAAGCAAGAGGAGATTTCTTAAAAAAAACACACCACAAATCTTTTGATAGAGGGAAAAAAAAAAAAAAAAAAGACACACTTTGTGTTTCATAAGAAAGAGCACTACAGTGCAGGTGACTCAGTTCTTACCTGGATTGTCCCCTGCTCTCTCCCAGGTCCCAGTGACTGTCAGCTTCGTCTCACATCAGCCACTACAGTGTAGTAAATTCTCCCATCTGCAGCTCACTTGGAAGCTACTTCACCAGATGAAATCTGTACCGGATCTGCAGCTGCATGTGTGCTGATTGAACACCCAATGTATTAAATACAATCAGAAAGGATAAACACCCTTTTCCCATCTGAAACATTGAGAGTTTCTTCACTAGATGATTAATTACCATAATCTTATCTCTTAATTTGACCTCTCAGCTTCATGACTTACGGGCACTTACTTTGAGACTGCTACACTTTTTATCATGTCAACTAAATGAATCAACAGGTTCAAAAGTTACAAAGCAGTTGATAAAGATAGTATTTTTACTAAGTCTTTTTTCTTTAGGGGAAAACAATCACTGAGAGGTTATTTTATCCTGGGAGGTACAATAACCCCAGAAAGGCCAGCCTGTAACAGGAAGAAGCCAAATAACTGATAACACTGTGACAGGACTCTTGTGAGTGGCTCAAAGCTGTGCTGGGTTTAGAAAGCATTTCTTTACCAAGAATACAGTCAATCACTAGGAGAGGTTTGCTGTAGAGGTGGTCAATACCCGAAGCCTGTCACTGTTAAGAGGCATTTGGACAATGCCCTTTATAATGTGCTTTAACTTTTGGTCAGACCTGAAGTGGTCAAGCAGTTGGACTAGATGAACGTTGAGGTCCCTTCCAGCTGAAGTATTCCAGTCTGCTGTTCTCAACATAAAATGGACCTGCCTTAAACACTCAAAGCACAACAGTTTATTTTCTTAATGGACTTGTCTGATTTATGGTTTAACAAAGTAGTTTGCCAACAGTACAAAGGTTTTAAGTTACACCCCTCTTTTTTTGAAGTTATGAAGAAAATGCTCGATGACAGTCATGAGTAGTGAGGACAAGTCTACTATGCTATGCCATGCCATTCTATTCTCTTCATTTTGTGAGGAATTGAATTTATGGCTAATGGTGGAGAACTTTATGGTCACTCATGACTGCCAATGCCCAAGTTAAAACACATTTCAAAATAATCTTTTGAAACTTGCTTTCTTTACATTAAGAACTGAATCAGTATGGTTCTTCTGTCACAGCTGCTTTGTGGCCTTTTCCATAGATCTGAAAGAATAAAACGTCTCACAACAGTGATGAATTTTCAGTTACTCAGATCTGCCTTCTGCTCTACATCAAGTACCGATGTTCCTACCATTGCTGTCACAAAAATCATTGTAAGGATTGTTATAAGGATTCTGAGCTCACATGTTGCATTTCAAATGTTGAATCTTTGTCCAGGTACCTAAAAAACCAGTGTAGGAAAGTAAAGAATATATAATTTTAAATAGATACGCTAGTATCTTCTGGAGGGATGCTAGCTCAGAAACCACGTTCCTCAATCTTAAAAGATGAGCGAAGTCCCATGCAGCCATGCACGTCTTTGTTAATATTGCCACCTACAGGAAACCACAGGCCACGCTTTTTAGTAACTATACTGCTCAAGAAAACTCGCCCAGAAAACTGTAAAAGTGGGACAAATTAAATAAAAACACACAGGTTATTGTCCAGCTTTTTCCTCAAAAAAAAAAAATTCTTATTGATATTATCGAGACCAACAGTTGTGATGCTCCTGTATTTTTACAGTGGCCTTGTCTCTGCTCCCAAACCCACAATGGCCTCCAGCCCCCTTCCCAGTTCCCAGGAACTGAGATGGCAAAGGAGAGAGAAGGTGCTGAAGAAAGACCTCGAGAAGAACCTGACTTACTTTCTTGACCCACTTGGTTTTAATCCAGTTAAAGGCAGAAAATACACTGAACTGTTCACAAACTGGAGGCCCTGTGGTTTTGCACTATTACTACCTAATGATGACTTCAATGGGCACTGGTAACTCACCATCTATTAGAAAAAGAAGTAGTGAGTGGAACAAGCAATTAAGAATGTAAGCAAACTCAAACTACAGGCACAAGTAATTGGAGCAGAGATATGCTTGAATTTTACCAAGTTTCATTTCAGAACAGTCACTGAACATCTATATATATTTTGAATGCTGTGTATCTTTAAAATGGGAGAAACGTAATGTCACAGAATAGCATACCTGACAGACAAACAAATACTGAGAGTATTGCGACATAAATTTAGCAAAAATAATTATTTAACAAAAATTATCTGGTAACTTGTTTCCAGTAGCCATCTGTGAAAGCATTCAACTGACTTTGCTTTCATATAGTAACGACTAGAAAACTCATGCGGGATGTTTTTTAACTTAGAGAAGGTACTGCTGCTTCTTTTTCAGTCTCCTTATACTAAACTATCCCTCATGTAAATTGCATAGTGAGTCTTAATTATTTTGAAGGAGTTTTGCTATTGGACAGCTGTTACGGCCAATTCATCTCCATCTGTCCTTGTCTGTGGACTACAGAAAATAAATAAATAACACACCAGAAAACTTCTAAGTTACCAGATATTCCAAGCCTCAAACATCTGAAACAGTATTTGACAGGCAGAAAATAAAAGTTGTTTCCTAAACTCCCAAACAACAACCCCAAATAGAAGATCCCGGGCAACAACCACAAATAGGATGATACAGTATTCTGTATTATGAAAGACACAAAAGAAAGCTTTATTTTCAAATTATCTTAAAACTTTACAATGTATCTTACTGACTTCTTTAAAACAGAATGTGGAGGAAAACTTAATACTTTTGGAAAAAGCGTATAAAATTACAATTTCTTGAAACTAACATGTCAGCTTTATTAGTACACTTGACAGTTGTTAAAGATTACTCGCAAAGTTTACAGAGCCATAACTACACTGATTTACATTTTTTTTGTGACAAAGCCCCTCCAGAATGAAAACAATCAATTCACTAGCATAGGTAAGTGGTTTTCTAAGGCAACCAGTTTTCAGAAATCTTAGTCTGCATAAGAATATTTACCAAAAGCTGCATATTTCTTCTGGAAAGAGTAATTCTCCAACCCATCCCATTTGCTTATGTTCTTCCACTTTTCAAAATGGATGCTAGCTTCAGACTTGCAGGTTGTGTGTGAAGACAGATTTATTGTTACACAGGTACAAGGCAGCTACATGCATTCCAGTTCCAAGAAAAGCAGGCAGTTGTGTTCGGCTTCACTGATTTATTTCTTGCTTTTATTTTTCACTTCAAAGTTGCAGCAAGTAATGTGTCCACCCACATTTGTTCCAAGTACAACTATGTGATGTAACAATTATCTCAGACGTGAGCTCATTTCTTTTTCTTCCCTTTACCTTTCTTGCCTCCTTCTCCTTGCTGAAGGCTTTGGTCACTACCTCCCATCTTCTGGGTTCTTGTTTTCAGTTTGGGAATAGTTTCTGCAGCATACAGCATCACTGATTTACCTGAAAATACAGAGGAGATCAATGCATGCCTACTATGTTAAAAATGTCACAAACATTTTAATAATTATCAAAGTAACAATTTGTAATAGTATAACTAATCAAATAGTCCAGAAACACAACAAAGCAAAGTCTTTGTTTTATTAGCAGGATATTCTACCCATGTAGCATAATAAATATTCCCTGGTATTCTACTTACGTGTTGGAAACTGAGGTAAACATGGGTTTCCATCATCTTGTTTGAGCTGGATTCGTACTCTACCTCTGTACTGCACATCTCTATTCCACTCTCGAGGATACATCTTATTTTTCTGTCATACAAAAGAAGAAAATTATTACAATTACTGGAATGATTTTCTGCAAAATTTGTCAGTCAAGTGATCTATGTCATAGAAGCCTGGAATTCTGAACAGGTGTAAACAATCATTGTAGCTCTCCAACAGTGTAATCCACCATTCAGCCACTGCAGTAGCATTCAAAGCTTTAGTGTTAACTTTTTCAGCATCACTGCTGGGAACAGCTGCCTGTACTGAACAATTCAGCAAGTAACCTGGTCCAGAGAATGCTCTACTTCCCCATCACTCTGGACTGCAGTGATAGAGGTTTTTGTTTCAACTCCACAACCACCAACCCTTCTGGACCCCTACAGCCATTAAGTCATAGGTCACAGTTGAATGCCCACTGCTTTTGCATACTCATTTTTGTTTGAATGTTAAGATTTCTACCTGGCATTGGCTATTTCACAGGCTGATGTATGCTAAATGACAACATTCAACTTCTGAAAAGCTAGGTGATTTTGTACTAGTTTTTGGATACCAATCTGTGCCAGTTTTAGCTGGAACTTAGCTAATTTTCTTCGTACTAGCTAGTATGAGGCTATGTTTTGAATTTATGCTGATAATAATTTGATAATGATAATAATTTTGATAACACATTGATATTATCCTTGTTCCCAAGCAAATTATATTAATCCAAGGCCATTCAGCTTCTCATACTGCTCCTGTCCTTCCAGCTGCTTCTCTACAGAAGCTGGGAGGATACCTGACCCAAACTGGCCACAGGCATATTCTATACCATAGAATATCATGCTCTGCATATAAACTGGGGGGAGATGGCCAGGAGGGGAAATCACTCCTCAGGGATTGCCTGGCCATCAGTGTGTGCTGAGCTAGTACACTCTCCAACACTTGTCTTCCATGGGTTTTATTTTTTCCTTTGTTACCTGTCTTTTCAGACAGATAATGTTCCAATTATTAAACTTTTTCTTTTTTTTTTTTCTTTTCTGATTCTCCTCCCTGTACTCCTGAGGGGAGGAATGAGCAAGAGCTGTGTGGTACTCACTTACTTTCAAGCTGGGATTAAACCACAACAGTCTCTCTCTTAGATTAGGACATAAATTCTTCATAGAAAATTCAACAGTATTTTAAAAGAATTACTTAGCAAACAAATTTCAACAAGTTACCTCTCTAGAAGTCCAGACTCATTCTCAATGGAAAAAAGTTATTAACTTAAACTCTTAAACTATTTAGAGAGCAAGCAAACACTGAAGTAAAAAGTTAACATTCCCTGGCTAACACATTATTTGAAAAGATTCAAGCTAAGAATGTAATTCCTGTAGGACACTCCTCCCTAAAGATAATTCCCTTTCATTAAAAATATGCCTGTTTGAAAGCTTAATTTGCAGAGTTGCAGCTTGCAAAATTAGCTTTTACTCTGACATACTGTCAAGCATCTAGGGAAGTTTTCTCAGAAGAGTTAATCTTCTATAATGTCATTGTCTCAAGGGTGTGGGTTATTCCTGCCTTGCACACAGTTTTCCAACATTTACTTTAATATTATGGTCTGTTACTCAAGGAAAACAAATATCTTGCCTGACTACAACAACTTCTGAATTATAATTTATCCTACCTGTGAGAAAAGATACACTGAAAGCTCAAGAGAGATACACACCAAGGCTGTGGGGGGGTTTTGGTGTTCTTTTTACTTGAATTAAATTACCTCTAATAGGACATTGAATCCAACCGCTGCACATACATCCTGGATTTCTGTAGATGTGGGATTTTCAACAGCCTGTTGAAACAATGTGTTACGGTTAAAAATTTTTCAACTATGAACTCCCTCTATAACAGCTAGCACCTTCCCACTCTATTTACTGCAAAAAGCAGACAGGAAAAGAAGGTAACTTCAAATAATGACAAATCTACTCTAGAAGTTATCTGTGAGTGGTCCTATGGTTTAGAAAACATACAAAAAAAGCATTGGTAAGACATCACTAAAACAGGAAACAGAGGAGGCAGTTAATTAGGACAGGGAAGCAGGTAAAAGAATTGCTTACGCAAAATTACTGAAATAACATGTGTTTACAAAAAATCCCAAAAGCCATGAATCAGCAACAGTAAACTTTTAGGAAGGATTAAAGGAGTAAAGAGTAGAAAACTTCTAGGCACAGGGCAGCAGATTCCTCACTCAGATCTTTTGTTTGAAGATCTGCATGTACAAGATTTTATTTTTAACAAATATTACAAAAAAAAAAAAAAAACAAACCCAAAACAAAGCAGTGTGAAAGCATGTGTTGTTTATATTATAAAAACAAAAAAATTATTTCTGGACAGATTAAAAGCAACAGCTTCCAAGTTTCTGTGCCACATTGTCCTGGTTTGGGTGAGGATAGAGCCAATTTTCTTTCTTGTAATTTTGCTTTCAGCTAAATCTCTACAAAACAGCTGCACTTGCTGAAATTAACAGCAAGCTTCTCAGTCAGTGTCTGCTTCTAGGACCGATACAATGCTCCATGTTTATAGTTACACCTAGGGACTGGTGTGCAGAGCCAAGGACACTGCTCGGTTCTGAGGAACATCTTGCAGTCCAGAAAAAGAAAGGGAGTGAAGGGGTCACAGCTGCAACCCTCCTTTAGGGAGGAGCAAAGCATGCAGGTGACCAGAACTGACCAAACAGAGTGCTCCATCCCACACGCGTCATACTGGGATCAGGAGGGTTAAGATCTTCTTTGCCCATGGCCGGCATCCTGGGAGGATTCCATCCGTTCATCTGCATTTGATCCCGATCCGTGCCAGCCTGAATCCTTGTGTTCCTGCCTCCACCTCCCGACTGCTGCTGACTCCAGGAGCCCAGCCTGGGACTTTGCCAGGGCTGCCCTGCAGCCTCGGTGGTGATGTGAGTACCACTGGGGGGATGGGAGGAGGAATGTGGTATAGCTTCTGTGTTTATATATTTATTATTTTTCCTTTTTAATCAACACTGCTTCATTAAAGACATGTAGTTTAGTTTTAAAGCCACAAGTCTCTCTCCCTCATTTTCTCTGCTTTCTCTATGAAGGAGGGGGATAATAGAGAGCATCTGCCTTTTTTTTAATTCCCAGCCCAGCATTACACCATGACACATGTGCATTGGAAGTTCTATGTTTGACAGCAGCAAAGAAGACAGGCCACAGAATAAAGGCACATATAATCAGTCACCAAAAAACAATCCTTGGCTACCTATTTTTTTCTGCATTGCTTTCAAATCTGGCAAACCACTTATGTAAGAATGCATTCATTTTCTCATTAGTTCACCTGCTTGCTGAAGATGCTGTTCACATGAAAGCAGACACTTAAGATTAGTGCTCCTCTAACAAATCCACATGCTCATTCTAGGTTATTTTCTAACACACTTGTATTTCCAGTTATTCAGCTACTTGCCATGGGGGGCAGAAAGATCAGCAGCTGTGAGATTTGTTTTTGAACTCTTTACACATTACTGCATAGCAAAACAAAACACATTTCCCTGCCACCCACAAAATTACTTTGTCTATAGGTATCCTTCTTCCTTCTGCTATTGTCTTCTTGTTATTCAAATATGCTGGATATATGCAGATGAATCTAAAAACAGAAAACAGTGAGTTAAATTTGGCAATATCAACTTAACTGTTTCTCCAATATTTTCCTGGTAAACCAACAAACAAATCTTTTGTCTACATTAGAGAAGTTCCCACAGCAGCTTAGAACAACCACTTATTTTATCTAGACCAATTAGTAACATGTTGCAAAACTCCATTTTCAGTTGTCCAGGACACTAAATGATCATTTGGCCGAAATGTTTAATGCATGACACCATTTTGGGGGCATTGTGTGTACAAAGAATGATGCTGTATATCTTGAGAAAAGTAGATGGCTAGAAGAGAATGTTTTGAGCCATTTCTTAAACCCCCAAGAAGAAGAATACGTACATTTCTCTGAAACAACTTAAAGCTTTCCTGAAAGCTTGTAGTACACTAATTGCTGGCCAAGAATCTTTTGGCTACAGATTTGGTATTTTTGTTTTTATTCAAACACAGAACCACCTTGATTATGAATTATAAAGCCTTTGAAAAGCTAAGTGTAGAAACTTACTTAAGATTTTCCAGTTTATTTAAATCTGTCAAGAACAAACAGGGTACAAGAATCCAAAAACCTCAATTAGAAAAAACAAATCAACAAAACAAACAACTACTCCTGGCCTACAAAAGAAGATGAATAATACCTATATTTGAATGAGTAGCTAAGACAGCATAGAATCCTAGAATCACAGAACTGTCTGGGTTGGAAGGGACCTCAGAGATCATCAAGTCCAACCCTTGATCCACTGCTGCAGTTGCTAGACCATGGCACTGAGTGCCACATCCAGTCTCTTTTTAAATATCTCCAGGGACGGAGAATCCACCACTTCACTGGAAAGTCCATTCCAATGCCTGACCACCCTCTCCGTGAAGAAATTCTTTCTAATATTCAACCTAAACTTCCCCTGGCACAACTTAAGTCCACGTCCTCTTGTCTTGTTGAAAGTTGCTTGGGAAAAGAGCCCAACCCCCCCCTGGCTCCAGCCTCCTTTCAGGGAGTTGTAGAGAGCGATGAGGTCTCCCCTGAGCCTCCTCTTCTCCAGGCATGAGACAGGGATGCAGAAAGTGAGCAAATCATCCAGAGCAGACTAATGCTCGGTCAAGCTGGTGACTGACATTGGATCACTGATCCTTACCACCCCCCAGGAAACATTTCTTGCTCTAAAACCAACCTCAATCATCTCAGCCCTTACTACCCCTACCCTCCTAAATAATCCGATGGTTTCCCCTATCAGCCACAGTCTGCTTTGCGAGGCAACTAAGGCTCCCGGGCAGTGCCAGCGTTCTGGGCAGGGAATTTTCACTCTTGTTACTGCCGTTCACATTCACCAACATAACTTCAGGGACCACCACCATCTCTCGCCTCCTCTGAGCTTTACAGGACACGATACGTGAAAAGAATGAAAGGAGAGCACAGCTCCAAGCACTCCAGAGTCGGGCACTGCCAAATCCCCACCTCCCACTTCATCACGCGCATTGGGATAACCTTCCCGCGTAACCCGGGCCCACGCAAACCTCGGGTGCCGGCAAACACGGAGGCGAAAACGCTGCGGGCTGCCCGCAGCCCTCACCCACCGCTTGCTCCGGGCACCGACACACCGCTGCCTGGCAGAAAGGCAATCTCCCAGCTACCTTAACCCCTCCGTGCGACCACGCTTTATAGCGTGTTACTTGCAAACGTTATTGCAGCCGCAGGCCCGGCCCGGCCCGCCCTCCCGAACCGGCACGTCCCTTCACCACCCGGCCCCTCGCTGCCGGCCGCGCCGCACTCCAGCGAAGGGTGCCGGCAGCCTCCGAGGGGAGAGCAGCAGCTGGGCACGCCGCTGCCTCAGCCCTCGGGGGGGCACAGCCTCTGTTACCTCTCCTTGTCGGCCGGAGACGCGGCGGTGGCAGCGGCCGCCATGATAACCGCAGCCACGGAGACGCTGCCGCCACCCGCCCGCACCGTCCCCGCGCAGGGGTAGTCCCGCCCCTTCGGCCCCCCTGCAATCCCATTGGCCGGCGGTGCTGTCTGTAACGCCCGCCGCCCTGTACGGAGAGGCGACGTGTGGGACGAGGGGAAGCGGGCGGTGCTCATGGCGCAAACGCCGTGGAGGCGGTGGGAGTGGGGCGAAGCGGCCGGGAAGGAAAAGAAGGTGGGCGGTGATCGGGACTGTAAAGGCGGGCAACTCTTCGGTCGAGCTCGGAGGCGTTATGTGAGGATGAGCCGGTAGTGAACCGTGAGCGTACGGCGCGCTGCTAGAGGCACAGGCCGTACCTCCTGACTGGGCGGGCACGGTGACGGGCGGCCCCTGTGTCTCATAAATCACCAGTGACCTGGAGGGTGCTGATCCTGGTGGTGCCGTGGGTAGTACTGGAAGAGAAAACAGTAGGAGGCCTGGCAGCTCCATCCAGCTGCGCCTGCCTTGTGTGTGAACCATGTCGTCTTACTGTCTGCAGGACAGAGCATCAGTGATACCCTGCCTGACAGGTCACAAGCACTAATGAAAGGTGAGAGTGGTAGTCGGTGTCACCAAGCACAGCTGGAGGTCAGTAACAAGCTGCACACCCCCGGTGTGAATGCGGGGTCTAGTTGCTGTTCAACACCTTCGTTGGATGATAGGGCAGAGTGTATACTCTCAGTATGTTTGCTGATGACACCAAACTCTTAGGGGGAGCAGATAATACCAGACACTCGTGCTGCCATCCAGAGAGACCATGACAGGAAACATAAATGGGCCAACAGGGACCCATGAAGTGCAGCAAAGTCCTGCGTCTGGAGAGAAGCAACCCAGATCAGACTGGGTGTCACTCAGATGGAAAATAGCTTGGCAGAAAAGCTTCTGGAGGTCTTCGCAGACACCAAGTTTAGCCAGCAGTGTGCTCTCGTGGCAAAGAAGGCAAATGCTGTCCTGGGCTGCATTAGGAGGAATGCTAATAAGTCAGGGAAGGTGATTTTTTCTCTGCTCAGCACTGGTGAGGCCACACCTTCAGTGCTGAGTCCAGTGCTGTGCTCCTTGGTACAAGAGGGACGTGGACATGCTGGATAGAGTCCCACAGAGGGCCACTAGGATGATGATGATACCCAAGCAACTTTCCTAGGAGGAGAGGCTGAGAAAGCTGGGTCTGTTCAGTCTGGAGAAGAGAAGGCTCAGGGGAATCTCATCACTGTATATTAATATCTGTAGAGAGAATGCAAAGAAAGAGCCAGGCTCTTTTCAGTGGTGCCCATTGAGAGCAAGATGAAACACAGGAGATTCCCTCTGAACATCAGGAAGCGCTTTTCCACTGTGAAGGTGGCTGGGCACTGGCACAGGCTTCCTAGAGAGGTGGTGGAGTCTCCATTCTTTGAGATATTCAAAAGCCACCTGGATGTGGTCCTGGGCACTGGGCTGTAGGTGACTCTGCTTGAACAGGCTGGACCAGATGACTTCCAGAGGGCTCTTCCAATCTCAACTGTTAAGTCACTGTGAAATTCACAGGGCACCTTTTGTGCATTGCTACACTCACCAGTTAAACTTCATGCAGCAGCTGTGTGCCAGGACAAAGAACTCAAGGTATTTATTCAATATTTATCCATGTTCTTGATTTTTTTTTCTTCTCCACCAAAGCCTTCAGCTCCTTGTCATGGAATACTGAAGGGGAGGGTGCTGAGACCCACTGCAACACAGTGCTTTTCCCAAGGAAGAGCTGCATGTACAGCTCATTATAACTTGGAATAGTTAAGAGTATGGGAGAAGCTGCAGGAAAAATCAGGGTGGCATTTGGCACTCATCAAAAAGTTGTCTATTGAGTCTTTTGAATGATGGCCAGTCTTGCTGTCTTCAAGACTGCCTTTGCTCTCATTATGTTTCAGAAATTAATACACTGTGCAAAGTACTACTGAACAGTACACACAGCACAGATGTGTGGCGTCAGCAGCAGCAGCTTTTGAAAAGTGTCTGCAGCTGCCCAGTAGCAAGTCAGGGATTTGGCAGTGCCTCACAAACATGAGTCAATAAGCTCCTCAGCTAAAAAAAAGGTTATGTAATTGAGGTGTGTCAAATTTTGAAGGAAGCTTTTGATGCAACAGTTGCCCAGCTAAATCTGTTAAAGAGATTTTTGCATTTATCTCACAATTACCATCAAGCTGGCTGGTATAGAGTTAAGTTTACCTCTCAAAAAGGTAATCTACTACAAATAAGTGCTTGGACTTTTTTTTTTTTTTTTTCTTTTTCCCTTAACAACAGAGTGTTGTAATCTCATTAATTGGTCAGTGCTTTTCTTATAAATCTCCATTGTGTACACACATTCAAGTGTCTATTAAATGACTTTCTTCTGAGAACCCCACCAACCTAAAAAATGTTAAGAGTTGCCATTACCTTGACAGTCCTTGTCCTGTTGTCCACCTTGCCAGTGCTTAAATCTGCTTATCAGCCAGAGTGGCTGAAACTTGAGGTGTTACCAGTTGTCACCTGCATTCAGCAAGGCAGAGATAGGCTGTAGGAAAGGGAGGGAGCCTTGACCTACAGGTATTTAACCTTCATGCCCCCTAGGTGGCAATGGGACCCCACAGGTGCTTCCCAAGTAACAGGCTGTGGTCCCCATACCTGTGGCTGGAAATAAGAATGTTTTAAAGCTAACAAAGACTTCAAGAACAATTTACACAATTTAATCCTCCATGATTACATACAAAGTAAACTGTGGGCAGAATAGATTTCATTATGTTTTCTGGGGTCTCTGTGTGGGCAGACCATATGCAAAGCATGCTTATCATCGGACCATATGAATAGCCCTTTCCTTCTGGGATGCACAGATTTGAACCTAGTGAAAGGATACATACATAAATCTCCCTCTGAAGGACTGTGATCCAGCAGAGTTTAAATTTAAGAACAATATAATGCTTTTAGGAAAAAATGCAAATATTTATTTGGTATTATCACAACTTCATATACAAATGAATAAAAAATAGGCTAACACTTAATGAACAAATATTGAAACTTGCTTCTTCACACTGATTTTCCCCATTAGATTTCTGCACTGTTTTTATTTTCCCAGTTGCTCTGTAATTTCTGGCACTTAATGGGCTACCATTGGATATCCCCTTGAGAAACACTGCTCTGACACGTTAAAGGCATTGAATGCAGCTGCAGCTTGTGAGCAGCACAGTGCCATTGTTGCATATTAAGATTGCCCTCAGTCCATCCACTTAATCCAGGACAGTGAGAAAGATTTTGTGTATTTTTTTAAAGTTTGTAGAATCTGACAATTGCATATTATTTTTTTTGCTTAAGATTGATGCAGCTTTTTAGTACCAGTGTATTAGACAATGGTTTTGCTTCTAAAACAATATTCTGTAACAGAATAAAAGATACATAGACTGTATCAGTATTTGTGGCAATGACAAAAAAAAAATTCTGCATCCTTTTCAGATGGAAGAATAATTTTTAAATTGCTGGAAACGGAGGCTGTGGAGTTACAGATTGGTTCATATGGCACACATGACGGACCACAACAAGGGGAAACGGGGCAGGACGTCTCATTGGCAGAAGCTGTTATTACATACCAGTCTAGTTTATTGGTGCTAGAACTCACAGTATCTTGAAATTAGCATACTTAAAATGAAGCACTGGGTACAGAGATAGCAATTTAATACACATCATCACTGTAAGATGACTTGAGTACTAGGTATACAGTCACTGCATTTGTACTAGTGCCACAAGGAATAAATTTCAAACTTGAATTCTTGTGTTACTTGCCTGAGGATTTCAGAGACAGTAGTAAGTCACAAAGCACGCTACCTCAGGCACATTGTAGTTGCATTTGCTTCCCAAACATCTGCTGTTTCTGTGGTCAGAGGTTGAATGATGAAGCAACCAAAAACTGACACCTTCCAAACACTTTCACAGCAGTGAATGGTGAGGATAAGTGCAGCAAAATTTTAAGACTGCAAAGAATGCGTTTAGGTCCTGTCAAGGCTACTGCTTTCTGAAAGCTGTGTATAACTTGCTGAAGTTACTCCATTTGCTGTAATTGCTGTGTAAGGGGAAGTGGCAAGAAATGGGCACTACACTACAAGCATATCTAGCAGAGAATTCTTTCAGTGCATACACTGTCAGCAGCAGGTCAAGTGTCAGGCTGTTTTTACTGTTAGGGACAAAAAATAGTAAAAAACCCCACAAACTACACCAAACCAAAACAAATCCCAAATAATGCAGCAACCAGAGCCCTGCAGAAGTGTGAAAGAGATCTAAGTGTTTGTGATACAGGATGGTACATGTCACCTGGGATAAATGCATATGCATTAATTAGAAGTGGGAGCCCAGGAAACAGTTCTCAGTGTATTACTGAAGTACTGTGTATAGATGGCAGCTTATTCAAACCTAGCTTACATGTTCAGCTTTCTGTAACCTATTACACTGCGTAGTCTAAACATTCTAGAAATGCCTATATAATAATTGGACTAGTGGAGTAATTAGTTTTATTTTCAGCTAGATTACTGGAACAGCTCCATAGTAGACTGAAGACAAAACAGAAGAAAGGGGATGTAGTGTGAAATCTTGGTTGGTTCAATAGAAATTGAAGGAAAGGGGACAAGCTAAGAAGGACTGTCTCCAAAATCCTTATAATCAAGGACTCAAAATACATTTAAAATACAGGGGCTGGGGAAAAAAAAAAAAAGCAATTGTTTAAAATAGTAACACACTTAATGAAATATGGCTCCAGGTGGATGTAGTAAGACAGGTGTGAACTAGGTTTATGTGTGAACTAGGTGTGAAGAGTATAGAAAAGAGAGAAAATAATGCTGTCCTTCACTTAGTTTAATAAAACTGGATTTTACTTACCCAACATTCTTCGTACATGCTTCTTCTAAAGACTGTATTCACAGTCATCCATTCATTTTCCCAAGCGAAGCTGTCATAGACTACCCTAGTTCTTCTAGTTTTAACAATCCAAAATCCTGTTTTCTACACAAGTGCTTTTTTGGACAGGCACTCCCTTAGCCTGTCCTACAGCTATACAACTTTCTGCAGAAGTATCATGTTTGCTCATCTCAGTGGCAGAGGCCTATAAAAATGATGATAGTTTGTATAGCCTTAAAGAGACACTGCCATCTTGCAGATGAACATCCTTTGTAAGGCATGTGGGATTTTTAGAGCCACCTTAGGTTTGTTTCAATCTGTGTAAGTGCTGCACCACAAGAGCAGCTGACAGTGTCTTCAAAACAGTCATCCTGATCTGTATGTTGTTCAGAGCTGTAAGTCTTTAGGATTATGTCACCTAGACCCAAGCCCTGACTTAAATGAATTAATTTAGAAAGTACAACAGACAATATATGCAGTATTTTACTGAGATACAGGAGAGACTGTGAAGCTGAATGCTAAAATTCCATTGAAATCCCTACTTAGCTGTCAACAGAAGAACTAAGTGGAAATAAGAAAAATAGGGATTTTTACCTCTCTCTCATACTTTCAAATTTGGGGACTATGTCTCTTTTAAGTTTAGACCTCAGTTTTACACCCAAGTCATTGGCCTTCTGCTTTAGCTCTGTAGAACAGCTGACAGCTGTGTGAAGTCACATCTGTGTAAAGCCAGCTTGTAAGATCAAAAGGGACCATCAATCATCTGTGTGTGACACAACGCATAGTATTTGTATGGAATTCATAGGTTTCACTGAGGATAGGGGATTTTTATTTGTAAGAATTCTGAATTAAAACACTTTAAAAGTGTCAAATAATCCATCACTGTTGTTCAGCTGCTTGATTATAGTAAGAAAAAAAAATGCTCTCTTTCACCACACAATGGAATAATTTTAAAGGATTAAAAAAATTGGGAGTTTTCTCCCCACTCATATTATAGCTTGAATTTTACATCTATCCTCCTGCTTTTCCACAGCTACTTCCACTATTAACTGTTCAGCACTAGAAGTCTTTTGGATTATGTCTTGTAGACCCAAGCCTTGATTAAATGAATTGATTTTAGAACTACAGCACACAATATGTACAGTATTTCACAGACCTTACCAATATCTAGGTAAGATGCACCAGGAATTCTGTGCTATGATTTGTCTACAAACCTCTTTTTCCTCTCTGCACCAAACAATATGCTTTGTGTATAGATGATTGGTAGAAGAGGGTAGAGAATCAGATTGAGGCATATACTACCTTAATTTGTCTTAAATGTAATCACTCAAAATCTTTGTTTTTACACTTTCTACTGACTTTAAACTGCAATTGGTAGTAATGATTTTTTTTTCTTTATTCTGAAAAAAAATGTTTAAATTACAAGGGAATTTCCTTTCTTACATGTAAGTCAAGATTTAAGTGCATCTTTCTCTAGAACACTTCAAAAATAAACTGTCAGCTAATTAATCCTGAAGCTAAGCTCAGTTATGAAATGGAGCACTAGAAATATTAGAAAACAAAGGATCTTAGTAACTCAGCAAGTGTTTTTTTTGTTGTTTTTATTGAAATGTTTTTAATTATGTCAAAGCCTAAAGTGAACATAAGGGTGCAAAATATGTATATATAAATACATGTTTGTGTGTGTTGTGAATTAATCAGTCTAGGTTGCTTAGTAGCCTCTCATCAGGGATTAAAGAATGTGTTCCTTAAAAAAAAGAAAGACCTTGGAATCAACTGAACCTCTGCTGGTCATAATGAAATAATCCTTCTTGTGAACCTCTTTTAAGTAAGAGTGAGATTATGGAATTATATTGTGTCTGAATTGCACTGTTTTGTGCAGTTTTTTCTACCATGAAACATGGAAGAGAACAGAGCACTCTACTGGTGAACTGCATGTCTAAGCTTCTTTTTTTTCCACTTATTTATCTGAAATGTGACTACCACCAAAAGAAAATTGCATGGGTTTTTTTGAGTATTTGTTCTAATATGCTGTGAATCATTGCTGATGTCTCAATTTTCTTTGTGAATGAAATATTCTAATACAGCAATCAGACATCTAGCTTTCAGTAGTAACCAAAAAAATAATTCCACTCTGACAAGGTGTAATCAGAAGGAAATTTTATATAACACTGCAAGTAATAAATAAATTATGCATAGCAAGACTAAATTCAGAGTAAGTATACTGTGAAACAAAATACATCAGAATAGTTGAAGAAAGAATTACAGAGTTAGGATATAAACAGTAATGCAGCTCAGGCAGAAGCAAACAACAAAACTGAAGGAAAGATAAATGTGGGCTGAGTTTTTTCAAGAGAAACAACATTTGCAGGTGGGAAAATGCATCTGACATTTAAAGGATGACAATTCAATTACTTGCAGAGAACCAGCACAAGCTTGATGCATGTTAAATCCCACAAAAAAGTAGGGCATTAGAGAGACTGTTTGTATGTATGGCTTGAGGTCTGGACAGAAGTGCATTTTACTGAGTGAACAAGCTCCCTCTATACCTTTCTGATATCCTACAGTTGCAATCCTACAGCCACTGGAGCAAAGAATGCTTTCAGAAACAACCAAATTGCAGTAATTTCCTGAAATCCTGAAGTGGCAGAAACTCAGAAATATATTGACATGGGTAAATATATCTCTGTGGAAATCATGTAGGAAAGGTAATTAGCAAAACTATGCTAGGGAGGCATTACCCAGTTTTAAAATTAACAGCACATCTGGTAAACTGAAGTTGACAGTAAAAGACCTTCGTATTTAATACATACTTTATATTCATCTTGGCATGACAAACTGACACCTACATTAATTACTGCTGAGAACACTTGAACTCTTCTGCACCACACCAAAGTCCCTTGCACTTCCAATATGTAACCAAGCACAACACATAACCAGTTAATTTACCATTCCGACTAAAAACTCAACCTTAACTACATAACATCCTCTAGAAATACATTTACAGTTACAGTGTTATTCTGCATATAGTTAACTATGAAGCAGTTATCATATTTCTACATGTGATTTGAAATTAAAATAAAAGTGTGGACATCTCTTCAGCTTAAATGTAAAAGTGCAAAGGAGATGGCTGTGCAACCAGAGAGTGAATACATTTGGGTAATTTGGTATTAAGAAGGTCTTCAAAGTTTTAAGCATGTGGAGGAAATCATGCTTATTAACTGACACTTCTAATTCACACCTCCATCCAAATCACACGTCTCTAAGAACAAAGCTGTCAGACAGGTGGATGTGACTTTGCAAGGCATTACAGTAGACATACAAAGGTATGTTTAGGTGGAAGTCTACATGTGATTGTTAGCAACATTCTTGTGACTGTTGATACTATTTAGGGAAAGGTAGATGAGAAAAGACAGTTTGGGAGTCATCTAGTAACAAGAGACTGGAAAAGCTTGTAGAAGTCCACCTAAACATTTTCCAAATCATCTCTACAAAAAGTACTATTTTCATTAGGGAAGGGAGAACTTCTCTCCCTCTTCAAGCCTCTTTCAGAAAGCAACTAGTTGCAATAAATCTTTTATACTGGAAAGATTTACTGCATTGAATTTAATATTATACATTTAAAAATTATCAGGTAGAAATTGACATATGGTAGAAAAATTTTTCTTCCAGTATTTTCGATGAAGATGTATTACTTTTCCAAAGGCATGAACTACACTGATGTAATACTTGTGAAGTTAGTTATAATTTCTGGGATAAATGATTTAACTGAACATAGTGTATTTAAATGCAAAATGCTAGGGGCCAGAGTGATTAATTTTTAAAGTAATTTAAATTTGCTTTTGCTGTCTCAAAAAGGACAAGGAACAGGTCTGAAACTTGGCATATCACCTTCAAATTGTCTGTAATGGCTTGACCCAACCCACTGACCACCCATCAAGGAAATTATCCAAACTTCTTTCAACCAGCCCTAGCTGTTTATTTGCTTTTCTGCTGGCTCAGATGGCACTTGTCCAACTTTGCACTGAGCAAATTCAGCATACTAAGATACAGCACTAATCCTTCTTTCCTCATCAGTTCTGCTAAGCAGCAGATGACCACTGAAAGGTCCAACAACAGAGAGGATGCACAGCCAGAGGCATGGAAGGGAGAACTTCAATAGTGTATGCTGTTTCTTCAATTCTACAGATAATTAGGATCTTTAAGAAGAATGAAGAAGCTAACACACTGTTCTCTTCCTGGTAATCTCAATTTCTGTTAAGGGGTGTGGAGGCACAGACACTTAGCAAGGACTCCAAAGGAACAATCAAAGATTTAAGTTGTCAGATTATCAAACAAAAGTTTTGCAGTTTCATGATCTACTGGTATACTTTCAAAACAAAACATTAATTTGTGGACAAAATCTTCTCTCCTGTGCATCTCGTGCAAATTACTGGAAGATGAGAAAGTACATCCCTGGGACAATATGGCAAAGATTCTCCAAAACTGTCCCTTTTCTTTCCCTCACCCTTTACTTAAGACAGAGCAACTACCTAAAACTATCAAATACTAGCCTACATCAAAGAATACTGTTGCTTACTTAAGTTTATAGCATAAAATATACTTGTATTCTGCAACCAAATCTTCCTTGAAACAGTATTTCAAAATTATCAGGAAACCCTGGCAAGGCCTTCAATTCTTAAGTTTTGAGTATTGCCTTTAGGCTTTCAGGGGAAAATACTCTGAAGAACTGCACATGAAAAACAGAGGTAGACTGTTTCCCCTTTAAAGTTTGCAATTTAGTCAGAAGAGCTTTCACAGTTTGAGCAATAACCTTAACTGTGGCACACTGCAATTAAACTAAAATGAATGTACACTTACGGAAGTGAACTAATTACAGTTTGTGGGAAGGTCATGTTGCTGCTTTTTTCATTAAGAGGACACAGCTTGTACGTTGGTCTGGAATAAGCTTTATAGTGTATTTTCAGTCTAAACTGATTTTTAGTACAAGTTTGGTATGTTTTGGATATGGTAACCTAATTCAAAGACAACTAAAGGTCTGAGCATAAGTCACAGAAGTTCTATCAAAACCTGTAGAAAGAAAGGTAGTGCATCCAAGAAGAACAGTAAAATGAATCTTGGTTTCCTTAGCTTCCTGCTTTTCTTTGTTTTGCCTTGATACAATGTCCTGATACAATGTCCTCTTACCTGCTGTGGCAACTTAAAAAAAATAACAAAGAACAATAGTAAATCTTTAGCAGCATAAATCAAAAATTACTATCATGAATCTAGGTATCATTAAGAAAACCCAAGACCAAATATACTAATTACAGACATTTTTCATTTGTTATTTCTGGGATCTGTTTTTATAGCTAAGCTTAGAATATAACTTTGTATCCCCATCACTCCATATATCACCATGTCCTTAAATATTCTAAAAGGCTTTTAGTGGATCCTAAGATAAAGCATCACAGAAACAGATCTGGAAGGTATTTCAAAAGATCACCTAAGCCCATCTCTGTGCACAGGCAACATGAAATATACTATACTGCATCCTTATGAGATGTTTCATAAAACTTTTCTTACAACTTCTATAATGGAAATCTAACAACTCCCATGGGAAGTATATTTTAGTGCATCACTACCCTTATAGTTGGAAAGTTTCTCTTATCTGTCTTTGCTACAAATATAGGTTACTTGAATATATTAAGGGAAACTTTCCAATTATAATGATCATGAAGTACCTCCAAGACTAGAGAAGCCACTACAATTTTCAAAGACATTCTGGTGTTTGATACCACACACAATTATTTATTGTTTCACCTCATCTTCTGATTCCCTCAGTTATAAAACTGCAGTCAGGATTTCCTTACTGATTACCTTTAAATTATTAAATAAAAAGGACATAGATGTAAAGCTGGTGTTAAAAAACTGTCCTGGATTACATAGTATATCTTCATATTACTAGTCAAAAGCCCAGCACAAAAAAAGTATCCCATTACTTGTAAGAAAAGTGGTCCTGTATCTTCTTCTTAGGAAGATACAGGACAGAGTTCTGTATTCTAATCCAATAGGAAGTTCTGACTTTGAACACATAAAATGATCTGCTTCATCTTTAAAAGGACACTACTCCTCATATTAAAAGTTTTGCAAAAAAATACATGCAAAATATTTCAAATGCTAACATGAGGGCACTGCCTGTTAACAGATTCACTAGGTGATAAAAGAACATGCTACATCCCTAATGACAAGAAGCAAACGAAAGAGCAAATAGGATACCACTTCTGCCAAACAGGTATTTTTGGCACTGGCTTTTAACTGTACCTAAACTGACTTGTCTGCTGATTCCACCTCAATTCTATTCATAAACAGTACATATCTTATGGTGAATTCAAGACAAAAACTGATTAATTTCAGTATCAGATGAAGTACAAAAGCCACAGATGTGATACACTCTGCAACTGTGTTAAAGCAACCAAAAAGGTAAATTGCTCTCTTTTGGGGTTTCCTGAAATCAGTGTTGAATCCTGAATAACAATTACTTACTACAAAGCACTTACTAACTTTACAATAGCCCAGTTCAGATACTACAAGACTGATGGACCATTCCATGGTTAGTTGAATCATGCACAGAATGGTTAAGGTTCTGTTCTTTCAGTTTTTCCTGCTTTAAACCAATTCTCATCTCAAACCAGATTCTTTTCACAGTTTCAAATCTGTCTTTTGGACATTGTTCTAGCACAAACCATCTTCACACCAAGAAGGCTTGAGGCAGCAAATGTCCTAGATTGCGTAAAAAATTGTTCTAGTATAACAAAGTTCTCGCTGCCACAGGATTCTCGTAACATATTCCCCTTCATAACATTAAAAAAAAAAAAAAAAAGCATGAAGTTTTCAAGTAGCATTAAATTTTCATCTTGTAGTCAGCATTTCATATTCTGCATTACTTCACCCAATTAAAAAAATCTTTTGTTTTACAACAATTATTTTTATAGATACAGTTATTATTTCAGGCTTGCAGTCATGAAAACGATCATAGTGCTTGGCTACCGAAGTACCCTGCCTTTAGCCATGTTATGGACCTGAGATGTGTGAAACTGTCTGAATTACAGATATATTACAGAAGACCTAGGGCCTGATCCTGCACCTGTTATACGCATCCTACAATGGCCATTTATCAGTGATAAGAACTAATATTGGAGGTGCAAGATTCTGCGGGATCAGGCCTTAAGTGTAAGTGCATTATGCAACACATTATATAGTGGTATTTGAAAATAAATTACTGTATTTTAACGTAATGCAGAAGTAACACACACGGTTTACATATAGTAATAATTTATTCTGAAATGTTCTTTTTCGTCTCTGTTGAGACATCCCCCACATCTCATTAATAAAAGAGCAGCCATCGCACCTCAAATACCAGAATATACAACAAGTTACAGCATAGCAAAAAAATTCTACCTACTTTAAGATAAAATCTAATTCAGGTGAAATAATAATAATTTTGTTCAAGGTTGTACAGTTACACAGTTTTGCCTTTTTTTTTTTTTTTTTTTTTTTTTTTTTTTTTACCCCAGAGCACAAAGAAAAGTGTAAATTGTTACACCATAACTATCTATGCACATTATGTGACCACGAAAATGTTAATCATTACTTCAGAAAATGAACCATCAGTTCCATTCATGCAGAAAAGCAGGCTGGGAAAGCTTGTTCAGCAGAAACCATATTACTGTGAATTTCACTGACACCTGATTATTAGGAGAGATGGACTCACAGATACTAGAACTGAGTGTACTTTTTTGCATAAATAATACCAATTCTTCCCTGATGTAGTTTAGTCAGTTTGTATTTTAGAAATGATTGATAAAGCAATGTGACTGTATAACCTCTATCTTCAGTGTTCCGTGATTTCAACAACAAGCAATATTTAAAGGACTATGGGGTGGTATGCTAATTAAATACATGTTAAACATAATTTACAAATATACTTGGTGTTAACAATTTTATTCAAAACTGTAAATCAGGTATTCTTTCAAAATATTACCAGTGAAGACGAAGTATACTATCAAATATGGCTTCCAGAACAAGGACACTCTAACAAGAATCAAACCTATTTACAACAAATAAAAACAACAAAAAAATTCAATCCCCAATGTTTTAAAGTTTCATTTGAAACAAAATTTTCTAAGTAGCTGCTGTATATAATACATCAGTTTTATTTATTTGTTGTTGCACTTAAACAGAAGTTACCAGGTAGGAGCCAGAGTGACGTTTAGGACTCTGAGTTCCACTGGAGTCTGGATTTTCAGACTTGGAGTCACGTTTCTTCGTGCTGTTATTTACTGGTGTTGGTATCTGCGATGGCCGAGCAGAACTGTTGTCTACACTACTCTTCCTGCGGCTTGGGTTGTAGTTGAAAGGAGTCACTCTTGCTGCAACAGCACCAATGGGGGAACCATGTTTGCTTGAGCTACTGGAACTGAATGGTGTACGCTCACTTAGAGTACTTTCATTATTTTCTGGTGCAGGAACGGGGTTATTCTGCAGAGGCTTTGTTTCAGTGCCTTTCTTGTCTGGACTGTCTATCTGAAAGAAAGAGTTCAGACGGTTTTCTAAACCTGTGGTACGAACAGGAACGCCTCCATTCCCTGTGGTTTGTTTCTCTTGAATTTCTTTAGCATCTTTACCATTCACAGCCCCTTTCTCTGACACACTGTCAATAACAGGGGGAGTATTTCCAGTTGGGGACCTTCCAGATCGAGGATTGTTAATTGGGCAGTCCTCTATCCTCACCCACACATCCTCTGTCTTGGAGACAGCTGGTGCCATCTGATAGATGAGAGTTTTGGAATCACAGCCATTTGTGGCACCTGAGGAAGAATGTTGAGGATCACTCATTATCTGAGGAATTTCATTTTCTTTTATTTTCCTCCAAGTACCTTTTGCTGGTGCTTGGCTTTCTTTACATTGCTTGTGTCCAGAAAGAGAACTTCCCTGTTGCTTTTCATCTTCACTTTTTGCCTTTTCACTGGATTCTGAAGAAGCTGACAGAATTGAGGAGGAACTGCCAGTTCTTCGCCAAGTGCTTACGCGAGGAAGCGATGAGGAATGCTTACTGTGCTCACGCTTCCACGTTCCTGATCTATTGATCAGCAGCCTAGATGGACTCTCAGAATGGGAACGAGCTATATCATGACGTTTTGATGGTCTCCCATCATATTCAATAGAAGGGCTCAGATTAGGGGGTAATTTTCGCCAACCACCAGTCTGGGCAGTTGCGTGATTGGATAAAGACATATCAGGAAGAGATGGACTTAAAACTGGGGTCTGTAGTTGAGACCTCGTGGGAGAATCCGGCCTGGAAGGAGACAGAGATTCAAATGAAGCCGACTCTTCTAATTTCCGTCTTAGAGTTGGGCTCGGAGCTTCTTTAATAAAAGTTGACTGACGAACAAGAACAGGTCTCTCAGATCTATCAGATTCACTTCCACTAGATTTTGTGGATGACATTCTGGATAGCTCGGTCTTTTTGTTTGATCCACCACTGCTAAGAGCTTGGTTTAACCCTTTTGATGCAGACTCACTTCGTGGAATGCTACTGGTACTCTTAGGTAAGGCAGTTTGCTTTGTAAGGTTTTGCTGGCTCATTTGCCTACCTGGTGATGTATATGACATTCTGCCAGAACTTGAAGATTTAGTTGAAGCTGTGCTAGGAGAGGATGTTCTTGGCAACTGAGACAATTTGTTGGGAGGACTTATACCATTTCTTCCTGGGGAAATTGAGTTTCTGCCAGGAGACTGCAGAGGCCTACTTAATGGCTGCTGTTGAGGTCTAGAAGGAGTAGAGTCTCTAGAGCCTGATCTAGAAGGTCCTTTACTTGATCCACTCTGGTTCAACCCTGATGGCTGCCTAGTTACAGGAGCTGGCTCAGGTTTCACCGATGACTTGACTCCTCTTGGAGAACTAGTCAAACTTTGGCCTTCACTGGGACTCTTGGAGTTTGTGTTTTTGAGTGGGGGACCTTTTTTAGAAACTGGACTAGTACTCGAAGAACTATTTCGAACTCCTGGAATATGGATCATTGTCCTACCACGTGAAATTGAAGGCACGCTTGTCTGTTGTGGTTGCTTCAACTGGCTTGAAACTTCTGAACTGGAGCGAGCTTTTCCTGTAATTATACTTTTATATACTTTCTTCCCTCCTTTGACTCCCCGACTTTCAGATTCTCCTTTTTTAGACTCCAGTGTACTCTTTTCTCCAGGCTTTAGAATTCTTGGACCTTTATTACTAGTGAAAGGTTTTTCTTCTTGATCTGGGGTAAGATGAAATGGTGACCCTAGAGAAATCCCAGATTTTAATGAAAGGATAGAATCAGAGTCTGATGAAGCTTGTCTAGACAGCGACGCAGCAGCTGCAGCTTGATGCAAGCTACTAACTATAGAATTTGCACCTTCTTGTATAGCTTTCCAATCAAAGTTCTCTGAATCAGGGGAGAAACCATGTTCTGAATCAGGCCTCTGGATCTCTCTCAAATCCAGTGTTAAATCTGCTGCCAATATACCACCTGTATTTCTAGAACTATTTTTTTCACTTTCACTCTTTATCCTTGATGTTTTTTTGTTTTTAGGCATAGCAGAGCTAATGCATTCCTGCAAAAGATCATCTTCTGAGTCAATACTAAGAGAACTCAGAGAGCTGTTTCTAGAGAAACATACAGGAGTGTCTTCTACATGAAATGATTTAGGTGCATAACCAGAAGTCTGTGGTCTGTTTGATTCCATCTGTGAATCAGGAGCTTCAGGATGTTTTGCAGATTCCCCTTCTTTGTTATTATTGTTTTCTTGATCAATATCACTTAGGGAACTAAGAGATGAATTGCGAGAAAAACAAACAGGTGTGTTTTCAATAGCAAAATTCTGCATTTTCTCATCAGGTGCTGCTCCTCTGTCTGGAATATCCTTAGTTGACTGAGGCAAAGTTTTGGACTGGCTTCTGCCTGTTGGTTGTTTCTGACAAACTTGTGTCCTGTTACTTGGCTGTTGGCTTGAGGACTGCTCAGGATTAGTGCTGTCCTTAGCTTCTGTGTCCTTTGCCTCTTTTCCTTTCCTTAATTCTGCTTTCTCCCTTGAAAGGTCAACATCATCATCATCAAAATCTAAAGAACTTAGGGAATCATTCCGTGAAAAACAATAAGGAGTTCCCTCAATAGGTGTGTAGTGATGAGGGGAATCAAATGCAAAGCTTCCTCTTACACGCTCTTCATTGTTTGGCAGTTTTTCATTAAAATCTCTTGGATTATTTTTATGATTCTGTTTCTTTGCATCTCTGTTCTCTGAGTAGCTTCTTGCATTATTGATACTGCTTTTAGACTCTGTGGCTTTTCTTACACGTGCTCTGTATTCATTATTTTGGGCAACAGGCTTTACTGGTGATGTTGGCTTCTTTTTCTCACCTTCTGGTTGATTTTTACTATTTAGAGATGAAGATGCTTGTTGAATTTGATCCATTATCTTCTTAACCCTGAATGGTTTGTGACTTTTCCCTTTTGGCATAGCTGAGTTAATGCACTCAGCCAGAATATCACCCTCTTCTGTTTTGTCATCGTCCAGACCCGGGGGAGTCACAGTTGAGCTTTTGGCTCTCTGAGAGTCATCAGTACTTCTACCTTCTGTAGGAATTGTGTCTCGCTTTTCAAATTCCCCTGACTCTGCTCCTGTACCCACACTTTCTACATTGGCTAACTCACTTGGGGGCGATTCTATTGTGAGATCACTCAGAGATGTAGCTGTTGAAAAATTTATTGGTGTACCCTCAACACAATATACCCGTGGCATATCATCTGCTGATGTAAAACTGACATGCTTTTGGGATTGCAGTCTGCTTTGTGAAGGCAAAAGTTTGTAAACTGGCAACTGGCTGGGCTTCCTGGCTACAGGCGGAGGTATTTTTGGAGCAGGTGCTTGAGAAGGCTTTTTGGCTTTACGTGAAGACTTTGTTGGCATTGCAGAAATAATACATGCTTCCAGTATTTCAATATCATCATCATCATCAGAATCATCCAGGATGTCTTTTTCGGCTTCAGGAGGCTTCTCTGCTTTTTTCTCTTGGTTATTCTTTTCATCATCTGACTGTTCAGGTTCTGCTTCATTTCCGTGTTCATTTTCATGAACCGGAGGCATTATTCTTAGCTCTACATCCTTCTGTATAAATGGCTCATCCAGACTCAGAGCACTCAGGCTAGAAGAACAAGAAAACCCATCCGGTGTGCTTTCTGTGGCAAAATGTAGCAGTGTATCAGCATCTGGCAGTACCTGAACTCTCTGAACAGCTGCATTTACAGCTGCCTGCCTCGGGCCAGACTCCCTCTTCTCTGCACTAGGTGCTTTACCTTTAGCTACATCTCTTTTCCCTTGAACTCCTTGAGCAGGGGGTGGTGTTTTACTTCTGCTGGGAGGCATTGTTTGTCCAGGGCTGTCTGGAAGGTCACTGGGACTTATAATGCCACTTACCATTCCACTGCAAGGTTCACTTTGGACTGAACTGGCAATTGAGCGGCTTTCAAAACTGTCCAGGGAACTTACAGAAGTACATCTGCTGAACATGAGGGGTGTTTCCTGTACGTAATGTTCTGGTGGGCTCTTAGGAGTCTGCGCACCACTCTTGGAGGGAGATTTGGCACCTGAGGAAAATTCCACTGCTTTATGTCTGGAGGAATCAGAAGGAGACAAACTAGAATTCTGAAGTCTACTGGGTTTTGTTCTGATGTGCTGTGATGTAGATGTGATCTCACTTCCTGCACCTTCAGTAGTCAAAGCCCCACTGTTTTCCTTTAGTTCTGCTATCTGTATTGTGTTATTAGTATCTGTCACACGTGCAGATTGATCACGCCCTATTTCATCTTCAGCTGATGACAAAGATGACAAAGAGCTGCACCTTGAAAAACATATTGGAGTATCTTCCACACAGTACGTTTGTATAGTTTCCTGATTAATAGAGGGAGTTTTACAGGAGGCAGTCTTTTGCGTATGACCACCTCTGCTCTGTGCTGAATTTGGGTGAAGCTGATTCTGTCTCTTTGAACCAGCTGAAGGGGCTGGTGTGCTCCCACTGCTTGAGGAAATATGTTCAGTTTTAGTGGTCTGTACTGCAGAAGGCTTTGGAAAAGTAAAAGATGGCTTCTGAGAAGAAGGAGGAACTTCTGTGGAGTATTTTAAACTATAATCAATAGGCTGATCAACATGCTGTTCCTCTTCATTGTACTTCATGCTATAATTAGTTGGTCTTTCTTCTTCTTCGTGTTGTTCCTCCTCAGAGTAGCGTTCACTATAGTTAGTTGGCTTATCATCATGAAAATCATCAACCTGGCACAATGACTGGTTTACTTTCTGATTCATTCCAAGAGCTGAGCCTACTCTGTTCTGATCTGAACCACTGGATCCTCTTGATCTAAAAGAAGAAACACACTCTTGCTGTCCAAAAGATGACTGGTATTTCATGTGTTTATCATTTCCACTTTCAGTGAACACAGGGTAGGCTGCATTTTGGCTCCTTGACTGCCTTTGTTCATTTTGTTTCATTTCATCATCTATTACATGCTTCGGCCTTGCCCATCTTTCACTCTGAGAGGGACTTTGCCTTCCAGAATTCAACTGTTCATCTGAGTACTTAAGACTATAATTAATAGGAGTGTCTAGCTCTCCATCATTGTCATCCATATGGTTTGCACTATGAATCTTATGTGCCAGGTCAGCTGGGTATTGACCATAACTACAAAATTTACTTTCATCATCTTCGGAGTAAGATTCAATGGAAGGTTTCATTTGGCCTCTCTTGCCATAGCCATCGCTGCTGCTGACACTATTTAAGCTATCATTTGAAGCTCTCTTGTATTCCATTTTTGCATAAGGCACAGGACATGTCCTGTTTGAATTCTCAGATTTAGGAAAGTAGGTGTTTGTGTGAGTATGGCCAGTGGCTGTTCTCCTCAGGGCACTTCTGTCTTCTGTTACACACTGCACCTCAGAAGTGGAACCAGAACTTCTGTCTTCTTGGGGAACATGCATGCTTGTAACATCTTCCACGACTTTGGCAATCTGCACTCCTATTCTCTTAGAGGAGTTCCCAGTATTCTCTGCAGCTGGATGATAGGTATTTAAACCTACTGCTCTATCTCTATCAAGACTTCTGTCTTTCTCAGATCGAGAATTTTCTATGCTTCCCCTACTGGAAGAAGAGGAGCCAGGTAATACTGCAGTATTTAAATATGGTGAAAGTACAGTCATATTACCAGCATTAAAACTCTCTGACCTGCATATACCATCATCCTGCCGACTGGAGTCCAAGACATACTCACTGTATATATTTTGCTTATGTCTCTGCTTATTACGGTGAGATGCTTTTGGGCTTAAATTATCAATGTTGTCAAAAGTCTCTGATAAATGCTGAGCATCTAATTCTGCTTCCAGTGCCTTTTGCTTTCTGACATGAAGAGATGGTAAGCTTGACCCTGGAGACATAATGTTGGCATCCTTGTATTTTGCTGGCCTGTTTGCCATGAGGTTTCTTAGAGCTGCAGCACTACCCATGGCTATCATTTTGTGTTTTGAATGAATAAGGTTTTTCAGCATGCTGACTGCTCCCATGTCCCAGAGTGCCTCCTGATCCTTTGCATTTCGTGCAGAAAGATTCCACAGAGTCCCACATGCATTACTGACTATTGTCAAACTGTGTGACTTCAAGTGTTGCAACAAGGTTTGCAAGCAGCTGTTCTCTCGCAAGATTTGCCTGGTGTTGAGTAATTGAAAACAAACATCAGTAAGTGGCACTTTAAAAGGATAAGAGGCAAAGTGAAACAAAAACCTATTATAGCAGAGCAAAACTTTACCCTTAGGAAGGATAATAATGAATTTTCACTGGAGAGCTGCTCTCGTGTTTCTTCTAGCGTTCACTTAAATGCTAATAAAATCCTATTACAAATATGAATAGGTAGCTTCTAGTACAGTTCATTACCTACAAGCAGCAGATATTACCTGTTTGCATATTCCTGTTATGTGAGTGAAGATACTTGCCTTATTAAATGCATTAAAAATTAACAGTACTTAATTACTATACTTAATACATGCATTCATTTGAAGACCCAGCCATAGAAACAGTCAACAAAATATAAAGGTGGAACTGCTAAAGATTTTCAGAAAAAGCATACCCACCTATGGTCCTCATTAGTAGCTATTAAGCTAGAAACATTCCTTAATATTCCTCCTCCACTTTCTATGATGGCTAAAGTGTTTGTTTGGCTCCGGTATGTCAGTGTGCCAACTAGAAATGCAAGAGCACCATCAACTGCACATATATCAGCTTTGTTCTCAGTACAGTGTGCTGACAAATTCCATAAGGCACTCAGAACACTTTTTAGAGTGGACTCCTAGAAAAACAGCAACATTACAGTTAGAGAAGTTTTTAACTGTTGATCACAAGCTCTGACAAATATGAAAGTCAGTTTCAAGGAGTTATTTATGTTCCAATTTCTGCTTCCTGGGCTGGGAAGCAGGCAGCAGTGCACAAATAAATACTTTTGTTCACTTCTCTCCTTTCTTCAGCTATGGGTTTAGTATTGCTTGCTCCAGAGTTTTCAGAAATACGTGCAGCAATATTTGTTAGCTGACATATGATAAAAATGGCTTCAAGACTAGCTGCCATGAGATTCTGAGATGGAATATAACCTTGTTTAGATACAAAAATTATATAAATATATCTAGAAAATGATAGAAATAGTAGTTCGCTAACTCAAATGACGTTTAATTAAATTGCAAAAATATTCGAAAACAGGTATTTCAACAGCACATCTCATAAAGCTGAAGAGCAAAAGCTGTGTACCCTCATAAATAAAATTCAGAAATACAGGCAGTTTAGAGATGTCACTGCTACATTGTGGTCTGCTCCTATGTTAACTCAAAGCAATTTTTTTCTTCAAAGCAAGTTACGCAAACCACACCAAATATCTGACCAACTGCTTTTATCAAACAGGACAACAGTATTTATGTTTTGTGTAAAATAAATGCATTCTCTCCAAAATTTATCTCAATCAGTTATACAGGTTACCTTCTTAACTTCTAAAGCACATTCCATCAATGCCTTTACACTTCCAACTTCTCTTAGAGTCTTTTTACTGTTTACGTCTGCCCGCCAGGACAAGTTCCTTAACACACTTGCAATGACCTGAAAAACGTCAAAGAAAAATAATGAATGTTATTATAGCTACTTCTTTAGCAGGTTTAACTTTCCTCCTGGAATTCTCGAATGCTATGGATTAATTAACAGTAGTCATGTTCAGCTACTGAAATAAAAATGGCTAAAATCTGCTGCTTTTTTCTTGTGTTGCCCGCTAGATTGCTTTAACTTTTCAGTATGAAATGTGATCAAAGGTACTAGCCTTTCTATGAGGATACCTAAAAAAAAAGAAAAGAAAAAAAGTGTTTTAAAAATACACTCTGTCTTTTACAATCAGAATAGTTATCTATAGAAACTGAGCAGCCATTCAGTCTATGTCCTTGCTGGCAGCTAGAATGAGACAGACTGTCACTGTAATGGGGACAATCATTACATATCAAACTTCATCTATTTACAGGCTGCAGTAAGCATGTATATCCCTCATGAAATATATACAATAGCAAATCTGACATGGAGGAAGTGACAGAAGCTTGTTAGATTATGTGATGAATGCTCCCCTGGTCACAGCCACCAGAGAGCTCACCTTGTGTGGGCTCTTCTCAGGGCTCTCTGAAGAGCACCACAGCCCAGGTGTGATGCCCATTCAGAGAAGTTCAAAGGGACATTCTCTCTTTACCTTCTGCACTGAGGCAAGTCAGTCCAGAAGTCCTGGCCCAGGGGTGTGGGACACTTTATAGGATCCAAGGGAAAAGCAGAATGCTAATGGGAGTGCAGAATACTAATGAAGGTAAAAGCATGAGATATGGTGGGATACAGGGCTATGGTGACAGAAAGGCAAAGTTGCATCTGAGCAGCTGGCTGGATGATACACTTGTATGGCCATGCCCATTGCCTGATGAGCACAGTCTGTCACAAATTACTATTAATTCCACTCCTAACTTTTCTTGGGTGAGGAACTTCTTGCCCTGGGTGTGTGCATGTATATGAAGGTCTGTGTGCCAGTGGCTGGAGTCACACCAGTCACAGGGCCCATGTGCCCATGACTTCAGGAACACTAAGTATACTTCATATCTGCATTAGACCAAATCAGAGAGTTTACCAAGGAATCTCTGTTGTAATTCCAATTACTCTCTCAGTTGTAACAATCTAGGTCCTCCTCTACCGGAAAAAAATTTTTTGTGAACACTGTTATAAGAGATAAAGTAGTATTTTCTTTTATCTGATAGTTTACTTAAACTGCAAGAAAAACTAGATTTTCCTTTTCAAAAGCTGTTCCAGTTTGTTCATAATATATTTATTAAAATATCAATTACCAGTAGATAATAATTTTAAACAAATTCCATACCTATGAAGAGCAGTTTGCTCTCAAGATTATCCTGTGCACTTCTTCCTAGAGACTTTAATTTCAACTTGTGTTGAAACCAGCAGGAGCCACAGGAAGAGACACTCAGTGTCACACTGAACATTCTCTTCATACTTTGGAAGCTTCTTTGAGAGGTGCTGGTGTCCACAAGTCATACATAACTATTGTCAAGTTAAATGCAGATTCTCTTTTGAAATACAGCTTCCTCTTATATTATTTCCACAGCTACTTGCTGCAACTGTAGGAGGAGCCACAATACTGTACTATCCCACCAGGTAATCCCTGTCAATTAACACCATCAGTAGTAAACTAGAGAATATAAGATCACTCCAATTAACCATTAAAACTGGACTTTCGCTACCAGATCAGATTGTAAGAGTTTCATATATGTAATAACATATATATATATAAAAGAAAATCAGGCTGGGATGAATGGAGCATATTTCAGAGAGGGCCTGATTAGAAACAGAAAATGCTTACTGTGGACAATATGCTAGAAACTTCACAAAGATGATAGAATTCAACCATAAAAATAACTGGTGGCAAGGCCTAATTAGTAGAAGGTAAATGTTAGGTAAGGAGAGCAGAAATACAGTATTTTAATGAAATGCAATACAATTCATGGGATTTGAGCTAAAGAAGTATTTAATCTCAAAAGGATGTTACCTGCTGTAGGTCTTCACTTTCAGATTTCAGTTGGGCTACAAGAGCTCTCATGCAGCCCTTCATAGAACATAATGTAGCCTATTAGGAATTAGAAGAAAAATGAATAGTGTTAAACACAGGCTAGGTAGCTTGCTTCTTTATAATGTTTTTAAAGATAATTATTATCTGAAGTTCAATAAAATCTTAGTAAATATGTTGGCAACAACAAATATTTGGTTTACAACTACTACTAAGTTAAGTATCACTATCAGTTTTTCACTCTGGACAATACATTAAATGCTAAAATTGTGCTCCAACTTTTTATAACAGGTCTAGGACTTGCTCTATAATTCTGCTACCTTAGAAGTTTTCTTTACTTTGTGCCAGATAAAATCACCTATGAGTTAGCCATGTGTTGTTACATACTGTCTACTGAGTGTCATGATAATATTTCATTTCAAACAAACATACATCGAAAAACACTATTAATAATTAAGCCCGACACAAATATCACATTTGAAGACCAAAAATATGACGTTTAGAGAACTTCTACTGAACATTGTCAACATCAGCTGAAAAAATGTAAGGCTTGTGTTGGAAATTGTGACAAAACACAATTACAAACTATTCAAAAATAAAGCGTATGTTAGAACTGAACTACTCTTCAGCTGGACAGCAGATACATTTACATCTCTGAGTAGTTTAGTTAATGCTATATAGCCAGTAATTGCAGCCCTGTAGCAGTCACTGACTGGATGATGCAAAAAGGCAACATTTTGTGAAGCAATTTGTGGTGAGGATTTATGCTTTACTCTTGCCTAAAATTGGGAACAAAAAATAGTTATATGAAGCCTGACACTCCTGAAATGCCTTCCTCTATAGAAGAAAGATAAAAATCTTCTCTCAGTGTGGAGCAATTTTAAGATCCATGGCTTGACAAACTATGGAGAGACAAATGATTGAATTTTTCCATCTTTTGAAAGCAAGGTAGGTCCTTGTCAGAAATTCAGGAACTTAATTTTTCTTATAATAATCTGAAGTAGTCCCCATTATGAGCCAAATATTTAAAAGCTAGCTTCAGCCTGAAGAGGTTTGCAAAATTTCATCAGACAGTAATAACATAGTTAAATAACTGACAACTTCCAAAATTTATCTCAATTACCAGTTTCAGTACAACATCCTCAGAAAGTTCAGTCAATATCCACAGTCATTGCTCCATAATCATTATATACTTTACCAATCTAATGCTCATTAAAAAACAAGCCAATAGATAAAATTCTTACTTTCAGAGACAAATTAACAGTGATCTAATTTATTAATAGGAGAATTGACAGTAAGTTGAACAATACCACATTCAGTCTGTGGTGTTCTCTGTCAGAAGTATGATGGAATGACAGAGGTATTCTGAACTGTCCTGAGGTTTAACTCCATATCCTGTATGTTTAATACTCTACACTCACCTTGTTTGCCACATCTCCAAAAGTCAAGTTTGTCAGAGCCATTCCAGCATACCTCCTTAAGGTAACACTGTAATGATCATTTGTAAGTCCATACATTTCACAATCCACTTGTAGAAGTTCAGCAATGGCCTGCAAACCTCCTTTTAAAAACAAAGAAACAAACAAAAACCAAATAAGAAAATAAGTATCTTTACTCTAATGTTATAAGACATATATACCAAGGAGCAACTTGCATTTATATGTACAGAACAAATCCCAGACATCTGGGAAACAGAAGGCTCAGAAAGGTAAATATATTTTAAAATATTGACTCCTGGTCTTGAATGCTTGCTTAATAGTAGCTAAAAGCTCTGACAGCATAACATTGAGATTTCAGGGAAAAATGCGAACTGGAGCCATTATGAGATAGAAGCACACATCTTTTAATTCCACACAGCCAAAATCCTGTCTGAATGAAGAACCTGAACCAGTTACATAAAAAGCTATCCAGTAAATCTGAAAATTACTGAATTATTATCACTGAATGCTATTTTATGAGAAAAATACATAGAATACTTTCATTGATAATGAGAACTGGCAAAGTAAGGAAACTTGTATGCATGTAATTTACTGAACATGGAATAAAAAAATTCAGGCTATTAATCTGGAACCAACTCAGAATAAAAAAATGCCAACAGAACAGCAACAAAAAAATACCACTCTGGAAAGCAATTTCTGTTGTAAGTCCAATACTTCTAAAATTGCACATATTTCCATAATAATACTACTCTTCCAAAAATACACAATTCATGCCAGAAAAAAATGAGTAACTGACATAATAATTTATCCGCTTGGAAATGGTCAAAGTAATTTAAACTGCATACATCACTAAAAAACAGCTGACACAAATGAACTGATGGTCTGTATAACCTGGTAGTACAAAAAAGCCACATTAGCAGTGAAGTGCAGAAGAAGTGTCAGCCTTTCCAGCAAGCTTCTCAAACGAAAAAATACATTTTATTAGTCTTACCAAGCTCATTCATTGCGTGCCTGTGTTCTTCATCAAATGAAAGCTTCATCAAAACACACACTGCAGGACAGATCTGATGATCCACTGCTGCAGGCACTGATCCAGAAAAAGGAAACAGTTAGTATTTCCTAGGTGACTGTCTAGACCATAAGTTTTCCAAAGTAAACCTAATCTTAAAATATGCAAATTGTTGTTTTGTTTAGGGTCTGTACTGCCCCAGTGATCTAGGAACAGACAAGTATTTAGGTGTGCTAGTAACAAATCCATGTTCTAGAAATGTATTTGATGCTGAGAAAGAAATTAAGAGAGAATCCTGAATGTACACATTAAGTAAGAAATAAGAAGTCTGAAAAAAATAATTATCTCATTACTTAAAAAAACAATCTTAGTGAAACAAGTCAATAGGTTTAAATACACTGGTGGCATGAAATAATATGCCACCTATTATGAAGCTGTTTTTATGGGTTTTACGTCCTTATAAACTTTATAGGCCTTTGTATGTCCTTATAAACTTACAAGCTTTAAAGTTCGTATTTCTGTGAGGTAGATTCTAGCTAATGCACAAATGGTACTAGTACAACTTGTTCAGAGCTCCAGTACTGCTACACGGCTCTTGAGTTAAGAAGCCATGATGCAGCCCACTGATTTTAGTAGTACATCTGTCACAGACACCTACAGCCTATATTTACAAAATGCCCCTGATATAGATAAGCAGCTAAGCAATTCAGAAGGTTAAATTTTTTTCTGTTCCTTGAAAAAACTTCTGTTCACTTACACTGTAACTCCTTTTGTATTTTAATACAAAATATTTCTTATATAAAACTTTAAAAAATAACACTTCATATTATATGGAGTAAGTAGATATTATTTATTTTGTCGTCTCCATCCATCTCCTAAATGGAATGTGCTATCTCCTGACTACATATGCATGAAAAGCTATTTGCAATTGTTTATGTAGATATATTTTTTTATCCATGAAAATTTAAAACAGAATGAGTACAGAGGTATAACACTCTAGAATTATTATCTGGAATGCACACTAAGGTCTACAATTTAAACACCAAGTTTATAAATACGGCATCATATCTGTAATAGGTACTATTTCCCAATGCTATCTCAGCTTAAAAATCCCAGCATAATCACACTTACACACACACACCTAAAGAAAATTCACATACATTCAACAAATCCATAAACTCAACTTTCCGTAAATTCACCGTTTTCAAGATATCACTGAAACATTTTAATATGACTTGCAGAACTTACTTGGGTTTTTGTCTTGGTCCATGCCTTCTTCATGTGCTTCCTGCCATTCCCAACACGTTTCACAGTAGGCACGGATCTGCTCCAAAAGGTGAAGCACACGGATTTCCCGTCTGCCTCGCTTATCATCAGGCTGGGAGTGAATGATGTTATGCAGTGCTGCACTGGCTCTGGCTCGGGCCTCTTTACTACCACGAGAGTTTCCTAACAAGACTGAGTCTTTATCGTTGCCATGTAAAAGCTGGATGAGGAGAGGAAGACACCCAGACTGACGCATGGCTATGCAGCTGTCTTGGGAGCTAGACATTGCTAGCAATGTTCTTGACATGTCATCTTTATCATGAGTACCAAGCATTGATAACAATGAATACACCATTTCCACCTGCAGGTCAAATGATTTTAAAAATACAGTTACATTTTAAAAATACACGTTAACCTAATGAAAATGAAATTAGAATGGCACAAACGAGCAAAGAAGCCTAATGGCACAAAATACGTGCTGCTTAGAAACAATTAGGTGCTGTTTATACTTCATCCTTTAAAATCTTAATAAATTTTACTTAGTGGTTAAATGGCTAGAGGAAGTGGGTGACAGCTGCACATAACTGTATTCATCTACAAAACCAAAAGCAAAAACTTCTAAATTTCTGTTATACATAAAGATGAAATGAATATAATGAAAGTGTTTCACTTTGAGAAAACTGAAATATATTTTAAAGTCTGACTTTTACTGTTCTGTGTGAATCACACTTTCATATTAAGAGATATTCTTCAGTGAAAAACTATTTTTTATGTTGTATTAAATACAACTACTCTAGGCAACGAATAGGAACAATATAATATATTTTTAGTTTGCATTACCCTAAGAAAAGCTGAAATTCCTGTATTTTAAAGCTTTTCTTTAAAACTATTTCAGCTATTTTTTGTTAATATTGACTTCCACATAGAGCAGCAAATGCAAAACCGAACAGCTAAATTATAAAGCAATTTTTCAAGTTTGCAGGCATAAAACCAGTAAAGCAAAAAAATGCTCATTTAATAGATAAAAAATACTAGGCATTTGTCAAATTAAGTCATGAAAACCCAGTACTACATATTTAACTTGGAGTAACCAAATTTCTCACTAAAAACAGCACTTTGAGGGATTCCCTTGGCTGCCATGTAATATAATCATCAACACAGTATTTGGTTTATCTTTCCCATTCTGTTTTCTTCAAGTGTAGCTCTAGATCAAGAAATAAATTTAGTTCTTCTAGAGCTTTTAGTAGAATGACAGGATGATTTAAGATACTACCTAGAAACTCCAAACTCCTAAACCCAAGATAAACAGGAACATTCAATATCAAACCACAATAAAAGAAACTGTCAATGGGAATTGTGAAGTAGCAGCATGTGTATTGTTTTAGAATGTAACAATTGGGGAAGAAATGAGACTTGTATGACAAAATTTTCTGCTAATAATTAGGTATTTTCACTGTTCACCAGACCAATGAATGATTTTAGCTGGTTTCTTCATAAGCAATTCAAATGTGTCTGAAGATGAACACAAATACCAAATTATGAAAGAAAATGAATAGCAGTGGGTACACTGAGCAGCAAGTTCATGAATATGTACTTCTCAAAATACTACAGGATTACTGAAGCAATAAAAATCTTAGAATCTGTTTAAAAGTATGATAACATGCAAAATCCACTGAAATAGTCTTGGAGCCAATTTTATGACAGCCTAGCATCCCAGTTTGGAGATCCTGTCTTCTTGGTCTGGGAAAAATCAAACATAGTATTAAAACAAACTGCTTGGATTCTTAAAGTAGAGTGAATTTAATCTGATTTATGCATGCCTCTTGATGAGGATTTCAAATGGCAGCTTTAATCCTGTGTTACTTGGATTTGAAAGCCAAAGTTTTTGTCAGAGAATAAAGCTGAAGAAGCCATCAAAACCCAGCCTCCAGGGTGTGGTAAATATAGCATAAGAAAAAATACAAAAAATACTTGTCTCTCTGTATGCACACACTGCCCACAGACACATCGTCCTGCATCTGTAGATGCACTCTCCTCTTTAAAATCTTCAGTGCTTTCCATTCTTCTTAGGTATTAATACTGAGCTTTTCCTACTCCACATCACGTTCAGTCCAACTTTTGTCATTTCACACATAGTCCCTACCCCTGCTACTCTTTGCAGATTTTAGGAATTTGACAATTTGTAATGAAAACTAGCATGCTCATGTTACCTCCACTTGGCATGCAGTGCAGGACCAAAATTACAACTATATAACACCGTTTTAATACCCAAAGTAATTAATACTGTATCAAGCTAATAGGCCTTGCTTCCCAGAAGACTATGGCAGTACAAGACCAAAAGTTTCTATACTGCTGAAGATTTCAGAGGTAGTATAAACCCCAGTTGTTCAAGAACTCAGTTTTCTGTTACATATTTGCCCTTTTCATCCCCTCCCTTTTTATGTCACACATATATTTCAAGCACAGTCTTTAGTGAACAGGCATTTATCACTGTAAAGGGTTTACATGATATTCTCCACCCATCCCTGCCCCCCTCCCATTTGATTTCTTAGCAATTGCACCTATTTTGTGTATTTGGACTCTGGAAAAGTAGTCCAAGCACTGGTCTTGAAAGGTTTAATTTTCACTATGGATTATAAATCAGCATCACAAGCTTTTTAGATATTGTAATAAATTCTAACAATATTTTTTTCCTTGCTGTAACAACTCTTAATGGATTATCAACAAGTAATACAAAATTATTACTGTATATGTATCTTATAAATTGAAAAAATATTCTAAAACTTCAACTCTATAAAATTATGTGCGGATAGATTGTTCAGCTAATATTAGTACTATTGGTAGAAACAATGAGGTTATTGTATTAGTAAGAATGTAGTATTAGCGACCTGTGGTTTGTAATCTTCGGTTACCTTGGTACCCAGATGACTTGTCAGTCTGCGAGGAACAGAATAATTATTACTAGAGCTCATAACACCAGCTGTCTCATGGTCCATCCGAGCAGCAGAACCCTAGAAATTTAAACAACAATTCAGTGTAAAAAAGCAAATCTGACTGAAAAAACAACTATTGCCTAATTCAGCAGTTGGATTATGAAATTATACTGACAGCAATGATCTGACAACTTAACTTTTGTTGAGTTAGGTCCTCTTGTGGCTTAACACAGTTTAGATTTTACTAAACTGCTTTTCCTGAAATTAAGTCCCAACAGAGTTGAATTTTCAAAGAAATTATTTTATAATTACTACTTTCACCAAGAAGGAGGAGAACCAACTTTGCAAACAACTGAATTATAATTTTTATGGAGAGGGAAAAAGTGTCTCAACTTTTATGTCAGACTATGTAGTGCACAAGAACAAATCTGTACTTCTTCAGAGCACAACCAGGTATGCAAGAACTAACAAGTAAAAAAAAAAATTAGTAATCTGGACAAGGGTTAACCCTACTTGAATTTGTCCATACCAAAAGCAAACTATGAGCAGATGAATCGATTTAATTTTTAAATTAAAATCCTGTCCATGAAACTATCTTATTTTACAGTCCAATGTTTTCAATCTAATTCAGAGAGTATATATATATTTTTTTAAAAATAAAAATACACTGAAGAACACTGTATGAAAGACACTTGGAAATAATTTCTTTTTTTTTTTTTTCTAGGTGGACTATAAAGAAAGAAGAAAATTCTTCCTGTAGTATTTGCAGTTCATACAGTTCAACATCTTAAATTTGAGGGTGAAAGGTAGGAAAAACTTCATGTAGTGTTTGTCTGGGCAGAGAAAAAATATAGTTGTACTGGGACATTCAACACATGTTACTATATTAATCTCACTCTCCCATTTGAGTACAGTATGTTTCAAGTGTGTTCTAGCATTATGCTAAAAGAATATAACTAGAATGATTTAAATTCACAGAATTTATTTGAATATATATTTCCTATGTAAACAAGCCCTAGTTGTTGACCACAGGAAGAACTGAAAATCTTAAAAGCTTACAACAAAAGTCTATTAGTCACTTAAATAATCTGGAGTGCTACGAATACAGAAAAGAATTGCCAGATGTCTACACTAAGCAATCCCTTCATGCCATATTGATCTCAAACTACATTCAGAAGATTAACTAACCTAACATAATGCACATGCCAGAATTATCCACTATTAAGTTCAACATCATCATTTTACCCAAGAAGGTAAGAAACCTGTTAAGTTTGGAGCACTATCTAATAAAATTCACCATGGTGTAGTAAAAAATAGTGCATTTTTCCTATCATTTCCCCATAACTGTATCAACCTTGATTCAGATAACGATTTCCTTAAGAGCCTATATGTGACCTGATTACTCTAAGGATGCCGGGATACCAAAATGAAGTTTAAGTACATTTCCTACTGGATCATCCCAAATACTAATGTTTAAGAACAAGTGTAAGGTGTGTAGCCATTCATCTGAGAAAATGGGAAACGACAGGCCCTTGTTATGTAGAAGCCTATTTTAGAATCTTCTCCTGTGTACTTCATCTTGTGTTCTCTTTATTTTCTTTCACTGTTTTACTACACTTCCTACTTACTCTGTCAATTAGGTCATTTTTTCCTCTTTTGTGGCACATTTTTGTAACAAAATGGATAATCTCACTGAATTCCTTTATGAAGTTTGCAGAACGAAGGTATGAAAAAATTTAAGTTAAGCGGCAGCATAGTGATCACAGTGAAAAAGAGAAGACAGCTGAAAGATGCTGCAGAAAAAGACAAGTGAATCCTGAAGAATCTTGCTTCCACTAGCACTGGTTATATGATTACAAAATCAATTAGAACCAAATGACTTGGTTAAAACCTTTTTTGTTTTTTGTTTTTTGCACTATAGTGAATAGTGGTTGCTTAAAGCAGACTGTGCTGGTTTATCAGAAATAAAATGTTATGCCCAATCCATTAAACTTCCTCTGTCTGGACTTGCACAGAAAATAAATAATCCCCAGATGTCTGTTTTATACACAAATTCAGCTCCCTTGCTCTGTTCACTGCCAGGAGGAAGAAATATGCATGTTCAATACATTTTTATGAGGCAAATTTCATAATTGCACAAATCCTCCACATCAGACCTCAAATAAAGTATGAATGAATCTCCCCCTTCCAAAAGTCTGCCAAGACATGGCAATCCCTTCCTCCTTCCTTCCTTCCCTGCAAATTACATTTTCCAGAAAAGTTCCTGATTCATAAGTGAAAATGGACGATACAGCCACAATGCATCAATTATTTAAATACATTATGCTTTCAGCCTCAAAGCAGCACTGAATTATTTTCTTACCAAACAATAAAGCTGTCATAAGAATTAGAGTCAAGCCTCAAGCAATTGCTCAGATATGGCTGACAGAACTTAATTCCAAATGGTGACCAAATATATTTCAAAAGCAAAATTACGGGATGTGCTTAATGTTCAATCAAGTGAAATATTCTAGGCAAACCATAATTCTTTCTGATAAATCTTGTGTAAGACACTTCAAGAAGTATTTAAATAACTCCAATACCCTGGAGTATCAAGGATATTTTGTATGTGAATTCAACTATTAAATCTGTAGTGTGAATTTTTAAGAACTCAAATTACTAGGGAAATCTCTCAGCTACAGTTGGAAATAAGGAAGGGAATGTTCATTGGCACGTGGTAAATAAATCAAAGAATTTTTAGCCAAAGAGAAATGTCACAAATTTTCATATATATTTGTTTTAAAATATAAGAATTTATTGTACTTCTCAAAACATTCCACTCATAAAAGGACCAACAATAAAAGGTTATTTAGAAGTATTTTCATAACTCTTCAGACTACTTCCAGGAGATTACCTCATTGATACTACTGTTTCAAAGGTTTACGTAAAACAGTATCAAAGAAAACATTAATGACAAAGCTGCCATTTGGTTCTACTAATTTAAAAAAATAATTGATATTTCAATGATGATTTCTAAAGTGAAAATATGAACAGTTTTCCATATTAAATCACACATCTGGTATTACAGTTCACCTATATTTCCTGCAGTCACTGTGATTATCTCTCTCATAGTATTAGGGTCATTCATCATTTAAACAAAAGAAAAATGCCTCCTGCATTATCGAATATTTATACTTCACCTTATTAAAATGTTTGCTTCCAATAAATACAATAAATTTCTCATGTACACATGGACAGAAAAAAAATTATCTCTTTTTAAAACCAGCAGGCATAAAAACACTGAAAGGTAAATCTATAGGCACTGTACATCTTAAAAGCTGAATTATACTATCAATGAACAAAATAATCAATTTACCTGACCAGTACTGCTAGTTGCCACGTTGATTTCTGCTGCTCCTTGACCTTCATTCTGCCTCTCTGTATCATGCGAACCTCCATCATGCTTACTCTGAGATGCTCTCTGTTAATATAAGAGTTTATTAAGTCACACACAGAAATGAAGTATGCTTCACCATTCAAAGCTTTCTAGACTGTAAATGCATCAATGCTGCATCCTCACAAAGCCATGGAACAGCACTTTGTATTTCATAATGCTTAGCCTCAAAAATTAACAGCTGAGACTGAATGTCTTCAAAAAACTGTAAGATGAAAGTGAAGCATGTCCTCTGAGGATTATAGCCCTGCAAGACAAAGGATTTGCTGTGAGACACAGAAACATCATTTTCCACCAGCTGTGCTCACATCACTATCAGAAATGTAAGAGAATTGGAGCAAATGACTGTCTTTGCACTGTCACGTGATCTATGCATTTACTGGAGACCACAGCACACACAGTTCAATTAAGCTTTATATTCAGAGACAATTTCTGCATCAACAAAAGGATACCTCAACTATAGCAATCCTTCTAAATTTTAAGGACAAGCAGTGCAGGAATAATGACTTTACAGCAAACAGAATTTATATAACCTGATATGGATGCATCTAGTATTTAATCAAAATAAATTCAACTGATCTTGCAAGCTGGTATATATGTTTCAGTTCCCTCAATTTACTATATGCAACTACATGAAAATTAATCTGGTATCCCTGCCACTGACAGGAATCATGAGATCAACATAAAAATCAGGTGTTTAAATACAGTCTCCTAATAAAGTAAAACTTAACAAGTAAGATATATTAAATTCAGTTTCTACGTAGTTCTGCCATGTTCTTCAGCAGTACATAATCTATTACATAATCTACAGGCACAATCTACTTCATCTTGCTTCATGAAAATTTAACTTCTAGCAGAAAAAATTCTATTTAATGTACATACACTGAAACTTCTTCAGGTACCTGAAGTACTTAAGGTGCCTAGAAGTGAAAAGCCAAACTGTTCACTAGTGGGGCTCATACCCACGAGGTCACCCAAGGAGAAATAATCCTACTCTTCTAAGAACACTTCTGGGCCTGGGGTAATTTTTTTTGGGTGACAGTGTATCTATTTAATAGTTTTGAAGCATTGAGAGCACAAACACAGAGATAGTTCATTCCTTGACTGAAAAAGTTGCTGCTGTTGTCAGCCTTCTCCGTCCTTCTCCACTCACATGCATTATCATTGCTACATGCTATGTAAGAATGAGGTGGTTTCCCATTCATCCCAAGAACTCTGGAAAACATGCCACTACAAAAAGTAGTCAACACCCTAATTAATTAAAATACAGTTTCTAACAGTTACTATCTGGGCTTATCTAACTTTAAATGCAGTATGCTCGCAAAACATGCACACAGATTATTGTCCCATTGAGTCACTGTCTGGGCTTGAATGTAAAATCTGCAAGAATATAGCAAAGCATTTTTTACCACTTCAGGTGCTGAAGTAATTTTCAGTGAGAAGATGTTCTCTTCATGCAGACTGGCTCAGAGGAGTTAATAAAAAAACAGGCAGCAGATAGCAAGTATTTATTGAAAATGGATTAATTTAAAATATTATGAGTAGATATTGATTATAAATATAATAATATGTTAAATGTCAGAACCAACATGTTTTTTTTAATAAATGCATCGTATAAAAAGAGTATGTATCTATACACACATTAATTACTAAAATACATTTTGGTGCAGATACAGCATCATTGGAAATAAATTAATTTTCATCTGATGGACTGTGGGTTAGTAGTGTTAATAAAGATAGTATATCCACCAGAAGTACGTTCCCTCTTCACACTGCCTTTTAACACTGAATTCAGGACATGAGGATGAAAATATATAAACTGCCAAACACATCAGCAAAGTACCAGAACATAGCAGCAGCAGCAGACCTTGTAACCTCTACATCAGATACAGCAGCTGGAGAACAGCACCCAGGTCCCCTGATTTAAACACCACCACCTATTTTGAGGCATGATTTTTTAAGAGGTGTAAGCTGGGTTTATAGCTCTCTGCCTTTTCTGAATTCTGGTACCACATAACAAAGTCACTTTAATGGAGAATGCTTTCTTGCTCTTGCAAACAAAACAGTGGAAGACTTCACGTGCCTATGGAAGAGAGCACGCTCCCTCCATCTTGTTTGCCACTGTCTTCCAAGTGTTTCTGAAGCCAACAATAACTACCACATATAAAATATTAATTTCCCTGTATTTACTGGCAGAAAAATAATAAATCTCCAGCTATTTTTTAGCTTTTGCAGCCATAGTACATATATTACATTTGCAAATATACCAGGCCTTTATAGTTTTTCCTAAGACAAACAATTGCAAATACTTTTACCTAATACTTTGTCAACATAAGTGCTAAAGCAGCCCTCTGTGAACCTCTTAGGACAGAAGACTGTTCTAACCATTGTTTTTACCCCCAAAATTCAACTACTCTATTATTTTCCATGTATTGAAAAGTGCAGATAAACTATTATTTCCTGGATACCAAAAAATGCTTATTTTGCCATTAGCTCACATTAGACGCAATACACATTCAGGTGTAAAAAAGATGGTAGCAGAGAATAACACAAGAAAGGAAAATAAGCCATTGTAAAAGTGAAGTAACTTTGCTTTCGTTGAGCAAACGAAAAATGACAATCTAGTAAGTCAAAACCTTGATAAATCCTGTCCATCACATTTTAAACGGTTTGAAGCTTGCTGAGCATTATCTCTGGACAGAGTAAATCCTTCACATTTTATCCACACTACACTTGTCAACACTGCATAATGAAAACACTTCACAAATCTCAAACGAGATATATTATGAAAGAAAGGTCTGTACCAATGTAACAAATTGAAAACCTTGTATTAAGCACTTGCCAAGTGTTTGCTTTTCTTTTTTTCAAATAATTCAGATTTGTACATGAGAGATATTCTCCTCAGAGGGGTCTAATTCCACAGAGGATTTCAAACCTTATTATGAAAATACTGCAAAATATCTAACAGTAGTCTCACAAAATTTGAAGGTACACTGATGTGGGCTGAAAACTGTCAGAACAGCTGGGCACCAGCGAGGTGCAATCAGTAGCATAAAGTACAGCCAGAGGGAAGTCAGTAGTGATGTACCCCAGGGGTCAGTACTGGGAACAGTACTGCTCAACATCTTCATTAATGACCTGGATGCTAGGGCACAGTGCACTCTCACTAAGTCTGCAGGTGACAGGAAATTTGGAAGAGAAGCTGATACACGAGATGGTTCAGCCACCTTTCAGAATGACATGGACAGGCTGCAGAAATGGGCTGACAGGAACCTCATACAGTTCAACAAGGGGAAGTGCCAAGTCCTGTAGATGGGGAGTAGCAACCCCAGGCACCAAAACATGCTGGGTGGGGGCTGCCCAGCAGGAAAGCAGCTTGGCATGACACCTGGAGGTCCTAGTGGACATGCTGAACATACTAGCAATGGAGCCTTGCAACAAGTCCAACAGTGTCCTGGCCTGCATTAAGAAGTGCACTGCCTGCAGGTCAAGGGAGGTGATCCTTCCCCTCTACTCAGCCATTAGGGCTGGATCTGGAGTAGTGTGTCCCATTCTGGCCTCCCCTGGAGAAGAGAACACTCAGGAGGATCTCATCAATGTGTATAAATGCCTGGATTGGTTACTATGTCAAAAGAAAAGGCAACTTCAATTATACACAATACAGTTTGCTTCACTTATAAAACTGTATTTTCTTCACAATCTCGGAGTTATGAAAACCCAAAGGGTGCCCTGAGTGTCTGTAGTAGTTATTTTTGGTGAAAACAAAGCATAAAATACACGGGTCCAATATACAACTTATATTTAATGTATTAGTAAAAGAAATGGAGGTGACCTTAAAAGAGAATTTTGAGAGCGTTTTTTCCTAGCAGCAATTACTACTATGGACTTTGTAATATACAGGAAATACTCTCTCGTATCTCTTAGTATAGAAACCAATACTTAAAACACTAAAAATGACAGAAACTGTATTCACCCTTTTTGTTAATCTAATCTGTCTCAAAAGATAAGCAAACCATGAAGGTGTGTATAAGAGATTCATATTTAGAAAGGCAAGTAGAATAGATTATTGTTATTTGCTAAAACCACGACTCAGTCTTTATCATACATTGCACTTAAGGTCTTACTTATCTTTAGTGATTAAAATTCAATAGTAGCATGAAGACTGATCCAAGTATTCCATCCTCAGTTCAGTGGTAAAAAGTAATCCTCAACAAGTAACAGCCTGACTATATTGACTAGTTAACTATTGATGTCACTAGCTGGTGGAAATAATTCTGCCTATTACTTTATCAAATAATCTGCATTTTTTTTAAAAGAATAGATACATAACCTTGGTCAAAAGAAGATAAGCAATTGCTCACTAACCTTTGCTTCACCTGATTGTGATTGCAGGAGCTGTCGTATACGTAGAATGTCCTTCTCTATTTGTTGAATTCTCGCCACCCTTGCCTGAAATTAATGCATTTTCATTTCAAATTTTGTTAAAAAACTCCTTTTACTTACTGTATAGAATGACAACATGAAGAGTTCTTTGCAAATACAGCTGCCCACAAAGATAATTCACTCGTTTGGTAAATCAAGTGTTCTCCATAATGAAACACAGGCATGATTGCAAGCAATCAGAACATGGCTGAGTAGTTGGGATTTTAATGTGAAAGTCTTTTCTAACCTCGCTGAGTCTATGATTCTGTAATTCTATAAAGTCTTATGAGAATGATCATTCATTTTCAGATTTTAAGGAACTCTAAACCTCAAAAAATGAGATCCTTCTTGTTCTGGAATGAAGAAAAAAAATTTCTGTGTGAAAATTTTTTCAGTCTTTATTACATAGCTAATTTGCCTTTTTTTTTTTTTTTTTTTTTTTTTTTTTTTCCCCCAAGTAAGAACTACCCTGTGAAATTATAAACTTCAGGGAATACTGCAAGTTGGTGTAAATAATTAAAGAAGCTAAGATTGCTACCGGTCTTTCAGTGCATCATTCTGAATAACATTGTGCATGTGTTTGTGTACAATCTTTACAAAAGAGAACATCAATAGTTATTTGCTGTGAGCTAGCTTGTTTCAGGAAGAGGAGGTTAAGGGAAACAAAGCCCAAACATGACAGATGAAAGAGGGAGGTCATTATTTTAAGGTCCAGGAGAAAGGGTGGCCAGTGCTTCAGTTACCTGAGCAACAGCAGGTTATCAGCTAATAGCATCTTTGTGACTCTTACTACAATGCCAGCTTTGATATAGCTGAACTGTTCTCTCCTTTCAATCTACATTTTGCATTGTAGTGTGTGTCACAATCAGCTAGGGTGGAAGGAAAATACAGAGCAGAAAGAAAGTTGAAAAACTAGCAAGTTCACTATACTTGCCAAACATGAATGTTTCAGTTTGCACATTTAAATATCAAGTGAAATAATTCAGAATTTATTTTTATGTATTTGTACACCAATGAACTTCTATACAGCTTTGGCACCCGTTCTTGATAAATGAAACCAAAGGGAATTACCAGCCAATTTCACAAGTAGCACATGCAGAAGTAGCTACTTCCTATTTTATAATCTTTATATAATCACTATAGACACTGTAATTTTTGTAAGCATGTGTTACACATATATAGAGAGAGTAGAACAGTTGTGATAATCCCATGGGCAGAGATTCATTCAGAAAACTAAATATTTCAGCATCTTGGTATACCTTTTCCCCCCTTAAAATTTAAAAAGAACACACAGGGAAGAACTACATCAGGGACAACTTAATTTTATCTTCTTAGTGATCAAACTGCAAATTTTTTCTCCTAAAAAAAATTTAATGAAATCTCTGAATATATTTAGAATTTCACCAGCAGCCTATCCTACCTATTTAGCTTATTTCATCTTACTCTAGGTGAAGTTTGTTAGAAGCAAGAGAACTTCCCTGGAAGTTCTGGAGCCGATGAGTAACACTTTCTTCTGCAACAGAGCTAAGCATCTGCAGACAATCTCAAGTCTGCTTTTCTCTCACTCAGGACTGGCTGACACAAGTTGCACAGCTCAAGCCATGCAGTGCATGAATGCTGATGATAAACCATGATAACACAGTCATACAGCTTCCAGATCAGAGGCAGTCACCCAGGCAGATTAAACTTGTGTCTGTCTGAGTAGGAAAAGTCTACAGAACCTTTATGTAGATACTTAACAGTTGCAGAATATTTGTTTTTACAACCATATGAATTTTCTGAAAAATCCTTACTAACTTATTTACTTAAAAAATTTAAAGCAGCTTTTCTGCTACAAACCAAATTAGTTAGAAATGTTTCTTATTTCTCAAAAATTTGTGTAGAGTAAACCTAGTGAGAAAAATAGAGCCTAAGACTATTTTTATTGAAAGGATTTATTTTTATAGCATTCATCATAAAAAACCTGATCATTTTACCAAGATGGTTATGTAACATCTCTGGAAATAAATGGTAATAAATAACTCACATTATCCATCAGTTACTGTGGGGGAATACTTTTATAACAAGGAAGCAACTGACTGCTCCATCTACAGGTTCCACATAAATACATTCTGAGTTACATTCATGTGTAACATGATTTGCATACAGAATTATACATGTCCTCATCATAAAGGCAAAATTACTCCTGGTGAAAGCAGACAACTTCCATATACACATACATATATATATGTGTGTGTGTGTGAATTACACTTTACTGGAATATCTTGTTTCAAAGATTATTCCTTAATACATAGTTGCTGATTAAGGAAACCTAACAAAAAGGGCAGGATTTCACTCTGAACTTAAAAGAATGAGAATACTGAGCATGACAGATGCAAAATAAAGCAGTTGTGAATACATGTCTGTTTGAAGCTAAACACATGATAAATTATAATTACATAATCATTAAAGAAATATTTTATTATTAAGATTTTGTCTGCTGTCTGCTCACAAGTCTTTTAAACCGTCTGAGTATTTTTTGCTGAATAGTTATTTTGTGTTCTGATACCTTTATTCATATTTGTAAGGCTAACTAAATGCTCTACGTTATCATTATCTCTATACACAGTTTAAAGTACAACCACCAATACTCAAATAAAAATGGAGGAAAATTTTTTCTATTCCTTGTAACAATGAAAGACCAATACCTGTGCACGCTTCTCCATGTCCTGACAAGTACCTAGTTGTTCCTCCATTGCAGCTCTGATTTGCCTTGCCTCATACTCCAGCTGCCTTCTGGTCATATCTGTTTGCAAGGAGAACTGAAATTGAAGTATAGGGAAGGCATTTTAGTAAATAACATTTTTAATAAACAATTCATTTCTCTCAACAAGAGTAGAACAATTACTTTTTCACACACACGCTTTTTCATAAGCAAACAAAATGTGTAGATGATCCTGAAAACATGTCTGTGTCATTAAAAACAAGAACACATAAAGGTGTTCAGCAACAGACTACCTGCAGGTTTTGTCAAATGGTTAAACATAATAGATAAATATTGAGATGGCATCATTCATTACAAGCCTGGAGCATCTGGTTACAAATTTTGTCAAGATACCAGCAGAACTGTTACGTGTGCTATCAATATCTTCAAAAATACTCAGAGGTATCTTCCTATTGCACATGGTGATGGTGTTCATATTACTGTTACCTGTCCCTGTTTTTAACTATCCAATAAAAAAAATCAAAAGTGCTCAATTCAGGATAAAAAACTTTAAGGGAAAACACTTCCAACTGACTTTTCAAAGCATGAGCAAAGCATTTCACTGGTCCTGGACAATTACTCAGTTTACAAACAAATAGGTGTCCAAGAGCACTCGTTCAAGAACACCTCACCAAAGTAAATTCAGAGAGTCGATCATCTGCAAATATATAAATGCTACTGAACAGGATCTGTCATTCTGTTGCAGTAAGTAGTTCTGCTGACTGGAGTAAGTAGTGACAGATTTAAATTACCACAAAACAGATCCAGTGTAAATGTTAAGACATTCTAATCACATTAAGAGCCAAGTTAATTCATTATACATGAAACTAGGAACACAATCTTAAAACCTGTGCTAGAGTGACACTGATACAGCTGACACAGTGCCTTTGGGAATGGGCTGCATTTGCTTCAACGCCCTTCTCAGACTTTGTCACCTTCTAGTGCTCTCATAAACTCAGCCATGACTCAGAGTTAGATTTCAATGAAGTTCAACATGGAAATGTTTCAATTTTCTCTTCACATTTCCAGAAGTGTGACTGATCCAGGTATGACTCTGTTAGGACAGGCAACCAGGTCTTCCCAACATTGTATGTGTGAAGGATTACACTACAAATTCATCCAAGCTGCAGAGGTCTGACAACAGGAAAAGCTGTACTATATGGGATATAAGACATCTCCATTATTGCACATAATGGTGAATTGATTATAAATAGTTTGGAGATGCCAAGGTAAAAGCTTGGAGCAGCAATACCTGCAGAGCCTATAGCACCACTTTGCTTGCAGTTATCAATGAAGAGCTCCTGTGTAAATTGCCTCAAATCTAGAAGAATCCACTAAATAAAAGAATGAATAGAGAAAAGACCCTTGGCAGAGAGAGTTGAAGAAACAGCATAGTAATTAATTTGTCATAAAAGCTTTTCAGCATTCCTCACCATCACTGCCACTTATACTGATGGATATGAAATTAAATTTGCAAAATTGTAACTGAAAAAGTAAAATTACTTAAGTAAGGTTTACATAGTGAATAAAAATGTTTTAAATTAAAATTATAGTAGATAATGTCGCCAAATGCAAAAAATATATACAGCATTAAAGTAAGGATGATAGCACAGAGACTTGACTAAGCATATAGAAGGTACTTAACCTGACCAACAATAGAGAAAGTACTTACATTTTCAGTAAGGGGGAGACTATCAATCCTTTTAGTCAGGTTCTGAAGCTGGGCATAATACCAGTCCTTTTCTTTCTCCTCCTTCTCAAGCTCCGCAAGCAGAAGAGATCTAGAAAAAAAATACCCAAACCACCAGAAATGTCTTGCCATTAAGATCTACTTACCATGTGCAGACCCAGAAATAGGCATTGATACCCATAAAAAATAAAAAAGTGAAGAGGACATTAAATTATCTGATCCACCTTTCCAGTGTCTCCTTAACAACTTTGTCACCCATACCACCATTATGGGTAAAATCAAGCTATTTCTATGAGAACTAAAAATACTTTAAAAGAATATTTTTCATCAAATTTAAAGTATTTTAAATGGGTATTATAAGCATACTGCATAACTAAGTGGTGCATGAGAAAGATAAGATTAATATATCCAGAGCACCAAAGAAATAATCTATTAAGACACTTTGCATACTATTTTGTCAGTCCTTCATGAACTGAAATATTTACACAATTGTAAATGTTATCAGTATAGCTACACAGTGTTCCTTTTTGTAGCAATTTTCAAAAGATGTACAGTGTACAGAATAGCCACTCTTAGGTTCTTTTGTGGGTTTTTTTCTTTGTTTTTAATACAATGTTATGGCTTCTTATAAATTCTCTTTGAGCACTCTTCTTCCTTCTGACTTTTTAATATTGCTCATTAACAGAAATGCTAAAAATCAGCATTTAGTCAGAAGACAAAAATCCACACACAAGTTTTCCCAGTATTATTTCCCACCACTTAAACTTCCAGATCTCTCTCTCTAAACTCAGTGATCTTCCTAAGCAAGTAATACAACCCTTTATAATACACACAAAAGCATCATGGATAATTACTACAAGTCATTCAGGAATAAAAACATAGCATATACCAAAATTATAGATTTCCCCTGACTACTTCAATAATGCATCTTAGTAATGATTTGAGAGAAAGATAATATATGACAGAACATTGTGTAGAAGAAAGAATTTTAAAGTATGTATTTTTAAGGATGTTTCACTTAGTTCCTGCTTTTAAAATATTTCAAACTGTTTTTGATGACTTAATATTCATACTCTATAACCAAGCACCCTGACCAATATTCAAATAGAAAATAGAAAACTGACAGGATCTCTCCCTACAACTGGAACAGAATAAAAAAAGTATCCACGACTAAGAGTGCAGAATTTTTTTAAACGGGAGCAGAATGTCAAATTTTCAAATTTGCTTCAATAGTTATGTTAAAACAGAACTATTTTCAAAATGTCAGGACTACACATTATGTTATTTATGGGGCACCTCTTATATCTGAAAGGCTTACAATCAAAATTAGTGAAAAGAAGCTACTAACAACTACCATACTGTTGTAGGTATCTGTAGCAGGATTACAGGAAAACAGTAATTTATCAGCCACAAGAATAGGTCTGGCAGGAATTCCTTAAGTCCTTTAGACAGACTGAAGGAAAAGCTAATAGATGGTGCTCAGGATAAGCCTGTGAGGAAAGTAGTTTTCTTGGCATTCCACTTTCCATCCAGTATATACCATAATTTCTGTATATACCCTGGGTGCCTCATCTCTATACTTAGAGGCATTCTCCATGGCTTCTCCTTTTACCACTTCAGATGCCCACACAACAGTGTGTCCAGGTTGTGAAATCAAATTTGCAAAAGCATAATTAATGCAATTCTTACAAAAACTGTTTTACCAAGGAAGATTTGCAGATAAAAAACAACTGACTAATTTTGCTTCATGTCAAAGAACTGGTAGTAGAAACTGGAGGGATTACTTTCAGTTAAGTGAACATGTGTTTAAGTTCCTCTTGTAAAATGCAGGATATTCAGTTTGAGAGACACTATCATTCAATCTGTTTTGACATGCACAACAGATGCTTGAAGCAAGAAAATAACTTAAAGAAATATCAGTGCTCCCTGAACAACATAATGCATGACCTGAGGCCAACTCCTTTAACTTAACAGTGTAGCTTTTAATAATATTGTCTGAGCAATGCTTTATTTGAGATTACTAGTTTGCTATCACAGCTCCACAAGAATTCAGGTTTCAACGATGTCTTTAAGGTTGCACTTCAATTTCCTTGAAAAAAAGAAGCAAGTCTCTGTAGATGTGTCTGAAAAACTTCTCCCCATGCTTAACATTTTATCAGGTAAGTACATCAATCAGAAGTATGAGTAGGAGCTAGCCTTCTGCAACCTCCTGAAGTTAGGAGAGCATTTACAGTGGAAGAACTGCTGCTGATCATGGCAAAAAATTGATGGAAAACCCCAGCATAGTTATTTTTTTATACTACAAAATTCTTTACATCAGCACTTTCATAGTACCCGAGAAAATGCGGCAAGTTTTTTTGAACTTTACAGTATTTTTTTGAGTTAACAAAAAAGTTTCCAATTTGAACTGCTTGTCTGAAGACCGGGTATTTCAAAAGACTTCTTTAATGTGGTATTTTTTGACAGTCACAACAATATATGAAGCTGGATGAATGTGGAAAGCTAGTTTCTTCTGTTGGAATATTTTCTGCATAATTATGTCTACATTATTCCCTGTTAAAAAGAAGGGAAATAAACTGTATGCTACTCCACTTGCATTATGTAAATTACAATTAAAGTTAACGCTTCCATTTTCATTTCAATTGGTTGATGGTAAAAGGAAAAATCAAAAAGGAAACATGCTGATACATGTAAAGCTGTAAGGTAAGTCATACAGTCAACTCAAGGGAATATAAGTAGGGGGAGAAAGAAGCCATGAGACGAGAAAATGCTCAATAACAAGACTAAGAAAATAAAAAGGAGTGACACAAAGGAGAAAGAATAAAAAAGGCATACAAATATTTTAATATAAATTAATCATAAGACTATCAACCTTGATGGTAAACTACAGAACATGAAGAGGTGAAATTCTTAAATTTACTGAACTGCAAAAGGCAAACTGACAAAAAAAATGTAACATGCAGTGTTCTCAGAGAGATTCTCTTATTGTTAGTGTGTCACCAACTATATCTGGGAATAACCATATAGAAAGCAGGAGATATTTAATTAATAGAGGATTCTAAATTGGCAATCTAAAAGCATACACACACCACTTTTTTCTCAATTCTTGTTTTGAATTTGAAATTAGAGAAACAGGCAATTTCATCTTCTCTCTGGTAAATGAATTAATTAATATTCCTTCTGTCAGAGGATCACTTTTAGCCAAGCAAAGTATTTCTTCAATTTTTCTTGTCTTGCTTGTTTACACTAATAAACATCTAGTGACTTAGTTTATTAATAAACTTCTTGTCAATTGGCCAGGTTTACACACAGTTAATTATATGACTTGGTTCTCGCCCCAACACTGCTCACCACGAGAAGCATATACTTTCCCACTGTGCCAGATACTGTGTGGAAATATTCCCCCACTGCAGATTCCAAAAAAATATTTTCTTCTAAGTAATTTTTATATTTTGAGGCTTGTCAAATTCCCTAAGTTGTTTGAAAGTCTGTTTAAGCTCCAAAAAAAAATCTATTAGCAAATAACATACATTTATAAATACAGTTAGACACACAGAAACTTAGTAAAAATATCAAACAAATACAGACACAAATCATAGGAAAGTATAGTGGGTAATTTTCTTTCAAGAATTGTAATGATTTCAGATGCATGATCCTACACACTCCACCCCAAGTTCTGATTAATTTGGGTACCCAAGGTTCACATCAATGCCCTACATATTCCTACACATCCCCCAAAACAGCACAGAGAACTGGGCAGTTTGGATTATCCATCATTTCACTAATGGCCACAGATCTTGCCATTCCTCTAGAGATCATCTTTCACATGGCACAAATCTTTACCCCATCAGCTGTGACAGTGAACTGCCTAAGTTCATGTGAAATTAAAATATCCTTATCACCTTTTTTACTGTCACTTGTAATGAAGATGAGTTCATTGTCTAAGCTGTCTTTATCGCCAAGAAAATTTTCCGAAGAACTAGTACCCTAGAAACCACCCGAGTGGGTAAGGATCACAGATCATAAATCAGAAGTGCTAACCAGCTTGAAAAGATTCAGTTGCTATAAATTAACACTCCCTGCTCGAAGTGACTTGGAATTCACTTGAGTAACTGAAAGTTGTAATTGCACTTCAAGATTTTAGTATCATATGCAGTAAAAAAAAACACTGGGAGAACATAAATACATCTTGTTTTAACGTCGAGAATGACAGACACATTAGATTCTGAAGACTGGAATGAGTAAATGGGAGGAGATCCCCAAATTCCTGAAAATTCTTACGTAGCTCCTCGGGAATCTGAATTTTATGCAATGGTACAAATATTACTAGTGTTCCTGGCCAGGGAAACTAAAATTAGAGTGGATCCTAGAGGAGGTTCTGTACAGACCCAGAGGAAGTTACTTTCATTCAGCTGGTGGGACCAAAAGGGACTAGACACAGTACTCTGGAGGAAAAGTGCACTCCTTTATCTCTTGACTGCAAAAATCTTACTGAACACAAGGAAGGGCCCTCTAGAGGAGCTGTTTCTGAAGTTCTACCTACAAACTACTTACTACCACCAAACTTTTGTATTCTAACTCCAAAGTGGACTTTTTTCCTTGTTAACTGGCACTAGGTATAAAACTACTGTGCTGCTGTTTATTTGGTTGACATCCCATCCATTAAGGAGCTGTCAATGACAGCCTGTCTTACACAGAGGTGTCTGAAAACATCTGGGATTTCAGTCAGATTCCTTTTAAGATACTAAGATGCCTCCAGTGGAAACAGCTGCATGCCTCTTACTTTGCATTTCCTTTGTAAGGGATTGATAAAGTGCTGCAAATTTGCATTATGACCTGAAAGTGTGTTCTTACGTGGTTACATGTCCTGGTGTGTCCAGGATAAAGGTGATTTTTCTGGTTTGTACCCTAACCCTGGCCCACACCAGGACATTACACTACCTTCCAAGAACAGAAATTCCATGATTTTCTCAACAGAAAACTTCAGATAGCACCATCACATTGTTACAGTTTCAGAATTAATCAACAGTGGTCAGAAGATTTGAAGGTGTTTGAGATGCTCTACCCTCTCTTTCTCTAAATGTATTTCAGATGCTGCTGATAAAATTAAAATAACCTTCAGCCAAGAAAGAGTAACAAGGAAATTAATATATTAAGAAGCAGTAGAAACAGTATGCTGTTTCAAGATTTTTTTTTGTGCATGTGCATCTAAGTATAATGTAGATTACTGGCTTCCTTACCTATCAAATAAATGTACCAGTGATCAAAATCATAGGCATGATTGCTAAATACGGGGTGCATCAGTAAGCTTTAATGTTAAAACTTTAAAATTAGAAGTCAATCCCTATTGGATGGATTCACCAATTAAATTTACCTCTCTTTTTCTAGTTCTTCTAGGTAACCAGTGCTTTCTCTGCTTCCATTCATAAATCCTCTTCTTGGAAACGATCCCATGGGAACAGGACTGCACTCTCCTGAGCGGCTGGACGCAGACCCTTCCCGGCTCCCGTATGAACGCACAGACACCTTTGGCCTTAACTTCACTCCCGGGAAGTTGGTACTTTCCAAGTTCAGTTCTGGATAATACAGAGCAAACATTTGCAGAGTTTAAGTTCAACAGGACATATTTAAAAAATAGTTTCTCCTTAATTTCTTATTTTGTTGAAAAAATTAATGAATTTTTTACTGGAAATGTTTTGCATGGAAATACAGAGAACATAATGTGAACAGAACCAGTCTTTATGGTACAACTGAATAATGTTAGTCATTTGGGCAGATGGCCAAACTGCAACCCTGCCAGTTCCCACATGAGCCTGCCTCCCTCTTAACCAGAGGACTTAAGAGAATTCTGCATCAGTGTCATATGAATTGTCTTTGTGGTACACTTCCTAAATAGCTTCTTTCTCAGATCCTGGAGATGCTTCACTATCACACGAATGATGACAACTCCATTCACCACAGGGCCTGCTAATACAGACAACTCTGTGACATTTCTGGTTCAGTGGCAGGGAAAATGGGTATATATAGGCAATTCAGACTTGCTTTGCATGTAGAATCTCCTCTAATGGGATGGTGTGCATTCTGGGACATACTTTAGGGAACAGAGCAAAAATTTGCAGCATGATGGATACAATTCCAGTAAGGTGGCATGGAGAGGGTAAGGCAACCAAGCAAGTTTAAAAAAAAGATTTTAAAAAATCCATCATTAACTCAAACATATTTTTTCTGAATAACTGAATGACTTGCAAGTTACAGCAGAAGCAATTGCTAGTAAGCGCTAGGGTAACTAGAAAAAGTATAAAAATGTAGGAACATAAGTTTTTTTTAGAGTATGTCTTAAAAAATCTCAGGAGAAATAACACCTAGCCATCAAGGTCAGCACTGGAAAGAAGATGCAGCTGTGTTAGAAAATCTTATTCTGAGGAAAAAACTGAGAAACAAAGGAACCCACTTAAAACATAACCCTAGATTTACCTTTAAGTCGCTCTAGTAAGTCAATTTGTCCAGAAGACGCCATTGCCTCATCTTCAATACTTCCTTGCAGCTGTTTCAGCACCTCCTGTAAGAAATTAGGCTTAACTAAGAAATCCTTCAAATAATAAGCAACAAAGTAAATACATCTTACCCTGCCCTCAGGTGTGTATTTAAGTAACAGCTACTTACACACTGATGTAAAATGTGTTTCACGTGAGCAGTGATTGTGTTAATAATTGTAATTGCTATCAAATATATTCTACAGTAGTACCCCAAGCACTGTCATAATATAAAGTTTATCCTGAATACTCATCCTTTCTGGTAATCCAGCCTATTGGCTTATTAAAAAGCTCTTCTCAAAGCAAATACCAGCTATACTGAATGTATAGATACAGAAATGGAGGCACAGATTAATTAAATTTCTCCATATGTGTATGAAAAGTTAGTCTTGTGAAAATAAAATCTGGATGTATAACTAAAAATTATAAATTATCTTGAATACTGTACTTTTAAAGCCTAAAAGACATCAGAGCAGAAGCACCTCCAAGGATCTATATTCTGTGAGGCTTTAACACCACTGTACACCAGCAAGGACAGTCACACTGTTTTTTCGACTACTACTGCTACCATCAAAAAAATGCTGCTACCACCACCACCACCACACACTTTTGAGGAAAAGGCTCAGGATTCCTTCATGGTCTCATATTATATGGCTTACTAGAAATACTATTACCACCACCATGCCTACAAGAGAGATTTACAATGTCTTCATGCAGCTAAAGCTACAAAGCCAAAAATATTGCTATGCGCTATGGAAACTATGTATGATAAAATTATACAGCTGAAGGAACATACTTCTAATGCAGAAAAAGATTCACATACTAAACAATATCTACACTAAAAGGGGCCTATAAGCCCCCAGTGTCCCTAATGCTCAGTGGCCTAAATTCAGGTAGAAAACTAAATGCAAGTCAGTGAATGGTTTTTCCATACCATAATGGCAAATATTTCAATAGTAAAAATATACTGAAAAGACTGGCTGCAAGGCAAACAGCCCTTACAGGAATTTAAAATATAATTTTTCATGTTGTAATATAGAAAATATTTTTAGAAGCAGCAACAGTCAAGAAATGAAACCAACTCCAAAGAATGAAAGCTACTTCGTACTTTTTTTTTCCAGAATGAATGAATGAATTTTAGACAATTTAAAACATCTCCACATCACCGTTTTGCTTTTTAAGAGTCCAGCACCTGTCAATATTTGTGGTTCTTGCAATTTGTACAGAAGGTACCACTTAAAATACATTTTGCTGCTTTCAAAGGAAATAAAATGGCATCTACAGCAACTCAAGATAATACTTTAAAAGACATACTGCTGAGCTTTTCTATATTCAAAGGGTTGCTCCTTGTATCAAAAATCCTCCCCTACAAGTTGTGCTTTTGTTCACACTGCAGGGTGATCTCAGAGCACGAACTGAATTCAACCAAGCCAGCAGTCATGACTGCTAAAGGGCTTTCCCTCCATGCCTCCAGGCTGGAGCTAGTCCTAAGCCAAAATCCCATGAAACATACATGGTTATGCACACTTGGTCTTCAACATAATTAATCTACAGATCTGCCTCTTGCTGTACTGCATGTTAATGCTGGTGTAACCTTTAGCATCAAGTCTGGTGTGATTAAATCACTGTTCTTGGCATCACCACTCCACTGTGCTTGTGTTTTTAAGTACAATCAAGGGCATCCTCATTATCCATATGGCCCAGCCACTTCTCACTTTGCCTTGTCAGCAAAGTCAGACAAGCAAGTAATTGGGTGCTTATCAAAGAAGGACTTCTATGTTATCTGATATAAGGTCAAGTCACATTTCTGGATGGTAGTCTTAACTTAGAAGCCTAAAAGGGCAATGTGGGATACATGGAGTGATCTTGGAAGTTTTGCTGGCTTCTGAAAGAAGTGCCAGCTCAATTTAGAAATAATTTATTAATCCCATTCGTCTGAGAAATGCACCTTGGTGAGGGAAAAAAACCCAGCCTAAAGATCCAGCCCTTCCGGTTTCCTTCTTAGAAGCCTCTTTCTCACCTCTCTGCATGGCAGTTCTGCTAGTTCAGAAATTGTATCATCAGGGCACTTAGTTAGATACTCAGTCTTCCTGCTTCAAGAGCCAGTTACAGAATGGCCAGGGTTGGAATGGACTCTAAAGATCATCCAGTTCCAAACCCCCTGCATGGGCAGGAACACCTTCCACTAGAACAGGCTGCTGGCCTTCAACACTTCCAGGGAGGGGGCACCACAACTTCCCTGGATAGCCTGTTCCAGTGTCTCACCAACCTCAGAGCAAAAAATTTTTTCCTAATGTCTAATCTGAATCTCCCCTCTTCAAGTTTTAAACCACCACTCCTTGTCCTCTCACTACACACCCATGTAAAAAGCCCTACCCCAGCTTTCTTGTAGGCCTCCTTCAGGTACTGGAAAGGTGCCATAAGGTCACCTCAGAGCTTCCTCTTCCCCAGGCTGAACAACCCCAACTTCCTCAGCCTGGCTTCACAGGAAAGGTGCTCCAGCCCTCTGATCATTTTTGTGGCTCTCCTCTGGATACACTTAAGGAGCTCTGTGTTCTTATGTTGGGGACTCCAGAACTGGACACAGCACTGCAGGTGGGGTGTCAGAAGAGCAGAGCAGAGGGGGAGAATCACCTCCCTTGACCTGCTGTCTGTGCTGCTTCTGATGCAGCCCAGGACACGGGTGGCTTTCTGGGCTGCAAGTGCACACTGATGGCTCATGTTGAGCTTCTCATCCACCATGATCTCCGAATCCTTCTCCTCAGGGCTACCATCAATCCTTTCTCCTCCCAACCTGTATTCATGCATGATGATTGCTCTGACCCAGGTCAAAGTAGTTTTATACTTCTCTTTTTTTCTGTAGTACCACTGCTAAGATAACAATGCCATTGTGAGGCTTTTATCAGATTCAAACTCAATCATGGCACACTTTAAAATCTAACCTGATGAAACAGACAAAGTTTGAGGCATATGCAGCCCCTGGAACAGGTATTGGTGGAAAACATGGCAGTGTGCTAAAACCTAAAACTGGGGAATTTACACTTTTACTTGAATAATGGAGCACAGAGAAGTTTTCTGCTATTATACTTTGAAGGAAACCTGGCAGCTTATGTATTAATGTGATAATCCAATTTTAATTTATTCACTTACTATAACTCTACAACTCAACACTAATGTTGTTTTCATGTAGTTCTCCGATTTTCCCTCAAGATAATATAATACTACAGTGCTTTGAAATAGTAAAAGTGTAAAATCTTCTCCACAGGTTAACTTGAACCAATTTAACTTAAGATAAATAAGACACTGTTTAGTTATAGAAGTTTGAATAAATATATTAGACATGGTTTATAGTATTCCAAGCAAATTCTTTCCTGACTTGGTAGTGGCTTACTGAAAGAATTACACAAACGTAAGTGCATCTGTAAGGCAGGCTGCTCTTCCGTTGAAGAATTTAAGTAAAATTATTTTAATGATCACTTAAATATAACCTAGTTTGTCATGTCCTGCTGCAGAAGTAGAAAAGAATGCTTTTGCAAATGGAGTTGGCCCTATGATTCATCATCAGTTTCTGTCTTCCCAGTCTCTGGACTGTGAATTACAGAACAATGTCAATTTATCATTCTTTGTTGGTGGTGTTCTCTTTGTTTTTGTTCAGACACTATGAATATAGCCCTGACTTTACAACTACTTTATGAATGTTTAAATAAAAATGTTCTGATCTATCAGCAACTAAATGGAAAACTACTGAGAAGAAAAGGACCTTAAGCTGAAGTACATCAGCCTGATAAGAGTTGTAAATTAAATTGTTTAGGGCTGTGAATTAACTCATGATGTTAATAAAGAAAGTATATGGAGGAATAACACTAAAAATGCCAAATTACAAATCCCAATGATTTCAGATTTAGAAGAATCTTCAGTTTTTGAGATCTGTAAATATAAATACTGTTGTTCATTTTTGGAAATATTTCAAAATAAGGTATCTGTAAAAAGACATTCTCGTTTAGACACAGACCCCTCCTCCGGCAGGAAAAGGAGCACCAATGACAATTCAGACAAATCAGATACATTTGGTCTTCTGTAAATGCTGCTTGCTTCCCTGCTCCCTACCCCCTCCCTTTAAACAGAATAAGCTTTAGTACTTGCATTTCCTTTTCTGAAAGTTGTGTAGTCAGCAAATCCCAGTATCTATGATAATATGAATATATGAAAGTTTCAGTATGCGTATACATTTCAAAAGATTTCCAACAAAAGCCATTTTATCAATTGTTTTTTAGTAAGACACTCTCCATGGCTCTTCCTCTTTTTTAACTAATAATTATACTTGGGCCCATACTTGGACATTCCTTTTATCCACATACATGTACACACATAGACTTCATTATGTGTTTCTTTCAGTGTTTGTAAACAAAACCCCAACAGAGTTATCTTTCAAATTAGGGGTTTTATAGGTTATGCTTGCCTTGGCTACCACAACATTTTTAATATTTGAGTATACAAAAACAGGCTTAGCTGCACAAATATTTAAAGTGTTTACAGTTTCAGATAGTAATTGAACAACTTAGCACCATATAGGATGGGAATATGCATACTGCATTACTATTATATTTAACCAAATAAGCAGTATTTTACAAGACAATATTTCTCAAATTTGCACTTGAAACTGAAAGTAATTTTTCATGTTCAGCCCAGTGTCATACATTGTTTCAACTAGTACTTGTTTAAAAGAACAGGAAAAAAGGTAACATCACTAAAATCCAACAAAAACATTAGATGTCCCAGTGGAGCTAGCAGACACCAGATTACAATCTTCTGTGCATTTGTAGATAGCATAAACTTAAGCTCAAGGCCTTACACAACATTTCATACCTACATGAACTTGATGGTGCCTTAATACTACCACACATAGTACAACATTAACAGGGTTTGAGTGAGAGCTACAGAAGAAGCCCTTAACTTCTATACATTTTGGCACTATTTAATCAAGCTTGGTGTGAGCCCTTGTAATTGCCTGAAGCACCAACCTCTCTCGTTGCTCTGCCCTGTAACCAGGTCCAAATTATAAAAGCAATGATGACAGCACTGCTGACTGAGGTGAAACGCTGGAGCAACTCAACTTTTAACCTTGTAGAAAGAGAAGAGCAATGCTTATGTGAAATGATGTTGTTCATTTTAGTTTAAAATAATGTCATTTTCTAAAAGAAAAATTCTTGCTTGGTACCACAGTGCTCAAGAGCTGTCACTTGCTGTAATCATGTACTGAAGCCAGTGCTAAGTTTTGAGTACAAGCCTGCTGTCAGATCAACTAATGTTACCTGATTTTGTGCTCAGAAAGAATGCTGTCTGAAGCAATGTCATTGACTATACATGTATCACCAGCTCAATTTCACCTAAATGCTAATTAAAATAAAAATATTCTATTTCCTGAATTTGGATTCTGGTAGAACCTCTAGTATTGCAAAGATCATGTTAAAAATACTATTTATTGTGGAATCATACCAACAAACTTAAAAAGATGCAAATCAAACTCAGTTTAATGCCACTGTTGCCTCTTTGCTGCTTTAACAAATTCACTGATATTTTAAGTGTCTGTAAAATGCTAAATCATTTTTATAACCATATTTTAGTTCCCAAGAACCTGGGAGAAAGTTCTTTGCAAATGTCGCTGTAGCCACTGAACAGAAGTATCTTCCAGAATTCATAGTTGGATTCTATTTTTAAAAATTAGTCCAGCTTATGGGATTTTCTTTGACTCACACACTAGAATTTGTCAGATGACTAACATACACTAATAGCATCAAAATTACTGGTACTGTTAGAAAACCTTACCACTGCACTGTCCCTTGCACATCTACTGTACTAACACTGTACTGTACTATCTACTGTACTGTGCCTTCCCACATCACAATCCTGGTGTGACAGTCTCCTTTACATGCCTGGAGACTGACATCACCTCTCCTCTAATGGAAAGCATAGGTGTATGAGGCACCACCACAAAAATACTGTGTACATGAACATTTCAACTGAGACTAAGAAGAAAAAATATTTTCTATGCTAACCATGATTACTGTTTTCCCTAGAAAGACTTCAGAAGTTCAAGCTTCTCTAGGGGTTGGTCTCTTCTCCCAGGCAGCTGTCAGTAGGACAAGAGGGCATGGACTTAAGCTCTGCCAGGGGAGGCTTAGGTTAGATATTAGGAAGAAATTCTTTACAGAGAGGGTCATCAGGCATTGGAATGGGCTGCCCAGGAAGGTGGTGGATTCTCCATCCCTGGAGGTTTTTAAAAAGAGACTGGATGTGGCACTCAGTGCCATGGTCTGGTAACCACAGTGATGGTGGATCAAGGGTTGGACTTGATGATCTCAGAGGTCCTTTCCAACCTGGATGATTTTGTGATTCTGTATTGAGGCCACAGCTTGTTCAAAGAGACACAGATTGGCTAAGAAATCCATCTGACATAAGAGCTTAGAGATTTAGTTTAAATACTATTTATAAAAAAATAAATCAATAAAATATATTTTTCTGGAAAAAAAAGAAGTTCCTTTTTTTCCTGCAGACTACATTCCTGTCAAGAAGTAACTTTCAAGAGAAATACCTCAGCCTCTAGAGATCATGACATAAACCACTATTATTTTATGTATATATTTTAATCCTTATTATGGGCACTCAGCATCCTAACTTTGGAAGATTTTTTTATTTTTTAGAATTGGTAAAATTGTATAGTACAATAAGCTGACTAAATAAGCTGTACAAATAAGCTGACTAAATCAGGGCAGCATTGTCTACTTAAAGCTGGCATTTCTTTAATATTGTGACGTGCAAACTCAAAATACATTTTAAGACTTCTTTTTTTGATGGTATCTTTTCCATCTGAAGAGCAAAAAAAGAAAAATCAAATTCTGTTGTGTAAATCATTACAAACTTAGGTTTTTTTAGTGCTACAACCAAACAACAGATCTGGGAGTAGGATTCAGTGCAACATCGCCATCATTGAAAACTGACACAAGTATTGCACAGTATTGTCTTTAATTTATACTTTCAATTAATTGTTTCCCATAGCTTGCTTCTCAAAAGCAAAAAACTTAGTACACAAACCACTCATTTGCCACTCTGCACCTCGGACTGTTCTTCAAAATACTTTCGGTTCCTTCTACAATTCCTTTTATTGCCTGCTGTAATTTATATTCCTGGGTGAAGATTCCCTTAAAGCTGTGCAATAACAAAATTCAGTCAAGTATCAAAGAAATCAAGACAAAGCCTCTACTGTGTGTCAGACAAAGCATATATCAAAACAGGATTTAAAAACTGGAAGCTTACAGAAAAAATACAAGCCCTGTTAACTCATCAGAGCACACAGTACCACAAATAAGTCCCAGGATCCAGGAATGCAAAGTATTAAAAAAACCCTTAACTTTGGCCATGTCAGCCAGAACACTGAAAAGTCAGCCCGATGAAATGAAGTTGACTCGTTTGAGTTGTCTGGAAGATGCATAGAAACAATGCCAGACCAAGGGTAGATTCAACACAGGCACCACTTTCTGAGTTACACTACTTGCATAGCAACAAGCAAATGAAAAACATGGTAGAAAGTTCTCATCAGTTGGTGACACAGTGGCTATTGAAAGAGAGAAAATTTATGTTCAACTGCTGCTAGTAGCAAGCAGAAGTTTTTTTTTTTTCATTGCCATCTGTATCTGTGTAAAAAGGATTCTTCTCCAAAAAGCTGGAAGCCAGGCATGCACAAGCAGAACTAGAATGATGTGAAGAAAACGAATGCCAGAATTCAGTAAATAATGGAAATGTGTCCACAGCTTCATAGCAGCATAGTATTAACATCACAGCATGATCATGATACTTTGCAACTGCTTCATAAATTGCAAAATTATAGGACCACACTGGCAACTGAAATGATTGACATATGTAATATGTATGTAATAAATGTATTTTAATGTAACAAACACTTTAAAAAAAATCTTAATATATTTCTAGAATAACCTAACAACTCTTATTTCTACCTCCTCATCAATTCTTTTGGCATTCAAATGTTCCCATGGCAAAGACCTGCAATACAAAAAAACCCTTCTTTGTTTTCCACTGTTATCTGATAATGTTACTGGGTGTCCTTTAGATCTCATAATGAGGGAAACTAATCATTCTCTATTACTTTTTCTCATGCTATTTATTATCTTCTAGGGCTCAACAACCTTCTTCCTCTCTCTCCTCCTGAAAAATCCCATTCTAGTCAATCATGCCATTTAACGAAGCTTTTCATATCACTTAGATTTTTTTGCACCAATACTAATTCAACCTCTGAGAAGGTTCTTCAGAACAGGACATACTACTGAACTTCTGGATGCAGCATCTACCTGCTCTGACATCATTACAGCTTTTGTGCTTTCCTACCTACACACACTAATTCCCAATTATCAGACTGACTTTTTGGTTCCAAATTTACAAAGTAACCTGACAATTTGTCGAAAAAGTTACATTTTCAGGTATTTTCAGCATCTGTAAGACCTCTTTCTGTGTTGTTGCCATGCAAATTTAGAATCCCTAATTAAGGATATAAAGTTAGGGCTGTTTTCCATGGTAAGTTTTTTACATTTTGAAGTACTGATTTTAATTTGCCATATATTCCAATTCAATCACTCAATACCAGGACATTCTCCTGCAGCTCTTCAAATTCTATTACTTTTCACCACACAAAATCATGAGTCAAACTTTTTCTTCTTAAATATTTTTTTTTCAGATAACTTATGAACATGTTGCAAAAACACAGGCCACAGAAGAAATCTCCCTCAGTCACTAATGGTTAAATACAACACCTCCACGTGACTATTCTGCTCTTCATTTTCTACCCTGAAGTTGGATAGTAATTAAAGAACCTTCCAAATCAACCTAAGTTCTTCAGAAGATTTTGCTGAATTGCTGCAATGAGGTTACCTACCATAGAATAACCCCAGGGATTATGAACAACCAAGCAATTACTGGATGACAAACTGATTAAGACTTTGACAGAAGGGAAATTATTTGCATGACAGAAGTAATAAAGTATCTAGATCTCATGATCACCCAAATAATTTATCCTCTTTCTTATTTTGTAGTCTGCTCTTTCTCTAAAGCCAAAGGGGTCATACCTGAATCCTTCCAACTGCTGGAGAGGGTGGAACAGATTATACAGTACAGCTGACAGTTCAGCAATTTCATGATCAACTTGACTTCAGACACTTGGGTGAATATAATTTCTGACATCTGTTTTAACCCTTTGTTCTAAAGTTTCATTGTTGACACATATTTGAGACAGGGATGGGTTAAATTTGAGAAAACATCCACGGGGATGTTTTCTGCACAGTAGGGAAATGTCTCTAAACCTCTACATAAGCAGTAACTGTGGAGAAATCACAAGACTGATTTCAGTTAATGAAACAAATATTATCCACTATCATAGAATCATAGAACTGGCTGGGTTGGAAGGGACCTCAGAGATCATCAAGTCCAACCCTTGACCACTGCTGCTGCGGTTACCAGACCATGGCACTGAGTGCCACATCCAGTCTCTTTTTAAGTATCTGCAGGGATGGAGAATCCACTACTTCCCTGGGCAGCCCATTCCAATGTCTGATCACCCTCTCCATAAAGAAATTCTTTCCAATATCCAACCTAAACCTCCCCTGGCGCAACTTAAGTCCATGCCCTCTTGTCTTGCTGATATCTGTCTGGGAGAAGAGCCCAACCCCCCCCTGGCTCCAGCCTCCTTTCAGGGAGTTGTAGAGAGCGATGAGGTCTCCCCTGAGCCTCCTCTTCTCCAGGCTGAACACCCCCAGCTCACTCAGCCTCTCCTCACAGGACTTGTGCTGGAGTCCCTTCACCAGCCTGGTTGCCCTCCTTTGGACCTGCTCCAGGACCTCAATCTCCTTCCTGAACTGAGGGGCCCAGAACTGGACACAGGACTCGAGCTGTGGCCTCACCAGGGCTGAGTACAGGGGCAGAATCACTTCCCTGGACCTGCTGGCCACGCTGTTCCTGATCCAGGCCAGGATGCCATTGGCCTTCTTGGCCACCTGGGCACACTGCTGGCTCCTGTTCAGCTTCCTGTCAATCCAGACTCCCAGGTCCCTCTCTGCCTGGCTGCTCTCCAGGCAACATATACTATGTTGTATATGACTTGAACTCTTAGTAGAAATAAGAACACACCAGGTAAAACAGATCACTTGGAAATCAGATTTCCAGTGACAGTTCTAGATATTATGCTAATACTCTAATGTGTAAGAGGATTCACAAAGAAACGCCTATGATACTAAATTCAAAGTTTCAAATAAAAGTTTCTCAGGATACCCCACAGACATTACTGTGTGTAGCCTATTCACTAGTACCAATTCTAGATCAAGTATATCTATTTTAACATAAGTATTTCTGTGTACTGAATGCTTTCTTTCATAGCTTAACATAATTTTTCAATTATTTTTTTATTTCTGCACAACTTGGTGAAACATTTCATTGTTTGTGATGCCAACTAAAAATCTTTTCTCCACAGAAAAAATAAAAAGGGGAAAAGGTGATGGTGAAGCTACAACACTCTCCTTAGAGAGTGATAGATAAGTTCTGTTATATGACACAGTAACTATTCATAGCAAAATGTACAATGTCTGGTATCTCAGAAAAATACCACAGATTTCTGAAGATGGGGTTGCTACCATTACTATGAATTCAAATGTATTTATTTACCATCTACTTGAGGAATCCGTAACTAGGGATAGGATAGACAGATAGATAGATAGATACGATGTAGTATATAGGACATAACAGAACTGCTCAGCTGTGTGTATCAAAAGGTCTCTGTGAACATCCTAGGCTTCAAATTTTAATTTGCAGGCACATGGCTTACCATCATACATTGAACTAAAAACTCTTGTGCCAGTTGCAATAGAATCTCTTAGCATATTCTGTTGCTTTGAAGTGAAGATCATGATACACTGGTGATCAGAGACAGCTTATGAAAATAGATTAGGTAAAATATCGAGAAATGCTGTCTAGGAAGACAGTATGACCATAAAATGAGGTCTGTTGAGTTGAAAGAAAAAGTGAATACCAACTTACCTAATCATGGAGACATCTCATAAAAGTAGTCACACATTTCATAATAGACAATCCCTCAGCAGCCATTTTAAAGCAAATCTTATATTTTATGCAAGGGAGATAAGATTTCAAATACTATCAGTACCCTTCCTTTGTGTTACTAGAAGTGTAAACTTCTTAAAAAAGGATGTGATTCAACCAGTGGTATACCTGATGTAAAGAAGCAAGAACTTTGTGTTTTGTTTAGTTGTTTTGTTTTGTTGGGGTTTTTTATTTGTTTGTTTTGTTTTGTTTTTTCTTGTTTTAAACACTTACTGCTTATAGATCACAAAATGCTGCTTCCACAGAGGCTGACCAAGATTTCATGTCCAGAACGCGTAACAGCATCAAAACAAACATTTAAACATTTCAATCCAGTCTGTTATGGTACATTCTGAACATCAATCTTCTGTTTTTATAAACAAACCTACGCTAACAAGCCCCAGGCTGGAAGCAGTGTATTTTCCAGAATCCCTCTTTTTAATGAAACAAGCAAGCTACTTTAACTGTTAGGTTGCTAACTTGCTAGTCCTGCTAAGGATTTGTACATTCATTCCTTCAAACCACCATAAAATTATACTACAGGAAGTTATAATTGCAGGTAAATCAAAGTGCTAGTTAATATCACGTCAGTCCAATGTACAAACACACAAGCTTCCTCATATTTTCACAAACCCATCATGACAGAAACAAGATGAAAAACAGGCACCATGGCATCTTTAGCACACTGTTTATCTTTGATTCTGCTATTTGAGTATTTATTAATCAACCTCACATAGTATGTGCAACACTGCACTAAATCTGGGATATTAATATCTTATATGCTTAACATTTCTTTTGAAACCACACTAAATTATCTTATCTTAGCACTGTGAAAAACCATTCAAAATCAAAATCCTCAAAATATTTTGGCGCTTGCTTTTCCATTTAGACAAAATAATTTCCAATCCAACATAACAGAATCACAACGTTTATTACCCTGCTGTCTACTTGGTGGAAGAACCCACAAACACGACTCAAGGCAAAAATAAACCACACTTTGGACATGTCCTGGACAGGATAGTAACTAGATCCCTAGGACTTTAGGACTTTGTCTTTTAAACCTGATTCCCTTGAAACAAATAAACAAAAGAACCAAGAAAACCTACAGGATATGATTAAAACTAAAATCTTCATATGAGGACAATGATCTTCCAAAGAATCACCCTCCATGAAACAAAAAATAACAAATGTGTATTTACCTGGTTGGTCAGAAAATTTCTCAAAAAAAAATTAAAAAAAAAAAAAAAAAAAAAAAAAAAAATCAAGAGACATTTTGTCCCATCAAGCATCACATATAATAAAATAATGAAGATGACTTCCTTACCCAAATTGACACACAATACTCATTTACTGTAGCATCCTACACATTACTCATTTACTGTGGAATCCAAGCACTCACGAGTGAGTAGGGAAACCAGGCATGATGTTCCTCTTTTGCTACTTCTAGAATACTGAGGGTTATGTTCCATATACCTATTTTCCCCCCAAAAAATGCTATGTGAATCAGCTATAAAATAAAAACCAAACCAAAACACCCCATTCTTATCAGAACAATCCTTGTCTTTTACAAGAACCAGGCAGAAGAGTCTGACAAATTCAGTCTCCTACTTTTACATGCACAAAGCAATACAGCTGATGTTAGGCCACTCTTTATCTCTTCAACACTTTAGGAGGCTTTGATTTAAAATAAAACAGTTCTTTTTTTTTTTTTTAGATTTGTCCAAAGTCTGTGTTATATGCAGTTATATGCAGTTACAGTTACTATCTACATCTTAACACTGAAACTGTTTTTCTTCATTTATGAGCCAACATCATTATTTCATTAACCATCAAACAGCCTATTTGTTGATTTAAAGAGAACATTCTATCAGACCAGACTGCTGTATTTTATCTGACAGTGAGCCAACAGTAACAACTGAATTTCCTAAATTAGTTATAATACTCAGAGGGATTTCTTCTGTTTGAACACTTAATCCCTAGGACAACACAAATTAAAAAACAAAGTGGACACTGTTTTACTTATCATTTTGGCACTCAAGTTATCACATTTATCTTTGCTTACTTATCATGTTGTTTTCTAGTCAGCAAACAGACAATTTGTACTTGTATGAAATTTAGGTTTAAATACAAAGTGTTCAAACATTGTTCTTATATAGGTCAGTAGTAGTTTATAATAAATACATGTACAAGATGAGCTCATGTTAAGCTTTTAATTCCAGTATGATTACCTTCTATTTCTGAAATGGAGAGACTATAAAGATGAGACATGCTTGCCCAACATTTCAACACGACTACTTGCAAAATCAGTATCTTTAAAGATATGATATTGTCCTTAAAATGCCCTTCCCAACTTTTGCCTTTTACAACTGGTTAAAGAATGTAAGACAAAAGAAGAGACACAAGCAAACACGTTAACACTCCAAAGAATCATTGTGAGATGTTTCTGCACTAGCCTACAAATAAAAATTAATGATGCAAGTACAGTGATGTTTGCCACATAATCATTGTTTTTTTTCCCCACAGCAGCTCTGCCTTTCCTGAAAATATGTGGGATTTTGCTTGATGTGAGGGGCTGCTACGGCTCAGTGACATACATCATTCCAAAAGACTGTTTTTCACAAAATATTTGAAAATTCAACTACATGTATGGTAGCCAAAAGCCCTTCCACCTCCATTGCTCTGGTTCTTCCAGTTACTTTGTTCTAGATATGTCTAATTATGGCACCAGAACTATAGAAACCATGCAGTTTCTTTCAGTGGAACAAAGACACCAAAAGCTTGCAGAACTGAAATTATCTTCTGATTAAAAAGATTCCTGCAGTGATCCTCAAAAAAATTCACCCAGTAGGCTCCAAGATCATTCCTAGATCATCCTGTAGGTTCCATTCAAGTGAAATCCACAATCCACAATTCCTTTCCAAACACATGTGAAATCAACAAGGGAAAGAGCCTTTTTTGTTTAGGCGCTAGAGCAAGCACTCCTGAAGAATATAGTGGATTTGGATTTTCTTCATAAAGCACAGATTTTAGAAAACCCAAATTAATCCGAACAATCTCAACCTTCCCTCAAATTAAAAGGAAACTTATTGAGTTTGATATTTTAGTTGGAGGTTTTTTAGGACAAAGGCTTTTAAATCCAGAATGGCAGTTCAGGAGAGAAAAATTATGACACCTACTCTGAATCTGCTTGTAAGCACTCCTCTGTGGAGCACGATAGAGCCACTTCCCATATGGCGGTGTGCCAGGTTTGAAGTGAGGAGAGAAAGCTTTTCAACATCTCAAATTAATGCCCCAGAAACCAGCTTATACATCTGGTCTGTCTCTACGTCGGGGAAAATTTAATTATCTACACAAAAGAAAAAAGAATTGTATGGGGACAAAGAAAAAAGAACTGTATGGGGACAAAGAAGGGAAAAAAGACGTTTTTGCTCCCTTATTTTAGGCTGCAATTAGAGGAAGGGAAGTGCCTGAAAAATCTGTTATAATTTTATATCCTAAGAAACGGAGTATAAATGAAAGAACCAGCAACCGCTAATGCCAAGCACTATTTCAAGTAGCTGGTGCAATGGAGTATAATTGCATTTCAATTTAGATATCAGAGACATTGTCATTTTACACTGCAATGCAAGGATTAAGTATATTTGAAAAATGTGTGCTTCTTTCAAGTGCTGTAACTAGTGGCAGTGCTTCAAAACACACGGAAATCTTTCTTCTTTCAGTGAATATGCAGGTCACAACCTACAGGCTGGAGGAAAAGAAAGTTCAGTTCAAAGTATCGTTAATTGCTGTATTAATCAGACTACTGTGTTTAAAAAAATAAAGACTAATTATAATGGAACAGTTCATCTCTGACATGAAAAAAGGAAGCAAAGAGATAGATACACAAATGTTTAGTGTTTAGAATATGCCTACCCTAATACCGGAGCATATGCAGAAATACCAACAATTCTGAGCCATATTAGCCGAGATAGCAAAAGCAGACTGGTTTTACCAGCTGTTAACAGAAAGCAGCAGGATTTGTCAAGTTTAGGAAGAGCATTAACCTTGCTCCCGTGTCATGGATCACATGGATGCAGCTGTGTATTTGTCTTCCCACTGATAAAAATCCATCTGAATTCCAGACGAGACTAGTGTTTCCTCCTGGATAGGTGTCAGCTCTGAAAGCCTATACCTAGCCAGTAGACCCCAGACGGACAGATCTGGGTGAAATTAATCATTATTAAATTCTCAAGTATAATTTAGGCTTTGGGAGAAGCTGGAGAACTTGTGGTCTTTATTTTATAATACGTTCTTAAATATTCTCACTACAGTAAACCCCCAAATCTTTACACTTACCTTAAAACACTTCAGTCTCTCACACACTTTCAAGAACTGAACAATGCTTGCTTTGTCAAACTATGCCAGCAGACTGGACTTCTGACCAGTAAGTACAGCAGTGCTAAAATGGTAATGCTTACCATGACATACCAGCAAAGAAACTATGAAAACTGGAATCTGCTTCTAAAATACTGTTTTGGAATAGTTCCATTATAAAATAAAAATATTTCTTCACTAGTTCTCCCTTACACAGCCTGGAGAAAGACTTCTATAGTAATCTAGAAGCACACAGAACTTGTTGAGCAACTACCAGTCCCTGACACAAAAGGCAGTAACAGAAACACTGATGCACACAGCCACAGGGCCTGCAATACCTTCATATTAGATGCCTCTGTTTCCAGTTTTGTTAGGTGATTTGAGTTATCCTCTAGCTCTTGCCGAAGGTTGGAGTTCTCCATCTTTAATGCCTCAACTTGCTTTAACAACTGATCATATGAAGCTGCAGCCATCCTGGGCTACTCTTGGCCCTAAAAAAAAGTAAAATAAAAATATTAAATTTAAGTATTTAGATTCAGTAATCATCTCTTTCTCATTTATCGCTGAACTTACTAAACATTTAATTTAAAAACATTAAACCAACCCATTAATGCCTAGAACTAATGGCAGTTCAAAGACTTTTTTTCAGTGGGCTTCCATTTGACACACATGATTAAGCAAATGAAAAAGGTTCATTAACAACTGTCTTAGGTATTAGGGTAAGTCAGAATACATGAAAGCATCATACATAATAGCATCATACACCATCATACAAAAGCACTCTTACTATTTGCACTTCGGTTCTATCACTAAAGAACTATGCAGATAACAGGCCATATTTTGGGGTAGATAACAAGTACCATCAACCAAAAGTACGAAAATAAGCTTAAATACACCTGTATGTTAAATAAGTACGGATCCAGTTTCTGAAGGGGAGGTTTGTTTTGGTTTATTTACTCCCCCTCCTGCTCCAACTTCCTAAGCTTTCTGTTGTGTATTTTATTTTTATAACATGGAAGTAGGACATTGCCAGTAGGAAACAACGTTCTGCCACAGACCAGCAGTCATTTCCTGATTTATTCAAATGGCAAAACTTGCTACGTGGGTTTTCAGGAAAAAAAGAGCCGATTACAAACTGGGCTATCAAAAACACCGTCTTTTTTTTTTTGTGTTCAATAGATGCCTAAATGGACAGTATGCAACACTGCCAGCAACACTGCAACACTGCCAGTTTGGAGCCATGCTGCCTAGCTGCAGCTCTGCTGGTCGCCAAAGCCCTTGCCAGAGGGGTGCCTGTACCAGGACCCGCAGCGATGCCTCGCATCTGCTCCCCACTACCAGGACATTCACACTGGCATTTCAGGATATAGTGAGAATTTTAAAGACAGCCTCCTATGGAAGAGGGTTGGGAAGTGTACATCATACCTTTGGGGAGCATAGTCAGTACCTCCACACTGCAAACTGGAGAGAAGGCACCCAGTGTGATGTTAGCAACACACAGCAAGCCACACGAGCATCTGCCTCCAGCAAAGCCAGACACCCCACTGGCAGAGGCATCTGGACTTTCTCCAGGACATGCAGATGTATACCTACCTTTCCAGCCCTCCCTGTAATTCTTATTCCTGCCTGTAGAGGTAGGAATACCTCATATCAAAGAAGAGTTAACCACGTTTTACAAACAACACTTTTTAGAAATAACCTACCCCAACTGCACCACGGCATTCAATACAGTGCTACATTTAAAACTACATACAGTTGCAATACAGACAATCAGAAGAACAGTACATGGATATAGAGTGGCTCAAAGATAAGATGCAGGACAACCTGATGTACCATGCAGGACAAGCAGGTGATCAGGCTCTGTCAGCATGGACTCACAAAAGACAGATCCAGCTCGACAAATTTAATCTCCTTCCATTACAAGATGACTTGCCCAGTGGATGAGGGAAAGGCTGTCAATGTTGTACACCTGGACCTCCATAAAGCCTTCAGCACCGTTTTCCACAGCATTCTTGTGGAGGAACCAGATGCTTAAGGCCTAAATTGGTGCACTCTTCACTAGGCAAAAAAACTGTCTGGATGGCCAGGCCCAAAGAATTCACGAATGGAGCTAAATCCACAAGTGGAATTCACAAATGGAGCCAGCCACAAGTGGTGTTCCCCAGGGCTTATTACTGGGCCAGACCTGCTTAGTATCTTAAACAATTATCTGGATGAGAGAATTATGTGCACCCTTCTAAGTTTGCAGATGACACTAAGGAGGGAGCAGTTATCTGCCTGAGGCTCAACAGAGGGATCTGGACAGGCTGGATTGATGGGCAAAGGCCAACTGCATGAGGTTCAACAAATACAGATGCTGGGCCCCAAAGCTGGGTCAAAACAACCCCATGTGATGCTAGAGGCTTGTGGAAAAGTGGGTAGAACATTAACTGTCATAAAAAGACCTGCAAATGTTAATGCTGGTCAACAGAAGACTGAATATGAGCCAGAAATGTGCCCACGTGGCAAAGGAAGCCAATAGCATTCTGGCCTGTATCAGGCAAAGGGTGGCTAGCGGGACTAGGGAAGTGACTGTCCCCCTGTACTTGGCACTGGTGACACCAAACCTTGAGTACTGCGTTTAGTTTTGGGCCCCCCACTACAACAAGAACTCTGAGGTGCTGGATTGAGTCCAGAGAATAGCAGTGAAGCTGGTGAAGAGTCTGGAGGACAAATCTTACGAGTACTGTCTGAGGGAACTGGGGTTGTTTAGCCTGTAAAAAATGAGGCTAAGAGATCTTATCGCTCTTTACAGCTACCTGAAAGGAGTTCTAGTGAGGTGGGGGTCAGTTTCTTCCCCCTAGTAACACGCAGCAAGACCAGAGGAAATGAGTTAGGTTGCACCATGGGAGGTTTAGACCAGGTATTAGAAGAACCTTTGTCACTAAAAGGATTATCAAACACTGGAACAGGCTGCCCAAGGAAATGGTGAAATCACCATCCCTGGAAGTGTTCAAAAGATGTGGTGGTTAGGAATGTGGTTTTGCAGTGGACGTGACAGATTTAGGTTAATGGACTTGATGATCTTAAAGGTCTTTTCCAACCAGAACAATTCTGTGAACATGACAGTGCTGAAAGCCAAATTGTTGGGCTGGAGGCAGGTAAGCAAAGATCCCCCCAAACTAGTCTGTGATAGGTATTTTTAAATTATAAACCTTGCCACAATAAATGGCATCAAAATTTGCTCCCATAAATTCAAGAGGCATCACAAGGTCAGAGGACTGCATGTAATACACAGGGAACTTGTTGAACTGAGGAATGGAACAGTAGAAACAGCAACAGCCTAAAAGCCTAACAATGTAAGGTCAGTCATGTGGGAATCTTGTCACCAGGATTCTGTGAGCGAGGAGAAGGAACTCCAGGCTCTGACAGCTGCCCTGCAGGACACTGGAACACTGCCAGCACAAGACTGGCACAAGAACAAGAACAAACACAATCCCTGGAGTTATCAAGTCATTTTACAAAGACGTGTAAGAAAAGTGAATTTAAGTGGGTGCTGAGAAAGATGTTAAATGATTGTGGTAATGGAGGGTCTCTCACATGAGAAGACACTTGACAAGCAAGCCTTTGGGAGGGGAAAATGTTCAAAGGGAGAAAAATTTTTATGTTAAAGCAAAATAATGACACAGAACAGATGGTAAATCATTAATTTACTGATGTAGGCTGGCAACATCCACTAGGAGTTGGAAATTCAGCAACGCCCTTGTCTAACTCACTGCATAGGAAGGAACTGGACCTAGTGGTTCAGAAATCCGATCTTTTATTCCTAAACATTAATACAAAATGTTGTGCTCACTTTCCTACCTTCAACATATTTGTATCTTTTTCCCTGAAGTAATGAAATGTAAAGCATCTCAGAGAAGACACCATTATTTAATTCTAAAATGAGGGAAATGGACACAGATAATTCAAGCCCACAAAGCAGCTTAGGCTTTCTGATGCTGAATACTGCAACACTTCTCAGGCACTTCATTTGTACAGTGAAATCACAAGGCTCAGTTCCACACAAGCTGTTTAATGTATACTGAGCTAGCATCCCCAAAAGGAAAAACTGCCTCTCTTTTGGAAATAAGTTTTACAACTAGCCTCAAACTAGGCACATGTATCAGAGTTTGGGTAGGAAAACTAACCCTTGAATTTACTCTCCAAAATGTTTGTATAAAAAAAAACTACTTAAAAAATCATCCCCTTCTAAGTGGTCAAAACACCTGCTCTGGGGAAAGAGTCAGACTCTGTATCTTGTCAGACAAAGAGGGTTCACAGCCACATATCACCTCAATCACAGCAGAAGTAACAAGTTCCAAGGAAAGCAAGGAACAACTATACACATAGCTCACTAGACTGTAGATGTAGCACTGCATGTAAACTCTTGAACACATTGGGCCAAAATCATCTGAATATAGAACAAATGACTCTTCTTCTTGCCCATATGAAAACACTATAGTGAGGGGGACGTGGAGGAGAAGAACAACTCTGGCCTCCAACACCCACTTCAGGTCTTACCCAGACAAAAGCAAAATGGATGACCCGTGCAACAGAACCTACCTTTGTCAAGTTCACTATTTTGCTTCACTCAGGCTCCATTTTGCACTCTATCTGCATTTCTTCCTCCCAAAATGGTTATCATTAAAGGAAGGAACGGAGACACCCTTTTCTCTAAGAAATAACCCATTCAGAATACAGAAGCTTTGAACTTGAATTCCCTGTGAGAAGCACTTAAAATCTTGATCTTCTACTTCCCTGATCCATATTTCTCATTGTTAAGAGGATTCTTCTCCATCTCTTAACAAAGTAAGGTGAAATTATGACAAGAAATTTCATGCTTTACTGAATCAGCACTTTGCATTAATATACGCATCAAAGAATTCCAAGCTGAATATAATTCCTTTACAAGCTAGAATTAAAATTAATGAGAAGCCTAACTTTATGCAGACATTGTTAAAATTTAGACATACACTTTTCTACATTAGGAAAACTGTACCATTAACAACTGCACAGAAATCAAGGAATCTAGATGCACTCTTTTTAGTCTCAAGCCCCAAGAGACAGGAGAAACCTGCAGTATTTTCTGAAATCTTACAATTTTTTATTGATTAGCACATTTTTCTTTGAAATCAGTAGGCATATATACTCAACATGCCCTACAGACATTTTACTTATGAACCCAAATAATTTGTGGTGTTTTAATTAAATCTCCTTATGAAAGCATTTCAAATTCCCATTTCTGTTTTTTTCATCTGTAAAAGCTATCACTGTTACCAGAGCATCCTATTTTTCTAAAGCAACTTTCTAGAACGAATTAGTCTTAAGCCTTTTCAGAACAGACACCAAGTATAATCCAAGATATAAAACCCTACCGTGTGTTTTTTCAACAAAATATACAGGGATCTGGCACTGTCTACCTGTAATGCTAGATGAAATTTTGGGACAGCCACAACCTATTTGGTTCAATTTTAGAAATCTTAAATGGAATAATATTTGTCAGCCACAGTAACTGCATTTTATGTGGGTTTTTGTTTGTCATTGTTTGGGTTTGTTGTTTTGGTTGGGTTTTTTTTGTTGGTTTTTTTTTTTTTTTTTTGTTATCAAATAAGATGTATAGCTACTACCCTACTTTCTTCAATAAGGCCCAATCCAAAAACACTGTTGTCAACCAAGGCTCTAGTTCATGTAATGTATTTTGTAGTATGAATTTTGTTGAGAGCAGTAAACCAGACGTTCAACTAGTAAGCAAACACAGCCGTTTACTACCACCACCAGTTAGCAGATGTGCTTCTCTGTTCTTCAGTGAAGATTTTTCACAAAGCAGTTTATCTTCTTGATATAATGACTTGTAACCATTGTATCTGAAGTTCATGAATATTGAGATTACAATTTACTGAATTAAGGAAGGACGATCAACTCTGACTTTTTCTACATCCACAAATTTTACTGAACTCTTCAGTGCTGAGACAAATCTCTTGTCCTTATTGTTCTTTACCATTTTGTCAATTTTTATCATTCATTGTCAGTCCCTGTGACTAACAAGGAATTGTTTCTTCAGGGCATATCATACTGAATTCAGGTCAGAAGTAGTCATACTGTCACAAGATTTTTCCCATAAATTTCACCTAGATGTATTTATAAACAGCTTTTTAAAGCACTGGTGCTAGGGTTCTGAATTGGAAGTAGTTTGTAGCATGACTGGGAGGGCTACAGAGGTGCCTGGCACCAGCTGTCTGCCCTACTCACCTCTGCAAAGTTCCCACCCAGGGAAGGAAGATGGGCTCAGCTGCTCAAGTGGCAGCTGCCTAAACCACTGCAGATTACTGCTCGACTGCCAAGGTAATCTGAAATAGTTGTCAGTTTAACTTGGTCTGCTGGCCCAATACCCATGGTGATTCAGCAGCTGTTACACAGCTATTTTCAAACGAGGGGCAAGACCCGACAGAGGCAAAAAGTCCTGCACAGCTGTCCCAAAGTAAGTCAGCCCCACTTACTAACTTCAGCAGCAAATGGAATACTTTCACAGTTACCTTTATCAATACACTCAATAATCAAGTGAGGTATTTTAGCCATTCTTATATTGAACATAAACTATGCCAGCTTGCGTTATTTCAGTTTCTGCTGCCTGAATCGTGTATTGGAATTTTCTTCTTGTTTGAAGCTTATATTTAAGTTAAACAGTTTATATGTAAATATCTTTCTGCTTGTCCTTTTTCAACTCTGGCTAAATATAAGTACTCTTAAGCGCTGTATTTAAGAACCTCACAAAAATGAATTATCAGTGGGCCAAGGGCCATCTCAAGCATTTTTCTTTGGGGCAAGCTGTCCAGCCTTGCTGATTAAAAAAGATTTATCCTTTACAGGCATTGTTTAATAATCACCTTTAATACTCCTACGCACTGAATACTCCAATGGCCTCAGATCATGAAGCCTATCATCCTCATTCTTTCCAGAGACTACAAAAACCCCCTATTTTTGCCTTCTCTAGCATCATGCAAAACAGCAACAAGGTTATTTCCACCTGGTAATGAGCCTATGCTATACTGAAATGGCTTTTGTTGCCAGCATATTTAATCTTCCTATCCCTATGTGCATATAAGAATTACCTCCAAAACTTCTAGGCAGTAGCAGCTAGAAAGGAGGCTATTTTATTTGTTTTTTCCTCATCTGTGTCTAGTGGGCACACATCTACAAAAAGTTTGAAAGTGCTGTAAGGCTCTGGGTGTGGTTAAAGAGAATTAAGAAAATACTCAGTACAGAATAGAACTGCCCCTTAATCGAACAGCAGATCTACAGCATGCTCAGGACAAAACAGAAGTGCAGGAAGAAGCAGAAACAGCCATCATACAAAACTCCTTTTTGTCAGCTCGTTTTACCTACAAAGGGCTTTTATATCAGAAAGGGAATTGCAAGTTATGTAACACTACTCCTTTTAGTAGATTTGAAAAGATAACATTGAAAAAATTAGAATTCTAGAAGCTTAGAATTTTAATAAAAGAATGTTAACAATCCAGAAAACATTCCTATTAATATATATTTTTAAAAAAAGAGCAAAATCAAGGAGTCATATATCTTAGGCTATGAACAGTCAATCAAGTTCATCTTTTATTTCACTGCCAAGAAAAAAGACCCACTTCTTCCTTTTTAATTCTGGGTTGGGAAGTTCCTTAGCTGGTTATGTGCTGCATTCAGAGTATGACTGTGACAAAATAAAACATGACTTGCATTTAAATACTGTATTGAACAGAAAGCAGTCAAAACACCATTTGAATCATGACTAACATTGGACCAGGGATGATTCACTAGCCTAAACACTCACTCTACATGATGATCATCATCTTGGTTATTCATGGCTAATTGTGTATGCCATCACTGCACATGACTTCTGTTTACTTCCATATTTTTCATAATCTTCCAAGGATTCAATTCCAGAAAGTTCAAACTATTAAAAAAGCCTGAAAGAGGTTTTTATTTTTCAGTTTTAAGTGAAAGCACAAACTAAACCCCAAACCATTTACATTAAATGAGTAAGCTTTAATTTAAAAAATTTTAAAAACATAGTACTTTCCCATATTGTGTGACTTATCAATGTCACCTTCAAGCTTCCCTTCAGCACTTGAAGGAAAGAGCTATTATTTGCCTTGCAGGAAATGCGTCAGAATCTGTTCACACTTTCCTGCGTGAAATTTTTAAATCCAGCAGTGGAGACTTGGTCTTCACCGATATTAACTTAATGTCAGGGCATCTGATTTGCAGTATAGCGTATTTTAAACAGGATTTCATTATATCAATGAAAAAAATAATGAATCATGTTTCAAAAACATAAATAATTCCTCAACTTAAGGAAGACATATATTGAAATCCAACATTACAATTTGGAGACCAAAGGAAATTATTTTAGACATATATATTTCCAATTTATGTTGTATTATTCCATGCTGATGATATACTGTGATGAAACACTGATGACACACAGTGTACTGTCACAACATGTATCAGAACAGAACATTTATCATTACCAAATATATTGTAGAAATGTTTCAGCAAGTACCATGACAGCACTTGAGGGATGATGTTTAGGTGAGTTTGAAGTAATAAATAATTTATAGTATTATATTTAAAAGTTACCATTTCTTACAGGAATTAATCTCCTTGTTACACAAAACAATACTAAGACTGTTCCTTTTTCAGACTTAAAAAGGTACAGGAAGCATTGTCATCACCATAATCACTCCTGTGCTTTTGTTATCCTCTTTCAGAAAGAAGTGGTGAAAGCACCACTGTATCTATTGAATCCTCTAGTATTTAAGCAACTGTGATGAACATTCAGAACATCACAGGAGAAGCATCTAGTATCAGCAATTTACCTTTTGAAACCGAATATTCCAACCAGTTAAATTCCCAATTTATGTTTTAAAATATAACATAATCCAAAACCTCTCCCACTGATGGACAGGAAATTTGTGTTCTAAAAATAATGGCATGCAAAAAAAGGTTTTGAGGGGATTTTTGCTGAAAAGCAGAAATTTAAACTCCATCGGACCTGGTCATCAAACCTTTTTTATGCATCGCTGGAGAAAACAGAACTGAGAAGGAGAAAAAAACCCCATTATCAGTTATTTCATGTCTCATTCAAAAAACACGAGTCTAGTTCCAAGAAACGACTTTCAGTACGTATGTTTGTGCATTTTCAAAGAAATGTTTTTTTTACACAGTATTTAGAAATCTATTAACTTATTTAGAAATAACAAAAAAATATAACTAAATAGTAACAAGAAAGTAGAACATTACAGAGCTTCAACACAATAGCAGAGAGAGGAACCATTTAAAAACTGAGATTGATCTGTATTATGTGACGGATGCATGCACAGTAATTTTACTGAAAGACTTCAAACTAAGAGCTGTACATTTCTAGCTACGCCTCTAAAAGCCATCTTTCACTCTACCACTACCCAAATCAAGGCTCCACCGATCCCTTGAAAAAAACCCTATCAAATCAAAAATGCTCGCTGCAGTTCGTATCCAGGGTCCCCCACCTAAGTCAGAATCTTGACTCGAACAACAAACAGGCTGAAATAATTCGGCGACATAGGCGCCTTCCGAAAATTGCCACACATTTTTGCAAAAGCAAGGCGCGTTCTGCTGGCAATGACCTAATTTACCAGAATGAAAGCTGCGCATCTGACAAAGGGAAAGAAAGGACCCACTGCTTCATACATAATTTATTAAGATTTCCCACAGCATTCAGGTTAAGTCGCGGACCCAAGCATCTCTTTGTGATGTTAAATAAATCTGTAAGAAGTCAGCGGCTCCCCAGGCACGCTGCAGGCTCAGCGCTGCCGGCCAGGCCCGCTCCCCGCTCCCCGCCCGCCCTTCCCGGCGAGGGGACGGACGCGCTGCGGCAGCGCAGCCACAGCCGCCGCCGTGCCTAACAAAGAGAGCGGGGCTGGGGCTGGGGCTGCTGCTGCTGCCACCCGCGGGCTGCGCCTCGCCGCCGCCCCACGGCACCTCTGCACGCCGGGCAGGGGCTGCCCTCCCTCCCTCCCTCCCTCCTTCCTTCCTTCCCTTCCTCCCGCCTCCCCTTCTCCCCGCCCCGGAGCCCGCGCTGCGGCCCGCACCACGGCTCCGCACCACGGAGGCTTTGGGCCCGCGGCCGGCGGGGCGGGCTGGAGCTCGGTGTCTCCCGCGGCGCCTCCCCACCGTGCCCGGCCGCGGGGCTCTCCTCCTCTCCGCGCCGACAGCCCTTTCTCGCAGCCCGGTTTTGTGGCCACAAAGCCGCTTTCTTCTCCCTTCCCGGCGCCGCCGCCGCCGCCTCCCTCTCACAGGAGCAGGGAGCCCAGCCGACCCGCCTCGCCCGCCGCTGCCGCCCGAGCGCGGTGGCCCCCGGGGGTGGAAGCCTCCGCCGCCGCCGCCGCGGCCGCACTCACCCCATGGCCGCGGCCGCCGCTCCTCCATCCCGCCGCCTGCTCCCGGCCCGGCCCGGCCCCGCCCGCCCCCACCGGCTGCCCGCTACTGCCCCGCCGGTCACGTGCTGCCGCCCGGCGCCCCGCCGCAGCCAATGGGGCGGCGCCTCCCGGAGGATGCCCCCGCCCCCTCCGCGGGGAACAGCTGCGCCCCCGCCCCGCCTCACAGCCGCAGCCGGAGCCGCGACGCCGCTAGGCCGGGAGCCCGGGCACGGCCTCCGGGGCAGAGGGGGAGGGGGCGGGGAGAAAGGAGGGGGAGGCAGGGCCGGGCTGCTCCTCCACCGCCCCGAAGGGCCGACCCCTTTCCCGCAACCAGCCGCGGCCGGCGAGGTCCGGATTTGGGGGCCGGGAAGGTAATGGGAAGTAGGGAAGGATGGCTGAGGGGCAGCGCCCCGAGAGGACGCCGTCTCCCTTCCGTTCCACAGCGCTGCCACCGTCCCCCACCGCCCCTGAAAGCCTTAGCCGACGAAAACGCATTGCCACCTACACACGACATAAAGCAGGGAATGTGATCTCTGGTGCTGCAGGCGGGGTTAGGCGGCAGCTGGCGGGGAGGCAGGCAGCAGCTTCGTGTCGGTGCAGAAGCACCCCCAGTTCTACATCCCAGCACCCCCAGTTCTACATCCCAGCACCCCCAGTTCTACATCCCAGCACCCCCAGTTCTACATCCCAGCACCACTGCTCTGCCTGGCCATGGGCAAGAGGGTTAACAGGCTCAAACATCAGCTCATTGGCATCTGCATCACTGAGCTGTGATGACTGTCATCCGTTCTCCTCATAAAAGTAGACAAAGACAGCACCGTGTAAGACTACGGCCCTGGGGATTTGCATAAAGGAAACCCCTTTGTTTATATAGGAAAATCAAGGTTCTAGAATTAAATACAATGATCTGATTTTTCAAGAAAAAGACACTGGTTATTCAAACGACAGCAGCGAGCAAATCCTTCAAGGTTATCTCAGACTGACTTGCAGCTCAGAAAAGTATTTGTTTTCAGATGTTTTCAGATACAATAATTGTCACGGCTACTTGGTAATATAACATCAAATACATTTAAGCTAAGCAAACTAGAACAGTAAGTACCAGTTTTGTGATGGGCTGTAAAAAAAGAAGACAGATGAATAAACAAAGCAATCCATGAAACTGGTTTAGAATCTCCCAAACTGCTTTCTTTCATAGAGTAAGGATGTAAGGAGATAATTAATGAAGGCAACAAAAACACACTACTGAATAGATGGGACAGCAGAAATTAAGATGCATTTCAGCTGTTTGAGTTTGTATTTTCACTTTTTAAAAAGGTTATATAGATAACAGGTACTGTTAGGATGTTTAAAAGAATTCACATCTAATACAAAAGGCAGTCTTGTAGAAACAGCACTATGCTAAATCTTTTTAATCCTCCAGAAGTAGTAGTCAGGAACAAACCTGTGAGCAGTTCCGTTTGTCTCAAATGAATAGTGTGTGTCAAGACATCTGAGAAAGTGCAAAAAAGTTCCTCAGCTGGAGCAAATGAGAGCTCCTCCTTGACATAAGTTATAGTTACATGGTTATACAAATGGACATAAGGGTAGATAGTTCATTAAAACCAAATAGCCTTACATGCCTGAGGAAACTTCATTCTTCCTATGATCTTTTCTTCAATTTGTATGAAGCAAGCAGGCTTGTGATACCTTGTGGTTGGGACCAGATGAAATTAAAGGCACTACAGGCCTGTGTACACATGTGAGCAGCTGCAGCACAGATACTTAAATATTTTTACTGATGACTGTTTTCTCATGGGTCCTCCTCTCCCTATAATATTTCATCAAACGTCTTAATGATTAAGATGTGTAACATTATGTCACCTGCTAACTCCAGCAGGTAATGGACAACATTCTCCCCAGCGTTATCAGTGTGGATAACTACAGAGGTGTTGTCACTTAAGCTGTTGCAGTAAACCATTTTAAACAAAATCTAAGCATGCTGCTGCTCAAGGGTGTTTCAGGTTATATGATTTTTTTGCTGCAAAGCTACTGTTACCTACAGCAAAAACTGACATCCCTGTGTATTTTATCCACTTCTTACTGACCTATTACTGACAATGTGCCACTGTTCCTTCACTCAGAAAAGCAAATCAAAATCCTTCCAGTTGCTACTGTGCATTTCTCTATCCTAAAACAGAATTAGCATTTACATCAGCACAGGCATCTAGTCAAATAAGTCCGGAGATAGCTCAATACCTGTGCTACCATCTGGCAATATGAGTTGTGGCTTACACACCAACCAGGCTGGCCCAGTAATGGTTTTACATCGTGTTTGGAAGTTGCAAGTGCAATGGAGTCTGGAATGACTACTTCAAGCGTGCAACAAAAAAATACCAGAGAACTGATGCCAAAGAACATGCCAGAGAAACTGAAATCCTATGTACTTTACAAAGATAAATTTCCTGTTTCTAAGAGAAAAACTAAGCTTGAGAAGTACCTGTAATTTTCTAGAATCCTAAATGGAATGTCAATGATCAAAGCTATATAATTTATTCAACTGGTTTACACACATCTTATTACATTTTCTGTAACTCTGAAAAACTAACTATAGTTCCCACTCTGTGTAAAGATTCTTGTTAGTTCAAGTACTGGTTAGTCCTCTATAAGGTGGGTAATCACAAGCTGCATAAGTTTAAGTAAAGTCAGCGCTGATGAGTGATCTCAGGCTCTAGTGCCTGAAGTCCCTTATTTACCTGCAGACAAAGCAGAGCATAAGCAGCAGCAAAAAATCTCTAATACATTCTGCCAAGCTGACAGCTGAGTGGGAGGCAGAAAGGTTTCCCTTCCTTGCTCATAGTAATGCCCATTCAGTTATGATTTCATTTAAATGGCAGCTTACTTTTTGTATCTATGTCACATGCACTTGCTGTAAACAAAATCCAGTATTAAGTAAAAATTCACTTTAATAAACAGCATCAGCTGACCTTTATCATACTGTATCTTTCAGTGGTGTTAAAACACTGATATGTAGCCAAACAGGTGAATGGTATTGTGACACACACTTAATTCAAATATGCTTTCTGTGGGCACTACTGCATACTGCTAATAGAACAGACAGCAATGAAACAGTAGTTGAATAGAAAAACATGAAGTTCTCAGGAAAAAAAAAAACAACAGAGATTGAAAAGTCTTGTGTAGACTTACAAAATAACTAACCAAAAATCAACAGTCTGGTAGAAGAAACACGATGGCTTTCTCGTTCTTTGAAAAATACTATGACCAAACCAGATCTAGCAATCCCTCTGTATTATAAGAAAAAGAGAAAACCCAGTCTTTAAAATCTAGTTGCAGAATGAGGTATCAAATCCCAGACACAAAATTCTAGTATTGAAAAATGCCAGGTCACTTTCAGCATTCAAAATACAATTACTTGTATTATTTTGGAAGATGTCTGCAGTCTACCCACCGCAGCATTCTCAAACAGTCAAATGGGCCTTTGGCTCCAGAAAAGGAACTGGCAATATTTTCATAGAACAATTTATGTAATCCATACACTAAGTATTTCCCAAGTTTTTACTGCACTTACAGAAATCCAGTTGAAGACTAAGTAAATTGTCATAACTCTGTTTCCCCCACACTACTAAGAAATGCTAAGCAGCAGCTCTAAGCAGGTTAAGACCCACATTGTTAAAAACATAAAGGACACCCCCCAAAATATTTGCTTCACAAAATGAAGACTACAACAGAAAATGCAAGAGGTTTTCTGTTTTCAGATAACTGGCTTAAAAATGGGACAGTTCCCTGTGCCTTTAAAAATTCACCTTCTACAGCAGTACCTCACTCCCTAGAAGCTTTTTCTATGTAAAGTATTTAAAATTATTGATATTTCATTAATAGTCAGTGTACATGCAGAGTAGTACCTACCTCAGAGACTCCGGGTACAGTCAGTGAAATACTGGATAATGAGTGAAATTCTGTCTCTGTTGCCAGGAATTATGGTTTGAATTATTCGCAAATGTGAAATACAGTGTTGCCAACTTACAAGATCTTCCCTTCAGAACTTCACTTACTAATATAAATTTTATACACTGCCCTACATCAGGCTGCATCTTTTAGAAAGGTAGTAGAAACAGATTTTATTAATAAAATAAAACTTAAAACATTTCACATCTGTTTCACATAGACACAAATTCCATTTTAACACAGGACTTCATGAAATATTTTAGCAGCTGCCATAACCCAAGATTGCTTCTTGCTTTTCAAATTTTTCTTAAAAATAAACCAAGCTGACCATGCTCCCTGCTTCTCATTTCCCAAGAAGTTGTAAAGTTCCTTTCACCCTAGTTACTGCCACACACAGGTTGTGTATCGTTCCCAATGAACCTTGTCATTACCATGTGCCTCGGATCACAGATACTTTGCAAATACACACATCACAAATACTAAACCTGCTCCTATCAGCATTAGCATCAGTGCTTTGACATGGGAAGCTGTATTTCTACTTTGTCCATCAGAATTCCCCAGAAAGATGGCACAGTACTTCCCCATAAAGACAGCCTCCAACTACAAGGATGAAAAAGATCCTCAAGAATTGATTTTTGTGATGATAGAGGAACTAAGGACCAGGCTTCCATGCAGGTGCAGAAAGAATGGAGAAAAGAACCTTCTGACAGTGTTCCTAATACATCACCCAGAACACATGCGGTCAACTCTTCTACACTACTAGTAGTATCATTCCTACAAAAATTAACAGGACATTTCTGTACTGAGAATAGAGGATCAGATTCTTTCAAGATTTTCTATTCCACTAATACACTAAAATGGAACTTTTTTTTTTTCCTCAGAAGACTGTGCTTGCTAAAAGTTCTCAAATTTGGTAAGATTTTTCTATAAGCAATTGAAAAATATGCCTTTCACGGGGATCACTTAACTACTGGAAAGACATGTAATACAAGTTAAGTGAGAAAAGCAGAAAAATAAGTGCTGTTTATTATTTTCATAAGTAAGTCAATAGAAAGCTACTACCTGCTCTTTAAATCTTTTGCTATGTAATGCTCTCCATTGTTTGCCAATTTCTCAGTTTCTTCCAGAAGTACTGTCCTCTCTGGCACACCTCCCACTTATGCTTTCTTTCCTTCCACTTTTCCTATCTGCATGCAGGCTTCTTGATGAACCTTAAAGAAATGAAGATTCTGGGAGAAGGACTGCATCTTTCCTCACATCTGTTAGATCTGGTAGGGAGCCATGGCCCAATCTGTAACATTAGTCATGTATGTTCTAAATAAGAGTACAACAACAAAATGAAGAGAGTTTGCACAGCAAAACCCTAATCCTAAACTTCACCATCGTTTTCCTGATCCTTCTATCTCAGCTATCTAATAATACCCCACCTGACAAAACTTTGTGTCACATTACCTACAGGTTTCCTCAGTCTCTAATTAGGAACATCACAGCATACTGCTCTTTGCTGCAGTCTTTCCAGGCTTGTTATGTAGCTTACTGTATCTGTGTACTGTAACTACCACTTATTTCAGCCACGCCTTGTGTCTTCTTTCCTTTGTAACCAGCTGCACATTTTATTTTCAGCTTTCCTTTTAATAACTGTTCTTTTCCACTTTCTCCTAGTACTATGGCAAAACACGACAGTTGTTAGGCCCCATTTCTGTGAAATTTAATTTAGAGCACAAATCTTTATCAGGAAGTTTCAACAAGCTGGTTTGCTACATAATCTGGGCATCACCTGTGGATGGAAGTGAGAAAGTACCAAGTCAAGGCAATGTTGAGCAGTAACTCAGATGACAGGCAACAGAGAAGTTGGATACATACCTACATTAGCTCTTGCTTTCCCCAGCTAACTGCAGATAGCTTAATCTTATCCAACATTAACATTAACCAGCATTAATTTGCATTAAAATCTGCATTAATTTTCACAGAGATTTCTCGTTTTTAAATGGTAAAACAGGCCTATCCAGAAAACTGTTGCAACAATGTAAAAGGAAAATTAAGCTAAAGAGGCAGAAAACAGAAATGGGCGGTGCTCATTCAACTCACTGAAGCAGAAATTTTTTGCAGAAATTGTAAAACCAACTTTAAAGCTGTGAGCTAGAAAACTTATCAGCTGTCTATACTGTGCAAAAAAGAAGTTCACATTGACCAGAAAAACTAAAAAGGTGACTTTCAGGTGTAGTTTAGTATACTCCACTGACTAATGAATGTGCCTACCCACTCATTCCAAACCTCCAGCAAATGAAAACATTATTCAGCACTTTTGGAAACCTGCAATTGCATCTTTTAATCCATCTTTAATCTGATTTCAATTATCTGTTAACAGTATTTAAGGCTGAACAATTGTAGTGCTGAACATCTTCCATGTAAAAGCCCTTGTCTTTTATATGGAAATACTCAGGGATTCCTTGGGGAATTTTTTTCAGGGAAAAAGCTCTTCTTAGAGGACTTTGTTTTATTACTTCTTTGTTGAAGAAGATGATCTTCTTTTCCACATCTGGGTCATAGGGTAGCAGATACTAGATGGTCAGAAGAAGATCAAGAATTTTATGTTATCCAGTGTTGGAGAGTGCCAGGCTCTGGGCCTGCCTGGTGTCCACTATCTGTTGTAATTGAAACACTTTGTCTTAAAATGCTTTGTCCTTAGCTGTCACACAGCTCTTAGCTCTACCTTTTTACCCAGGGCTGCACATCCATCAGCTGCTCAGAAACTGATTAAGGGTCAGACTTAGTAGAAAAAACTGAGAACATACCTACAATACTTCCAGTGGCCTGAATTTCAAGAAAAAGTCCTATTTTGCTGCTTTTTAATATTTAGCATGAACCCTAAGAAGATGCAGTATTCACATGTGTACATAACAAATGGACGACTGGACATGTAAATGGATGGTAAGACTGAGTTCCTTGTTACAATCACTGGCAGAGGCCACTGCTAAAAAATGGATGCCACACGGTTATATAAGCTTTATGGTGAACCCAGGAGCCTCTCAGAACTCCACAGCACTTCTGACAAAGGGAAGCTCTATTAGTTCAGTGGAGTGTTTACCTTTTCCTTACCATCTTTTCAGTTTTCCCTTTGTTTGGTTTGAATAAGCTGTTTCTAATGCAGAAGTTAATTTCTTATAAGCATTCTGATACTGTAGTAGTAATAAATCTGTTAAAAATCTATTTATCTAAATGTCATCAACATAGTTTTTTTGCCCAGGACACGGAAAAGGGGGGGAAGGTCAATTTCTGTGGAAACCTGTAAACAAAGACCTTTTACAAAAAGGTAAGTTAACCACCACCGTTCTCTAATTCTGTTAAAAAAAAAAAGAGTTCTTACTATATGCAAGTTTCTTAAAGCCCACTGCATTAAGAAAGGTTGTATTATCGTCTAGGAACACAAAGGTCTTGCTAAGCAGTGACTCTGAGGTCTCTCACCATAATTATAATCTTTTAAGCACTTAAATTGAGGTCTTAGCCTCAGAGGCTCTTAGCTAGAACATGACAACCATACCAAATCTATCTAGAAAAAATATCCTTTACAAGATAAAATACTGAGAAGGAATCTGAGGATACATACACCTTGCTTAAATATGCCAGAAAATTCCACATTTCAGTACATACCAGCAATTATGAAGAAGTCAAAGAAGGACCACAAAAAAATGTCTCATTTTCTTAAGGAAGATTTATGCTGTATGGTTTAAGTACAAATTAGCCGTCTTAGCAAAACATGGGCTGTTCTTCATTACTGTAGATTGAAAATATTCCCAATTTGTCACAAGTTTAAAAGAGATCCATCAGCTGGAACTTGGACAAACTGGATCTGAACTAACACTGGCGCGGTCAATCAAGTCACTAAGCTCAGCAGGAACTAAGCCCACAAGGTGAGGAAAGATACTTCTTTAAGAAATGTGGAATTTAGGGTTCTGCAGCTTCTAATGTAAGGATCACACTACTGAACAGAGCTAGGATCCATTCTGGGCTTGAAATGCATGAAAAGTTCACAATGACATTGAGCCTGCAAGAATGTAATTCTTGGCAATATGCATACACTCATAATGTGTTGCAACAATTATAATAAAGTCTCACACTAATGAGATTTAGCTGCTTGCTAAAGGTTAAAGGTTTGGAATTAAAGTCTTCCAGCTCCTTCTTAAGATCAAAGCAGAACTTTACCATTATTTGATTTCTGTGTATGCAGAGCTGCTGTGGAACAGGTAGTACCTCCTAAAGAATGGACTTGTGCTCACAACCCCCAAGGGCAACAGGCCAGCATGTAGTGTTCCTGCTTACAGACACATTAAACACCTGGCATAATGATTCATGTCAAATTTTCAGGTTAGCTTTTGTTTCAGAAAAGTTCTTGTTCTCTTCGGCTTATTTATTCACCATAAAAATGCTTCTTTAGATCTCACTCCCTTAGGGAATTTTCTGTTGCAGAAACCAAGGCACTGGTGGCATTTGTTGTACTAAATTTCATTTTTTCTTGTCTTTTGGCACACAGTTTAGTGGGTTTACTGAAAGCTAAAAATCCACCACCTCTTTTCAAAATATGCAGTTTTACATTGCTGGTGGGGTGGCTGCTAGAAGTTATGCTTTTCTTTCGGGTTTTTGAATGAATGTAATTTTCAAATCTTAACTTCTGTAACTCTGCTGAGGCTGAAAAAAGACTTCTTTCTTTCATTGGTTTGAGGATTGTTTCTAGAAAAAACTAAGGAGTCTATAATATCTTAAGATATTTTTTCCTAATACTGAAGGTATAGCTTACCAAATAGTAAGGAACAAAAATTCAAGTGTAAGATGCCCTGTCCAGCATTCAAGAAGCATGAATACTTTTTGAAATTAATCTATCTCCTCAATAGAAAAGGAATGCAAAAATGGAAATACTCAATGCATCTCTAGGCAAGCTGCTTCTGGTACCAAGATCTGTACATGCAGCAACAGTGCTTTATGATCCACACAAGAAACTGGCCTTTCTCTGGGTTGTTATTCCTCATGGAAATAAACACACAACTTCCAAGTATCAAAACCAAGATCTGAGACAGCTGCTACTCAGAACTTATCACTACCCAAAAGTACTTCAGGAAAGTACCAAGAAAAAAGCAGCAGAGTCAGAAGAGGGCTGACAGCCATGTCCAGAACAAAAAACTATCAGTGAAGGAACAGATAAGAAAAAATGAACTTAAGTTTGCCAAAAACTGGGAAGCCAAAAGTGTTACGAATTTCTTCATCTGGATAGAGTGCATATTTCAGTGCCAGCTTTCCTTCCCCAGCTTGGCCATCAGCTACTCAAATATGACAAATATCGAAGTTGCATGCATTAAATTTTATAACAGTACATGATACAACTGCATGATTAAAGTGCAGCTCTGCTGAAACACTTAGATTGTGGTACAGTTTTAAAAACTATCACTAAGAGGAAAAACATCTTACTGATTACAGATGCATTTTGCATCTCAGATTCCAATCCCTACAGGCATGGGAACAGAAAACTTCAAATAATCACAGCCATGTTTAGAAAAACCCTCTACCACTAAGTGTACTACAAGAAAATACTTTTTTTTTTTTTTTCTTTTTTTTCTGCTAACACATAATCCCTATACTTCAAAATTATATTAAATAATGTCTTTTCAAAGAACTCTCAAGGCAAGTCATCTAGGACACCAGCCCTACCTACATGAGATTTAGGGAAAACCGTATTTGGTACAGATCTTCCTCATCAGCACAGATTTGTATTTCATTGATCAATTAACTCTTTTCTAATGGTTTAGTTTTCAACCAAGTACTGAATCCTTTATTAAAAAATAACTTGTGTTGCTCCAATGTCAAAACTCAAACCATTCAAGTTTAAAATGTGCCTGGCACTGAGAGATCCTGAGTAAACTCTGGCAAACTTAATACATTGTTTCTACCCAAATAAAAATTCCAAAGAAAGTAGGCAAACTTGGTGCCCAGAAATCAAGATAAAATAAGATTCCAAGAATTTTAAGCATTTCCCACAACATTGAAGGAGCTCATATTGTAAGGCTAAATACCCCAGGTGGCAGGAGAAAGACTGAAACCGTCACAGTGAGTGTTACTTGTTTTGACAATGAAGAAACAACAGAAGAGATGCCAAGTCATTGGCTAAATCCCTTTTGTCTCACGAACGAGAAAATCAAAATCCTTCTACAGATACACAATTGACAGTAATCAAAATTCCTTTATTTATAATTTTGGATGAACAGTTCCCCAGTCTCACTTCTTACTCTTTCTGCTTTCTGCCAAATTTTTGCTACACATTGTGACCAGACAAGTCTTACCACTTGGAAATTTCATGCTACATTCATGTCATGGCACTTATCCATCTTGTGATCAAACACACAAGTAACCAAATTTATATGGATGAGTGACTTGACTGGAACTGTTCTTGTGTGCCCAGGTGTGTACCTCTGAAGGGTACACCAGTCATGAAGCATGACCACTCCATCAAGTCCAAGAACTTCTATGAATGGCTGTATTGAAGTGACTTCACTGAAAACAAGTTAGCTACAAAAGCATGGGCTTGCTGGATTATAACTTGCTGATTATTACCCTGATGTTAGTGTTAATTACTCTTCCTTTACCAAAGAATGCTGCACGTGCTAATAGCGAGCATCATGAAAACCTTATTCCACAGTTTAAATGTTTGGTAACCTTCTACACCACAGGCTATGAGCACTGTAATTGCTTCAGTACAAGGAATCACATCTTTTTTTTACAGTTTGCAGAACACAGAGCAATTCTTATGCTTACAGGCCTTCTAGAGACTTCTGCTATATAATTACATAACAACTTGGGAAATGCAGAATATAAGCAAGAATGATCAACCAATGCTTACAAATTACACAATAAAATTAAAAGAACATGAATGAAAGCAAATAGACAATTCTTCTTTAAGCATCAAACTAGATGGCACACCACCCAGAAGAACAATTATTTGGCTCTGTAAGGAACTCCATTGCTTCTAAGTCACAAGTCAGAAAATTTTCAAGCAATAAACTTCAATGGAGCAAGTAACAAATTCATATGTTCCTACGTTACTTTCAGAGCAGCTGACTTTAAAGACAAGAATTACTACATTGGCAGAGAGGAAACCTAAAACTAAGCCCTGGTAAACCCAGTATGTTTAAGGCAGACATTCTCCTATTATTCTGTGAACAAGTTAAGATATTCTAAAACATGTGAGACTTCTAAAATATAAAACAGTGAATTATAGCCAGGTTGTGTCATTACAACCAGTTTCAGGTCTTCCTGCATGCATAACAGACTGTCACATGGACTCTTCAATACCTTTACATCCTTCAAGGCACTGTTTGACTCTCGAAAAAAGATCTGGACATCTTGCTCACAAGTGAAATTGAGAGAGAGATTTGGAACAGTACAAAGACAGTCATGTATGGACAACTGCTTTTTCACGCAAGTAAAGCAATACACAAATCCACAGGTATTAGAGGAAGAAAAAGTCTATTTCTTGATTCATTTAATTCTTTTCAACTTCCAGAATTTGAAATATTTTTCTTTAAAAAAAAGCATTATGAATCAAGTCTAGTTTGCAAGGTTTTAACAATGACATTTAGACATTTAATCAGCAAGCCATCACTTGGACTGGCATCTAAACCTTTTGCCAGAGACCTAATTCCATGCCAGTTAAAAAATCCTATTAGTCTTTTATCAACTAACAAGAAGTCTCGTAATATTCTGGTTAACTGATTGCACCAGCACAACACCACAGCAGTGCAGTGAGTGTAACTGAAGGCAAGGACAGAGACTTACAGTGTACATATGTTAACCTAGCAAGCATTTTTAAAGACAAAAATATAATAACCACATTTGTCTGTGAACTGGTACTCGAGACATACCCTCTGCTTCCTGGCATGCAACTGTAATGACATCCCAGTGATCCCAGTGAGGAAAAAAAAAAAAAAAAAAAAAAAAAAAAAAAAGAAAAAAAGATCTGATCAAATCAATGTTCAATGAATCAACTGTTCAATTAATTCCAAGTTGACTTCTGGTCTTAAACCTTTCTGGAGCTCATTCTGAACCATATTCAGAGATTTACACATGTGTATTAAGTAGTATTACTGCATAGTGACATTTCTATCCTGAGTCTATACAGAATTTGAAAAAAGCCAAGTATCTACAGAAATACATGTAAGGAAAAAAAAACCAAACCAAAACAAAAAAACTTCCATTTGGAACCAAAGAGGAAAAAAACCCAAACACATTAGCTAATGTTCCTTTTCATCTTGCCTTTCAATTCAGATCTGGCATTTGCTCTGAAAGAACAACAAAATTCAAAATGTAGAAAACTGCTACAGCAAATGGCGGTAACTGTGGGGTTTTTGCTTGCTCTTGTGGAAACAGGCATTTTACAGAACCTTGAGTCACTACTCCACTTGACTGGCCTAAAATTAGAGCCCTATACAATGAAAGATCTGTAGTTAAACAATTTGAGCACCAGGAATAAAATCCCAAGAGTCATTCTGCTGAACTAGAGGGGAGGAGGAAGATGAGTACCAAAAAGGATAAAGATTCATAAGGGAATTGGGAAGTATCCAGAGTCGTGCGTAACCCTGATGTTCATGAAATCTCATGTTATAAAAAAAATAGATCAGTTTAGCTTTGTGTTAAAATGTGTATGGACAATGTGGAAGGAACATGGTCATACATTAGATCCCACTGACCTCAGAATATCATGTATCCCAGCACTGCCTGCTGGCAGTACCTGCTGGGCAGCAGTAAATGCCAAATACAGTGTTGACATTACTTGTACCAAAGCTTTTGCTGCTGACAAGGTAACTTTTGATGCCAAAACTAAGTTAGTAAGTAAATTCCGACACAATCAGCATATTTTCGGTTGGTGTAGAGCACTTCCTAACAGCCATCAATTCTACCCAAATTTCACTATATCCACGCCTTTAATGACTAATATGCAGTAATCAAGAAGATTTTACATGAGCCCTTGGATTATAAGTTTGCCAAGAAACAGCTTAGAAAGAGTAGAGGACTTGAAAGTAGGTCTTTCTGAACAGAAAACACAGAATTTGCAAACAATCTCAGTAAGACAAGGCAGGCATTTAGCTCCACAAATCCCATTATTCAACTAAAAAATATAGTTTAATTCTAAAAAACCCACAATCCTATCAATAAAACAAGACCCAGAAGAAAAAACAACACAAAACAGCCAAACCCAAAGAAAAAGGTTCTGGCTTCAAAACAACTTCAGTCTTGTATCCCTTCTACTATAACAAAAGAAATACAGCTAGTTAGTCCTTTATAACCTATATGCTTTGCACATCATAAATGGAAATTTTCTACTTGAAAGCACCTAAACACAACAATTCTTCCTTGGGGCAAGCATTATTGGCACTGGAAGGACATTAGAACAGGACTGACAAAATAAGAACTTATTTCAGAATCACAGAGCTGTAAGTAGTTTGACTTGGAAGAGACCTTTAAAAATCATCTAGTCCAAATCTCCCTGCAGTGAGCAGAGACATCTTCAACTCCAACAGGCTGCTCAGAGCCCTGTCCAACCAGACATTGAATGTTTCCAGGGATGGAGCTACTGACATGTCTCTGGGCAACCTGCTTCAGGGTTTCACCATCCAAAGGGTAAAAATCTTCTTCCTTATATCTAGTCTAAATGTATCCTCTTTTACTTTAAAACCATTTCCCCTTGTCCTACAGCAACAAACGCTGCTACAAACTGCCTCATCTTTCTTCTAGCCCCACTTTAAGTATAGGAAGAATGCTAATAAGGTCTCCCATGAGCCTTCTCCAGGTTGAACAAGCCCAACTTTCTTAGCCTATTTTCATAGGAAAGATGCTCCAGGCCTCTAATCACCTTCATAGCCCTCCTCTAGACTCACTCAACAGCTCCATGTCCTTACGTTGGGTACCCCAGACACAGTACTCCAGGTGGGGTATCACAAGAGTAGTGTATCACCTCCCTTGACATGCTGGCCTGCTTCTGATGCAGCCTAGGGTACAGCTGGCCTACAGTGGCTGCAAGCACAAATTTGATGGCTCATGTTCAGCTTTTCATACACCAGCACCTCCAAGTCCTTGTTTGCAGGGCTGCTCTTCCCCCAGCCTGTGTTGCTCCCGAGGACTGCCTCAATCCAGCTACAGAACCTTGCATTTAGCTTTGTTGAACCTCATTAGTTTCCCACTGGCCCACTTCTCAAGCTTGTCCTGGTCCCTCTGGACGGCATTCCATCCCTCAGGTTTGCCAAACAAACCACTCAGCTTGGTGATACCCAATCCCACTGTCTATGTCATTGATAAATACATTAAACAACACTGATCTCTGTATGGACCCCAGAAGGGACACCACTTTGGTCCTGAAACAAACCCCAGAGGGATACCACCTGTCACCCACATCCATCTGGACTTCTGACTTTGTATTGAAAATGAAGACCCTGCCTATCTATTTGAAGCATAAATTGCATTTAATGAATTTAATTGCATTTAATAGAATTTAGTGAATTACTAAATCGCAAAAATATAAAATATGTTTCCACTGAAATAACCAGGTTACGAAATTCTACTAAAATTTAAAACTAGGCATTGCATTAGCTACAAGAAAGGTATTTTCCATTAAGTAGGCAAGAGGAGTGTGAAGGTGACCCACTCCCTTAGGCCCTTGGAAGGCATTAAGCAGACTTCTGATGTTTCAAAGCTTTGGGAACTAGAAGTCAGCATTTAATTGCATGGAAAAATTCACAAAGGAAGGCATGTTGAATTTTTGTTTTTAAGAACAAGCTTCTAGAATTCCAGATTTCAACCAAACAGAATTTAATTTTAATGAATACTAAAGAACATGACCAATCACCAAGACCAATGTGCATACCAAAAGACTTTGCCACAAGAAAAAATAATCTCAGTATATATTTTAAATATACCTCATATTAGGATAGTGTTTTGAAAGTAAGTAACCACAGAAGAAAGATATTTAATCTAAGTTGCACAAACCTGGACAGTAGTAATATTAGACTCAGATGTCAGCAACTTGAGGCAAAGTGCAAGTTCTTTGTGAGAGTGACAATTGAATTTAAATCTACGATGACAGCACTACAATGACCTCCCCCAAGAGGAACAACTAAGGAACTCAGTATCTTTATTCAGATGCTGTACACAAAATAGAGCTTAGATTATAAACTTGTTAATCAAACTATTTTGCGCCAATTTCAAAAGGAATGTTGTCTTGTTTAATGAATCCCAGCCCATTCCAAAGGGGAATACATACATACATACATACACAAAGCAACTGAAGTAACTGTTGCTCACCAAAATGACAATGAAAACTGCTGCAGATAAAAAACAAACAAAAACTAATCCCAACCCACCACCCCAGAAGCCCCCCCAAACAAATATACAAAACAACAACCCCAAACTGTTGCACTAATATCCTCTTCAGCTGGCTCAAGCCAGCAAGAAATGGAACACATTACTAAAATAAATCAAAGATAAACCAGTCATTTTTTACCCCCTTTAAAAAAAAAATACAGAAACACTTTAAATGTTTAAATTATTTCTGATAATCCTGATGTTTCAATGTTTGCATTATCATTCAAATAAAACCAAAAGCTTTTATTATATCACCCTGTTAGAGGAAGCCTTGACTATTAAAGCACCTATTAGGATAACAAATAAATTGATTGCTTCTTCTACAACATTAACACATTTCCTCAAATTCTTATACCACAACACCAGGAAAAGCTTAGTTCCTGGTTACTACATTCCCGGACAGTACTGTTATCACACCTGAAATAACTACACAATTAGGAACTAAGTCTAATATCTGAATTATTGAATTCCAATGCCAATAAGTAGGCATCAACATGGTAAATTTACTTCCCAAAAGATCTTTCATATGGTTTCAGACATACCCAAGGAAAGGTACCTTAATGTTAACTACATGGTAGGGCTTCCTAGAATGTGTTTTAACATATAATTAGTTTGCATATTAAAAACAGTACACACAATCTATGAAAAAATATTATCCCATTTCTTATTAATAGCACAGTACTTTCCATTTTTACCACATTTGAACTTAATTTCTTGCTGACACAACCAGAACATTCATCTCCATCACACTACTACTTACCTTTCCATATTCTGAAAAATCAGGTAAGAAAAATACCCCTGCATAACAACCTCCCCACCCCCAAAGCAACAACAAAAAAGCAATAGCCAAGCAACCAAACAAATCACACATCAGGAGATAAATTAAAATAAGGAGGAAGAATCCACTTCAGCATATACTGTGACAGCTGTTCTATCCTGACACACTTCTCCAAGTATTCAAATAAATTTCATTAGACAAAAGTCACCCTGCTACCTAAACAACTCGATTAGCTTAGAGCAAAGAGCAATGAGACAAAGTAGGAGTGTTGCAGTAATATAAAAATTTCTGCATAAAATTCATGTGTAAAGTAGAATTTTTAACACTATTATGCAAGAAAAATGGTTGCTTAGTTCTGAAGAGATTCCTAGCTGAAGTGCTTTGAATGGAAGAACAGTGGCAGTGGGATCACCACGACAGGGGTTTCAAGGAAGAGAAAAAGCTCATGGGATCCTGAGAACCTTTCTCCTTTAATAAAAGGACAGCCAACTCACACAGTTTATGCTGTCATGATTTCTTTTCACTCGTCACACAACAATGAGAAGTCCTGCTTTCCTTCCTCTTCTCTCCACATACCAGTTACTACAAAAAGGCCAATCTACCAACAGCCCAATTCAGTTTTGTGAAACTCGGCACCTTCCAGAATCTGTTTAAAGGAACCAACACTCATATCATTAATTGCACAAAGAAGGAAGCTTTTTATTGATACCTGATTTCCATTTAAAAAATACATAATTTTAACCCAAACTATTCAATCTATGCATGAAAATCTAAGCCGTAAGTGATGCCTTACTGTGTCACCCATTCTATTACAAGATAAGAATAAGAAGTTCATCAAAAAAATTTCAGTATTGAGAAGCATCATTATACTATTACACAAAAGTCTGAATTATTTTTATTTTGATCTTCTCCAATAGAAATTAGCATTCTATCAATTTGTGGTTAAAATGTAACGCTGAAGAGTAACACTGAGTTTATGAAAGACAACTCAAAAATTATAGTGACCTCCAAATGTCAACATTTTAGTCCACTATTTCCATAGAGAAATCAAATTACTTGTGCTCAAATACAAATTAGCAAATTAGCATTTGCCAATTCAAAATATATGCTTGTCTTCTGGATTTTATTTCTCACTTTCTGGAAACCCACGTGGAAGTAACTGCAAAAAAGAATTCCCTCCGATCTCGAAATTCCATCATGTTTAAAAGAAAAAAAATTCTCATTTTCACTAGTAGTGACTAACATTACAGCAATGATCCTGTAACAAGGACAAAAATGAATGCACTGACAGGACCCAACTCATCTTTGGTAGTCAATTCAAATCAGTGTACACCAGTAGCTAGTCATGGTCACAAAGCTAGTAGCATCAGAGGTAGTTCCAGCAGCACTTGGGGATAACAAAACAGAAATTTTTTTTTTTCTAATCATTTTTTGCCACCCAGCTACCTGCTTCTTCCATAACCTCCACTGAAACATAACATCCCTGCTGAATACAGACCTCCAGTATTTTGCACAGACGGTTATTGCCTAGGAGCTGTAACAGATAAAAACTTTTAATTCAAGCTTAATGGCAACTGCCCAACACCCCAAGTTCTACAACTGCACAGCATAACTTGCCATTGAAATCACTACTACAGGTGATTTCAACACTGTTTTAATAAACCAATTCTTGCAGTCATAGTTCAAGTGTTGGAGGATCAAATTCCCAACAGTGTGGGGTATTAAATTTTAAAACATTAGCTGGGTTTGTGAACCTGAAGAAGTAAAAGCTAAGACTATAAAGTAGAAGCGGTTTTTGCTTTACCAGTACGGGTAACAGATGATGAAAATAATATGATAACATTATAATAACAGCAAAGTAGAAATCCATTTAAAGATGGGTTACAGCTACCAGATTCCACTTCCCAGATGAGTCCATATACATTCATTTAGTACAGTCATAATGCAATGCATTTTTTAACTTAAAATGGAGATTTTACAAGTTGAATACTACACAACAACCTAGAACATGTGGGCTTTTACTCAAGGAAAGGATTTTCAGTGTCTAGCAAAAAAAAAAGTCAAGGCAAATAAAAAACTTTTTCTTGATCATTACACAATTAAGTTCTATTGTTAACTGTGCTATTTTGCTTTAAATACAATCATAGAAGGATATAGCTCCCCTACTCTAGCTGTTATTTTGAACTAAGATGATTCTAGAAATAATTTAAAAGTCTTTATTGGAAGTATAAATACACACACATACATGTATTTTTGAAATATGGTACATTAAAGACAAAATGCAGGTGTTCGATGGGGCCAACAGCTATAAGTTTAGTGCTAATACAGACCAAATGGAGTATCAGAAATTGTCTGCATACAGCAGCACAGCACACTGTTGATAGTATTCACTGTACATTCTACAGAAACTGAGTTGGCATGTTAGTTACTTGACAAACATTTTGTGGAACAGACACCTAGGTACCAAAACATGACATAATGAAGTATGGATTTCACTGCATGAAAAAAAAGACACATGGAAAACCATGTTCATATGCTCAGTACTGTTTCCTATTGCATTATTTAGAAACAAAAAAATATTTCATCAACAATATCACCATCTGGATTTCTACAGGTTTTGTTTGTTGCTGGGTGTTGTGGTTTTTTTTTTCCAAACCTAAAGCATCCAGGGAGAGAGCAAGTATTTGTATCGGTTCTTATCATTGGGTAGAACTGTTCCATAAATAGTTTTTACCACAAGTAAAGGAAGTAAGACATTAAGGAAGTTGAAGCTGAAGCATAACAATGATCTCACAACACTCACTTTAGGACTAATACTCCTTGAGTGCTTAGGACTGGATAAGCTCATCTAAGATACAATTTTTTTTTCAAACCCAGTTAAAAAATACAAGGTTACAACACTTGAATATGAAAAGGGTTCAGTCTTTCTGCATTTCAATTAGTGTTCTAATCTTTTTTAACTCTTGTCATAGCCTTAACTTACCAAAATGTTAGCAGTATTCCTGAAGCAAAGCTTTCAAATCTGTGATTCTCCACTGGTACACAGAAAAAGCTCCTCTTGAACTAGTAGCTGGTAGAAGCAAGTACATGCAAGCAGTTTCTGCAGAACATTGTTTTATTTTTCAGAAAATTTAAAGCTTTTATGACAACTTTACTGAAAAGCTTTTCCTGCCAGTTTTACAAGCCGCTACCATCACATACTGGGGAGGGCAGCAGATAAACAAGTCAATTAGCACACTTGCATCTTCACTTCTTCATTACCATGCAGTTACTTAATAAAGCTGACATTTACACAGATTAGAACTATTTTGCTCTACCTTCAGACACTCGTGAACCTATGAATGGCTTCCGAGACTAGAGTTATTTCAGAAACTGAGGCTGTAGTCACAGTCAATTGCACAGATCCACCCATCATTACAAGAGGTCAGAGAGGACAAGTAACAGAAGAAATAAGCCCTGTGAATAGTTTTGAAGTTAAAGACTCACCTAACAGTTAAGGTTTTTGCAGGTCAAGGACTTCAAATATTTTTTTCATATAAGAGGGCAGCTGAGCTAGCTCCTCCTAAGACACAGTCGCTAGTGACCAAATTACCTTCATATCTCACTAGAATTTCCAGTGTCGAATATTTGAATGCTTCTTGGCAGATCTTGAAGAACACACCACTAAATGAAGTGAATTAAAACCAAAAAAACACCGAAACAAAACACGCAGACAAACACCCCCACACTACAGGCTTTGAGTAACACCCAGGAGATCAGGCTCCCTCCGCCGGGGCGGCAGCACCTACGGGACTCCCTTCAGTCCTCTCCCAACCTGGCCACCCCCGCGGACGGGCCGCAGGCGACCAGAGGCAGGGGCGGGCTGCTTCGGGGAAACGAGCACGCACAAAAGCCTCTGCCAGACGGCTGCCTGGCTCAGGTCCCCCCCCCGAGGGCTGCCGGAGAAAGCGGCGGCCGAGGGCCCGGTGAAACGGGGCCCCAAGGTCCGTCGGGGCGGGCGCTCCGGCCGACGGGCACTCACTCACCTGTCTGCCTTCCTCCAGCAGCTCCCGCCGCTGCCGCCACCGGCGCGGCCCCGCGGAGCCGACAGCTGCGCCTCCTCCCGCGGGCGGCGTGAAGGGCGCGCATCCGGAACAGCCGCTCTCCCTCCTCACCGGCGAGGGACGGTCCCTGCCCCGTCTCCCCAGCTCCTCATCCCCGCGACGGACTACCGGGGCAGCCCTAGTCTCCTCCCCGGCTCCTGCGCGGGCCAAGCCTCTTCCCGGCAGCCGCCTCGCTCGGGCTCACCTCAGCCGCGGCGCCGGAGCCCTCTGACCGCCAGTCCGCCACCCCAACCGCCGCCCTCACCCCCTTGGCTGGTCTGATCTCCCCGACGCCATCTTGCCCGGGGGGTGGTGGTGGTGGTGTTGGTGAAGAGCGCACGCAGGCGCAGCGGAGGCCATCCCGGCCGCGGCTGCGGCAGCGCCCATGCGCAGAGGCGGGAGTTCCGCTGCCTTTTTCCTGTGGCGCTCAGCGGCCCCGGGGAGTCGGGAGTCCCACGGGGGTCCCGACCCTCGGCGCCCTATGGCCGGCGCGGGTGAGTCGCGCTCACTCCCCGCTGACGGCGGCATCCGCTGCCTCCGAGGGTTCGGCTGCGGGGCCGGGGTCTTGCCCTCGCACAGGAGCCTGGAAGTGGCCGACATGGTATGGGCCAGGCGGTGAGAGCATGAAGCAGCGCTGGAGGGGTTGCCCCAAAACAGAGCTCCTTCCTCAAGGGTGGGTGGCTCGGCTGTGGGCGACCGGGCGGAGGAGAGACTGGCTAGAAACGCCACTCGCCCTGGCAGAAAGCTCCATGTGCCCGCGTTTAGCCATAAAGGAAAATGTGGGATCTCACCCCGTTCTGCGTCTGTTTCTTGGGCCCCTCACTCAGCAGTCAGTCAGTCGGGCAGCTTCCCTTTGCAGAAGTCACTCTTCCCCGCCAGGCTGTGTTTGTCACCTCGGCTATATGTGGTTTGGCTTCACAGTGAGAGAGGTCAGTCTGTCTGGGGGTCACTTTCCCCAAGGTGGGCTCTGGCATTCCCTGGGTTGGAAGAGATACTTTGGTGGCCAGCTCCAAACCGTAAGGGTGAGTTGTACAGCATGACCAATAGCTCTGCAGTTTCATAGCCCAGGTCCTTCATCACTTGCTCCACTTAGGATGCAATAGGCTTGTACACCCTGTATTTCACTTGCCTCTTTTGGCTTGTATTTCTGATAAAGTTACTTAAAAGTTGACACAGTTCCTCTGGCTTCCCCAGTGTGAAGCAGGGCCTGATTATAAGAAAGATGTAGAGACTTTTTACCTAGGCCTGTAGAGACAGGATGGGGGGGCATCAGTTTTCAACTGAAAGAGGGTAGTTTCAGACTGGAAATATGGGAGACATCTTTTGTGATGAGGTTGGTGAGACACTGGCACAGGTCACTGAGAGACACTGTGGATGCCCCCTCCCTGGACATGTTTAGGGCCAGGGTGGGTAGGGCTTTCAGCAACCTGGTCTAGTGAAAGGCTTTTTTGCCTATGGTAGAGGAGTTGGAGTGGATAATCTTTAAATATCTCTCTCGACCCATATTGTTCCATGATTCTATGATTGATTTTTGTGTCAGGTGGAGAGTTGTAATAATAAAAGCAACTAATGTTGAAAGCAATTAATCTTCAGTGCATCTCATTCAAAAAGACCGAAAAAAAAATTATATGAGGTAGCATCTCTTTATTTATATTTTAATATTCAGAATTTCCTGTTGAAGAAATCATAAGCCAAATCAAAATAACTTAAAATATCACTAGTCATATACCATTTGCAGTTTTGTCCTTCCTTCAGGTAATAAAGTGAACATACACATTTGACTATGAGCGGCACCTTTGTGCTGCAATCATCTGCCCTTACATTTTGAGCCTTACCACCTCAGAGGTATGCTGAGAGTATTTCAAGCAGCAGCTGCAGTACCTTTATAACTGTAGCTCCTTCCTGGCCCCTGTGACTGCACACCAGCTGCACTGCTGGGAAAGAAGGAAACTTTGGCTTGCGCACCATCTGCCTTGATGAAAGGCTGAGCAAGTCACTGTATCGGCCCCTAGAGCTAATCTGCCTTTTACAGGAAATTGAGATTAAAAAGAGATGAAAAAACAATAGCTAGTTATGATACTCAATAGAATAGAATAGAATTCTCAATGGATGGAGCTGCTATGAATTGTAGCATAAGGAAGCATATGCTGCTAGAGGAACTTGCCCTATCTATGACCTTTTCTTTTGCTCCCATTGCACCTTGTGCTGCTTTGACTAGCCATTCCAGAAGCAGATGCAGGAACTGCCAGTGCCCTTGATGGAGATTTCAGTAAGTAAGGGTGAATGGCATACTGTGGCGACATAGAAGTAGTGAACTAGAATATGTTTCTTAACTAGAATATGTTTGAAATAATGTCTTGTCTTTTCCATGTGTTGACCAGTCACTCATCTGAAGATTATTGCTATTTATAGTCTAGTTTTTCAGAGGAGGTTCAGATGATGATGAGACTAGTATTCTAGTGCACTGAATGTTTGATGGATGTACACAAGTCAATTTTTACCCTCGGTCAGTAAACATTAGATCATATGCCATAAAGACCCAAGACCACCTGGGTGACTCTAATTTGGCAGCTCTAATTCAATAGCTTGACAAATGAGTAAAATGTTCATATTGAAGGTATATTCTGAAAAGGAACAGTCTGTTCTAAGGGACATTCACCCACCAAGGAAGTTCCTTAGGTATCAGCCCTTATCCTCAGATGGGTTTTTGTTGTAAGATGGATCATTTTCAGAAGTGCTTTTTCAAGGGCATTTCTACAGCCTACTGTGAGTCGCTTTTCTGCCAGGCTAAGTTTTAAGTAAATGCATGAAAAATAAGTTATATGTCAGTTATGTTAACTATATTACTAAGTAGCCTTATACTCTCCCCACTCTGAAGAGGAAAGCATTTCTCACAATTGGCATTTTGCAGTGTTGTGGATCTAAACAGCATTTTGTAGAAGCCAGTTTGGCAACATTTACCTTTCAGGACAAAGGCCAATCTGGAGGACCCTCAGTAAGTAAAACTATAGAGAGAATCATTTAGATAGTAGTTTTACAGATGTTTGCTATTGAGGGACTAGCCTTTTCTATTTAAGTATTGCCATTCACGAAAACAAAGGACCCCTAACAAGAATGACTTCCCTTTTTTGTGTTTGGTTTGAACAATTACTAGTTTAATACTAAAATGTTGCTCACTAATGAATTTAAGAATCATAAAATCACAGAATGGTTAGGATTGGAAGGGATCTTAAAGATCATCAAGATCCAACCTCCCTGCATGGGCAGTGTAGATTCCTGAAAAGATTAATTGTCTCAAAACAGCCGCCCTGACAAAATGTACATGACACTCGGGTGAAGATCTCATTCGATAGCCATCTGGACTCTGTTCTCTCAAGGAGAGACCCCCATTTGGGTAACCACCCTGATAAACGGGGCCCTACTCTTGCAGGAGCAGCCCCTCCTTCAGTGGCCATCCCCATCAGCTGAACACTGTCCTGGCAAGGGGAGCTCTGTCTGATGGGCACCCTGACAGGCAGGACACTGTCCTTATTCCTCAGGGAAAGGGGCAGGCAAGCTGTACCCTGCAGAGCCAGAGTGACATCTTGTGTGTGCCCCGGGTAAAGCCACTGGAGAGGGCACATGCACAGAAATAAAGGGTTATTGCTGTGTCACCCCATCTGGAGGGGCCCAAGTGAACACCTGGCTGTACAAGATATGCAGAGGACCCCTCCAAGAACATGGGGTCAGGTGGCATAGAAGAGGCACACTCGAAATGATGGATGCACACCCACCATCCAAGGACCACAGCTTCCTACCAAGATCATTGCTGGATCCAAGGGTGGTCATATCTTTGCTATCTCTTACCTCCCTCTCTCAGTCTCTCTCTCTCTCTTTGTTTCTAACCTTAGCTCGGCACATGAGGGTAACATAGCTTCCCACTTTGTTACATTTTGTTAGTTGTAACCTGTTTTTTTGACAATTCCTTAAATTTTGCTGAATTGTAAACCATTACTTTGAAAGTACCATCATTTATAATTCTGCTAGTTGTAATCCTGACATGCTTTATAATCTTACTCACTTCTAAGTAAAGCTGTGTTTTTATACAAACCTCCTGGGTGATAATCTTAATCCTAGAGTACCACACAGAGAATTCCTGAATTTAATCACTTAATCTCACCAGATGGGTTGTTAGAAGAGATTAATTAGAGGAGGAGGATGATTGGGACCAGCTGAACCTGGGCTCCTCTCTGAAGATGTTTAGAAAGGGCGTCCAGTCTGAATCTCCTTGGGTCGATCCCCACTCTGGGGAGCTCTACCTGTCCCCATTCAGTGGGATGTAACACTGTACCCACTCTGTGGGAAGGGATATTTGGTTTGTCCCCCATTGCTGGGGAGCCACTTTGTGAGATGTGACAGTGCTGCACCCACCCTGTGTGTCGTGACAGGCGGGGACACCTCCCACCACACCAGGCTGCACAGGACTTTATCCAGTGTGGCCTCAAACAGTGAGAGATGGGGCATCAACCACCTCCCTAGGCAATCTATTCTAGTGTCTTACTACCCTCATGGTGAAGATTTTTTTCTTAATATCTAACCTAAACCTCCCCTCTTTCAGTTTAAAACCATTACCCCTCTTCCTATCACTATTCTCTCTGGTGAGAAGCCCCACCCCAACTTTTCTGTGCCGCCCCCTTCATGTATTGGAAGGATGCTGTAAGGTCTCCCCAGGCCTTCTCTCCTCCAGGGTGAACAAACCCAACTATCTCAGCCTGTCTGCGTAACAGAGGTGCTCCAGCCTTTGGATAACCTGTGGCTCTTCTCTAGACTCTTTCCAACAGGTCTGTATCTTCCCTGTGCTGGGGGCTCCAAAGCTGTACCCAGTCTTCCAGATGTGACCTGACAGGAGCAGAGGGGCAGAATCACCTCCCTTGCCCTGCTGGCCATGCTTCTTTTGGTACAGCCCACAATGCTAGACTGCAGTAGACAAAGGCAGCCACAGTCAAAAAGGGAAAGGAAGAACCTTAGGAAGAAGACTTTAGGCTTAGGATTCCAAAATATAATAAAGAAAAAACAAACAAACAAACAAACAAAGAAATACTCTTCTCAGGAGAAGCATTGCTAAACTTGCATATTTTTTAATGCCAGAATCATGAAGGTATAGATGAGCCCACAAGGCTTGTTATTTTTAAATGATTTTTGTATAGTTAAACACCAATCCATCTACTAAATCAAATTCTCCATCAGAGAATTCTGAGCAATTACACCTAAATGTTATGAATCACTTGTGGGTTGTATCGTTCATGTTAAGGTTCACACTTTTGAAGAAAAGCAAAGGATAAAAACACTAGACACTAATGCCAGAAAAGAAGTTCCATCTTGGGGCTATAGGATTAAAAATAGAGACGACTCTTGCAGCCACATAAGTTTAGATAATTTTATCCTGTCAGCCTAAAGGAAAGTGATAATTGCATGGAATAGGTCCAAGTTTCTTGTGCTCAAATTGGAGTGAGGAAAAAAATGAGATATGAAGGTCTTGAATATTAATAAAAAATAGCTTTGAGTTTAGTGTAGGCAATGAATCATTCTGAATTATGCTCCAGTCCAGACATGAGAGGAGGTCTGGACTTGTACCCTAAATATTCAACTTTTTAAAAGAAGGGTGCAAACTTTTTATGAAAGTCACATGTCTGTGTCTCTAACACATTTACCTCACTTGGGAGACAGAAAGAAAGGGCAGAGAGATCTTAAAGACCAAATTCAGTTCATGTGCTTTACCTACTGAAGTCTACTAGGCCTAGAAGATTTTGAAATAGTTTTTTGCTTTATAATAAAATGTCAACAGGCAAGAAGGCAGAGTTAGAGATTTCCTCTTCAGTTACTCAAAAGGCCTGAAAACAGTACAGAAGTTGGTAGCTAACAGATGGGCAAAGGAAACTCTTGAGGAGAGGTTAGATAAAAGTCTGTCATCACTTCCAAAGGTCAGGACACAAGTGATAGAATCTTCAGGGAAATTGGAACCTGACTATTACATCTAAAACATTGCCTTTGATCAACAGAAGAATTACACATGGTACTCCAAGCTGTGTATTTACTAAAAACTGTTCTGAGTAAAGACAGGCAGTCATATGCATGCCAACACTTCAGCACAGAACAAGTAGTAATGTTAAACAGTTTACACAGGGAAGATAATAGAATTGTACTTATAATGTAAAGGTTTATGAATTTGCTAATGTCATAATTTTTGAAACTGGAAATAATATAACTGTACTAAAATCTGTGCCTATTCTGTGTCAGGAGTAACTGACTGATGCAAACAGCAAGAATAATATGGATTGCAGATGAGCTCTAAACCAAACAGCATTATCATAGTTACTGAGTATGTTTTTATAGTGTCTTCCAAATTAAGCCAATAACTGTTTTCTTAGTCAATTTCTTCTCATGATCAGATATAACTTCTGACAGAGGTCTTTATGAGGGAAGCAACTATGCAAAAGTGAGGGATCAACATATTTTTTTTCTCAATTGTTTTATTATGTAGAGTAAATGAACCAACACCACTGTTCCCAGAATTTGCTTTTTTTTTTTTGAGAAAGAAAGTTAGAAATTTTTGGATGTGAATGGGCCAGTACATTTTAGTGTTCTTCATAATACAACTTCTTATATGACAATCTTCATACTTCATTTCAGCATGCTTATGTTTCAGTACATACTATAGTAATTATTTCCATATTAAACCTTAATGTGAATTAATATGGCAGATTGTTGTTAATTGTGAGTTAATATGGCAGTGTGTTGTTTGGATAGGACATGGATTTGGATGCTCTGTCTTAAGACTAGTCTCAGGCATCTGAAGTAGCATTGAAGATACCATATGGGGCACTTAATCTAACTTATTTTAGACATTTAAGATAAATTGCTTGTTCAAGTTACCTGTTTCTGTCTGCTGATTTTATATGGTGTCAAGAGGGACCAATTCAGACTTAAATGCATAGGATTTACACTCTTAAGTGAAAAAATATGAATCTTGTATCATATACGAGTACATAATAAGATACAATAATAAATTAAATTAATGCAAATAATTAACTTCTAGCAAGCTGTGTAAGAATCAGCACAGAAGAGATGATTTTGTGTGAAAGATGTGAATTTTGAAATTTGATATGTTGACATTTCTGGTTGTTACTATCATTGGTCTAACCTGAAGTCTTATGTTATCTGAGGTACTGCTACTGTTTCCCTGAAAAAAACCCTTTAGGGCCTGAATCACCACATTTAGGTCAGATATAAATCAATTTAAATTAATGCATTAGTATATTGGAGATCAAATGGCTATTCTCATGACCAGTTCATGACCAGGTATCCTGCATTTCTGAAAGCCTATAATCATATTTCACAGGGGGAGCAACTGTATTTGCAGTGCTTATATAAAGTTCAGGATGTCCATAGCATCTTGGTTCAGACAATATTCAGGAAAAATCTTTGAAGACTGTCTAAATTAAAGAATGAATGTAACTCATGAATATAACTTCACCACTGATACAAGTGGAAAATTTTGAGGACAAAATGGTTAGACACCTTGAAAGCTTGGTGAAAGCCTGATTTTGTGTAGTGTCCAAGCTTCCTTCCTTTATGTGAGTAATTTACTGAAGTTCATACAGTAATCAGTAATTTTCAGGGGACATTTTTTGTGGAGGAGTGGAAGCAGAGTATTATTATCATTGATTTGATTATTGTATCGCAGCATTGTCTGAAAATCTGAAAGAGAAATGCTGAGCTACTACAGGTCACATAGCAGCTGAGACAGGTGGTGTAGTCAGGGCATGGGGGAGGTTGGCTGCTCCGGGGGGGCCAAGAGACACCCCCAGAACAGTGGGGGTAGGTCTGTAGGGTGGGCCAAGGTTCAGCCAGTGGCAGCCCCTCTCCTGGAACACCAAGCACCTCTGTGAAGACAGGGATGGGTCAAGGCTACACTGGAACATTAACCCATGGGTGGGGGGCAGTATCAGGCACAGTCAGGTGAACCAGCATCAAACACAGCCCCATGACCAGTGGGCAGGTTCATAGTGACCAGGCAGAGCCAGGATCAGTCCAGAAGCCAGACAGGGGTCAGGGTCCAGGACCAGAAGAATGGGCCATGTAGCACAGGCAGGGCTGCGTGACAACAGATGGGGCTCAGGTGGGCTGAGCTGTAGAGCTTCCGCCAAAAATTGTTTGCCATAGGATGGGATTTAGCCTAGCCTGGGATCTTCACCCCAAAGTCACTGGCTTGAAGGGGCAGCAACCCACAGCTGCACTAGCTTATGTGGGTTTGGAGCCCCATCTGGTTGGAGAACACTCTCAGAGAGTGTGTTAGAATTGAGAAACAACAGGAATTTAGGAAAAAATAAGGAAAAAAAGTAGTTTTAGATTAGGCCATGCCCCCCAAATTATGCCAGCACCTATGTGATGAACCACACCTTAATCACAGTTCTCATGCAATAGAAGCAAGCTGTGTTTAGCAATATCCTAAGAAAAAAAAAAGTGTGTCTTTTGCTAGAGATAGACTATAAATACAAGTATTACTGAATTCATCATTATGCGAAAGACCTTGCAAAAGTTCACACTTATGAAGACTGTAAAAATTCCTGCTATGTTACTAGAAGTGTATATCATAACCTTATTTTAGAAGTAAAACATATATTTTTATACTCCAGAGACAGAATATTTCATCTTAACTAAAGTTTCTGCTGCCCTTCTCTCATGTGTTTTTATGGAAGAAAAACTCTAAGAGTTTTAGTCATGATTCAGAAGAAATACTTCTAAGTAGCTACTTGGTTACTTGAAAAGCAAAACTGTTCTGACATGCTCATTAAGTCAAGACCATGAAGTGGAGACTGTATTTCCAAATTCACAGGTGTTACTACAATATAGATTTTTAGAGGCACTGCTAGGTTACACACAGTGCTGATCAGCTCATAAATTACATCAGCAGCACAGGTGACAGAAGCTTTCATGCAGAATGAAAGTCACATATGCAGACCAGTTCTGAATCTGACGAAAACTGCAGTGGGATGCTGCAGGAGTGTGGGAGAGAGGTGTAGGTTTCTAATGCATCAGATATCTGTAATTTGAAATTATTTCTAGGTCAGAGTGTGTACCACTTCATGGAGTGGCAGAGTTAGTAGGAACAGTGTACAGATAACCTTGGAAAATATTATTTGTAAAGACATTTGTAATCCTCCTTTATATGAGAGGATTATTATCCTCTCAATTTATTTTTTTTTTTCCCCCCAAAATGAACTAATCTATTTGAGCTAGTCAGTCCTAATAGGGAAGGTGTGTGGAGTCTTTTACACTGATCTGTGTACCTCTTTCGATTTTACTCTATACATCTTGAGACAGAGGCACTACAATTGTGCCTAACCTTCCTGTTATAGTAGATTATAACTGATTATAACTGCAGGACCTTTCTAATGCACATGATTACTGATTCCTGGATGAATGTCAGTGAGTTCATGGGTACAGAGAAATCATACTGATTTTTCTTCAGTTGAAAGCACTTATTCACCTGCTGATTTTTTAAAAAATTATTATTTCCACCAGCTTGCCCAGTTCAAAAATCAAGTTTACTGCTCAGGCTTATTTCCTGTTCTGCATCTTCTTTGGAAGACTTTAAGAAGACAGTGTCAAACTAGCATATTTGCAGTCCACTTGGACCCATTGAAAAGAGTTTGTGCAATCAATCTTAGTTTCTTTAGAGCTCTTGGATGAATTGTGTTTTGGTGATATAATACTGTTCCATTTGGTTTTTTCCTTAATATGGTCAACTAATACTTGGATTTGAGGCATGTCCTTGGACACATTTCCTGTCTGGAAAGGCTTGCATTCCTGTCCTCCCTGTCCTCTTTTGTAGTTCAAAAAGATTGATTTTCATACACAAGTTCAAACAACAAGTTCAGCTTGGGTTGACATTTCTAGCAAATTAGGTACAAATGAATAATATATTGAGAAATACTGTTGATGAAGCAAAGATTTGTTTAAATGGATGAAAACACTAATAATTTAAAGAATTTGGTCACTTCTATGAAAGTATTATTTGTTTTTCAGATATCAACAGTATTATACTAAATAATATAGGGAATATTACATCTGCAAATATAAAATAAAATAAAACCTGTTTATTTTATTTCCATGAACGTTGTCATCAGAAGATAAGAAAAAAATGCTAAAACCTAAGGGGCTGATGGAGCCAAATCTTAACTGACTTGATAGACCAAGTATAACTGTGTGTTAGCAAGTCTCTTAAGGAATATGGTAAAAGTTATACTTCTGCTGCTGAATTACAGTATTTGTAACTGTACATTACATGACAATACTTGTATCATGGATATTTTCTAAGTAATACTAATATTTCTATCCCTGGTGAATTTTAGTTAATTAGGCAAAAAACCCTAATAATCATATTTTTATATTTTTGTGAAGTTTTCTGTAAACATAGATTAAAAATATGCTCCTTAATAGTGTGAAGCTTGTTTATTTTCAGAGTCAGTATATGCAAATTTTAAACAAGTACAAAAAGAAAATTGAATGAACTGAGGTTTAACTATAATATTAGGACTTATTTTCAAGTGAAGAAGGAAGTGTATTCACTGGTAAAAATGAGTTTTGCAACTCTCTGTGATTATAACTTGAAAGTTCTATGAGAAGTAACTCCAGAATACTGACACATATGCCTATACCTCTGTGTGTTCAGGTTGTCTGTAAACTACATACTACAGGGCACGCAGTGTCCCCTATCTTGAATGAAAATTTTGAATATGTAAAACTAAATAGAAACCAAGAGGCTGCTCACACACAGAAGTAACATGAGAAAGAGTTCCTCCTCTTTGAGTGATGTTTTTTTGATATCCTTGGCATTATCTGGTTCATAACAACATTATAAAACCAGTACAGAAGCTAAAGCCCAAATTTTCAGAAGCTTGACTGTATATGAAAACATCAGCAGAAACAAAACTCAGTTTAGTTGACTGAATCCTTGTTATTGATGTGAAAATGCAGTAGAAGATTCCAGTCTAAGTAGCATATACCAGGATACATTTGCATAATCAGCAGCTGGGAAAAAATCTAATATGGGATGCATCACCATGAACCTTTTTTTATTTTTAGAACCTCAGTTTGATTGCCTCTGGCACTGTCACAGCTGCTATATTATTCTTAAATACTTTCATTGAACCATTTGCATCTTAATAATTTGCCTCCTTTACATGTCCTGTCCTGGATGCAGTCTCACGAAATAATCTGACTGTCTGAATTATAAATACTCTCCGAAAAAAATACCTATGCTTCACTGTGTAGATATTATAGGACACTTAGATAAGTAACCATAATATATAAATTATGTATTACTTATCTGAAGAGTGAATAAGCATCAATACTCTCAACTCTGTCCTAATTGAGACCTAATCTGGTAACTTTCTTTAACAGTTAGGAAAAAATCTGCATTTAGAAGTCTGTTAATTCACGTTTCTGATTTTTTTATGATTACTTGCCATGGTCACAGAAATCAGCTTTTCTACGATGGTATTACTGGTAAGGAAACAGAGAGAAAAGAAAAGAATTAAGACATTTGCTGTAATTCAACCAGCGGATGTATGGTACCACAAGAAATTCAAGCTTTGGTCATGGAAACATTTGATTATTTACTTAATTTTATCTAATTGAAGCAATTATTCTGTGCAAGATTATAGGTTTATGTAAGCATTTCTGTGACTACAGTTTATGGATAATAGATTAGAAACTTGCAAGTAATAACTGATAGAGTTAATTTGTTTCTTCTGAAACATGAACTTGAGTTATTCCAGGAGACAACAAACATGTACAAACTTATCTACACAAACAAGAATTTAAAAAGATCAAATGCAGAGGATAAGCTGTGCAAGCACATCCTTCTCTTGTGCCATGTTCTGTACTGGGGTGTAAGATGAAGGGTGAGGTGAAAGATCATTCAAGGCTTTTTCTGGATTAGTAAGAAAGGATTGACAACAAACTACTTTAATTAACTCCTTTAACTAGATGAAATAAGAGAAGTAATATAGGTAGTGAGCACCCCTTACAGTCCTCCAGTTGCTGAGCACCCTGTGTTTGTGCAGGGCTGGATGGAGCCCAGATGGATTTTCCCATGGCACACTGTGCAGAGCAGACCCTGTCTATGGAGAGAAGCTCTATTTTTTCCTCCTTCCTCCTATTATGTATTTTCCATATAAGAAAACAACTCTATTCCTAAAGGATGCTCTCATGGTAACTTCTTGTTGCACTTCTAGGAAAGAAAAAGGCCAGGCTAGTGGTGTAATTTCTGGTACCCAGTGGGAGCAGGCTGAAGGATTCTCTGTTCCAGTGAACTGTCTGGATTAATCCTGCAGCCAAATGCTTTGTGCTGCAAAGCCCTGAAAGCTACCCTGAATGTGCAGCTTAATGCAGCACAGTGACAGACCAGATTTCTGGTAGACCTAGTCATGAATGACCACAGTATAATAGATATCTCTGTTTTAAACAATAACCTACACTTTGGAAATCACTGTTGCATCTCTCCATTGCTTACAAGTGCCTTAATTTATAGAGAAATATTTAGTTTATTAAATGTTTTAGCAATAAAAAATTTGAATATTTCTGAGATGACAAAAAAAAAAAAAAAAAAAAAGCTTACATATAAAAATGTAAGGCTACGTTCCACTACGAAGAGTTTACATTTTGGCCTTCCTGCCTGGAATCTAGCAATTATTTAGATTATTATATATATTTATTATTGTATAATTATTGTATATATACAAAATAGTTGGTAAAAGTTTCAGGGTAGTGAGTATTAAATTTTCTTTGTTTCCTATGTTTTCAGGTTTTCTTGTTTGTGGGTTTTTTTTTTCCATGTTTGTTTCACTAGGTTGGGGGGGGGGGGTTTATGCTAAATGGACAGGCTACAATGACCTTGTTTCTTATCTTATTTCTTTTCTATAAACCACCATCTTCAGGTGCTTCTGTGCAGTAAGCAATGCTACTAAAGACTGTGACAATAATAAAATAATAAAAATTATAGTTGTCACATTGTCACTTGTCTCTTTTAAGATCTTAGGCTGCAATTATATCATCATCAAGCTATTCACAAGTGACTTCATCCACATTTTAACCAGAAAATACTACGCTGATTTCACCACATCAAGATGAGCATTAATCTCAGAGACCTGAAGCTGGAGGCCATAAGAGAGGGTGGATTTTACACAAAGATGAGAGTGCTGACAGCATCATGGAAGCTGCACTATATAGAGAAATGTGGCTCTTCTATATTCCAGCTACAGTATCAACTACAGTATGAACTCAGTAGAATGCAGGCAGCACAACATGCAAAGGATTGAGGCAGGGGGAGGGGAGTGGGGTGGGCCTGGGTATATGACTTCTGGATAGGTTGCTTTTTTCTAACAAGGGTAAGTGGTATGTTTATTTCCCATGATCATCATACAAGTTGTATCTATCTTTTCTTGCAGTATATTGCGTTGTGTTAGGGGACTCAGTTGGTTTTGGGAGAATCAGTGGCAGTTCAGTGATACTTTCTGGGATGTTGCTGATTGCCCTGCCTATACTACACGGACAGGTAGATATTGCTGTACAGCTTTTCCTCAAGTACACATCTGCTTATTCTGTACTGTCATTCAGTATTTTTTAATGGTTCCACATCTGTATGCATTTTACAAAGAAAATATCCCTTTATGCATTACCGCTTATATTTTTGAGTTTCCAAACACCTCCTTATATACTGAATTACTCTAAAAAGCATGAATATGCAACTCAGCATCACCTTCAAATATCAGCATTAGGAAAGCATCCAAACTATGCATTCATACTATACAACTGCAGTGAGGGTGACTGTCTAGAAATGTTTGCTGGTCACGCCTTGGCATGAGTCAACAATCGACTGAACATTGGGCTTTGTCAATAGCAACTTGCAGTGCTACTGAGATCTAATAAATTTGTTTGTGGTATCCAGAAAATACGATGTACCAACCTTTGATCATAAAGGAAATAGCAATTAAAAAGAGTGAAAGTGGACTGCAGTCTTCTGGTTTAGTCATTCCAGTTTGTTCTGCTTTTATCTACAGCCTCTCTCTTCCAATGGAGTATTGGAAAAGAATTGTAGAGAATGTATCAAAACCCACTTGTTTTACACATCTACTTTGAAACATTAAGTGCTCAGTGTCACCCCCTTGATTTTGACTAAAGGAATCTAGAGAAATAAGCAGCCAACATAGGTAGCATTGACATCTCAGTCCTGACCAAGGGTCTGTCTTTGCTTCTTTCTCTGCAACCAGCTGTCTTTGTGAACTGACTTGGAGGGCTGTTGAAGGAAAAAAGGCCAAATCTCTGCCAAATTAATGCTTCCTCCTGCACCTAGATGTTCACAAGTACAGAAGCAGGACAGGGTTTGAACCACTCTTAGAACCACATTTGTGATATGAGCAGCCTGAAAGCATGCACTGGAAGAGGCATTTTTTTTTTCTACTGTGTTCATATTAGACTATAAGTGAAAATCTATCCCTTGTGATTAGTCATTTCCCAAAGGAAGTGTAGGGATTTTTTGGTATATCCTCTTACTAGAGTTGATGAATAAACCTGCAAGTTTGAATGTTATGTTAAATAGAAAAAACATTACAGGGACTGGAGGTAATGAAAAGGAGGAAGGATGGCCTGAGGAAAGGAAAAATACAACACAAGGAAAAGCAAAGCAAAATGAAACTAGGGAAACCTATATCTTAAAAACAAAGACACCAAGGGAGCATTTCATAATCTTGCATTTTCCTGTCAGTCTCTCCATATTGGCACAGTCACTGTATTTCTCTTTTGTATCATTGGTATTATGCAGTTCCCAGAAATATAGAAGTGAACTTGGCTATTTTACATGAGAAAAGGAAAGCAAAACGAGAAACAAACAGAGCTGCATTATGAGGGAAATAATTTTATTCAATGAGTGAATGAAAGCAAAGACTGACAGGAGCTTCATTGCTTTGATTCATGTCTTTTGAGATATATCCATCTGGGAGCTTTGCCTTCAACAGAGGCACCTCTCTTCAGGGGGGTGAAAAGGGGAATCTTACTGCCTTCCATAGTCTAGAAATCATAGATTTTCTTCCTTTGACGGGGCGTTGAGATCCATTTTTGGAAATAATGCTAGAAATATTATCTTTTGTGTATACCTCAGAATAAGAAAAGTTAAACTTCATGTAGAGACTAGACTGCTGACATAATACTTGTGTTCACTTGTTTAATGCAACCTCACGAACAGGAACTGCTTGAAAGAGTCCAGTGCAGAGCCACAAAGATGGTTAAGGGAGTGGAACATCTCCTTTATGAGGAAAAACTGAGGGAGCTGGGGCTCTACAGCTCGGAGAAGAGGAAAATGAGGGGTCACCTCATCAGTGTTTATATATATGTAAGGTGTGAGTGCCAGGAGGACAAAGTCAACTTTTTCTCAGGGGTGACTAACAACAGGACAAGGGGCAATGGTTATAAACTGGAGCATAGGCGGTTCTGTATAAATATAGGGAAGAATTTTTTAATGTGAGGGTGACAGAGCACTGGCACAGGCTGCCCAGGGAGGCTGTGGAGTCTCCTCCCTTGGAGAAATTAAAGCCCACCTGGATGTGTTCCTGTGTGACCTGCTGAAGGTGACCCTGCTCTGGCATGGGTGTTGGTCTTGAAGATCTTTCTAGGTCCGTTCCAACTCCTAACTTTCTCTGATTCTATGTTTTCTGTAGCTTTTAATCAGAGCTGAATAGTTAAGGAAAACCTGATAACAAACATTTATTTGCTTTTTGAGTTAGTGATGTAAAAAAAGAAGTGTGTTTATTTTCATGGTCAAAAAAAATTGACTCATAATGTGCTGACAGAGGTATTTTACCCACAGCTTTTAGCTGGTTGATGTGTCAAGGATGTGACTATCAAATGGAAAAAATAATAAAGTCAGGATGTAAGCTATCTTATTTGTAGCGTAAGTGCATTTGAAATGCCAGAATGGCATTTATTATGGCCAAAAGGACTTTTGGCCAATATCTAATTACATCTGGAGTGATCATAGAGAAGGAAGAGCCTTGACTGAGGAAACCTGAGGTTGTTTATTTACAGCAGTGACAGAGCTTTGGTTAAATTCAATTATTTGTAAGAGCATTCCTGTTACAAAAGTGTTCAATATCTTGCTAAAGATGTATAAGCTAATAGCTTGTGTGGCCACAGGGATTCATTGTGATCATATGTTCTGCACCTCTTGCAGGGGTTATTTCTGTTTTATGCTGAGTGAGAGTTCATGATAAAACATATAAACCATCTTGGCAGGAGAAGGCAAGAGAACTAATCACTAGGCTATGAGCTATGATAAAGTTCCAGCTTTTTCTGTTTGTCTGAGCAGTCACATAATTGTGTTCAATACAGTTTTGAGGTTAAAACTGGTAGCAGTGGTAGTGCCAGAACAGACAGAACCAGACAGAACAGGTACTTCTAGGTGTATGAAATGAGTTAATTGGAAATTGTAGGATGAATGTAGAATTAAATAGTACTTCAGCTCCCTTGAGGGAATCTGGAATTCCAGAAAACATCCTGACACTATGAGTGCTGCAAAGTTGCATTCTTTTTGTTAATCACAGATGTGTGATTAACTTAAAAAAAACCAAAAAAACATATTTTAAACCTTACCTGCTTGTCTTGTCTTGTTTTTTTTTCACATGTTTGTCTCAAGGGCTCTTATTTTTTGGATCCTAACTATTAATCACTCATGATTAGTGCATGTTGTGTTTTTTGCTTTGGGTAAAAATAATTTTTCCCCACAGGCTAAGACTGGTAGAAAACTCTCTGATCTTTAAATACCACGAGTGCTATAGCCACGTTTGCTTTGTACAGTCACATGCAGTGTGGTAAATATGTCATACACATAATATTAATATACGTAACTGCTTTACCAAGTAATTCTTTGCTCTGCCAAAGTAACTGAAGTGTAATTAATGATACTAATTTTTGGCAGAACATTTTAGAGTTTACTGCATCTGTAGAGATACTTTCTTAAGAAAATGAAAATTCTTCCTCTGTAGAATACTCAGTGCTTGAAGACTGGCTCAACAGGCATGAATTATGTATCATATCTGGCTGCTCCTTGCCTGTGCCAGATTAGAAAAGAATGTTTTTCATCTTATTTGAGTACTTCTAAGTGGAGACGTAAATTAATGCAAAATTTGAACTTAATTTTGTTTCAAAAGTGCAACTACTAATTTGCAAGACTGAAAGAAATATATATATATTTCACCCAGTGTACTGTTCTGAACCTGAACTGTTGTGACCCTCAGGACTCCAAGCCTTAGAACTACATGTCAGTTTTCCTTCCATGCATTTGTCCATCTGATTTTTAAATATTTATATTGTTGATGGCCATAATATTCTCTATTAACAAATTCTACAGCTTAGCATTTGTACTATGAAAAATTACTTGCTAGTTTTTCTTAAATGCTTTGAGAGGTAATATATTTTGATAATCCCTCAAATGACAATATTAAAATAAGATTTTTTAGGAAAAAACTGTCTTAGAAATACTAAAGGACAAGTAATATGCCACATATTCTACTTAGGTGATATTGGGGGAGATTTGTTGAGGAGATAGCTTTTGTTAGAACTGTACAAACTTTTTAATATTATGAGCTGCTTGGATAAAAAATTTAAGGCTGCTTTGACGACACGATAGTGGTGTATCCTGTATATTCAACATGCTTCATACTCATTTCTCAGTCTCTGCTTTTCTTTTTGCTGAGAAAGTTAAATATAAAGCTTCTTTTAAAATGAATTATCCCTATTTTATGAGAAAAAATATGTTCAGGTGTGGGACCCAAAAATCACTTTTGTTTTTCAGAGCATTAAGATAATATTCTTCCTGGTTTTCTTGCATGCTGGAATAATTCACCACTGTTTTTAACACTAACTTTTTTAAATGCTATTGTTATAAACCCTTTTCCACCCCTAGTTTTCATTCTCAGAGTAGCAAATAGCATGAATTTGCTGAGGACATTTTAGTATGGTCTGAAATGTTCACATAATTATGTTTCTGAATAATTAGACTTAGTTAATGCTAGTACATTATTAATTATAAGTTTTATATATATATATATAAAAGTATATATAAATGTATATGTAATATATGAAGACAGACTGAGAGAGTTGGGGTTATTCAGTTTGGAGAAAAGAAGGCTCCAAGGAGACCTTCTTGTAGCCTTCTAATATCTGAAGGGGGCCTACAAGAAAGCTGGTGAGGGACTTTTTGGGATGTCAGGTAGTGATAGGACTATGGGGATAGGATTCTAACTAGAGCAAGATTTCGTTTAGATATTAGGAAGGAGTTGTTCACCCTGAGGGTGATGAGACAGTGGAACAGGTTGCCCAGGGAGGTGGTGGAAGCCCCATCCCTGGAAGTTTTTAAGGCCAGGCTGGACAGGGCTCTGAGCAACCTGATCTGCTGGGAGGTGTTCCTGCCCATGGCAGGGGGGTTGGAACCAGATGATTTTAAAGGTCCCTTCCAACCCTGAAAATTCTATGATCCTATGATTCTGTGCTGTTGGACTTCCTGGCCACCTGGGCACACTGCTGGCTCATGGTCAGGCAGCTGTCAACCAACACCCCCCGGTCTTTCTCAGCCTGGCAACTTTCCAGACTCTCTTCCCCAAGCCTGTAGTGCTGCTGGTTTTTAAAGCTGGGATATTCATTCTTGAACAAATAACAAAGTTTGGGGTGTGCATCTCTGTCTAAGGACAGTAAAAGCCTAAACCCCATTCAGTCAGTCAGTCAGTAAGAAAGAAGACTTGTCCAAGGAAGGGTTAAATTTGTAGGCAGAGATGCTTGCTACTGTTTTTCACTTTAGCACATATTGCTTTTGTGAAGAGCCAGTTTCAAGGTACCATTCCTGTCCCATTAAAGCTGGTGTGACAGAATGTATGTTATTGAGAGTTCTCCAACTTTCTCAAGGGAAAGTACTTTATTCTTCACTGTCAATGCTTTTGTAGGATCTATCTGATCCAACAATATTTCATACATAAAAAGTCAAGCTTAAAAGAGAACTGTGTAACTGTAGAAAGATTTGACGTCTCTAAACCAGCTCTCTCTGCTAATGATTGGAAAATTTATAGTGTTCAGATAAAATAGGCTCCGTCTTAAAAGGTCTGCTCCAAGTGCATACTCTGAGTTTTGATGAGTTCAAAGCCTGCCAGGCTAGCTTTCTGAATTATAGAGAGACGAAAATTTTCAGCAGAGGCTGCTGATTCTGCTTTTCTGCTTTCACAGTGTCCTGATCATGCTATCAGCAGTGTTTAGCTGCTCAGCAAGACCCTTCTTGCTGTGTTGTTGCTGCATTCCCAGATTGTGCAGGGCTGGAGTGCTGTAGAATTAGATCCTTTCAGCATGATTGGCTCTTTCATCGGACTCAGAGATAACACATTACTTTTTACATAAAATTTTCCAGGTAAAGGAAGCATGGATATTGTTTTGGTTGGGTCATGATAAAAATGTATATTTTCTGCACAGTAAGACCAATTCTAGCCTTAAAATAAGACAAGTAAATATAAGTAATTAATTATCTATATAACAGTGGTGGATCAATATTACCAGTAAATTTAGTTAGGTCTTTTGAGATTAAAAAATGAAAAATTACATTACCACAGCTGGTAACTATAATTTCTATTAACATGTATTGAGTTTTATTTTGTTTATTGGCAAATCCCATTTATTCTGAGAAAAAAAAATATTAAAGGAAAATTGCTTGGTGTTAATTAAATAAAAAGTCAAATATACAGGGAGACTAAATGGTTCCAAATCCTGAATTTTTTTCATTTCTAACCACCAGTTTGAATCAAAGACTGCACAGTCACATCGACAAGAAATGAAAGTCTAACTTGGCTGATGAAGAACCAGCATTCACCTCCTCTCTACAACCTCCCTCCCTAGCTGTAGACAGTAATAAGGTCTCACATCAGCTTCCTTTTCTCCAGGCTAAACAAACCCAGTTCCCTCAGACACTTGTTCTCTAGATCCTTCGCCAGCTTTGTTGCTCTCCTCTGGACGTGCTCCAGCACCTCAATGTCCTTCTTGTAGTGAGGAACCCAGAGCTGAACACAGCACCTGAAGAGCAGCCTCACCCATGCTGAGTACAGGGACATGGTCACTTCCCTGCTCCTGCTGGCCACGCTGTTCCTGATACAGGCCAGGATGCTGTTGGCCTTCCTGGCCACCTGGGCACACTGCTGGCTCATGTTCAGCTGACTGCCAACCAACATTTGCAGGTCATTGCACACGAGGCAGCATGCCAGTCTCCCTTCCCCAAGCCTGTCCTGTTGCATGGGGTTGTTGTGACCCAAGTGCAGGACCTGGCACTGACCTTGTGGAACCCCCCAGCAGTTGACCTTCTGCCATCATTCCAGCCTGTACAGGTACCTTTGTAAGACCCTTCCTACCCTCAAGGACATCAACACTCTTGCCCAGCTTGCTGTTTGCTAACTTACTGAGGGTACACTTGATCCTCTCATTCAGGTCATTGGTAAAGATATTAAAGAGAACTGTCCCCAACACCGAGCCCTGGGCAACACCTTTTGTAACCAACCACCAGCTGGATTTAACTCCATTTGCCACAACTCCAGATAATTTTTAAAACAGTAAAGTGTACATCTGTCCAAATAATGAGCAGCCAGTTTCTTCAAGAGAGTGCTGCGTGAAAATGTGTTGAAAGGTTTACTAAGGTGCAGGTAGACAACATTCACAGCCTTTCCCTCATCCAATAAGCAGGTCACCTTGCCATAGAAGGAGATCAGGTTAATCAAGCAGGTCCTGCCTTTCACAAACTCATTCTGACTGAGCCTGATTGTCTTGTTGTCCTGTACATGCTGTGTGATGGCATTCAAGATGATCTGCTCCATAACCTTCCCTGGCATTGAGGTCAGACTGACAGTCCTGTGACTCCATGCAACTGTTAAAGAATGAGCAGATGCCAGTACTAACCTTGTAACCTGAGAGACCCCTGATTAGAAGTCAGCATCCAAGTGATAGGTATATACAGTTATTCAGTAACATAAATAAATTACAGAATCACAGGAGTGATTTTTTTTTGCTAGGAGTGTGTTTTCCTACTGGTAATAGGGAGCACACACATTGTGTCTTTGAGGAGCCCTTATCAGCCTCTCTGAATTTGCTCTTTCCACTCTTTGCAGGGTGAACTACCTGTGTTTACTTAACCTTTTGCCCCTATAGACTAAGGCAAACCTGCAGGCAGAGTGGAGGCATTGCTGGGGGAAATGGGAAAAAAAGTCCTACTGCAACTTACATGGTACAACTGCTGGTGGGATCATCATTGTCCCAGCATGCATAAGCTTCTGCTCCTAAAGCCTCTGCCTCAGTGAAGAAATGGCATGGACTGGATTCAGCTTAAACTGAATTCTTCCTGGGAAGGTGGTGTGTCTGGTTTATACACTTATAAAAGCAGTACAACTTAGTGGCACATGACTTCAAAGTAATAACACGAGCATGTAACAGTAAATTAGGAAGATTAAAGCACAACCTGAAGTTAAGTGTGCTGCAGGAGCTGAAAAAATGTGGACAGTAAACTCATGTAAGGGAGCTAAAAAGGAAAATATAGTTCAGCCATGTAACAAAGGAGAAAGGAAATAATGGAGGAAGATGAGAAGTCTGAAGACTTCAGCTACCTGTTTGCTTCTCTCTTCACAGAAAGGCCTTATTTATGATTGCTGCCTGAACAAAATGTACTTTTAGCTAAGGGTTAAAGAACTAGTGAGAAAAAAGGAAGAAAGTGCCTTGGAAGAATACAGACATAAGTCATGTGTATTCCTGTCAGCACTTTAAACCTCAGCAATTATTTTCAAGATCTCTTTAAAGAAAAAGGAAGAGTAGGAGAAAGGCAACTTTACCTTTAAAAAAGGCAAGTGGAAGGGACAACATTAAGCGCTATGGAGCAGTCCCACTTAATACTAATTCTTGCAAAGATACAGGAACAAATTATATTTGTTCCATTTAAAAGCATTTGGGCAACATAGCAGTAAGATAAAGCCTATGTGAATTTATAAAGAACAAGTCATTCGAATTTCACTCTTGACAGAGAGACAGTAGTAGCTGACAAAGTGGGAAACAACTGTTATATCTATTACCTGTTATAAAAAGCTATGCTGCTGTTGCCTTTATCATTTTTTAAAGCCAACTAGTAAAACCTGTTTCAGATTAAGTTACTAGTACACTCATGGCTGTTGTGGTACCACCTGTTTGAAAGGCTCCTTTCAGATATTAGCTGTAAATGAGCTGCTGTTAGAGGGAGAGGGGGCATTTCAGGGTGGGTCAGCAGGCCACCACCCTCTAAATACTTTGCTTAACAGTTTTTCCATTCATAGTTGGGTACATACTATACTTGTGCAGTTTCCAGATAACACCATGATAAGAAAGAAGCAGAATACGAGTTCAAAGTTGAAATGGTTTTTTTGCATAGAGAAAGTGAGTGCCATTTTTTTCTTCTTCAGTTCAAACTTCTCTGCCAGCAGTAGGGCAGTTGTTCAGAAAGTTTTGATTTAAATAAATTGACAGCTGTTGTTATCATTTGCATAAATCCTTTTTTTACAGACAGTAAATTGATTTCTGACACCAGGACACATCTATGCTGATCCTTTCGTCTTAAAATTAAAATGGTGGGAACATCAGTGTGGATGAGATTTTGAAACTATGTTTCAGAGAAGGTCCATATAACAATAATGGCATTAAGAGGCTGCCAGCTGTACGCAGCTGCTATTTTTAAAAATTTGCCATTGTTGTTAACACCTATAATGCTGTAGGTGAAAGCAAAAGCAGAAAACTAAAGAGAACCTAGAGAACATAGTTCATAATAACATGTTCAGCATCAGTCTTGATGTTGATCCCTTTGCTTTTATCCCACATTTTCTTTAAATTATTTAAAAAAATTTTGCCTCAAAGCAAAACCAGCAAAATGGAACTAAATCTTCCCGTTTCATCCAGCATTCATAAACGGAAAAGTGTAAAATAATTTTTTGGTATTTTCCCCCAATAACTTGTTTCATGGGATATCAAAAAAGTCCACAAAGTACAGCAGTACCCTTTTCCATAAGGAAGCTAACAAATCACACACTTGCTTCTGTTCAGCTTTCTTGATAGCATGGTTGGAAAATTAACATGGCTTAAGTTCACTTTGTGCCTTCTAAATGTATTGATTTGTTGATGTATTTTTTTTTCCAAACTTCTCCACCTTTTCTTTTCCTTGGGCTATTTTTTTCTTTAAATATAAACTACTTTACAGCCTACTCAGAACAAAGCACTCAAAAAACCTAAAATGTTACTGAACTATTTTATCTGCCCAAAACTGAGCATCATGAGAATGTAGGTCCCAGGTATTCTGAGAAAGGACATTTTGAATGTGTATTTCATACCTACAGTCTCAAAACTCAGTGAACCACTCATTATGTGTGAGCAGAACTGAAAATTCTAATAGCCTGAGGAAGGCTACATGAGGATCTTTTTTTTTTTTCCCAGCATGACTACCATGCCATGTATTCCAAATAAAAAACACTCCTCTCTGGAGCCAGACATCACAGCATTAAACCAAATGCTGTTTATTCGTGTCTCTTAATAGGCTTGTTTGTCTGGTTAAAAGAAGAAACTACATAGCTTAAATTAGACACAAAAGCCATGTGCAAACATAGACTGACAAAGAAGCAAATAGTGGTCCCATGTGATATCCACATCCATACGGAGCAGAACCACAGTCCTGTGGGAATTCCACGCAGGAATCTAAATCAGAGCAGACCTCTCGAGTTGAACTTCCTTTCCTGCTCTTCCTTTCCTCTCTCTCTGCCCCCAAAATGCCATTCAAAATTGGAGAGCTGTTGCCAGGCAACCTCTTGTTAAATCTTGAAGTCAGTTTTTTGAATGGCTACTATATTGAGATGTCTAGCTGGATGTTTAAAGCACAAGATACCTCTGTGCTTTCAATGAAAGAAGAATAATTACACTTTTCCTAATTAAAAATACACTAGATACAAATAAGGTTTATTAATTATTGACTGCCTTTCCAATTAAATTTTTCATTAATGTTCACAGAATGTAAGTTTAAAGTATAATAGAAGAAATAAAATTTTTACTAATATGAGATCAGGTAACTATCCAGCTGAGTAATTAGAAAAGGACAGCTCTATAACTGAGATTCTTCACTTCCATATTCACTCCTCCTACTGTCTGACTATCAGCTCATCAGTACTGAAATAAGCTTACAGGTATTTCCCTTGAAATGGATGTTTTAAAACAAATAGTATTACAGTACTAAGGCTTTATTTCTTAGACAAAATTTTGTATTATAACTCAATGATTTGTTATAATAGAGTTCCCTGCTTCCAGATGGAAATAGATACTAATATATGTAATTTAATTTTAACCTTAAAAATGAGGTGTAGCATATATATATATATTCCCTTACTAATGAGGGTAAAAAGCATAAGGAAGTCTAATTTATCACCCAGGGAGAAGGAAATTTTGCTTCATTTCCTTTTACCTAATTAAGTAATGTAATAATGAGTGAGCTAAACATACATATGGTGGAGATGGTCCTATCTTTTATACAGTGTCAGTATAAAATGACAGTTTTCCTTTGGTTTACTTGCAAAATTTTGACTAGCATTGGAAACATTTATTAAAACCCATACTAAATTGATCAGATTTGAAATAACATGTTTATAAGTAGTATTTAATTTTGCATTTAGATTTTGATTTTGAAGGTGGAAACTGATAATGGCTATTATGAAAAAGAGATTATTTAACAAATTATTCAGGCTAAAGGCAAAATATAGGGGGAAAGTGTTCCTCTGAGACTGCCACAGGGGCTGAATACATAAATACTCTAATCTATGAGCATTTCTATTTTGGAATGGGGAAAAAATATCAGAAATATCACTGAATTGCCATAAACGACCTACTTTTGTTATTGGTAATGCATCAGCTTTTGTTACTGATTAAGACCCTGTGTGAAGAAGCAAAATGTATATTTAACAAGTCAGGAAGGAGAGAGTTGAAATTTCTCCTTCTCCTCATATAAGCACTGATAAAAACAATATGGCAAAACCAAATAATGACCTGTTTTGAAAAGCATTGAATTGCAAGTCTATTATCTTTGTCACTTGCTCATTCTTTTGTGACCTCCTAAATGTATATTCCTGGATATATGGTGGTACACTTCCAGTGAGGAGAGCAGACAATAACTTTCTCTGGTCACCAGCGAGTAGTTTAAAATACAGGTGCATGAGATGCGTTTAGCTAATGTTGTAACTTGTTGGCACGAAAAGAAAAATAGATCCTGCTCGTGATTGCTACTCCTTTAACATGCCCCTGGTATTAATTAGACATCTATAAGATGATTTAACTCACTGACATGGCAGAAACTACCACAGGAAAAGGAGGGTGGGTGTTTATTTGCTGTTGCTGTCACTCAGTTAAGGCATCTCTGCAAGAAGTCTGGCGAGCTTCCAAGCAGATAAAATGGCATAGATGGAACCATGTGGCAGGCAGGGAGAGAAGAAAGGGAGATGGGTTTCAGAGGAAATTTCACCTGCAGGTGGCATCAGAACTTTTATAAAACCACAGGCAATAAACAAAACAGTTTTGAATTCCCTTGAGCTTTGGAGGGCCACAAAACCAACCCTCATGCTTTCTGCATAGCTCCTTTATCAATAGCCTATCGCACAAAAGGCATGTCAAGGAGGACATCCTCCATCACTTCTCTGACTGCACACAGGTGCTGCTGCAATTTAAGTTTGCTGACCCATGAGGGCCCTGCAGGGGATCTGACTGAGGTGGTTCTTATATGGAGGGTGAGGCTTGGACTCAGTTAGAGCACACATGCCTAAGTGATTAAATGAAGCAGTGGTACCTGTAGAACTGTATCTGAGAAATTTAAATGTATATAGAAGTGGGTTTGTTTGTTTGATTGTTTTGTTTCTCCAAGAAAAATAAATTTAGAGAAAATACTGAAGACACCAAGCCATCTCTCAATGATTGCAGGAGTGTTATGAATGCCTTCTTATCAAATGGATTGTTATACATTTAACAAGAAGATTATTAATCAGTAGTGTTTGGCAATAAATAAATTCTAAAGTCTAAATTATGAATTTCAGATCTGAGTAATCCCTGTGGTCAATATAATATGAAGAAAATACTCTAAGCACTGTAATAACTTACAAATGCCCATTTTTGGAGTCTGCAACAAGAGAAAGACATGAAGCTATTTGAGTAAGTCCAGAGGAGGTTTCACAAAGATAATCAGGGGACTGAAGCACCACTCCTACAAAGACAAGCTTAGAGGCTTGGGGTTGTTGAGCATGGAGAAGAGAAGGCTCTGGGGAGACACTGTAGCAGTCTACCTGAAAGGGCCTACAGGGAAGCTGGAGAGGGACTTTTCACGTGGAGTTGTAAGGACAGGATGAGGGGTAATGGCTTTAAACTGGAAAAGGGCAGACTTAGGTTAGACACCAGGAAGAAATTTATTCCTGTGTGGGTGGTGAGACAGAGGAGCAGGTTGCTCAGAGAAATGATGGAGTCCCATTTCTGGAAGTGTTCAAGGGCAGGTTGGATGGGGCTTTGAGCAACCTGGTCTGGTGGGAGGTGTCCCTGCCCATGGCAGAGGGTTTAGAACTAGATGATCTTTAATATTCATTCTAGCCCAAACCATTCAGTGATGCAGTGATTCTATGATTTGTTCACTGTTGTGTTTTACACACTATTTGATTATTTAGGAAGAAGAATAGTAGAACAAATATATGCTATATGCTAAAGCAGCAATTAAATTTAAATAGAATTAGAGAATATGTGACCCCTTTAGATCCCTATTACCATGTCTTGTCAGGACTTCTAGTGACATCATGTTACAGTGTGGCTGGTAACGCAATCTGGAACTTCCTCTACAGCAAGTATTGAGTATCTTTAAAATAGCTTAAGCAACTGCTTGAGTTGCAGACCCGTGTTGGTAGCATCTGTGGAACTGAACAGGAAATATGTTTAATGGCTCATTTTGTTGTCTCTGTCTCTGTTTACATTGTTTTACACCTGGTATAGATAGGCAGTTCTTAGAAGTTCACGTATTTCCCTTATCTGAAAAACATGCATCATCCGGTTGTCATAGCAGAGAAACTGGAATGAGATTTAGCTCTAGCTGTAATTAATAATTAGTTTCTACTTCTGTGTTCAAATGAATTAGCAGTCCACTCACTGTAAGGATACATTGTTTTTTAGCTCTTTCTGAGTTACAGTAGTAACCCAAGTTACTAGTAGTAGCCAAGCAGTAACCAAGTACCAAGTAGTACAGAAGTGTCTGCCTAGAAAGGACAGAAAAATGCATAGCACACAGATTTAATTCTAAAGCTCAGTACCTCTGAAAATCAGATCTAAGCCACCACATTTGGAAGTACATTAATATATTTTGTTATAGGCACTCCCTCAGCTGAATCACCCAGACTATTTTTCCTAAGGCCATAATTAAACTGTAACAAGGGCGGGGTACACAGATGCCTAAGGCAGGTGCAGCTATGTTTGATGAAGATCTGCACTGCATTTATTTTGTGAAGAGGACTATAGTCCTACAACCTCAATCCCACCAAAGTTCCAGGACTTAGTGTTTCTTAGTGGCCAGCTGTCCTGGAAGTTGATCAGTAAGAACCAACAGAAAAAAGTAGACAAAAGAGCATAAGTAAAATTTTGACCCAAAATATGATATTAGTAAAGTGATGATCATGGTTTTATAATAACTTGCTTCAAGTAGTGTGGGGGTGGATATCTGGATAAAACCAGAATATTTTGTAAGCATTTGTGTAAATATATGTCGCCATGATAAAACTTCTGGTTTTGTTTTTTCTAGGTTAACTTCTGGAGTTAGATAGTTTTCTGTGTTTTTTTTTTTACAAATCCATTTGTGTTGTGGTACACTTGTTTTGAAGTAACCTGTGTTCTTGAAAGCTCCTTCATATAATTTCAGTTTTGAAAAAACAGGTGAACAAAACATACAATGAACACATTTGCATGTATTTCATAACATTCTTTAATCTTCTAAGAACCCCTCCAGAAAGAAACAGGAAGGAATTTTTAAAATGTTCTTTACATTTTCTTGCTCTTTATCTGAGTAGAACTGTCAGTATGTCCTGTTCAAGTGTTTTATTGTGAGCAGTGGGAGTTAGAGAAGAAAGTCTCTTTGGGTGGACCAGCAGTAGAAAACACAATAAATTGAAATGCTCTCACAGCCAGGCATAACTTCACAGATAAGATGCACACAAGCATCGTCTGCCTGATTTATTGATGCTTCCATAAAATGTATCATGTTGCATGGGAGATACCGCATGTTATAAAACAGAAATATGTTAGTCTTACAATGAGCTTAGAAACTCCAGATGTTATTACACAAGCAATAGAAACTCAGCAGAAGTTGAACATTTTCCTGGAGCTGCCCTGTCTTTCCAGCTGCCTCCCTGCAGTGGTGGTGACAGATGCAGAGTCTGTACAAGAACTCTATGAGGCTGCTATAGAAATACTGCTATAAGAGTGAATCATCATTCTTCTTTCACTAAAGCGCCAGAGATATAATGCCCTCAACAGCTCCAGCTGGTCCCATCTTCTCTAGTGATACATATTGGGAGACCATGGGTAAAGTGTCTTGGCAGGTTATGTACCCCCACCAAAATACTTTCCTAGGATGGAACAGTATTTCGTGCTACAGAAGTAGGCTCTCTTTTCAGCATTGATATGAAAATGATTTTCTGATAAAGAACTAGATCTTTCAATGTTTAGTTACACACTGTATTAAAAATTAAATATGTGGACAACTACAAATGGAGGAATGGGATGTTTAAATGAGTCCTCCATCCATCAGCAAGGGATGCCATATATTTTCTTTTAAGGAATAAAACTGCATTTTCTTCTTTTGTGACCTCTTTTCTCTTGTTCAAAGCACTTTAACTTCTTCCCTCTTATCATTCAATTTTATTCACCATCTGTTCACCCAGGACTTAGTATTTTCAGCAGAGATATCAAAAGGAAGATCACATTAATCAAACATCACATGGGAAGCATGAAGGATCTAGAAGAAACAGACATATAAATCATGAAACCTAATTTCTTATCACATTTTCCTTTAGTTCTGCCTACAGGAATCCATGTGCTTCACAGGTTACTCTGAGGTTTAAGGGGTCAGGCTGCCAAGATAGAAGAATTAGATTTTCTTTGTGACATTAAGAGGACTCAGGAGTAGCTCCTGCTTACAGTTAAAAAGCTGACACAAGAATTACTGCCAGGTCAGCACATTCGCAACAAATCAAAGGAAAGTTAATAAATACACACAGGGAATAGCAAAATAAGGTCAGAAAATACATCATTAAAAGTAAACTGTTCTTGGAAGTGTTGAGACAACAGAGTAGCTTGTTGTCAAAAAAGGGCATTGTAAGATGAGTAGGTAAAGAATGAGAATACTGAATTGCAGTTAGAGAGATGATTGCTTCATGACGAATTGTTTTCCACTCCAATTAACACAAGTATAATTTTTCTGACCTCTATTTTTTGCTTATAACTTTGTTTGTTGTGTAAAATTATTAGCCTTAAAATTTTAATCATATAGTTTTTCTTTTAATAGATATCTGTAACTAGTTCTCTAATGTATAGCCTAGTTTTAAATTGAAATTAATTTTTGTCCTGGAAAACTGGGGATGTTCCAGTAGATTGGAAACCAGCAAATGTAATGCCCACCAAGAAGGGCTGAAAGGACAATCCGGGGAAGTATAGACCTGTCAGTTTGACCTCAGTGCCAGGAAAGGCTATGGAGCAGGTCACCTTGAGTACCATCACATGGTACATACAAGACAGCCATGTGGTCAGGCCCAGTCAGCATGGGTTTACAAAAAGCAGGTCCTGTCTGACTGACCTGAGCTCCTTCTACAGGAAGATGACTCGCCTAGTGGATGATGGAAGAGCCCTGTGGACATTGTCTACCTGGACTTTAGTAAAAGTTTTCATACTGTCTCTCACAGCATTCTTCTTCAGAAGTTTATGGCACTTGGCTTGGATAAATGTACCCTGCACTAGATTAAAAAATTGGCTGGATGGTTGGGGTGAAGGAGTGGTAGTGAATGGAACTAAATCTGTCTGGCAGCCAGTCAGGAATGGTGTCCCCCAGGGTTCAGTGCTGGGGCCTCTTCTCTTTAATACCTTCATTAATGATTTGGATGAGGGGATTGAGTGTACCCTCAGTAAATCTGCAGATGACACCAAACTAGGTGGCTGTGTCAATCTGCTGGAGGGTAGGGAAGTCTCACAGCTGGACCTGGAGAGGTTGGACCAATCAATGGGCCAAGGTTAATTGTATGAGGTTTAACAAGGCCAAATGCCAGGTCTTGCACCTGGGTCATAACAACCCCATGGTGAGCTACAGACCTGGGGAAGTGTGGTTAGAGAGCTGTAAGGTGGAAAGGGGCCTGGGGGTACTGGTTGACAGTCAACTTAATATGAGTCAGCAGTGTGTGCAGGTGGCCAAGAAGGCCAGTGGTATCCTGGCTTGTGTCAGGAACTCAGTGGCCAGCAGGAATAGGGAGGTGATCGTCCCTCTGTACTCAGCTCTGGTGAGGCTGCACCTTGAGCACTGTGTTCAGTTCTGGGCACCTCACTATGAGAGGGACACAGAAGTGCTGGAGCGTGTCCAGAGAAGGGCAACAAAGCTCATGAAGGGCCTGGAGCACAAGTCCTGTGAGGAGCAGCGGAGGGAGCTGGGGGTGTTCAGTCTGGAGAAGAGGAGGCTGAGAGGAGACATCATTGCTCTCTTCAGCCACCTCAAGGGAGGTTGGAGCGAGGAGGCAGACAGACTCTTCTCATTGGTGGCATGTGACAGGACCAGAGGGAATGGATGGAAGCTGCACCAGGGGAGGTTTAGGCTGGATATAAGGAAACATTTTTTCACTGAGAGGGTTGTCAGGCATTGGAATGTCCTGCCCAGGACAGTGGTGGAGTCACCATCCCTGAAGGCATTTAAAAGGCGTATGGACCTGGTCCTTAGGGACATGGTTTAGTAGCTAGCTTATGGTGTTGGTCAAAGGTTGGACTGGATGATCTGGGAGGTCTCTTCGAACCTAAAACATTCTGTGATTCTAAAGTTAAAATATTTTGCCTGCATATTTTCTCTTTGTATAAGATATTTAATCTGTTTTGGGACAGTTCTAACCTTTCCTGTTGAAGGTTTTCTCTCTAATATTGCAGCTAGCTGGATATTCATACTGCAGAGAAGTAGGTCACCTCTCTGAAGGACTTGGTGAAGGATCAAAAAAACAGCGAATTAAAAATCCTGGCCAGACACCAGAGTTGTGTGGTACTTTAATTGGTACCATTTAAGATCTTTCCTCAGAAATGTTAAGAGCTCCACAATCAGGTATCAGGATTGTGGTGTGAAAAGAGGCTATATATTGTACAGGAAAGTTTTTGCTGTGTAGCAAGAGGATGTACAAAGAAAATACAATTTACAGCCCCACCTGCCTCTATTTACACTGAAGTAGATCTCAAATTTATGAAGAACTGCAGTTTTATTTACCTTTATGCAGCTTCCAACATCTGCCAGACTTGGCATTTGAGAAGTTGCTTTTTAACAGCTTGGCTTTTAGAAGCTTACATCCTGGGTGCCTTTCATGCCCTGAATCTGATTCTGTTTATTTTGAGTTTTGCTGCTACCTCCATTAAGCTTTGTAGAGTTTATGTGGCATGATGACAGATAAACAAATCATGTGCAGAGGCTAGGGTCAGAAAAAAACTGTTTGATTCTAGGCAGTGGTGCTTCTGTATTTACCCAACAAAAACTTTTAAGTGTAGTCCTGGAAAACAGTGGGTTTTCCTGTCCTTTGTCAAAAACATGTGACCTCTAGGATCTCACTCTGATTTCACATGCACTACAGCTCAGTTAATTTCAGTGGACTTGCTCTAGATTCACATTGCTGTAGGAGAGCAATTGGTCTTGCAGAACTGATCTAGATGTTCTGTCTGGGTCTAGGAAACGGATTTACTAAGACAAGCTTGATGATAGTTGCTTTTAGATAATAGATAAAATTTAAGATTTTATTTCAAACATATTGTTATTTGCGTAATAAACCCTTCAGTTTTTGGAGCCTAATCAGAGCTCATGGCTCACTGGATCTGCTGGCTGCCCAAGTATTTGTCTTGTATTCACATCCATTATCAGAAAATTATAACAATTTCTCAACTCATATTTGCCAAGCAACAAATTAAAACTGTATTTGAAAAAAAAAAAGAAAAGTGTATCATGCACACAGGTTCTTCAAGGATTCCCAGTGGTAGCATTGCTTTGGAACCACAAAATTTTTCACTGCTTAGTGCAGAAAGTCTATGAAGAATATACAGTTATTTCCTTGCATGGGAACCCAGGACTTCTCAACCAAAGCTGGACTGTCTAGAAATGTCAGTTTCACAGAGGTCTGTTCAGGGTTGATGCTCTTTGTGGTATGACATGATGTAGTGCGAGTTTCATCTTTATAGGAGATGTTGGTTATGAAGGGAGATATGTAATATTCTTATGTCTTCAGAAGCCAAGTGTAGCCATTCAAAATACCAAAAAGTTCATTTTGATGCACTCAGAAATAGTCTTACTCAGACCAGCAAGAAGCCATGAGACCCACAGACCAGTTATGCATTGCGTACTCATCAGGGGGCTTCCTGTATTAAAAAAAAGCTACTCTCACTAGTTGCTAGGTAACAGTGTAGTTTCTTCAGGCTTGTGATCAGCAAATGAATTTTTCTGATGATATACTGCTGGTAACTGTTTATCTTGCTGCTGGAGCCAGAATAAAAGAGGACTTTTCTGCAACTCCTCATAATGAAATTAATGTTTGATTAGTTTACTCATCTGATTTTATTTGGCCCTAATGTAATTTGCAGTGTTAATAGAAAGCTCATTTTCATAACTCATCCTGCATGTAAATATAGTTTTCCACTATTACATTTTATAATAAACACCTGCAGTCTTATATTATAATTGCTGTGAAAGCTGAGGCTTTAAATTTCCTACTCTTTCTACATGTTAAATTTATATGTAACATTGGGTCAATGTGTTCTCCAGGTACTTTTCTTCCCAAGGAAAGTGAAGAAATTAAGGAAGACAGTTGTAAGGCAAACTGAGTGGCAGAGAAAGAAAACATAGATGTAGTTTGTAAATTTCATTTTCTTGCAATAGACATTGCACCTGAGCACAGGACTGAAGGCTTCATTCTAGGGTACTTTTCTTAAGCAGTTTTGTAGAACGGATTTCCACTAAAGTCAAAGGACCACTAAGGAAGGTGCACAGCCCCATCCTGATGGACCTCATCATGGATGCAAGCCTAGCCACAGAGTCTTTAAAAGCAGAAAACAAAATCCTGTATCATATCACATTTTACAATTTATGATATTCAGGATATTTAATCCTGTCTGTAATGACACTGTTCATATCTTTGCATTTTTACAACACCTAAAGATGTCCATTATTTGAGTGAGAGGAAATAATGTCCAATTTTCGGACCCAAACATAAATTTTCATATCTCTGAAGAGAAAAAACTACTGGCCTGCTTTTATTGAGGCAATCTTCCTGCCCTGCAAGCTTGTTTTGTATTGTTTAGCGCAATGCAAATTAGTGAGTTTCTACTGAGTCACTGGAAATTCTTCCTGGAAAAAACAAAAAACTAAAAACTAAAATGGCATGAATACTAAAAGCCAATTTAATTGCAAGTTAATGCTCTGAGGATCCCTTAATATTTTGTGTATTATTGGCACAAACTAGTGCTTTGTGGGGAAAAAAAAAGCCTGTCAGTTTTGTCTGTATGTGAATTACTACCTTTTTTGCAATAGCAATCTCATTCCCTAAGAAAAGCTGTTGTCAGCTCAAACAAAACATATTTTTATGAGCAGACATGGTGAAACACTGCATTATTTTATTACATTCAGTTGCAGTGAGTAGCAGTTCTAGAGGTAGTTTGGGGCTCTGGCTTTGTCATTAGTCTCTGCTAATAGAAGGTCAATCTTACCTCATGCAGGGTGTGATGACTCTGTCTGTGTTCATGTGCAGTTGGTATCCAGTTACAGGATGGATCAAGGAGGCATATATGCTATGTGTGGAGGCTGCAAATAAGATTGTGCTGAAACTGGAAGTTCAATAAAAGGACAGTCTGCAACAAGGTTGTTATATGATGTACATCAGTCTGGGGTATGACTAAATGAAGTAATTAATCTTTAAGAATTTCATAGATTAATAGAATCATAGAGTGGATTGTGGTGAAAGGAACATGACAGATCTTCTAGTTCCAATGGGACTGACCATGGACTCCCACTAGAACAGGTTGTTCAAAGCCCTATAAAACCTGGCCTTTGACAGCAGGGGCAGTGAGGCATCCACAGCCTCCCGAGGCAACCTTTTCCACTGTCTCACCAACCTCACAGGAATTTATTACTAATTTCTAACCTAAATCCTCCCTCTTACATTTAGAAGCCTTTACCCCTCATTCTATCATGACATGCTCTTGTAAAACCGTCACTCCCCAGCTTCCATATAGTACCCTTTCAGGTACTGGAAGACTCCTATAAGGTGTCCCCAGAGCCTTCTCTTCTCCAGGCTGAACAACCCCAGTCCTCTCAGCCTGTCTTTGTAGCAGAGGTGCTCCAGCCCTTCTCTAGACTTGCTCCAACAGCTCCATGTCCTAACTGTGTTGGGGGTCCAGGACTGGAAACAGTATTCTGTGTGGGGTATCATGAGAGCAGAGCAGAGGGGGAGAATCACCTTCCTCGACATGCTGGCCAAGCTTCTTTTGATGTAGGCAAGGACAGAGTTGTCTTTCTGGGCTGGAAGCACACATCACAGGCTCATGTTGAGCTTCCTATCAAACAATATCATCAAGTCCTTCTCCTCAGATGTGCTCTCAATTCATTCTCTGCCCATACTGTATCTGTGCTTGGGAATTCCCCAATCCAGGTGCAGAACCTTGCTCTTGGTCTTTTTGAACTTCATGAGGTTGGCATGGCATTAATGAACCTTTTAAGGGTTCATTAATTAATTGGCTTAAGCATTGCCAGTACAGAGGATTTCTGTAGGAGACTCCGTGGGAGCTGCTTGCCTCAACATTACTAACCACAGAGGATGGATGTTCCCAACCGAGAATTCAAAGCTTCCCCACCATGAATCTGGCCAACAGGATGCTGTTGGATGGTGTGGGTGGCATGGGTCAGAATCTTCCCCACCATGGATGTGGCCAATAGGATACTGCTGGATCATGTGGGTGGTATGGGTTGGAAGCTTCCCAACCATGAATCCAGCCAACAGGATGCTGTTGAATCATATGGGTGGCACTTATCTATCCTTCTCCTTCTTTCCTACTTTTTTTTCCTACTCTTCTTCTCTGTCCTCTTCTTCTAAGTTGTAGGTACATTAAAAAAAATGCCTTTGGGTGCCAAGTGACATCTGATCTCTTTTGTGTCTTAATTTTACCTTGGAGAAGTCCTGGAGTTCCTGGTCATAAAGGGAGTGAATTGGACTGTAATACCTCTCAAACCTGTCAAGGTCCCTCTGGATGGCTTCCCTTCCCTCCAGTGTGCCAACCACACCACACAGTTTGGTGTCATCAGCAAAACTGCTGAGGTTGCATCCAATTCCACTGTCCATATTGCTGTCAAAGATGTTAAACAGCCCAGTACAGACCCCTGAGGAACACCACTTGTCACTGGTCTCCACCTTCCCATCAAGTTGTTAACCACCACTTTCTGAGTGTGGTCATCTAGCCAAATCTGGCCCATCGAGTGGTTCATCTATTAAATCCATATCTTTCCTATTTAGAGACCAGAATATTATACAAGACAGCATCGAAGACTTCATAAAAGTGCCAACAGATGACTCAATTGCCCTCTGCTTTTCATTGATGCTGTGACCCCCTCACAAAAGACCACCAGATTTTTCAAGCATTATTTTCCTGTGGTGAAGCCATGTTGGTTGTCATCAACCACCTCCACATTTTCTATATTCCCTAAAAGAGCCTTCAGGAGGATCTTGCCAGGCATAGTGGTAAGAGTGACTGACCTGTAGTATACCAGGTCTTCTTTTTTCCATTAAAAAAAATGGGGATTATGTTTCTCCTTTTTCAAACAGTGGAAACTTCATCATCTTCTGGTTCCACCGGGAGCCATGGGTGGATCTTGTCAGGGTTTGTACATGTTCAGATTCTTTAGGTGGTCTTTTCTACTTGGTCTTTCCCACTGTAGGCAGTTCTTCTTTCTCCCAGACCCCACCTTTGCCTTCTTCAACCTGGGTGGTATTGCCAGAGCCTTTAACAGTGAAGACTGAGGCAAAAAAAAATTCATTGCTTACCTAAGTCTTCTTCATATCCTATGTTATCTGGTCTCCTGTTTCCTTCTAGAGAGAGCGCACAGTGTCCCTAGTCTTTCTTTTATCACTGATGTACCTGTAAAAACTTTTTTTGTTACCTTTGATGTCTCCAGACAGATTTAATTCTATCTGGACTTATGTTTCATAACCAAATCCCTGGCTTGGATAACTTCTCTGCTCCTTCCAGGCTGCCTGTACTTGTCTCCACCCTCTGTAGACTTTATTTTTACACTGAAGTGTGTCCAGGAGATCCTCATTCACCCATGCAGGCCCTCTGTCATTCTTATTTGCTTTTTGTTTTGTTGGGATGCGTTTTTTCTGGGATTCAAAAATGTAATCCTTGAATATTGATCAACATTCTTGGACTCCCCTCCCCTTTAGGACTTTATCACATGATACTCTACCAAGCAGAAACCTGTAGAGGTCAAAGTCTCCCCTCCTGAAGTCCAAGGTAGTGAGCTTGCTGTGCACCCTCCTTGTTGCCCTGAGAATTCTGAATTCCACCATTTCATGGTCACTGCAGTCCACCAGACTGTCTTTGTTGGTAAGATTAAGATCCAACAAAAGAGAAAAATTATTCTAACTAGGAAGAGGGTACATTCAAATATCTTTTGTCAGGGGTTTTTTTGTGTCTGGCAAACTTTTCACTCAAAGAGAAGATACCTGAATTAATTTAATCCCACAACTGTGTAAAGGAAGGAAGGAAAAAAAATATCCAAACTATTGAAGAGTAATAGCAGTAACCTCCCCACGTCCAAAAAAAAAAAACAACCCCAGAAAACCCCAAACAAAACTTTTAAATGAAATATTGTATTAGATGAATCTTGTCATAAGGAGCAACTAGGTCACACTGAAAGAATTATTCTACTAGCAGAAGTTTTTTTCTCATTTGAGGTTAAACTGGCAAGAAAGCTCAGCAGGTTAGTAGAATACCCTGAGGGGAAATGTTGACCATCCAAAATGTTTCTGGTCAATCTGGTTTCCTAGAGCTGTGGAGAATAAATGTCAAGGGATAGTACTTGAGCAAATCTGAATACTAGACGTAACTAGAAAAATTACTTCCAAGTGTATTTTTAATGGATAGAGAATACCCGTTTATTGCTATGGTTTAATGACAGGGCATTTATTTCCTCCACTCTTAGATAAACAAGCTAGAAAAACCCCTAAATAGAAATGAAGGAGCCTTATCTTGAATACTTACTGTAAACTGTACTTTTTGTTCTGTTGCAATTCCAGAGTTTGAAAATTTATTTTTATTTCAGCTGAATGAACTTCAAGTTTTTATTTTCTGTGAAGACTTTATTTTTATACAAATATAGGGAAAAAAATTACAAATCTGAATGTTCTGCTGTGATATAAGCCCTACATTTTGTTCTGCATTTGACTTTTTCATTTTAAAATGATCCATATATTTGAGGTTATTGGTAGACTAGTGTGTCCTGAGGAGAAATATGAATCACTGTAAGCACACTGACTTTTGAAGTACTTGGTTGTCCAATAAATACTATGTTTGCATAACCTGTAAAACAGGGACTTGGACAAGTCCCTTTCATGTTTCTATCAGGTGCTGCTCTTTCTGTTTCATCCAAAGTACAAAAGACTGGGTCAGGAGGTAAAAAGCAAGGAACTGGCATATGTTCAAGGTATCACTTTTTCTTAGCAGTTTCCTTATCACCATTTCTTATAATGACAGATTATAAAATGCACTCAGTTTTAATACTTAAAGAGCTCTGCCACTTACCTACCCATGTTGCTCACAGTATGTTTTAATTTGTTAACATGAAAAAATTTAATTAAAAACAATTTTAAAAACCAAAATTTATTGTGAGACACATAAGCCGAAGTTGTTAAGAGATCAGAGTATGATGTGATTTATAATCTGTAGCCTTTTAATACTGCTGATCTCTGCATGCCAGAGATTACTGCTGTGAGCAGCATGAGAGGTAATACATTAGTGAGAGGTGTGGTCACATTTTTCTGCAGAGCTCTGTACTGTAACCTGACATAGCCTGTCAGATCAACCTCAAAATACATGTGTATTTCTTCCTAAAAATAAGTCTTCTCCAGGATTATCTTACTTTAATCACCTAAGAGTTTTGGATTTTTTTTCCCATTTCTAGTGGTAGTTTAATTTGAACCTTTAGATTTGACAGTTTATATTCTTGCCTTATCAATGTCATATGTTTCCTATTGTTAAAAATGGCACTGTTTGCATCCATAATTAGTGCAAGGCTTGCTACCATTGCTTGCTACCATTGCAAAAATATGAAAACAAATGCACTGGTTGAATTAGGGAATTTGCTGGTTGATATGAAGGCACTGGTCATAGGAACTCTGCTTAAGAGTTTGAAACTCTCTGGGTAATAGCCACATGTCTTTGCCATCCGATATGTCTTTGGCTCATTGTCTGTGAAAAATTAATCAGAAATACCAGTAACATTCACACTGGACTTCAGCTGCTGTCTCTTCACCTTAATAAATGACAATTCTTAAAACTGGCACTTTTGTGGGTTGATGGCTTGAGTCCACAAAGTCATAGAAGTGCAGTGATTGACTTCTTGCTGCTCCCAAGGATTTCATCATGCCTGAAATCACTGATATCTCCTTGATTTCTGTCAGTTCCAAACCTAGACCTAGCACATTTTAGGTTGCACTGCGTAAAAATACAGGCATGCAGTCAGAACTGGATCACAACAAAGACCATCCAATAACACAACCCAGGCAGATAACATTAACAGGTAACTTTCAGTATATACAGTATATAGTATCAAAGGAAGCAGTATTTGGCAATCAGAGAAAAGGCACTTCCTGAACTGGATGTTCAATCCTCTCTCTTATGTTTAATAGCCAGCCTTGAATTTATCTCCTGTTGACTTTTCTAATGCCACTCATACTGTGATTACCCAATATTTGAGGATGATCAATTCCCTGCTGAGTTGTGTGCTGTATTCATTTTACTTTTTTAAAGCTTGCTGCCTGGTAGCTTCATTCTGGGAGGCCTGTTCTTGAGCTAGGAGAAACAATAAGCAACTGTTTCCTGTTCAGCTTCTGCTTGCCTTCTCTTCCACTTTTCCAAACTAAATGACCCTTGGATCCTTGGATTCTTGGATTCCTGGATTAACCTCATGTAGAAACATAAAACTGCTGTGTACTTATCATTATTCTTGTTACCAAATCCTTTATCTATTGTACTTCCACTACATGTTTCAAACCTGTATGTAATGTTCAAAAGGTGGGAATGGAAGAGTTTATATAGTGATATAATTATATTTTCCATTTTATCCTCTACTCATTTAAAAATGTTACATAGTTACTTATCTTTTAGCATCCTTTATACCTTTACATTCACAACTGACCATGGTGCTGACATTTCAGAGAACGATGACTCCATATTTTAGAAGAGGCAAATTTTCTTTCACCTCCTCTGAATTTCACTTGATATTTTACTACTCAGTCATCCAGCTTTAGACTAGATTGTCCTGAACAGTTTAACATTGCCAGCAAATTTCCCGACCTCTGAATTTAATCTCTTTTTCAAATAATTTTTAGGATTTGTTTTGCAATATAGTAATCTGTGCTCAATGCTGGATACCCTTCTTATAATTAAGACTTTTTTAAACTTACAATATGGGTAAAAATCATAGAAAGTTCAGGGAAATCAGATAATTTGATGCTGTTTGAATTATTTCTGCCTAAGCTACTCCCTTTCTACTTCAAAGAAGAAAGCGGGCTCCCTAGCGTTGTCAACTTAGTGTTTTTAGAGCATACTAAATTCATATACACAGAGACAAAAATGGTTTCAAAGATCTTCTTTGTGTTTATTATCTTGAATAAAAACACTGAAGAAAAGAACACATAAAAAGAAGATGCCTGCAGCATTTTTATAATGAATGACATTGCAGCAATGCCACTGCAGCACATTACACTTATTTATGGATTTATAGCTCTCATTTCCTGTTAGATAGAGGAGAATCACAGGAGTGTATAGAATTTTTTCTCCTTTTCCCTAGTTAGATGCAAATGAAATACATGCAACTTTCCCCAAACAGCCTTTTAATAAAAATAATTTTGATGTTTGCTTGTTATGAATGAAAAGGTATGTGGTTATATACTTATAATATTGATACTAAAAGTACTATCTGTTTTTTAAATGGATGTTTAAAAGGTTTTAAGTAAGAAACTTCAGGCAAGATAAAGAAAGGTTGATAAGACCCATCAGAACATTTCAAAGACAGAAACGGCAATCTTTCAAATTAATTTCTCAAACTGAGTAAAGGTAATTAAGCAGACATAAATTAGATTTTAAAAAAAATGTACATTTTTGTGAATACAGTGATTTTATTAATGGAAACAGTAGAGGCAGAGACATATAAGAAAAATATTTTTTTAATTTTCAAAATCCAATGAGAAGTAATGCAACTCATCAGCATTTTATGAGAGAATAGAGAAACAAAAGGTAATGTCAATCTGAGGAAATCAAGAGTTATATTTTTAGAAAGCAACTTCTCTGATATTGAACAGAGATAATGCAAATTTCTTTTGCCTGGGGACTTAAAACTCACATTGTATTAATCTGACCAATAGGAAGTATTTTGCTACTTCTTTTTGTAAATTTGTCACTATTTCTTTAAGACAGGACTATTAAAGGAGGCACTCTTTAGAGTTTTCTTGTTCTAGAAATCCAGTGAAGTACAGTCAGGTAATAAAATCAGAAATTCTTTAGTGTAATATGTTAAGCACCACAAATTACCATACAGGGGAACTGCCAGGTTCCAAAAGAGTATTAAATTTGTAGGAGGCTTTTTTTGACACCTACTTCACTGTTTCTTTTACAGTATAGGATGTATTCAAATACATAGTTAACTAGGAACATACGAGATAGAAGAGTAAATGGCTGCAGCAATTTATTGTTAACATTGAGTAAGTTTTACAGAATTGAAGAAAATCACAGAATGGTTTGAGTTGAAAAGACCTTAAAGATCATCTAGTTCCAATACCCCTACATAGACAAGGACAACTTCCACCAGACCACGTTGCTCAAAAGCCCCGTCCAACCTGGCCTTGACACTTCCAGGGAGGGGGCATCCACAGGTTGCCTTGGCAACTTCTTCCAGTGCCTCACTACCCTCACAGTAAAGATCATTTTCTTTTTTTCTTTTCTTAGATTTTCTAAATCTACTCTCTTCCAGTTTAAAGCCATTACCCCTTATTCTATTGCTACATGTCCTTGCAAAAAAGAAAACACTTCTCAGCTTTTCTGTAGGCCCTCTTCATATACTGGAAGATGCTATAAGGTCTCCTTGGAGCTTTCTCTTCTCCAGGCTGAACAATGCAAGTCTCTCATCCTGTCTTTGTAAGAGAGGTCATGTTGAGCTTCTCATCAGACATCATTCCCAAGTCCTCATCAGGACTGCTCTCACTCCATTTTCCTTCTATCTTGTAACTGTGCTTGGGATTGCAGCAAGCAGGACCTTGCACTTGGCTGCCTTGAACTTCATGCAGTTTCCATAAGCCCAGCCTTCAAAACTGTCAAGGTCCTTGGGTAGCCTCCCTTTCAAACAGTGTGTAAACCACATCACACAGCTTGATGTCATCAGCAAACTTGCTGAGGGTGCATTCAATTCCACTGTCCATATCGCTAACAAAAGTGTTAAATAGCACCAATTCCAGTACAGAACCCTGAGTAATGCCACTTATCATTGGTCTCCATTCGGGCATCAAACTGATGAAAACATCTGATGCAAAACCTCTACCACTAAGCTGATAAAAATATTCACCTTTATGAGGAAAGAGGAAGAGGCAGAGGCAGCAGTCCTTCAAAAACCAAACTTTAGAACACTGGGTTCCTAGATAAACTTTAGTTAAAAGAAAAACAAAAATTAAAAATGCAATGAAAAAGCATTTGATGTGTGTATGTGAGACTAGTACTGGGTGATAAATATGGTCAGCTGAGCAGTTGGCCAATAAGGCAACCTGTCCCCCCCCCCCCCCAGGCGTTATGGAGACAGAAGTGAGTGTGCAGCACAAAGTTCTTGGCTGCACTGCCTTGAGCCCTGGCAATCCTTCGAGGGCACATGCCAGAAATCTAAGCACAACAGGAAACATGTCCTTTAATTGAACAAGTCTATGAAATGTTCTTTTTTTCACTCGGCTGCTTTGCAGTTTTCCAGGTTTTCATTTGGATGTGGTATTGCCTTGACATGCCTCAGCTGCTCCTTTACCTGGGCTCAGCTGGTGTTTTCCTTTATGCATCCACCCACAGCCACTTTCCACAACCTTCCTTATCTTTTTCAATTCTACTTAGGTGGTAAATGCTCTTCTCACTAATGGGAGGAGATTCAGACACTGGCTACTCCTGCTCTGTGTTGCCCATGGCAACAACAGGATATTTGGTGTATAATAATCTGTCTGCTGAACACAGCTTTGGTAATGCTCAGCTGGAGTCTGTCCTAGGCTTGGGTAGTGCTCTGAAGAAAGATGTAAGTAATTTGAGACAGGCTGTAGAAGACACAGAAAGCAATCAAATATGACCTGTAAGGCAAGATCAAAACTCTTTTATTGTTTAGCCTAAGGAAGACTGAAGGGGCATATATTAGTAATCTGCAGTTGAGTAAAAGGCTTCCATAAACTCAAATGTTTTGCTAATTTTGCAAACTGGGGGAAAAAAAAAAAAAGTACTATGTTTAAATCCAGGTAAGTGAGATTTTAGCTAAATATTGGGAAAGATCTGATAGGAAGTGAAGTACTGGGAGAAGGATTGCCAAAAAGGCAGGAGTAGACTTGGATAGATATATGTAGCAGGAATTACAAAGGGTGAGATGATCTCTCAAGTTCTCTCCCAAATGTGATTTCTTTGATTCTGTAATTTTACTGGGTTTGTTTCTTTCAGCATTTTACTTTCTTTCATAATATTCACGTGTACTCTAATAACTAACGTTTTAGGAGATGTATTTTTTTTTTAAATCAGCATGTGTGCATTTGTGAGAATCCACAAGGAAGTTACTCTTCTATGGTGACTGTGTGGTGAAACCTTTAAATAAGGGAGACAGCTTCTGTCAGTGAGTCTTGCTGGCAAGGAGGATGAGTGATATTGCAATGCATAACAAGGAAAAAAACATTAAAACATGGCTGTGGCCTGTAGCCAGAGCAGAGAGAAAGATGTCGGCATGTAACCATAGGGGTGAAAGAGAGGCAGGAACGACACCTGGTGTTCAAAATTTATTACAGAATTTTTTGTCTGGGTTGTGGACCAGCAGCCTGAGTGGGGAAGATAGATAAGAAGTGAGAGAAAAGAGCAGGAGCAGTACAAAGAGCAAATGGTGGTGTAGGACAGCAGCTGGGATGAGCATAAAGGAGGAAACAGAGGAGAGGATGTTAAGCCTGAAGGACAGAGACCCGACAAATGTACAGCCCTGCCTCAGATACATGTGAGATTTGACTGAAACTGGTGACCTGTCATGCACCTTTCAGCAGAATACATGTGGGACTGCATGTGCCCTGAATTTCATTATTCCTTTGCAGCTGAAAAATGCATGTGGAATTCAAAGGCAAAGCATCTCGTTCATTCCCTGTTCATATTTTGTCACCCTCTGCAGAAAGCAAAGCATCTTAAATTGAATCTGTTACTCAGTTAGCTGCAATGACAGAGGTTTGTGCAATAGACTAAGAGCTTCCAGAAGTGCTGCTGAGCTAAGTGGATTATCAGCAGGATACAAATCATCTCACGAGTGTTTTATGGGCTTATTAGTATTTCTGAAATGGCTGGATACAGTTGGAAGAAATAGAAAAAGAAAAGAAAAAAGAAGAAGAAAGAAAAGCTCATAATAAGAAAAGACCAATAATTCCCTTGAAGGAAGGGCTTTATAATTTGCAGAACTGTTCTAAAGTCTACAACCCAAACTTTTGACAGTGAGTAGAAAAAGAAGCAATTTATTCGATGCTGCCCTTTCAGCACGGTCTCTGCAGAAAAAAAAGACAGATGTAACTAGAGGCAGTCTCAGACTGTGTATTGAAGTTAACTTTGATTCTAGCATGCTCTGACATTCAAAAATTTGCAGCCTGAATAATACAGATGGCTAGCTCAGGGAAGCCATCAGGCACCACTTACTGCTGAGAGGAACAAAAATTGCCTTGCCTTTTCATCCTTGGCTACAGAGCAGGAAAGCCAGGAACACCTCCCGCAGGTCAGAGCTGGCTGCTGCAGCAGTAGCAGCACTCATCAGCCCATTTCCTTGGCAAGCCTGGCTGCTTGCTGTCCTGCATAGCAACTCTTGCCATGACAGGCACATCAAAGATCGCACCAGTCTCCTACCTCAAATCTTCTGTTTTACTCACACCATGGGCAAATGGAGAAACACTGAATTTCAGATTTGATGTTCAGCTGCTCCTAATCTTCTCTGGTACAGACTAATAGCCAAAGCTCAGCAATGTGGAATTAACAGAGCACAAGCTTTTTAACTTGTATTGAGTCTGAGGAGAACAAACTCTTGCCTTCACTGCACAGAAGTTGCAGAACCAGCAGTAGAACTGCTACCATGGCTCAGGGGTTATCTGATGTGCAGCCTTCCTCTGCCAATTAATCAGAGGATTTGCATGCTCAGGCTTGTTTGACCCCTGGTGAAAAATCTTACAGAAGAGGCAGGCTGTATGTGACTGTGGAGAAAGAGAGGAGAGAGTGGAGAGAAAGGAGAAATAGTAGAGCAAGGGAAACTGTTAGAGCAAAGAAATAAAGCTGAAAGAAGTAGTTAAGTTTGGTAGGGGGCAAGAGGAAGAAAAACATAGCTACCAAGTTATGAAGTAAAAATTAACCTCATAAATAGATATATTCAGCAGCTTCCTCTGAATCAGTTAACTCATCAGCTAAGCCAGAACAACTCTGGACTTCTTTATGCCATGCAGCTGGAACAATAACCTCTCTGCAATTTGTATGAAAAGAACAGTGGTCCGCAAAACCTGCCCTGTAGGTTTTACCTGACATACCTGAATAAGCAATGTGTAGTGAGGACTGTAGGGTTTCAAGGTATTATGTGGCATCAGACCATTTTACAGCACCCTGAGCTTTGGGGTGCATTTATAGGATGAAATGAAAATTAAAAAACCCCTCAATATCTGTTTTAAGTGGTTATAAAGATCTTTAATTCAGTTAAATTTCTAATCTACAATAAAATGCCTCATAAATGGGTGAAAGTAACAAACCCTACCAGATCTATTCCGGGTAGCTATTCTGCTCTTGTACTCGAAATGTGCTTGCTTTAGATGCTAGGCTGCTGTTCAGCAAGACCTGGATGGGCTGGAAGGTTGTGTGGGGAGAAACTGGATGAAATTCAACAGAGGCAAGTGTAGGGTCTTGAAACTAGGAAAGAGCAACCCCAAGGTGGGGACTGAGCTGCTGGACAGCAGCATAGAGGAAAGGGGGGACCTGGGAGTGCTGGTGGATGGAAGGATGACCATGAGGCAACCATGTGCCCTTGTGGCCAAGAATCTAATGCATCCTGAAGTGCATTAGAAAGGGGGTGGTTAGTAGGTCGAAAGATATTCTCCTGCTTTTCTCTGGCCTGGTGAGGCTGCATCTGGAATATTGTGTCGAGTTCTGGGACTCTCAGCTCAAGAAGGAACAGGAACTGCTTGAAAGAGTCCAGTGCAGAGTGACCAAGATGATGAAGGGAGTGGAACATCTCCCTTGTGAGGAAAGGCTGAGGGAGCTGGGGCTCTTCAGCTTGGAGGAGACTGAGGGGCAACATCATTAATGTCTAAAATATGTGAAGTGTGAGTGTCAGGAGGATGGAGCCAGGAGGATGAAGATCCAGTGACAGGACTAGGGGTAACGGTTGCAATCTGGACCATAGGAGGTTCCACATAAATATAAGAAAAAACTTTTTCACTGTGAGAGTGACAAAACACTGGAACAGGCTGCCCAGTGGGGTTGTGGAGTCTCCTTCTCTGAAGACATTCAAAACCGACCTGGACATGTTCCTGTGTGACCTAGACTTGGTGGTCCTTCCTTGGCAGGGGGGTTGGGCTCAATGATCTCTCAAGGTCCCTTCCAACCCCTAACATTCTGTGGTTAGGTTAGTGTGTATTCCGTGGTACTTCTGACAAAATAGAAGAATGGCTTTTTCTTTACAGACAGTGTGGTTTACTTTGTGAGCTCTGCTCTTGCTAATACATTTTAAATGAAAATACATCATAACCTACTGTTTGTGTGCCTTTTAATGAAGTAAATGCAGTAGTCCAATACAATTTAATATTTCTCTGTAGATAATGAGAAAAGGTAATATAAATTGTGTGTTATAAAGACCACTGTATTACATTCTACTTTACTGAATGTTTCAACTTAATTTTTTCAACACAATATTTCAAAAGGTACCTCAAGATTTCCACATTGGGGAATAGTCAAGGCAGTTCAAAGAAACGTTGACATAACAAAAAAATGCCTCTGGCATTTGTAGAAGTATTAGCATAATGAATTTCCTGTTATGCTTTGCTCAGAGAATTAGCTGCACATGAAATACCAGAATGGTTTACATATTTTGGCCACTATGTGTCTTAATGTAACGATCTTTTTGCAGTCTTTTGTACTGGCCATAAAATATAAATTGTGAATGTTGAGTTTTGTGGCAGAGGTTATGGGCACCACAGTCAAGTCATACTTACATCAGAAACACAGATAGCTTGCTGAAATTACAGGCATTTGGTGGCTACTTTTGAAGTCCTTTAAATGACAGAGGACTTTAAACGTGTGAAAAACCAAAAGCTAGATATCCTAGTTTCCTTGCTTACTGGTTATTTACTTACCCTGGTCACTGTGTGATTCTTTTACAAATCCCAGAAGGTGATACAGTGCTACTAACCTAAGAATTTCATCCTTTTCTCTTCATCTTCTAAACATCTACCTTTTACTCCATGAAGTCAAGACTACTCTGAGTACAATATAAACTGGCCTTAATGACAATTGTCATGTCTTCATTCTCCTCCAGACACATGTACTTAAGCTTTTATCTGTGCTTTGTCATGTTTGGGCTCCTGGGATATCGCCATAATTTTATTCATGTTCTCTGACTACTCCATTGGGCACAATCCATGTATTGCCATTTTTGTGATTTATTTTATCTCGCCGGAACACTTCTGAGGAGTTTTATATAATATTTCACATCAGGGGTCGTACTGTCTTCTCTTTCAAAATCTCTGCTTTCTACAGAACCGAAGAAAGAGAAAAGCCCTTTAGATAGATAACGTTGGTATTTCTCTGTTTCACGATTCCCTAGAGGCATCAATATCAGTATTTAAAAATTTATTCTGGGCACGTAATGGCCTCCCTTGATTTATTACTAATGAGGTCACGGAAACCCCGACGAGACTGTAGTGCAATTTATGGCTGGTGCTTTGAATGCCATCTAGTGGCACTTAGGCAGCTCAAGCGGTACTACAGGGGAAGTGAGCTATTTCTCATGTTACCACTATCCCAGTAGTCCACAAGCACAGGGCAGGAATACCTGTGAGGAACTGAAACAAATCCAGTGTGATGGATTGTAAGCATTATTGGAAGAAGATTAAATGGCCGCGGGACAACTAGGAATAAAGCTTGGCTTGGGCTGTTCTTTATTCAGTATTTACAAGCATTCAAAATTCTCTGCAGGAATATTAATGGTTTCTAAATTTGCCACAGTGGTTTTGTAATTGTTTGGGGAAACAATTACACAGCTAATTTTCTTTTCTCCCTGTACTTTGCAGTGCACATACAATATTCATCTTTCTACTCATCTGCAAAATATAATATTTCACAGAAACTGAAATGGATCAGCAGTGTCCCCATGGTTTTATTTGCAACGGGCAAAACTGTACTTTTGATTTACACAGCTGTAAAAAACCATATTTTTCTTACCTTAATCTTTTGGACTGGCTACGGAGCTTGTGTATAAGGATAAATCAGAGCACAGCATCTTTGGGACTGTTGTTTTCTTTTGCCTTGATCCTTCTCTCTCATAAATAAGTGAAATTCAGTTTGGAGAAAGTGAGTGAGCTCTAACCCCTCTTCAGCTGGTCTAATCCACACTGACTAAGAGCAATTGCTCACCCATAAAGAGTGATTGGCTGTCTTCAGCAAAGGTTACTGAACTCATAAAGCACATACTCTATGCCATGGACAGCTTTCTAATCAGCAAGAAGAACATAGATTTATAACAAGCAAACAGGACAGAGATATCTGGGCTCTCCTGGACATCTGCTTTGACCTGTCCTTCTACACTGATCTTTATTTCAGATCTAATACCTTGTTCCTAGTCTTGTTTCTTGCCTCTTTTGTTCTATTTATTGTTCCTGACTAGGTTGCTCAGTCTTGTTCAAATCTTGGCCCTGGTATCAAAATGCACTACTGGACTATGTGCTTTTGACTGTTGCTGGCCTCAGTCTGCCCTGAACATGATGTTTCTTTTCCATAGCTGTTGGCTTGTTCACTGATGTAGTGATGCAAGCAGGTTTTCCTGCTGCAGACAAAATACAGACAGTGAAAAATGATTTTACAGCTACTGTAACACTGGTCATCAGCCTTTCCCTAGTCCTTCTCTGGTCTTTTAGCCTTTAACAATGAATTACCATCTCCTACTGCCCTTTCTATATAGCCAAGGATGGGGATTGACTTCCATGCTAGCCATTTAGTATTACTTCTATAAAGCAATTAAAAAAACAAATACATCTTAAAATAGATAGGAAATTCTGTGTCCTAGGGCTTCTGAAAGACAATTGCAATTAAAAGTACTATGCACCAAAACACTTCAATGTGAAAGGCATGGTTTTACTCTGAGTATTCTAACCAGCTTAACTTTGGGTAAGTGACATATAAAGCATGACCATACAGTCCACTGATATTTGATTTTTGAGCAAGACTTTGTCTTCATGAGAGAGGTCTTCCAAGGACAGATTTAAATACAATCGAATAGAGCAGAACAGAACAGGAAAGGACAGGACTGTTTCAGCTGGAAGGGAGTAGTCCACTGACACTAGTGCCTGACCACTTCAAGGCTGACAGAAGGTTAAAGCATATTGTTAAGGGCACGACAGACTTGGGGCATTGACTACCTCTCTAGGAAGCCTGTCCCAGTGTTTGATCACCATTTAAGTACAGAAATGTTTCCTAATGTCTGACACAGTTATCACATTCTGTCACTGTCCCAGGGATCTCAGGAAGAAGAGTTCAGCACATCCCTCTCCGGTTCCTGTCCTCCAGAAGCTGTAGAGCAATACTGTCACCCCCCAGCCTCATAGACAAACCCAAAAGAGGCAAACCCAAAGACCTCAGCTGGTCCTCATAGGGAATACCCTCCAGCTCTTCCACCAGCTCTGTTACCCTCCTTTTGATACACTCAAGGACCTCCACAGTCTTCTTAAATAATGGAGCCCAGACCTGCAGAGCACCCAAGGTGAAACTGCACCAACACTGAAAACATTGGGATAATCCCCTCTGTGGACCACCTTGTTGTGATGTGTTTTAACTCACCACAGGATGGTATTTGCCACTGTGTCTGCCAGGGCACACTTCTGGCTCCTGTTGAGCCTGCTCCCAACCAGCACCCTCAGATCCCTCTCTGCAGGGCTGTGTTTCAGATGCTCTTTCCCCGTGTGTACTTCCATCCAGTGCTACTGGATCTGAGGTGCAGAAACTGGCATTTGGACTTGTTAATTCATGCTAGTGCTTGAGTGCCCAATACCCCAATCTATTTAGATCCAGCTGCAAGGCATCTTGTCCCTCAAGAGAGTAAACAGCACCTCCCAAAAATTATTCTGTGAATTTCTTTGGTAGGACATTTTTTTCCCCTGAAACTGAAGGCTATTTCTTGTGTCTGTTATCTACCAAATCTTATCAGACCAAAATCAGATATTACAGTGAAGGTGGAGAATCTTATAGATTCTAATAGATACAAACTTTGCAGTCCTGCTGAAAAATGCTACCTTGTTTCAAGTACATCATACAAATTAATATGTACCACCTAAACTCACATGTAACACATAAATCAACTGGACAAATTAGATCTATATCAGGGTTGCCCAACCTTTATTTGTTGAGCCACTGATGACAGCATAGTGAAGGGTAATCACAATGATGAAAGGAATTCAGCATCTCTGCTATGAGGAAAGGCTGAGTGAGCTGGAGCTGCTCAGCCTGGAAAAGGCTCAGGGAGATCTGATATGAGGACCCATAAGGCCAGCCACATAAGAAGGGAAAAATTAGTGAACAAAAGAAAATGTCTACCAGGCTGGAAACTAGGTTTTGAAACCAGAAACATCATTGAAAAGTGCAGCTGACCTCTTTGAAGTATAGCTGGAGTACCTAGAAACCAGAGACATCCTGCAGTACCATCAGTAAGCACAAAAATCCAAAGGAAGTCTAACAGCAACGTATTATGTGAAAAAATGGAAACTCTTTGGGAAAACAAAATTGGCCTGAAACATAAGAAAACAGTATCATCTATTGCCTGTGTAGTGAAATTAACCATGTCTATTAGCTACTTGAAGGGGTGATGTCCTTTGATATAAATATCATATAAATAATTATTTAAATATCATAAAACCATATATTTACGTCATACCCTTGATGATATGGGCAACCAGACTGGTGAAGGGCAACCAGACTGGTGAAGGGACTCGAGCACAGGCCCTATGAAGAGAGACTGAGAGAGCTGGGGCTGTTCAGCCTGAAGAAGAGGAGGCTCAGGGGAGACCTCATCGCTCTCTACAACTACCTGAAAGGAGGCTGTAGCGAGGTGGGAGTTGGACTGTTTTCCCAGATGACTTTCAACAAAACAAGAGGACACAGTCTTAAGTTGTGTCAGGGGAGATTTAGGTTGGATATTAGAAAGAATTTCTTCACGGAGAGGGTGATCAGGCAATGGAATGGTCTGCCCAGTGAGGTGGTAGATTCTCCGTCCCTGGAGACATTTAAAAAAAGACTGGATGTGGCACTCAGTGCCATGGTCTAGCAACTGCTCCGGTGGGTCAAGGGTTGGACTTGATGATCTCTGAGGTCCCTTCCAACCCGGCTAATTCTATGATTCTATGATTCTATGATATAAAAATTACTTAGCTATTATCCAGGAGCCTTTCTCTCTGAGAACTTTCAGTGCTGCATGTACTTTTCCTTTGCTAAAGAGGTGTGAATCTATCACAAACTGCCTATGAGGTCTTAGACTCTGCCTGGGGGTGTCTGTTTGACTACAGACTCTGTGAAACAGATCATCTTCAAAGTAGAACTCTGCCTGTTTATTGTATTCATCTTCCTTCAGGCACAGTTTTGGGGTGAGTTTGGTTTGTCCTCCCACCTCCCTCCCTTTGTCCTCCCTTTAGGGATGATTTGGGCACTTCCAGAATCTTCCTAATCCACTTGATACCATTATTATATATACATGTAAGTCATCTACCATAATTATATCTGCTGCTATTTTGTTGATAAGTTGCTTCACAAATGATGTTTGTAGTAACCTGCAATAGTATATACCTACTTTGTTGTTGCTGTTATTGGTTGTTGCCATACAATTGATTTGCTGCTATTATTATCTGCTGACATACTACTGATTGATACTATACTAATGATTGCTGATAGTTATTTTTGGAGCTTGATGTATTTTATCTTGTTAATCATAGGTTTACTTGTTAGTAGTGATTTATTTTTTTTTTAATACTTGGGTAACCTATAAGAAAGTAGAGAAATTTAGAGGATAAAAGCCTCCAGGTCCTTGTGTATCATGGAACCACAAATTCATGTTTGTGATATCTACACACCTGTGCTGGGGCAGGGGATTGGATCAGATGATGAGGACTGTTCCAACACTAATTCTTCTGTCTTTATAGGATGGTGTGATATTTGACTTAATTTTGAAAGTTTGTTCTTCCCTTTTAGTTGGAACTTGAAAGCAAGGCTTGTTTGTGGTAACAGAACAGAATGACTGAAATTGTATAAAACTTGCCAGCTTCCTTTAGTGATTGAGATTAGTTGGGAGCACATTTAAAGACAGAAAAAATTACAGGGAAACCTAGTCTAGGAAAAATCATATTTTCACTAACACAATGTGGTGTTAACACAAGCAAAGAATAGTCTCTTTCTAAATCAGATTTTTTTCTTGGTAATGTGCCTTTAATTGGAAGGGTGAGGGGGAAAACATGGGCTCCTTGTCAGTTGATTTTGGCAAGTAACTCATCTGTGACAGGTCATCTTGACTTCAACCTGATGTTTGGCTAAAATGACCAGTATTAATCACTTCAAAGTAAAGCCTCTTTGCTTACCACAAAACAAACAGCACCAGTAGTCACAGGCATCACTCCTATGACATGTTTTGCTTGCAAAGGTTGTCAGCAAGCACTGAATAGAATTCATTGAGCTGAGTGTGCATGGAAGCTTAATAGATTTGGTCTTGTAATTTAATAGGTAACACCACACACCACCAACCCTCCCCTCTCCCCCAGGCTGTCTGATAAGTCTAGGCATTAAATACCAGCTTGTGTATTTATTTGGAGACATATTCCAGTTTTCATGGAAAAGGAGGAAAATACATAATTCCTCATTATTTTCTTTTCTAATGGCATAAAGTGTAGTGACATTACTATTTTAATATAGTGGTACAGCTGAATACTACATGAGAACTGGGATGAAGATAGGAAGTGTCAGAAGGCTTCATTAGGCATGCTACAAAAACTGTTAGAAAGCTGTTTTCATGAAATCTGCTTCAAGAATTACTAATAGAGTTTGCTGGCATTTAGTATTCTTTTGCACCTCTGACTTTAGTGTAATTTTTTATTTCTTTCAAAGTGTTTAAAAGCTTCTTACAAAACATTTTATTACCATGGATTTTCATGAATATTTGTATGATAGATTTTTGGCAGGTCAACATCTTGATAACCCAGTAGTGTTTCTTTCTGTGGCATTCTTTCTGTGTTTGGTTAATTTTAAGTACCCATAAGCTGGTGTATCTAGAAACAAAAGCATAGAAAAACACATTAGCATTGTCATACCTGGAGATGAGACTTTGTCTTTCATTGTGGAGGTACAGCATGAGCACTATGGCCCATTCTTCTGCAAATAAGAATAGCAATATAATAAATCAGGAGTGTGTGATTTATTGTGTGAAGATCACAATCCTGATACTTTAGTGCAAAGTAGTAATCTGAAGTCTGTCTTTAAATGAACGATTTGTAAATTAATAGACAGGAACCACAGTCATACAGCTGTTTCTCTGTCAACTGGGAGCATGCAGGACCTTGCTGTGGGCTTTACTCTTCTCATGGTCCTATCAAATCAATGTCATTGCCAGAAGAAAAACAAACAAACAAACAAAAAACCAAAAAAACCAAAAAAACCCCAAACTCAATTCTTAAGGAAAAAAATGTATAACTGAAAATTTGGATCTATGTCAGAGAAAAATAGATGGGTATGAGTTGTATTTGCAGAAGGCTGAAATCTATGAGAAGGACAGGCATCTCCTTACTCCAAAGTGGTTTTGCATTGGCAAAGGTCTTAAACATGCTGCTTTGTGATTGGCTATGCTAAGTCACTTCACATATCCTACCCAAACTCTGCAGTTTAATGTCACAAAAGATAATCTCCAGACACCTAGGACACAAATAATATAATGTGTATAAATCATATATAACTTGTCTTCTGCTGACTGCCTTCACTCTTGCTGGGAGAGAGTCAACCTGTTCTCCATGGTCTTCTCCATCGGCTGCAGGAGAATCTTTGCTCCAGAAACTGCAGCTTCTCTTCCCTTTGTTTCCTCACTGACCTTGGTGTGTGCAGGGCTGTTCCTTAGATTTTCTGTGCACCATTTTATTACTTTTTAAGATATGTTATTATGGAGTCACCATAATCTTGGCTGAGGGGCTCAGTTGTGGCCTGCAGTGGGTCTGTTAGAGCTGGCTGGAACTGTTTGTGTGTGGGGCAGATCCATCCTCTTCCCACTGATGCCATCACTGCAGCCCCCCTGCCAGCACCTGGGCACCCGAACCCAGTACAAGTTCTGTTCAACAGTGTTCTAAACTTGGATTCACCGATACCAGGATCACACAGAAAGGAACAAGAATCAGATGAACTTCTTAAATTTGTTCCTGAAATGAGATCATAGCTCTGAAACTTCATGCTGATGCACTTTGAAAAACCCAGTTATTATTCTGAAACAGTCAAAATTGTTTCAACAACCTGCCACGCCTTACATCTTTTACAAAATCACCTAAAGCAATGGTAATGATTGGTATGCAATCTGCCTTCTTGGTTTTCCTTACATCTCAATAAAAAGAGAGGTACAAATAAAAGACTTTTACTTAGTTTAAAATTATCAATTAATTTTTTATGGTACAGACACAAGCAAACAGAAGTACAAGATAGTTAGGCTTCAATTTTAATTGGTAACCTTTGTAGCATTATAGCCCATGCAAGTACGTAACAATAAATATACAAGTAATGATGTAGAACTTGACTATAAGCATCTGTTGGGTTAACAGACTTTAATGTGTAAGTAAACATCCAAAATGGTATGCGAGGTATGCTGTTCTGGCAATGAAGTAAAATGCTAGAAATCCAGGCAGTATCAAGACATCAAGAACATGATATGAAATGCATGCACAAGTAAATCAAGAATACATTGTAATAATTCAGTGCTAGCAGCAATGGAAACATTATCAGTGAACTTGGTATTATGAATATGGAAAACTATCAAGTAGTAAGGAGCAAATTTTTCTTTAGAAGTATTAGTAGGGAAGGAATGGCTTAATCTTATTAATCTTCTCTTCACAGAACTCTTACATTTGTGGAGCACTGCTGTATCTATCCCTGGCAATCTGTACTACTCTGTAATGTGGTAGGTTTGAAAACATGCATATATTAGAATAGTAACACATTTTACATGGTGTATTAGCTAAGGAACACTCCTACTTATGTGGCCTAGGAAATATATGAATGTCCATGCTGTTATAATTTTGTTTATAATATATATAACGTGCTATGCATAGAAGAGTACTCTAGGATATTCAGGACCATCTACCAACTTCTAATATAGGGTGCATTGTTCTTCAAGACTGTGACAAAACCAATTTTTATTTTCAAGCTGCAGAAACATATTTTGCTTCATTGGCAATTGCTTCATTTTTTACATTTAGCTGAGGAAAAAGGAAAAAAAGAAAAAAAGGAACAAGAAAGAAAAAAGCCTTGAGAAGCAAAGAGACTTAATGTGAGCAACTACTACATGCTTTGCTGTTTAACATCTAGTTAGAAGGAGTTACAGTGGGAGACATCACTAGCTCCCTGCCTGAAACACCAGACCCAAGCTTTTAAAAATTGTGTCACGTCATGTAGCAAAGTAAGAAGCCAGGCGAGGAGGGCAGCTTGAGACTGTGAGGAGCACGGGATGTCTGTGGAAGCATGGAATGGGGAGGAACAGACATGGTGCTTAGACAGCACTCCAGCTGCCTTCAAGGCAAAATGTTGCATTGGAGGCAAGAGTGGTGCAAACAGCATTTGCACGTCAGTTCTAACACAAGTGTTTACATTTTCAGGACACAGTCTGATCCTGTCTCTCTCGCACTGTTTGGTACACCCAGCTCCTACAGAAGCATCTTCTGCTTAGAACATTTTAGTACACTTTAATTCTCTTTCTGTTTTTCCATTTATGTGCATTTTTCCCACTTCTGTTGCTTTTGTTTCTCTCTTTTGTTACTCTCATTTTTAATTTTGCTTTCCTAGCTTCCACTTCTTTATGGTGTACATTGTAGTTCTTGTCATTCCTATGACAGAGAAGTTTGCTTCTCCTCCTCCCCTTTCTCTTGCCGTCTCTTTTTATTTTGTTCTTTCCTCCTCTATACTAGCTCCTTTTCAGCCAGTTGAATGTTAGCATGAGGAAGCAATCTGAACTTAAATGTGAGGTGGAAAGAAGTTAGATTGTTAGCTATACAGAATGATGAGGAACAATAAGTATTGCTGTTGGTTAGGGGTCATGTTGGACTTACACTATGACACTAAGAAATACAGCAGTGCCAGGACCTTAAAAAGTCTATTACTCTCTTATTTACCTCTAGTTTCTTAAGTTTAGGGGCAGAGCTAAGTTCTTTCATTTCTTTGGTTTGTTAATAGTCTTTCTGTCCCTGTAGTTCTCATTTACATTTTTTTTTTTATGTTTTAAGGAAACAATCAAAGGCTGTCAAGCGATCCACACTCAAACGTGTCAGTCAGGTGTAACCACAATTACAAGAGAGCTCTCAGAAAAGGGGCAAACTTCCCAGATGTTCCTATTGTTCAGCATGACTTGATAATTCCAGAAAATAAGCTTTATCAGGGTGAGTTCTTGAACCCTGCAGCAAGAAATGTCCCCCATAATCCCTTGTGATAAACAGGAAATCTACTAGGCAATTTAGTGGTCCAGTCTTACTTTGAGCAATCAATCTGCAGGCTCAACATCACTCATATTTAGTGACTGGTGTAGAAGCTTGAGGGAATCTTTCCTATATTCCCAACTATATAAAGGAAGCTTGAAAGGAAGTCATGAGCATGCTGTACAACATGCTTCAGATTGTCCTTTCACTTATCAAGTATGTGAGTCTGCAAGATATAGGAAGAGCTAGTTATTTCCTTGATCTTTGTAGGGAGCTGCTGAACTTCTTTTGCTTATGAAATCAACATAGGTAGGTGTAGTCACTGAAGAAAAGACTTACTTATTCTGATTACCTAAAGCATTTCATCACAAACTCCATCTCATGGTAGCTCACAACAGGTGATGTTCTCCAGATAGTGACTGCACTTTCTGCATTCAAGTGACAGTGAAAGAGGATTGCTTTTCCAGGAACAGCAATCATTTGTATAAACTTAGTACAAACAATGTAAAAAATCCAGTTAGCTGCACGAGTATGGCAGCTTTAATTTAGAAGCTGTATTTAAGGTTAGCATTGAAGATCTCAATTGTGAATGTGGCTGTAATACCCAGACATCAGATGACAAACAGAATAAAGACTTCATACCTGTCAAAAAGATTTGGTCCTTACTTAAAATAAAGATTCACAGTGATGAATGTAATGAACTTGGGAACAGCAGTCAGGAGTTTTCTGTATCAGAGCTTCCTTCTGATGGCTTGTCTACACAAACACTTTTTTCTATGGGTGGGAGACAGGCCCTGTTAAAATGTTCATCTTAATTGGCATCTGTGTCACTTTAATTAGATATTGACTGGTTGCCTTCCTGAACTGACTCGAAGTTCTGGCTGGGAGAATCCTCTCAGCCTGTTTGGCTTGAGCAAGTCATTGTTTAGTTTTAGAGTCCTCTGGGTTTATTTCTGTGGCATGTAGAAGTCTAATGATCCTCTAGGAAAGAGAACTGAGGATCTCTTGGCTATGATGCCCCCTAAAACTTGCATTCAGAAGGTGGAGGAGAGGAAAAGAAGAGATGTTAGCTTCAGATAAACATGGTTCCTGTTGTGTTTGAACAGCATAGAGCTCAAACAACACAGACTGACTGATTACCTGAGTCCCTTGTTATTTGCCAGCCAGCATGACAAGCCTAACTTTGAGGTTAAAGATGCTCACTGAGTGTATTAAAAACCCCTGCCTTTTACAACAGTATCAGAATACACCTAGTGCCCTGGAACAGGCATAGCAGCAGTTTGGTGGAGATGAAGGTTTTAGCACATAATTTCTCCTTGTCTTACTCCAAAGATATACTTCTGGAGTTCCTCTAAAGTGATCAGACAGTTTGAGAGTAATCTCCCTTTTGTGCTTGAGAATGTGTGTACTCAGTCTTGGTTTACTCAGAAAGGTGACAGTGTACCCATTAGGTAGTATTCTTTGAAAAAGATATCCTTTTCTCCACAGGAAGCTCACCTTCTAAATGTTCATGGATCTTCACAGCATCTATTTTTCTGTTGTTACAAGGTACCAATCTAAATTGTCAAAGCATGACTTAAAGTCCTGGAGAGAATGTTGTTTTTTCTCTTGGTAAAACAGATTGTTACATCTTGCCACCCAATTATCTTTATTATTTGCATAGATTTAAGTTCTGCAAAGGAGCCTGAGCTTAAGCAAAATAAAACAGGATCATCTGGTTCTTCTTTGGATAGGGATAACTTGTCATAATCTTGACAAAGGCTTTGAAAAACCACATCACACACAAAATTATGTTCAATAAACATTAGCTAAAGACAGATTTTTTTTCTTGCTTTGATAGAAGGATACAGATTTTGCTGCTTCTAATTTTAGCTCCAAAATTTATAATAAATATCCTGAAAGAATTCTTTTATATTTTTGAGTGGAAGAAGCACATTTAATGTCATGTTTTCTTTATTAAAAAATTGGAAATTGAGAGATGAGCATGGTTTTCTTAATTTTTATGTGTGTGTTTGCAGTGCTGCAGTTTTCTGGGGTCTTTTTAGACAAACAGAACAATGGATTTTTACTCAGTGCCATGTCAGTTCAAACATCCTTAAGATGGTTATTGCTGTAGCAGCAGTAATGAGTTTAATCAGCTGTTCAAGTGTACTTTGAAATGTTTAAAATTTGCTTTCATGGTTTTGTTTTTCTTTTTCTTTTTTCTTCTGTTATTACTATGTTATAGGTCTGAATACTGGCATATCTTACTTTAAGGTCTTTCTAAGTGTATTGTGTACAGCAATATAGTATAGTATAGCACAGTATAGCACATAGTATAGCATAGCATAGTATATCTAGAAGGATAGTATGACATACTACGCTTTGGAGGAAATACAGAAATCATACCTATGTGAGTAAATTTATTTTTACAATGCTTTTGACCATGGACTGTTACCGTGCAGTGGGTGCATATGTGTGTGATGTGTAGTAGTAATACAGGGTTCAGAGAAATCATTAGGTAATAGCATCCATGAGTGTGATTTAAGGAAAAACTTAATTAGTGAAGTAAGCAATGTGAACTACTGCACATTTGTAACACAGTCAAACTTCAGCCTCTGAAAGCTGTAAAATGCTATGCAGAAATGGTTCTTTTTTCATTGCCATGGATCATTGCTTTGGTCCTCTTTTTTGGTGGAAGACATGTAAATAGCTATAGCTCTTAATGGCATGTTGAACATTGTGAGTACTTCTTGGAAGAACTGCAGACATCTGGGGGCAGTGATGTATGAGCAGGTGAGAAAAATTTGAACCTGAGCAGTGCAGTGCTGCTGCATTTTTTTCCTGTAAACAGCCCAGATCCTATTGGACAATAACTATTGAACAGTACTCTTGCTAGGAAATTTTTTTAAAACAGAAGATGCATTCAGGGTTGTACATCCAGCCCAGAGTGTAATGTGCTGTTGCTTTCTGTTTTAATTTTAAACTTGCACTAGTTCTCAGTACTTTTCTCTGATTACTGTGTAAGCAAGAAGCTGAGCCCAGGAGATGTGTCTTTACTTAAGAAGGAAGATGAACAGATTACTCTGTGACTTGCTTTAACTTTTCACTCGTCCTCTGGAAGCTGACATGGATAAAATATAGGAATTATACCTCTACAGACTAGTAAATAGCAGTGATAGCTAAGAGACTGTGATAATGGCTAAAATAGGTCATTGTGCCTCTTACTATATGCACAGCTACTGTCAGGAAACATTTGTGAGCAAACCTGTAAAAACCAGTGAGAAATGAGATATGCTAACCTGTTTCCTTTGGGTCTCAGTGCTGATATGCTAGAATATGGATGTAGATCCCTTCACCTATAGATGTTTTTGTGGTCCTCAGTGTTTTGTTTATATAACCTCATTGAAAACACCTCTTTGCAGCTAAAAATTATCATTCTAATGAAGGTGTACTGGATCATAGCTGGTTGACATGGCTGGATGACATGGCTGCAGCAAATTGCACTGTGTGCCTCATCAGACAGGCAATGGAAAAAAATGCCTTTGTGCCCTGGTCCTGTACTTACATGCCAGAGTTAACATCTCCGTAAGTGTTCGTGTGATGAGATCTTATGTCAGCAAGTTTCCCTTTGTGGTGCTTGACCTATGGTTTTTTTTGTAGGCAGAAGTAAAAAGCAGATACGTTTCTTAATGAATTTGGAAAGCAGATGAATACCATGTTTCTCACAAGCAGCGAGCTGGCCTGACATTTGAAATACTGAGGCAGCATTGGTCCTATGTATTATGGAGCTCTGACCAAAGCTTGGGCCCTACCTTTTTGCCCCTATAAATAACAGTTGCTTTGCTTTCCTTAGCTCCTCAGGGCTCGTGCTGGTCCTCATCCCCTGCTATTTTTATGACTTTTTCAGTCCAGGAACCCCACCCAGGTTTTGACCTCATAGAGTAACTTCTGGTACTGCTGATTAATCAGTGGCTACCTATTGACAATGGCTGGATAGGAGACAGGTTAATGGCTCTGTGCTCCAAATACATCAGTGTACATCTTAAATATTCCCTCTGGACCAACCAGGTCATATGTCTTAGTGTGAAACAGATCTTTAGGAACAGAAGACATGGGACTGCTTATAACCTTGGACTGCTTATAACCATGACTAGACTTGATTTAAACTGCTCAGCTCTGGGATTGTCGTGCAGCTATACGAGCTATTTAAAAATTATAATTAAAGGTTTTTAAACAGGTTTTGAGTTCACTGAGCCTTCTCTCTCATGGGATTAATCAGTGATTTATGAATATATAATGATTTTAACTGATTTAGGGGGTAATTTATGTCATGATGTCCATGATATATGGATCTAAATAGACTAAACAGAAGGAAAAAGGAACCATATGTTCTGCAGAAAAATGTCCACTGTCAGATTGATTCAAGACTGGTGTTTGAAAAATGTGTTTAGAAAACCAGGAATAAATTTATTTAAATTTCTTATGCTGTCTAGATGCTATTGTCACCAAGTACTTACTACCTAACAAATAAGATTAGAAACTTGAATTTTTAAGTTTTTCAGCACTTCAGGAATTGTTCAAAAGGCTGTGTTTTTATGAGCATTTGTAATAATTTATTCCTGATCTTCACGTTGCTCATGGAACAGAGTTTTCACAGCTCCAGGATGGATATAGAGATCCCAACATCCCACTGCCCAAGTTTAAACATTACATGAACCAAACATGAAAATGGAAGTGGTATTTCCTGGCAGTAGCAAGGTTTTATCTAGGGCAGGAGTTTAAAAGCAGAGGTATCATTCTTTGTCATTTGCTTACAACCCTAGTAAGGTTTGTCAAGTAAGAAATCTCCTTCTCTTATTCAGGAGCATGAGCAAGTTAACGATCACAAGAAAAACATTTATGCATATTCTTTAAACTGCAGATGTAAACTTTGTATGTTGTTCATTAGGAAGACTCATGCATGCAAACCTAAACAAATGCATGGCCACTTGTGGGACCAGGGCTTAACTTCCTGCCCGAGGGGAAGAATCATAGATGTGTGCAGCAATTAAAAAGTTGGACTGGTGTGTGCTCCAGAAACTATAAACAGCAACTGCAAAGGCAATCACAAGTTCTTTCATGTCCTACTTTTTCTTAATGCATTTTTAAAGCACTACAGGGCTGTAGTTTTAAAACCAAACCTATCTATTGGAAGCTCAGTTTTTAACGGCGTGCTGGAGAAAACATTTCCCGTCAAAGGCTTCTTTTGCAGTCACCCCCTTCTAGAGCCCTCACCGGTGTTTGCTGAAGGCTTTCCTCTCGAACCACTGCACAAACCTCCCGACCCGACCCGACGGCCGCACTCAGCCCATGCCCTCCCCACCGCCGGCCCGGGGGGGCAACAGGACCCCCTCCCCAGGCAGGCTGGTGGCCCAGCAGGGGCAGTGCTGCCGAGGTGTGCGGGCCCGGCTGCCGGGAGGGCAGGGGTGGCAGGAGCGGGCCGGGACCGCCGACAACCGGGCAGAGCTGAACCCCGGCAGAGGGCAGCGAGGGTCCGGCCCCGGGGTCCTGTGAGATGCGGCGCGGTGCCGCGGGCCGAGCCGGTTCCGGTGCCGGGCGGGCGTGGAGCAGCCATCCCACGGGCGGAGGCGGCTCTTTGTCCCGGCAGGTGCCGGCTGCCGGCCTCCTTCCCGAAGCCGCCCCGGTCCGGGGTAATCCTGCGGGGCGGGCGGAAGCCGGCGGCTGCCCGGCGGCTGGGTCTCTCCCGGCGCCCGGCAGCGCTGCCCCCATCCTTCCTTCCGCCCCCTCCGGAGGAGAAGAAGAGCGGCTGCCGGTGCCCCCGTTGCGTGGCCGCGGGCTGTGAGGGGGATGCGGGCCCGCGCCCACCGGGCACTGCCACCGCCTTCCTCCGCTAGCCGGTTCCGCGGGGTCGCCGGCGGGAACTTCTCCTCGGGTCGCGGAGGAGAAGGGGGATCCTCCGCCGCCCGCTCCTCCACACAAAGAGAAAGAGGAGGCGCGGAAACGTGCGCGGACGGGGCGGGGGACGGGGCGGGTGGGCGTTTCGGTACCTCCCCAGGGCGGCAGCGGCGGGGGAGCTGCCGTGACAGCCAGCCGTGGGCGAAGGCTGCGCCCTGGGTTCCTTCCTAAAAGGTCTTTTTCCTCCCCCGTTCCCACAGGGAGCGCCAGGCACCGCCGTCCGGGCTCTTCCGCGGGATGGCGGCGGCGGAGGGCCGCCCCGTGGGGCCGGGCGCTGCTCCCTAGCAGCCTCTGGGGCTCCAGGCGCTACCGCGGTGCGCGGAGCCGGACGCAGCCCACCCCAGCTGCTCCTCAGCCCCTCTCCGCCGCCGCTCGGGACTCTCCCCGACTTCCCCCCCCCTCCCTGTCCCCGGCCATCGCAGCAGGCATGGGTTGTTTCTGCGCGGTCCCGGAGGAATTTTACTGCGAAGTTTTGCTCCTGGACGAGTCTAAGCTGACCCTGACCACCCAGCAGCAGGGCATCAAGGTAAGTGCGGCCGGGGGGACTAAGGGGATGCGGAGCGGGAGAGCTCTGTGAGCTGCGGCTGCCCGGGGGCGTCTGCCTTCACACCGCGCTCCGGTAGCCGGGAAGAGAGAGGCGGTAGGGAAAAAAGGGCTTTCGGGATCCCGCGGCAGGCGAGAAATTAATTTTATAATTTTCGTTGCAGTGGCGGAAGGGACAGATGAGTCAGGAAGACGCGTGCCGGTGGGGGGGGGGGCGGGTAGAGGTGGCTCTGAAGACTTTACTTTGAGATAGTTATTTAAACGAGCAGGTGCCGACCATTCGGGAGACTTGGCACAAGTATTTTTCTGTACATTCTACAGAAAAAAAAAAAAGAAAAACAAAACAAAACAAAAAAACCCCCAAACAAACAAACAAAAAAACCCAAACAAACAAAAAAACAAAACAAGGAAAAGAAAGAAAAAGGCAGCTATGTGCACAGGCTGTTGCAGTCACTCCCCTCTTTCTCCCTCTCCCTGCCGTCCCCGCCCGGAGCCGCTGGGCTCCCCGGGGGAAAGGCCGCAGCCTCCCCCGCACCCGGGGCCTGCGGGGCAGCAGCTCCTGAGAGGAGGGACGAAGGTTAAGCCTCGTCTCCCAGCCCTCTGGCCGATAGCCTGGTCGGTGGGAAAAGCTCTTGGGCTGGAGCAGGCTGCTCGGGGCGGGTGAACTGTTCAAAGTAGCCATCTGCCAAACGCTGATGAGCCCTGACAGAGCATGTGAAAACTGAGGTATTTCTAAAGGTCTTTAACTTGGTCCTCTTGGGTTAAGCCTGATGACAGCAAATGGCATCTCTCGGATACTTCAAGCCCTTGTTGAAGAAGCCGAGGGCTTGAATTGATTAGCAACGCAAGAATGTTGTTTTGGTGTTGGATCAGATAAAAAGAAAAAGTAATCAGTTCTTCTAAAATTTATTCTTGAAAATAGCAGATATATCTTACCTAAGACATCCGAAGAATAAAAATCTCTATGCCTGTATGTTTCAGGCTGAATGACTAAATTTTGGTGAAACAGCTGGGGCAGGGAAAGCCAAAAAGAGTTTAGATTTAACAATATAATTTTAACTATAATCTGTAGCATTACCAGCTCTACATGTATTGAGAACTGTCAGGCTGTCCTGAATCAACTCTTTGCATATAGGCTACTAAATCCAAACTTAGCCCAGAGGAGAAAGCATATCACTGTGATGCTGGAATGCAGTGCCTACGTAGGGTCTTTGAAGTATAAGTTTAGACACTTCTGAAAAACTTACCTTTGTATGTACAGATGGGGGTATATGTGCTATGCATGCATATATGATTTTGTTGCCTGTAAATGTGCAGTAGAATATTAAAAGAATAATCTGTATAAACCAGTTCTACAGTTAGCTTCATGAGTCCAAACCCTGATGAGTTTGTGCCATGGGAAATGTCTTGCATGGCTTGCAGTTTTGGGAACCATCTAGTTAAGATGAAGGTGTGGTTTTCTGCCATTCTTACTATCGTCTGAATCTGGTATGATGCTAAATGTTTCACCCTTTCTACTTGCTCCTTCTCTGTCTTGAATCTAACCATTGAACAGTCATTGAGATGGTTGGAACAGTGTGCAGATCTGACAGTAAAGTTGTAGTTTCCTAACATTTTAGGGTAAACACCGACATTACACAGGAGGAAACTTCAAGCAAATGAGAATCTACCTTTTTGTAGCAGCTTGTTTCTTTGTTTTTTGGTTTGTGGCTTTTGGTTTTTGGTTTTAAGATGAAATTTGTGTAATGTGAAACCACACCCAGTATTGTAGTTCTATTAGCCTTTGAAAACCTAAGGAGAGGAACTGTTTAGCTCTCCCCTAGTCAGTGGTTTCCACTGCCATGGTCACCCTTGTCTTTGTACTGGCAGAAGTGTTTGTGCAGTTGTGTGAGAAGAGGAGCACATGTCCAGCTGAAGGGTAGCCACTTTTATTGTGTACCCTGATCCACTCCACAGCTGTAGGAGGCAGAACTGGGTATTTCCACCAGGTCCTGGCTGCTCCATTTTAAACTGCTCAGGGAACATTTATTCTACAGGTTTCCACTGAAGTTATATGATAATTTCTTAGTAAAAGAGATCTTAAAATTTATCATATTCTGTCATTTGGCACTTTAAGTTCTTTTATTAGCATGTGCACTTCTGAAAATGCAGTCTCATACTTGTTTTTGTACAATTGCAGCTTTTGTATTGATTGTAAGTGTTCTTACATATTTTGTTTCAAAACAAAGATTTTCTTAGAACTTCAGATTCTGGATGTGATCTTTCTTTAGTCTTCACACTTTCACTTTTGTGAAAGCTTCCCAGGAAACGTTTTTAGTACTATTTCAAAAATCTTGAACCATTACAAGAGCAGAGGATTTAAGTGGTTGTACAAGCAGCTTTGTTCCCTTCTTTCCCCCCAAGCCAGTGTCATGTCTGCTAGAAGTAAAAGCACAACTTACTGGCTATTTGCTATCTATGTATTCCCTTGATATTAGAGGATTTGGTCCTATTTGCTTGGAGGGGTGGAAGACTAAGCTCTCTGACTGCTGCAGTCTTAGGCAATTTTGTTTCTTCCATGAATCTGAAATAAAGGCATAAAGAAGATACTTCTTTCTGAAGTGCTGTAGAGTTTTGAAGATGCATTGCCTCGTTTGCATGGTAGTAATTTCTAGGCTGCTGTCTTTGACAGCAGCTATATGCAGCAAAAAATAATGTTTTAAAATTACCTCTTTTATTAACAAATTCTTGATACTACATTGAATGTTAAGTTGTACTTCAGACTACAGCTAAGAGCAGAGGTGGCACAAGACTAAGACTGAGCACAATTTAGATGTACTTGTCTCTTCCCTGTGGATTAAAAAGAGCTTGTTAGGTAAAGGAAAGGAATTACTTTTTTGCTGGTTCCAAGTAGGGAAACTGAGGTGCAAAGAGGTCAAGTCACTTTTCCAAGGTCATGCAACAGGTCAGCATCAGAGCCAGGAATAAAGTTCCCAGCCATCTAGGCAGTTAGCAGCTGATCAATCTGCTGTGGGTCATGCTGTCTGAAGGGACTTGTGATGATCTTTTACTAGTAGGCACTCAAACTGACTTTTGCTTCTCAAAGTTTGTTTCTGTTTTCTCACTGTTACCAGTGCTGTCTTGTTCTCCCTACATGTCTTTGTGGTTTCAAGTCAGAACACTGCTGTGTGAAAATGTCAGAGCTGGCTCTCCAACCTTCAGGTACAGCAGGCTGGTAATAGGCACCAAGTATCTAATTATCTCAGTTTTTATGTTTGTCTATAATACATTGTGTGAGAGACATTTTGGGACTACATCCTTTGAAATAATAAAGCTATGGCAGTTTTAGTCTAATCAATCTCAGATTAGAAGTGGTTCGGATACAATGTATAAAAGGAGTTATAAAGTCAAGGTATAAAATCTCAGATCGAGGCAGTTTTTCCACTAAAAGGGATGTTCAAGTTGCCAATTTAGAAACAGGCTTTTAACAATCTTTTGCTACACAAATGGTAATAATCAGCTAAAAGATAATAAGCTTTTCAGGACTGTTACTTAGACTCATCTTCACATAGAGTAAACAATAATTTTGACATTTTTATGGTACAGTACTACCTTTTAGGTAAGTATTTGGCACTATCACAAAAGACGTCAATAGTGTTTTGACATAGTACCCAACTAAAGGACTGTGGGCATATTTTGACTCTGTTACTAACTGGAGTAATTGTCCTTGCAAAAGAGGATTGGTGTGCCTTGTGGCACAGACTTGTTATTGGAGGTCAAGGAAACCTCTGTGGGCCCTTAGAAAATACTGCTACAGAGCCTGTTTGTGATTAACTCTTTCAGAGAGAACAGTCATCCTGTGATGTGTATGTAACAGGAATTCAAATATTCTTTTACTTATTTTTCTTGAGGACATTATTTGAGGCAAATATTTTTTTTTTCTCCTGAATAGGTTAAAAATATTCCGAATCATCTCTGTTTTATGTTCATATCTCTTTGGTTGGAATAAAGTTCTTAAAAAAAATATTAGTTACTTCTCCAGTGAACAAGCTCTCTAATTAGTCTTCAGCCATCTGGTCATTGCTCTTTTGAAGTCTTCCTTGAAATTTCTCTCCAAGCACTACTTTTGTGCTAAGTCCTATTTAATTTGACATGTGTGATGGACCAACAAGAAAGTTTCATTGTAAGAGAAATGATTAATAAGATAGATACACGTAAGTCTTCTTGGAAGACTCCATTTACACTATATGTTCTCTAATATTACTTTATTAGGTACTACACTCTAATAATGATATTCTCGCCACCAAACCACTTACATGGTATGTGAAGGTGTTAATTAGTACTTCTGTGAAATGCAAGGCTGCTTGGCTTTCCATATGTGGTCCTACAAAGAGAGGTGCATTTCATGTTTTGTAAGCTCTTCAACTTACAGGTCAAACCTCTGTTTCAAGTATTATCTACAAAGAAAGGTTTTTATCCAGGAAATAGACAAATAGATTTTTCTTCATGAGAATTTGCTGAGAATGTAACAAAATGACATCTGACTATCAAAAAGCAACCATCAGCATCTCAGTGTAGTTTAAAAAAATAAATAAAAAAACTACACACACAAAAATACCTCAAGTAGTGAGTGACTGAGGTTAGGAGTTGCTTAAGATGACTTAATATGAAAAAAAACCAACAAACCATGAGTGACTTAATCAAGAATATGATACATGTTCAGAAATTCGGGGACTGTTTCACAATATGAGTAAGTATGATATATAGAAACGGGTTAGAAATCTTCTGAGTATTCTGGCTTTCTTCTTTCCCTCCCCAGTGAAGCTAGTTGTGAAGCTAGTTATTTGGGGTTTTTTGGTTTGTTTGTTTGTTTGCTTTTGTTTTTTTTTTTGGTTTTGTTTGTTTGTTTGTTTGTTTTTTTTTTTTTAATTTTAATTTTAATCTGAGCAGAATGTTCCAAACTTCATGCCTACAAAATTTAATTTGCTGTGTGAATATAGAATGTATGTTAGTGATTTCTGCTGCTGTAGAAGTATTTTAAAAGGGAAAGCATCTTTCTGTGAGAAAATCTCTTAATTATTCAGGTCCAAGATTTCAGAAATTCTGAAAAACTTTCTAATGGCAGATTGTAGTTGCTTTCCACCTATGGTAGCTTACTGACCACCTACAGTCATTACTGAACTGTAATACTGAAGCTGAAGCATATGAAATGGCATTCTTCCCTTTGCCCTCTTCGGTATTGAGTAATAGATACTTTCCAGACAGATACTTCTAGATATTAAGAATATTGCTTTGGAAAGAATAATTAACAAAAAATTAATTGGTTAAAAGGACATAGTCTTGAAATCCAGCTTCTTTTTTTTTTTTTTTTTTTTTCATACCAAAACAGTTTTTGGAAAAACTGATAAAACTAGTACTATTCTAGGTCTTGTTGGCAATCTTGCAATTCCTTCTCTTTATAAAGATACACTTTTTCTGTTAAATGTGCATATGTTACATGGTAGCAGGAAAACTAAACATATTTTCAAGCTCCAAGTGTAAATAAGTACTTTTGTTCATCGTTGTGGATACATTTAAGCAGTGTTTGTAACAAAAGCAACAACCAAAACCAACAGCAAAAACAAAAAACCCAAACCAACAAACAAAAAACAACTAAAACCCAACCCAACCCAAACCAAAAAAAAGCCAAGCCAAAAATGCAGATTAATGATACTCCATAGCACTTTCATACTAGACAGATGCTGTTCTTTTCTTGAAATTCTATTTGAGTATAGGGAAGTCATCTGATTGCACACTGAGTGCAAGATGTGCATGGGGAGTGGTGCACTATTTCAGCCCTCTAAAAATGGGCTAAAATACTACACAATTTTAATTTAAAAAGAATGAGAGGAACTAAAGGGCTCACCTTCCTGCTAACTACTTCTCAAAATCCTGTCGCATATTTAACATACATTACTAATTTCACCAGCATCTCTACAGATGAGGCCAGCAATTTTGAATACCCCAGGGAATACCATAAAATAAATGAACACAGACACTTTATTTTCTGTAGGTGCACTTAGCTAAATTAATGAAACCAGCATGACAGCAAGAGGAAATCCATTAACTTTTAAATGAAGTTACCTCTTAGGTAGCCTGAGGTTTGAGCAATAATATTGTCAGAGTGGTCTGTTTTCCTGGTTTCAATGAGCAATAATCTCTTAGTATAACTAGGGCAAATATAAGCTGTGTTAAATGCTTTTGGATTTCTGTAACTTGGATTGAGCATTTCTCATATTTAGGTATTTGGTATAGTGAAATGTCATCTGTTTATAATTTAATCATTTTAGTTTATTTAAGTTCTAAACTGAAATTCAACTGCAGATTTGCAACTCCTTGCCTCAAGAAGGAAAACTGATGAAAATTACCAGGTGGTATAAAGGAAACTCTTGAAGAGACAGAATAATTTGAAAGGTGCTTCAGAAAGAAAATTTCATTAAGAAGCTATACTTTTATGTTGCTTCACACTGTGAAATATCTATTGCCAGGATGGTATTGATTGTTTATGAGAAAATGAGAATTTCTGCATTGTTCGTGTTGAACCATTACTAATATCCATACTACTGGTAGAAGGATGCATTCTCCTTTCCTCATTCCTGCCAGTATTTTTTTTCATTTAAACTTATTTTCCTTATTTATTCAATTTCTGTAATGGTACAGCATGTATACAGGGTGCATTTTATCAAAAAATTAGCAATTGAATTACTGTATTTCAATATCTGAATTTTGCAGACTGCACTTTAGTACACATTTTAGATACTGCTTTTTTTGTATAGATCTCATGCTTGCTGCAAACCAACTGTATTGCATAGTTTAAAATGAAGACTGTTTCCAGTGTTGGTTGTGCTTTTGTTCCCACTTCTTCCTTTGCATCCTGTCTTGGGGATGGTTGAGCACTCAGGTCAAAGGGACATGCTTGGGGTCAACTCATGCTATTATTTAGACATGGAAAACCAATAGAAACACTGAAAAGCGAGAGCTCTGTCCTTTGGGGTTTTTTTTTGCTGCAGTGTAAGAAGGGAACCTGCCAGTTTTGCCAAGGGGGAAATGGGCTTTTTTTATCTCCTGCAGAAGGCTCTATTGCTTGTATGTGACCATAAATATTGATGTTTTTAAAGCTAAAATTTCAATATCTCCATAAACATACCATACCTTGGTTTGCCTTTTGTCCAAGTGGTCAGAAGTAGACTGTGCTTAGTGAAGTCTTAGTGTGCTTTGTGCGGCAGGTGCTTACCTGAAAGAAAATGAGTCAGGATGGTCCACTGTGATGTGTGTAAGAGAACACAGGCAATCACACAGTAAGGAAGTAATCACATAGCCAGTGGATTTGCATTCTTTATCTCAGGAAAGGAAAAGAGAAACAGTAGTTTTGGGATGGTTAGAAATCAAGAGATTAAGAGAAACAATTTGGAATATCAGTGACAGAGGAAAAGAAATGGTGCGATGACAACGAAAGAGACCTTTTGTGAAATGTAATTGTAGCAGTACCTTTCCAGAGATGGAAAAAAGGAATCACATTAGTTTCTTTGGATTGATAGTACAAATCATAATTATTAAAAATAACAACTAAAATTTAAAATACCTGTGTAGGGATTTTTTGATCATTCTTTATTGAATTTTTTAGAGAGCTGAACACATCATTAACCTGTAGTATCAGGGGTGTTATGTTAAAGCTTGATTTAAGTCTTGGAGGTTTGTAAGGTTTTCTTTTAAACAAAATCTTCTTTCTCATTGTCCCTGGTAAATTTTTTATTTTGTCTTGGTGTGACATGAAGGAAATGCATACAAGTGGCCAACCCTCCCTCCTATCAGGAATTTGTATTAGTTGCATTTAATAAGGGGAATCCTTTACATTGTGTGAAATCCAACTGCTCTTTCAACTTACATTTAAAATATATAATAAAGTCACTATATTAATGGATATTTATGAATGTGAATAAAAAGTGGGTTATATTTTGTATCATTCATGTACTTATTTGTTTTCCAGTATTTAACTTTTAAACTTTGCAGAGTTACAAATAGCTCTTTGTAAGCCAGATAAGAAGACACTCTCACTTCCGGTAGTTCTTAAAGTTTTGGATAGGTGGGTAAAATTGTGGTGTAAAATTGGGATACGTGGTATGTGGCTGAGTGGCCCAGTTTGATAAGAAATGACTCAGTGTTTGACTATCTTCCCTGTGTTCTCAGGAAAATCAGAATTGAATGCACTGGTAGATAAATTCTTTGACTGTGTGAGAGAGAATGCCTTTTAGTAATGGAAAAGGAAGATCTTTCATATCTCAATTGTATAATAAATATTTGGAAGGCAGAAAATGGCTGGAAGTTCTCATATATGTCTGAGAATAGATTATTTGTACTGCAATCAAAAGCATTTCCTATCCATAGTAATGCCCACTTATTAAATACTATTAAATACTGAAGATCTAGTTCACTATTAATTTTAAAAATAAACTAGATGTGGAGAAAATACAGTTCTGATTTTGGTTTATTAATTTCATTCAGATTCTTAGTGTCACAATCTAAAATTTTGTGACAAACTTCTCTCCTACTTGGTGAATTAATGGATTCTAGAAAGAATGTAGTGGCCTTTAGTTCTTTTTCCCCTCAGAATACCTGAAAAGGAGTTGTCTTTAGATGGAGCTACATCCAGAACCATAAGGGAAAAATACACTTTTTATTTATTTATTTTTAAAATGCCATGTAAGTACCACAGGTGAAACTAGTGGTACTAGGTAAAACTGGTTCACAGAAACTGGTGAAACTAGCTATTCAGAATTAAAAATGAAGAAGAACAAGTGAGTAGTGAGGGTGTGTTCAGCACCGAATTACAACTTTAAGCAAATGTTTAGATATCTCTTCTGAAAAGAATTAATCTCTGAATATTGGTATGACACGGAATATGAAAGTGGACTCTCCCCATGTCCCTACTGGGGGCATCTCACAAAACTAGCTGGTGTTGGCCAACACTAATACTGCAGTAGGCCTTGCCCCTATGCTCTAATTCTGTTTTGGTGGTGTTACGTATTTGCCTGTGGAGCAGAAGATGTCTGCTGTTTGTAAAGCAGTGTAATCTTCTCATCAAGCCTGTTGAAAGGGGAAGGAAGCTGTGAGTCAGAAACAAATGGGACTGAAAAGCCATGACTGCTACTGCTTTTTCAGATTTTGTTCATGATGGAGAACTGTCAGATTCTCTTTTCCTGTGGTTTTCTGTGGCTGTGTCTGTACTACCTGGGAAGATGACAGGAGGGAGTGCAAGCAGCATGTTGCATCCTGGGCTAAGTGGTGCAGCTGGCCACATCTGTCCTGCACACAGCCCCCGCTGGGGCTTCTTCAAAGTCTGCTTGATGCTGAGAGATGTCTTTTGTCTGTATGGTTGGTTTGTTTGTTCAGTATGCCAGAATAAAAGCAAGCTGAGTCTTAGACTGTTGTAATTCAGGTATTGTCAGAGCACGATTGCAAGGGGAAAACAATATGTACTGGGGTGCTTTGAATTTGCATGCATTGCTGGGTAGTGTTGAAGACTGGCTTGAACAAAACCAATCTGTTTGTGTTGGGGCACATGAAGCTGACAACTGTGCCTGGATCTCCCTTCAGAGGAAATTAAGACATTTTAGAACGGGTCATGGGAGAAAGGTAGCCTAAGTTCAGTAGTGGGATCAGGAAAAGAATGCCCTGGGCAAATGAAGCAGATATGCAAATTGACAGCATGGTTACAATTGCAAAACCCCCTTTTTTTGTATCGCTGTTTCCTCTGTGAAAGAAGGGAAGGAAGCCACAAGATGTTGCAGTAGAACCTTTTGAAGAGGTGTGCAAGTGTCCTGACTTGTCCTCAGCTTTTTAGGTTTCATTTGCATTGACTGCTCTGGGCAGGAGAGGAGGAAGTGTGCTTGAAGGTGTTTTTAAATAGTATTTTCAGGATGGAATAATGCCTTTAAGTTCAAAAGAACACATATTTTGATCTTTTTTGAAGTGATGTCAGATTCATCTGCCATATTCCTCCCTCCGTGTTTTTTTTTTTTGTTGTCTTATTTTCTTTCTAAAAGTACCTCAGCAGGACCTAGATGCTCCAAAACATGCACTCATATGCTTTTTCTCTTTGTGTATGACATTTAATTTGGCCCGGCAATTAATTTCTCACTTCAGTGTGTTAATTAATCACATGGAACATAGCAAGCTTTAAAGCTTCGTGATCATACTTGGAAAGAAAAGCTTTTAGTGTCCTTCAAAGGTACCACATTTATTCTGGATTATTTTGAGTAGTGTATTATTCTGTGTTAGGGCTTGACGAACTACAGTGCCTTTAAAATCGGCTCTATAAGCTGTCTTTCTCAAAAAACATGACGAGTATTCTCTGCTCTGCTCGTGCTCCAGATAGTAATGGATGAGAGTTACTATTAAGAAGATGCTCTTGGCCATCTGATTCCTTCATCTGATTATCCAGTGTCCCAGGGTTGTTCCCATAAAAGCAAATTCTCTTCCTCAGGCTGCAGTTTGGTAATAACATTTCTTTCTCTTACGAAAGCAACAGTGAGTTACCAAAGCCTTTCTCTGATTTGGGAATACTTGAAATTGTGGATGTAGTTTGAATTCCAATGAAGACAGTATGTGTTTTGGTGTCCTCTGGCACCAACATCAAGAGAAGCCAAACTGGACCAAATTTTTTCTGTGAGCAGGCTCAGTTAATAAATGATGGTGCTGAAAATAATTATGAAAATAATTATATCTTTTACAAAGATGTTAGATGTTGTCCACATAAAAGAAGAGTATAGACTTTCCACCTTTTAAATAAAAGTTAAACTTTTTCTTAGTCATCCTTGGCCTTTCAGCAGCATTCAGATCTTCAGTCTGATTGTTCAGAGCATGAAAGCTATGTTTTTGCTTTTATGACTGAATCTTTATTCATTATCTTAGATCTATTTTTCCTCTTTTCACATTTCCTGAAAAGATTCTTCTATAGAAGCAGGTTTCACAAACTTTCTCTTGAAGTCTTTCTTTAAAGACCAACTGCAAAACAAATCATGTTTGTTCATGATGCCTGCTGCTTTGTGAAGAGGTGAAAAAAAAGTTAGCATGGATGGTCAGAAAAATAATAGGGTTATTATTTGGTATTTTGTGCCTGTGTATTTGAATATTGGAGCGGTCTTGGTGAAATTAAGAGGTTTGGGGACAGAAATCTATGATTTAATGATTTAAACGTTAAAATAAGCTCCCCAATACTTCTTTTATTTTGTTGTAAATCCTTGTTTGCAGTGATTTGTCATTTTTGTGTTTTTGTAAGAGTTCAAAAATTTTACCATAGTATGCAGAAATTCCAGAAGAAGGCAGAAATCCTGCAAGAAATCATGCTTCTGACTTGATATTGTACTTTGCTGAGAGAGATAACTGACTAGGAGGGATTTAAATCACCTTTACTGAGTTCACTGGAATTGAATAAAAGCCATCTTTTTTTATAATTTGTTACAGAGTTTGTGATTTTTTCCTGTTGTATAGTCTGTCTGAGCCTACGACATTTCTATTTTCCTGATTATTTTTAATACATAAGTTTTCTTAAGCAAATATTGCAGATAAAGAAACTGCAAAATCAAAAGGGTAAGTGAAATTTTCTTCAGTATTATTTAGTACTACCATGTTACTTCTCTTGATGATGATGATGATTCAGAATCACTAGATTTTTATATGGCTGTCCTACTGAACTTTAAGCATGCACTTGAAAAGTCACAAAAGCACAAGCAGGTGTTCATTACTGCTTTCATCTGTCTTCTGAAGTTATAAAAATGTATGCTGTACTTTTCACCTTTTTCAGCTCTAGCTGATTGTATTGTGTGTGTTTGTAAATAATACACCAGTGGATTGAAGTAATTCGGTTGAAATTAGTGGAGTTTCTTTGCCTACAGTGGTTAAAGGTTCTTCATCTTAACATGCATTGCTTTTCATATGTCGCCACATAGAGCAGATGGACTTGGTACTATAACAGTGTATTATATTATTAGTATAGTCTAGTCTAGTCTAGTAGTATCTGTAAGAAAAAGAACATCAGATAGGCTTCTGCTTCTTATCTAGTTTCTCAGGCTTGCATTGATTCACAGTCTGTTTCTTGCATACAGAAGGAATACAGGGTAAGACAAATCACTTAACTGTAGAAAAGTGCTGTAATTGCATTTAGAACATGAATTTCTGAGTGTACAAAAATGAAGTAAAAGAAAGTACTCAAGCAGTAAATTACAGGAGCTTGCAGAGTGCACAGTGCCTTTAAGAAGCAGGTGTTTGCTGTGAAGTTTACTGTGCATACAAACGTGCTTGCATTCCCAAGTCATTTAGAAACAGCTACAGGGAAGCAGGAAACCTGACCAGCCTGATACAGGCTTTTTCTATTCAGTACAAACTTACAAAAAGGCAAAACCAAAATCATAACGCAGGGGAAAAGCATGATTCTTCTCAGTTCTTTTATGTTTGAAGCAGGAGACGGGAACCAGAAGAATGATTTAAAGGAAATTGCAGTAGTGATTGTTTCAAACATGCAGGAAGAAAGCCTTGTACTCTGTCAGGATCAGCAACTGTTTTCAACCTGGAAAAAGGAACTGAATGTTTAATTAAACTCTATTAGTTTGTGCTCCAACTTTCACAATTCATATGGACTTAGCTTATTTTTCAAGTGTGCAGCTGTTTCCTTCTGCACAAAGTTGGGGCTGGAGTTTTTGTATATTGTTACGTGGTTTTAGTTGAGGTAGCCCACCCATTAAACATCAGAGCCTTCTGGAAATAGCCAATATAAAAGCTGGCCCAGCACCAGAGAGATTGCAGTTGGGGTCTGCAGCAATACAGTAGTGAGTGAATTGTCAAGTGTAGAAGGGGAGCAGGGTGGTATGAAGGAGAAAAGGGTCTGAGTTGTCAGTTCAAGAAATATTGTTTCTAGGCAGTAGAACAGCTGATTAGTCTAGAGTTCTTGATGTAGTAGGGTAAATTTTCAGAATTCTGTTGTGACTAAATTGCACCAGACATCTACCTCAAATAGCAATTGCATATTAAAGGTAGTTCTGGGCTGGTGCGCATCCTGTTCTTGCATGGCTCTTACAATTTTAGTTAATGGTGGTCTGTTATCATCATAAAAATACAGAAAGGTAAACCAGCATTGGAAACATTTCATACCAATACAAATAATTTTGTATTTACCTAACTTAACCTTTCCTTGAGTATGAAAGGTAATAGGTTGCATTAACAGCTCAACCACCCTAGCCTGGGGCAGGCTAGGAGGGAGATACATTGTGGTTACAGGAGCAATGTGAGCTGAAAAAGGTTTCTAGGCAAGTGAAGATTTTCAGCATTTCTAACACAAACCTACAAAGGTAGCTTGTCTCACAAAGACCCAAGAGGTAATTCCACAGAAAGTACTGACATTATCAAAACAGAGAATCCCACGATCTATCAAATTTGTTTGCTCAACTCATCCCAGCAAACCCCCAAACCTCAAGATTTTCTCTGCATGCAAAAATTGCCTTTCTGACTAACTGGATGTGCTTTGATGGGGGGAAAAATGATACAACACCCTCATAGTCTGTTTGACATTATGATAGTACTGCTGTTATGTGGGTTGTTCACTTGTGAAAAAGGGAATAGGTTGGAGAAGGTTACAGCACCTTGAAACATGTATATCTCCATGTATGCTCAGAATTAAAGCAGAAAAAAGAGTCTTTCAGGAGTCTTTTCTAATAATCCTGCTTGGCACTCAGATAACTCTGAAAAGCTGTCTCAAGGCCTGAATTACCAGTTACAGTGTAAATATCAGTATAACAGTATCACTTACATTGAGGTGTGTTTGTGATGACGAGTGTATGAGAGCTAGACTTGTGAGCTGAAGCTAGGAACCTGCATCTTAGAATTATGATTTGGTATTTTCCTGCTCAATGCTAGGGACAGCAGATACAAGATTTTATGTTGTTGAGTCTGTACTTTTAATAAACAAAAAATCCTGGTTAATTAAATGGGGATTTAACAGTTTAAGGAACAGCTGCTGCTGACACAAAGAAATGGTTGCCTCTGAGCAATAGTGTAGTTCTTACATAGGAAAATATTAAAACTGTATTTCAAAAGGAAGGTTTGATTGTCATAGATTCATTTATATAGTGACATGAAGCTGAAAGTTCCACGATTCAGGCAGGTGTGTGCCGTATTTGTGTGCTCAGGTGATTCTTAGAATTTTCTATGGAATCATAGCTAGTAAGTGTTCAGCTGTGCTAGCTATGCATATCCATGAATACCAAATATTTAGTAATTCAGTTCAGTTTAGATTGCAGTAAGAGGATTTAGTTGCATTACCTTTCATTTGCTGCTGGCTAAGAGCCTGCACATGTTGTGGTAGTGGTAGTTCAGCTTACATAGGTATCTTCAGGGGTATTTGATATCTCTGGAAGGCTTCAAATCTGTAATGCTGTCATCTGAATCATGTAGTGGATTTCTCTTTGGTATTTTCATCAATCCAAAGCCTTGGAATTTCTTTATTGCTCTAATTTAAAATAATTTCAACTTTCTGTTGTCACGGTTGCAAAGAGAACTCAAAAGCATAAACCCTGCTGACACCTAAAACCAGTAAGCCTGCATATTTCTGTGAGAAAGCTCAGAATTACAACCTGTGTTATGATTATTTGGTTTGGTGGAAGTAAAGTCATAATTTCTTAATGGCTAGGATTTCTTCTATAGTGCTAAAACGGAATTAGGTAAATAGGATGTATAGTCAATTTATAGTGCATTACATAACATGAGAAGATAATCACAAATATGTGATTTTTTAAAAGATTCTTTTGGTCTGTTTTTTGAAAACTCAACTAAAGGAGCATCCCAGGTACTCAGCTGCAGTCCTTTGTTACTCTTCTGCTTAGAAAGCTTTCTCTGACATCTAGGCAGTGCCACTTTTTTTTTTTTCAGTTAACCTATTTTCATTTTTTCCTAACTTCAGTGGGTCTTTTCATTGGGTATATTTGTTCCATAACCTTTTTAAACATGTTTTTTTTTTTATAGCATGTTTGGAGACTTGATGATAAGAAATACTGGAAGCTTTGACTTTGGGCAGGGTCAGGCATTCAGGGAACCCAAGATGAGGGAGGTTAGATGCAGATGTCTTCCACCACCATCTCATATTTGTGTATCTAGGGAAAATACCAGGAGTAGTTTATTTTTTCTCCCCTGCCCAATGTTTCTGTATACCCTTAGGAAACTTCATCTTTGTTTCTGCAAGGTGTCCTCACTGAAATCCCTCTTTGCACTTCCCTTTTGTGTTTCCTGAATAATTCTTCCTGTTATTTATTGCTTCCTTCCGGGATGATAGGGAGAAAGAATTAAATTAATCTAAATAGCCTTCTTAGTCCCCACACATCTTCTTTAATATTTTTTTTCCTAGTTTGGTAAGTGTGAGTTAAGACAGAGGTCTCCCAGCAAGTAGATGATAGCATATACTTTGCACTGTCAACAATACAAAAGTAAAAAACTTTGAGCTGCAATTTCATCAGTGGGTAAAATATTGGTCATAGATTCTCTTTATTACTGTGTGCAGGAAATGAAAAAATGTTGTCATCACATTTTAAACAACATATTTTTATGTTGCTATATGGATATTCTTTATTGGAGAGGTGGAGCAGCAGTGGTCCTTAGGCTTCTGCCTCTAAGGGTTAGTATTGTGCTGTGCTTTTTAAGAGTCTCCATGTAGAAAGGACTTAATCTTGTGACTCTACAAAAGCTGTAGCAGCTTCTCCCTCCCCTGCTCAGACCACAACACAATTTCTGAATGTCTATCATTATCGCTGTACTTCACATTGGCTGCTCCTAGAGCTTGGCAGAACATTGCCCATTCCAAGACAGCTTTCAACTGAACCAGACAGAACCTTCTGGATAGAAGATACAGTAGGAGATATTCTTCTGAAGATGATGAGAAGACTGAATGAAGGTTGGTCTGCTGTCCAAAGCCTTGAAATGGTATGTACATGAGAAGAGTGCAGTTCTTACTCTCCCTTGGGATGTTCTGGACTTCATGTCTTTGCACTTAAGGGGGAAATTATATTTCTCTTAATACTTTTTTTTTCTGTTTTGTTTCTTTATTTTGACTTCATGTTTGAGCAGTTGGGGACAGGTAGATTTTGTTGGGGTTTTTTGTTTGTTTTGCAGTTCCCACCACAGGGAATTACAATATATTGGCAGTCTTTGAGCTCATCTCTGTAAATGACAAAATGATGGTAGTAGAGGAAAAGGGGCAAGTGATGTAAGGCAAAATAAGCACTGTAGTGTGAAATAACTTTATATTTTAATTAAAATAAATTGTACTAGTTACAAGTCCTTCTACCAGATAAAAGTTCTCATACAGTTCTTTTTTAGAAGATCTGAGTGGACCTATGAGACTGGAAATGTGTTCAGACAAAGATCTGGGTTTTATTTAACCTCAAAGGACAGGGGTTGACTTAAAAGAAACCCACAAAACAGAAAGAGAGAAAAAAATCTGCAAACAAACATTGTTACCATCTCTGACAATTTCCTGGCCCCTCTCCCCTTAAAAAAAAAATGCCTGGAGCTATAGATCGATTTATTTCTCACTGGAGACTTAAACTTTAAGTCTGTTGGCTTAGTTTTATGCATCTGATTTTTGACATCTCTGTGACACCATTTCATCCAGTGTCCCTTCCCATTTTTGAAACATCATATAAGCTCACATCCCAAAGCTAAACTTCACCATTTCAGAAAGATTTTATAAAACTTTCTATGAGAAGTTTCTAGGAGAGTGGTCTGCTTTCAGGAAGTTCCTCAAAGCAATCTCATGTCTTCCACAGGCAAAGCTACTTGCAAGTTGGTCTAAGGCTCTGAAGGACTCAAATGCTTAAGGTTTTATTATTAGAGCATTCTCATCTTTTCTACTTCAAACGTTGTCCAGCGTCCTTGTGGTCATAGAATCATAGAATCAGCCGAATTGGAAGGAACTCATCAGGACCCTCAAGTCCAACTCCTGTCCCTGTGTGAGGCACCCCCAGGATCACACCTGATCACTCATGTGCCTGAGAGCATCATCCAAACTCCTTGAACTCAGGAAGGCTTGGAGCTGTGACCACTTCCCCAGGGAGCCTGTTCCACTGCTCAAGTTTGGTTTTGTCTGTGATTTAGCTCTTGGTTTGCTGAGATGCTTGCCTTCAGCAACAGCCTGTTTTGAGTTACCTACCTGATCTCTTGTAGAGGAGGAGTTCTTTCATTCTCAGCACTGTCATTGCAGCTGATTTTTTGTCATCTTGCCCCTTGTATCCTAAAGATCCAAAAATCCTGAGTGCGGTAGAAATAAAAATGTCAAGGCAGAGGAATAGTCCCTTTCATTCATGCTTCTTCCCACCTAAACTTGCTATTATCTGTATCTATGGCTGCAGAAATGGGAAAGATAGGAAGTGTTTTACAAAGACATTTGTAATTAATGCTAGGCCAAGTTAAGAGAAAGAATATTTTTGATTGAATATATGTTCCTGGAACTCTAGCCTAATTACATCTGCATGTTTCTCCTCTCTGGACTTGGCCCAACCCTCTCTAAGGTAGCCTGAGGTCTACTTTAATTTACTATAGTTGGCTGTGATTGCCAAGGAGTCTTACGCCACCTGGCTAAGGCTAGAACAAGGCTTATCCCAGCCACTTCCTTTCCCTGTCTTGAGGAGACACTTTGGGCAGGAGTGTGTGGATCTGGATCTCCTTCATTGAATTCCAGCCATCCAGGTCACCCCAAAGCAGGGAGCCCCCAGAGGGGAACTTACTGAGAGTTTCTGTTTGGACCTGTCTGGGGACCAGAGAAGCATCAAATGTCTGCTGACCTTCTTCAAATACTCCCATGTCTCCATGATCATAAGTTTAAATGCTACTATCCAAAGCCCTGTAATTTTAAAGATAAGCATAAAGACTTCTGCACTGAAGTCAATGTGTTTTGTCAGGGAACTTCTGTACTTACATTCCTTCTTTAAGTAACACTGTAGTTTGTAAGTCAGAGCTGCTAATATTTTGTCTCTGAAGTTTTTGCAAAAACATTAATTGCACTAGCAAAATAGGAATATTCCAAAGAAACGTTAGTTGTCTTAGTTAATTTACCAAAAGATGAGCTTATTGTCCATCTTGCTGTAAAGTTTTATCATGCTATTTCACTAAACTGAGGACATATGAACAGTAAATGCAATAAATAATTACAGAATACAAAGTTACACGATGAAGTCAGGCCATACTTCATTGAACATGTAAGCTTTTCTCCTCACTCCTCTGGATTACAGATACTTTAATAAATGCTGTTAAACCCACCCTTCTTCCTTCACTCCTTTATATAAGGCCATGTGTTTTGGTAGTCATTATTAAAAATGTGCTGACGTGTAGGAATTGATTTCTTCTCTATGGTTTTTCTAGAGCTATAGTTTCTCTAAAAAAAAAAAAAAAAAAAAAAAAAAAAAGGCACCTCCACTGTTGATGTCATATGATATACTACCACCAGTACTGTTTCTAATGTTTTCTTTCTGATTTTGTATTTATCAAACCTCATGGTTTTTACCTAGGCCCAGTATTGGCTTCCATATTTGTTGATGGCAGAATTTATGCAAGCACACTTGTAATATGTTAGGAATTGGTATGTCATTGAAAGAGTTTACAAAAAATAAAGTACTGCTCCAATGTACCAGTTACAAGACAGCTGGCTTTTCTTACATGGGGAAATGTTCTCAACAGTCTTCTCACTAGGCTCATTGTTTTTGAAGATACATCTTAAAATTTGTAACATTACTTTGCCATAATGTAATCAGCAGAGCTGAACAAAGTATGACCTCTTCTTTTTCCGGTTTTATCCTTTTTCTTTTACTTCAGCTTCATGTTGAAGTAGCCAGTTGTCAGCAAGAAAGTTTCACTTTACAACTCATTAAATTCAGATAAATTAGTGGTAAAAAAAAAAAAAAAATCCATTATCTCTCTGCTTTATAGAACACAGGGTGGTTTAAGATTATAGTAAACTATAGTAATTTAAGATGTGCAACTGGAAATCTGAAGCTGAGTAAATATTGGTCATGAAAATGAGTTTTCTGGATTTTTGAGTTTCTGGATGTTCAAGTTGCCTGAAGACTATTGTAAATGGTTTGGTTTTGCTAAGTAGCGACTGAAAACATTACCATGAAACTGAATTTTAAGAATTACATGGTGTAAAATGCTGTCTAAAACCTTTTCCTGCCTTTGGTGTGATAGTGAAACCCTGGGGGAAAAAATCCATAATCCCCCAAATTTTAGTAATTATACTCATCAAGCCCACACATAATAATTTTGATAGTAAATTTTATACTGTAATGTCAGCTTGTTCACAAAGTTATTTTTCGTTCTTTCCCCAGACCTATGTGTTTTATCAGTAAATTTGTTATGGATTAAAAGTATAATGTCAAAATGGGGAAATTATGATGATGCTTTTTTTGGTATAGTGAAATAAATGTTACTTTATTGAAGCTCTGTGCTTGACTGCAGTATTTGGCAAAAAAACCAAATTAGAAAACGTGAATTTTCAGAGTCTATGAAAGGACTGAACTTTCATACAAAAAAACCTCAAAACATTGTATTGTCATGCATAAAATTATTGAATTGTGTGTTTCTTCAATATTGCCTCCTTTGATCTGTCAAGTTCAGTAGTTTGCTTGGTGGGCAGTTTCAAGTGGAGTCACTGTGAAGTGCTCTCAGTTTGTAATAAGCTTAAGCTTAATGGTGGCAGTTCAGTTATGTTAGATTGGTTTTTTTTCCTCATTTTACATTTTGAGGAATTAATATCCTGCAAGTCCAGCACTAATTATTGATAGTGTTATTCCCAAGACAGATGTGTTAGCAGTTCTTGGTGGATAAACAAGTGGAGCACTAATATCTGTGTGTGTGTGTAACATATATATTATATATAAAGGAGTATACAACTTATACTTACATATCCCTGTCAAAAAAAACCAAAACATAATTGAAAGGTCAGAGACCTTTTTCAGGAGAGTAGTGTGCTGAAGTGCAGTAGCTCGTGTAATTTCTAAAACTCTGGAAAGGTTTTTGAAACCTTTTGAAACCTTTTGAAAGCTGGGGGTGCTCAGTATTTCAATGTGAGTTAGTAGATGATGGACTGAAAGTTATAGATGTGTTGTCCATTTAATGTGGTATATCAGTTATCTTCACGGACTAGGATGTTATAAATCTGAAGAATTGCAATTGTACCTTTATATACATAACTCATTTAAATGTGGCATTCAGATCTGTGACAACCAAGTGAGTAACCAATTCGCCTCATGCCCCATCTCCTCCACAACTTGAGGTTTTATTCTCCACTTCTCTGTTGTGTGCATAATAATGTGCTTGTGAATAGCTCTTTGCAATTTTTCCTCATATATTCAGTGATGGAGGTTAGATGCACAATTGTTTTGTTACTGGAAATTTTTCCACTGATTTCAAAAAGCCAAGGTTTCGGACTTTTGTCAATTTCTCATTTGCTGAAAAAGACCTTTCATATCCTTCATGTGTGCCTGGAAAAACAATGATTCATGAGTAATTTTATCAAAAGAAATTTAAAACACTCTGTTTGTAATACATAAATGTTGTTTTAGCAGAACTAGAGTTGGTTAACTCTTTTAATTTGAGACACAGTTGTGCACACATGCATACCATAAAATTACATTGTGTTAACCATCTTTGCAAAAAACTAATTTAACAAGTAAAATTAGTATTTACAGAAATAAGATGATTTAACATATTATGTGACTGCATGAATACACATTTCTAGCCATTCAGATCTTAAAAAGTAGTGTATTGTTTCACATTTCCCAGTACCTTTTTTCAGAAAATGCAAGGCAGAGATTTTCAGGTGTGGTTTTCAAGTGTTAGTGGTATATTTGTTGCCTTATATAGCTTTGTAGATTTCCATTGATTATGCATCTCTTTAAGGTATTTGTATATGTTATATGTAGGGATTTAAAAAAAATATTTATTTTTTATTCATCTAGGATTTTTTTCAGCTCCAGTGTTTTTCTCTGTAGCCTTTCTTTTCCTGTTCATCACCTGACAGTTTTAAAATTAATCAGTCATTAATCAGTCTATTCTCACTGCTTGCATTGGGTTCTGGAGGCAATTCTAGCTGTGTAGCATCGAAGTTAAGATGCATTTCCAGGTCTTTCTGTCTATGACATGGAAAAACAAGGTATCAGGGAAATCAGATCAGTGGAGACAGAATTTCTTGTCCTAGTAACAAAACTTTCACAATAGCAGGGACTACGAAATCTCCTTGGAAGCAAAGAGCTAATTTATTTTTGGTTTTCTGAATGATGTTTGCAGTGCACTGCTGGAATGGGCCAGGTGTGATTTTGTGCATTGTTTGTGTGCCATGGTACGTTCTGAGTAGAAATGGGGCCGGAGTGGGAAGCCTTTGGATCTGAGTATTCTCAAGAGTTTCTTTTAACATGATGTTCAGAACTGAGTTTATAGCTGTTACCTGGATTTTATGCAGTTCAAGAGCTTGTGAATAAAATAGGAGTATAAGAGTTCCTGTTTCATGACAGGTTTTGTGGAGCATTGCTGTGGAAGTAATCTGTCTTGACATGACTGCAGGGTGCCAGTCTTGGGTTGATAAAGTCAGGTGTCACAAATGAACACCATCTTGGCCAGTTTTAAATGTGAATAAACAACAAGTCTCAACAGCACATCTGTGTCTGTTTCAGAGAATTCTGTAGGTTATGCATACAGCTACCAAAATATCAGTGATTTTCTGTCAGAGCAATTAATATTTTTCCTTTGGCCCTACTTGGGCAAACAGAGACTGCAAAAAGGCCTCAGTTTCTAGGTAATTTCTCACAAATTATACAGTCCTGCATTCTGTTTGTGAAATATTAAACCACCTTATCCTTTTAGCTGTGTAAAAGCAGCAAGCCATGGAGAAGTTAGGGGCTGGAGACGACATGGGATTTTTGCCTTTTAGGTGGTGAGTAGTATGATGGGACTGTAAAGTCAGTCTAGACTGTCTCTTCTATACTTCACCAGAATGTTTTGTAATTAAGCTTCAACACAGCATCCATAGGGAAGTAAAAAAATATGCTCATAAAACCAGTTATGGATAAACTCCACAATAAATTGATGCCTCACAGGTGCTTTTTTGTACTTTTCCTTGTGCAGTGCACTTTCATTGGTGCTTGGTTCTTATTTTATTCTGTTCAATTCTTACCTCTTTTCTTCTACCCTATTTTTACTGGGTGCTGTAAGTATATGGATTTTTTTTTTCTATCTCCTTGGCTGCTTGCATGCACTTGTTATACGTGGTACTTCTCATCATGTTGTTTATGAACAGATGATGGTTCTGCAGAGCCAACGATGTCTCTACTGGAATCTCATAGCACCATCAGAGTAGGACGATGGGACGCACACAGGGGACATGCAAAGATTATGTGTTTCTTCCTCAAGGCAGATATTTGTGCTGACATATGGTTTAGGATGGAAAAGGCAGGTCTGAATGAGGTACTAATTACTTCACACACTGCATGGTGATTGCAATGGGAAGAAAGAAGGAGCTGTGCTATTTCTCTCTTTGCTTTTTCTGCTCTACCTCCAACTAATGCATCTATGGCTTTCTCCTTTCTCACTACAGCTTCAGAGACACACATCCTTCCAGCTGCTATGTTCTTGCAGTTATGTAACAGGAATAAAAAAAATAACTTTGAGAAAACAGATTGCACAGCTTTCAGTACATCTTAAAATCTTATGTTGCACAGCAGTGGTCAGAATTTTTTGGAAGGTGCTTAGAGCTGATAGCAATTAACAAAGCCACCCCCTTTAATAAATCCAATTAGCATTTGTACAATTAGTTTCTATACTTTAAAAAAACAGAATCCATTCTCCTCATTGTTGAGTTCTTATTGAGGAGGGGAACCGAAAGGTGGCTTTTAAGTATCCATTATTTATTTTTGGGGTAGATCAAATCAGTCATGACAAGTTAAGTTGCATGTTTCTCTTCCATATGTAAGTCAAAAGCGTGACACCAGAAGCTCAAAGCACTCTATGTTTGCCTTTGAAGACAAGTGAACATGGAATTTTTGGTGTCTGGTATTACAGAGATAAATGTAAGTGAAATACAGATACAGAATTCTGACATGTTGAAGTCTGAAAAGCCCTCCTCAGATGTGAATTCTGTTTATTTCATCTAAAGAATTCTTTACACTCCTCAAAAAGCAGTATCCATAAGAAGAAAATAGTACTTTTTTGGACGGATTTTGTCAAGTCAAAGCAAAAAAAATCCCCTCACTGTGGAAGAAGAAAAGATTTTTTTCTGCTCTAAGTGCTAATTTCAATGCAACTTAAAATCTGGAGCAATCGTTACAGAAGACTGCCCATCCTTTGGCTCAATTTTGCTGGCTTATGTAGTTTCATAAGCCTGCAGATTTGACATTAACAGCCTGTCTGGTAAAAGAACCCCCAGAAACCCAAGTGATTAAAAATCGGCATTCACCTTATTTTGAACAAAATGCATCACATTATTCTTTTATGCCTGAAACTAAATTAGTATTTTCCTGAGCTGCTGCAATTTTTGTTTGATTATTTTACTTTTCATATAATGAAACCCAGAGCTTCAGAATGTCTACTGACATAGCAATTGCAATAGACTATAGAAGTAATTTTTCCATCCCTTTCACATTGTTCCTGCTCATTTGAGAGAACCTTTTATTTCCCGACACTTGAATACTTCTTTCCTGCTATAAAAATAACTTTTCTGTGAATAAATCCTAAAGACTACTGATTGGAAATCATCTCTTGGAAATGGAAAATATGATGAAGTGATCTAATGTATTTACTGAGTAATTATCCATATTCTTTGTATGATATTATGTAATATAGTTATGACAAAAGCATAATGGTAGTACATGTTTAATGTATAATTTAGCTTAACCTCTCTCAGAAGGAAACTCACAGAAGTTTCTGTAGTTTCTGCTGCTGCCTGATGTAGTGAGAAAACCTGAGCACCACCAAAGCCAATGCTTTGTTTTGGGGAAGTAGTTCTCTCATCCAGTAGTGCTTTTTCACCCCTTCTGGACAGGAAAAGTAAATTGAATCCTCCTACCTCTGAAGTCTTTAGCTTCAGGATTGCAGCCATTTCCCCGACAAGTGACAGAATTTGTTCATTCACTTTCATGGTTATGTGCCTCTGGATACTTAGCTTTGCCATTCGGGAGGATTTTGGAGAGTTTGGCTAGACATGAGCTCTTCAGTTACCCCAGGGAAGCAGGCTGTGATAGTGATATAGGTTGTCCATGGTCATGTGGTTAAAGGGGAGCTTGATCTGGAGAAAAGAGAATTTTTTTAGGTCTGGCTAATTATGTGCTTGATATAATGTTTATATCCATTATTCTTCCTCTTCCCTTTACTTCTGTCCAGTTCTCTCATTCTTCAATGTACTCACACCCAAAAAACCTCATTTGATACCCACATTTTCCTCTACCATGATCAAGTAAGGCTCAATGTGAACATTTCTAAGATGAATGTAGCAGTGTCAGCATGGCACTGGGTAGTAGCAGAGAGTTCAGGAGAGTCTGCTGGATTCTGATGTCAGTAGAGAAGAGGTGGGAGAGGATGTGGGTAAGGAAAAGGAGTGAGCACCTTGGACTGGTAAAAAATGTATGAAGGGGAACAATACCTAATGCATGGTGAAGGCCATTTTCCTTGGTATGTATGGAGTGTGATACCTGCTGATAGAAAATGCACCCTGGGAGATACCTTCTAACAAAGAATGTTTTGCAGCTCAGCGTAGTTGATGTCCATTAGCAGAACAAGAAGTCAGGAGGCTTATTGTTACTGGTGCTGGCAACTGGTTAGGTAGATGAATGCATTTGGCAATGCTCTGAAAAAACTGGAAAGATGAATGGGTGGATCACATGTCTAATCTTTGGATTATTTGTGCTTCTGATGTGTTTGTAGACAGCCACACATCCTTCACTGAAGCTGTGATCAGTAACTACAGTAAGTATGTCCTTCATTTTAAGATGACATCCTGTTAGCAGTCCTGACCCAGGAACCATTCTTTCTACATTAGTAGGTTATGATTTAAATATGTGGCCAGTACGGGTCTCTCTGGTAATTTATGCTAAATTTTAAAAAGGCAGTAAAGAGAATATAAGGTTTGAAATTCAGAATCACCATATCATTCGTTAAACATGCTTGACATGTTTATTATAGTAACTGTTAACTTTTCTTCTTACTATTTAATGTAAATTTTTGTAGACATCTTTTATGCATTTGAGCATCCTCTGCCATAGAAGCATGTACAGTAGTGTTATTGCATCTCAGGGACATGGAAGTCACTCATTCAGTAGTGTACCCCTTATGGTCTTCTGTTGAAGCTTCTTCCTAGTACAATCAAATTTTAAGTAAAGCACCAAACCAAACCAAAACAAAAAACAAGTCAAGTGCATATGTTAAGATCTGTTCTGCTACTGAATTTTTACTAATAATTTATATTGCAAAAGACTATTTTCATTGTTGCTGTATGGATAGAGATAGCAGGCCTGAAGACATTTCCATGTCTTCCCATGTGGTTTGCAATACATTCACTAGTGAAATTCACTTGTTTCATGCTCTGCAGAGCAATTAATTTTCTTTTTTTTTTTTTAAGCGTCTTAAACTCTTAACACATATATCCCAAAGTGATGACTGTATTTTCAAATACACTCCTAGAGACTGAGCTAGCAAAATGAGACCTAGTATTGTGGGTTTGGTTCCATACACAGTCAAGATTTTGTTTCTCCTTTAAGTATTGTGCTTGTTAAAGGGCAGCAAGTTAGGAATAAACCTGCACTGGGCCTTACTTAACATTTATCTTTTCTCAAAGAAGCAGAAAGTTTGTTATTGGTATACATGTTAGCTGGGTCCTGGAGCCTCCTGTTGTGTAATTTTATTTCAAAAAGATAAAATGGCCTAGGACTGATTCACCCCCCCCTTCAGGATGGGTGATGCAAGCACTAGCTGAAGTCAAACTTGCCAAATTTTACATGCTAAGCATGAGAATTGCTCTTTCCCTGCTCGTATAATGCTTCTCTGCTGAGATGCTGGCATCACAGTTGTTGACAGCTCCACAGCTTCTCATGTCAGAGGCAACTGAGAGGCACTGGTGACTGACCGTGTCCTTCTCAAGGCTGCAACAGATTTACTGCATATGCCTCATCCTCAAGGTAGCTCTGAGCCCGTCAGTATCATACAATCTGTGTGAAGGACATGGAAGACTTGTACATCCTGAGAGGTCTCTGAGATGTGTCTGTCTCATAGATCCTGTGAGGTGGATTTCAAAGAATTTTGGACCTCTGAAGAAGACAATAGCATCTGAATAGTTAGGAATGTTACCAGGTCGGTGAAGGAGCCAACGATGTTAATAAGCCTTGTCAATGCTAGCTTTTTGTGTTCTTAAACTGGGTCATTTGAAACCTTTGGAAATAAATTCTCATGTTTGGAATGTGTTCCTTTTGTGCAACCTGGTCATGGAAAATGGTGTGACTTCACCTAATAGATGACATCCTCATCCATTGAGACCTGCTTCAGTTCTTCTTATAGAGAAATTGGACCAATGCCTAATGCAACGGCTTTATATTAAGATTTGCTGGCATATCTGTATGGGATCCAATTATCAAAATATTCCATTCCAAAACAGTTCCACAGATTTGCATTGAAAATTTGTGTTAAATTTCCTTTTCACAGTTTTATAAAGATAAGAAAACAAAGTTCCATGTAGATAAATATGTTGTCTTGTGAAGTGTCTTACATGCTAATTAATTGCTCTTTTGTATAGGTGTAACCTGATGAAGGCAACAGCTAGCTATCTGCCTATACAGCAGAGGTTATGAAATAGTATTCCACCCTGTGAGATTAGCTTGATGTTTTGCGTCATGAAATTACACTAGCTCAAAATGTTTTCTTCCATTTTCCTATATAGAACAGTAAATGAAAATGTATTAGAAATGTTCCATGAAAGCCATTTAAGTATAAAGCTTTAAGGAGTATACTGGCTTGAAAGAAACTTTCAAGTGTTAAACTCACAGAGTTCTGATAATATTTAGCACATCATTATCTGATACAGGACTTTAAAATTACCCTTCATGTTACAACTAAGAAATATGTCCTGCCTTTAGAAAAATCAGATTTAAGAAATTTCAGCTTAACAAATTTGAAAAGAATCAAATTACTCTCAAGGGTTGTTTTGGATATTCCTTTTAAAGTTTGAGGATGCTGTATAATCTAACTGAGTTTTGCAGGCACAAAGAACTTATTTCTTCTTTAGGAAAAAACAACATATGTATTCAGCTTAGTATTTTTAAGATGCTCTTGCTAATTTCCATATGTAATTGGGGGAGGAAGAATACGCTTAAGTTTAAGAAGAAAAAACAATCTATCCACAGGTTGGACTGTGAAATATCTGAGCTATAAATTTCTAGGTAAGAAAAATGTCCATGTCTTTTAACAAAAGTCACATTTAAGAGAGATGTTTTTCTGTATCAACAGAACTTTTCCAAAACATAGCAAATTTGGCTCTGTGACATCGGTTGCAGGAAATATACCATTAACAGCTACAGTTCAGTGCTAAATTCTGACATATCTGCTGTATATAATGGGGTGACTTTTTTTTTTTTAGCTTTTTTTTTTTAGTTTTTGCTAGTTTGTGAGCAGTAATTACTGAAGAGTGAAAGATTGATTTCCAGTTTCTGTTGGACTGGTTTGCTCTCCTCATCAAGTTAGTAAGTGTAAGCAAATTCATTGTTGCATTGCCTTTCCCAGAGGAAAGTCATAGCATTGTTCTCTTACAATAGAAATTATTATAGTTAGCCCTGTTTAAGCTGTCCAAACAGTTTTCTCTCTTCAACAGTAATACTTCATTGTAATATGTGTAGCTAAGTTGGTTGATTAAAAGCATGAAAGCCAAAAGTAAATGTAAGAATTGCAAAGTTGATTACCTATCTTATAATTAATGCTAAGCTATCAGATCATACTGTGCTTATAATGGCTTGTATGTGGGTCACTGAGATGCTTGTGCCATTGTTTCAAAGTGAACTTGCTAGCAGCACAGTAATTTATTGAAATTAAGCTGCTTGAACTAAGAGACTTCTGTTAATAATTATTTAAAGGATCTTATTACAAGTATTCCTGGCCTAGAATTTTCTAACTATTCTCTTTAGAAACTCCTCAGAGGTAACATTTCTGGAAACTGTGCTGAAGGTAAATATATTAATGGTATGATTGACTTTATGTATAACCTATCTTCTGGTGTGTTTGCTTTTAAAGTTAAGCAGACTGTCTGGTTAACACTAAAATATTTCACTGTAGTGAAGAGTTGTAGTTAATATCTAAAAGCTTTGGATAGCTTTTTTGAGCTCCTACTTTCCTTTTTATATAAGCATAAGCAATATAAAAATGAACCCAAGATATTTTGGAGGAGGTAGTCTTTTTTTAGTGTGTGCACTGTGATTTAACTAAAAGCTATCCTACCTTAGTAAAATATTTCTCATTTTGTGTATTCATAGATTACAAATATGTTTTAAAAGTTAAAGTGAATATCATTTGGCTAAACAACGTTTTATTGTCTTGGAACAGCAAGTGTACTGTTTTTAAACTTTTCAGTAAAAAAAGTACTGATCATCTCTATCTGCTAAATTCCTGTAGAGGCTCTTTTGGGAACAAAAGTTTTGCTAGCCACTTTCCAATGGGTTTTTTTGGTGTTTTTAATAGTGATATCAGAATATCTTTTACTATTTTCTGTATGCTGAAGAGGTTTCTTACAAACACAGATAATAGTATCCTTACCCTGAATTGCTATTTACAGGAATTCATGTTCAAGTTTACTTTTAGCCAAATGCAGCACTACTGACTTCGGCAGAGTGTTTAATGTATAGCTGTTAACATGGTAGCAGCCACAAAGAAGATGGAGACTCTCTATTTCAAGGAGTCACATGGGCAAGACAAGGGGCAATGGGCACAAGTTGCTCTGGAAAGATTCCATTCAAATAGAAGAGCAAAAATTTTCGCTGTGAGGGCAGTCAGATATTGGAATGGTCTCCCAGGGGAAGCGGTGGATTCCCCCACTGTGGAAAGGTTTAAGTCTCAGCTTGACAGGGTACTGAGACATCATATAAACAAAAGTATTGGAATGTTGGACCAAATGATCCTTGAGGCTCCTTCCAACCTGACATTCTATGAAGTCGGAAGGAACCTCTGGAGGTCATCTGCTTTAGCTGCCTTCCAAGTTAGAGCAGATTGCTTAGGACCTTTCCCAGATGAGCTCTATCTCTGATGGCAGAATCTCCATGAACTGTGGTCCCTATAGCTGTTCCTGTATTTACTCTCCACTAAGGAATTTCCTTTACTGCATCTTGTGATCATTTCCTCTTCTTACTGTGCATCTTTGAAAACAATCTGGCTCTGTTATTTCTTACAGCTTCTAAATCCTCCTCTTACTTTGTTGCAAAGTAGATCAACAAGTTCTCCTAGACGCTTGTATGCTCATATGCTTCAGCCCCCTAACCACCTTTGTGACCCTCTGCAGACCTCCATCCCAGCTGATATTAGTACAGGACTTGGGTGAACTTACTGTCGGTTCTTTTTGTCTCTGACCTACAAAGAATCTTTGTTTAAATCATGGCTGTAGGACTGCAGAAGTTCCTGGGTTTTACCTTAACACTAGTGTAATATAAAAGAAGGTTCAATTTGAGTGGAAAACTCAGGTGTGCTGAGTTCCCATTGCTGTGGTAATTGTCATGGCTGAGGTACCAGAACATGTTACAACACTATGCCCTTCAGCCAAATATCAGAAAGGTGGTGAATTCCACCTTCACTGGAGATGCATCAGGCTATTTTGTAAACTGCTAACTTGGGGTGGTCATGACAAGTGCTAGTGGTGCTCTGTTTGATTAAAACACTATTGTCTTCTGTACCTATTTGTTTCTGCTTAGTGATGTTTCCGCTGTCACAGTTCAAGCTGTACAGTTTTGGTCTGTAAAAACATATCAAATGGTGCTTTTGTCTGGTTGAATTTAATCTATTTTTTATGGATCCTGTCATCCAGGTAGTTTTTCTTTCTGTAAGGTGTGTCTGTTCTCTTTCTTTCATCTTCCTAATATTAAACCAGAATTTGTATTAACTGCAGAAATGCAAAAAATGCTAGGTGATGTATGTTCCACCCTAAACTGTAGGGAACTTATTTTAGAAATATTCCTTTAAAAAATTAAGAATCTGCTGTCATTCTTCTTTATCCAGCCTGTCTGTTTCATAGTTCCTTTACTGAATTATACTTTATCCAATTTAATTAATAATGTCTCAAGTGGCACCAAACCAGGTATTTTACTGCAACTCAAACTGGTGAAACATACTGTTTTCTGTTCTTGAAAACCACTCCTCAGAAATTAAAGGTAGTTCTTAGTATAACAGAGCAGCCTACAACAAGCAAAAGTGTCTACCTGCATCCTGTTTACCTGTGTGGCTTTAAGAATTATTTTCTTCAAAAATTACTCAAAGTTTTGTATGATGGAGAGGCCAGACTCACAATACAATTTTTTGTACAAAAGAGAAGGCTTAATCAAAGCAATATATGTCAGGCAGACAGTACATAAAAAGGAATACAAATGAATTTTTTCATGCCTGCCCAAGCATTATATGCAAAAAACCCTATCTTTTAACTCTATCTACGTTATTATGATAATCAGTTATCAAGACCTTTGACGTGTAACCTCTCATCCTAATAAGCCTATAACTCTCCCAGAATGGTAAAGGTATAGTCTTCGATATTTCAGGAGTGGCTTATGAAGGCAGGCATAAATTGGTATTATAGTATCTATAAAATGACTTGGAGGAAAATATTTGTTCTCTTCATACTTCTAGTGGCAATCTCCTCTGGTTGATATTTTATCTGCTTGTTATATATTTGATTCTCAAGTAAATTACTGGAAGGATTTTAGAGTAAAACAGTCTTTTCTGTAAAACAGAAATGTTAGACTTTCTAGTCTAAGTGCATAAGATCTTAAATTAGTGCCTAATTTGGTTACCTCATTAAGTGCTTCTGTGAATTACAGGGGTTTTTGAGTAATATTTTGTTTGGATAGTGAGTGTATCATTAGGCTACAATAAGTTCATTGTCTGCTGTCGAAATAGCTATATTACCAGCAGGCTTGTCAAAGAGTGAAATATTTTGAAGCCTAGTAATGCCACTTGATTTTGACAGTGGAGATGCATGCATTTTCTCCTTTATGACAGACAGGTCTGGGAACAAATATGGTATAGAAGAACACAGCAAGACTTCCAGTACTGTGCTGTTTGGTATACCAGGAATGTTTTTGACTTTTCAACAGCTGTGCCTTTAAACTATTCAAATCTTTCCTTTAGAGTTATCACCTGGAACAATACAACCAACTGCTTTGTAACAGCTGCTGGAACATGGATGTTTTCAGGTGTTGTGAATTGCCCTGTGGACCTAACTAAAGCTATTCTAATGTGTATAATTTGAAAACGCTAGAAGGTTTTGACTTTCTAGGGGCTTCTTTCAATAATAAAATCAAACAGATGGGGATTTTTCTTTTGCCATTGTTCAGTTAATCTGCTGCAATTCATTTATAATCCTTAGGGAATGAACTTGAAATTAAGTTTCATGACCAAGAGTATAATTTTTTTTCTTCTGACCTAAAAGGAGCAGTTGCACAATGAATGTAAGTTCACTGGGGTATATTTGAAATGTAGACTTCCTTATTGTAATTTTGGTAATTAACCTATTTTAACTACTGGGATCTTGGTACTGCATGATGATAGGAAGAAAAGGTAAAATTCTTCTCTAACACAGCTCAATTCTATTGACTTAAGTGGATTTATGCCAAAAAAAAAAAAAAAAAGCCTTTTATTACTAGTGTTTTGTTTCTTATTACAGAAAGGATGAATGATCATGCTTGCAAATGTGGAGGTGAACAAGGGAAAAATTTAAATTCTGACTGTGGTACTGGGGAAAGAAGTCCAGAAGAGGCTTTGGTATCAGATCATGAGAAGCTTTAATAGTTATACTAAAAATGCATGTGTACAAAAGGAAGTACACAAACATGCAAACATGTCAGTCTTCGAATATTGCATGGTCTTGTGTTATTAGTATTAGGTGTACTCAGTTTTCAATAAAAGCATGCAATGTTTTTGTCCTTGTTAATTTTTTTTTTTTTAAATGTGCTTTAGTCCTGTAATGAGAGACTAAACTAGAGTGATCTAGAAAGCAAACATTAAAGCATTACCTCAGGTATATAGTGATGAGAAACTGCCCCCTGCACCTCCAGTGTTGTCTTTATTGTTGCCCTACCTAAGCTGAAATCTCTGCTGCTGTTTGGGTCATTTCAACTCTGAACAGGAAGACAGGTGACCTTCCCTTTATTTATCAAAACAGTAGAATCAAATGATGCTTCTGCTTCAAAAATGTGCAGTTGTCAAAACCAGCAACCCTGAACTGAGCAAAATGTGTACCTTGGTTTCTGAGCACATCTGCTTGGATGGAGAGTTTTCAGTGTTGCTGTGAAAGTGGAGGTGATGCTTTCACCAATTTTACTGGCTTTCCATTGTCTTCACTTGATTAACATATTGTGCCTCTTCTGTGCCAAAATGTGACATCCCCAAAACTATAAATTCCACTTCTTGAGGAGAGGCCAGCAACTCATTTAAGGCTTTTGTAATGTCTTCAAAGCTTGGTGTCAGTTCTACCTTTTTTCATAGTTGTTCTCAAGATGAAGTTGTGCTTTCATGGGAAGCACTGGCAGCCAGGTAATAGCTAAGTTTATAAAAGCCTTTAGACAACTCTAAAGTACATAGATGGAAACAGTTCAAAATTTAAAAAGTGAAAAATTCATTCTGGAGAATGTCTGAGCATACCTATGACAAGGCAAACCTTCGGTGTCCAACTTGCATATATTTTCTATATATTTAGTTAACTTTGATGGTCAGGAATTTATCAATGAGGTTCGGGGGGGTTTGTGTTTGTTTTGTTTTTTAATAATTATATTAGGACATGGGGAGATGCCAGGATACTGTCCCCTCAACCGTGAAAGAGAGCAATCACTGCCATTTGTGGGGTATTACATGGCAGCAGACCTTGGCTTGGCCTTAAAAGTCCAAAGCCACTAGCATTAGGTAATGAACTCTTGATTAATGACTGGATTAATGACATGTACATCACTGCTGTTGTGCTGTATTCTTCCCAGGCCCAGTCTAGATATGTCTTGTTTTTTTTGAGTGTAGCTATGTCTATGAGTTGGCCAGCTTTCTGTTAAAATTTAATAAGTTTTTGCATAACTGGATATGCCAAGTGCCTTGGAGGCCTGTGCTGTGACTAAGACAGCTGATCACTGCCCCAGTGCAATTCATGTGGTTTGGGGTACTTTTTTCATTTTAGTAATGATTAGGTACATATAGCTGAAAACTCATAGGTGGTTTCTGACGCAGATATTATCAAGCTTTGCTAAGTCAAAACCATTAGGTTTGTACAGTTTAGCTGAGAGATCTGTGCTAGCCTGGTTTATTTGAGTGAAACCAGGTGAATTACTCTCCCAAGAGCAGCTCAGCAGAGTAGGAGCAGTTGTTTAGGCTGGTGTCCATCATCTCTTCAGCACAGGAAGGCAGTGTGTGGCCCCTCCAGTGTTCGGGTGAACAGAGGCTGGATTCATTACAACTGGCAAGTTGAATGAGACTGTCCTTAAGGATGTTTGTTTTGTGGGTATTTGCATAAAGTATAACTGTAAGGTAGAATTTACAGTGCAGATAAATGAGTGTCTTTGTTCTTTTTTTGTGGCTAAGGCATTGTGGTACATCTCCATGGCTTGGGAGCAGAGAAATTGTGCTGGGATGAATCTTTACTGTGGTGTAGGTGGATACTGGACTAACACCTCTTAGGAAATAGAATTTTTCATTTAGACTGCTATGGTGGAAAAATTCTACTGAAACATATCTGGGAGGTTTTGACTTATAGAACTTCACCTTTCAGTGGGAAGACAGTCTACTTGTAGTCTTACTATTTGTTCTCTTTTTATTAGCTACATGGGATGAAATTTCACATCTTACCCTGGCTGGAAATCATCACTGTTTTGGGGGCTGCTTTAAATAGTAAAGCAGTCTCCTCCATTTAAAACAAAACAAAACAGTTATTTTAAACTAATTTTAGGTATACATTAAATATATACATATATGTATTCTAAAGTTCTGATTTTGGGTGTTGTCTCATGTAACAGTCCTGATTGTGCTTGTTGTCTGCATGGACTTTTTATGACTATGAGTTTATATCACCAGAAAACAATTATGCAAAAATGAAAAACCTTTCTTTTACAAGAAGGGTGCTTAGTAATGTTTTGCTCTGGAATATGAGTGTCACTGACTTCATAATAGTGCTTTAAGAAGCACTACCTAGTCATAATCACATCTACTTGCCCATTGCCAGGGTATAAGTAGAGGCATGGTTGAGGTCGACATGAAATGGCACGCCTTAAAAACTTACAGAAATAATTCCTCAACTAAAATGTAAAGGGGAACCTAGAGCCTATTACTTTATTTAGATGTGCAGAATATGCTGTTAATTTTACTCTTAGAAAACCACATTTTATCCTCAACCAATCAGATCAAAACTGAAGGATGTGAGCCTCCTAGTCTTTTTAAACTTTTTTTCTTTTTTTTTTTTTTTCCTTGGATGTCACTGTGAAAAGCATCATGTCCAAGTCACACAGCCTGCTATATTTAATGTAAACAAAACTAATGCTGGCAAAATCTTGAATTCAACACAGAACAGAGATGAATAATTTGGTTTTAAAAAATTGATATAACTGGTACATTTCAAGCAAGCTGAAAATCAAAGTTGTGATTTTCTATCTGAAATTTAATGGTCTGCTCTGCAGAACATATTATGATTTACCTGCTGAGAAAGAAGTGCACTGGGCACATCCAGCACTTTAAATTAATTAACTTCAAAGCACAGTAATTTGAGGTTTATCTAGTGTGGCAGGGTAGAGCTGCAACAAAACTGGAGATACTCTGATGGATACTCATGACAATACAGTAGTGGCTTACCATCAGTCTTTAGTTTCATGGTGTACTCTGGTTTTATTGCAATAAGCAGTTTTTATTCAGTCAGATTCCTGGGAGGGAGCCAGGAGCTGTTTATTGCTGGAATCTGAACAAAGGTGATAATCTCCTGACATGTAACTCCACTGAGAGCAACTCTTGGTCTTACACAGAGTTTAGGCTGAGGGCTTGAAATCCTATATCTAACATTAATCTACAATTCTCTGACTCAAAATTCAGTAATAAAATTCATACTGTTTTATGGATCAGGTTTTCACTCTATCAGAATTCCCTCTGAGTGAAAAGTTCTGAATTATTTTCACATCACTTGTAGATTCTAAGTATGCTTTTTTGTTGTCTTGTAGTGATCAATTTTTTTAATGTGAAATAAGTTTGTGTTTTCGTATCTGTATTCAGAAAACTGTTTTAAAAAGCGTTTTCCTTCCTGCATGAAATGTGTGAGCAGACTCACAGGGGACAGCAGATAGCCACCCTCATTAGCAAAAGATAGCACGCCTGAGGTTTTTTATTAATTAACCTCTTGAATCTGATATTGAAGATGTTGCAAAGATGCGTTTTTCATTAGTGGCAATATTTAGACTATGATCATTGGGGTGTTAACACCTTTCTGTGATTACTCTTCTTAACACATTTGTTGGTTTTGTACTAGGTGTAGAAAAAGAAGGGTCTAATTCTACAGTGTTTATCACCTAGCTGCCTATCAGCTGGATGTAAAGAAATTAATCCAATACTGCACAAGAATATAATCTCTTTATATTTCTCTATATGGAGATGTATTACAGAAATCGTGATTAAGTAAGGTTTTTGTTTTATTTTTGTTCTTCAGTATATGGAATATTTTTGTTAGTACAAGTAGGCAGTCACTCTATATGTCTAAATATATTCTCTCACATATGTATATAAAATACATAGCAGATTATAAAATGCATAAGTTGCTCAGTTTTTTGTATGTTCCATAACAAAGAAAAAAACTTCTTTAGGAATAAATTTAAAAGTCTAGATATAGCAGTCCTTTGGTTTGTATCCTTATTTAAAAATATCTTTTCCCAGCAACCTCAATATGATAAATATTTATTATAAATAAAGAGACTGTAGTAATTTTATTTTTATTGATGACTACAAATTAATAACGATATGTCATACATACAATTTTAGAAAAATATTCTGGATTATCTTTGCAGATACACAGTGAGTACAAAATAAGATTTTTCACAATGCTGTTATATGCTGTTATATGCTGTTATATTGTTATATGCTGTAAACTTTCAATATAGAATTAGTATTGATGGTCTTGTAGCTACTGAATGTTGACTGGTTGAGCAGTGACCTGCTGCTCCTTGTACATGAACATGAAGATTGCATAAATGCAGTTTTTCCATAACATGTAAAGACACTCCAAATTACGCTAAACATTTTAGGGAACAAATTGAGAATAAGCAGGGAGAAAGTAGTGTCCTTGTCTTATTTATTGCGATTAATGTCAAGTTACCACTTGAAAGGTTAGATTACTAAAAGGAGAAGGAATGGAGGTCACAGGAAAACAAAACAAAACAAAACAAAACAAAACTGAAAACAAGCAGCTAAAATATGCCACAGTTTCCCTTAAAACCACAGAGGATATTTTGTGTATTGCTTTTTCAGAAGAAGAAAGTTGGGTTCTCACTACTGCTCCATGCCCAAGAACTAGTTCAGAATAATACTGACTACTTAATAAAATCTCTGGGGAAAGAGCTATAAATTCAGTCTCAAAGGCTTTTGGGATCCTCCTGAATAGAAGGTGTTAGGGAGAGCGTTTTTACCACTACTGAATTTTCTTATCTGTAGGGTTGCCAGTCATGAAGTTCTTGGTTCTTTGCTTGTTCACAAAGTCTCATTCAAAACACTTTGGATATTAAGAACAGTGAAGCAAGGAAAAAAAATAAGCTGTCAGAGAAAAAGAAACCCAGACAAATTTTTTCTGAGAAGCTTTTGAAGGAGATAATCACTACTAGCATGGTCACCATGACAGAGATGTGTTGTTCCCTATTCTTTAAAATACATGCCCACAAAAACCCCATTTGTAATGGTGAAATATTTCACTCAGGAAAGATTTCCTCAAAATGTATCCCTGTGAGGTCCCTGTGGCCACTGCATCATCTGTGTAATTGTTGTTTCTGGTGCTTGAGTTTGGGCAGACACGGAAACAGTTTGTTTGCATCTGGAGGTGTTAACTTCTGTTTCTGCATTACCTGGTCTGCGACACAGCACTGTGGAGAAATTTCCTGGCTTGTTTCCTGTGAGGATAAGGGCTAAACTGATGAAATGGGGTGAAGAAGTAGATAAGAGAAAGGTCAAATTAGAGGGGGGAGGAAGGGCCTGTGGTTCAGTGCACAGGGAGTTAAAGGTCTATGCAGGAACCAGTGTGGTGGATGACAGACTGAGGGAAGTCGCAATGTAGGTGACAAGGGAGCATGAGCCTGGAGACTGGTATCTGGAAAGAAAGAGATGGTAGGAAAGGACAAAGAACTGTGACTGCTTATTGAAAACAGGGAAAAAAAACCACCATAAAAGAGAACCTGACATGGTAGGTAGATATAATTAAGGATCTGAGGACTGGCAGACAGGAATGAGGAAAGATGCCAAGGAGAAAATGACAATAGTCCTGCGTGGTTTGGGTGGGAGGGAACAATTTGTTGTAATAACACCAGTACAGTACAGAAATGCAAGAGGGTGAATTAGTACTTTGCAAGTGTCTCTAACGCCTTAAATTTTCATTTTGTGTGTCATTATTTGGATGTAACACTTGCCTTATGTGTTTGTTTATGTGCAAGGGTGTCATTCCTCAAAAAAACACATATGGCTCAGATTCCGAATTATCTGAAAATGCTAGGTTGAATTCTGCTGTGATGAAGGAACTGATTGACGGTTGAATGATCCAGGAATTGATTGACAGCTGAATGAGGCATGCTTGCTGTAAGCATGGGGGTGAGGGGGGGGGGGGGGCAGAGAGAGGCAGCACTAGTAAGAGGGTGACGACCAGCAGCTGAAAGCCGTGACAGATAAGTCCTTTTCATCACCCTCTGCTGCCGCGGGTCTGTTGGAGTCCTTCCTTTCCCATGGAAAGGCTTTTTTATTTTCTTCAGTCAAGGCTGTTAAAGCTGAATGTAGCCCAGAACCAGTAAAATGGTAATATGACCCCATGCAGTGCATAGCACTGGAGAGTAGCTCTTCAAGACAGCCAGAAATTCTAGAAGGGGAATGAGAGAATGAAGGTGTATAAAGTTCCCCATTATCAGCCATTACAGCCTGCTAATGGATAATGTACTCCTCTCCTGGTGCAAATATTCTGACTTTTTTTTCTCTGTGTGGGGTTTGCTGATAAGCATATTTAGAGAACTAGTTTCAGAAAAATACTCGCAGTGTGTCTTCCATTGTTTTCTCTTGAGGAATATCTTAAAAAAAAAAAAAAAGCATTAATGTTTTTTTCAATCTTAGATTTTTCAAACAAAATTTCATATGATTATCATGAGAAATTTTAATGAGAATTGAGTTTCCACTAGATTCAGCTCAGTTTTATGGGAAGCAAAGTGCCAACTGAGTTATCAAAGCTTTACAGAAAAGGCATGTACATTTTTTAGGATAGCAAATTTTGCCTTCTGACAAAATTGCAGGAATAAGAAATTTTCTAGTGTCAGTGAAAATGAGAAGTAAAACTCAATCAAACTGGAAAATAAATATTTTAATAAAACGATGCAATATTTTAGATAAGCTTTTGGGGATGTGGCAAATCATCATTACACTGTAAAAGGACAGTATGTTTCACTGAAAATGTGTTCCAACACAGGTACATCTTAAACTGAAAATAAGCACTGTCATATATAACTACAAGTTAATATATTAAAAAGTTGTGTTGATTGGGCAGATCCCATTGAATTCAGAACTAAAAGTATCAGTTTTAAAATTCACAGGTGAAAAGAATTGGGTTGGCTAGGTTGTAAGAGAGCAGCAAGTGAAAATACAATGATGTTTTATTATTGGCAGGCAGGGGCTCTGTGCATCCTGATTAGGGATGCTCCAGAAATAGACCACAAGAACCTGGTGAGAATGAAGACAAGTACATGCAAATTTATAATGCACGCCCTTCGCATGCACTCTCACAAATTGGAATAATTCTGCATCAATATGGAAGACACATCCTTGGACTCAGCAAAGGCTCTGAGACTGGAGGAGGCCCTTGTCTCTTGGAAGCTGCAAGCAGCTCCGTGGTTGAGCAGAGCTCCCACAGGTGAGCAGGGAAGGAAGAGGGGGGGACACATAAGGAAGAAAAAAAAAATTAAAAAATGGCCTTTCTATTAAACAAGCCGTGCAGACCAGACATACTTTGGCTTTTCTACATCTTTTCCTCTGCTGTAAGTGTACCCCAATGAGTGAGCCCTGCTGAGACAGGTCATACAGCTGTGTGTGTGTGTGTATTTTCTAAAAAGTTGGAAAATAATTGTAACCCAGCATCTTCACTATTCCAAACGAGTGGTTTTATGATGAATTTTTGAATGATATTATTATTATAATGGATTCTTTCTTTGATGCCGGAATTATTCAGAGTGCAAGAGAATAATACCAATGATCATTGTTATTCAGTCCTTCAGAAGAGCTCTTTTCTGTAAAAAACTGGAATGCATTATTGTCGGCAACTTAACTCATCTGTAGTATCATAAATGTCAATGTTAATGAACTGGATAATGTTAACATTAGGGGCTAAATTAGTTAACAGATTTTAAAATAAAAATGTTGTGGCTAGAATCCTTTAAGCCAGAAATAGTTACTGCCCTTATACAAAATGTCATTCATGTCTGATGAGAGATCAGTCTTAAAGCATTTTTAAGTTTTAAACTACATTTTCAAAATTAGGTGTCTTTTTGTTAGTTATTTCCTTGAGCTAGTTGCACTTTGTTGTCTGCACAGGTCATTCCCGTTTGGAAAATTTATGATTCATGTGCCTGCACAAATTGCTTTACTATACCACGTAAATATATTTGCTAGTATCTACCTCAAAAAAAGGAGCCCACAGAACTGATGTGGTTTCCCATAAGCTGAAGATTTTGTAAAATATTTATGTTAAACTTTTTTCTTCTATGTGTCTTTTCTCAAAGTCAAGCAGACCAGTACAAACGTGTGAAAAAGCTTCAAACTGCACTCTAGGCAGTAATAGCAAGGCGGAAAGGTTTAACTAGCTAGAGGCCTTACTACAAGAGCCTTCCCTCTGTTAAAGAGTTAGTCATAATGTGGACTTTTACAGGCATTTTTAAAATATCAGAACAGATACACTAACTGGAAAACCATAAAAGTAAGATGCCCCTTTGGATCTTTTTCTAGAACACCATTTTATAAGTGGAATGCTTTAGGTTGACCTTAAGGAAAAATGAATGGAGTCTATGCTTCACTTAAAAGTCAGTGAAGCAGGTTACATCCAAAAGATGGATCAGGTGCTGTGCTGAGATCTTGGGAACAGAGATGGGTAGGTTGGTGTGTGTGTGTCCATAAATTCATGTGAAGTTCTCAGGAAAAAAACCCTCTGAAGAAAGGCTGGCATGCTTGGTGTCTGTGAAAGATGAGGAGAGAGGGAGAGATGGGTCACTACAGTTTGGATGGTATGTTTGTATGATGTGTACTTAGGGCAGCTGGTGGTATTATGTTTGCATTGTGTTAAATACTGAGTTTCTGAAAGTATTTACTTTTGTTACATGATTGTGCTTGGGACGTCTGCACTTCTAAAATAACAAAAATGTAAATTCTTCTCTGTTCAGGCATGCAGTCTACAAATTAAGGTCAAGTCATTTTACCTAGGTAATATTTGTAAACACTTAGCATTCCTAATTGAAAGATTCTTCTCTGCTTGAACATGCAGCGTGCAAATTGAGGTCTGACTCTTCAACTGCCTTGGGGAACAGGGGTGCATGCTCTGTGTTCGTAAAGACCACCAAGAACTTTGATTTTAGAGCTTTATGTCTTGCTGGTTTTGTACATGGAAGGTGATGGAAAACTACACTGGTGTCTGCTGTAGGTTTTTTTTGATTTTTAAAGTGTAAAGGCTCATGAATTCATCTGCTTTATGCTAAGAGTTTACGAGGTTGTAAGAGAGAGATTCTGTAGGTTGAATTACTTTCAGGAAAAATGTTTCCTGATGGGTGCTTGAAGTAGAAGGGGTGATGTGATTTTTTTTTTTTTTTTTTTTTTAATTTTGTTTTCTTTTTTTGTTTGGTTGTTTTGTTTTGTTTTCTTTTAAATAAAAAGAGGATTCATGACCTACACTTTTTGTTCAAGAGACAGAGTAGCCTCCTACTGTGGCAGACAGTTCTGCACAACTTGCTTTGTCTTCAAATTCAGTTAACATTGATCATGGATCTGATTGGCCTTTCAGAGCTTTATAAAAGACAAATGAGAAAATTCAAAATATTAAACTAGAATAATCTCACTGTAGCTGAAAAGCAATGAGTAGTATGGAAGATAGATTTATTTTCTCATGACTAAATACACAGTAATATCAATATGTTAGTATTGATACTATAATTTTTAAATGTATTTTTGATGTATAATTTTAAAAAGAACAATTTCTTTTGAGTAAAGATTGTGGTTTAAGAAAGCCCAACAATTATATTAGATCTTTCCTGAATGTTCTGGCTGTTGTTTTCTCTAGCCAGTAGAAACCTGCCTTTCTGGTTTATGAATTCACAGTGCTAACATGTAAAGTAAGATATTATGACTCATTTGAACAATTCTTTGTTCTCTCTTGAAAGCCTTGCTGATGGTATTTTCAAATATACTTGGGTTTACCTCTAAGAATGCAAGTCTCTAGCAAGTCTGAGCTTAATGCAAGGCAGATTATGTAATTTTTGCAATGCCATGTGATTTGAATGTAATATTGTTAACATCTTGATAGTTCTAGTTTGTAGTTTTGCTGAATTTTGCTGTAACTTTGCTAGGAGAAATAAGGTGGCTTTTCTTAGTTTGCAAAACTTTATTCAAATGCAATAAAAACACATTTCAGGACTGAGAAGTAGCCATCTGGGGATTCATCAGAAAAAATCCCCACTTTCTTAACTCCACTTGGAAGAGGCAGTTTGCTTGAATGAAACCTTGAAATCATGTGGCTTAAAATGAGAACTTAATGGAAGATGTGGTTGCAGTGGTTTCAGGAAGGGTCAGTGTTTCGCCTGAAGAGTGCTCCTCAGTGATGGGAAAATTCAGGTTTAAGGAAGGTGAGGTTAGAGAGTTGTGGGAATACCTGATGGTTCTCATCCTGGCAGTTCCCTTGAGAAGGCACATGCACATGCAGGCATCGCTGAAGGATGGGAAAAGGATTGGCCAGGAGGGCTGTGGAGACCACTGCACACAGTATTTTTGGGCAGAGGATAACTGAAGTGCTGAGTGCTGCAGGGGTGGAGAATCCCCAGCCATTGCCAGTTGGGTGGTTTTCCTCAGCATTTCCCCACTGCTGGACCACTTGTTTCTGCAATAGTGGAAGTTTTAACTGAGTGTGTCAAGAGAATAAATGAAGAGACATTTGTGTTTTCTCAGCCTAGCAATAAAAATCAAAAGCAGTTTAAAAGATTTACTCACTTAGTGTGTGAATTGCTATCAGAAACTGTTGTGTTGACTCTGCCCTATGTGACTAGGCACAAATCCTGACCAAATCCACAAGTTGAAATAAGTGGATGAATCATCACTGTCACTACATGATTGTTACTTCAACAGCAAAGCTAGATTAGATTATTTTTAATTAATATTATTTGCCATTTTAATTTTGAAATTATTTGCTAGTAGTCTAAAAAGTAAAATAACACAAAAAATATCTGATTGCTTCCTTGTCCTGTTTCTTCGCTTTGCAGCAATTTTACTACAGTCAAACAGTTTACACAATATGAAGGAGTCAACTAAAACCTAATTACAAGTTATGTCCATATTTTCTCATGGAATTTAGGACTATAATAGTCAAAGGCTCTCATTGAGTTTGAGGGTGGATCATTCTGTGTACTTATTCTCAGTCTTCCTGGTCTGTTTGTTGTTGGCTGTCAGAGGAACTGACAAATAAGAGGCATTCAGGTGGAAGTGAGCTTTTTGTAATGCATTCTGAATGGTACAATGTTTGCAGTATTGTTCCCAGAGTTTTTTGCAGACACTGAAGTAGTCCCTTAATGAAGTATTGTTCAAGAAAACAACAGAATTACATCGATTCAGGGTGTTGGATTGCTCTCACTTCTCCTATCAGAAATATTTAAAAAAAAAACTAATAATGATGGATAATTTAAATCTCAGTGGCAAATTTTTGCATCTGGATCTTTATTGACATGGTTTGAGTGACAGGCCTATACTGGAAGGAAGAGTATGATTTTAGAATTAAAGTATGTCATGGGGATTAAGATTTTTATCAGAGAACAGAAATTTTCTAGAAAAATGCTAGGTTCTCTGGCATCACGTTTATTCAGGTATCCTTGAGCACTTTTTTGGTTTGTTCTGTATTTTGTAACTACTGACCTGCCAGCTACCTAACAGTAGTTAAAGAACAATTGATCAAACATGTTAAAGGACAAAATATTTTCTTCTGTAAAGCTGAAATTTTTGTTAAAGGCATTGGGAACTGCCCTTTTTTTTTTTTTTTTTTTTTTTTTTTTTTCTTTTAGACAAAGCTAACTGAATGCATGAATGCCACTGCACATAGCTGACAAAGGCAAAGCATCTTTGTGAAAAGGCTCTGTAAATTCTTTCCCACAGAAGTCAACGAAAGGGTCCGTTGTCCTGGGCTACGTATTTCGTCACTTAAACCTCGTGGAGATAGATTACTTTGGACTACGCTACTGTGACCGAAGTCATCAAACAGTGAGTAAAAGACACAGCAGACTGGATTTTCCATATGTAGAATTTGTTCTGTTTGTACTATTTCCCTGTAGAACATTACATTGCCAGATTTTCACTAACTTCTGCAATTTCCTGACTCAGGTTTCCAGTAAGAATTTGTTTGTGCATTGAAGTCAAGGAATAGCCATTACTAACCTAGATAGGTACAGAAATAAATGCTAAGTATTGTTGAAAACTAAATGAAGAAAGTATAAGTAATACAAATTTGTGATATAATCTGATTAATAGTTTCCCCCTTTTAACACTGTGCCATGAAGCCAGTTCTTGGTGCACTATGTGGTCTGGATTCACTTGGCCTGTTTCAGAGTATATTGTATAGCTGGTGTGGTGTCTGCGTGTTCACTGGCAGCAGTCATGGTGTTGGCAATGATGTTTTCACTCCACCTAAACCATCTCTGCATCCTTGATCTGGTGGTCTCATGAGCCTTCTTGACAGATACTCACCAGATGTCCAAGAGCTTTTTCCACCAGGATATTACAGTCCTAAATAGGCAAGAAAATCAAAAGCAGGTGGAGATATTTCAGGCAAAGCAGGCTCTGTGTTGGGGCACTGCTGCCTGGAATGAGTGTCCTAAATAGCTTGTGCAGGTTTTGCTGCAGAGGTGAGAAGCAGAGGATAGTCAGCAGGTAGGACCAGCAATGTATTCACAGGGTGGTTTTCACATATTTTGATTTTATAAAGGCAATAATGCCTGGCCTTTGGTTAAATTAAGTCAAGCAATCATTAATGTAAAGTCATTGTTGTGTGCTGAGACTGTGACCTGTCATGTGTCATCTAAAATAATAAATTATTGAATTGGCTAACTATTTGCCAATTTCTTCTGTTTAGCAGAAGCTGAAAGTGCAAAGACTGAAGTCAGGACCAACTGAGAGTCATACAATGTCCTTCACAGTATATCTTTATTTCTGTGTGATAGTCTATACATTTTTAAATTCAGTTCCTTGGTAAGCATCTAATCAGGTTTCATTCCATGGAGATGAAAGTCAGATTCAGCTATCAGATAAGAGTAGACTGTTAAAGCAGTATTTTTGATCTTAACCAATGAGAAATCTTGAGGCAATTATTTTCCTTTTCATTTTTTTGAATGCTGACATCCTGTGCTCATGAGGACTTGCTTCTTACTTTGTGTTTAACACACTCCTCTTTCATGTGCTGAAGTGTAAAAACAGGTTGGACTGAGCCACCTGGAAACTCAGTTTGACAGCAAGAGCAAATTACTTGTCATTATTAAATCTTCAGAATTAAGAAAATTTGGATTTTGGTCATTAGGAGATTATCCCTTATTCACACGTACAGCTCAGTCTCCTTAATGAGAGCTACATCCTATCTAATACTTGAGAATATTGTTAAGCCCAGAAAGCCAGCCTATCTCAGTTACCTCAGAAAGCCACTGTATCCTAGGTTGCATCAAAAGCACGTCAAGGGAGGTGATTCTCCCCCTCTGCTCCCCTCTTGTGATACCCCACCTGGAGTACTGTGTCAAGTTCTGGGGGCCCCAAAACAGGAAGGACATGGAGCTGTTGGAACGAGTCCGAAGAACAGCCACGAAGATGCTCAGAAGGCTGGAGCACCTCTGCTATGAATACAGACTGAGAAAATTGTCTTATTCAGTGTGGAGAAGTCTCTAGGGAGACTTTATAATGGTCTGCCAGTACCTGAAGGGGGCCCGTAGGAAAGCTGTGGAGGGACTTTATGTAAGGGCATAGAGTGACATGATGAGGAAACAGTTTCAAACTGAAGAAATTCTTCACTGTGAAGGTAGTGAGACACTGACACAGGTTGTCCAGAGAACTTGAGGCTGCCCCCTCCCTGGAAGTATTCAAGGCCAGGTTGGATGGGCCTTGGAGCAACTTGGTCCAGTGGGAGGTATCCCTGGCCATGGCAGGGAGGTTGGAACTAAATGAACTTAAAGGTCCCAAACCATTCTATGGTTCTATGATTCATTCTATGATTCTGTGATTCTATGATTTGATTGTATAGCAGTGCATTTTATATTACGGTAGTGTGCATGAGCTGTAGGCTCATATATGCCTGTAGGCTCATAATGCTAGTAACTCAGCCTCTCCAAATACAAATGCAGTCTTTTTGCCTTTTCCTGTCACACGATGCTCCAATGGTGTAAATTTAATGATCGGCTTTGTCTTTGTTCCCTGGCCAGCCCAAGGTCAGGAAGCCACTGTGCTTCTTAATTTTCCCATGGATTAGGAAAGGCATTCATCCTACTTCCTTTGTTTTCCTGCTCTTGCAGCAACACTGGTCATATTGTGGGACACAGTTTGTGCTAGCCCACTGATGGAGCTCCATGCATGGTGGTCTGCCAGCCTGTGGTTTCTCTGCCTCCTGCACTGGTGGGCAGATGTCCCTTGTGTTCTCCTCCTCTGATGGGAATGCTCTCTGTCTGCCCTGCCTGGGGGTGTTCTCTGCAGGGAAATCCCATGTGGGTGGGAGTGCAGTGCACCCATCAGCTCTGTCCTGACATGCTGCTTGGAAGCAGCCAGGAGATACAGCCAGAGACCACAGCAGGGGCCGTGTTACAGAGGGCACCTGCCCTGCCATGTAGGTGCTGCCACTGTGACTGAACAACCGAGTGTGTGATGCAGGCATTGCACCTGGGCTGTGTTGTAGCAAAATATTGTGAAAAAGCCTGTTCCTTTTGGTTGCCTGTGTATGGGTAATGAAAAGTTGATGCTGTTTTATCTAGAAATTTTGTAAATTAGTAAACTGGTGCTACTGTATTTCATCTTGTGTGTTTTATGACAATTGCTGCTAGCTTGCTATTTTTAGTGAAGTCTTGTGAGCTCTGAAAAATGTCCTGTACAAAGGAAAGGCTTCCTTGTAACAAAAAACACCCTGTACTTTAATTGTGAACGTGTATTCAGTTGCACACTTAATATGGTTAAAACTGTCTGGGCTATTGTGGAAATTAGTCCTACAACAGCTGGCAAGAAGCTTAGATTTGAATTTTGGATTGTGTTTTGGACTGCTGCAGCAGACTTCCTAAGGGAAGGGGGAAAAGGTTACCTTGCTAATTAGTTTTAAAATCATGCTCCTGAGTTAGTGTCAGGCAGAGAAACATATCTGGAGGTTTGACCACCTATTAATGCACTGCTTGTTTGCTGTGGAGATTATGATCTGATCTGTCAGGTTTTTTTGTCACACTATATCTATTTAACTGAGTAATGAATAAAGGAGGGTGAACTAAATTGTATTTTAATGAAAGCAACCTAGTCACAAACGAAATGTGTGGGGCTTTTTAGTAAGGATTTGAAGAACTTCATATTTTTCCATTGCTTTTGCATGCCTCAGCACTTCCAGGTGGTCTTTTAAGTGCTGTGTTGGTGTGCTACCTCTTATGTGGGTGGTATCATAATTATTTAGTAGTAGCATTTTAGAGCAGAGCTCTAATCAGTGAACAAGGTTTCACTGTGCTATGTAGTGTATGAATGCATAACATTAAAATGTTCTCTTCCTGCAAAGTTAACAAACTGATTAGCATGTGGGATAGAATAGCTGGATGTAGCAGATTGACAGAACTGGATGGCACTGGGTAGACCGGGAAGAGTAAGATAAAGCATGAATTGGATGACACTCTCTCTAGGGTAGTAATTTGGTTATGTTACACAAATTTCACTTGATTAGCATTCCAGATTCCTCCAAATTCTCCATGGCAAAAGGACAGCATTTAACTTGCAAAACCAAGCTCTGGAAAACTACAAGTTGCCAAAATAGAGTTGAGTTGCATCTATCTTGTGCTCTGAGCAAGACAGGACTCTTAAGAAAAAATAAAGTGTCTTGTAATAATGTTTGAAAATTAAAGATCCTGTAATATAAAGCTACACCTGGATGGACAGGTGCGTTGAACAAATGCTGCAGGTTGTCAGTGATGCTTCCTAACCTCCAGGTGCTTGGGTTGGCAAAGTACATCATGCTTTTTAATATAGTACTTGAGTACTTTTTTTTGGTGGGAATACTTTAAAAGAAAGACCAGCTTTCTTTGCTTTCCACTGAATCTCTGTGCTTCATAATCAGGCTTTAGCCTGAGCCTTTTGCATTGCTGCAGAGACTGTGGACACTCTTAGTTAGGCAGAGCTGAGACCTGATACAGTCTTCATACTTCTAAATGTGGATGGTCAGCTGGGTTCTGATTGATGAAGCATTTTTTTCTCCTGCTTCATCTGACACAAATGTGTACTTCATCTGATGTTTTCAGGTGAGACATAATCACCAGAATCTGTGTTGCAGAAGCTGAAGATGGCTTAGGAAACTGTCCTGCTTTTTAGTCTCTCATGGCTTTAGTGTTTGGGGAAACCACTGGCACAGTGATGTATCTCACTGTAGTAGATGAGGGGCCATAGTAAATGCCAGAGAAGCCACTGCTGTGAGGTCCATGCAGGTCCTCTGCCCCTCTCACTTTTTGTTCCCACTGTGCTGCAGCTCTTGAGTGCTCCTCACATACTCTCTCCCTACTACAGCCTTTGGAGCATTTCTAGTGTGCCTTAGGATAGTCACGCTAATTACTGTTCTTGCAGGAGGCAAATATTTTCTTCAGGCCCACAGAGAAGAAAGAATAGGAATCTTAATGTATAATATCTCAGGAAAAGCTGAGCAGAATTTGATTAGGGGAAGGTTACTTGTGAAGCCCAAAGGCATTTCCTTGTCAGATCATAAAAGCTATTAGAGCTTCTCTTACACACACACACACACACACACAAAGAAGAAAAAAAAAAAAGATACTTTCTTATTACAGAAAAATAGACAATCAAAAGCACTTTAAAGGTCTGGTGATTTAAAAACATTTCTTCTGTCTTCCAGAAATCTGGCTGCATTTGACAATCTCACACTGGTCAGGCTGCTCTCTCACCATCCTTAACCAAACACTGATTGCTAAATCTGCTTAATATGTAACTGCAAGAAGGATGTCTGCATTGTACAGCAGCTTGTGACACAAATATCCTTCTTATCATATCTGATATAATGCTAACCTGAGCTATTATGTTCACAATGTACAGCACACTGATACTTTCTTAAGGCTATAAGGGGAGAAATACAAATACAGAAATCACTATCACCATGCTAATTCAGCATAACATCCAAGATAATTTTCTTAGTTCAGGTGCAGTGCTGTGCAAACATTTGTGTACTGCTCTGGAGATAACGTGTGAAGAGCAGCGCTTTTTCTCTGTACCATCTGTGCACCCCATGGTGCAGATGTGGTTTTTTTCCCCCCCTATGAAGAAGCTCTGTTTTGAGCATATGGACCTGACAGCACAGCAGGAAGGAGGCAGCCCATGGGAACATATTTCACAGCTATATAGCCTAGTGGGCACATGGAGACAGAGGAGAGATACAGTTGTTTTCTTGTGAAGCTGAACTTTCTACTGTGAGTCACAGTGCTGCAGTGAAAGACCAGGCCAGAGAACAGAAGCCTGTGCCATCAATTGCATATCCCTGCTGTGCAAACTCATGTATTGGATAGTTGTTTCTTGATCCATCCAGCCTGATCAATAAAGAAACTGCAGCATGCTCACTTTGTCATGCTACCAAGTCTAAATTGCATAGGGTTACATATTGAACAGCCTGCATGTAACTTAAATTTAGAAAGGGCATGATTTTAACAAATATATTTGTTTACAATAATAAATTGTAAATCTATTCTTTAGGGAATTGCTGTCATATTTTAATGCAGTGTTGTTGTGACAGCCGACAACCTATTTTGATCTCAAACTCTTAGAAAAAAAGAACTGTACTTAGTTTGTGTTTTGTTTATGTATGGATTTTACATTTGCCCACAAGCATGGCATACCAAACTATATAGAAAGAAAAAGAAGTTTTGTACTTGCTAAAATAGATGGCATAGCCAGGGGAGAAAGCAGAGACTGATAGTATTTATTAGAAGATGGATTTTTTAAATAAGATAGTCAGTAGACTAGAACAGCCTGGGTAATGAGGTTGGGTTTTATTTTACAGCAAGTGAGTTAAGGTCAGAAAGAACAATCTTTCACAGTGTTGCCAGATCAACAGATTACACTGGTGATGTAACAGTAAATACAATCAATGTAACTTCAGATTCTAATAAAGAAAACACAGAAGTATTGAATACATATTTATAGGTAGGAATTGCACCATGATTTAAACACTTGTTGTATAATGAGGATGTCTTGAGCTGAGCAGATTTAGATTCTTTGCACTGAATATTTGCAGAAAAAAGCAACAACATTATTGTAATTGTTAGAGTTTTCTTAGATTTTGGAAAAATTCTGATAATTTTAGATTATAATTGAAAATACTGGGTTTTCTTCTGAAAGCTGAGGTTTTTCCTATTGGAAAGTTAACAAAAACTGGCATGTGTGGCATAATGAGTACAGCTTTGGAAGAATCTAATTAAGACAGCCCAGGTTTTAGTTTGAATTTGATAGAATTTACTCCACCAGATTCTTTATTGATTGATAGCATAGCAAGCATTTCAACCTAGTTAATATTTCATTCCAAACAGCTTATGGAATTTGACCCAGGTTTAACCCTATGCAGATACAAAGAATGAATATTCCTGATTTGTGAAAAAAAAATGTTTGTAGTAATTTAAAAGGGCTAAATATTAAACAGTGCATGGTGCTTGGGTGCATACTGGTTACACATCTGGCTTATATGGGAGTCAGATTTGTAGAAATACAAAGGACAATAGAGTCTTAGATATGTTGTTCAAATTTCTACACAAAAAATAAAAGGAAATTACTTTCTTTAATAACCTTGTACATTTATAATCAGTCTTAGTAAATAAAAAAATTAAACTAATATGTATGATCTTGTAAATAACAGTTGGTAATCTAATGGGCATCACTGTAGTAACTAAATAGTTTCATCAATTAGGACTATTTAGAAATAATTAATTTTTTCTTGTTTCTTCTGTACCCATTGAGTTCTCCTTTCAGATTCACATAATTTATGTGACTGGTGGATGGGTATGTGGTGGGCCCTCCACCCCTTTGCTGTTGCAGAGAGCTGTTATAAGTCATTATCAGTCTCTTGCTGTCTGTGCAGTTGAGATGCAGGTGGGAAATCACTGAGAAGTGGCTTGCAGGCTGCCAAGCAGACAAAAAGAGTGAGGTTGCATGTTGAAGCTGCTTTGACATTCAAGAATGCAGGGTTTGTTGTCAGCACCTGCTGTACAAGTGCAATGGATTAATAAGACACTCTGCCTTTTTGTTTCAGTTCTTCCGGTGCTTTAACATGTGAACTCAAAACTAACTATACCCGATACTATTTATATGTATAGGCAAACATTTAGCAGGTATCTAATACGCATTAATATGTATGCTCATGTATGTGTGCCCAGAAGGCTCTGTTGCTGGGGTTCTTCGTTTTGTAAATGTTCTCATCTTTATTGTCTAACATTGATTTGAAAGATGTTTTTCATTATCCATGAACTTCCATTTACCTTGGGGCTTAAAAATAAAACATAGGAATCTCCCTGTACTCCACTCACCCCTTGCATCCTTCATGAAAATTTTGGCAGTCTTTGAAGTAATAAATAGCTGCATAGTGATTTTAGGCATGAGTTTGTGGCATTGCCACAATGCTAAAAATTTACTGGAGAAGGCAGATGAAATTCTTTTCTCTTCCCCACCACCCTCTGTCCCAGAAGTAAACTAGTCTTAGCTGAAGTGTTTAACTTCACTTATGAAGCATGCAGGTCTCAAGGCTTATGATAGTAACCTCAGAAGAGTGTGTTTCCTCATACCAGCTGACACTTATTTTCATTAGCAGCTATGTCTTTTACAAGTGTGAGTGATGGGAATACAGTCCCTTCTGGTAGCTCAGTTTTGGGTAAGAAGAGAACTAGTGCTTAGTAATACAAATAACCAGAGTGATAAAAATAACCAGATTTGTTCCCCTTCCTCTCTTCAGATTCTCCTTAAATCTGAACTTGCAGTTTTCCTTCTTAGTTTGCCTGACTCCCACAAACACAGAAATTACCATCAGAAGACTATAGAAAAAATACAATTTTGCTTGTCAGCTAAATACAGCCTAGTGAGAATTACAAGTTCCAATGCAACTCTGTTTTGATTGTATTGTCTACAGGTGTCCATATGGTCTTTAATTGAATCACATGGGTACAAGAGGTGATGGAGTTCAGGCTGTAGAAGCAATCAGAAATCTGTCTGTGCTCATCTTGCAACTGTGAATGAATGAAGATCCATTGATTGCTGTTATTTTTTTTACAAATAATTGAACTACCTATGCATGGAAAGGTAAACTGCAAAGAGGACTACAAGGCAATGTGTCTTGAAGAAAGTTTCAGTTCAGGAGAGATTAATGAAGGAATTATTTCCTGATACATTTTGATCTGATTTTGAAACAGGACAGTTTTGATCTTTTTCAGTGAAACACAAAGCTGTCAATTGTAGGCAAGTTAACTTGGCAGCGTGTTGGTCATATTGCAGTTTGAGAAGAGGTCAGACCACCATATGACTATATCACTTAGCCAAATGTGTACTGCAAAGTAATTTTGACTTTTTTGCTGTCTGTTGACTGTAAAATTTCTTTGTCAGCCTGTTGTCCTATATTTCTGGTTTGGAATTCTAATAGAATGTTTGAACAAGTACAATAAGTTTTTCTCTCCTTCCCAACTTCTGTTCAGGTTAAGACGGCTTATATTTGAATAGCTAGATAAATATATAGGTATATTGATACCTATATATATATATGTATACACTGATTCATGTACTGATTTTTTTCCTTAGAAACTTAGGAAATTTTCCAATGAATAAGCATTTCAGGATTTGGAATTGTAATGGCCAAGAAAAAGGCATACAGGTGTTTCTATTGCAGGTGGGTCAGCAGCTGATGGAAGTAGTTATTTTCATGTTTTGTCAAATTAATGAAGTTTTCTGGACAGAAGGAGATTTTTTATTAATTATTTTATTCTTATTCTCTATGTGTTTAGTTCAGGCAGGCAAGTAAGGAGTGTCTTTGGTCATTGGTCTGTGTAGCTGTTCATGTCAAAAAGATGTGGCTACCAAGGGGGTAGATTCAATTTGTCTTAATTTGTTCTTTTTAACAGCTGTGTTCTGCAGCCTTTTTGTTTTGTGTTTTAAGAAGGAGTGCCAATCTCAGCTTATCTAAAAAAATTATGTATGACAGAGGACTGAAGAAAAGGAAGACAATAATCATCTTGGCAGCTGCCTCTACACCTTCCTCCAAAACTGAATCATGGAAATGTTAAGCAAGGGAAAAAATAATTAGCTGAAGGGATTACAAGACCAGGGCACTGGTGACTTGTTTGGCCATCGTGTGAAGTACACACACGGTCTGTGGTCAGTAGTAACACCAGGATAAGTTTTGTTATAAGTTTTATTAAGTCAGGGCAGAGTAATTGATGAGAAATTATACTGGGGCCTGTCTGTTGATCAGATGGTATGGAAAAACATTTGGCATTTCATGCCTTAGGGGCATACCTTGACCATCTCTGACACATTTATGCAACTAGTCCTGTAAACAGTCCAGTGAAGAGTCTGTGCCCTCCCTAAATTGGTGCCAATTTCCAGTTGTTCTCTGCCCCTACTACTAGAATGCCTTTCTGAAAACTGAAACTAATTTTTCCTTCCTTACTGTTAATCTGATTTCTTCATTCTTGGTGGACATGAAGAAAACTTTTTTACTTGTTTTTTGTGCAATTTCTGAGGTGCTGGAAAAGTGCTGTTACGCCTATTCCCCCCTTCGGTTTTTTTTCAAAAAACATGGGAAGAGTCTCCAGTCTTTCCTTGTAGGTTCTGTCTTACAGGCTTTGCTGCTTCTGTTACTTAGAGTTACCCTGCTTAGGTTAATCTCCCAGGAAGAAAATAACAAGGCTGCACATCCATATACTAGCTATAGCTGACCTGGTAGACACCAGCAGGTACCGAGTATGGTACTTCTGCAGAGCCAGCTTGTCACAAGAATGAAATGTGATGTCTTTTACCAAAAAGATGTCCTCTTAGGGAGACCCCTACCCCCAGAGAAGATGTGCAATGTTAGACTTGCATAGGAACACAGAAGCTGGTGTGTATCTCTGATCAGAATCAGAAAGAAGGTAGCCATTAGCAGACTCAAATGTGTCGTCTACTAATAAGTATCAATAAATACAGAACTGCGATTGGTCTGCACTGATTTTCCATATTAAGCAATTAATTTCTCTTTCTCACAGTACTGGCTGGATCCTGCAAAGACCCTTGCTGAACATAAAGAATTGATAAACAGTACGTATCTAATTGGAGGTTAAAGAAAATATCTGAAGGTGAAGTAAGAGAGGCAATGTTTACATGTATACAGTCTCTACAATACTTATGTTCTAGTCACAACAGTCAGGTAGTTCTTGAACACGTTTAACTGTTATTCACAGCTGTATCAAAATATAAAGCATAGGTGGAACATACCATAATTTTCCAAAAATTTGTGTAGTCATTGGGCAAATATTTGTCTGTGCTTATATTTTATTTTAGAATAATAAATGGCGGTATTCTTGACTTACCTGTATCATACTGTGCTATGTCATACAAGTCAGCTTGGATTCCTTTTTGCTTCTGAAAGTAAAAGTAATGCCTCTTACTGATAACAGAATGTCTGCTGTTACTGTTATTCTTCAGATATCACAGATACAAGGCCTGTTATTTTTGTTATAGTTAAGTATCATGATAACATTTTATGTAAGCATTTGGAGATTTAAAAAGATGCAGAAGTAAAGCATGCATGGAACAAATGCTGTGAGAATTTTGGTTCTGAGTTGACAGAATCTTTTTGAACAATAAAGTTTTTAAAAGATGAATTATAAAAGCTTTTCCAGATATTTTTAAATTAAATTGTCACATAATTAAACTTTGTCCATAAGATTATTGAAATTATGGAAGGGATTAATATTCCATATTACTATTATGGGGATTCACATTTCAAGTACAGTTACATTTTTCAAAAAGTTTCAGTGGAAAAAATTTCTAAAGATTAAAATCAAGCAGTGAAAAAAAAAATGGAGAAATAGTAAGTTAGCAATAAAATCTAAAGGTAAATATTCAAAATAAGTAACATCTTCAAATAGCCAGAAAAGCTGTGAATAAATAAACACAATACTAGAAAAATAACAATATTTTTTTCTCTCTAATGTTGTGAATAGAGATGTATGGACTTGCCATGTAGATGTAAGCTTTTTTCCTGAAGCTTCCAGAAATATATTTCTGGAACTTCCAGAAAAAAAATTCATAAAGTATTTAATTAGGCTTCTTAGTAGCTGCTTTCTTGTTAACTACTAACAATTAATAATGATTAACAGTTCAAAATAACTAACTTTTGCATCAAATATTTTTTCCCTCAGCTGGACCACCATACACTCTGTATTTTGGCATTAAATTCTATGCAGAGGATCCATGTAAACTTAAAGAAGAAATAACAAGGTACAGTATTAAATAGGAATGTAGTTTCTTGATTTTATGTTAGTATTGTACTATACCAAGGCTCAGGCTGTTGTAGTGTGTCTGGGTTTCTGAATGTTTTTGCTGGAACATTGATGTGTAGGAGAATTTTAACTAGTGTCACAGTTGTCAATATGGACAACTATTTGGCAGGTGCTCTCTGGTGCATCAGAATCCAAAGGGACTGGATTTGCATTTGTGTGGGAAGGAATTCGCTGTTACATCTGCATTTATATTATGCTATAACCAAGTTTAGAGTTTACTTGAATACCAAATATAAATATAGGGAATTTTCTTCTTTATTGACCATAGATTAAATTCCAGAGGATTTATTTTTATCTTTCTAAAAATATGTGAAGGAAATTGAAGAGTTGCATGCTTTTGATTCTTTTTGCTAAGATTGGCGACTACAAAGTATGAAGATGCACACACACGAGCATGTGCACACAGATGCACACATGTGCTTGCCTGAACTGCAATGCACAGGGTTTCTATTTCTTTATTTATGAAAGGTCGCACAGAATTATCTTTATGTTCAAAATGAAAATTGAGAATTTGGATAGGTAGGTGGACAAAATTGTTGTGCTGACTTGCATTTATAAATGGCAAAATATTTCTTTTGATGTCCCAGGAGTATGACACATGAGAATTAATTACTGTGCATGCAGAATTTTAAATTTTCCTTAATGAAAGGTGGCAGTTGTTTGAACACAGACAGAATATTGTTCTTGAACCTAAATGAGAGAATTCTTTAGTTTCCATAGTGACACATAAGGATCAGAAGTCTCCAAGATAATATGATTGAGACTGCCCTGGTAAAAACAATAAACACTGTGACTTTCCAGGTGTAAGAGAGTAAGCTGGCTGCGGTGGGATGCCACTGTGCCATGAAAGGTTGATGCAGTTTTTACATACTCTTCCAGAAAGACTTTCAGCTCTGCTCACAGAACAAGACAGATGGCTGTGGGAAGGGAGCGTCAGCCACTGAACCTGTTGTAATTCATACCTGGGAGGCAGGGTGGATATCTGTCTGGGAAATGGCAGGGGCTAAATTTTTGAGAGTAATTCTCTTTGCCTTGTGATAAGGTCAGGCAGAGATTTGCACTGCTGATTAGGTGTGTGAATCTAGGTGAGAAACATTTTGGTATCATTAGTAAGCCTCTCTTCCATGTCTACCCAGTGTTAGGTTGTGCAAAATTTGCAAGTTAGAAGGTGCAGAAGGAGGGTATAAGAAAGCAATGCACCCGTCTTCAAGGAAATGCACAAAGTAGTCAAATGCCCTCAACATTTCTGAGCATTTACTCTTTTAGGGTCTTAAACCTTGGAAGGGTGGTATACCTTTAAAAAAAAAACCTAACAACTTTCTTCCACTTAGGAAGAGACAAAGGCCCTATTTTTCTTTATTATATTAATTTTCAGCGTAAGTGCATAATTCTAGTGATATGTTAAGTGTTTTGTGCTAATTGACGTGTTGCTTTGGATCATATGTTTGTTACTCTAATGGACATGTGAGTGTACTCTGCTGTTATTAAGTGCTGATTATCTGTGGTGTCACATGATTACTATTTGCAAAAAAAATGAAAACCTGTCAAATTTGTAATTGCTTCACAGGAAAAATCTGTCTGGCTTGTTGGAAAAAGCTGTGATTCATACTAACATTTGCTGGATGTGTTTTTTAGAGTAAATTAACACTTAGGCACTATCACATATGCATGATAAACTTGACAGAACAAAAGAAGAGTATTTTAGCTACAAGTTTGGACAAAAGGCCTGGTTTTGTGAGAAGCTTAACAGCTTCTGTGGGAACTGAGTTTGTTCACTTCATAGGAGTCAGTTAAGCACTTAACAGTTGGCTCTGACTGTTCTGTGCAGGGAGGTGTCTTTTATTTGCAGTTTCCTATCCTGCTTTAATTTAATAATACACTATGAGAATGAAGAGATATAGATATCTCTACATGGAAAAGACATTTGTAGCATCATCTGGTATGAAACTCTGCACTGTAGAGATGGCAATGTGTTAACTGAAAGACGGGTGCGTATCAGAAATGCATTTTGTGTTAAAAAAGAAGATGCTGTGTACTTCAAGAGGATCTAAAATCACCTTTGTCATTATCTCAATTCACACAGACAAGATTTGTCTAGGTAGAACTGGCAAGCATAAGCTAGAAACTATACCAAGGTTTTGCATAGAATGAGGAAACACTGCATGTATGTGCTTTGTGTTGCCTAAAGACATTCCAAAAAACATTCTTAGGCAGTCCCTAAGTCCTTCAAAGGACCTTGTTCCTTTAAAGCTGTAAATACTAGTCATTTTTTTTTAATGGATGGATTTTCCTAGTATGGTTTCTGTCACAGGAAAAATTCTGGGTGATCATTAACCAGAAGCACACAAGGCATCCCAGAGGCTTAAGGAACTGATAAAGTCTAGTAAATTCAATTGGATCTTAAATGATTTGATGACAGCTCAGCTGTCATAGAATCTGCAGCTTGTGAAGTTCCCTGAAATCAATGCAGATGCACTTCGAATTTACCTATTATCACAAGCTACTTTCATAAGTAACTTGTACTAACAGAGAAAAATTATTTGCAATATAGATGAATAGCTTTACATAGATAAAGTTGAATTAGTGAATAATGAAAAAGTTATATGCATGTATGGATAACCAGTTTTTTCTTTTAAAAATTACCATCTGAATACTGTATGAAGTACTTTTGTATGAAGTGCCAGAAATTTGCTTAGGATGATGTGAAACACTGCATAAATCTGTTGAACTAAAACCAGACAAAATTTAAACAACATCTAAAAGATTTCCTATAAATCAGTATGTGGAACAGCAAAAACAAACAGATCCTTTTTATGATGGCTTTTCTTCTTGTCTTTACTTTTCCATCTGTTCTGTGCATACTGTTTCACTAGAAGTCATCTAGATATGTTCTTCATGAAGTGTAGAGGCAGTTAGGACTTTGAAAATTGCATTATAACCCCTGCTATCCCTGCCTGAAGATAGAGAGTACCCTATGATATGACAGAGTTAGAGACATGCCTGTCCATCTTTTTCATAGTGGTACAGAGTTCATCAAATCACCTTTTTTTTGGTGTTTTTTTTTTTTGGTGTCTGTAGAGGAAATCTTTAAGAAAAAAGTATCCAATACCCACTTCTCCCTTACCTTTACCCACTGACCAGGTTAAACTTTGGATCTTGGATAAATTTTTCTGTTTCTTAGCCTTCTTCCTCATTTCCTGACTGTTAAAAAAAACAAAAACAAAAAAATAATCCAAAGAGAGATATTCCATTTTTAGGAGGACAAGCAATTGTATGTGTTCAATATAAGAAGAAAACTGCAGAGTGCATCCCTATCTAGGTTCTTTCACTAAATTAATCTTAGTTGTTACTTCAAAGTTATTAGGGGAAAAGCCATTCAGCGAAGAATACAGTTTTTCTCTGTCACATAGCTATGGTATGTGGTATGTCTTCAGTGAACTGGAAGATGGTGAAACATTACTTGGAACATCAGACTTGGAACATTACTTGGAAAATCAGACACAATATCGAAATAACGTTGTTTTCTCTCTCTGTTTTAGGTATCAGTTTTTCTTGCAGGTCAAGCAAGATGTTTTACAGGGCCGTTTACCTTGTCCGATCAACACTGCAGCACAGCTGGGAGCATATATAATTCAGTGTGAGTTGTTCTGGCCAGCTGGTAGCTTATTTCACATAATTCTGCATTATGATAAATTTAAATGGTGACTGAAGACTTCACTAACACTTTATGCATTAATTTCAAAACAGAACAAAACTAATATGACTGATTTCAGCTAAAGAACTGCAAATAGGTGACTATTTTGAGGTGGTAATGTAAAAACAATATTCAAGTTAATGTGAAGAAGAAACTGAAACGTCAGTCTGAATACAGCCAAACAATCCTTGCCTTGCTGAGGAATACACTACCACATATTTCATACTTTATGACTTACTCTGGAATGCATACAGAGTATAACAAAACTAATCAGGAGGTTTACACATTTGATGGGCTATTGGGAACCTCCAGCCAACAAAGTCTGTCTATTAAAAGATATTTTGAAGATTACATTATGTCAATATGAATGTGCTTGTACTTGAAGGGAAGATGTGTTTTGACCTGAAGTGAAGAATTTTAGTTCTATAAGTAATTTATCTGCATTCACCCATCAGTAGTTAGCTTGTGAGAAGTTGATGTTATATCCTGCGTACTTGAATTGAATGAGCAGTCATTTAGAAAGGAGCAATCTTCCGTTTACAGCCTTCTGATTACTACCCACTTTTGGTCTTCCAGGTGGATAGCGATGAATTGGTATCAAGAAGTACAAAGCCATCACAAGAGATTTCAGGGCCCTGGAACAACTAGTTTAAGGGATCAGGCACACAAGTTGTGTTCTCCTCCATCCCTCTAATGAGAGCAATGAATGAGGGAACTAGCTGGATGATCCAACAGGTTAATTCATGGCTTAGGGACTGGTGTCAATGGCAGGGCTTTGGGTTCTTTGATCATGGATCAATATATACATCACTGAGCCTGCTGGTAAAAGATGGGATACATCTATCTCAGTGCGGGTAAAGGATCTTCTCTCAGGAGTTAGCAGCCCTCATTGAGAGGGCTTTAAACTAGACTCAAAAGGGGGGGGGGGATAAAGCCAGGCTCACTGAGGACGAACCTAGGGATGGCCTACTCTCTGCCATCCTGCTTGAGATGGGGATCAGTAATAAAGGGGGTGTAGTTGGGTTTGCACCAGTGCTGCAATGTACCAGTGTGATTGAAGAGCAGGACCCTCCTTCCCCTAAGGGGGGGTCAGCAGGCTCAGCCCACAACCTGAAATGCCTGTACACAAATGCACACAGCATGGGGAACAAAGAGGAGGAGTTAGAGATCTGTGTGAGGTCAAGGGGCTGTGATCTGGTGGTGATTTCAGAGACAGGGTGGGACAGCTCAGATGGCTGGAATGTGGTCACGGATGGTTCTGTCCTTTGTAGGAAAGACAGGGCAGCAAGGAGAGGTGGGGAATTGCTCTTCACATCATAGAGCAACTTGAATGTATTGAGTTCAGTCCAGGGGTAGATGAGGAGCAAGTTGAGAGTTTGTGAGTTAGAATTAAGGGGCAGGCTAATGGTGGGGACACTGGTGGGTGTCTATTACAGGCCACCTGATCAGAATGAGGAAATTGATGAGGCCTTCTACAGGCAGCTGGTAGCAGCCTTGTGATCACAGGTCCTGGTTCTTATGTGGGATTTTAACTCCCCAGATATTTGCTGGAAGCCTCACTCAGAAGCCATTCACAGTCCAGGAGATTCCTCCAGTGCATTGATGATAACTTCTTGATGCAATTGGTGGAGGAGCCAACTGTGGAGTGGAGCATTGCTGGATCTTGCCCTAACCAACAAGGAGGGTCAGGTTGAAGCAGTGAAGGTTGAAGGCAGCCTTGGATACAGTGACCATGAGATGGTGGAGTTCAGGATCTTATGTGCTAGAAACAGGATTTCAAGTAGAATCACAACCTTGAACTTCAGAAAGGCTAGCTTTGCCCTCTCCAAACAATTGCTGGAGGAAATCCTGTGAGACAGGGTACTGGAAGGTAAATGGTTCATATTCAGGGATCACTTCTTCTGAGCTCAAGACAGGTGCATCCCAATGGGAAGAAAATCAGAATGGGAACTGGGACATCAGTGTGGTTGAACAGGGAACTGCTGGGTAAACTCAAATGGAAGAAGAGAACCTATAGATTGTGGGAGGAATATAAGACTGTTTTCCAAGAATGCAGAGAGGCAACTAGGAAAGCTAAAGCCTCCTTGGACTTAAACCTTGAGGGAGAGGTTAAGGACAACAGGAAAGGCTTCTTCAAATACATAGCAGATAAAACTAACACTAGAGGCAATGTAGGCACTGCTGAATGAGGTGGGTGCCCTGGTGACAGAGAACACAAAGAAGTCAGAATTGCTGAACACCTTCTTTGCCTCTGTGTACACTGCTGGAGGATGTCCTCAGGAGACCCAGATCCCTAAGGCTGCTGGGGAAGTCAGGGTAAAGGATGAGTTTGCCTTGGTTGGTGAGGGCTGGGTCAAGGATCAGTTAATGAGTCTGGACATCCATAAATCCATGGGTCCTGATGGGATGCACCCACGGGTGCTGAGAGAGCTGGTGGATGTCATTGCTTGGACACTCTCCATCATCTTTGGTAAGCTGTTGGGACCAGGAGAGGTCCCTGAGGACTGGAAGAAAGCAAATGTCACTCCAGTCTTCAAGAAAGGCATTTGTGCTGATGACACAAAACTGTGAGGAGTGGCTGACACCCCAGAAGGCTGTGCTGCCATTTAGAGGGAAGTGGACAGGCTGGAGAGTTGGGCAGGGAGAAATGTAATGAATTTCTACAAGGGCAAGTGTAGAGTCTTATATCTGTGAAAGAACGACCCCAAGTACCAGTATAGGTTGGGGACTGCGCTGTTGGAGAGAAGCACAAAGGAAAGGGACCTGGGGGTGCTGGTGGATGGAAGGATGACCATGAGCCAATAAGGTGTCCTTGTGGCCAAGGCGGCCAGTGGCATCCTGGGGTGCATCAGAAGGGGGGTGTTTAGTAGGTCAAGAGAGGTTCTGCTCCCCCTCTACTCTGCCCTGGTGAGGCCACATCTGGAATATTGTGTCCAGTTCTGGGCCCCTCAGTTCAAGAAGGAACAGGAACTGCTTGAATGAGTCCAGCACAGAACAACCAAGCTGATGAAGGTCATCTCCATTATGAGAAAGGCTGAGGGAGCTGGGTCTCTTCAGCTGGAAGAAGAGGAGAATGAGGGGTGACCTAATTAATATTTATATATATGTATGGGGTGAGTGCCAGGAGGACAGAGTCAAGCTTTTCTCAGGGGTGACTAACAATAGGACAAGGAGCAACTTTTCTAAACTGGAGCATAGGCAATTCCATATAAATATAAGGAAGAATTTTTTCACTGTGAGGGTGACAAAGCACTGGAACAGGCTGCCCAGGGATATCGTGGAGTTTCCTTCTCTAGAGACATACAAAACCCACCTGGATGAGCTCCTCTGTGACCTCCTGTAGGTGACCCTGCTCTGGCGGGGGTTTGGACTCAATGATCAGTCGAGGTCTTTTCCAACTCCAGGCTTTCTATGATTCTATGAATCTGTGTCTCTGACAGTTATTTACTCCTTTCACTTTACAGTTCAAGGTCTGTATTCAAACACAGTTGGTAACCAAAAATCGTATGATGAGCCATGCTGGAACCTGTAACTGTAATTGGCTCTATGTTAAAATTAGATTTATCATGAATGATATGTGTTAAGTGAAGATTATTTATCTTATTAGTGCTCCAAGTGTGATTCAACAACACTTAATACAACATTAAAAAATGGTCTTCTGTAATTTCCAGTTAAGCACAACAAGGTGGAATAACTTGTGTATGAAATGAGAATGGGCACGGTACAGAATTTCATGATGTGTTAAATGTGTTTCTGAAATGCCAAAATTTTGGGCAGTTTTAATTTTTTTTACAATTATTTTTAACTTCACTTTGCTAAGAAATGTGACATGTCATACTCTGAAGAACTGTTTGCAAGGCACATTTCACTCTACTGGCTTATGTGCATTCCCTGAAAAAAATACTGCAAATACGAAGCAGGAAAATATGTAATGGTTGTAACATCTTAATTGTATTATGAGTAATTAGTAGGAAGAATAAATTCCTGTCCCCTCTTCACTTTGTAAGATATGGGGAGATATTGTTTTGATATAAAATCCTGTTCCTGTGATTCTGATCTCCTATATCACATTGGAAAACAATGAGAAAGCTCACATGAGAGAGCATGGCAAAGATTACATGCTGTGAGTTAAAGTTAGCTGCGGCAGCAGCAAGCAAACATTCCCAGTTACTCTATCAAAAGCTTTGTCCTTTAGTTTAGGGGCTGCAGTTCTTCAAAGTTTATAAAGAAGCTGTGTCAAATACTGAAAATAAAAGCCCAAAACATCAGCATTGAGGTCAACAGCCTTTCCAAGAGTGATGTGCTAGACTGTGCTTTTTTCTTTTCCAAACTGAGGTGACTTGTGTTTGTGGGAATTTGGTAACAGCTGAGAACTCAGCTTCTATAGTATCAGTGATGTCTTTTCCCAGTTGAGCTAAAAGCTCCTGAGATCCAGGGGACCCTGGGCAATGTGCTCTCCCATATTCTGCTCCATGGGTCCTGCTTTCACCATTGAGGTTGTGTCTGGGTGTGATCTTTGGTCTCCAGGCAGATCCTGTCCTTAGCACATGTTTTGTTTTCCTTCTTTTGTGGTCAAAGACTGATGATATGGAAAAAACACGTGGCACAGTATTTCAGAATATATAGATTTTCTTTTGGGGAATGCTGGAGTTGTTGCTCTTGTAGTCATTCCTGTCATGGCCAAGAACCATATTTTTTTCACAAAGATTTTGTAGACAAATCACTAAACATCTCTACAGAACAGGCTATGGTCTTGTTCTACAAACATCTTTAATTCTGGATGGAAACATGGGGTATTAGATAAGCCTTTTCTTCTTGGCTCTTGAAGCCTTCCTTTGGCTTCAAGGGAAGCCTAGTATACAGAGATTTTACTGAGGCTTATTAAAAAATTGAAATACTAGCTTTTACAGAGTTTATCAAATGGATGCAGTTATGGTTAAGATCAGTATAAGAGAGTTCTGTCTCTTATTTTTTCTTTTTGTCTCTTTTTTTCTCTTATATTTATTTTATATTTGCATTGCAACATGTAAACTAATATGACTAATGTATGCAAATTAAGGTTGTTTGGAAGGAAATCATACTGGCTATTCACTATGTTCTTTTCTTTACAAAAATTCTTTTTAAAGGTTAATTTGATTTTGGAAGTGAATTTAATGTTCAAAAACATATTGGCATTTTGTTGAAAGATGAATTCTTGTGTTTTCTCACAAGAAATTATGCTTGCCCATAGAAGGGTGTACCTTCAGGTGCCTCAGAGTATTTGTCTCCATTTACATTCCCACACTCAGATTTATGTTAGAAGTTCCAGCAAGAATATGGGTCAGATCTGTCTGTAATATTACAGATTATTATGAGGGCATAGTTATTCCAAAATCTAGATTTTTCTTCTACATTTGTTGCATAAGCTGCCAAGTAATACGTGTCATGAAACTTCAGCTTTGCTGGCTTGGACAAGACTATATCTAGTTTTGTAGAAGCAGTAGATTTCCTGTTAAAAAACTTCTAGGTCTTAGAATCTTCAATTTTTCTTTTAAAATGACTGAATATGTTTTAAAATTGGTTTTATGTTCCCTAATATAAACAGTTCTGTACTGGTTTTGGGTTTTTCAACTGACTGCATAATAAACTGACAGCCAGTTGGAAAAAACTGGATTGGCACCAAAAGGTGGATAATATAACCTACTTTTTGATTAACATGAAGTGCTGGAAAAGGTGACCTTTCTATTCTTCTTGTGTCCTCTAGCTGAACTGGGGGACTATGACCCATATAAGCACACTGCAGGTTATGTCTCGGAGTACCGCTTTGTCCCGGACCAGAAGGAAGAGCTGGAGGATGCCATAGAACGGATACACAAAACTCTCGTGTAAGAATTCCAGACTTTTTTGAACTTAGCAGGTAACATGAGACTCGGAGATGCTTGGTAGGTGAAGATGGTAGCAGAATGCAGTGCAGAGACTCTACACCCAAGGAAAGAACAAAAGGGCATCCAGTTATAGTTCTCAGAAACCGAAAACATTTTATGCAATTGGGGCTCTTTTGGGAACTGACTGGGACAATTGCTGGAAATACCATGTATGACAAAGGGAGGCATGAGTGTTTCAGAACCAGCAGTTTTAATTATGTTTCTGTTTCCTCAGTTTTGTAGTTACAAAGAATGAAATAAAAATTTGCGAGTTCATGTTCCCCATTCCAGGATAGATTTCCTGCATAATTTGGGGCAAATTTCTTAATATGCCCATGCCTCAATCTACTGAAGATAAAAACATTTCTTTTCCTCATGTTGTCCTGTGGATTCAAATGACCTGTTAGGACAAAACCACTTTTAATCTAATGATGTAGAGCGTTTGGTACAATAAATCCTCTATTTTCTTGCCAGATCCTTAGCTGGAGTAGGGAAGGAGTGCTTGTAGCAACCCACATCGATCTTTGTGAGTACAGCTCACATTGCAGAAGGTACCAGGAAAGCAGTTTGTATGCCTGTGGTTTAAGTGATAATCTGAGATGCAACATGTGAATGTGTTATAGAGGCAGTTTGGTATTACAAGTCCTTTGTTTTATAAACCAACATATCTTACAAAAAACTTATTGACAATCATAAACATAAATGATTCCACTCTGAGGAAGAACATACGATTTATGAGAAAAAAAGCAGCACCTAGAAACAGTCATCAGACAGCACTGACCCTAACTAATCGTGAAACTTTGTGCGTGACCTTAAAGACGTGGAAACACAGGGTATCTGGCAGAACTTGCAATAATTTTGGTTTAATCTGAACAAGTCACTACAGGAGTTCAGTGATCTATAGGCATTAAAACTGTACCTGATAACATTTCTTTTTTCTGAGAGGGAGCTGAAAAGGCATCAATAAACTGGATTTACAGTATTTAGCAGGGACAACTATTGAAGAGATTGGAGAAAGAGGATTCTGCACTGCAGACAGAACAAAGGGGACTGCAGAGATCTGAAACATGTATGTCAACAGATGATTAATGCAATCCCAATTTAAACTTTGTAAAAGTTGGAAAAAACAGATTAATTTTTATAACAGAGAATGCAAAACTTCAGTTCTCCATCTTCTAGTCATTGGAATCACCTTAGACACAGAACATAGAATCTTGCTCTCATTGGCATTCTGGATAATCTCTGCCTGATGGTGGATTCCAAGATACTGCTTTGGGATTCAGTTTATTTTCTGTCAGACTGCAATTTGTGCCTACAATGCCTTCCCTTGATTAATTGTCAACAGAGTGGGAAGCAAAATTGCAGTAAAGACTGCCAGGAGATGGGCTGGAGTGCCCAAGAGATAAACAAAGCAAGACAAGAACTAGTCACCTCTGGCTCCATTGGTTCTGTCAGTGCTTGAGAGAGGAATAGCAGCAGCAGCATGAAAACAAAAAATATAGTAGTGTCATAGGGAAGTTGGAGCTAGAATGTAATTTACAGTAAAGAAAGCAGAGCCAGCGAGTGCTCCTCTGAGATCATTTAATATGGCTTAAATACTAGATGCATAAAAAATACACAGAATATATAATTCAGCAGTTCAGAGCCCCTTTATATTCCAGTTATGGCCTTCTAAGCATGAAATACTTTCAGTGAGCTTTTAGACTGAAGTACTCTTGGTTTATGAGTAGCAGAGGCTTAACCACTAGTCACTGTTTGAAAGCGCTGCAAGTCAGAGGGCTTTGGTTTCCCAACTTGCTACTTCAAATACTAGACCACAGTGCCTTCAAAAATGAAGAACTTGACATTGGTTTTGAAAATAAAACAAATGCCAGACGTTCAACCTTGCATAAAGCCAAAATAAACATTTACTTGCTTATCTCCAAGTTCATCTTCCTGGTAGTTGTAAAGAAGCTTGTTCTAACAACTCCGAGCTAGCTGCAATATAACCATTTACTAAGATGAGAGCAGCAAAAAACATTATATAAGCATGTTCATCAGGGCCTTTATCAAAATAATGTAGAGATTATCGGAGCTAGCCATCTTGTATGTAGATCTAAATTTTTTGATTCTCTTGCTATAATGAAGCACAGTCTGGATAAAGGTTAAGTAATTTCTTGCCTGTATTTTGCCTGTATATTTTTTGCCTGTATATTTTGTTAGTGTTATTTGTGCCTTTTATTTATGTTTAATAATTATTTCTGTGTAGTTGCCTGACTGCCTTATAGTAACTGATGGATTACATAAAAATGCATCAACCCTACAGGTCCTTTCATGAAGCAAAGAAGTACTGTTTTTTCTGTTCCAGAGATGGGAAATGAGTCACAGAGAGTTTGTTGAGTTCAACATCATACAGACTGTGCTTGAGAAATTAAACTCAAGATAAATTTCTATTTACCAGGCTACCAATACCAAGCCACCTTCATTCCCCTCTATAAGGTTTCTGTAGTCATTACTGTAGCAAATCAGATTAATCATATCTTCCACAAAGACTATTTCAATTTGGGCACATCTCAAATGTGTGTGGGGATGGCTGGACATGAACTATGTAGGAAGGACAGGAAAGGCATATGAAGAGGGGCTGTCACCCTCAATGACCAGCTGAAATCCATGGACCTCTGCCTGGGAATGGATGAGAAGCTGACACACCCTGTGGGTTAGGATTAAAGGAAAGTGAGGGGCAAGTGATAGCATAGTGGGGGGTCTTCTATGGTCCACCCAACCAGGATGACCCTCTTTAGACAGATAGGAGCTGTTTCACCTTGCAAGCCATGGTCCTCATGGGGGACTTTAATCACCCCAACATCTGCTGGAGGGACAACACAGCAAAGCACCAGCTTTCCAGAAAGTTCCCAGAGTGCAGTGATGACAGCTTTCTCCTCCAAATGGTAGAGGAACTATTTGGAGGTTGAAAATCAACCAAAAAAGGAGCTTTGCTAGACTTTGTTCTCACCAACAGAGATGGGATGATGAGCTATGTAAAACTTATCAAGACTCATTTGCAGTGACCACGAACACTGTAGAGTTCAAGATCCTTTTTCTGAGGCGTGTATCAATAGGATGAGGGGTAATAGTTTTAAACTGGAAGAGGGTAGATTTAAGTTAGACACAAGGAAGAAATTCTTTACTGTGAGCGTGGTGAGACACTGGCATAGGTTGTGGATGTGGAATTGTTCAAGGCCATGCTGGATGGAGCTTTGAGCAACCTGGTCCAGTGGGAGGTGTTGCTGCCCATGGCTGGGGGTTGGAACTAAATGATCTTTAAGGTCTCTTCCAACCCATAACATTCTGTGACTCTATGATGATTGTATGAAATCCAAAATGCCCCTGATATTTAGCTCAGAGAGTAGCTTTCAGTGTTATTTAGGACATTCAGTGGTATCAAGTGCTCTATGTACATCTAAATGAGTAGTGCATGTTAGCTGCATGGTTATTCCATTACCTGCTCTGTTGTTACCAACTGAAAAGACTGTTTAAGTTTTGGAGTCTATTGCCAGGTTCTATCATGCTGAAGACAGTTTGTGTTTTCATATTCAATAAAAATTAAACCTGTGTCCTTAATAATGGTGCGAATTGTTTCAGTCCCTGATATTCACCTCTCCCCTTCACATTCTGTCTTTTTTGTCTGCATTTGGGAGGACTTCTACATATGGCTTCTATGTGCTTCCTTCAGAAGCTCCAGCTCACATGTTAATTTTCTTTAGTATTTTTGTAAATAAACTTCTAATAAATGTTTATACATGTTCACATATTTATTTGATATTTGAGAGAGTAGTTGTACTTCCAGACACAAGTAGTTAGAAGAGTGGTATAAGCACATCAGCATTTTGCTAAGTATGGTCAGTAAGGGAACACTAGCAGTGAACTTTTTTTTTAGATTTCTGAGAGCTACCAACAAGATTTTTTAAAAAATCAAACTCTGGAGTAGATTTTTGTAGCATAAGTGGATAACAGATATGTCAGATGTGACAGCATGGAAACACTGAATATCCAGAATTCTGCTTATTCAGGATATAGAGATGAGTCACAGATCTATTGACAAATCCAGCTCTTGACAAAGTGGATTTCTTTTGGAAGCTTCAGGACTGCTGTTTTTCCTGGAGTCTTTGAAAAGAAGGGCTAACTCCTGAAAGAGAATCAGTTGTGCTACATGGATATCTGCTTCCAGATACAAAGAAAGCATTTTAAATACTTACACAAGTGCATTCATACATTTCATGTTGGGTGTGTTTTTTACCTTTTCAGGCAAGGTTGGGAAAACCTGGAAAGTAGATGCTGGAAAGAATAGATAGATAAGAAGCAAGAATGTGCATGTTGCAGTACTTTTCCAGGTCTTGAAGCAAGATGTTGAACTCTTCTTCACACAGTGAATTTGCAAATTAGCAAATGTAGTGAATTATTTCCCCAAGAGAACAATCACAGGGTGAAGGAGGACATGCATCTTTCTGAACTGATGTTTTCTCAAGATGTGTTGTACTGTCACAAAAACAATCCGATAGATTGTTTCACAGAAGTATTAAAAAGACTGAAGATGAAAAGCAGGTTTGGCTGTTTCAGGCTTGCAATAGTGTTTTGCTCTTCTATTTAATGGCAGTTATTAATGGAAGAAAAAATAAAGTTCTGAGGATAGCTCTGCTGAGTTCAAAGTCTGAGAAGGCTTTGAATTTAGTTAATAATTTCATTCTTTTTAAAAATAAATCTTTCATCAGTGGTCTTATATATGTTTTCCTAGTTGACAGGCTTTTTCTCTGCCAGTTTTCCCCTGTTTTGTCCTACTAGCAGGCAGCCAATGGTTTTTTAACCAATGGATTGATATCTACAGATAGGAAGGCAAGCTGGATATTTGAAACTGGGAATCTCGTGACACAAACCGCAAATCTTGTTTTTGCAGAAGCAGACTAGGGTATTACCAACTGGTGTGACTTCCTGTAGGCAGGAGTTTATGAAGACAGGAATAGTTTTTCTGAAGTAATGAACCCCACTTACAGAAATACTTTGTAGCTTTAGCACTGCTATGGAGAAATAGTACCCCAGTCAATTGCTCTGTTCCTGCTTCGTTAATAATTATACAGTTATTGGAAAAAATTATTTTGCATATTTAAAACTAAAATGGTTGTCTGAACTGTGTTTCTAACAACACAGAAGATTAGCTGTTGTAGTACACATACTTTGTATATACAATACCATATATCTGTGGTAGGATCTTACAGCAGAGTGTAGTAAAAGTTTATACCTACTGTTCAGTCTCACTTGCAGCAAGCAGAAGTGCTGAAAGACACTGCTGAAATGACAGTCTAAACAAATGCTAGGAAGGATAGCTGTCCAACAAACTGGATTTGTCAATAGGATCTATTTTAATGTGTTGACAGTAAGTACAAAATTCTTACTCAGAATTTTGTTTACAGGGGTCAAGTTCCTGCTGAGGCAGAAGTGAACTACTTAGAGGTGGCCAAATCCCTGGAAATGTATGGAGTGGATCTCCATCCTGTTTATGTAAGTATTGTTTAAATATTTTGAACATGAGAACAATGGAAAAAATAATCTCTTGTACTAATGTGGGTGAGAGCATTTATATAGTTTAGTTGCCACTAAATTACTTGAAAGAAGCTCTGTACTTAAGTAATGCAAAGGAAGATACATTTACAGACTTTGGTTCAGGATTTAGTCATTCATACATACAGATGCCTAATGGTCTTCAGAGGAAAGGCTGTTATTGTCCTATACACCTATAAAGACAATCAGCTATACTCTATAAATATGTGGAAAAATCTGGAATTTAGATAAATAAGAAGTAATTAGTGCAAGTTTCAGGCAAGATGACAGAAGGTTATAACCTTTCTGTTTTGACACACTATTCTTATCTAAATAACAGCAAGTGTGTCCTGAAACCTTTTCAATACCATTGCAAAAACTAGGGTGGAATAGCAGCAGTATGTCTGTCTTTTTTTTCCAATATTCATTGTGAGGGTTCTTCTAAAGATGCAAGTTCATTTCCAACTTTTCTTCTGCTGAGTCATGCAGTATTACAAGTTGTCTATATTGTCTGAACAAAACTCTCTTTTTTCTTTTTTAAAACAGCATGTATGTTGGGATTGGATCCAAGCATCACTTGGAGGCTATGTGCTCCTAGTTGCAACATCATTCTATCTTGTTTTTTTGATTACAAGAAAATTAGAAGTTCAGATGGGGAGTTGTAATGTAGATAGTTCACTGAGTTGGATCTCAGTACTTTGTAAAATTATTTGAGAGAAAATAAAGAAATCGAGGTAATTCCAGAAGATTAAGTACGTTTTTCATGCTGAAAATTTTGTACACTGCAATATTAGGTATTTTTAATAGATCCTGTGGATTAGTTGTATTCATCCTATGCTCTGAACCCCTCCCACCAACAGAAAACTTGGGTAGTTACTGGAACAAGATTCAACACGATCCAGCAGAATTGCACTAAATTAGCAGAGCTTGGAATTTTTTAATTTTTTTTTTCTGCACAATGAGATACAATGTAGGGTTCATCTGATTTTGGTTACTGACTTTAACTAGCCTCAAGTTATGACAGGGGAGGTTTAGACTGGATATTAGAAGGAACTTCTTCACTGAAAGAGTTATTGAACAATGGAACAGGATGCCCAGGGAGGTGGTTGAATCATCATACCTTGAGGTGTTTAAGAGACATGTGGTTGTGGTGCTTAGGAATGTAGTTAAGCACCAAAATTAATAGAGTTAGGTTAAGGTGACCTTAAAGGTCTTTTCCCACCAGAATGGTATTGTGACACTGGGGAGGCAAGGGGTCTTCTGCCACTTGTCACCAGGGTTTTCACCCTGTTCTCTCCCAGTGCAGTTTGTGATTTCGATACAGTTTGTGATTTCGACCTCAGAAACGGTTTCCTTTGGAAAAGATAATGGATTTGGCTGTTCCTTGCGCGTCACTACCCGTTCTGAAAGAAAAAAAAAACTCCAAAGAAACCTCAGAATCTTTCAAAGGAGCTAATTCACTTGATAGCAGTACACAGGTAATATTGTTTTGGAGGAAAAAGACATGAGGTTGTATTGTAGAATAGCTCAGAAAATCACTGTTTACCTTCAGCTGAAAGTTATGATGTCTGTTGCATTCATGGGTGAATCAAGAGTTTAGTTCCTCGATTCTGGCCATTTGTCAAATAGATGGAAGTAATTCCTTAAAAGAAAGGAATGTGGAGTCTCCCAAGTCTTTCCCTTAATGGCCATTCTTTCTTACCTCTTTGCTTCTATGTCTGCAACTTTTTATACAGGAGTTTTCTTAGTAGATGAAGTACTGTTTTCTTATTTTCAGAGTGAAACAGTGCATTCATCTCAGTCACCAGGCTTACTCACTACACCTCACTACTGCTGTACATCAACTTACATGTGTATTAGTAACATGTTTTTTTTTCCTAGGGTGAAAACAAATCTGAATATTTTATAGGATTAACACCCATAGGAGTTGTTGTCTACAAGAATAAAAAACAAGTAGGAAAATATTTCTGGTATGTATAATTTACATGTACTGTCTGTGCTAAAACAGTAACAGTGCTATTATATGGAAATCTGGGATCTGTGATACCTATGTGAAAGGTTAATTGTATCAATAATCATAATAAAAAAATATACTTGTTATTCCTAATGTTTGTCTGGATTATACAGATTTTTCATTCTGCGATAATCAACGCATTGATAAAAAATAGTTCACTTAATACCATACCTATATGGTACCAAATATCTCAAGGGGGCCTATAAGAAAATGGGTAGAAATTTTTGCATGTGTATCTAATGAGAGGACAGGGGGAAATGGTTTAACACTTAGATTAGATGTTAGGAGGAAATTCTTTACTGTGATGGTGGTGAGACATTGCAAGAGGTTGTGTGGGGATGTTGTGGATGCCTCATCCGTGGAAGTATTCAAGGCCAGGCTGGATGGAAACTTGACCAGCCTGATTTAGTGCTGGGTGTCCCTGCCCATGCAGGGGAGATGGAACTAGATGCTTTTTATGGTCCCTTCCAACCCTAGCAATTCTATGATTATGCTGAAATGTTTAAATAATACTAAATTTCTGCTAGTGTCTGGTGCATACCTAAAAAACAAACAAATCTATATATGAATTTCTTTTTTTTTTTTTTTTTTTGCTTTTGTATTTATGTGAGTATATATAAAACCTTATATTCTAATATTCATTAATTTAAAGACTCATGAAGATCTGTCTGTCTTTTTTTTCTGTTATTACAGGCCTAGAATTACAAAAGTTCACTTCAAGGAAACACAGTTTGAACTTAGAGTTCTGGGAAAAGATGTAAGTTGTTATTTAAGATTGAAGGAAAAAAAAAAAAAAATTATTGTCAGGTGTAATGAAGTGGGAAATGCTGTTTGTGCATCCAATTCTGATTTATTTTCTTGAAATTCACTGCAAGAAGCTATCAAAGTGAAATTAACATGAAAGTAATATTAATACCTTTTTTTGATAACTACTGCAATAAAATCACTATATCCTCAAAAGCAGTATGTTCCTGATATATTCCTGTCCATGCTTTGCTGGCAAAGGGAGGCAATTTTATGAGAACAGTGCTGAAATAAGAATGTTTAACAATGTTTATCATTTAATACCATGCTCTGTACATTAGAGTAGATTGCTTCTGTAGTGCTTTGTTTATGGTGCTAGGCTGAATCTGCTGGGGAAACTAAAGCTAATCATAATGTGGATGGAGGAAAAATGAGAAAGTTGATAGGCACAAGTAATTCTGAAGCTTGGAGACAGAACTAGCCACACAATATTGCTTGAAACCCATTTATCTGAGTTGAGATTTATTGTTCTGTTAGACCATTTGAGAGAAAACAACTTTGGTTCCAGTGGAGCAAGGACAGCAGGTTGCTAGCACGAGAACAGGTTTTAATATAGAGTCAGTGGAATAATGAGAAAGATATTAATTACCTATGAGACATGTGAAACAGCTGAAGGAGGAGGAGAATGTTGAGGATGTAGTAAGAAGGGTGATAGAACATATAGTTGCAGTCAGTCTGTTGATTTTGTTATCTGGTTGAATTAGAAGTTTATCTTGCTGAGTTTACTTTTTTGAAAATACTTTTTAGGTCTTTTAGCATACCAGGACTGAAAGTTTGTAATTTTGAAGAATTAACCTGCTGGCAGTATTCCCCTTTACGTATTATCAATGTAACTTCATTCATCTATGTAGCGATTTCTAGTCTCATGCATGATTTTTCCGTGAGCACATTTGGTACTTTTGGTACATTCTGGGAAAAGTAAGGGTACCCCTGGCTGGCAGACTTGTTTTTGTTATGGACAGTATTTCTTGTGCCTCTGAAGATGAGTTGGCAAGCTTTGCTTTTGTTAACCCACTTGGTTTGTTTCCATTTGGTGTGGTAATCAATGGGAAGTTTATTTCTCATGGAGTCTTTGTTGCAACTGGAGAATTGTTTGAAGGCTGGGAGAGGGTTAGGAAAACTTTTCTCAGTGATTCATATGAAGGATGAGTGCCTGTTCAAGTATAAACAAGTCCAAGTTTGACATGGAGTGAGTTGCATTGAAGTAATGCTGTAGTTTCTTTTGATGCCAGATATGTATAATTTCTGTTTGAACCATGTGGAACTGCTGAGCAAAAAACCTGGAAGCTTTGGTGAATGTGCTGAAGTTCAGGCTATGAATGTTGATAGCTGGTGAACTTTTACAATTGTGATCATAAGGCAAGCACTTAGAAATCACTTGGTAATTTCAAGTCTCAACAGGTACTTTTTGAAAGTACAAGGGTGTGTACCACCATTAAAATCTCCCTTGCAACTAACACTTATTTGAGGTGTTTCTACAGTACTTCATATCCTAACAAGATCTGGAAAGGCCAAAGTGATCCAGAAAAATCTTCCTCTCCTCTCCTCTAAAAAACATTCTGGTGGTTTTACTTTAAACAGAATTATGTATTGGAATAAGTAAACAGTATCCTTAGTCTCTAGCTTAAAGCTATGAGAACAATTTATGCTTTTCTGCACCTAAAAGAGGGGAAGCTTGTCAGTGTATTTATGTGACTGTGTCTTCAAATACTCTTTGAAAACTTTAATTCACAAATTTATTTTATTTCCTCTGTTTTGGGGAATAAATGCTATCTTTTGTCCTTCCATGTGGGACAGGAATTTGCAGTATATGATAGGAGAGTAAATGTGACATTTTTACTTCCTCTTGCCTCCTGGGATATCAGTTTACATCCCAGGGAAATAATACTTTTCTTGTTTCAGATGTGGTGTACCAAGTCTCGAACATGTTACATGTTACTGTTTCCAGCTAGTTGCAGAGAATGCCAGAAAAGACTCAGGAAGAGACAAAATAATGGAAGCATTCTTGTGTCTTAGATGGAGCCTTATGGCATATTGTGCAGAAGTTAATGTCCTGTGATAAGAAGGCCAGATTATTTCTGAATATACTGAGTGCTTTGTGTGAACTGGGTTTTCTATAATGTATGGAAAATCTATGCAGGCTGGATTTTGGTTTGTGTTTCTACATACCAGCTGCTTTTATTCACTGTAATGGGCACCTTCCACAGGTTCACCTTCCATCAAGAGGAAGCTGTTGGTGCTTTAATGCTGATGTAGTATTACTCTTCCCCTGCATGGCGCTATTTGTGGTATATTATTTTTTTTCTGCCTTTCAATAAATTTGAAAAAAAAGTCTGGGACTTTTTTCCAAACTTATCAAAAGAATTTGAGTGTGTACTTCCCACTAAATGGGTTGAAAGTAGACATCCTGGTCTCCTTGATAAATGGTTTACGTGGCAGTCTAAATCTACAGGTCCCTGACACAGGCCTAAAAAATACATTGTGGGGTGCCTGTGTCAGCTATATTTATGGAGCTGAGTTTTTTGTTTACATAGTTTCACTTTTCATACAGTTGATTATTAACTGAATAGGAGACATGCTCTACTATGTTATAGTGAATTAAGGTGTTTCACCTCTCTTCTTTGGTAGTGTAATCCTTGGACCTGATCATATCTCTTCCATGAGAACATTTCCTGTACATTTAACTTCTTTATATTTTCCCTGCATACGTGTACCTATTGTTTGCAAGCCTGACCATCTATATTTTGTTTGTATCTTGCACTACTTTGCTTATGGTATTTGTTTTCTCCCTAAGGCTATTGCTGTTGTCCCTTCATAAGCAAAGATTTAGCCTTCCATTACTTAACCTGATACATGAGACTAATGACCTGGTCCAGCTGACAGAAGCTTATTTTTAGTGGTGTTAATCAGTATTACATTGTTCCCTGAGTGGACCCCATTCTGTGAAATCTGACAAAGAAACATGTCAGTTGCTCTTTGAAACCTCCAAGTATCAGCATGAGATTAGGTGCCTTTCCCCTCTGTGAACTGCACGGAAGGACTGCCTGGACATGAGAGTCTCAAAGAATTTCTGAAGATGAGAAAAGTGTACTTTCCTGTAATTTCTCTCAAGAAAACAAAGAGATCCTTCTGATGCCTGTCCACAATTCCTTGTAGCATAGATACCTGTTGAGCAGCCTTGCTGGAAGTTATCCAGGAATACAAGTGGCTGCCAAAGGCCCCCCTACACTCCCCCTTATGCAGCAAAATGGGGCCTAATCAAAGCTTTTTCAGTATGAGGCTGAGAGAACACAGGCACAGGCTGCCCAGTGAGGTTGTGGAGTCTCCTTCTCTGGAGACATTCAAAACCCACCTTGATTTGTTCTTGTGTGACCTACTCTAGGTGATCCTGCCCTGGCAGGGGTTTGGACTCAATGATTTCTTGATTTGTTAGGGGCCTGTTCCAACCCCTAACACTGTGATTTCTGATTTCTGTAATCATGATGAATGCACTTTGTGAAAGTATGAAACCAAGGGGGGCATAGCCCACCTCCTGTGCTTTCTTCATGTGAGGAACATGCAGTTTTTCTCTCTCAACTAAGGACATGAAACACAGTACATAGGAACATACTTTAATAGATTGTGTAGGCTGTGAACGCAGAAGTGGAAGATGTGGAACTTTTTTGCCTTTAGGTATCAAGTACTTCTGTGCTTTTCCTGCAACCCTACACTGTTTTCTGTAACACCACCTTTTACTTTTGTTTTACTTTGTCTGAACATGCCAGTGAGTGATTTCACCCCTTTGCAGAGTTTATGCAAAGCTTCTGTAATTCTTACATTTCATGTTTCTGTTTTACCAAACCAGGAAGTGCCAAGTATGCAGAACACTTGCTTTCAATTTTTTTTGAGAAGGCTCTTTTTGGAAGTCTGAAATAATCGTTTTATTTATGATCTTTCAAATTAGAAAAAACCCCCAACAAACTGTGCAGTTAAAATTATTTGCACATTTTCAAGACATGCCTTCTTCTGCAATCTTGCTTAGCCAAATAAAGAGGCCCAGCTCAGTTGAATTCATTAGGTAAAGTTTGTAAAGACTGTTTTCAGGAGCAATATTATCCACTGATCATGTTGAAGGAACTTTAGGATAATTCCAAAGCATGTAATGCTCCCCATTCTGGTGGCTGAAATTTGTCTAACTACAAGAATTGTGTGTTCTTTTAAAAAGTCTCAGAAAGCCCTGGAAATATGCTTTTTCTTTTAAATCTGCTTTTTGCAAGTGCCAGAAGTCTGAAAAGTGATTACATTGATAAGGTGGTTCATCTATACCCCTTCTTTTCCTTTTGCACCCTATATTCCATCTTCAGTTAGTAATTTCTGGGCAGGAACTTTTAATTTGATTCATTCCTTGTGCAATTTCTTCAGAAGATCAAACAGGTTTGGGTGAAGTGTTCCTCCTATTCTGAAGTCCAGTTTTTCTTAGATTTAAATTTTAGACAAAAATAGTATTTCGGTCTATATTATGGATTAAGAATTACAAATTACTTTTGAATCATTTGTGTTTGCACCCACTTAAGACTGAATGGTAGTGGAGGGTGGACATGAGCAATCGCTGCAAAGTTTATGTGTTCTAGAGAAAAATGTTGTCTTGTTTTTTTCTTTGTTTTTCTTAACCACTTTCTGAGACATCTTAGAGAGACTGCAATATCAGCAGAAGGCTTAATAGCAAAATCTTCAGTAAGATCTGACCATTTTTGAAGGAGAACTAGGGTTGCCAGGTTGCCATTAGGTGTTAACTGTCAGCTTTTTTTTTTTTTTTTTTTTTAAGTTCTTATTTAACCTCATTATTGTTATTATTTTTTTAATTGATATAATGCAAGGCTGAGGTATGGTTGTTTCATTCTTAATATTCTTTATGGACACTGTCACAGCATTATCTTAATTCCTGACTTGTATGCTGTTCTCAAATAGTATAACCTTGTGTAACCCTTGGCTCTTACATATGCTATGATTGGTATGTATTATGTAAAGATAGAGTAAAGATAGGTATGTATTATGTAAAGATAGAGTATTTCCTATTGGAGTTAACAATTTACAGTATTCCGGTTTGTGCCTGACCTGTCAGAGAGCAATGATGGGAAGCAGTAGCTTCAGAGCTAGTGTTAGTATTTCTGTTGAATATACCTGCACACACATGACATGTACATATGGTCTGGTCTGTAGTGGGGTAGAATCCCTCCTTGTGAGCTATTAACATCTAGTGAAACTAGGAAAAGTAGTGTATGTGCTGGAAGGGTTCCCACTGTTGGTTTGGGTTTTTCTTCTTGATTTTCTGAGCCTGGATCATTGGGAACCAATTTATGTCTTGTCATAAATTAGATCAGCTAAAATCTGTTCTGAATCATAAGGTTTCAAAACATTTTTGATCTGTGGGCAGGTGCAGTGCTCCACAGCACAGGTGTAAACTCACAGATTGTGTCGCTCTCATGTATGGAGTAATCTATGAACTTCACTAACCAGGGAATCTTCTGATCCTCAGAGGGAGAAACTGTGACTTTGTGTCTCCTCTTCTTGGCAGACCTGAGCTTCCCCTGCCTTGGCACTAATCTATCTGGGCATCAGGCAGCTCTGAGGATGAAAGCTTCATAGTTAGGCTGCCATGGCAGAGCAAGCTAGGAGCTGTTTACCACGGGCAGTGTGGGCTCTCTTGGACAAGTATGTTAGCTGTACCAGTTCCAGAGGCATTTTGTGGTTAGGTAGAGAAAGACTGCTCTGAGTTGTGTCCTTTGAAGGCCTTAGTAACATGCTTTCAGTCTTCCAGTTAAGTGGCAGGGGCTTATGGCGGGGCACTGTACCAATTAACAGCTGTTTAGTAAAGATCTCAAAGGGCCTGCCAGATGAGTAAGATCTGTAAGGATGCTTTGAGAGGCAGCACATAACAGTTAAGGGCTGTGGCTATGTGTTTGAGTGCCTATGTGCTTACAAGCAGCTTGTAATGTAGTCAAGCTGTCTGCATCTCTTCTGCTCCTCTACCTCTTCTGCAGAGGGTAAAAATGGTGGTGAGTCTATGGCTGTATGAGCTTTACCATGTTTTGTAGACTGAATTTAAAAGGAGAGGAAAATTTTATGTTTGTTTGCAAAGTTTTCTAGTGTCTTGCCTTTTTCAGGATTTGGAGAAGGTAGTCAAGCAACTCAACAAGATACTGCTGCAGGGATTATGCCTGTCCTTTTGCAGTCTCTGGCCATGTGGTCATGTCCCCTTCCTCACTTGTGTGAGTCACAGATGTGATCTGTGCAAAAATAAGTATTTCTCTGCTTGTCTGTTGATCACAGATGGATTTCTGAAAGAAGAGACAAAGCACCAAGCTGGTTTAAAAGACACTGGAGATCTTCAGTGTGCAGGTGACCAGAACTGCTCTGGAAGCAATGGGATTTCATGGTTTATGAAGCCTCAGGTTTAGTACAAGTATGGGTAGTCTGAAAGCAATAGGATGAGTGGCAGGGAGTAGCTTGTAAGGCACCAAGAAACATTGAGTGATTTTAGAATTGTTACATCCTATAAATCACTAGCAAAAATACAAAAGATTGTTGTTTATTTTCATGCAAGCATGTGAGAATAATTGGGGAAAAAAAACAGTTAATTCTGTGTGAGAATAATTGGGGAAAATAAACAGTTAATTAGAAATTAGTTAGTTAATTAGAAATTAGTTAATTAGGAATTAGAAGTGTTTGCTGGTCAGATCTTTCAGTCATATGGCAATGTAGCTATACCATCCTTTCCAGTTCTGTGTTTTCTGTGTTTTTAGTCACACTGATTATCATTCATTATAGTTGCTTCAGTATATGAAATAATTCTTAAACTTAAAAAAGGAGATAAAATAAATACATGAATGAATACATCAGAAACTTCTCTCTGATGCTAATGTTCTCCTAAATTCTGGTGGCACTTGTATTGGGATCATAAGGAGATATGATACATACCTTATTTTAAAAGTTTGCTGTTTAAAAATTGCCCCAAATAACCCTGGCTTATCTTTGCTCCTCTCTTCCCTCAATCCACAAATTCCTCTGATATCATGAAATTAAATAGGTATAAGTGCAGCAGAAGATTCCTTGCTTAAAAATAAAATTTAGGAGTAGACAAAGGAGCAAGATCCTGTATTTTAAAAGTGAGTCATTCATTTCTTTCCTAACAGGAGTTAAATTAACTCAACATATTGCATGAAGTTTGCAATACCAAAGGCCTGATAGTCTTTTTTGCTGGTGACTATAGTGGTTTGGGCATATATGAGATCACATCAGGTGACAAGTTGATCTAGAAGTTGTATGTGAATTGAATCATAGAATCTGAAGCTACATTTAAGTTACATGTAAAATAAGAAAGTGAGAAGTACCCTTTGAAAGGTCTTCTTTAAAACTTAAAAAAATTTTAAAAGGTGGAATGATCATTCAGTGGGTGGGGTATAATTTCTCTGTGTTGGAGGAGCAAGAGCAATGTTGTTACTCTTAAAAATTCTTGTGTAAATAGATTTTTCTCTTTGATGATATTCTAGATTCTCTAGCAAGCTTTTTTTTTTCCCCTCAGGTACTAAGGGTGTGGGTGTTTTATGTTTTAGAAGAGATTTAGTTTTTAAATTGTCTGTTTACTGTTTATAAAGTTAAACCTCTTGTAAATCCTGCTGAGAGATAAAGATCCCTATCAAGTCTGAAAGTGTAATTTAAGGAACTGTAGGAAGATAGTTCTGGGACAAGCCTACTCTATGATAATTTCATGCTATGTATAGCAATCTCAGATAAATCCTAGTTTTTGCATTCTCAGTGGCTATACATCTTACTGCAGTCCTCTCTCTTGATGTGATGCCCTAAAGAGAAAAACGTGCTTTTGAGAGAAAACTAAAGAATTGTTTTAATTCCATGGAGATTCCCTCGGACTGTTTCAGCCAGCCATTAAACTGTCTAAAGTATTCATGGGAGAAAAGAAACTTATGTGTATGTCTCCAATTTATGTTTTTTGTTGCCTTTATTAAGAGATTTTTTTGGTGGGTCTTACAGCTTTTGCCACTGATCTTTTCCCTGGTCCTCTAAACGATTCTCAATTTAGCTAATTTTGATTTTGAAATCTTACCTTCCTCTCACCTTTCTTATTTACAGTTTTTCATTCATTCTCTATATTTAATGCTTTTTCTCTCAGTGTTGTAGCTTATCACTTCTTTTCTTGCTCTTATTCTTTTTGTATACTATTTAACAGAGCTGCAGGAACATACTTCTTAAAATCTGAGTTACAGTTTCAGAATACATCAGAAACATATTATTTGGAAAAACTTTGTGCTTTTAAATAGGAAAAGGGCTGATATATATGGACTGGAATGAAAGAAGTGTTTCAATCATCTCCTTTCTCTTTTGTTTTTCTGTATCTAAGGAACTGATTCTTTAAATATTTATCTTCAGGTAATGAAAAACTGAAAAGCAAACATCTTTTAAATGAAGAATTCTACAGAATTATAGAACCTGTTTTTCTTGATACTGATCTCTTATGTGCCGTAGCATGAGATTTCTGTGTCTTATGTTCAGGAAATGAAAATTCACTTCACTGGCAGAATCCATCATAATGATATTGATTTGTTTTGCTTTCAGTGCAATGAAACTTCCTTCTTTTTTGAAACACGTAACAAGATCACATGTAAACATCTCTGGAAATGCTGTGTAGAACATCATACTTTTTTCAGGTGAGTGATGCAGAAGTTGAAGTTTCATTACTAATGGGAAAGAGACTTTATTGAGTGAGAACCCTGTTACAGAGTGTGTAAGGCTTGCTGCATGGAAACACATTTTTGCTCTTGACTATAGAATGCTTTTTAGAAGCTGATGCCTTCCCTTTTCTTACAATTACGTGAAAGAATAACTTTAAAATAAGGTAGTTTTGTGGTTTCTCTTGTCTTAGAATTTTTTTCAAAACAGTGTTTCAGTGGCACAAAGTAGGCTTTAACAGAACTGTCCACAGCTATATATGGTAGGATTTAAGGTACCATTTACATTTTTACATATTTAGCCATCAAATTTTCTGTAGTAGCATTGACTTGAGAGGGGCCTTTGGATTTCAGACACTTGTATTTCCTACAATGCACAAAAATTTTGTTTTTCAGAGAAAGATTAATTGAATTTTCAAAATAGTTTATCATTTCTTGAAGTGTATAAAATGCTCCCAGTGTTACAGATCTGAAACCACTTTCTTCTACTATTGCAAATATATTAACAAAAATGTGCAAGGGTTTCTAGCTGGGAAGTGATTGATGAGATCCTTGGGCTGGCTGCTTTAGAACTGATGTAAATGAGTAAGCTCAGAAAGCCTCTTGCAGCCTCTTTACTGTGGCATGATGTTTTTGCCAGCTCCTGTGAAAATTTAAGTTAAAGGCTGCTGATGCCATCAGTTTACAGTTGACCCTAAATACAGAGGTGTGTAATCAAAAGAGGGCATAATGGCTTTACTGTCAACCCTGTAACAGTCTGCCTGGAGGTAGGGATGAAGAAGAAGTAGCAGAATAATTGATTTTTTTAACCTGAATTTTGTATTTCTCTTCTCTTTTCTTGGGAGGGGGATTGTAATTGAGACCTATGTATATAATTAAATTTGTTGCTTTGTTTTTCAAACTACATAGAGTGCCAGAGAATGAATCAAATTCGCTGTCGAGGAAATTCAGCAAGTTTGGATCCATAGGTTATAAACATCGGTACAGGTGAATTTATTTCATTGTTTAAAATTCAGTTAATTTCTCCTTTGTTCTCCCTTTTCTCCTCTTTACTTCCAATGAAAGAAAAACTCCACCTAGACTATGACTCAGAACAGTTCTGCTGACAGAGCATGAATCAGGGCCAATAGCAGAGTCCCCTTGGGATTTTGGCTGTTTTGGTACAAACGTGAGTTACTTCTCATTCTCCAGATTCCCAGGGTTAGCTAAGGCCTACAGTAGCTCTTAGTGAAAGTGAGAGCAACCTTGGCAAGGCTTAAGTCAAAATCTTCTTGTAAGTCCTGAAATTATCTTTGTGTCCTAAAGGGTTTTTCCTGACAACCGGGCAATACCAAAACTAGGAGGCATGTTTGCTTCTGCCTTTCCTCTGGGAATTAGCAAAGAGCTGGTGCAAGGAAGTGTATAATATCTGTAACTCTTACGATCTTCTTTACAGCTGCCACTGCACTGTGGTATGGGCTCTTGATCTAAAAGTCCATGTCTAATCCAGCGGCAGTACTGCTGGTATAGGGATGTTGATATAAGAATAAAAATGAGGGCAAATCTGAAGGACATGGGGGTATCTTTTCTGACTGGAATAGCTGGCAAAAATCCAAGGCTACAAGCCTTAAAAGATGCTATAAGCTTCAGACTAAGGGTGGATAGGGAGCATCACTTTTAGCCTGAGTTAATCAAGCAGACAGTGTGACATAAGGGTCAATTGATACTATGATACAGTGGAAGATGTGGCAGGGAGAGGGTGTTTAAAATCCTCTAGCTGCTGTGCCACAAAGGACTAGCAGAATACAGGTTGTAGTTAAAACTGTAAGGTGTCAGAAACCCACTATTTTTAATCAAGTTCTATTGAGATTAATGGGTTTATTTCTGATGAAATGACAGTCTTTGTCTAGTGAGTAAAGCATTTGTGTTGGCAGTTGGTGACCAATGTGTTAAATACATTTCTGTCCAAATGCTCTGGCTGAGAAATTTTGACCTGAATATTTATGGTTTGTTTTTTAGAATTGTAGGGTTGCCTATTTAGTGAATCTGAAAGAAAGGGTGGAAAGCAGCAAATCAAAGCCACATCTGAGAACCAGGCCCCTTTCAAGTGGGGATAAGAATATATTTTTATGTCTTTTTTAGTTATTGTGAAGATGCTGGGTGAAAAGCCCAATCACTATAATGGCAAAATCTAGAGGTTTATCTTTTTCTATGGCCTGCAAATATTCCTGGTTTGTTAGGGTTATTTTTGGCTTGTCTGTATATCTCTCCTTCCTCTGTATTTCCACCATCACTCAAGAAAGACATGAATCATAAAGACTAAGGCTGACAATCATTATTTAGGCAGTTTGTTGTCACTGCTCGTAGGAAGAGTTTTCTTTAAAAAGGAAATCATAGACAGGTACAGCCTACTTTTATAATAAAAGTGTATTACACTTGTCCTCAGTCAACCAGAACTAATCATCACCTTTCTGGTGGACAGATCTCGGATGTAAGATCTTGTACATATGGAATGTGTTACTGATGAAGAAATGGCTATGCCAGTTCTGAGCTTGGGCTGAAGTAGCTGAAGACAGTCTAGCATCTGTCTTCTCTGTCTTCTCCATTTTATTTCATAATAATCCAGATTATTTGGGTTATCACATTATCTGGCATGAAACAGCTTCTCTTCACTGTAGATAATAGGGGGATGATTTTACTGCCTTTTGGATTTCTAGTTGTATCCTAACCCACATGATCCTACGTATTCTATTATGAGAAGTGAATAGCTAACAAAACATGCTGCCCACACCCCATGCATTTTTTTTCAGCCTGAAGAACCTCTGTTTCCTTGATAATTTTTCCAAGCATTTTCCAATTATTTTCTTGCATTTTCAAGTGGCAGGACATCTTTGCAAATGACCAGAGACCCTTCTGTGCAGCTCCCACGGCCTGACCAGTGCATTGAGAGAAGTCGCAGCAAAACTTACCCCAAAAGAACACAACAGACAGGTAAGTCCTTCTGCGCTGGGCCTGTGGAGAGATGTCTTCTTTGGTTTTTAATTCATTTTGTTTTCAAGAGGCAACTCAGAACTGCTGCAGTGTCCTCAAAGATCTCTCACAACGTATTCTTTCTTTCGCCTTATGTCAGTATTTATACCTAACTTTAACAGTATCGAAACACTCCAGCTTTGTAGGTCAAAGTAAGAGATGGCATGGATCAATCCTGATAAACCCCCCTCTTGTAGTTATAATGTAAAAAATAAAGGGAAATGAAAGTAAAAAATAATAGCATGGGAATTGAAAGTCAGTCAATACTGTTGCAAGGGTGTGTGTGTTATCTTTCTTGGTCTCTTTTGCTGGAAATGTGAGGAAAACGAAAACCCTCCCGTGGCCTCTGGGATGTAGAATTCTCTGGACAAATCATGTTTGTTGTTTTGGTGGATTTAAAAATTTTAACTTTAAAATGAAAAGGCTGCTTTTTCACCACCTTCCTCATATGTATGTGTGCAATCTGTATCACCCATCTGCACTGCTTTGCTTTTAATTCAACTTGATTGCTCATGATTTCCAAGTGTGCAGTCATTTTCCACCAGGACAGGTGTATTACCACAAATGATTTTTAAGTTACATGAATTTGTTTTGTTTCCCACTTACAATATGGGCTAAAAGAGCTATGCCCCTCAAAAGTCCATCTTTATAAATGAGCACAATTTTTACTCCATTTTTAATTTTGTATTTGAGTATTCACAATTATAAATATCTAGTACTCTTTCTCCATTTAAACGGAACTTCAGATGCTAAAGGCAGACTAATACTACTTCTCCTACATGTGCACAGCACCATAGAATCAGAATGTCAGGTTGGAAGGGACTTCAATGATCACCTGATCCAACCCATCTAATATTATTGTTTATATGAGATGTCTCAGCACCACATCAAGCTGAGAGTTAAAACTTTCCAAAGTGGCAGAATCCACCACTTCCCCTGGGAGATCATTCCAATATCTGACTGTCCTCATAGTGAAATTTTTTCTCTTGTGTCCAAACTGAATTTCCCCAGGACCAGTTTGTGTCTATTGCCCCTTGTCTTGTCTATGTGACTCCTTGTAAATAGGGAGTCTCCATTTTCTCTGCCTCTGCCCTTTAAGTACTGGAACATTAATAAGGTCTCCCTTAAACCTTCTCTTCTCAGGATGAACACACCCAGTTTTCTCAGCCTCTTCTTGTAAGGCATGTGCTCTAGTCCTCTGATCATCCTCGTGGCTCTTCTCTGGACCCTTTCCATCCCATTTGCATCCTTTTTGTGCAGCAGGAACCAAAACTGGACACAGCACTCCAGGTGTGGTGTGACAAGTGCCAATTAGAGCAGGAAGATGGCTTCTTTGTCTCTGCTGGTGTTGCTCCATGTGACAGTGTACTGCATGTCATTAGGATAAATCCACTCCTTTTCATCTAAACAGGTTATTGGATATAGGAAAGTCCATTTCACACAATAAATCAAGTTTGATGTTTTTTAAGCATCCCTTGCTAAAAATATCAAACTACTATAGGTTTTACTTTTACAGAATAATTTTATCTTTGAAATCAGTCCAGTGATGTAAAAAGCAGTGCTTATAACTTTCCCTGACTGAATTGTGTAAGAAAGTTATCTGACATTTCTTCTATAAAGAAATATTTTGTGTAGTGAGATTATGCCAATTCAACATTTTAAGCAGCCTAATTTTAGTTTGCATGTATTACATATTTCTTAAGATGTTTTCTGCAGAATGCCACTTAAACTAGGATCCAGCTGGACATGGCTTACAAATTAACTTTTTGGAATGAAAAGCAGACTTCCCTTTACTTTCTCAAAACCCAGAACCCAGTAAAAACTTACACATAGTTCTTATCCAATAACTTCCTTCCATCTTGTCTGAATTCAGGATTTTTCCACAGCTGATTCTTTACTTTTTTTTTTTTCTTTTTCTGAAGATTGCAAAGTGTAGGGGGACATCCTTTCTGTAGCCAGTTTAAGTAACCATTCTGGTTTTGGTTTGTTTTTTTTCTCTTGGTGTCAGTAATGGGACCAGCCACAACAGTCGTTCTGGGGGCAATTAGGTGAAGCAGTAGCTACCAGTGCATGGCTGTAGCATGTGCGGTCTTGATTGTCTCCATTGTAGAGAGGTGTGTGTGAAGTGCTAAAGCCTTTGTCATCTCATTGAAATGTTTTCCCCTGATTCTTCTTTTTGTATGGCTGTTTTGGTGCTATAAGTACTTATATAGTATATTTTGGTTTGTTTTTTGTTTTCTTTTTTTTTTTTTTTTCTGTCACTTGAAGGTAGAGGTTAGCTATCTTTTGCAGAGCTAAATGGCTAATAAAGTTTCTTTGTCTCATTGGTCCATTAAAGTACACAAAAAGCATTAGGACTGGAGACACTTGGTGAACTCTGGGTTGAGAGTTGGAGTAGGAGCTCTAATGATGATGGAAAATTATGTTCTTGGTGAAAAGGTTTGTGCTTTAAGATAGTGATGGCAGGAGGTGAACGTGCGAACAGAGAAAAACTAGCTTTTTTATATGCTGCCTGATTTCTCTGGTAGGATGGACAGTGCAGAGAGTTTGGCTTTAGTGTGGCAAATTATTATCCTAAAATCCAGATCACAGTGGTTTAAAATGCAGTAACCTCCGTTTTTTCACTTGCTTAATTGATTTTGTATCTCGGTTGTTCTGGGGCTAAGGGGAAAATCAGGACAGAATGTGATCAATGTTTTTATATTGGTGGGGTTTTTTTGTTGTATATTTAAATTAACATTTAAGCTGGTGTTCAGTTGGAGAAGGGTTTTTTTTTCTTTTGTTCTGTGAGGCCTTACATGGTAGAGAAGCGAAGCATGTTTTATTTGCTTATTCTCTATATTTAATTTCAGCTGAGAGAGAATTACAGTTGCATTTTGTTCTGGTTACAAATCATAAACTCAGACATGGAACAGGATCTCTCATTACTCTGCCTTAACTTCTTAGGGCAAGACTGATAACATTCACCTTTCGCAACAGAATGTTGTGTGAAAGCACTCATTGTTCTTTTGACTGAATGCTGAAAATGAAGAGCTCCTCTCTGAACAAACATTGATGTGACCAGACCTGTTGCTGTGGGTCTGAGTTTATTCAGTGGTGGAAAGCACATTGCTTAGGATATCTTGTTGTTTAGTAGCTGAGGTTTGTCCCAGCCCTGCACACTGGGTGCTTGTATAAACTAGGTTAAAGTAAGTGCTGCCATTCTGATTTAAAAGCCAGGTAGTGAATTTGGTGTAGGTATTAAAATTACAGTACTGTCTGTATTACAAAAGACCTTAAATAACCACAGGCAGTCCCAGTCCTTGCCCTGGCTAACTTGCATATTAGCACAGGCAGCTATCATTACCTTGCTTCACTATCCTCAGTCATTGAAGCTAGAATGACTGGTCTGATCCATTCAAAGTCACAAATATTTCCCAGAAAGTTGTGAGGTTGGATTTGAAAGTTAAATTTTAGAAAATGAGACTTGGGGTAATTTTATCTCTTGTTAATTTACTTTGAGCTTTAAATTTAAAGTATATTTTAGATCCTAACTTTTGTAAAAGGATGTATGTGACCACTTCTGCATTTCATGCATGCGGTGTGAGATTCACAAACCCTAGGGGCTACAGGTTTGGAAATTATTTTGGAAAATAAACGCTATCAGCGAGTAGGGTGTGGCAGTGCAGACATATTGAAGTCCATTCATTTTTTAGGCTCTCAGTAAGACACAGAGCAAAGCATGAACTCTTACTGAATGCTTTCCTTTTGATCACACTATCTTCTGCTCTAATTAGGAGATCTAAATACTAGCATTTCTTTTAGATAATGTCAGTGGAATGTCTTTAGTAGATAAGAAACAGGCACAACAAGCTAATTAACTGGCCAGGGTCCTGAGGTCTGGACATTTGAGTTATTTTTGAAAATGTAATAATTATTTAAAATGTACGCAGAAGTCAGTGTCGAAGTCACTACAAAACGTAACTGAAGTATGTGCATTCACTTTATTGGAAAGTTTCAGTGCAGTGTCTGCTGGCAATAATTTATCTGACAAAAGGTAAGCAACCAGGAAAACCTGCTACTAGAGAGATGTTAAAGATTTCTGGGTATCTAAGTATTTTTGAAAGGCCTATTACCTCTACATGCAGCAAAAAAAGGGTATAGATAAGTTTTTCAATAAGGTTAATGTTTGCACAGTTTTTCTGTATTCTAATCTTTCATATTAGGAATACTGTATGATGCAGAGGTGTATGTTGGTAGAAGTTAGTGAAAAATACATGATATGGAGCATATTTAAATACAATTATTACAGCTTCTGTATGTGTGGACAGAAAGCTCCTAATTAAGCTACTTATTTGTACAAAAGAATTGTACAGCAAAAGCCTTTTCTAAAAAAAGCAAAGCAAAGCAAAGGTCCTCATGATGGGCTGCAGTGGAGGCAAACGTGGCTAATATATTTTCTTGTCTCAGCAGGAACCTGGTTTGTTTTTCTGCATAGATTCTGCCTGTGTGTGATAGTCATTAGCATCTTGTCTTTTCTTTGGCGGTCCTTCAACTATATGTACTTGTTAAAATAATAGAGCAGTTGCCAGGGAACACATCAGTGAGAAGGAGCTGCTGCTTTTTTTAAAGATTTGGTAATACTGTCAACTCCAAAAGGTGAGCTGCCCCATGTAGGCTCTGCAGCACCAGCCTTCATGTGAGTTGCTGAAGGACTTGCAATGGTGTCACAGAATCTGCACCTGAGTGGACTCTGCATCTCATAACCCCCCTGACACCCAGAGTAGGCTATAGTAAGGCTATTGCTAACCATAGCAAAGGATCAGTCCTAGAGGTGGCTGTTGCTTGGTGGCACTTGACCCTTGGATCTTTTTCTGGCAGTTGTTTCATAGCTGTGTCATCTTCTGGAGCATGAGTTCTTATTGTTCCATCAAGTTCTGAGCAATAAGAGGGGCTTAACTGAAAGCTACCTCAATTACATAGTAATATATGAAGTACTGAATTTTTTTCCTTTGAGTAAGTCAGATCTTTGCTGATTGGAATACTTCTCAGGGCCAAGTTATCACAGTGAGTTATTATATCTAACACACTAGGAAAGTCAGGCTAAACATTCTGGCATGCAAAAAAGTGCGGTCAGAAACCCTGAGATATGCTTGTAGTTTAACACTTTTACTTACTCCATTTTAATTTCACTTCCAGTACGTTCCCTGAAGGGCGGAGGTTTCTGCTTCCTATTCTTATGTCCTGTTACAAAGTTTACTTATCTGTGCTGGTTATTTTTTACTATAGGCATCCTTCTCATTTTAGAGGTCAGAGGAAAAAGTCTTTTAAGGTCTTAATGAAGACTGGTCATTCTTTTTCTGATGAATTGTTCATCCACATTAATTCAATAAGGTTTCTGCTCAATAATTCTGTCTTCTTACCAAGCAGATCACAGTGGCAGTGTAGCTATTCTTTACTGATGAAAACAGAAAATAATTGTATGGGCAGAGGTACACTGCTTCAGAAAGTCTAGAGACTTGGTTGTCTCATGTTGTATAGAATCAAGAAGTCATTCCAAATGCCAAAACTTTACTGTCTTTTCTGTCTGTGAATCTGTGCCCATTCTGCATTTTCTTCTTCAAAACAGCCCAAATTCTTCCTAGTGCTAATGCTTGCATAAACAACAAAACATATCTTGAAGGAAGAAATACGATACAAGCCAGGACCCAGACTGCTCCCTCACCCATCCGGGCATTAGCCTGAAAAACTGAGCAGGGGAAAGATGAAACTATGTCATAAAAAATGGCAAGGTCAAATGCAGAAAGGGTTCATCTGAGTTGCTTAAGGAATGGCCACTAATGCTCTTTGAGACTCCCTACACATTATGAGTCAACTGCAGAAGACCATCAGATTTACACACCCTTAGAGTGTGTAAAGTAAAGCAAGTAGAGCATTCTCTGGAAATCTTGACCATTTCACCCGTCATGCTGCACTGTGTTCAGCGGGGGATATGCTGAAAAGGTGTACAAACATATATGCTGCAGGACTGCTGTATTGGTGGTTGGTTTGTGGTTTTATGTTATTTTTATTTTTTTTTTCCCCAGGATCTAAGAACATGAGCCAGATTACAAGTGGAGAAAATGAAGGAACTACCAAAATTATTGCACCTTCCCCTGTGAAAAGGTATGTAGACCAGCAGTTCCACTCCCAGCATTTAAGAGATTGCCCTCTGCATTGGATAGAGAAGCACATTTAGCAACCATTTGTAATAGTTTATCTCACCCTTAAGTTCAGGACCGTCTGATCTTTGACAGAGGTCATAGTGTTGCCCAGTAATTAATTCTAACAAACCCTGAGCTTATGATGAATCTGGAACTGGGGTTCCAGTTGACAAATTTTTTAGAAACTCATAGATCGGGTCAAATTAGCAGGAAGGCAAACAGTCTCAGTTTTAAGTACGAAAAAGGAGATAATGACCCAAGGGGCACTGGTCAGCATAGTCCTGTGAAGTCCTGTATCCTGGGAGCTGTGGGTTAGCTGGCAGCCTTCAGGGCATGGGTCTTCTGGCTCTGCACAGGTCAAACTGATTGGAATCTGTGTCCATAACTTGTTACATCATTAAACCCAGAATAAAGCGCGTGAGCATTTGTGTCTGATGCTGAGGAGCAGTAAGTTGCCAAAGGCTCCTCTGGATTACCATGGTCTGCTGTGCTCAATTATCAGTGCTATAGTGGTATATCTTGGGTTATTAGGCACATCTGAAGGGAAAAGGTAAAGCTTAGATTCAGAAAGGGATTTATATGCCTACCCTTTAATTTTAGGTGGGATTTGGGTGCCTGAATCAACAAAGAATGATCCTACAAAACAATCAGTCAACACCACAGCACCTAACATTTTTGCTTAGTTGTCTGAATGTCTGACTCTGGATGCCGAGTAAGACTGATAGGATTTTGGGGGGGCTGAGTAACTGTGGCCTTATTTCTCCACTGAACCTGCGAGCTTCACAGATGAGGTATCTGGACTGACCTCTGAAGAAGAGCCTAAAAGATTTACTGCTATACTTGGTGGCTAGTGTTTCCTTTTGCTTAATATTTAGAGCAGCTGGCCCTCAAAAGAGCTGAGTTTAATTTTTAACTCAGTTTGAGGGAAACTGAATCTAATATTCTAGCCCTTAGAGAATAATCATGTTAAATCAAACTTTATGGTTTTCCTACTTGGTTATGCTGAAACTAGGCTGTTGAGCAGAAAACAATACAAATGCATATAAATACCTACAAGGAGGGTGTGAAGAAGATGGAGCCGTGCTCTTTTCAGTGGCTTGGAGTGACAGAACCTGACACAGTGGCCACAAACTGAAACATGAGATGTTCCTGAACATCAGGAACCACTTTTCTACCATGAGGGTGACAGAACATTGGTATCTGGCTCTATGTGGCCCTTCTTGAGCAGAGGTTAGGACCAAATGACCTCTCAAGGTTTCTGCTAGCCCCAACCATTCTGTCATTCTTTGATTTTTTAGGAAAAATATACAAAGCAAGAAGTATATTTATTCCATAGATAATTGGGAAGGCATAGGAGTCCTTCATTACAGCTTGTGTTCCAAATACTGTGCATGAATTTTTAGTCATGAAATCTTAAAAAGAAATGGATAGGCAGGCTGTAGAGCAAGAACCACAAAAAGGGGCTCTCAACATAGCAGCTTTAAGATTTCTGAGTTTAGTTTCTTACTTTGACAGTTTAAGACCAATTCACAGGCACATTCTCACTGAGTCACAGTTTTAAAAGAGTGTTTATCTTGTTTGTTTTGTTTATTTTGCATGCTTTCTAGTCAGAAATTGATTTGGTTTTCTCTGTGTCTCTCACAGAGAGTACATGTAAAACACCTTTCAGGTCTGCCAGGCTTAGTACACATGACAGGCAGCACCAGACTTTGTGAAGCATTTACAATTTGGTGGTTTATTCCAACCTATGAAATTCTTGCATTAATTGCCACTGATGCTTGCAAAGCCTCTTTCAGCAGCTGTTACAAGCTGAGTTGATAAGTGGTATAAATTCAATGTAAAATGCAAAAAAACCCCAGCAGTTTTCTCACATGACATTCAGATCCTGACCTTTTCAAGTACTTTGAGCTAAGTCTCTGTTGCAACTGCACTCATATAGATAATGCTAGTATCTGAAGAATTGACATGCTCTAGCTCTCTAGCTGTGAAGTATGTGCTCTGAATGAATAATACCTTAGAATCTAATACAGTAAATTCAGCTCCCCATTTTGTTGTCTCTTTTCTTTTAAGATTTGATAACATTGTTTTCAAATTTTTTTAAGCTGAACTTCAAATACAGTGTTATTCAGTAGTTTATGCTGTGCAAACCCAACTGATTTTTGCAATACCATGCTGAAACTGAATTACTTGAGTTACTTGCTTAGTCTGGAGAAAGCACATATTTTAAAGCCTGCGAATAGATTTTATATCAGTCAATAATTAATGAGTGCAGTATTAAGAAAATTATTTACCTGAGAAAGTAAAATTTAATTTCTTTTCCTGATGACTAACTGTAGCTTTGCATTTTGTTGCCTATGTGAGAATTAAATTATTAACTCAGTGACCTGATGGCTGAGGTTAAAAGTGGATTAGTGAGTTAAGTAGCCACAATTTCTTCATAAAGTCAAGTCTGTCACTTCCTGCTTTGGGCAAAGAACTCTGGCTTATGTCCTCCTCTCTGCAAGTATCTGTAAAACTTTTTTTTTTTTTTTTTTTTTTTCCCCTCCCCTCCTTCTGAAGTTGCACTTTGGAAAGACACAGTGCAGAAACAGCATGGCTAATGACTACATTAGTGAGAAGATGAATGGAAAAGCATACTTTAGCCACCTTCCTCTTGGGATGGCACTGAGTACTCTATGTTAAGAGCATTAACAGGTTGGAGGTTGTAAAATCTGACACTGTGAGAATGGTAGAAATAAAGGAATAATTGGAGCATCTTGCTGTTTCCCGTCCATCTCCTGCAGGTAGGGTGGGAGACCAGTTACAGTGATGTGTTAAGCCAGATGACTGTCTTGACTGTGCTGGTACTTTAACTTTCAGAAGTCAGTGAAAACAAATGTTTCATGCTGTCAAATATATGCTCAGTGCCTAGTAAAAAGAAAACATAAGGAGTTACTGAGGAAGGAATGAAAATAATATAGTACTCTATGAACCTGTAGTCTGTCATGTTTTGAATAGTTATTACTACTGCCTTTGTTGGTCACATCTTAAAGAAGGTACTCTGGACCTGGAAAAATGGCAGGGAAATATGATAAGGATAATTAGAGGTATGTGGTGACTACTATCCTGGGAGAGATTAAGTAGTCTGATATTCTTCACTTAGAAAAGAGATGAGACAGTTGTTAAAAATGTATTGAAAATATATGAGGTGGAGTTTATGATCAGGGAACAGTCATTTATATGGACTTTTTTCTTTCTATAAGGAAAGGACTAGCGAGGAACACAGGATGGAAGATTTGAACCAGGTGGAAGTTTTGAAACAAAATTAAATAATTGTTTGTGCCATGATTAAATACTGGAACATACTGATACCATACTACTTATGCCAGAAATTCTGAAAAGTTCAAGAGGAGTTTAAGTAAATCTGTGAAAGAAAGTTCCATCAAGAGCTATGTAAAATAAAAAGCTGATGAAGCCTCCCATTCAATGATCTGTTAACTTCATATTATGGAATATGTGCATATACAATATGCTTAAAGAGCGTACTATATATTTGCCCTATTGTTAGACTTTTTGCTTAAGCATCTGTTCTGGTTTTTTCTGATACAAGATTGACCTTGTTTTCTGACTCAGTGCTGCCATAATTATGAGCTTCTAGAGCTGATATTCAGGTTTGGGTTTTGTTTGTTTGGCTTTTTTGTTTTGTTTTGTTTTTTTTCTTCCTTCCAATCACTCTTTGTAGCAGAGATTCTTCAATGTAGCAGCTATTTGCCCTATTCCACATAGCAGGCAAGTAGCTATATGCCAGTGTAGTTCTCTGTAATGACTGTATGTCTTTTAAGATTATTTTTTAAGTGATCACGGGGAGAGAACATGTACACAATGGGTTTCAAATATATATGTCTGTACTTTTATTTAGCTTTAGAAAAATGAAAAATGAAAACAGTCCAGAAACCCAAAGAAGTAAAACAGGTGCACCGTGGGAGGAAAATGGCCCACAGAGGTAAGGCAAGGCATGATGTTTTATGTATTGGTGGATATCATGCCATGGCAATAGATTGAAGGATTCATTAAAAATTAATTTGTCAAAGGGGTCACAATAAACCTGTATTTAACAAAAGCATATAGTTCCTGTCATGGATAAATAATCAGTTAAAAATTAGGAAAATAGGTATAGGAGGAAGTGGTCAGTGGATGAGAGTCACTAGTAGCTTTTCACCAACTTGTAGCTTTTTCCATTTCATCTCTTCACAGACCTCTGCTCTTGAGTATATTTGTCAAAGACCTGGAAAAAGAGCGATAAATTTTGCTGATGGTACAAAATTGTTTTGGATAGTGAGAGTGGAAGTTGTCTGTGAAGAGTGTCAGAAAGTCACCTTAAGTTTGAGTCATGAGTCAAAATGAGGTGCTGTGGAGTTATGGTGGATATCTTAATGAAAACACCAACTATGTAGGAGTCAAAACCACAATTAGCATTTATTAGAAAAGTAAGAGAACAGCATTATGCCATTACATGAATCTGTGGATCACATGTTTGACCCATGAAATGTGAGTGCAGTTCTGAAGTCCTTATCTCAAGAAAGGGAAAAGGCTTTGAGAGGGGCAGCAAGGGTAATCGAAGGTGTGAATGGCTGTGCAGGAAATCTGTACAATGAGCAAGTGCAGAGGCCAGGCAGAACACTTCCTTTAGTTTGGAAAAGAGATTATTTTACAGAATGTGGTCTAGAATGAGTTGTACAGAGAGAGGAGAAAGATGTCAAAATTGTATTTTTCCAGCTTCAGAAGGGTGAAGTTTCATATGAAGATGCTGGAGGTGGTTTAAAAACATTGAGAAAAGTGGTGAGTAGTGACTATGAGTAGGATACCTGTGGTTCTCCTCTACAAGGGATAATAAAAGTTAGTGGATACCAGAGAGAAGCTGGGTCAGTCATGGAGGAGAAATCCCCCAGGGCTCCTGGAGACAGAAGTAGAGCAGCTCTCTCAGTAAGTCTGCTGGACTGGGAATAGCATGGGACTGAGGGAGCACTGGGGAGATATCGTACATGCTTAAAGTTTTTCCCTCCTGTAGGTGATTGCTTATGACCACTGCTGAAAACAGGACACTGAACTAGATGGCACATTAAGTGTAATCCAGAACTGTCATGCTTTTTTGTCATGAGCCAGATCTATACATGATGTGTCTTTAGGTTTTACTCTGTGTTTTCAAAGTAAGGATAAGGCAGTGTATAAATATTACGCAGATAGGATAGATGTTTATTTGTGATTTTGAAAGATGTGGTGCTAGCTTGTTACATTATATCTCCAGTGTTAAAATTGCTCTCAGGGTAACAGGAAGTTAGATCCCTCAAAGACAGGTAGGATTAAGTTTTTGCAAGTTCAACTATTTATAAGGGCTCTGCAGTTTTAGACACATAAGTAGACTGCATGCTTCACTGAGGCTTCCACAGCTTCTAATAATAATTGTAATTGAAATGAACTGTGGCAAATTTTCAATGGAGAAGCTTTTCAATGGAGTAAGCAGTCTGCAGAAGCAGGGGAAGAAGAATGTATCTTATTTAAAGTCCAGGGTGTTTTAGGAAAGGAGGAAGAAATAGCTAAACTGGAATTCAGTGAAAATATCATGTTTACCACATAGCTGTTGTGAAAATGTCTTAGTAACACTAGATAAAGATGTGTGGTTGTATTTAGCATCCTTCCTACAAGAAATTGTGGAGTGTTATCAGTAGACAACCTTAGAGTGATATGTACTCCACCACAGGCTCTATTACACTGTTGGAAGATGTCCTCACACTTCTGTAGGAAGGGATACACAGGATTTTCCATAGAAGATTATTTATACAGGCATTTGATAGCCTGCATCTAATTCAGTTACAACCCAGCTCACTGGGTCCCATCAAGGCTTAAGTAAATAACCTGAACCTTTACAACATTGTTTCACCATTGGCAGAGAATTGCTTGGATGAACAGCAGAGAGAACAGAACCAACATAGTTTCACAGTCCCAATCATTAGCTCTGTGGTGAAGATGTGTGTCACGACGAGAGCACATGGAGAACAGAAAGAACAGAGCTGCATTTGAGTTGGATAACTCTTACAAAATGCAGAAATTTTATTATGGTAAAAGTAAAAAAGTATATACTTGTTTCCACATTTTGTAAGCTTAGAGCTGTTGGCTTGGCAATGCTAAGAGGACTCTCTCTGACATTTTCAATGGTTAGTGTAAAATATTTATTGCTGGAAATAACATCTGTATTTACATTACACACAGAGGTACATGTATAGCTACATATAGAATATGTATTTATGTTTGTGTGGTGCCCTTTCATTTTTGTGGACTGAATCTCAGCTGTCCTAAATGGCTTGGAAGTTTTAAAGCTCTCTATTTGCTCTTCATTTTTAACCCTAGTGGGCTGTATAACTCTCCCAGTGACCGCAACAAATCACCAAAGTTTCCCTACTCTCGGCGAAGGCTGTCAGGTGGCAGTGAGAATGAGCCTGGGCAGCCAGTCCGGAGGAGGTAAGAACCTGGGTTAATTACTGTTAGCATTTCACAGGAGAAAGCTTGAGGTTCTGAATTGTATGTGTTCAGTAAAGACTCTTGGAGACACAAATGGATCCTGGCCTGGTTGCTAGTCAAAAACAAAAAACAAACGCTGAATATGAACACCAGACATGCTTTTGGAAAGGAAACTTTGGTCAGGCTTTTTGCTTGTGCATTTCTGAGTACTGGGAAAAAAACATTAAAAATGTGAGGAGTTGCATAATTGGCATGTGCAGCTCCTTGCAGCGGCTGCAGATATTTCTCCTTGGTGAAGGAAATGATTGATGTATCTTTTCTTGCTTGACAGTGAGCTGCTAATACAGAGCAGTATTTTAAGTATATTGCTTTGCTTTAAGCGCAACAAAGATTAAATGAATGAGCCATAGATTTGTCTTCAGCAATCCTATATGTGATGAATTTTCATTAGACATAATACTTGTAAAAACAGAACTATGAGATAGTTAATGTGTTTTTAACGAGTATGTGATGAAATGAGTAATTTAGGGAAGTAAAATGAGATAGGTGGAGATTCTGTGCTGTGATTCCAGGAGTATGTTCAAAATGCCAATTACAGGGACAATTCTGAAATTATACAGTTTTGAGAGACTACATCTTACCTGATATAGTGTGTCCTGCTGAGAAGTGGCTTACATTGCTGAGGTAACCTGGTACTGTGGTCTATTTCAAAGTATTGGCAAGCATAGCTACTAGACCATATTCATCACCACAGTCTTCCAGAACTGCCTTATTAACCAGCACTTGAGAGCTGCATTTCCTTCTGACATGTCTGAAGTGATTACCTGCTTGGCTTCCAAAGCCAGGGTTTGCAAAGAGATCTCTGACAATGCAGCTATCTCTACAAGGAAATCTAGTTTGGTGTGGAGTTGTTGTTGGAGTGTCAGGTTTCTGAACTGCTGCAGACATTTTATCTGCCATTAACTATCTAAAACAGGAGTGAAAAAATTCCTTTGTGGTGTATGGTTAGTGACCTAATGCGGGAGATAAAGTAAATTTGTGCAGCTCTCTCTAGGTCAATAGAGTTAGGTTGATTTACCCTGTTGGATAGAGCACTTGCAAGTGTTAATGTCAATGTGTTTCCTAAGAGGGTTTCTGATTCATCACTAGCCTAGTTGCCAGAAGAACTTGTTGGGCTCTGTAAAAACAAAGGAATAGAGAAGTGTAGTGCAAAACTGTCTTGTATCAAGGAAATTACAGGGCACTATGTGGTATAAGATTTTTTGAGATGTTTATTGTTTATCATCTGGGATTTGCATTTGGCTGATGTACTTGGTAGACAGGTCATCATGCCAACATCAGGTTTTCTCTTGGGCCACCAGACCAGCAAAATGTTTTTAAAAGTCTTATCTCATGTGTGAGACTGTGAAGACTGACAATAGCGGGTAGATTCTAAGCTAATTATTTCTTCCTGAATCTTGATTTTATTAATTCACTTCCCGTTTTCAACTGTTTAATAACAATAGTTAGGTTGTTTATGCAGTCATTACTGGAATTAAGAGGAAAAGATTAGGCTTTGCTAGGCTCGAAACAGTAGGAAAACCTAAGGGCCAGCCCACTGTGCTTAGCCTCATTGCAAGACTGAGGTTTACAGTGAGAGCTTGAATGAGATCATGACTGCACAACTTGTTGTAGAGCTGACCTGCAAAATTTAAAACAAAACCATGCCCTGCTTGTTTCTGCCTGAAATCATGCTTGAAAAGAAAAAAAAACTTGGTAAAGTTTTGCTGGTCTTTATGTTTGATTTAGGGGTTATTTTTGTTTGTTTGGCTTTTCTTTTTGTTGGGTTGTTTTTTTGATTTTTTGGGGATTTCTTGTTTGTTTTGATTTGTTTTTCAATGGGAGGTTTTTTGTATTTGTATAAGGTGACATTTCACTAACACTTCCTTAATGTCGCAGGAAAAATCAAAACAGTGGTGAAGATTCAGATTTAAAGCAAAGGAGAAGGTAAATATACAATGCATATTGTATATTTATTGTATGTAATGGCAGCCATTAAATGATAGTGAAGGTATTAATCATATTTTAGTTCCTTTCATCTCCCCACCCCTTTCTTTATCCATCTTGTTAAATGTTTAAAAGGCTTATGTACTGAACATTTAATCTTTTATATCCTATCTTACCTTTCCTAAAACAGTGTAGCAAAGCCTCACCCCAGCACAGATTCCTACACACTGCCTTGCATATTGTTACTACACTGTGGGTTTTGGAAGTTTAATAAGAGCTTCTCTACAACTTGAAAGTGAATTATGGAATTTTTAGCTTTGGAATTTTGCATATGCAGACTTTGTTTTGAATTCTCCAGCTTCTCAGCCCACTTTAAATTAATCTGTTGTGAAAGCAAGTGCACTATAATTGGAAATTAACTGTCCCAAAATAGGTGAGGTTAGAGACATACATGAATTCCTACAGTTTTGTCACTCACACATTATTTTTATTCCCCCTGCACAGTCTTAACTAACTGTCACATTTCCAAATAAAAGCTGGTTTGAACTTGGTTGTGTCCTTCAGCAGCTTCAGTTTTTGACAGATTTTTGCATCTGGAGTTTTCTAGTGACACATCTGTCTTCCATGACTGTGCTGTGCTTTTCTTCCTTCCTGTGCTCCTGCCTTTGTTGCTGGGAAAAAGAAACTGCAGTAAATTTCAGTGTCAGAGTCTCTTGAAGTTTGCAAAAGGAGAGTGGGCATTCCCAGGGTGTGATTCACTGTTGCAGCACAGGAAAGGAGCTCTGGCAGAGATACAGACATCCCAGGTACAATCACAGGAAGCTGGGAGGAGTGCTCACCTATACGGTATCTATTGTAAAACAAGAGATAATTTCTCAGAAATATGTTACAAATACATGCTGTTGATGGTTGTCCTGTGGTAGATGCGCAGCACATAAACCCAAGAGGATTTAGTTAGGCATCTCAGGTTCAAAACCCTAGTGCTCAGAAGGGACCTCTTCCCAAAGGCTGTGCCTGCTGTATTACATTACAAGTGTACAAGTTGATCACTGTATATTGGAATAACCTTTTAAACTTCCTCACTGTTTGGCTATTCTCTTTTCTTTTTAATCAGAAAAGGACTGCACTAGAACATGACCTTTCTCTGTCATCTGTTTCTCTGAAATACCAAATCCTGCAATTCACCTTATCCCCTAAGCCACCTCTTGGTCTGTATTCTCTTGACAAACTGACTATGCCTTCATTCTTGCTCCTTGTGTCAGACCATATAGTTATACCATCTACAAAATACCAAAACCACAAATACATTGCATGACCAAGAAAACACAAGAAGAAAGAATGAGAGATGCTTTGTAATTGTAAAGATCAGGATGACCTCATGTGTTCTTGGACCTGACTTAGGAAACCACCTTTATTTCTATTTTTGATATTTTATTCAGTTCAGTTCAGTAAAAGCTTATGTGTAGTAGTGAAAGATAATATTCTGACAGCCAGTATGAGCATCTGCCGCTCATCTGACAGCTGAGCAGCCCTTCTGTCTCCTCAAAAATGCTTTTCTGGTAGGGAACACAATGTAATTTGATGCTCAGTATCCAAAAGGTGAATCAGATTTTACACAGAATCACAGAATGTGCAGGGTTGGAAGGGACCTTGAGAGATAATTGAGTCCAACCCCCTGACAGGGCAGGATCACCTAAAGTAGGTCACACAGAAATGTGTCCAGGTGGTCCAGCTTGCATCCATTATCCCCAGTCCTAGCATTGGTCATCACTGAGAAGAGGCTGGGTCCATCCTCCTGAGACTTGCCCTTTACATATCTGTATGTATTAATGAGGTCAACCCTCAGTCTTCTCCAAGCTGAAGAGCCCCAGCTCCCTCAGCCTTTCCTCTTAAGGGAGATGTTCCACTCCCTTCATCATCTTGGTTGCTCTGCGCTGGGCCATATCAGGCAGTTCCCTGTCCTTCTGGAACTGAGGGGCCCAGAACTGGACATAATATTCCAGATGTGGCCTCACCAGGGCAGAGAAGAGTGGGATCTCTTGACCCCTTCTAATGTATTAGATTCTTGGCCACAAGGGCACATTGTTGGCTCTTGGTCATCCTTTTATCCACTGGGACCCCCAGGTCCCTTTCTTTCTTGCTGCTCTCTAACTGGTCAGTCCCCAACCTATACTAGTACATAGGGTTGTTTTTTCTCAGATGTAAGACTCTACACTTGCCCTTGTGGTATTTTATTTAGTTTCTCCCTGCGCAACCCTCCAGCCTGTCTAGGCCTTGCTGAATGGCATCACAGCCTTCTAGTGTGTCATCCACTGACACATTTTCTTTCCTGAAAAGCTAGAAAAAGGCTTATCTTGAATCTGAGGAAATAGTATGTTTTATCTTTCACTTCTGCCACTGTGAGTTTTGCTGCCTTGGTACCTTTTAAGATAAATTTCTTGAATCAGAGTACGAAAATACTGGTGCTGGGAAATGTAGGGAACAGACTTCAATAACCTGGAAGTGTGAAAGAACAGTATTGCTCAAATGATCTAGTAATAGTGGGGTTCAAGAAAAGGGGAATACTTATTAAACATCTGTAAAATTTGGGGGGAAGAGGGAGGAAGCCATCCTTTTGGGCATGTAAGGTCTCCTGCAGTTGTAGGGCATTTATTTCCCTGAACTCTCTGAACATGCTTGTGCCAATTTTTTGGACACCGATTCTTAATCTTCCTTTGGATTATATATTTCTGTAGTAACATACATCTTTGTTATCACCACTCTCAGTTCCATCCATTCATTTTTACCCAAGACACTGTCTCTTCCAAGCATCACAATTGGCTTTAGATTATGAACCATGAAATCTTGGAATGGGAAGATATTTCTGCATCTCCTCTGCGGAAATATCACTTTTCCATGCCTGTTCCCTTCAGACAAGCTGGGTTGAACTGACTTACCTAGGCTTTAGTTGTCCTATTATTTTAAAGAATAAAATTTGGATGGTTTTGTTTTTTTTTTTGTTGTTGTTGTTGTTGTTGTTGTCTTTGTTGTTATACAGCAATTTGATAAAACCGACCGTAATTCATTGGTACTATGGGCAAATTCAAGAGACTATCAGCTGTATCAGGAGAACATGTATAAAACTCTGCTAGTGTCAGAGACAGATGGTGTCTGTGATGTGTCCCTGACCAGATAGGACAATCAGGGAGGCTCATGCTGCAGGAATTCTGTTCCCCAGAAAGTCACTCTTGTCTTCTCCCAGCCTGTTTGGGCTCTTCCTCCAAAACTGCTGGAATATGCAGTGACCAGGTGACTGTCAATAGTCTGCAACCCTGTCATTAAATACTTCTCCATACCTGTTACCTACATCCATTGAAGTGCCTGTCCTCTTATGGAAGTGGCTGAAGAAAGAGCAAAAGAAAAGCCTCGAGAAACAGTAAAGTCTGTGTCTCTGCCAAAAACATCAGGGGTTTTCCCCTCATATCTCCTACTTCAAGCCCAGAGACCTCAGAAGGAAATTTCAATTTTCCATTTCAGCAAAACCATCACTAACTTATGATATCCTAAATCCTCCTAAGCCACTTTATGCTTATATTGGTCAACTTTCCTCACTAATGAGCTGGGCTGCCAGTGTCACAGGAAAGCATGTCTTTATCTGGGGGCATCCAGAGACTGTAATCACACTAGAGAAAGATCCAAAGCAGGTTTCATGAGAATGTCATTTTTCAGGACCTAGCTCAGTAGTACAGTAAGAGTTCCAGTTTCTAGGATCAGAGTCCTGACAGCTGGTCTGTCTGCTCCAAAATGTTCACCAGTGGCAATCAAGGACTTAAGAGTCTTATGTAGCAGTGGCCCATCACTTCTCTCTGCTGAGAGGAGTTTACCTGCAAGAAGGAATAGGCCTGTTTTATCCTTGAAGTTCATCATCAGCCTCATCTACCAATCTTTTTCCATAATAGAGCTATAAATGTCATAGAATCATAGAATTACAGAATGGCTTAGGTGGACAGGGACCTTAGAGATAATCTACTCCAACTCCTTGGGCAGGGAGGCCTCTCATCTAGGTAGGGTTGCTCAAAGCCTCATTAAACTCAGTCTTGAACACCTCAGTGGAGGAGGCATCCAGAGTCTTAGCACTCTCATACTGAAAAACTTCTTCCTAAGATCCAGTTTAAACCTATTCTTCTGCAGAAATCCATTTCCCCGTCTCCTGTTGCTGGACACTCATATGAAAAGTCCCTCTCCAGCCTTCCTGTGGGTTCCCTTCAGGGATGGGAAGGCAGATCTAAGGTCTCCTGGAGTCTTCTCTTCTTCAGGCTGAACAATCCCAGCTCCCTCAGCCTCACCTCATAGCAGAGATGCTTCAGCCCCCAGATCATCTTTGTGGCTCTTCTCTGGACTTGTTCTAACAGATCTGTGTCCTTTGTATGGTGGGGGCTCCAGAACTCAACTCAATATTCAAGGTGGGGGATCAGAAGGAGCAGAGTAGAGGAGGAGAATCACCCCTCTTGATCTGCTGGCCATGCTCCTCTTGATGCATCCTAGGATACAGCTGCCCTGCTGAGCTGCATGAGCTCACTGCCAGCTCATGTTGAGCTTCTCATCAGTCAGCACCCCCAAGGCCTTCTCCTCAGGGCTACTCTCAACCCACTCTGGACCCAGCTTGTAATTGTTCCTGGGACTGGCCCAACCCAGACGCAGGACCTTGCACTTGGACCTGTTCAACCTCATGCAGTTTCCAATGGCCCATTTCTCAAGCCTGTTAAGGTGTCTGTGAGTGGCATCCCTTCCCTCAGGTGAATCATCCCAAAGTGGTGCTGAAACACCTGCCAATGCATGCACTTCAACCTCTCTGTATTTATGAAGATCAATAGAGTCATAGTGTCTGTGGTGTTTCTTCCTACTGCATGACAGCTGAAAAATGATATGAACTTACTAGAAGCCAGATAGAAGTTGAGGTGAATAGAAAAAGACAGATCTCATGAGCATTTTCTTTTCCTGCAAAATCAGAATTACTGTGCTGTTTCTGTTGAACATTCCACAGTAACCAAGAAAAAAAGAGTCGTAATGCATGCAGTTTAAAGGTAAAAAATTTCACAGCTTGAAGAAACATGTCACTGTGATGTACACATAAAGAATGCTGAGAGATAAAAGAAAACAAAAATGCAGAGCAATGATTCAAAAGCAAAAGAGCACTCAGCTAACACTGCATGCAGGCTGTACTACTTTTGAAGGAGGTATTCCCAATCAATTAATGAGAAAAAAATAGTACACTTTTCAGGCACAGACAAGGCCTCTATAGTATTTTAATTTTGATTTTCATACTCTTTATAGTATTGTTCGTTCCTTGTTTAGAACTTCAGCACTTCTGATAATTCTGATAGTAGATAATTATTCTTGAGGTGTTGCTTTTCTTCTCTCCAGATCGCGGTCTCGCTGTAACACCAGCAGTGGCAGTGAATCAGAAAATTCCAACAGAGAACATCGGAAAAAGAGAAACAGGTAACCTTTATATACTTTAGATATAGAAACGTGGAACACAAACAAATGAAGGTGGACTTTTCTGAGACAGACCTAGTAAGTATGACACATGTTATAGGAATACAGTCCTCCTGAGGCAGATTAATGTTCTTTTTTAATCATCATAGAATCTTAAACGTTGGAAAAGACCTCTAAGATCATCCAGTCCAACTGAGAGACAATTATAAAAAACTATATACATCATCAGTGTATGTAATGAATGCATACCCTCCTGTTTCTTGGGAGGAACCCATGAATGAAATTCAAATATGGGGCACATTTACAAAATATTAATTGTATTAAAGCAAATAAAGTCGATATTGGTCATGACATCGTATTTACACCATCAACTGGTGCTGCCAAGTTTTGGTTTTATATTCTGTTTTTCATGTTGCTCATGAAAAAAGCATAAACTGATTTTTTGTAGGTAAAAAAAAATTTAAAACTTCAACTTCTATGTTGCACTTGAGATAACACCATTTTATGGTTATTTATGAAAATGTATTTTTAAAAGCACATAGAATTACTTCATAATACATAAACAGAGCATAAGTTAAATGTCTCCGGGCAGAAGAGGAAATGCTTAGATTTTCTAAGCTGTCTTTACAAACTGTTATATTTTTTGTTGTTGGACATGCAGTACTATTAGTAATAAACCATTTCCAGATTTTTGAAAGCTCTTAGAAATTATTATAAGATAGTTAGTGCTGCATAAATGCTCAGTATAATAACAATATTTTAAGCATGACTTGCAGTATTTAAAGAGATGCAAAAAAATCATTGTGATATTCCAATGGGCTTGTATAAAGCCTATCTGAGACATGAGAGTTCATATAAATTAGAATAGTCTTGTGAGATACTTAGTTAACAATAACCTGGTGTGCATGAAAGATTTGTTCTCCAGGTGAGCTCCAAAGTTTGAATGAAATGCTGAGTATAGTTTCAGTGATCACAAGGTAAATGGTATTTTGTATCCCTTGCTCTTAGAATACTCTTGCTAGGTTATTTATTCCTCCTGTGAAAATTCTTGCTCAGGGAGCATCACAAGCAGGTAAAAGAACTTAGAGACTGACCATATGAATGTTTTTAAGAACTTCTTGTGACATAAGAACCAAATTGTAAGAAGGATTAGTACTACTTACCATTTTCTGTAGAACAAAAGGGCCTTTCCCAGCTTTTCTGCACCCCATGGAAAACCACTTAAAATTAAAAAGAAGAAGATCTATTTGTGCAGATTGTTTTCATGTTTTTCCATTTTTCAGAAATGTAAGATACTTTAAAAAAAAATAAAGTTGCAGGATCTCTTAAGAGGTCACCTGAAATTGAACCAGATAAGAAGTCACTACTTTTAGTGAATTACATTAGTAACCAAGCAGTAAATGACCCAGAGGTCTGAGATTTGTTCCTGGTCCTCAGGTGGAGAAAAATCACCAGTTATAATGATTTTCTGTGTTTTGTTAGCAGCTGCAGTGGGAATATAATAAGCTGAAAAGGCACAGCCACTGAATACCTTTCTCTTTAGCAGAGTTGAGCCAGCCCTAGCAGGGTTAAATGAGAAAATATAATGAGGCTTGCACCTGCTGTTACTCAAGTTTTACCTCTTTCATACATTAATACTAATTTAATCCCCAAGTCCTTGGCACAAACAAACATGCATTGTTTTATTGGAATAAAATGGCTGAATTTTTCTTTCACATTGCCTGAACGAATCTGTTTCTGATCACAGAAGAACATTTTGTTCACATGAGAAAATATTACTGTGAACTGTTTATCAGATGAAAACAAATTAACAAAGAAAAACAGAAATGCAGGTGAGAACTTCTGAGGCTACAACACTAAAAAAAAGATTAGGGAGAAACTCTTTACTTCATCTTAATCAGTCTTTGAGGTTTTGCTCCATCATATGAATGCTTTATCCCAAGCAGATGTTCATACAAAATCAAGGAAGAACCTATGATGGGCAAATTTCAGATACAGAAGAAACATACTTACTTTTCTTAATGTTGTAGCTGAAATTGTTGTAGACAATATGTGCTGGAGCATAGTCTTCTACCTGAATACACTTAGGAGATCCATCTATTAGAATTATGGAAGACCAAATGGTTGAGGTTGTCAGGAACCTCCGAGGTCATCAGGTCCAATCCCTGTGCTTAAGCATGTCAGCTACAGCTGGGTTCCCAGGACCATTCCCAGACTGCTTTCAAACATCTCCAACAAAAGAGACTCCACCACCTTTCTAGGTAACCTGTGCCTGTGTTCAGTCACCTGCAGAGTGAAAAAGTGTTTCCTGGTGTTCAGAGGGAACCTTTTGTGTTTCAGCCTGTGCCCAAAGTCTCCTGTCTTTTCTCTTGTAGCACACTGTTTGTGTGCTGCAAGAAGCAGCATAAAGGAGGCAGAGTAGAAATATGAAATATTTGGGGATAAATAACTGCATTGCTAAGGACCATGTCTGCTGTGCATTGTTAGATGCTACTCTACAGTTGAGTGGATCAAAGCAGAAATGATGTGTTTTCACCCTTAGTGATATTTCCTTCATGGTCACTATGGAAGTGTGATTTCAAATACAGAGATGCAGGATCTCAGGTGCTCTGAGAGCAGAGACTTTGCAGTCTGCTGTGTTAGTTGGGCTTCTTGACAAGAATGATTAGTTCTTATTGTTTTATGGCAAGCATCTGAACGCCTCCCTTAAACTGCAGCTGACTACTTGACCTGTCAATAGTTGTTTAGGAGAGGTGGGCTGAGGTACTGACAAGCTGGTGGACACACAACCCATGTGTGGGTCAGACAGCCATGTGTCTTCTTTTTGTGCAAGGGACTGCCATATGTGGGAGGTAGTTGACTGTGTTTATACCATGTGGGATGATTGCTGTCTCCACAAATTGGATTATTCAGAATGAAATGCTGTGTGAGTTCTATTACTAAGTCCTTAGACAGAAGTTTATGTTAATCCATGTCACCAGATTACAGGTTTTAAAAGACTTGCTTAGAATTCAAAGCCTGATGTTAACTTCTTCTCCAGATGCTTGGTACCATTTAGTAGGGTTGTGGTGATTTACAGTAGCTGGGGATCCAGTTCAAAATTCATCACTCATGTGAGAGAATGGAAAATAAGCAGCTTGTGTATCCAGTTTAGCCTGATACAATTCAAAACTCATGGTGAAGGGTACATCTGTAATGAAGAGCAAAACCAGCATGCTTTACATTTCCTATCTGTCTCATCTCTTTATCCCTGTTGTCTTGTTTGCTTGTTTTACCTCTCAGTCTTCCTGTTGTTGTTAATCTCCTCTGGATTCTTCAGTATACTGCTCATACCATCCTATCAAAGAACTTACTCTTGGACTGATGTCTCCAGGGTTGTCTGGAAATCTGCTGATTTTTAAATTCACTGCTGTGACCAAGTATATCCATTTGCCCTACCTTAGCACTTCATCAAACCAGTCGTTTGCAAGCCCCCAAACCATGAATCATCTGTAGAGCTTTGAATGTCCCAAGGCTGGCACACTGGTTTGCCTGGCTGGTTGTGTTATTGTGAAGTTACTTCAGCCTGCTAATAAATCAGCTGAATTCAGAGGATTTTGACATTTGCTTTAAAATGCACTACATTCCAATGATAGATGAATGGATCAAAAGATACAAAAACCAAAACAACAACATCAAAACCAAACAAAACTCAAGAAGGCATAAAAGACATATCATGTCACTCAGAAGCATACAAGCAGAGAGAGCAGCTGAAGCCACAGCAGTGCAAGGTCAGGGTTATGTGTTTGGGGCAGCCAGGAAGATCTGTGGGCATCCTGGGCTTTGTGGCAGGTCAGGCTGAAGGAATCGCTTCCTCTGAGCATCCCTGAGGGATTTTGCCTTGACCCTAGGAATATGCAACAAAGTATTTGAAATAGTTTCAATAGCAGAATCCTATATAATGATCGGAGGGCTACAGCTTCTGTAAATGAGGTGGACTGGAATATGCATCAGAGACTTTATACTAAACTTTCAGTACTTTGTTTGCAGATTACGGCAAGAGAATGACATGATTGACTCAGCTCCTCAGTGGGAAGCTGTGCTACGGAGACAAAAGGAGAAAAACCAGTCAGATCCAAACTACCGGAGATCGAGGCACAGATCTAGATCGTATGTAACCTCTTTGACATGAAAATCCAGTCTGTTGTAGCATGCAAAAAATGGGAGGAGTATATCCAGTGTGGGGGTGGCTCTCGGGAGCTGAGGAGCTGAGACTTTTATATGGCATATTCTCACATTAGCAGATTTGTCTTTGTGGTCAAATTCCCTTTGTCTAGTGATTTGAATTTCAAGGCACAAGAATCACATGAAGGGCTTTGTAACAGAGCTGATCAGGAACACTCACCATGAATTTGGGTGAAGTCTTGGGTGGTTTTGTGGCTCACTGAGCTTTAGTTCTGTAATGAGGGCAGTGACTCCCCTTCACTGCCAGTCTCTGAACACATTCAGGTTTTGTGTGATAGGTGCAGGCATTTTTGTGAAAGACATGCACACTTGTTTAGTCATGTGTCTGTGGTTTTCTTCCAGATGAGACTAGCTGCTGACCTCTCCATGTTAAATTACCACTGGCAAGCAGCAGTCAGTGATTTATTGCATCTTGATGTCAGGATTTCCATGCTGCCAGGCAGTTCTGTTCCTGCTGACAGCCAGTTTTGACATGGTGAAATTATCAGCTTCTAAAGTGAATTTTCTCAAACTAATGAAAATGCTGTTTTTTCTTAATTTGTATCTTTCTTGTATTTGTATTTCTCTTAATTTGTACTTTTCTTTAATGGACTGCTTCTGGGGTATAGACATGCTGCTTTGTACAATGTTTTTTGTCCAGACTAATCTGGAATCAGCCCAAGCAATTAATCCAAACCACACAAAGCAGTTCCAGCATCAGTGTGCATGGCAGGCAGGGAAAGCCCAGGGCAGGTCCAGGGGTGTTGAAGAGAGCAGGAGAGCCACTATCAGGCACTGGCAGAAAAGGCAAGAGCAGTGTTGGAAACTCTATCTCCACCCTTGTTCATGGCTAACATGCAGAGGTTGCCAGCCCTGATGCTAACAGCACACTTAGCTAGCTACTTCCCATTGATATATAATTTTTTAATTTACCCATCATATTAAGACTTACCAAGAAAAACTGTAGAGTGCATTAAACAGTTATTTCATTAAATGGAAACTGTAATATGCATGGGAGTTTCAGTGCTGAAATCAGCTTGAGTTCTGTTCTTAGTTGGCTGTGTTGCTAAAAATTGTTTCTGTCTCCAGCTTCATGCTGTAAAGCTTTCATTCTTTTATGATAAATACAATTTGGTATTAAAATTCTAAATGCTGGAATTTCTACTGTAACTGGCTTGCTTACTTTCAGCTGTGCAAAAGTCAAATGCTATTAGGTGTAATTATACATTGATATATTACAAAAAATCAGGAATATTAAACCTCGCTTGTATGGAATCTGAAAAACATAGCCATTAGCTTTCAATTACATTCTCTTCCTATGTGCAGGAAGTGCTCTAAATTTGGAAACGTACTTAATTAATAATGGTTAGATTAAATTTACAGACAACTTTTTGCTTTTTTCTTGAATCCTGAAGAGTTTTGATGGCTTTTAATTCTTTCCCTATCATGTTAGTAATGAATGCATTGCTTCTTTTTGTTGCACTCTTCAATTTCAAAAACCAAAACCTAAGCAACAAAATAAGCTCAAACCTCCAGACTATGGCAGAGGTCCTTAAAATATACAAGTAAGAATTAAAAAAAAGTAAAATGGGATTCCTTTCAAAGGACTTAAAAAAAATTAAGTGAAGGGAATTTAGCTGTTAACCTGCAGTAGGTTATAAGAGCATTTATTTTATTTTGGTTCAGCTGTTTGCATACATGACTGGATGTGGGTCAAGGAGAAGGAAGGGAAACATGATTCCCCAGGGCATAGGGGATGGCTGCTTTTGTTTTTAGATCTGCTATATGGTCATTTCAGTTCATGCATTTAGTGGTTGCTGCAAAAGCTTCATTTTAGTAATACAGATAAGTCTTTCACATTAAGTTCCTTATTGCAGTCAGTTTAACGAGGGCTTCACTTTGGAGGCACGAAGCAATGGCTGAAAGATTGTTACTGTGCTTGGCACAGTGCATTTCATTTGTCTGATAATGAGTAATATTAATCATTGATGGTAGTAAGGTGGTGTCTCCTTGGTGTCAGGAATAAAAATATTTGACAAGAATTTGACCTTTTCTTCTCCTGAAGGAATCAGCAAGTAGAGCAAGCTCCCAATGCTAGTTCTACAGGGTTTATTTTCAAGAGTTCATGTAAAACATCTGTGTAGCCAAAGGGCTTTTTTTAATTAAGAGAAATGGCCATTTAAATTTAACATTTGTGACTCAAACTGAAACATTTAATAAGGGGAGGTAGGGACACCCAAAATAACACAGACCTTATTAATGTGTAGAATTGTATGAGCTTGTGAAAATGAAATAAAAATAAACAAAAACAGCCCCAGAGACTCATGATTTACTGGGAATCCCTATTAGATTTCTCATGCATTAGAGAATCTGATTAGCATACAAATTGTGCTGAAACTATTGATACAGATACTGCAATAGGATAATCTGAATACACATGATGTGTCAAAACTGTGAGTTCTAAAACAATTCACAGTCAAAAAATGAAACAAAATAGAAGAGGGATTGTGGTCTGGCTTAAAAGATTTAATGGAAGGATTGCTTTGTTTTGTGCTGATAAAAACTATACAAACATGAGTTTCCTGCGCAGTATATGCAGTATCTACATTTCACCCTACAGAGACCTTTCTTTGTGTAAGATTTTCTTCATTTTGCCTTCAAAGGAAACAGGAATAGACTTTAGAAGGAAAAAGATTTTAAGTTACTTCATCTGTGTCATATTTCTGGATATTCTTTTGTGCATAGTTACTTGAATAAATGTTGTGAGGTTATCCCAGTATGAGAACACTTCTTAAACAGATCAAAATTAATTAATGCCAGGATGGGAATTCATAAAAGCAGTTTGGTCTGAAGAGCCATTACGTTTGTCCTTTTTTTGTTTTTTCTTCTTTTTTTCCCCATGAGATGTCATATTGCTAAACTGTATTTTACAGCAGTGACTTCTTATACTGTAGGGGTGGAAGGAAGAAGAATGGCAGACATCACAGAATTAAATTCCTGGAGGTGGCATTAAAAAACAGGGTGCACAGTTCCTAGAAAATGGAGAAATTAAGATAACTTCTTATTTGGTGACTCGGTTTCCACACTGCCAAGGAATTAGTATTTTTTACTGTAGGAGAGGCTTTCCATGATGTGTGAGACTGATGTGTCAGTGATGTGTGAGACTTAAGACCACATCCCAAACTGTTGTATCTCATGAATTAGTAAAAGCTGTGAACTGATCAGATGGGTCAGTGGTGTGCACAATACCCTGCTTTATGGAGATCCTGGGTTTGGGAGTGACCTTGAGGCTTTGCTTCCTCAGGCAAACTAGGGCTTGTAAGCATTACAAAGCCTTCCTGAAGAAGCTGGCTTTCTTCAGGGAGCTTTTGCATTCCCCACAGCCAGATTATTCAGCCTCAGAAAAAAGAGGATGCCTATCTTTCCATCCCCAGGGTGAATGCAAAGTTTGCAGCTGCTTTTTTGTGAGCAGGGGGCTGCACAGAAGGAGAAATCCATTCAAAACTGAGGGGTGAAACAGGCTGTTAAATGCCACTGCATCCCTCATGACTGCATCAGAGAGTTAAAACAGGATGTAATGACTTAAGGAGAGAACTAAATTCAAGAAAGGAGAAGAGAGACATAGGGGAAGTGAAAATCAGAAACAATTAAAGTTTGTGCATTACAAAAAATCTGTGCATTACAAGAAACACACACTAAGCCACAAAAATCTCTAAATGCTGAGAAAAGTCCCAACTGCAAACCACTTACAGCTGTAGCTATCAGAAGGACCTGGACAGTCAGAACAAAAAACAGAGCAGTCTGTCAAGGATAGGAGTTGCCTGGGGTGGTTGCATCATGCTGCCTGGGAAGCAGTCCTCAGAAAGCCACCTTGGGGCCTGAGATTATGGATAGTTTCGTATTAGTCCCACTAGGGAATCACAAATAGAAGGTTCTTTCTCACCCATTGGTTTCACTTGGTTGCTTATAAACCAATAAGGTAACTTGTAGCTCAGTACTTCTGCAGCTATAAAATCTAAACAAAAGCCAAACACCCCAAGTATTACCATCCCCAAGTCATGTGCCTTTACGTCAACTGTAAAACATTTACTGCAATATAGATGTCCATGAACAGTGTTCCTAGATTGAAGTCTGAAATGAGCCAAACACAGTGGCTCATTTCACACAATGAAATAAGAAAAAAAGAAAAAGGAACTTCTCATGCTAGGGAGCAGTCTGGAATTATTTCTGATACTCTGTCACTGGGCAAGGGACAGATGACTTAACAAATACTAAAATACAGAATTCTGCTGTCCTTCTTGATCTTCATTTAAACTTAAATTGTATCTCTCCAAAACAAGTGTCCCTTTTGTTTAAGTAAAAAAAAAAAAAAAAAAAGTCTATGATCTGATGATATAAGACAATCTTTTAGAAACTGTAACTTCAGTAGGAGGAGTATTAGTGCCTACTGAATCTGTCTGAAAGTTGCATCCCTCACATTTTCATTGGTGTGGAAATGTCCAGCTGTCAACACTGGGTTTATATAAGCCCAGTGACAAGATATCTGATCTCTCCATGCAAATACAGTCCCCGCCACTGTATAAAATATGTATTTAATCTAATTACTCCTCATGGATTTTGATGAATTCCAAATTCACCACCTTTAGTAACAGGAGTGACTTTGCACCAATAAAATAGGGTAAGAAAATGAAAAATAAAGAGGATCCAATTTGGAGACAGTACCTTCCATAATTTAGTGGAAAACATCAGCCATGCCTTTCAAGTTTGCTTTACCACATCTCTATGGGTGCAACAGGGAAAATATAATTTTGTCTAAATTCTTTCTTTGTGAATGAAATATTTGCTAAAATATTTGTGTGTGTGTGTCTGTATGTTGTTGCTGTGCTGTGATTGCAGCTGAGCAACGGGTCCTCTTTATTGGTGCTTACTGAGACTGGCTGGGGATTACTGGTGTGTCAGTCTGGCGTGGCCTGTCCCTTCACCTGCTCACAAATGGCTCTGTGGGTGATAGGACATTTCTGAGGACCTTTTAGAAAAGTCTTATTTCAAAACACATTGTCCTCAGATGGATAAGGAGTAGCAATAGCTGGTCACTGATTTGGCTTGGGATTTTGTTGTTTTTATTTTATGTATGCTGAAAGTTAGGAGATTGGAATCCCGTAGTCATTACTATTCAGCTGTAAAGCAATGAAAGTAAAGTGATGAAGTTTAATACATTTTCTGAGATAACAAACCTTAAAATGAAATCACTTGTGTGTTACATTTATTGTGATTTCTGTGCAGGGTCCGTGATAAAGTTATTTGAAGAGACACACATCAGACAATGTTTTTCACAGTTCTACCTTTCTTGTCTTGGTAAATGTAGGAGAAGCCCAGATGTACAAGCTAAAGAAGAACTGTGGAAACATATTCAGTAAGTATAGTCCTTTTAAGGTCAGAGTGACTGCTTGGCTTGCCTCTTGAATAGTTTATTCACACTCCCTCCTCCGTGGTATAAAGCGTTATTTTCTGATTTAGCTATGTGCCACAATAAATTATGCTGGAATTAATGACTGGCTGTGTGTAGAAGATACTGCAGATCACTGGATGCACTGAATACAGATGACCACTGTATGTAGATGAATTATGAATGAACAAAACAGCATTTTAGAGATTTATTCCTCTGTGGCTTCCAGAATGTCCTTTTTTGTAATATTGACTCTTCTAGGATGAGATCACATCTGCTACAGAACTGCCAGTTAGGAGGGTAGCTATTCCAAAGCATATTCAATGTCCAGTAGAAACAAGGTTTATATGTATTGTGACACAAGAACAGATATACAGGGAGGTGAGAGGAAGGTGAAGCAGTATGCAATGTGCTATTGAAGCAGTCAAAGTGAAGTTAGATACATTTCTTAATAGGTTTGTGGGTTTTTTCTTGATGTTAAGATGGCTTCAAGGCTGGCAACAGCTTGGTTCAGGAAGTCTTTTCTGACTATATAATAAAAATAAGGCCATTTTTGTCGTTGGTAGCTACTGTAACATTTTTTACTTTGCCTAATCCTTTCTAGGAAGGAGCTTGTGGATCCATCTGGCCTTTCTGAGGAGCAATTGAAAGAAATTCCATACACTAAAATAGAGTGAGTTTATGTCAGGATTTTTCTTTGGGAGTATAAAAGCCTGCTTTTCTTATTTTACTGTGAACTCCATAATACTGAAATAGGAGTGAATTTACACATCATGTCTAAGCTTTTATCAGCTCCAAATGCTCATCTAGGACTGGCTGAGTGAGGATACTTCATAATTTTAAAATTTAGTATTTTTCTCTTTCCAAAATATGAAGAGAATCATTTTCATCTCTCAGTCTCTTCCATACTCTTGTGAACCTGCTGGATACCTGTATGTTCTGTATGTGCCATCCATCAGTCTGTTGTATGTTATGCACTATAGAATCAAAGACAATTGGATGCAGACAAGCAAATCCATTTATTTCCTAAACTTCTGGTTCCTTTTAAATTTTTATTCTGATCATCTAAGGCACTGTTTGACTCATTTAACCCCTTTCCTTGCTTTTCATGGGCAACTGCCAGGGCATAGCTATTTCTTAAGAACTGACTTCTACTTCACTGTGGTAATTGCCCATTTGGGATGCCATGTGTCAGTATGAGCAGCTGTGTGTGGCAGAAGCGGGATCCTGTTTGCATTACAATGTGTTTCCACAACACCAATAATAGAAAAGGTTGATGGCAAAGCTGCATATATTAATGCATTCTTTACTCAATTGTTTCATTCTCAAATATGGGCATGGCAGTTTGTGACCTCTGCATTTTTAAAGCATTGAATTCCAAGTAGGAAAGTTTCTTTCTCATAAGAAAACTATCAGCCTTTTCATTTCAAACACTGCAAAGAGTTATCTGTTATGCTTAATTAAAAAATAGAAGCATTTCTCAGTCTGCAGCTAAATTTATATTTTTGTTCCAAAGACCTGGTTTATTGAATTTGTACTGATGTGAATTCTGTGTCTCTTAGGACTCAAGGCGACCCGATCCGCATTAGGCATTCACATTCCCCTCGAAGCTACCGTCAGTACCGGCGGTCCCAGTGCTCTGATGGTGAAAGATCTGTCCTCTCTGAAGTGAAGTATGTGAAAGTCATTATTAGCAATGGACTGGTTTACTGTGGCCCAAAAGTTGTTCAGAGATGACAGAATAGAAGTGGCATAAATGTGGTTGGTTGCTGGCACAGGATTCAAGCAATAGTAGGTCTTCAGAGATAAATGATTAAAGTACAAAAACATTTCTGTTCTATTCTTGTCCACAGAGGCTTGCTTGAAAGGGAGGGAAACTGAAAAAGCCAAAATTATTGCTCTTCAGTGGCAAGTCACAGAGTTGAGTAAGGGATGAGACCTCATGAATTGCATTCCACATACCCTCATCTTTAACAGAGTTAAGATGTCATCTGTATTAACTCTGTAATTTGTTTCATGGGACCCATAGTACAACCCTTTCCAGCAATGAATAGTCCTTCCCAGAAGACTGATGTGTAAAGAGTGTACTTATGAATGGAAAAGTGACAGCCTTGTTGTCAGTTTTAGGCCTTAAATATCAGCAGCACTCTTCCTGGTGGTATGCCCCACTTGGAAGGCTGAAGGCAGTGTGGCACACCAATTATTATAGGTGAGACCCATTTTATAGGAAGCTGGGTCACTCCTAGTGACCAGGAGGAGTCAGGCCCCTTGAGAAGCGATGGAATAACCTATGCCCTGAACGTGACGACTATTGAAGATCAGCATGCTAGCTTTTCAGATATCTAAAGTCAGGGGATAAGCATTTTGGATTTTGCCTTTTAGATCTATGTATCTGTCTGGATCTGTTTCATTATTCTTCCTCTGCATAGTTACAGTTTACTCTGTATAGTAATATCAGCTTTGTAACACTGTAATTCCAGTGCAAAAACTGATCTGGTGCCTCCACTGCCTGTTACACGATCCTCAGATGTGAAAGGTCCCAGTATCCAATTGACTCAACAGGTTAGTAGTTGTGCATTCTTTGCAATTTTTTTTTTTTTTTTTTTTTTTTTTTAAAAGGAAAAAGGAGGGTCTAGTGCTTTATTCAAATTAGATCATTAGATCTTTGGTTTCCTCAGTGAAAATTAAGGTAGCTGAGATTTTTTTCAGCAGAAGTGTGGCTTGAAATTTCACATTTGCTTATATTTACATTATGTTTATATTTCTAAATATATGTAGTTCTGTAGCATATACCCCTGTGAACACCTGCTTCTGCTACTGGAGGACTCCTTCCCAATTTGAGTCTTATGTTTCCTTAAGATGAAACACTGTTGTACACAGGAGGAGAATCAACTTTCACAATTTCATAAAATGTGGAAGTGTGTTTGGGTTGCAGTTGTAATCACCACCTAATATCATTTATTTGTCTCTTCTTAGAAGGCTTCCTGGAGTTTTGTTGCTTGTCCTTTTGAAGCATTGCTTTCTTTTTATTTTTTTTCTGGGGTTTTTTTTTGGGGGGGGTTGTTTTGTTTTGGCTTTTGGTCTTTTCTTTTTTCTCTATGTGCTTTATTTTTTTACTGTTACTGAAATCTAAAAAGGCTATAATGAATGATATGTAACTTGTCTTTAAATGTAACAACTGGCTTTCATCTTACATTATGGTACAATATGTCTCAGATTCAATAGTTATATTAAGAGTAAAATGTGAGAAGAAAATTATATTCAAAAAGCATCTGCAGGTCTGTTGTAGAAGAACACAAAAGGAAAATCAAAACATGGAAGAGAGAATCCCAGACACCTCACTTCCCACACCAGTCATCATATCTGTTAATCAGGCATGTGGATATACCAAAACCCCATGCTGATACTGTATGTAGTGTGGAAACTGCACAGAATATGTCATGTTTTATCTTATAAGCAGTTAGAAATTGAACAATTTTAAAACAATAAACAGATATTTTTCACTTCAAAGCTAGCTAAAACATAACCTGGTCTTTGATAGGAATTAAGTTCCTGGATAGCAATTATTGAATACAATAGAAAAAATGAGCTATCCTTGATTTTGTTCAAGCAGTGAAGGGGTCTTGATATACTTAAGGCTAAACACATTTAAGTGCTCTGTAGAAATACATATTTTGTGGAACAGAATCCAGTTCAAAATTCACATTGTCTCATTTCCGTTCTTATCCAATACAATGTGGCTTAAATTAATGCCCTGGAAGGAATTAATGTTACAATGTTCAGTGTCCAAAAAAATATCTCCTCCAAGATACCCCTCCCCCCAGCATTGGCTATTAATTCCTTGTGAGGCTGTCTTGCAGTATTTTGCTAAATATCAAATAATCAGCTGTTGCATTTGCTGAATAATTATATTTTATAATACTGTAAATACAAACAGCACAGACGGTCAGTATCTGGCAGGGGAGAGAGGAGGCACGAGGGGAAGAATGTTCTGTTTGATCAAATAAATGTAGTGACATTTGGTACAGTAAATACAGTACTTAAATTCTGCTCTATCTTTTCAACAATGTTTTAATTTGTTCCTTTCAGAGACAGAATGGATCTAAAGATAGCCTAATAGAAGAAACATCTCAGCTACCCACTAACAATGCCTACGGAAAACCCACCTCTAAGATCATAAAAACTGTACAGGTGTCACGCTTCAAGGTGGAGACTTGACTTCAGCTGTAGCTGAAGATAGTGAATGGATTTTATCATCTGGAAAATGAGAATCTGTATGTGTGTGTGCGTGTGCGAGAAAAGGAACGGAAGACAACGTGGTAGCAATTTCTTTGGGACATTCAGAAGCACAGCCTGCTTGCTGAAAAGGCCAAGCAAAGCTTTTATCACCAACACCATTGCAGTGCACTCTGACTGATCCAGGAGAAGCCGCTCGATAAGACAACCAAAAGAAAAGTCGTAGGAAAAAAGAATGATCAGCAGTTACATTTCCAAAAAATGAACGAAAAAAAATTGCTGCAGCAAAACAGGCTTTATGGTCTGGTCTGTAACTGAATAGCCTTTTTCAAAAAAATGACTGTTAACTGACATGGTCAGGACCAGATGCTTCAAGAGGAGCAAAATAGTCATGTTTTTGGCCAATTGTGCAATACAGTGTGGTATGGGGAGAATTATCTTCACAATTTATATGGGGATCAACTTGTGTCCTGAGACATAAGGACTAATAGCTCTCACAAGGTTTATTTTAGCCTAGCACAGCAACAGATGCTCATGTTGTTAATACAAATGTTGACTCAACCTGTTTTTAGCTCAAAACTGGGTAACAACACCCTGTAGGACAGAGTTCCAAAAGTGATACAGATGTACTTTCCCTTGGCAATTTTAAGTATACTCAATATTGAATGCCTTCTTATGTAGAGGGACTGAGCATTCCATACCGTAGAAATACATCTATCGCCTTACAGTAAAACACAATGGGAAAAAGAAAGAAGAATATGTACTGATACACCATATTAGGACTGCTTAGCGAGGCACTTAGGTACTGGTTAAATGAAACTTGTAAAGTAGGATTTAAGATGGCTAGCAAATAAATAGCCTTTTAAGTTGTTTTTTAAACTAGATTAGTAAAGTCTGCCTTAATCTCTCTTCAAGTGAAATAATTGGTTAGTACCTTCTGACACTTTTCTCTGAGCCATTTCTACTATGATAAACTGACAAAGGCAGTATTTCAGGTATGATAATTACATTTTTTTCTATTGTCACAGTAGAAATAGTATTAATGAGATGCACATTGAGTGGACTTTTAGTACATATCTGAAGTGATGCCTAGCTCTTCTCCTGTCACTTTATACAAACTGCTGAAAGTTATTCCTCTGCCCCCCTTTGTCCACAGTCAGCACACAGATGAGCTTTCTGGCATTGATAAATTAAGAAGCTTATAAAAATTTTTGTTTTGTTGAAGTACATTTTGGTAAGTGTAATCTGCAAACTAAATACTGAATTTGTCAAACAGCACAGAAAATGAGTGTAGGAACTCATGTGCCTTTTTACATCTACCCTCTTTAAACTCAGTTCCCACTGCCTTCAGTGACATGCAGTGATCCTGTGTCTTCCGCCCCTACCAACACCAGAGTAGGGGTCTTTAGCCCTCTCAGAAAAGCAGTATTGTTTGAGAACTGAAGTGAGTATAAAACACCTAAGTTATGCATTACAAGAGACATGGGATTGCTAATACATATTTTAACTAACAACAACTGAGAAGTAAAATCTTCAAATCTTCTATGATGCCTTTTTTTTTTTTTTTTTTCTTTTTTCTTTTTTGTCTTTTTTTTTTTCTGTCTCGTTTTCATGGTCTGAGGTGATAAGTGGATGCTACTAACCACCAGGGTGGTAGCCATACAGTTTGTATGTTCCTTTCACACTATGGATTGATCTGCAGGTTGGGAAATGCTGCACTGTGCCAGGGGCCAGGGAAGGCAGTTTCACTTCATAAATATTTTTCCTTCATCACTCATTTTGGACAACTCTGCTTCAATCTCTGTATACTAAGTGAAGGGAAGTAAAGAGCTTACAACACCTCTGTAGTAAAAATATTGTTTTCATGGAGGTTCTTCAGCATTTCCTGAATTTACTATGGATTCTTCCTGGGACTTTGTTGGGCTTTGCTTGAAGTATTTGCTCAAAGTGGTTTGTAAATTTGTTAAATGGTTTCATTGTCATTGCTCCAATATAAAGTGTTCCTTTAGGATCTATTTATGACTTTGTGTAGTATTCTCATATGTACCAGTTAAGAAACACAAACCAACTAAAAGTGAAAATAATAAAAATAAAAAAACCACAAACACAAAATAACCCATCACTATGGCAAAGATTGTGGTCATACGGATTCGTCCATGGCATCACAATCTTTTGGAAGACTACTGAAATATGACAGACCACACAAGAACTGGGTACAGTGTTTGCAATGAAAGCCACTCCTTACTTCAGGGTGTTCCAAGGTAGAGCATTATGCACTTGCATGCAGCTTGTTGCTTACTAAATCATTGCCTTTAGTCTGCATTCTCAGACTCAGGCACAGACAAGTAGAACATATTTACTACTTTAGGAGGATGTGTGGTGTACATAGTGTCCATCTCTTGTCAATCCTCAAATACTGATTGAGAAGAAAATTAACTACAAGGTTTGCATCCAATCTCATGCTTTCCTCTATGTTGTCATCTGCCTGTGGGCTTTTTTGAATTATTGCTGGATACCATAAGCCAAGTGTGTGGTATTTTACTGTCCCACTCTTTCAAAACAGGCTTCTGACTAGTCTAGTAGTGATAGGTTTCAATTGTCAAGTCACAGGAGAGGTGTTTTGTAATCAAGCCAACTTTTTTGAATTTAAATAAGAAATTTACAGAAAGAGTCCACAATTTGACTTAGTGGTTAGTGAGTTAGTCTCCAATGAGACTGTGAAAAGTAGGTATGAATAAATGTAAGGTCAGTCTGGAGCACTTACAGTGGTTTTGTGACCACAAAACAAAGACTAAGCTTAACACATTACCATTACACATTGTGTCAGTGCTAGAAAAAGGCAAAACTTGGGAAACGATGTCACTGCCAGATAAACATACAGAAAAAGAAACTTATTCCAGAATATCTGAGCCTCCTTTTGCTTCAAGCTTTTCCAGAGTCATTTGAGGAAAAGCATGTTTTCTTGTGATCTTTTGTGTGCTACTTACAAGTGAACAATCACTGAAAGCACACCTGAAACCAACCCTACACTGTGTGTAAGTGGCTGACCTCTTAGAGCTCTGAGCTACACCTTGCCCTTCCTGCTGTTGCTACCCTTCCGTGCTGTCTTATGCATTCACTGCCTAGAGGTAGTTATGTTTCCTAGATCTGGAGTTTGGGTGTCAGTCCAAAATCTTTGTATCTCCTGATGAGTTATGCAAAAGATAGTCAGCTCTGTCAGGGAAAGTTTACCCCAGGACTGGATCCTGTACACACCTGTCCTCACAAGGACAAAGGACTGGTATTTGAGACATTCTTACCCTCATTCTGCCTATATTCATCTCAGGCCAACAATTCTAACTTTGTGCCTCTGCATTTACCTCTTCTGAGACTTCTCCAAGTGCTAAGAACAGGTAAGTTATGGGATTCTTTCACTTACTCAGTAGCAACACCTACAACATATAGATATATATACCTCTTTGCAAAGAATTTATGTTATACAATAAAGAGGGCTTGCTAATCATGCTACAAAAGCATTTTTGTGTATCCCATATTGGTCCATTTGCTTGTTAGCTGGGTTCTTTCATTAGCAGCTAGACCTGACCTGCTGTTTTCTACACTGCACTTCTAACCAATATACCTAATCTTGTAACTCGTATTCTGATTGAGCTTATTATATTGAAGATGTTGGCAGGAAAAAAAACCAAAACAACAAACTACCATTTAAGTTGCCAAATCAATCACCTTTACACAAGTGCATGTTGAGCTGAAGAGATAGCACATTTTCTTTCAGGAAAGCCTGTTATTTCACAGCTCCCTAGAAAGTTGATAGAAAACAACATAAAACATATAACATATAACATAAACATAATATCAATGTGATGCATATCTACTGTGTACATTAAGTATTCATGAAGCAACTGTGTGTTTTATTTCAAATTGAATTTGATAGATGGCTGTGTCAATACTTATGTCCAGATTATTTAAAAGTCAATTAAAACGTGAATTCTAGGGCATTCCATGGTTGCCTGTGTGTCTTATTTACATTGCACGAAGGAGCAAAGCCTTCAGAAACAGAGATTCATTTGAGCACACCATCTGGTAAAAACAGGTGTAGTACCAATTAAAATCCACTTGAGGATACAGCTTCTCTGTATTAAGTATTTAGAAGCAGAAAGTTGTCAGACTAAATTTTATAGTTCCGGTGCATATTCATATTAAGTCTCCTTTCTCACATAAAAATATTCAGAAAGCAATAGCAGACTACATATACTGTCAAACTAAACATGATACAGAGTTGGTGTGTCAGATGTTATTTTCTTGATGTGCTGCTTAGTTCCTCTCCTGTACTTATCTCCTTGATAGCTGTGGGTTGACCTTGGCCAGGTGCCCACCAATCTGCTGTCATTCCCCCTTTCAGTAGCACAGGGGTGGAAGAGACAGTAAGATGGAAAAATATCTCACGGGTAAAGATGAAGGCACCTTAATAAAGCAAAAGCTGCACATGGAAGCAAAGGAAAACAAAAGATTTATTCACTACTTATCATCAGCAGATGAATTTTAGCCTGGGGAGTAGGGCTTGCGTATGCAGTGGTTGCTCCAAAAGACAAATACAGTTAACAAATGCTTGCCCCTCCTCACCTCTCATCTTTTTCCCTAGTTTATTCTGAGTAGATGTCATATGGTATGACATATTCCTTTGGTCAGTTTGTGTCACATGTCCTGGCTTATATCCCATTCCCTATATCATATATCCCATACCATATAAGATATACACCATTACTTTGCCTCTTGGGTAAGGGTGGAATGTTGAAGACACAGCCTTGATGCAGCAGGCAGAACACTGCCGTGCTCTTAACACCTTTCTAGTTACTAGTAAAAAGCACAGCACTTTGAGAGCTGCTATGGGGAAAAGTCCATGTTAGCCACACCCCAATACAACAGTGAAGAAAACCACTGCTGTCCCAGCTGGTAACAACTTAAATGATACACCTTACTTGTTCTAGTAAAATCTCAAAAGTAGCTAGGAATATGCAGTAATTTCCTCAGTGAGGATATCAGAATGTACTTGACGTTCTTCATAAACTAGCACAACATTTACTACACATGAAGGGAAAAGCTGTACATTCAAGAATTCCCCCACATATCACCCATTGATACACACCTTATTAATTTAATAAAGGTAGCCTTAGTCAACCCAGATGCAGTGTGTGAAACTGTAAAGAACCTGGAACAAGACCATTTTCTACCTGTGCACACCTCGAGTTCTGGTTTGCAGCCTTTAGTACTGAGCCCTCCACAGAGCTCTAGAAGCAGGTAACTGAGCATATTTTTTGTTTGTTTTGGTTTTTTTTCCCCCCCTCAAAGGTAGAGGCCAGGTAGGCCACTCACAAAAATTCAAAAGGCAGCCCCACTGCTTAACAAACTTAAATATTTACCAGCATTACTATTTTAGTAAACGGTGCCCCTATGCCTACCCTTTATCTCATTTTTTTTCTTTGTTCCACAGGCATTACACACTGAAGACCCTAGTTTTTCTTGCTCAAAGGGAATTAATAATTTTGACAACTTGGCATTAGTTGTTACTCTCAAATTTTCTTTAAAAAAAAAAAAAAAAATTAAAGCTACTCCTGCCAGTCTTGCATTTCAAGAACAAAGACCCATGAGCAAAACCCCTGAACAGATGGTATCTATAGGGAATATAATCCCTAACAGAAACCTTAAGCTTTCAAGTGCATCCAAAGCATGTTAGGATCACTAAAAATAAATTACTCCTGTCTAACCCTCCTTCTCTCTGGACAAACAAAAATTTTACTAATGCAAAGTCTAAGCATGTTACTTACTTACATTCAGTACTGAAAAATCAAAGACACTGCAAGACACAGAATTTCAGCATTCGATCTTGAGATAAAATAATTTATTGTAAAGTTTCATGAAAAATAACAAGCAGAAATTCCAGTTGTTATCCCTGTATTTCATATTACATCAAGTTAGATGCAGTACCATGCTATGCAGGTGATCAAGTTAATAAACCAAACTTGCAATTTTCCAGTTTCTTCTTATTTTAAAACCCAGGTTTACTAGGTTTTCATAAATCTTTATTATTTTTCTACACAAAAATTACAACAGACTGCCCACATACAGATAAAAGCACCATAGTATTACATTAAGGATTAGTATTCTATCATTTTAATTTGTGTTTGTTTCTTATTGAGTAGTCTTCCATAGACTGCCATTGGTCTCAGGCTGGCTTTAACAATTCTTCCTAGGAAAAAAGCAAACACAGGGTGAGACTTGACACATGTATCATGCAGCTGTTTTCAGCAACATTCCCTACATTGCCCAGACTGGTACAAAGCTACAAAGACCAGCTTTGCCCTCATCCCTTTGGAAAAAGTAAAAAGCTAAAATCTGCAAATATATTTTTTGAAAAGCCTATCTCCAAGAGGCTTCTCACTCATTTAAGCAAGATTTCACATCTTAGGTACAAGTTTGTGGCAGTACTAACACCTTCTACCTGGTAGGAACCAATAGCAAGTTTTCTACTAGTAATTCACGCACACATCTGTGCATTATAGGACAGTTTAAGACAACAGTAGGTGAATAATGGAAGTATTTAACAATTTTATGTTGAAAAACAAGTAGCAGCCCTGTTATTACATACAATACTCATAATGGATTACACATGCATGTATCTTCCAGTGTCTGACAGGTTCATAAAAACAGAGTGCCCATCTTATTTTCCAGCTTTGCAAAATTACCTGTGCCTACAGTGCTGGAGGTCTTGGATGGAATTCACTACTTCATTTTCCGTTGATGAAACAGGTAAAACATTATGTGCCTCTGTGTTTTTCATATTTCTCAAACAGATTTACATATTTAAATACATGAAACTTACTGCTTCTAGAGTTTTTAAGGGCATTGTGACAAATGCAAAGGAATTTTGTCACTTCACTGAAGATTTGTTACCTTCTTTCCTGCAAAGAAACGAACAGAGATGTAGAGGACCTTGCATCACTTGAGTTCACTTCTGTATGAACATGTTCATGCAAAATACTAAGTCACGTAATTTTTCCAAAAAAGTTATTTGTTTAATTTCTCATTGGGAAATGACATAGCAACTCCACATCAACCAGTATGGTAGTTTCTGAGTAGCCACTTTCTGAGTATCTGTCTTCAACATGGACAACTACTGGATCACAAACTTCCTTTAGAACTTGATTCAGCTTAGTCTGCACAGCTTGGCTTGAGAGCTTGTGAGCTGCTGCCAAATAATTCATCTGCCTTCCTAGAGCTGTGATCACATTTTGAAAGCTACTACTGCAAACACCAGACAATTATACAATCTCTGTTTCTCTTCTGTAGTAGTTAGTACAGTACTACTGATTTCTAGCACAGCGAAAAAAAAGAAATATTAAACAAAAAGCAACAAAATTGTTTCATTCAAAATCCTGAATACCCCAAAGGACTCATTAATGGGTTCCAAGTGCTACCTCAATTCTTCCCCAAACTTCTCCATAACTTTCTTCTTCCAAGTAGTCTTGAACAATATTTATAGCTCTTCCCTGGAAATATTACTGTTCAGCACTGTGGTAATCAATACTTTGTAACTTTTTCTTGCATTCCCTTCTGATGCTGTCTTTCACCACCGCTGTCTGTGATGTTCTGAACTTCCAGCAAAAGACACTAGAACACTGTAAGATGGTCATTAGAATTTTATTTTTCCACCTTTTAATAACCGTCAGATTCTTCATTTAAAACTCAAGCATAAAACTCACTATGTGACTGCTCACTAATGCAAATTTTAGAGATTTTTTTTTTTTTTTTTGTCCTTGCAAAGACAGGGAGATGAAAGGTAAGTAATCAGCTCCTTAAACAGTCTGAGCAAGAGTTCCTGTTTGCCTTTCTTGACACCGCATTCATTCTGGTCAGGAATGAATGGGCAACACCAAGGCAAAAATTTAAGTAATAGAAATTACAATCTCTGCAAAATTAAGGAAATAGCACATGAAAAAGACTAAATAATCAACAGGCAACCACTTAGAATTCTCAAACAAATAAAGTTTGATATAGAGCAAGCACTTACTAAGAAAAGCCAAGCGCACCACGTTGTTGAGAAGTCTTGTGGTCATGCTGGTTCTTGCTTACAGGCATCAACAGACTTCCATTGCTTTCATCTGAAAAAAAAGAGAGCACACAGCTTCATCTGGAAGAGAGTGAGATACTCTTGTCAGTACAAGGAGCTTCACAAGACATACTTGAAATAGTTGCCTGATTTAAAAGAACAGGGGGCAGTATCTAGGCCCACCAATCCTGAAAAAAACAAAGCCCCAGTCATCCCTATCAGCATGCCTTAAGCCCAACTCATCCACACTCTGAAAGAACTATTTCATTAAAACAGGTGGTCTTTCAATCGAGGCATGTGGTGTATTAAAGACTATGCAGTGCTGGTCGCATGGCAACACTGCCCACAAGAGTTCAACACCAACCAGCTAGAAAACTCGGTCTTCTAAAATAGGAGCTTTAGAGAGCTCTCTCAGGCAGCACTAAGCAGCACACACAGTAAACTTCAAACCTAGGAATTCCAGAACACAAAGGCGCACGGATTCACTCAATGCTTTGTTTCACGGAGACAAGGGGGAAGGAAACGTGACTCATGTGTTAAAGCCTCACCCCAGCTCCAGCCTGGCCCTGCTACGGTGCGCGGGGACGGTAACACCAGGCTCTCAGAGGGCGTCTCAAGGCCCACCGCCACCGCCACCGCCCCCTCCCGTTACCCACTCAGCCGGCTCCGGGTCCCCGCCCCGCTCCCTTCGGCGCTCACCTTGACCCATCCGACCGCCGTCAGGAGATCGGTTCGGCTCGGTACTGCCAGGGCACCCCGGTTCCTGGGCCCGCCGCACCCATCTCGACCACGCGGCGTCTCCCAACGGCCCCAACGTTCGCGGCACGCGCCGGCGAGGGAACCAATAGCCCCTGCTGCTCCCAGACTGCCTCCAGCGGGCCGAACCACTGCGCTCTGGGGAGGAGGGGGGAACACGATCACACGCCCCGAGCCAGCTCCACACGCAGCGGGGACATCTGGGGGGAAACGCGGCCCCCTCCCCCCTGCGCGCACACGGCGATGGAGGCTCCCGAGGGGAAGGGGGGGGAAGGAGGGGAGGGCTCCGCCACCGGCGCAGGCGCGCTGCCGTGGTGCCATTGCGGGGGGCGGGTGAGGGCTGCAGTGCTCGGTGCCCTGAGGCGGGAGCAGGCGGCTTCGGTTACGCTGCGGCGCCTCTGCCGCGGGCTTGGGTGCTGAAATGTCCGCGGTGAAAAATTTATCCGTGGAACTGTTCGCCTGCGGCAAGGGGCTGAGCACGCCGGGTGGCTTTCGGCAGTGCATGCGCGGCTTGTCTGAGCCTTGCTTCTGGTGATACAGTGGTGCTGCCGGGGGAAACGTCTCTCCTGCCTGGAGCTCTCCTTTTCCAAGCTTTCCAGCTGGAGAGGCAGTGTCCCCCAGGGCAGCACTCTGGAGGACTCGCATGGTGGGAGATGATGCTCCTGCTCACCCGGCGCATTCCAGTCCCTTCTGAGTATTTTGGGGCTGCGTTTTTGTAGTAGCTCTCGTGAAAGGGGATGAAATTAATCGTGAGACAACACAACGTAAACATCCTGCTCCTGTGTATTACTCGGTTGTGGTCATACGTTTTCCCCTGTACTCAGCCCTGGTGAGGCCACAGCTCGAGTCCTGTGTCCAGTTCTGGGCCCCTCAGTTCAGGAAGGAGATTGAGGTCCTGGAGCAGGTCCAAAGGAGGGCAACCAGGCTGGTGAAGGGACTCCAGCACAAGTCCTGTGAGGAGAGGCTGAGGGAGCTGGGGGTGTTCAGCCTGGAGAAGAGGAGGCTCAGGGGAGACCTCATCGCTCTCTACAACTCCCTGAAAGGAGGTGGGAGCCAGGGGGGGGTTGGGCTCTTCTCCCAGGCAACTTTAAACAAGACAAGAGGGCATGGACTTAAGTTGTGCGAGGGGAAGTCTAGGTTAGATATCAGAAAGAATTTCTTTACAGAGAGCGTGATCAGACATTGGAATGGGCTGCACAGGGAAGCAGTGGATTCTCTGTTCCTGAAGCTATTTAAAAAGAGACTGGATGTGGCACTCAGTGCCATGGGCTGGTAACCGCAGCGTTAGTGGGTCAAGGATTGGACTTGATGATCTCTGAGGTCCCTTCCAACCCAGCCAGTTCTATGATTCTATGATTCTATGATACTGATCATGTCCTGCTTATCAGTTGGAGGAGCACATTCGAAGTAACCAAACCCGGTTCACGCAGGAAGCTCTGAAAACCCCTGTACATTTAGTGCTTGAAATGCATATAGTGGCTTGGTGTTGAGTGCACAATTTCCATATTTGCTGACCCTGGAAGTCGAGGCAGTAGATAACCATGTTTGAAAGACAGAAGGGTGGAACAGAGCAGTTCCATGCACCACAGGAATTAGTTGGGACCGTGTCTGGGGAAAAAGCAGAATGAGCCTGGTACCAGCTGTAAAGCTACCTGAGACCTGTACAGCTTTCTTACCTGCCTTTCTTGCTCTGCTTCTTACAGCTGCTGTGGTTTGCTTGCTTCAAGCTTCTCCTTAGCTGGGAACAGCAGTGAGAGTGGTTGTGTCTGGTGTCCATATGGAATGACTGAAAAGTCACTTTTGCAAGAGAGCCTAATGTATGACATCTTAGCTGACAGGATGGTCATTAAAAGGCTACGAAATGTCCCAGTGTTGTAGAAGAGGCATGATTCTATTTAACTTCAGTAGTTGTGGGAAAAAAAGAGAACTAAAAGGCTAAGGGGCAAGCAAATGTCACCACTCACAGCTTTTGGAGAAGTCTGCAGCCTTGGAAGACAGTAGCATTTTTCCTTCAGTACTTCAGGCTCCCTTTTTTTAACAGAAATTAGTTTTTTGGTCATTATGCTTAGATGTCTCCCTAAAATAGGCAGGGCGTATTAATGCTCTGTTTATAGCAAAACTGTTTATAGCAAAACTAACAAATACTCTTAACATTATTTTTAAGTAGATTCACTTTGAGTAGCTTTAGCTTGTCATTTTAAATTGTGTTTTCTTAATAAATATGGCTGTTTGAAGCATTATCTCAAGCTTAATGTATGCATGCAATAAAGGACATCACCCTAAGTAAAGTGATATTTAAAATACAGAAGTAATTGGTTTTGTGAATAAGATTTTTGCTCAAAACAAGCTAGTAAATCAGTGGAGATCCCATTCTTTATATTGCTAATACAGTAAGTCAGGTATTGATTTGCATCTCAGTTACAACTGACAGAAGTTTTAAGTGAAATTGACCTAGCTCAAATTTTGCTTACATCAGTGAACAGGATAGTAAAGAAAGAACCTTAATGTTTGTGACAATGATTATTGTGACAGTTTTTATTTTTACGTAGGAATACAGAAGAGTTCCAACAGAATTGCAGCATTGGAATGGTTTTGGTTGGAAGGGACTTTAAAGATCATCTAGTCCCAGCCCCTCTGCATGGGCAGGGACATCTCCCATCACACCAAGTTGCTCACAGCTCTTTCAGCCTGGCCTTGAATACTTCCAGGGATGGGGCATCCACGACTTCCTGCACATCCTGTGCCAGCATCTCACCGCCCTCACTGAAGAACTTTTTCCTAATGTCTAGTCTAAATCTACCCTCTTCCAGTTTAAAACCATTGCCCCTTGTCCTTTTGCCACAGTCCTCCATCTTTTCTGTAGGCCCCCTTCAGGTAATGGGAGGCCACTGTAAGGTCTCTTTGAGCCTTCTCTTCTCTAGGCTGAACAACCCCAAATTTTCTCAGCCTGTCTTCATAGGAGAGATGCTCCAGACCTCTGATCATCTTTGTGGCCCTCCTCTGGACTTGATCCAACAGCTCCATGATCTCCCTGTGCTCCCTGCTCCCTGCAGTACTCCATGTAGGGTCTCAGGGGGGGCAGTATAGAGGGATGGATTCACTCCAGGTTGACCTGCTGGCCATGCTTCTTTTGTTGCAGCCCATAATACACCTGAATTCCTGGGCATGAATTGCTGTCTTATGTTGAGGTTTTATAAAGCAAGTCCTTCTCTTCAGGACTGTTCTCAATTCATCCCCGGCCTCTATTGGTGCTGGGGCTTGCCTGGATACAGGTGCAGGACCTTGCCTTGTTGAACATCAGCATGTTCACACAGGAGCACCTCTTCAAGGTTGTAGAGTCCCTCTGAACTGCATTAATTTCCTGAAGCCCATCAGCTTGGTGTCATCTGTAGACTTGCTGAAACACATATTATAAGGAAACAGTGACCAAAGTGATTTTCAAAGTGATAGACACGAGCTAAGGACATTGGTCACAAATTTGGTTCCTCTCCTTACTGAACAACTTGCAAGACAGTAAAAATAATCAGTAGAACAATTTACAAAGAACAGGGCTGGATTCTGCATGGTTGGATTTTTTTTTTCCTAATTGATTTAGTTTGATCAGGGATATAATTTTTCTGAAATTGGCAATATAATTCAAACGGGACTGACTTCATGTCAGGTACTACTGTAGCCTCTATTCTAGATAATCACAGTGAATTTGTTTTCCTAATATCTGAATCCAGCAACATTTTGTCATAACTGTCCTCATGAAACCAGGATGTCATACTGACTTATGGGCATAATTAACAATAATTATTAATTACATAATGGATAAAAATATCCTCTTCAACTGGAAACAGATATCTTGCTGCCACGTTCAGGAATCTAGGAGCTTTAACAGAAGATGCTTGTGAGCTGTGCTTTGGCAGGTTAAGACATTGCTGTCCAAGAAACCTTCCTTGTTCTGCCACGGATTACTTAGTCTATGAGTTTTGTGGTTAGCAGAAGTGATTTAGCTGCTTTGATAGAAAGCCCTGCTACAGATTTTATGGCCTTTTATGTGGAATCTCAGCTAAATCACTGACTTCTGGCAAGAAGTGGCTGAGGTATTCCAGTCTGTCAATATAGCCACGGAGTACGAGGGGAGAACTGGAAGCTGCAGTAATTAAGACTGAGAACCTTATCTACCTAGTGAAAGACTTGTGACTAGAGACAGTCTCCCTTTTTGGCTTTGAAGTTAATAGTATGATGTTATTTTCTGTTTGGTTTCCTAAAGATGTGATTGATGATTTAATTACTGATATGATTTTGCTTTGTGTCAGCTGATGATATTTTTTAAGCTGGTTTAATTCAGATTTGTCAAAGGGCTAGAGAAAAATTAAGCTGTTGAATATTTTGTATCTGTCTATCCAAAAGACCTGCTAAGTGTTGCATGCACTGCTGGTCATTCCTCTGAATGGAGAAAGTGTGAGAAGGAGCACTGGTAATGTCTACACTCACTGGTGTATACTTCTCCACAGTTTTCTTTTGGATTCATAAAGCCTTCTTGTTAGTGGCTCTGCAAGCTTCCAGTGGCAAGGTGCCTGCAGCTCTGAGTTGATGTGGACAGGAGCTGTTTCACAGCTCCACTGAGCTGCATAGAAGCCAGTGCTGCTGTTAGTCTTACCAGCAGCCTAAACTGAGGTTTCTCTTTTGCCTTTTTTCCCTTAAATATTGTTGAGCACTTCCTGAACACTCATAAAAGGCCTTTTCTTATCAGTGGAGTATTTTACCAGACCTGAATATATTTCTGACAAGTTAGCAATGAAAGACCTTGTTTAGGCTTTTGATGGCATTGACTTCAGTTCTAGAAAGTACTGCACAGCAACAATAATCTCTTTATTTCAGTCTTATTTCCTCTTCAACATATAATTCCGTGGTTGGTGATTGACATTCTCTGATGAGGGCTTTCTTCTCCCTGCCACACCCAGAACCTTTACTTCAAATTATGTTAACTTCTTACAAATTTACCAACACATGCAGGGGTGAGTGAAGTTAATAATCTGACCCAGTTCAGCATCCAGTCTCACTCTGCAAGCACAGTGCTGCTGAAACAATTCTGGTTCCTCATCCCTTTCAGTAGTCATTGATTTCTTGGGACACCAGTAAACAGTCAAAATCTGAATCCATAATAAACATATTATTTTGTTCAACTGTCTGGGCGTGTCCTTAGTTTTCCTGAGTAAATTCCAACACTTACTTGTAAAGGTAGAATTCCTTGTTGTGGTTTCTTCAGCAAGAAGAAAGGGAGTTCCTGCCTTTCCTGGCTTGTGGCCTCTTGTTCTTGTTCCCAGAATCAACTAACTGTTTCATGAGGTTTGTCACTTCCACTGTTTGTGGCAGCATGCCACACTGAAACTACCAGGGTCATTGAAACTATCAGGACTCAAAACAAATTATTTGGCTTCAGGCACAATTAAAATGTTCAATAGAAGAAAATAAAAAGTAGTTACATATGACCCTAGTAGAGCCAAGAAAGGATGGAGTTTAACATAGGCACTTTGGTTTGGGGTGTGTGTTGCACAGAAAGCTTGCAGAACCACCTATTGTAATTGTTTTCTTCCTATAGAATAAAGGTCTGCAGGGTACAGAATATTTTAGTGAAGTTTTAGGAAATCCTAACACAAGTTTATAAAGAGAGTAACTCAAGGGAGCATTGTGAGTAGAACCTGAAATATTTTTAATGTGCTTTGTAAACAGCAAGTAATTGGTATGACAGTGCTCCTGTTCTAGTGATTTGGAGCACTTTCAGTGCCAGGCTTTCTGCATGCCCTCACAGAATTCCCACCAAAGCTGCAGCGTTACTGCTCTGGCTTTTTGTCCACTTCATTTCTCTACAACATTTTCCCTGCAACCCACCAGAGGTCAGTGTAATGCCAGAAATGCCGAATACACCCAGGGCAAGAATGCGAAGTTTCTGCTAGGAATTACTTGACTGCAGCAGTGGTCTGCCTAGCAGTGTACCATGTCTTTTTGTCATTACCAGCTGAATCAGAAGATGGGTATGAAGACAGCAACAGATAGATGTGAAATTTTCACCTATAAATGTTGAGACTGTTAGAGGTTGACTAAACTCCAGAAGCACAAACCTTGCTATATCTTTCAAAGGGTGTTAACATCAATTAGTATCTCCAGGTATTCTGGAGAGCCAAAGAAATGGCCAAGTCTTGCTAAGCTCTTTGAATCAGTGGCTTCTTTTGATAACATAGTTTGCAGTGTATTTGCAGTTTGAATAGAAATATAGTTTGTTTAATACTCAGTTTCTCAGTTTTTATTCAGTTCTGCACTCTTGCAATATAAGGCAGCATAAACAAGTTCTCAGTGTTTGAACATTCTTTATTTTACATTTTATAACTATCTTTAGCGGTTTTCCATGGAAGAGAAGTATTCTCATCTTTCAGACTCTCTTTTTTCATTATTCCTGGTCTGTTTAACTGAGCTTGCTGAGAAATGCCTCATGTTTTAAGGCAGAATGCTTGGTAATAGTGTACAAAAGTCAGTCTGAGTCTGCACTGATGGTTTCTACAGAAGCACTGTAATGTATTTATTATTGCCCTAACTCCCATTCATTAACTGACTCCAGTGTTTACCTTTCTTTTCCTAACAGCACTTCTTCATTGAATAAAGGTCTTCACTGGCATATAGTAGCATATTACTTTCCTTCAGAACTGATAATACTAATTGGAAACTTTTTAGGACTCCTAGCAATAATATTTATTTGCCAATGTACTTCACTTTTTGTTTGTTGTTAGTGATTTAGTTTGCTACTGTACTGCCTGTTCAGCTGACTTGTTCAGGTTCTTCTGAAGTTCTCTTCAGTGTCTATTGGTACCTTGAATAGCTGACAATGTTTAGTTATAAAACCCAGTAATTTACTAGCACTTCAAGGATTTTTCTACTTGAAAGGCTACTTCTTTCTTTCAGGAATTTCTGCAGCGAATATGTATCACAAGTCTTCATCTGGTGGATTACATTTGTAACTTCTTTCCTCAGTGTGGAAGGTTTCCCCTTCCTGTTTTGTTTCACTATACACAAGGCAATATATTGACTAGGTTATCCAGAAGGGAAAAAAAGATTTTGAGCAAGTGTCTTTTTCCCCCTATGATGTGAATCCACCAACTCAATCTTTCTTTTGTAGTAATTCTAGTACTGGAAGTCTGGTTGAAACAAGTGCAGGAAGTACCTAAGGTAGGCTCAGTCAAGTAAGTTTATAAACCAGATTTTCACACTGAGCATCACCAAAAGAAGACTCAGTATGTGCATCCAGGTGCTTGTGCTAAATCACAGCCTTAAAAGTACTTTGGGGCTAATATATTTTCACAGGGAGATATAAATAATTCTTCCATTTATTGAAAGAAACCACAGAAAGTCTGTTTGGCAATTGCTCAGTGCACAGATCCCCAGAGTAGCATATATATATTTACTGTTAAGAAGAATATTTGAAACTGGTGCAGGCAAATGACATTAGTCCTTGTTCACAATTCTTTTCAACTTGGTGTGAACTGTTCAGCTGCTCTGTGAAGCTGGTAGAGGAAGCAGCCCCAGCTGCTGCTTGTGAGAATGCTGCCCATGTGAAACAAAATGATTGTTAATTTTTGTAGAGGAGGACTAATTCTTTTCACACCATGATGTTTCGTGTGTGTATATTGGCACTTTCTTGTTCTGTGTATAGTACATGCACTACACTTTGAAAAAGTTAACTCTAGTTTCTGATATATTTGCACATTCAAGAAATAACTTTTACTTTCAAAACACTAATTAGCATAAACATGCCCCCCCTCATGCATGCAAGTATTATTATAGCTTTAACTGTTTATTTATTGTGGAAAAGCTCAGCAAAGGTGGGCACTGGGTAAACATAATAGCTATTTGTTTCTCTAAATTAAAACTATACAGTAGTGGTAGTGCTGGCAGTTTTCTGGATGATTTATGAAAGTAGTTTTCTCTCAGAGGTTCAGACTTATTATGGCACTTTCCATGCTATCTAGGAGTGGGCTGTTCAGTTTGTTTGGCACTTGTACATTTGAAATATGGCTTCTATGTTCTACTTGACTCCTTTTTTTCTGTTTTCTTGAAATAAGGTTCTTCTATCCCTGTGGAAATGAGCAGGACAACAGTGAGAAAGATTACAACATCCTGACTTGTCTTCAGGGTGTGTTCTGTTTGCAGTATCCCTTGGACAGGTTTAGGGCAACCTACTTGTTTGTGCCCTGTTGTTCACTTTTTAGAGAAAATGGTGGAAGAGATTCCATATTTGTTGTACAGAAGGTGGCTTGCTTATTGTTGTCCAGGTAATCAGGAGAGAGCATTTGGGTACACAGATTACCAGTGGGTTTTCCTGGCAAAATGTGTGCTATAATCACAGCTACTCTAGTTTTGTCAGAATGGAGCTCATAGCTGTGTTGCAGAGCAATGCACCAGTGTTCTGCCTTTTGGTTTTGTATAGGATAAAGAGGCTGCAATTCTCTCTCTATTCACCCTGAAAAGGTTGCTGGCTTATTACTGTAAGAGCTGCTGTTTATATACAAATGACTTCTGTTGTAAGATACTGTGCCTCTAAGTCACTAAGAAGCAGGTGAAATGGAACGATAGAAATCTGAAGAACATACACATAAAGTTTCTAGTGGGTAAAGTATTTAAAAATGACCACCTGAAAAAAAAAAAAGTTTAAAAATGACACTTTAAGCTTTCTATCTTGCCCTTTCTATAGTGTTCTAACATTTCATATGTCTCTGGTGGAAGTTCCTAGTTCTGATGTGCTTTAAAAGTGTCTTACTTGGACAAGTAAGTAAAGAGGTGGTGCCCTTTTAAATCCATACATTTTTGACAAAACCTGTTTTTACCTTTTGGCCAATTTTTCTGGTCAGTGAGCAGTGTTGTTTTTCCTATTCCAGTGAACCCTAATTCTCAGCCCCTGACCAGAAAAAGCAGTTGTGCATATTGTACAGTCTTCTTGTGCTTATATGGTAAGTCTGATGCTTCCTAGAAACCTGGAGTAAATCAGTAACAATTCATGAGGTATCCTTTGAAAAGAAGCAGCTAGGTGCTGGCTGCAGCTGCCATAAAAATTTGTGCATCTTGTGACCTGTTTACACTGAGCCCTCAGGAAAGAGGACAGCTGCAAGGAAACAACAAGACAGAGAAATTGCCTTGGCTTGCTGCAAATAGCCCACAGGACTGGATATTTGTTTTAATTCATGCACTTTTCTTCATTTTTTTCTCCTTCCTCTTCTTCTGCCATGCACCTTAATAATATTCTTTGTTTACCACTGATCTTTTATGTATTTTGGTCTGTTCAATATCAGAGAATCATAGAATGGCTTAGGTTGGAAGGGACCTTAGAGATCATCTATTCCAACCTCTCAGCCTTGGGCAGGGAGGCCTCTCATCTAGGTAGGGTTGCTCAAAGCCTCATCAAACTCAGTCTTGAACACCTCAGTGGAGGGGGCATCCAGAGTCTTAGCACTCTCATACTGAAAAACTTCTTCCTAAGATCCAGTTTAAACCTATTCTTCTGCAGAAATCCATTTCCCCCCTCTCCTGTTGCTGGACACTCATATGAAAAGTCCCTCTCCAGCCTTCCTGTGGGTTCCCTTCAGGGATGGGAAGGCAGCTCTAAGGTCTCCTGGAGTCTTCTCTTCTTCAGGCTGAACAATCCCTCACCTCGTAGCAGAGATGCTTCAGCCCCCAGATCATCTTTGTGGCTCTTCTCTGGACTTGTTCTAACAGATCTGTGTCCGTTGTATGGTGGGGCTCTAGAACTCAACTCAATATTCAAAGTGGGGGATCAGAAGGAGCAGAGTAGAGGAGGAGAATCACCCCTCTTGATCTGCTGGCCATGCTCCTCTTGATGCATCCTAGGATACAGCTGCCCTGCTGAGCTGCATGAGCTCACTGCCAGCTCATGTTGAGCTTCTCATCAGTCAGCACCCCCAAGGCCTTCTCCTCAGGGCTACTCTCAACCCACTCTGGACCCAGCTTGTAATTGTGCCTGGGACTGGCCCAACCCAGATGCAGGACCTTGCACTTGGACTTGTTCAACCTCATGCAGTTTCCAATGGCCCATTTCTCAAGCCTGTTAAGGTGTCTGTGAGTGGCATCCCTTCCCTCAGGTGAATCCACCACACCACACAGCTTGGTGTCATTGGCAAACTTGCACTCAATGCCACTGTCCATGTCTCTGACAAAGATGTTAAACAGCACTTGGCCCAGAACAGACCCCCAAGGAACTCCATTTGTCACTGGTCTCCAAGTGGACATGGAGCCATTGATCACAGCTCTTTGAGTGCGACCTTCTAGCCAGCTCCTTATCCACCAAATGGTCCATCCATCAATTCCATGTCTCTCCATCTTAGAGACAAAGATGAACAGTGTCAGATGCCTTGCACAGGTGCAGATAGATGACATCAGTTGCTTTTCCCCTGTCTACCAGAGCTGTAACTGTGTCACAGAAGGCCTCCAAATTTGTCAGGCACAGTTTGCCCTTAGTGACGTCATGATGGATGTCACCAACCACCTTGCTGTCTTTCATGTGCCTTAGTGCAGATTCCAGGAGGATTGTACCTGGTACAGAGGTAAGAATTACAGGCCTGTAGTTCCCTGGGTTTTCTTTACTCCGATTTTTAAATATGGGGGTTATAATTCCCTTTTTCCAGTCTGTGGGAACTTCTTCAGACTGCCGTGACTTCTCAAATATGATGGCTAGTGGCCTTGCAACCTCAGCTGTCAGTTCCTTCAGGACCTGTGGATGTGTCTCATGCGGTCCCATGGACTTGTGCACTTCCAGGTTCTCTAGGTGTTGCCAGACCTGATCTTTACTTACTCTCAGTAGTTCTTCACTCTTCCAGACTCAGCCATTGCCCTCTATGGTAATATATTCTTTCTGAGTAGAATGTAAAATCCCAGGAGATTTTCCATTTTAAATGGTAGCACTGTGTGTTCCAGATAATTAAATATTCATCTGTAAGACCATGCAATACTTGAGAAATAATGTTATATTCTGGTTGTGAAATACAGTGTTGACATTATTTCACATGTTTTACTGCTCGTTAACCCTCACCATTATAGTTCCAGTAGAAAAATGTGTTGGCCTCACATAGGCTAAGATAATAAGAGCTTTTCTTTCATTCTGTCATTGCACATCCTTTTTAATTAGGAAATTGCAGACTAGAACATCCTTTCAGGCTGCAATAAGAAAATACATCAGTATTAATTTACAGTATTTTCCCATTCACTAAAACAGTTATGAGCTATGAATTATAAATGATAAATTATACACTGTGGCATTCAACTGTACTGCATCACAAATAGAGTTGCAATTTTCACCCATGTATATGAAAATTTCCATAGCCTTAATCACTAGCAAAATAGCTTACAAGTGTTCTCCTGTACTCTACTGCTATTGAATTTAACTTAGACTGAAACAGCTACTTGTTACACATCTGCATTTTATAGAAAATGTTTGTGTTCAGGGACTGCTGAGGACACGCACAACTGCAATTCAGATGTGTGCTACTGATTTAATACCAGGCTGAGCCAACTGAGGGGCTAATCCCTCAAATTCCAACACCTCCTTGCATTTATGCCTTCTTGGTGGGGTAAACACAATTCTAAAACTTGGGAAAGGAAAGGATTAAGACTTTTGTTGTAGCCTTGCTATTGACTATTGTAAGCGGAATTTGTCCAACAGACTGGGTTTTTTGATATAGTCATTCTGAAATACTTAATTATTCCTTTGCAAAGTAGATAGAGAGAGGCTTCAAATCCAAGGGCTACTTTGTCTCCATGTAGTGCACTCTTTGTGGACCAGACTTCTGGCAGGTCCTGGGGTCCTGGTTCTGCAGTGGGAGGCACTGCACACTGCCATATGACTTGATGTGAGCATGAAATTGGAAGTATTTCAGAGCACCCTCATATTAAAATGAAAACGTTTTCAAACATAGATGTCACTATTTCACTGTGTTTGTTCACCTATTCATAGCTATTTAGTGTTGTCTTTGCTTACCAAGATGTAGTTGCTGTTTCACTCAGACTTCTCAGCAGAGGACTCTACCTGGTCTGGCTCAATTTTGTCACTAAAATGTTTAGAATAAGTGCCGATATCTACACTTGATATTTAATGCTCTACATGTAATGCCAATGACACAATGTTGTAGTAACCCTCTAATCTGCTTAAAAACTAGAATATATGCAGCTACTCTGGAAGTCTGCCTCTAAACTGGCAGCTAGGTATGGCATTTTGTGATAGTATTTTGCAAAAAATTACATTTATTTCAAACTTTAAAACTCTGTTCTGTGCCAGGAACTACAGGAAAAGCTTTTGTTTCTCAGCAGATCTGCTCTCTAGATTCAGGGAAGGTAAGATAAATAAGCATTAAACAGCTTTTCCTTAGAGTGAACTTGTCTAAAAGGAATACCTCGAATCCTCTTTTTATAATTTATTCATGGAGTTGCTTAGTGAATATTAACTTTTGTAAGTCCTGTGAAAGCACTGGGCTTCACTGTTCCTGAGTGATGATAAAATCTCTCTCACTGAATGCTTATTATCATGATCATATGCAAACAGGAATTAACTCAGCTTCCTTTTCAAATCCCATGCTACATTTGAGCTAGTCAGAGATTACTCCATTTTAATATCAACATACTTCTATGAGGCTTCTGGGTGAAGAATGAATACAAAATGCCCAAAACACCTGCCTAAAAGACACAAGTTAAAAAAAATATTTTACATTATTGTTTCAATATGGAGTTAGAAGAGTCAGTTTAGAATATCTCAGTTACAATTGATACACTTCAGAGATGAACACTTTTACCAGTCACAGCTCCCAGCTGTGGTGCTTTGTGACCTGTCTGGACACCACATGTTGCCTTAGTGTACTTCTTGGGTTCCCACTGCTATGTGCAATCTGTCATTGTGACAGTTGTGAACTCATGGTCTTCTTTTCTCCTACCATGGAACTTTGGCACAAGTGTCACTAGGTATTGTGTGACAGAAACATATGGTATTGCTGTGACTGAAGAGGTATTCCTTCTGGAAGCACAAGTACATACAGTATTTTGTCAGCTGGAAGCATTTTTTTGTTGTTGTTTTGTTTTGTCTTGTTTTTGTTGGTTTGGCTTGGTTTTTTGATTGTGTTTTTTGCCTTTTTTTATCTTGTTTTTTTTTTGTGTTTTTTGTTTGTTTGTTTGTTTGTTTTGTAGGTTTTTTCTTCTTTAATTGTTATTTTTGCTTTATAGAAACTGACACATTGGTCTGCGAGCAGGCATCTTGCCAGGTGGCAAGCAGATGGGCAGGAGCATAAGTAGGCAAGAGAATAGGTCTGCATAGGTCTCATATGCATGATGATCTGATTGTTACAAAGAGCTGTAGCTGTAGTTCCTCCTAGGGAACTTCCTTGGCATATGGCTATACGGGAGATAGTATAATATCAGCAAAGGCTGCCATGAAAAGCTAAGGATGAGAAGAGTGCCATGCCTGAATTGGAGCTGAGTAGCTTAAAAGAGTGATAGATTTGCTTCATCAACAGTGCTTTTTCACTTTTGTTTAATATTTAAAGCTAGTAATATTTCTAAGGACCAAAAAGGCTTGAAAGCTCTATGCAGTGTGCTAATGTGTGATCAATAATAGTTGATAGTTCTATATTCCATGGAGTGTTTACAACACAGAAGCAGACAATAGGTAACTGGTGCTGGAGCAATCAAGCAACTGGAACAAATGTACATAATAAATAATATTAAACATGGTAAGTATTAGGTAGTTGTCATTTCCAATAATTTCTTAGAACTTTTCCCTTGCTGGAAATTCTTTAAGCCTCACATCTGTTCCATTAAATTGAAATGGAGTGTAAAGAGGTCTGTACTTTATATTTTATGTGAAAGATCTAAGTTAAAGATCTAATCACTTCTCTAATTTTTGCCCAGAAGAGTTTTTCAGAAGGAAGAACAAGTTGTAAATGACTTTCTTATTGTTATTACAGTTGTGTGTTGTGGGTTTTTTTTTGTGTGGGTTTTTTTTGTTGTTGTTGTTGTTTTGGTTTAGTTTTGTTTGTTTGCTTGTTTTTTAGCCTATTTTCCTAAGGAAAGTCAACCTTTGTGATGAGCCTTTCTGTCTGTCAGGCGTTCCCAGAGTTACTACATGCTTTTGGACATTCTCAACTGATTTCAAGGGGAGAAAAGATGTTTTAGAATGAAGTATACTCCTACAGCTCTATTGAAAACAAGTGTCTTTGTAGATGCAGAAAGCCTGGCCAAGAAAACAAACAAACAAACAAAAAACCAAAAGCCACACCAGACAAGACAATGCAGCTGTTAGGTATTCTGTTCAGAATCCAATTATCCAGCCACCAGTCACACAGAGAGTTGCATTTCTTGCCATGTCAGAGTGTTGTCTGAGGGTGCAAAGAATCAAGGACATAACCCCACTGGAAGCTCTCTTGTTATCTACTACCCACAGAACACCCTGTAATACTTTCACTTTAAAATTATGAGAAAAAATCAATATTTTCAAGACAGAAATTGATCCAGTGCAAAATAATATAAGATCTTACTTCAGAACTGCTGATATATTGATCTGGACAGCTCTATGTGGGGAAAATTAGAGAAAACTTAAAAAGAACAATTAATAATAATCAATCAGAACAAACAAAAACATCCTCTAGTGTTTCAGAGGGATAGGTGGTTCAGTCTGTCTTGACTTCTTTCCTGCACGTGTAGAGGAATGTATGACCTTCATTTTTGCAAACACCTGCAAGATACTGTTAAATTGTGCCACTGGGCATTAACAAGCAGTGTAGCCTTAGCAGTGTGCAGCACTGTACAAGCTTGTTGCTTAAGTATTTATTTATGGGGACAGATTATATGGAACCCCACACTGATTTAATTGCAGTTGCCTCTATAAAGCCTGCTTGGATCATCTCCTGGAAAACCTCTGACTGAAGGGTAGATATGTCATTGCCCACTGCACATAGGCCTGAAGGTGAGGATCAGATAGTTCTGTTGCCTGTAAAATGGGGGAATCACAGAACTTGTGCAGGACTCCAGTAACTAATAAGCATTGATACTGAAGCCTATCTAGACATGTACTCAAATACAAACTAATGCTCATTCTGGATGCTTCTCCAAATCCTAAATTGATCATGGACACACTTTTCTATTTTTGGAGCTATTATCTTTTCATTCTTTACCAAAATAAACCAAAAAACATACAAGGTTCAAATTGAAATAACTTGTTAAATCTAGCCTGATTTTTCATATATCTCTATGCATTACCTCTCCATTTTCAGTAGTACTAAGATGACTCAGAGAATGGAGCCCCGCTCTTCTACATGTGAATAAAATCCTTTAAAATGCCATTTCCAGCCTTAAGAACTTCTTGTCTGAAAGCCTGATCTATAGTGAAGAGCTATTGAGAACAGTGTTATCATACCTTCATTCCTGCAGGGTAATAGTGCTGTTAATTGTGTGCTTAAGGTTAAATGCACATAAATACATGATCTGGGCCTAAGAAAGTAACTGATTTGAAAATAAAGAGGTATACAATTAAATGTTAATGTAAAAAGTAATCTGTAAATGAGCTGTCATTATATGGTTGTTTAAAAATTGAAAGTAAAGCAGATGGATGTGAAAAAATTTTAGATAAAGGACAAGTTTATTACTGAAGGAAAAATAAAATGCTCATAAGGTTTTATTTAAGTAAAGAGTATGGTGGCTTCATAAAAAGCAATACAATGTATTTGCCTGCTACAGTGATTATGTAATGCACCCCATAACCAAGCTGTATTCTGACCATCTCTGGATAAAGGCACTTGAAAGGTGTTTGGACCAGCACATAATTTTCCTACTTCTTGAATGCTTTTCCTGTTTTTTTTTTTGGTTGGTTGTTTTTTTTTGTTTTTGTTTTGTTTTCTTTTGTTTTGTTCATTTGTTTTTGGTGTTTTTTGGGGGTTTTTTGTTTGTTTTGTTTGTTTGTTTGTTTGTTTTTGTTTGTTTTTTTGTAGACCAGTATACATGCTGTACATCTCAGTTAGCATGGAAGCCATAACTTAGAGTATTTTGGTAGGCTAGCTGTATTTTAAGCCTGCAATAAAAAAACAAAAAACAAAAACAACAAAAAAGAGAAAACAGTTTATAGTCATGAGATACAAACTTATGTAATTTTGCCCTGAATAACTTAATTAAACTTAGATGCAAGGCTGCAGATTTACAAGAATGTGAGTTCAGAAACTAGGCATTTGTCTATTGCCATTATTTGATCTCAGAAAGAAGCATTTAAGCTAAAAAGAGGCCATAGCAGGTCAGAGTTGCAGAAAGCTTAATTTATTCATCTGAAAAATCAAGGGCTAGCTACTTTAAAAAAACATGTGATTAAGATGACTCAGTCTTGGCAGCAACATGCTACACTAGAAAGGAAAATAATCTTGATTCCAGTTCTGTAATTCTAAACAGAAGCACATACATACCATTAAGGAGATGAGGAAGATTTAGGTGTACAAGTTCAAGGGAACAGAAAATTAGACCATACCTTTATGCCTGCTTTGAAATGATCCGTGGGAAGTTCAGAAATGTTTGCTGTGTTGCAATGTAAAAGAAATATTATTTTTGCAGGACAAAATCATGTCCTTGGTACACGCTTTTTTATGAAAAGTCATTCCATTGTAGTGTGTTGTGATTTAAGTGAAGGATTACATCATTCTACCAGTGGACTGGAGAATTGTTCTAAGAATTAAAAGCCACAACTCCATGAACTTAATTTTACAGGACAAGTAACTTCTTGGTTATATATACTGACAGGTTATGGAAACAAAATGAAGATCCTGTGGCAGGCTTGATATAACTTTGGGCAGGTTAAGACTGTGGGGGAGTGATGGTTTCCTTTTTAAGTATCCTTAGTAACTATGATTCCACCCCTATTTTGTTTTTATCTCTATACACCTACCAACAGTTTTGAATATGTTTTAAATTAGCTTGTAAAGTGTTTTCTTTTTTAATATAAAACTTGTTATATCTAGAATAGAAGAAAATAAAATCAAACGTGCTGAGCCAGGCTTTTACACACCCATGGTGAAGATAGCCTCCGTTTAGACAGAATTTCCAAGGACTGATTCTGCCAAGGCTTGTTGACTCTAATTTGCAGCTAATTCAGCTGTTTCTAACCAGTTAAAATACTGTATCTTCTTTTGAGAGTACGAGAAAGCTCTTATTAATTCCACCACTTCAGAACCAATCTTTATTTTTCTAAATCTGGGCTTTACGCTGGGAGTTGCTAAACACCTTCAGAGCTGCTTCCCTGAGTCAGAGAGAGGGGCAGTGCCTCAGCCTTAGAGAACACCCTCTGCACAGAGACTGAACCCTTCTCATCCTTAGACATCTAATATAGCCATCTCACAAAAGTAAGGACCTTTGTCTCACACAGCTTGTGCATCTTCTGCAGCTCAGCACATAAAACTGGACAAGTGTGTATCACAAAGCTCCACCTCAGCTGCTCTACTTGGAGTGGTGTGCAGTGTGAATAAGGGATGTAGAGGGTCCCTGTGTGTCCTCACTCTGTCCTGGCACACTGGAAACACATGGAGAGGAGAGTGAGTGGATTTTTCCTCCTGGCAGAAGTCAGACTTTCTAGTATGTGTGGTTTTGTAGAGAACAATTCAACAAAAGATCAAGGTGGCCCTTGATCTGTTTGGGAATTAGAATTGTGCTTTACAAGGCTGCTGTAAAAACATAAACTTTGTTTCTGTAGGGTTTTACTAACCACCTCTTGCAGATGTACCACACAGAGAAGTTAAATATGGAAGGAATATAGGAAATACTATTTGATACATTCTGTGAATTAACTTCCAAATCAAGGCACTCATTATGCGTTGTGCTGAAAATATTTGCTGCTTCATTGCTACAGTTCACTATGTCTCACTGAATAATTTGCACAAAATAGAAGTAATGGAGAACTTAACTACTTTTTACTGAAGTTTAGTGGCTTTTTTGTTGTATGGATAACCTGCACACGAAAATAAAACTTTTATTTAAAGAATGATAGTCATCATGTCTTTATTTCATTATGCTATTGATAGAATAGGAAGTAGGTTTAGCTCTGAAAGATGGCACATACTGGTTATTAATATCAGGAATAATACATGGAATTTTAATATTTGTAAGCATATAAATAGATAAAAATAAACCCTTGTTTATATTATAAAGATGTGTAATGTCATAAAATATAAGTCAACCACTACAGTGTGCAAAACGTAAATACCCTTCTCTATCCTGAGCCTGTTATGTTTTGTATGGTGTTGCAGTATTGAGGCATCTTCCAGGTAACACCTCAATAGAGAGGCTTACTAATGCTGGATTCTACCTGACCTACCTATAAGTTTATAATAATGCAGGATTATTCATCTGATAAATAGCCTAACCCCCTACAATTTATCTGGTGACTTTGATCATGGTAATGTGCAGTTCTTGTTAATTTATCTCTTATGGGATTTATTCCAAGTTTTGAAACCTCTTATGATGACAAATGCTTAGGGTGAAAAAAGAGCATGACAAAGAAATGCTTCCTTTTCTTTCTTAAAATACATAGCTATGTAGGGGTTTTTCCTCCAAAATAATCACTGTTGAGGAGCGATTATTAATGCAATTTAATTAATGCAGAATTTGTCCTAGCTTTGGAATTTTTAGGGAAAATATGCTTTAAAACAGCAATGCTTAGTATGTTCACAAAGTGTAGTATTTTAAAAGTCTTGAAACATCAAATCCTTTTTTTTTTTCCTTACAGCTGGCTTATATAATTTATGGCTTTATGATGGCAGCAGTAGTTTGGAAAAATGTAGATAGTATGAAATATTTTAATATTTTAGACATAATTAATTCTATTTTTAAACATATGATGTGTATAGTGTATAGAAGTGGTGTAGACATTGTCTACATGGTGTAGACAATGTGGGAAATTACATAACACCTAATTTGGCAAAGGGTGGAGCTCCAGTTTGAGGATCTACACTATCTGCCCAGACAGAGCTGCTGGGAGAGGCTACAGTGCAGAAAGTCCCAAGGCTGCAGAAAGTCCCTAAGACCTTCCTCCTAGGACAGGGGCAGGCAGCAGACCTACCTGCAAAAGATGTTCCTGCTGCAAGTGGCTGAGCTGCAGGATTTGGTGAGCAGGCTATGTACTGTCAGGGAGAAGTATATATCAGGCTATATACTGTCAGAATAGAAGCTATTCTAAGGAATAGCTGGTTCCAAGCACAGTCCACAACTGACCTGCAGCACATAGCCAAACAGCCAAAAGCTTCCCAGAGACCCATGCAAGAGGAAGAGGGGGCAATAGTGCAGACGAATGGATGGTTGCAACAGTAAGGACCAGCAGGAGGAAGCAACTTCCCTTGAAGCCTGAGGTGCCCTTGCAGGCTGCTTCACGACTTTGAAGAGGAACTATCTACCACATCAGGAGAGACAAATAGAGGGCAGAAAAATTGCTGCACATGTGCTGTGTATTCAGCAACCCAATGGGATGAGAAGTCTCAGTACAGTCTATGGGAGATGGGAACTGATGCTCCATGGCACTGAACAGAGTACCATCCTGGGTAGAGCTGCCCCGTTTTTTCACCTTGCAGATCCTCTAAAAAGCACTCTGGTAGATGTGCCTTCTATTTTTAACCTTAACCCATGGAAAATAGGCTCTTTTTATAGTTAGAAATAATACATGAGTCCTCAGGTTGAAAACCATTAACCATGGCCAGTTTTTTTCTAATCTCACCAGTAAAACCCAGATGGACAGCTCTGCTCCTAGGGGTTAACATAGCTGATATGCACAAGGCTTAACATCTCCAAAGCTCACTCCTTGTGTGACTTATGTTAAAAAATGAGACAAACAGAATAAATACCTGAAACAGAAATGTTGGCTGTGAGTACATTTTTATGGACAGATTTAAACAGTGATCACACGTGCTGTGACTGCATTTAGTGTTGCCTGGAAGTGGACCAGCTCTGGCCAGCAGATCATATAACTTCATTACCATGGCTCTGAGCTGTGCTGAACAAACTCATGTGTCTCTGAACCTGTCTCCAGAGCTACTTCAGGGACAGAAAAAAAGGTTTAGAGGAAACTGAACACTTCTTTGGTGGTAATTGCAAATGCTTTCTTTTAAATCTACCGTTTTGATTTGAGGAGGTTTTCAAACTGATAAACTCAGAGCATGAAGCTTCTACAAGAGGTCCAGCTCATTTGTATATACTGCAAAGCTCTCTTCCTAACATATAAATTTCATGTTTTTTATTCCTGATGTCCTCAAAACTTTAGGTATTTTTAGATACAGAGATACTAAAGACCCCCAGATCATATATATCTATTTAGAATAGTTTCTATGTGATGACACCACATTTAGTGAAAGGACAAAAAAGCTACCTTTACTACAATCCCTTTGCTTGTCATTTAACATTCATCCCATGTAATGAGAATGGAATAGTTTGTTGTACTTTCTACTGCTGGTCATTCATATACTAATAATTTGAAGTTAATGGGAGTTTTTGTTTCTTTGCAGTTTTCAAGATCTGATTACTACATATGGAGATCTGAAATAAAGTTTACTAACTTCATTTATAGCAATTAAAGACTTTATGAGCATAGGCTTGCCATGGAAAAATGAACCTCAACTAATCCAAAATTTTGCTTTTTCAGTATTTACTACTAATGCCAGCTATTAGGGGTTTAAATTTAAATAATTCCTGTCACATTACAGTTGGGATGTCTTTTGTAATGCAAGCTGATGTAATTTTTAAAAGGGTTGTCATAAATTTGTGTTTTCCATTCTCTTTACTGGGGGTCTTACTTTATAAAGGCAAATAAAATCTGGAGTACATCTGAATCATGCTTCGGTTCTAGTTCATAATCTGCTATTCACAAGAAAAAAAAAGTTGTCATGGAAACTTGAACTGGGAGATGCAAGACAATGATTTGATTCAAATCCTTTGTTCAATGAATATGTTCTTTTTCTGTTAATTAACTGTGGAGGATTTGTAATTCCCTTGAATTTATTATTTGAAATAAGTTGCTAAGTAATTTCTATTAATATAATTTTGAAGTACTTCTTTGCAGTTATTTAATATATGGCATTGAAAATAATGCCTTTGTCATATGATACGGTGTTTTGCTTTTCCCTATTCATCAAGTATGTTTTTCTTTAGGATATTTCCTTATTTCTTAGGTTAATGTTTGGATATGAATACTTCTGATTTTTTGATAATCACTTAACAGATCATGTTCTGGAGAACATTTCTGTGTGCACACTCATTTGTTACAGTACTTGTTGAATATAAGAAGACAAAAATAATTAATAATAGGAAGACTTTTTTCCCAAGCTGATTGATTAACTATGAACCAATTTATTTGGCAACATATGACCTTTTTTCTTAAAAGAGGATCTATTCAGTGAAAAACATTTCTGTCCTGATAGGAATACTGTCATAAGTGTAAATCTGGGGGTTAGGATTAGATTTTTCTGTAGTCTATTTAGGAATTGTAAGCAGTTTTTACAGTATATTTTGTTGATCAATATCTTGTCAGGTGGGTACAAAAGTTGTTCTGGTAGGTGAGCAAGTGTCTGTGCTAATGGCTGTTTTTATGAAGGCTGAAACTGAAACATAGCCTGCTATTTTTCTATAAAATAATCAAATATGGACAATTCAGGGTGCTTCACCTTGTATTCTGATTTCTCTTAAATATCCATCTTCTTCATGATGGCCTTAGTCTTTTACTTAGTATTATATTTTAAAATTTTAACTTTTTTTCCTAATTTTTACTTATTACATATACTGGACTGACATCCATGAAAGATAAATTCATCTGTGAATTCACATTTTTAGGCTGCACAGTTCCTCTGAGTGCATTTTTTGTAGCTGAACTGTTCTCATGTGCTATGTTTCGGAGTTGAAAATGCTCATTGCTGCTCCACAGGACTGTAGTAATTTCCATGTTCTGACTTTTAATGTAACTTTGTGCTTTTTCCCCTTCTCAGACATACTTCTTTTTTCTTCTCCCATATCTGCTCTTCTAATCTACATGAATTTTTCAAATGTTTTTCTTCTCGGGGTGTTCCCAGAGTGTTGACACTGAGATTACACACACCCTTGTGTTAAGCATGGTATAATTTAGTGCTTCTCTGAAGAACTGTGGATGGTGCAGTGGCTTTTGGCCACCAGTACTCTGATTGCCTTGTCAGCATCTGCAAATTCCTGGGAACTGGGTTGAATTTAGAAGTTTCCACTCCTGTATCATGTGTCCTGGAAAAACAACTCATGGCCAATAGAGAGATCTTGCCAGTATAGTGATGAATTTAGCTGAACCAACAGATTTTCCTAAAAGAGCTCCAATTTCTATGCAAATTTATTGTTGCTGAAATATGTTTTACTTACTTTGACACTATGATACTGACCAGCATTTCTACACATGTGGCTGCAGTGTGCTAGCAGCACAGAACTTGAGGAGTTTAAGAGGTAGAAATGGAGATTCTATTTAATAAAAAAAAAAGGAAGTGAATAATGGATTCTGTCTTTGATCTCGCAGATGCACTTTGTCAGTAATATAGGCTTTATCTGCATAAGTGAACAGCTCTTTGTTAACTTATTTCTAGTCAAAATTGAGACAGTTAATCCAGTATTTTCAGTGATATAAACATGAATAGCATTTGCACCTTATGTAAAAATCTTGTCTATCCTCCATTTTGTGGTTGTGCTTTCTCAAAACCATGAGATCCATTTTGGCTTCAGAATCATTCAGGTAATTGCTTATTGATTCTCTCTAATCTTTTTGCAAGTGACCTGCAAACTATTGGTTCGATCACCAACATTATTGTAAACCATACCAAAATCACTGCTTGTGCCTATATAGACTTTGAAAAAAGATTGCATGAAAGAGATCTCATTCAGAGAGCCCTTAAGATCACCTTCCTCTTTTCTGTAACTTATGTTTTACTGATTTTGCTTAGCAAATAAGCACTTTATGCTTAGGAAGAGATAGTGTAACGCAAGTTAAAGAAAATTATGCAAAGCCATAACTTATTTAGGAGGCTAGTAGCTGTACGTTTAAATAGACTGTACATAAAACATTTTGGGAAGCTCTGTCTAGCAGGAAGAATCCAATGCACACGTAATAGAAGAAATTAATGATTTGTTCTTCACTGCTTCTCAGTTGCTTGTAGAACTTGTGCAAACAAGTGTGTAAGTCAAATATTTACAAATTTGTGTACACTGGAGTACTCAACATGACATGATCTCTTCTTACAAAGAAAAGAAACTACCATACTGACAGATATGTACAATTATCTGCGCAGAACAGAAGAAATATTCTGTGGTGTACCACACCTTTCAAAATGTTATCAAAAATCAGTCTCCAATTACTAGTACTTGTTCAGAGTAAATTAACATTTTAGAATAACAGCGATAATATCGTCACGATCAAACCAGCTTAGAGTCCAAGTTTAGTTTCTAAACCCAGGCAATTTTAAAGCTGTACTAACCATTCCTTTCTGCATCTTGTTAGTGGCTGGAGATTTGACGTTAAACAAGTTGTAAGATGAGCACTGTCTATGAAAGATAGGCTGCATTAGCAAGAATGCAACCACCAGTGATTACTTCCTTCTGTTTATGCACTTAGAAGGCCACATCTGGAGTACTCTATCTAATTTAGGATCCCCAGTAGAGGAAAGACACTGCCTAGCTCCAGAGAGGTCAGCAGAAGATGCCGGGAGAACATAATATATTCCATGACTTTGGCTGATGGGTTTGTTTGGCTTAACTTTCAGAAAATCAAGGACGAATGTTATCACAGTCTTCAGCTGCAAAATGAGATATGTTTAGAAGATGAAACCATATGGCTCTGAGGGAGGTATGTTTGAAGGACAAAAGACAACTGTCCTAACTCACAGCAAAAGAGACTCTAACTGGATGTGAGGAAAAGAATGTGTTCACTGTGGGAGTGATTTAACACTGGCATTTGTGTCCCAAGAAGAAATGTAATGATTATCCCTGGAGATTCCATGTCTTAAAGCAGACAACAGGCAGCCCAGTCCAACTTAGAGGCTAGCCCTGATTTGGGTGAGAAGTTGCACCAGATGACATCCAGGGACAACTTAAATTATTTCACTGGAATAAAGAGTAAATGTGAACAAGATGAGGAAACAGACAAATCTGAAAATTCCCAGTGAATTTCCCCCAAGCACTACTCATTTTCTATGGTTTTTCCATTTTCAAAATCTTTTTCCTGTGTTTATTAAGTGGTAAAAATCCAGTCATGTGAGTAGTATTTTACCTTACTTCCAGTTTTAATAGGTGTTTTTGAAGAAAAGCTTTAAATTTAGAGATTTCAAGTCTGTTTGTTTGTTTGTCTTTTGGAACTAGATAGGATATATTGAAGTAGAACTTTACATACATTGGTGTAACACTTTCATGTAGTTTATGGCATCTTTGGCTTGCACTTCCTATCACCCATTGCAATTTTCACAACATCTGAGTCTTGAAACGCTGGTGATAAACAATCAAACTTCATATTAGCCAGCTATTTAGCTCTAAAAATAGTTTGTTCTCTACTTTACCAGACAACAACACCTGTGGTGGAATTTGAATTTCATTTCCTCCTTCAAATGCACAAACCATGTAATTATGCAGAAGAATAAGGTCCAGAAAGTTTATAATGAAAAATAAAAACTAGGAACTGTAATAATAATGTTTTCCATGCAACAGCCATAGCAGTTATATCCTTTGTTCTCCCCTTCTGTACAAAAAGGAAGAGGATCTGTAACACATAATTTTTCTGACACTTTGTAGAAAAGATCCTATCTCTGCTGTAAGCATCCCACTTCAATGAGCTCTAAACACATTGCTAACCTACACTGTGAGATGAAAAGCATGAGCGATAGAGAGGAAGAAAAGGATCATTTTGACAAAGATAATTATTTTTAAACAAAGTGATTTAGTTCAATACAGGTCATGTACAAGTCAGTAAAAGGCGGTTTAGAAAGCTAACTTTCAAGTTTCTTCTGTAAGGATCTGTTGTTTATGTATGGTTTTTTTTCTTTGAATTTAGACCCTGACTTTAGGAAATAATGACACAGGGAGATGTACTGAAGCAAGAAAGCTTTTGGTCTTCTAGGTGGGCTACAAAACTTGGTCTTGCCCCCCTGCTTTTGTTTTAGGAAAATCTTGCAGCTGTTCCCAAGTAATGATTAGAGATAGAGAAAAGTCAGAGGACTCTGGAGGAGATACAGCAGGGATAAAGCTATGCAACACCACCCATACTCCTGAGAGATGGGGAAAAAAGAGGACAATAGGAAAAAAGGAAAAAACATTACTGGAAAAGTTCCACAGACAACTATGCTGTTTCTTTTTTCTACCTGTTTCCAGAGTTTCTGGACCCTATAATTATTGAACAAGGAAATATTTAAATCAATTATTTAATCAATCATTTAATTAAATATTTATCAATCAATTATTTAAATAAAAGAATATGTAAAAATTAATTAACCAGAATACACCTATCAGAAATATGAACAAATATAGAACAGCAGGAAATAGGTCTACCCACACAAGTTCTCCTTCTTTCCAAAAGACATAGCACAGATGATTGCATTCCTTTTTGTACAAGTACCTAGCACACATCTGGGGCTTTTTAGGGTAATGCAGACAGGAGAAGAGAGTGAGTCTGGAGATGAGATAGTTTGTGCTGGTTTGTTTATTTGCAGTGACATGGAAAATTAGGATTTTTTTGAATGTTAGGGGAATCCAACAATTTCTTCTTCACAGTCTTTTATTTTAGGACCAAGCCTGTCTTTGTACCTCCTTCTTGGCCCCAAGCAAATCTGATTTTTTTGGTCTTCCTCTCTGTTTCTCACTTCTTTATGCCTGAAGTGCCTGGCATCTATTCAAGTTTGAATAAAGACTAATCAAATCCCTTTTAACTATAGCAACAAGATTCCTTTGCCTTTGTTTTCAGCAGGAAAACGTACACAACGTTTGTTGTAACTATATTCCGTGACGGGAAATAGGTGAAATTCCAGGTTCAACAAGATTTAATTCTGTGTCTAACAATAACCATTGCAGTGGACTAAAAAATTCCAGACAGTTTTAGTTGGAAGATGAAGATCTCCTGGAGCTTAGGCCCTGGAAGAACACATCTGTCACCATTCCCTTACTTTTATTTTTTAGGACTCCAAGTGGATCAACACCTTTGGCAGAAGCAGTAACAGTATCCTATACAAAAAGTAATTTTTCCAAACAGGCAAATCTAACGCTATTTAGGTCAGAGGTTATGCTGTTAAATGTCATTTAGAATCTGACAGATGATTAATTAAAGTCAAAGAATGCCGATCCCATGCACTCAAAGGAAGTGGGACTGATAAAAAGCAAATCCATTTTAACCTTTTTGAGTATGAAAGAAAAAACATCATTAAGATCACATTGGAGTACAATCTGATAAGTAAGAGTAAGGTGGACTGAGAGGTGTCTGTGTTGGATTGAGAGCTGACTGTATGTCAGAGAGTGGTGATCAATGGAGCAGGGTTGAGCTGGAGGCCTGTAACCAGTGGTGTCACCCAGAGGTCACTACTCACTCTGGTCTTGTACAACATGTTCATCAACAACCTGGACAAGGGGACAGAGAGTATCTTCAGCAAGTTTGCTGATGATACAAAGCTTGGAGTGATAGCTGACATTCCAGAGGGCTGTGCTGACATCCAGCAGAAATTGGACAGGCTGGAGAGCTGGGCAGAGAAGAACCTGATGAGGTTCAATAGCATCCTGCACCTGAGAAGAACCCCAAGCACCAATATATGTTAGAGGTGGACCTGCTGGAAAGCAGTTTGGAGGAGAAGGAATGGGGATACTGAAAGATAGTAAATTACCAATGAGCCAGAAGTGTGTCCTTGTTGCCAGGAAGGCCAACAGAATCCTGGGCTGCATGAAGAAGAGTGTGGCCAGGAGGTCAAGGGAGGTCACTCTCCCCATCTACTCTGCCCTAGTGAGGACACAGCTGGAGCACTGCATCCAGTTCTGGGCTTCCCAGTTCAAGAGAGACAAGGAAATACTGGAGAGACTTGAGAGGAGGGCAACAAGGATGACTGATGGATTGGAGCACCTTATGAGGAAAGGCTGAGAGAGAAGGGGCTCTTTAGCCTGGAGAAGAGAAGGCTGAGGGGAGACCTTGTTAATGTATACATGTATCTAAAGAGTGGGTGCAAGGAAGATGGAGCCAGACTCCTCTCAGTAGTTCCCAGTGACAGGATAAGGGACAATGGGCACAAGCTGGAACATGAGGAGTTCCATTTAAACATATGAAACAGCTTTATTTACTATGGGGGTGACAGGGCAGTGGCACAGGCTGCCCAGGGAAGTTGTGGAGTCCCATTCTCTGGCAATACTGAAAACCTGACTGAATGCAGTCCTGTGTAATGTGCTCTAAGTGATCCTGCTTTAGTGTGAGAGTTGGACTAGATGATCTGTAGAGTCCCTTCCAACTCTGATAATTCTGCGATTCTGTGTAGATAACAACAGAAGGTCTAATCTCAAATTCTTTGTACTAGAACTAGGACCAGTCACAGAAGGGAAGGAGCTGCCTTGGACATTGAACCTATATGGTTTTCCTAACTAACCAGGAATCTATCAAAGGTCTTGTAAAAAAGATAAAGCAGCATAAAAATAACGTGTTAATGTTTGATAAGGCATTTATTATTACCGAATAGGAGTAGAGGTCAAATGAACTGTTGGACAATCATAGTTTTTCACTGGGGGCTGAAGAAATGTGTAAGAGTTCCAGTGCTCAAGGTGCACTGCCCTCAGATGTTTCCCCGCCCCTTGCTGAAGATTACTGTCTTTATGCCAATGAGCATCTGGCTGGTGACAAGTGAAGCCACCTGGGCTGCTGCTGTTTCCAGTCCATTACAGTGACAATATAAAACTTGGTCCAGGTTCAACTAGTATTTCACTAGTATTCAACTAGTATTCAACTAGTATTTGTAAATTGTAATGATCTGTGAGGTGTTTCAACTAGAGTTCGCCTGTTGCATATTGGTGACTCCCAGGAAAGTAGGGCAGACAACTGGAAACCAAAACTGCTGTAGCCACCTAATAGCATCTCCTCTCTTCAAGGGGCAACACCATAACATTTTTTGTGAGAAAACTGTTCATTCAAGGGACTGGAAAATATCAGATTTGGAGAAAGTGCAGAACTCCTGTTGAAGCAGCTGTGTCTGCTCTTAAAATTTTTACCCACACCATGTAGAGGAAAGCTGAGCAGATAGATGAGGGTGAGACAGGGCTGCAGAAGAATAATAGCTCCCAGCAACACTGATTTTAGTTTTTAAAAGGCCGTGTAAATTCTATCAAATATTTGTAAAGTTGAAATAGATGCCTGCCAATACAGAACATGTCAAGAAGACTAGGGCTTAGGCTACTTATGTTTTGCTTTTACAAAACTTCATAGTCACTAGGCAGGTTTCTCTGGTTTTCCCCCAGACTGGAAATAAATTACTTTTTCATTACCTTCACCTACATGAAAACCTTATACATCATCAGAAATGTTCTTTGAGAGTACTGCACTGATGGGACCAAGTTTAAAAATTATTTTTAAATCAAATGGAACAGAGTGCAAAAGGAGTGAAATGAAGATTGCAAAGAAAACAGATGACATCTGTTCTGATCTAGCTCAAACCTGTAGTTGCTTCATATCTGCTCACAGTTTTAGCAGAGGCCTTCCAGACTAATGCCAGCTCAAAGGCCAACATATTTGTGTCTTAATAATCTTCTTTCTAAATGATTGTTGAGACTGTCAGCATACATAAACAAAAATGTTCACATTGTGTTCATGTCTGTCAGTGTAAGTAGAGGTATCTAATAATTTTTGCACAGCCTTGGTAACTGTGAGTGAAAATTGTCTAGAACTTTGTTGTAATTGTGTTTGGTTGTGGTTTTATGGTTTTGGTTTTTGTTTTTGTGGGGTTCTTTTTGTTTTTCAAAGATACTTTTGTTTCAAAGATACTTGGTGTTTCAAGGGTCAGATTTCAGTCTATGTATCACAGCAAATCCATATTCTAGGTATTTATTCAGTGTTCTAGGAAGAGAAGTCAGGAGCAAACACACTGGAAAGATGTGCTTAGCTATATGTGCATTGCTTAGAGATATTTTAAGAGGATATATGTACATCTTTGCCTGAAGACCAGAGCCATCTGAGCTTTTTCTCAGGTTCTCTTTTGGTCTTAGCTGGTCTAGATGCAGCTGTTTCCACCTGAAGTCTTGTAAGAGACTGTGCAGACCCCAGGTTCTGGCTCCTCCATATTCATGTCAAGTTGAAAGCGAACACACTGCCTTTTTGTCACTACTGCTTGGTGGGTGAGAGATGAGTGGGGTGATTACTTTTTAATGTGCCTTCTAACTTTGACAAAAACCATGAGTCAGAACGTTCAGCAGGACACAGATTAGCACAATGTCAGTGGGCTTCTATGGCCTCTTGAGAAGACCTGCCTTACAGATTGCTGAATCACAGTTGTGGGCAGAGCAAGCCCTGGACTACTGACATTGAACCATGCAGGCAAGTCCTACCACCTTTTCTATATATTGCACATGTCTATCCTTTGTTTTCTGGAGGTAGGTCTCCAACCTAAAGAATCTATAGCCTTAGCTCACCTCAGCATGGCATTGCTTAGACCAGCTGATGTCTTGCACATACATGGTGAATGAAGAAGGCCTAATAAAAGTGACTGTGTGCATGAAAATGCTCCCGTGGCAAACCAGGCTTGATAATTTATGCTGCTGTAGCATTTTGCTTGGCAGCTCTGTCTCTGTCTGCTAGAGGTGTGTTGTCATCAATGCCTTTGTCCATATCATCATTAATTAACAGTATAAGGGCACCATGAGGCTCCTGTCATTCTTAGGGCTCCACAGTACCCAGCACAGTACTGATGGCACTCTGCAGTCAAGAGCTCTGTCCTGAAGAGTGGTCTGGGCCAGTGGGGTACATTACTTCAACAGCACAGCAGAACCAAATATATTAACATGTGTGTGAGAGGAGAAGACTTGGTCTTGTCACAGCCAGTCTGCTATGCTTTTACTCCTCCTTTTTTGTCTGCCTTTTCTGACTTGCTTTGTAAGTGCACCTGAGTTCTCAAGTAGGGCTTAATTTTCATTCCTGAAATGTTTTGTAATACATTCCTACTGAAGCAATACTGATGTTTATATCTTACAGATATGTGTGAAGTTACTTGCTTTATTTGCCCTTGTTTTTCGTACAATTAAGTCCATCTAGACTTGGAACAAAGAGATAAAGCTTGGCTGAACACAGAAGTATTCTTTGTAAATTATTACTCTCTTTCCAAGAATTAAGAGCTGCTATTTGCTCTTGGTTATTATCTTGTCTCTGTGGACTGAATGTTCCCGCTGGAACTTTAGAACTAGGTGAATGCTAGCTTTGCTTAGTTTAGGACTTTCTGTGGCAGGAGAAAATTAATTTTTTGCACTAAAGTGTTTCAATCTGGAGGTTTTCTTGTCGATCTAATATCATATTCAATAAGAGCAAAACAAATACAGTCAAGTACCCATCCATACTCTAAGCATGTTAATATATGTATATATACTGTCTAATTGTGGATGTGTATTTACCCACCACATAAATGGAGTCAGGCCAACCAACGTGTTGGGCCTAAATAAAGTGTTAGGTTTTGCTAAATACCACACTTATGTTGTATCAGGAGTCATATCAACAAGCAGCTAATTGTATATGTGTGCTGAAAATAATGCTGAAATTAACTCTTCGTTGATCACAGAACATAAAATGGACCCATAGTCTGTTTATTAAGTATAGCTCTGCAATGTATAGGATAAGATTTTCTGTCTGTGATTTAAATAGATGTTGCAATAGCTGGGGTATTCACAGCACTATCTATAATCCAGTTATAGAAATGGTAACACTATACACATGAATGCGTGCTGTTCAAATACCAGGGAATCCTCAGACTGGACCAGTGATATCAACAAACAGTTTTATCACTATCTGACAGATTCTGAAATTGAAGAAGGGAGTAAGTATCTCATCTCAGATCACACAGCAAGTCAGAAAATACCCATGGGTGTTTAAAATATATAATATTATTTAGAATATAAAATATATATTTAATATATATATTAAACACTGACAGTTTCAAAATTGTTGTGTGATTCACATCTCTGTGAATCTCTCCAGTTTCTGAATATATAAGTAACAAAATAATGCTTATCTTTTAATATTTTATTCTTTGGTTATTTTTTATCATTCTACCTTTTTGCTGTTCTTTTCTGGTTGGCAGTAGACATGCATCTGGTAGCTGCAATGTTTTAAGAGGAGTTTTATTTATCTCTGTCAGATAATCTGTTGTGGGCACTCAGAAATCACTAGTGTGCTAGGAGCAATTCTGAAAATCTTCTGTAGGTTGTACTTGAAAGTGCCAGTGGCTTTAGATTTGATCTATGTATTGACTAAAACATTTAAGTCTGTAATTAAATCAAAAGCCTATGGTCCCTGACAATTTTGTGTGGCTAAAAATTTGTACTGGGATATATAAAAACATAATGAGACGGCCACTAAGACCAAACAGGTAGCAAAATAATCTGGTACTCATTGTTCCTGTGAAGCAGTCTGTGAAAACAAAGACTGTAGCATCAGGCATGTACATTTACTTACAACGCAGAGAAAATATTTACTTCTAACTCTTTTATAAGCTCCTTCTCTTCCAGTAGTATGGAAGCAGTTTTGTGATCAGTGGGATCTGTTGGATGTCCTTTCCTAGTTCAATTATTAGATATTGTACGTGAGGCATACAGTCCTGTGTGTAATGTACTCCATCTGTTACAAGACTGAAAAGAACATTTGGTGTATACGCCTGCCAAATGAACTGTTGTGAGCTGCCAAAGTGTAACATGTTAAAAGGGAGAGAAGGTTGAATTTCTCCTTTCCCTGATGCCTGACAACATGGCAAACGGGAAATAATTTTTAGCACGGCATACAGTAGAAGAATACAAAATTATTTATATTCCCCTCTCTCTAGTGTTTCCAGTCATTTCCCCACCTTCCACCCATATCCACAGTTGTCTCTCTCAGCAGTGAGCGGAGGTTTACTGCCACGGGAGGGCATTACTCAGTTGCTCCATGAGGTGCACAATCAGGCATCCTGCTTTTCCCTTGGAATCTCCTTGCCTTCTCTTTCAAAAATATCACTTCTCTGCTAGAAGTCATGGCTACCAGCAGAGCTGGGGTTTTTTTAAGCCTGGGAGGCAGACCAATGAGAAGATTCTGGAGCACTGTACACCAAATTGGTGATTCACTAAAGCAACAGAGACCTGAAATAGTTTCCAAGGGGAAGTTCACCACCCCAGTTAAGGTAGGAATTGTGCCTGCAGCCACAGGCGCATATCTGCCTTTCCTCCATTTCCTTCTGCTCAGTGCAGGGGTGGCTTGAGGTAGATGGGAGGACGTGTCGGTTTCAGGCTGCTGATGCATTTTCAAGGTGTGCTCCTCCTGCTCAGCTTACTACACAGTTAGCTTAGTTCGAATAGTGTTCTATTGCTCCTCAGATTTTTCCCTGTGGAGGAGTTAGTCCTTGGTCAGTGAAGGAATGAGGGGCAGGACAAAAAGATTTGAGGAAACAGCTTGGCCTTAACTTGCTCCTGTGGCAGAAAAAAAAGAAAGTAATTTGCAGGTGGTAAGAATGCTCCCCTTCTGCTACAGTCCTATCCTCCCTATTCTCAGACCAGCAACTGGGAGATGGTGCTGGAAGTCTGAATTATACAGCCTGGGCAATGCCTGCATCAGCACTCTGCAGAACTGACAATATAATCTCAGATCAGACAGAGCCCACGTTCCCATGGTTTGTGGAAAAGAGGTCTAAAAATTGAGTGAAAACTCACATCTGTTCTGATGTGGGAATATACACCTAATGAGTCCGCGTATGGAGCAAAAGGCAGACAATTTGGGAACTTGAATAGCTGATATTTGGAATACTTTGCTACTTGATTCCCTGAGGATTATGTGTGTGAACAGAGGACATATGGTGATAGACACAGATGCAAAAGGACAAAACACACTGATATCAGCAAAGCAGAAACAAGCAATGAGCTGGTGTGTGTCCTGTTCTACCCTCATCTTCCATTAATGAAATATAAGGCTGTCAAGACTAACATCTAGACTGTGTATTGCAGAAATTTCTGCAGAAACAGTGGGATCACAAAACAGATCTCACCGAGACTTGAAATTTTTATCAGGTTTTAAATTCTGGTTTCTCTCCTGGGAATGTTTGCTTTCATGACATTCTGCTTGAAGAGGTAGTTCTTGTTTGTGTTGAAAGGGCTGAGGTTTCCCTTTGTCTGTGCAAACAAAGCTGAAAGCTGTGATTCAGAAAGACCTATTGTGTACCTTAATTTAATTGAACAAACACAATCAGCTGTAATGAAAACAAAGTATTTATGTGCTGTACTGTGGGTGGGTGTTGCACTTCTCAGGGATGGATTATGAGGCTGACAGGATATGTCCCAGCACAGTTTGGTATTGTCTTTCTCTTTACTGCTTCTCATGGGGATTCATGTTGGAAAATAAAATGAAAAAAAATATTACAAAAAACAGAGAAAGTAATGATGCATTAAATATAGTAACAGACCATAAATATATCTGACATAAAACTCTTTCTAAATGGTCAATGAGGTCACTTGTGAGTAATCATGGCAAAGCCCAGGAAAGATACAGTTTAATAGACCAGAAAGGTGGCCCAGTAGAAATTAAATTTTAGGTACTTGTTCTGTCCCTGAACTCACTTTTCTACTTGGCTGGTAGCCCATAATTTCCCCTGGGTCCTGCTCCTGACTCCTTCAAGCTGGAAGGCACATGGTAGGAAATGTGCATGGCTGCAGCTTTACAGCAGTTTCCTGTTGCTTGGAAAGCTGTGCAGCAGCCATTGGAACCAGGTATAGTTTAGGGTCAGCACCAGCACTGATCCGTCTAGGGCAAAGAACCAGTATGGCTCCGGGGTTAGGTGGCTCCCCCTGTAACTCATCCTGTGACATGCAGAGCATGATAAAGCCACTTGAGGATGTAAGTATTTATTTTCAGTTTCAAGCAGTGACTCCAACTTTTATGCTGTAGACAAGAAATTGAAGGCCATGGTGTTCTTAGCTTCAGTCCTCATCATAGGTGTGTGGATGTGAGGGAGAAACAGGATGATACAAACAGGTGTCTCAGACAAGGACCAAAGTGCAAAAATGACAGATTAAACAAAGGACAGTAGATAAAAGAGACTGTTAGTCACATGACTTCAGACTGTAGCTGCAGACACAGTTACATTCATAAAAACAGGTGAAGTAAGAACTTCCTTAAATACAAAGTTTTACAAAAGCTACAAAATGCAAACTTGCAGGAACAGTGTGAGAATTTGTCTGCATTTCAGATTTTACAGGCATAAGGTAATAAGTGCGTACTTATAAGGTAGTAAGTGAGGTGTTACCTCACATTCAATAGTCCTAGCTCCTAAAAGCTTTATTCAGGACTCCCAGGGGACTCAGGGGGAGCTGCCTTCTGGGCAGGCTCCTAGAATTAGATGCCAACCCTTGTGCTTTAAAATAACTGCAATTGCCTCATCAACCATGTGGCCTGAGACAGATGTTTTGGGATATGCTGCATTGGGACAAGGATGATTAATACTTCAGTTAAGCAGTGGTGCAGTAGTTTGCAGTACTTCACATAACTGCCCCCCCAAAAGCAACAACAACAACAAAAAAACCACTAAAAAAATAGACTTTATAAAGTGAAGTGAATTTCACTTTTAGATAAAAGAAATTAGTTAGCTTTGAAATTACTTATTATAGTCAGTGACAGATGAATTGAACAAGGTGGAAGAAAAGAAAACTGTATAAATGGAAAGGCTTTATAGGTTCCAAATCCCTGAAAACTTAAGCCATTTATAGACCTCTTTGCAGCTGACTGGTACAAACAAACAGATGTCTCATTTGTCTCAGTGGAGTGTACATGCTGGGGTGTAGAGACATGTATTTTTCTTGATTTCAGAAGGCACTGAGAAGGGTGGAAAGAGAAAAGACAGGCAATTAAGAGTCAGGCCCAGAAGGCCTTCTAGATGTTCTGAGATTAATAAACAATCCATGACCATGGCGACTTGAAGCAGTACTGTGAAAGATAATTAAAGCACTGAGTAGCCTCAGCAGAGTTAATTTCAGAAAGAAAAAGAGAGATGATTGAAAGACAGATAGAGGCAGAATGTCTTTGGAAACCCTTTTGTGAACACCTCTGTAGGAGTCACTGGAGATGGCAGCAGACCTTAAGCTTTTGGGAGCCACTGGCTGAGCAAGAAGCCAGCTTGCTCGGTCAGCACTCACTGTTCAATGTAGCTTGCTTCCTGCAGCCCACTCCTTCCCCCCCAGGGCAATGAGCTCACAGCAGATATTCTTCCCCTTGGCTGTGTGCCACGTGCTGAAGTGAATTTGGAATGTGATCTGTACTAGCAACAAGCTCACGTTATACCAAGGCAATGCTTAGTATATTGCTTTTGCAACTCCCCCTGTGTTATTATAATTTAGTTGTGATACAGTTATTCATGCTAACCTATGGCTTCATTATCTCATGGTTTCCTGTGGGCAGATTTTACTCAGCCTGTTTGGCAACAGACCATAGTAGGGTTCTTGTTCCACCTGTTTATAAACATTATATTCCTGCCTTATAGTGTAATATTACAAGTGGTGCTCAAAAGGTCACATTAGCCTTTTGCCCTCTAGTTTCTGTAATTCTACCTGTTTTCATCTCAACCATCTTCAAGAGGAAAAAAAATAGGAAATTAATTCACTCATTATTCCCTAGGAAAATTTATTGCACATTATAGAAAGCTGCAGGTGCCATTATCCTGAGGACAAGGTGTGGACTGTTCTGAAACTGCAGAGGCCTACAAGGATAAATACAGTCCCACTCCTGTTTCCACAATTTGTCTGCAGCAAGGATTATTGAGGATCTCAAGTCAACAAATGCACAGGGAAAAAAAAAATTTGAAATATGAAAGTTTCCAAGAACACATCCCCCCCAGTTTGAGACGAGCAGTAATCACTGCTAGCTACATTTGTAAGAGAGACAGAGACAGATCCTATCCATGCCTGTAGTTACAGATGTAAAGGCACACAAATATGCCTGCATATGTCTACTCTCCATTAGGAAAGCTGTTGCCAAGAGTGGGGTTGTTTAAAGTAGGCTGTGAGATTCACTTTGTGCATAGATTGCTGCTGCCAGCCCAGTGCAGTACATGCTAAGTGGTGCTTAAAATGACTTCTGATTGATATCAGAATGGCAATGCAGAGTGACATTTGGCCACATTTTTAAAGTGAGTATGAAATAAACTTCAGTTCAGCCAGCGAGAAAAAATGAGTAATGCAGGTGTGGATTAGAGACTTTGTTGAAGCAGTAGACTGTGACAATCTAGGCTGCATCAGCACAGCCACAAATGGCAAGGTAGAAACCACAAATTCTGCATAGGCTGCAGTGGTAAGTAATAGGAGAAATCTTGCTCTATCCTCTCCCCATTGATTTCCATCTCACACTGAATTTTGCTCTCTTCTGTTCTGATTATATAAGTTATGATCCCTAAGCAAGGTCCCTATACGCAGTTACCAGTACTACGATGAGCTGCAAATAAGAAAAAGGCAGAGCAGATCATTTAGTCATTTGCTGTGACCCAGTGAAGAGGTGAGCAAATAGCAGCTCTTAGAAAACCTTTCAAGCAAAGGTTCCGGGTATTTTATTTATTTTCTAGAACATTTTTTCAAATTAATTGCTGCCCTTCAGATTGAAGATACTCTTTCCTCTAAATCAGCTAGCTCATAATGGAGAAAAATAAGTTACATTTTCTACAATTCCTGGAAATTTAATCAGAAATGGTCCTTAAGTTTTGTTTCATTTGCCTGAAGGCCTCAAGAGTTAAGCAGAAAGTACATTGCCAACAGAGGACTTAAACTTGTATGAGATTTTTTTGTATTCTGAATAGAAAAGAGGCTTCCGTCAGTCTCACTGAGTCAAATGGTATCTTTTGACTGTGAGGAAGAATTTTCAGAAATTGGTAAACATTTCAACACCTCAGCTTAAGTCACCATAGTGGGCTCAGGGCTTTGCTTTGAGTTTCAGAAATGTAAAGATACTTGTTCAGTGAATGCAATAAGCATGAGTTTTTGAACAGAGGGGATCTTGGATATGGCCTCCAACTGGCACCCTATGCTTCCTGCTTTTTCTCTTTTAAAGTTCATTAATTTATTGTGGTTTGGGATTTCCCAGGTCTCTCTTTGTATTCTCCCTATCCTTTTGCTTTTGTCATTTCTCAAGCTTGCTACTGGAGGACATAGTTGTAACAAGAGAAGGAGTAGAAAAAGACTACCCACAAATAAGCTTGTCTTTCAATAATCAGCATTAGATAAACTAGCAATATAGTTGCAGACTGCAGTGGAACTGAATCTTATTACTTGTATTTAATCTTTGTAAATTAGAAGTACATAGAAGTCCCAATCAGTACTGACACCTAAGAATACAAGGCAACAAGTAAAACTAGAGCAGGAAAGTCATAATATAAGGAATGATTTAATAAGTGTTTGAGACATGTGCAGTGCAAGGTTTTTTATTTAGGAGAGACAGATTTGAGAATACATTATTGAATATAATGTATATGGGCATGAAGGGGTAGCTACAAGTTATGTGAACAGGAAAAGAGAAACCTGATATTCCAGATACTTTTTCTCTGGAATGTCAATAGGCAGAGTGAAGGAGAAGAAGAAAGGACAACATAAAAATGTGTTTATATTAATTGCAGAGATCTAGGGCCAAAGGAGATGTTTAGGCATTGTAGGTGACTTTTGAAAATGAGTGAAATGTTATGTGGAGAAGGAGGATAAGAAGCATGAATATAGAAGTGAAGTTTGAATGAGAAAGTATGGACGAACAGAGGTGATGATGGCGTAGGAAAGAGTGTCAAGGCTCAGCAAGAAAAATGGCAAGCAAGAGGCAAAAAAAAGGAAGGAGGAGGAAAAGTGCCACAAGTATGGTGAGACAGTGGAGAAGTGTTGCCAAAAAAACCCACTAAATCGCTTGGGGAAGAATCAATAGCACTGAGAAGTAAGCAATGAAAATGAGTGGTACAGAGTTTGCTGGTAGGAAGGCTGGACACAGTGTTCATGAGTGGGTCACGGAGGTGCAGAACATCAGGTTCATGAACAAGACAGGGAGAGGAACACCCAAGCTGCCTTGTCTGTGGTTGTCCCAGCTAGTCTGACAGGGGTATTGGCAAACCTCTCATCAGACCTTCTATGAACAAAACAGAGTGTGGCTGTATGTAAATACTTTTGAGGATGTGGGCTAAACTGATCTGATTTTGTTGCTAGGAATGAGTGATGTGTGCACCAGAATCCTCATTGGTCTTATCCTGTGGTGAATATCAAGGAAGAAGAAGAGTGAACTGTGTTTTCTATTGTTTCTGAGTCCCTAGTGTTAGGAACTCCTGTTGTTCAGGGCAGGTAGGTTGATGACAAAGGCTCCTTGCTGACTGTTCTGCTATCCCCAGAGACTAGAAGGCATCAGTCTTCATCTGTGCTGTCTCCATTTTCCAGGTCTCTGTTGGAAATGAATAGACCAAGGTGAATGCTGCTTTGATTCTCTAAGGAATGACAGTCTTTCTATTGCATCAGGCAGCTTTCTTGGTATTTTCCTTGCACAGAGATGCCTCACTTCTGGCCTCAAAAATGGTTTTTCTTTCAGTAGTAGTGTGACAAAGGAATATTTGACTCAATGCAATGTTTATTTAGATATAACTCCAACGTTAAATTAGCTTGCAAACTAGATGCACTTAGTAATCAGCATAAAACATCTAATTAGGGATTCATTTACCTTCATCAATATGTTTATGAAAATTTGATTAGAAAGGGTGGCTGCAAAATGCAAATACTAATTTTGAAATCTTGTAACATGAGCCTAATATACTTCTGAATTATTCAGTGGGACACTGTGGTATTGGTAGATGTTATTTAAATTATTAACAGCATAACTTTAATTTCATAAGCAAGACAGTTTTTACAGGAAACATCCCATTTAATGCAATCAGACTGATAGCATTTGTTAAGCATTCCATTCAGTACACTATGGTATGTACTGCTGACAACAGCAACAAAAAGTAATATACAGAGGTTTATTCCACAATTTATATAGGATGTTCTATTTCATGGATTTAATTTTTTTTTTCAAAGAAAGAAAACTATACTCATGCCATAATTTTTGGTGTAATTTTTAGTTGTTTCAACTAGTGGTTATTGTCTGAAGCGTATTACTTACACAGGACTACAAATGCACATGGTGCTTTACAGATAAGTGTGCCAGATCCTATTCTGAAGGATGTGTCATTCAACCAAAACAGATAGTAATGTTTTGTATTTCAAAATCCACATATCTCTCTGCTTGCCTCTGTTTAGTTGCTTGATTTACCACACACATTTTTAATGCTTGTATGACTGTAGTATCTGGCCACCATACAAACTGATGAAATTCTAGATTTTTTTTGTCATTTTTTACCCAAAATATATCAGGCCCTATAAATTTAGTGATGAGCAGTGTTGGACAACATGCCAGCTTGATGACTGCATGCAGAGATGGATACTTCATTTTTTGACAGAAAATGCTAGTTCCAGCAAAAATACACAGCGATACTTTCCACTCACTTCCCTTAAGAGTCCTCAGAAGCAGTCAGCATATGCCATTAGGATGGGATTTAGACATATGTCATCTACTGAGTAAATTTTTCTGATACCGAACCTAAGTCCCAAACAGCTGGGCATTGCAAAGTAAAGCCTGGTGTGGCAATGTCCTCGATCAGGCAATGTTGGGCTACCCCCCACACAGGGGGCACCAAGAAGAGGCTTTACTTAGTTCTCCCATCACCAGCTGCAGAATGACAGCACAGCTGCACCAGTGTAGCTGACAAGCAGCCTCTGAGGTGACTTCACTGGGCTGCAATCACAGCTTCAAATATGTCTGAGGCCACCAGTGATGGAAAGCCCCACAGAATCTGGCAGCTGATGGGTAATCTGGAGAAAGCTGAGTTTCAGCCCCTTCCCAGTGAGAAGTTGTTTAGTGCTGCAATACCCACCATTAGTGCTTTGTCAGCCTGTTATTGTTTCCAATAGGTGTGAGACCAAGCATTAAGGCCTTGGTCTTGAAAATATCAAAAGTTCCCCCTGAGGTAATTTCTGTGAAGTTTTTCTGGTTGGTTATGTGCTGAACTAAGATGCTAGAGATTGCCCTCCCAGGCTGAGGTCCACATTACGTTTGAGAGAGGAAACCTCTATGGCCTTGTTGAGCCAACTCATACATTTGGCCATGGCTCATTGATTGAGCCTGTGCAGAGCCCTCTGCAGAGCCTCCCTGTCCTCAAGCAGATCACCTTAGTGTCATCTGTAAATTTACTGAGGGAGCACTCTATCCCCTCATCCAAATCATCAATAAAGAGGTAAAACAGTAGCAGCCCCAGCACTGAGCCCTGGGGAGCACCACTCATGACCAGCCCCCAGATGGATTTAGCTCCATTCAGCACCAAGCAGTTCTTTATGAAGCAGAGCACATGCACTTCCAAGCCACGAGCAGACAGATTCTCTAGGAGAATGCTCTGGGAAACCTTGTCAAAGGTCTTGCTAAAGTCAAAGGCACATAACATCCACAGCTCTTCCCTCATCTATTAAGTGGGTTATTCTGTCATAGAAGGAGATCAGGTGAGTCAAACAGGACCTGCCCTTCATGAACCCGTGCTGACTGGACCTAATCACCTGGTTCTTGTGCATGTCCTGTGTAACAGCACTCAGGATGATCTGCTCCATCAGCTTCCCTGGTACTGAGGTCAGACTGACAGGCCTGTAGTTCCATGGATCATCCTTCAGTCCCTTCTTATATAGGGGGTTACATCAGCAATTTTCCAGTCTTCTGGTGGTGACTCCTGAGTACTGTGTATCTGATCTTTTGAAGAAAGTAAAAAATATGTATTATCAAGTGCATTCAGTTCCTATTGCTATTACCTGTTCATGACCATTCTCTTTTTTTACACTATTTTTCATATTTTTTCATTGCTTGGCAGTTCCTATTGTGATGCTAATGACTGGACTTACAGGAATTTTGTGCTCAGTATATGTGACATTTCTTAAAATCTAGCCTTAGTTATGGAAACTAAGGAGGTTAAAAAATATGTGCCTTCTTTTAATTCTTAGACTCAGCTCATATTGAACATGGAATTATAAGGCAGTTACAGATCTCCTTAACAATACAATGAGAAATTGAAGAATCCATCCTGGCTTTCCAGTCTAGCCTCTGCATATTAAAAAATCTCCACTTGGAACTGAAAGCTTTGGAAAGGCTTGCTAAGAGGTCACTTTGCACAGTTCAGATGACTTCTGCTTATGAGCACTGGAAGAATTATGAGACGTACTGCCTTGTTCCCTGACTACAAGGGTACTTTGCACCCAAGTGCTTGATTTGAATCCAGCTTAGAGAGGCTTCTTGAGTTTTTGTCTTGCTACATCAGAAATATCCATATAAGACATGCACAGCTGTGGATGTGTCTACTCCTGTATGCTTGTTCAGACTGTGTTTAGAAGCCTTTTTACATAAACGCATACATTTCTTTGTTCCAAGAAAGAACGGTCATATTCTGTTAAAAAGATGGTCTGAGTTCTTCTGTAACCGATCAGCTTCAATATTCTGGTGAAATCTTCACTTGGACAGGGCTTAGAAGCTGAACACTTCAACTTTATTGGATGACCCGAAAGCAAAAAAAAGTTCAGTGGGTATTGCTGTCTATTGGAAATACTGACCTGGACAGCACATTGTCCAGGTTTCATCCAATGGAAACTGGTGAAAGATGGACTTATTTTAAACTATATGGAACATCAAATGAAATAGAAGACATGGTTATAAAAATAAGATAATTTGATTGACCAAAAGGGTCCTGTGAGTCTGAGTTATGGATTCAAACTAAGTGTCCCATCTTGCATAAAGTTAAAAAGATTTTTTTAGGCTGACATTTTCTTAACAAGTCTAAACTTGATGTATTAAAAAGGTGGTCAAATTTGAAAATCTTTGCCACTTTATTTAGTATAGCAGTACATAAGCTGCTCATGAATTACCAAAACATTAAAATAATTTGGACAGATTTCATGGAAGATAAAAAGAATTTTATTTTTTACTGCTAGTATCACATATATTTACAGTCCACAGGATATGTAGCCAATAAAAGGTAAATGTTAGTACATAATGTTTTTGAGGCAAAGAGAGAAAATATCATTGAAAAGAGATGTAATATACTAATTCAGTGGGTAAGTAGGGGACGTCAGGTTGTTATGATACAAGAATTTTTGGGAAGAACTAAAAGTAACAGGTAAATTGTTGCCATTGTTTGAATAGGAGGATCTAAAGAAAGAGGGCTTTCAGACTCTGCAAGGGGTGGAATGCAAAGGGAGGGGTCTATTCCCTCCCATTTCCTGCCTATTCCATAGAGATTAGGAAAGCCAGCAGCCCCACCCTCTTTTCTTTCCCCCTGTTTATGGCTGCGCTGCTGTCCCTTACCACCAGCTCGCCACATGCTCATAATAGCTCGTATCTATTGGGTTGTTTGTATATATATATATATATATATATATGTATTTGCATTCTTTGTTACTCTTTTTCTGCCCCTGTACTCAGGGCTGGTGAGGCCACACCTCGAGTCCTGTGTCCAGTTCTGGGCCCCTCAGTTCAGGAAGGAGATTGAGGTCCTGGAGCAGGTCCAAAGGAGGGCAACCAGGCTGGTGAAGGGATCCAGCACAAGTCCTGTGAGGAGAGGCTGAGGGAGCTGGGGGTGTTCAGCCTGGAGAAGAGGAGGCTCAGGGGAGACCTCATCGCTCTCTACAACTCCCTGAAAGGAGGCTGGAGCCAGGGGGGGGTTGGGCTCTTCTCCCAGGCAACTTTCAACAAGACAAGAGGGCATGGACTTAAGTTGTGCCAGGGGAAGTTTAGGTTGGATATTAGAAAGAATTTCTTTACAGAGAGGGTGATCAGACATTGGAATGGGCTGCCCAGGGAAGTAGTGGATTCTCTGTTCCTGGAGCTATTTAAAAAGAGACTGGATGTGGCACTCAGTGCCATGGTCTGGTAACCGCAGCGGTAGTGGGTCAAGGATTGGACTTGATGATCTCTGAGGTCCCTTTCAGCCCAGCCAGTTCTATGATTCTATGATTCTATCTCTTATTTTGTTACCTTTACCATGCATTAGTAAATCTGTATCCAGTTGTTTTCAATTTCCAATGACAATGACGATGATTCCCATGACAATGATCTTATTTTTTCTGTTTTTCTTGGGACCATACAAATTAATTGAATACCAAAGTACACTGATGCATTGGATCAAATTATACCACGAGTTGTAATTATGTCATTCCTGATAGTAATTATACAACTCCGCAGATTACCTGATATGATAAAAACAGAACTGACCTGTACTTTCTGATTCAAGAGTCATGGGTGTAGTATGGGAGAAGGCTTGAATTAATTGTTATATTAATAACAAAATATGTTATAGATATGCTTTTCATTAGCACTATAGAACATTAGTTATTGAGTACACTCTGTTATGAGTACCAGTCGTTCCTTAGTGACTAATAACATTGATGATTCCTGTGACATTTGAAATGCTGATTGCTTTGTTCATTGCTGCCATGAGATGTGGATAAATTCAAGTTCAGGGTTTAAGATGGTATTGCATGCTCTATGATGAAAACTTGTATTAGCCTGTAAACTTGTCTGTGATGGCTTCAAGACTAAGTCAGTAACTCACAGTATGTCACTCCAGCCGCTAATATACAGCCCATCATTATTTTGTATATACCATTTACTTAAATAAGAGAGATATTCATTGAAGATTTTAAAAATATTTTTTTCCAGCAGTGATGCAAAATTATTGTTAGGTGCAAGAGATCTCTCTAGGTAGAAGAAAATCTTAATTAATGTCAGTCATATACCTTTAAAATTATTTCTAAAATTCTTTGCATAACCTATCAGTCTGTACTAGCCTCAAAGCAGATGTTGAGTGTATCACTACCCAAAAGGAAATTTTTGTTTTTTCCGATGCTCTTTACTGTAGTGTCTTTGAAATATTTGTTTTTAAATCTGTTCTTGATTTTCAGTGAATATTCCTAATCTCACTTTTTAATTAAAAAATTTATATGTGTAATTTGTACATAGGGTTAGGGGAACACACTTTTCAGTTAAAAGCTCTCATGGCTGACAGGAATTTATCAGACAGGAACAAGATTCAGTTGGTGGGACATTGTAATAAGCAGTGTACAGGCAAGAATGCCCGAGTCTACTGTTCAGAGAACCAGATCTATAATTTCTTTCAGAATTCAGTTCTGAAAGACAAAACTTCTGGCAGGTCTTAGGGCATCAGTGCACCTTTTATATCTTCCAGTGCCAACCAAAATAATTTAGCATATTCTAAATTAGTATTGTAAACTACTTTTAGGAGCTGCATATCCTTAGCAAATGGTATTGAAATATGCCAGTAGATACCTAACGAGTATTCCATTCTTAAATACACACCATCATCTTCTTTCTCTTGGCTGAACATAGTTTTGAACAATCAAAATTGTTGCTCTTCTGCTTTATGTAGAGCCTGATGCTGTTGAAGTGTGTTGGTTGTGATTTGAGCATGCTGCTGAACTCAGTACCTCAGGATGGAGGTAGGGAGCATCTGTGGTTCATAATGGGCATCACTGGAAGGGGCAAGACAGTGAATTCAGCAGTGGTGTTTTGGAGTCAAGTCTGCACAGATGCTGAGCTGAACCAGAAGCACTGCTTAAACTGCCTGCCTCAAATCTTGTGTTTCTAAGATTTACTTGGCAGTGTATTTAGACAGAGGTCATGAGGCTTTCACATTTTGACTGAAGATCTCCTTATGCCTTACTTCAGAGATATAAATCTTTTACTGCATTTGAGTCATAGGCTGAGACCTGCAGAATAAAAACTGCTGCATCTTTATAAGGGCAAGACTGGGGTGACAGTCATTATGTTCATGGCTTTAAACTAAGAGATGACTTGTCAGTTTCTGATAGGAAGAGTTAAAGATGAGCTTTGTGCTAGCTGCTGGTAGACCATGATGCATAGATCTGGGGCAGACCTTTCTCTCTGCTCCTCCCTACCCATGAAGGTGAATTTCATCCACATGGAGTGGAAACTCACAGTGACAGAGATACTGTGTATTGGCATTAGTTATTTTCTAATGTGGTCTAAGAACATCATCTTTCTTCTGCTGAACAAGGGAAGAAGCCTATTTCTAGCTAATCTGAGGATGAGCCAAATGCTATGAGTATAAATCACACTCAAAGAGTAGTGGTCAACAATTCAATACCCAAATGGAGACCAGAAATGAGTGGAGTTCAAGACCCAGTACCAACCAGTGTTGTTTAATGTCTTTGTTGGAGACATGAACAGTGGGTGTGAGTGCACCCTCAGCAAATTTTCTAATGACACTAACCTGTGCTGTGCAGGTGACACAGTAGAGGAAGGAAGGCCATCCAGAGGCACCTGGATAGCCTTGAGAGCTGAGCCTGTGCCAACCTCATGAAGTCCAAGGAGTGCAAGGTCCTTCATCTGGGTCGGGGCAATCCTAGGGACAACCACAGGTTGGGTAGAGGATGAATTGAGAACATCCTTGAGGAGAAGTGTTTGATGCTGTTGGTTGAGGAGAAAGTCAACATGAGTCAGCAACCTGTGCTTGCAGCCCAGAAAACCAACCATATCCCGAGCTGCATCAGAGGAAGGGTGGCCAGCAGGGCAAAGGAGGTGATTCTCCCACTACTCCACTCTCCCCACCTGGGAGTGAGACCCCACCTGGAGTGTTGTGTTCAGTTTTGGAGCCCCCAGCATAAGGAAGACAGGAAATTCTTGGAGTAAATCCAGAGGATAGCCTTGAAGACAATCATAGGTCTGTAGGAGTTGTGAAAATACAAAGATAGGGACTTTGTACAAGGGTATGTAGCAATAGGACAAGGTGTAATGGCTTTAGGCTGGAAGAGGGTAGACTTAGGTTAGACATTAGGAAGAAATACTTCACTGTGAATGTGATAAGACTCTGGAAGAGGTTGCACAGAGGGGTTGTGGATTACCCATTCCTGGAAGTGTTCAGAGCCAGGTTGGATGAGACTTTGAGCAACATGGTCAAGTGTGAGGTGTCCTGGCCCATGCAGGGGGTTGAAACAGTATGATCTGTAAGGTCCTTCCAATTAAAACCATTTTATGATTCTATGATTCCTGAAGGATACTTGTAATCCTATGGAGATTATTTCTGTCCCATAAGTTTTGAAGTGGAAGAAATCAGAATATGTGTGATCACAATTGCTTAAGATCATCCATCAGTTCTTTTCTGGTATTGAAGTGTACTATTTACTCTTCCTTTTTGTTTTTCTCCTTTTTTGTTATAGTGTTCTTAAATGACTCTATCTTGGCTCAGAATCAGTATTTCTAGTACATCCAGAATTACATATTTGTGGAGCTTAAGTACTAAAGATGTACAATTTGTCCTTTACAATTTGTCTCTTCTTGTAATTTCACTTATAAATCAAAATAAATAAAAGAACACTTGCCTGGCTGAAGTGCACTACCCTTGCAGTTCTTCCTAATTGCCTCTTCATTGCAGTTCTCTCTCAAATCCTTTCCCTCCAGTTGTGTTTCAAGAATATGAAGACATTTGTGCCTGGCTTCATGTTTGGCAGTTGAATGATGGTAACTGCTAGATAAAACTTGGTTACCATTCACAAGCCCTATAAGACTACAGCTACCCAGCTTTATGTGTTGTGCCAAGCCAAAAACCTAGCCAGAATAAATCTCATTCCAGTTAGCATTATCTTCTATGTGGAACATTTTTGATAAGTCATCAGAAATTAAATATTAAATAACATTCTCAAAGTGCCCTAACCAAGAGCCCAAGGAGTGATTTGTTTTAGCCCAAATGGCAGGTTTTTGCAAGTAGGCTAGCATGATTACAGGTGAAAAGTGCTGAGGTAACAGCTATAGACAGCAGTGGGGTATGCCACCAATGGGACTACTGCTGTATGCAGATGTATTACAACTGTTAAACCCTTCCAAGAGATGTGAATCTGTCTTGTAAAGTCCTAGAGAACATGGTCAAATGCTTTTGTATAGTTTTGATTTATTAGTTTCTACTCTGCAGATTAGAAGCCTGAACAATCAACATGTTCACATTGTTTATATGTTATCCTTTCCTATGCAGTAAAGAATATGTATTCAATTTGCATTTGAAGGAGAATGAAACAGGTATGCTTATTATAATAACTATGATATTCCCTTCAAGAGTTAATGCTTTGTCCATGCCAAAAGAAATTGGTTTGGATGACAGCTTCAGAAATGCATAAAAGGTGTCCAGCTTTATCTGAAATGTGCTTTTTAAACCATAAAAGGCTAGAGACTTTACAGAGGTTAATCTTTAATCTGTGTTTGCATAAGTAACGCTTTACCTAAATGAAAAAACATAGGTGGTGTATATAAGCACTACATCTATAAAGGCAGAGATTTGCAGCTTATACATATAGCAAAGCCACTATAGCCTCCCACTCACCTGCCCTCAGGGGAAACAAGCTGTTCTTTAGGAAAAATGTTGGGTTTCCTATAGGGTCTTGTCAGTATAGCTTTGTTAGGTAGGACTTCACACTCTTCATTCCTTCATATTCTTACTAAGCAAATTCCATGTTGTATAAACCTAGATAAGTATTGTTTTTCTACTTAACATTTGCACTTGGAGGCTGTTTGCTGGTGTCATACTTCCCTTGGACATACTCCCCCCTAGCAAATACCCATCCTTGAGCATGACCCTTTGGCTCAAATCACCTTGTGGATGGTTTTGTTCAAGATGATTCATCATCTTAGTACCTTTATCTGCTCAGTAAAAAGCTTTCTAGAAGATTCCTGGCATAGATTAGATCATATTTTTAGGAGGAGATGCCTACAATTTTTCCTTATAGTATGATTCATCTTTTGCTTGCTATTGCATCAGTTGCTGTTCAATTGCCTATTAGAACGAACCTTTGGCTGTTTCCAATAGTCTGTCTCATAGATTACTAGTCATGGCCCTTAAATGAAATTTTACCCATATGCTGAATTCTGCACTATGACATGCTACAAGGAAGGAGAAATGAGAAATCTGTAGAGGAAATCATACTTATATATTATGTCCAGTGTAAGCCAGTTCTTTGTATTCTGGCAAGCAGGACTGCAGCTCCCCATGCTGCCTAACTGTAAGAAGATTCCTTGACACAACTTCAGTAAATGTTGACTTTCCTTCACAACTTCTGTGAGCAGTTCAGGAGTGAAGTCTCAGCATAGTTCCAAATGCACAGTATGGGTGAGACAGGCCTTTTTAAAAGGGAGGAAGGGGACAAAGGGAGAGCTCTGCACCAATATCTTCAGCAGTATGGAAGTAGTCAGTACTGGGCTTGTTTCAGGAAGATACCAACAAAGACCTTTTATTGCCTTAAGGACTCTGATTGCTAGTAATTTTTCATCTCTCCTGAGGAAGATATTTGTATTCAGTGCTGTTCTGCTTTTGCAGACACACAGCACATGGCCATGCTGGCAGAATCTGATAGAGAAGACTTGGCTTAGGTGGCACTCTGACCTAGCATTTTTTCTTTGGTGAATAACAGCTTAGATACATGTGCTGGTAGCATAATCCAGTCATCTTGCTGAGTAACCATGACTGGTGCCTGGCCAAGCCAGTTTTGGTCAAAACCACTGTTAGTGCAGATAGGGTGGGTATGACAAATTCAGCTCTCTGCTTCTGGTTCTCCTGGCCTGAACTACAAGCCCTCCAGAGTTATTACAGACACCAAGGCAACACAATTTGTTTTGGCTTAAAGGCTGAAAAAACATGAACTGTCTCAGCTCAGAAGAGAAGTTGGGACTAGTAGGTAGTGTAGTGTACTTTGGACCTGATGAAGTTTCTCTACAATTTCATATTCTTTGCTTCCTGGTTGGTAAAACTTTTGTGATGATAGAAGTTGAGGTCAAAGTGACATAGAAAATGAATTTATACCTGTTTTGAGTGTCTGTATAAAAAAATGTTAACTTCATTAAAAAATTCAGTTTGGGCAGGTCATTTACCTGAGCTGGGTCAGGTGGCTCAGGGCCTGGCCCCATTGAGGAAAAGATAACTCCAAGGATGGATATTCTGTAACTTCTTGTGGCACCTGTGCGGGTGCTTAACCACTCCCATGGTTAACATTTCCCTCTTATATCCAGTAGGACTTTGTTACAAGCTGTGACAGCAGCCTCTCATCCTCTCACTCTGCATTGATATGAGCCTGTCTTCATATTTTCAGTAATGCCCTCTCTTTTAATGATGGAAATCCTTTGCATAGGACTATCCTGGTTTAATCTAGTTGTTCCCAGGACACACGTTACTAGCTGTGAATCTCCAGCTGATTATTTGCCCACTGTGGCTGTAACTTTTCTACAGTGCTTACAATTGAATGTATGGATGGAAAGATCAGAGCTCAATGCAATTCAACTTAGCTCATGGTGTTCCCAGCTTATACAGCCTGATATTAAGTCACTCTAATGGCATGTCATGAATATTTCTATGAAACAAATACACTGCCATTGCTCCAGGAGTGAGGTCTTCTATTTGAAGCGACTGTATTATGATTTTAAGATGATACTACTGCACTGTACAAAAGTTACTAGTTCTGCATCAATTTCCTATGTTCTTTTGTGCTCTTTCCAGTTCCATTCTCAATGGTGGTGAAGCTCAGTGAGGTTTCATGCCTATATCTGGACAGGAATGGTGCAGATCTAGAAAACAGCTTCTTTGTTTTTCTTGCAGAAACTAGTGGAAGCTAACACAGTATGTCTGGAAGGCATATTGTGTAGTTTCTCCATGGAAATCACATGGCTGGAAAAGAGAAAGTGGGATGGAAAAGAGAAATGTTGAACCTCTAGAATGCTAAGACTTTGTGCGTCTGGCTTCCTGACTTAGCTTCCTATTCACCCCTCAAAAGAAAACCATTGGAGAAGAGATGCTGTTTGCCATGCCCTGGGGCTATCATCAACTTTATCCACTGTTTACTCTGGGAGCTTATAAGGCAGCCTTGTGTTACTGTAATAGGTCATTTTAGTCATCCCACTGGGAGAAAGATGGATGGGAGAAATGGCATGGAGCTAAAGTGAGACAGTGCTGAAATTAAAATATGACAAAATCAGCTCCTTGCTCCTGTTTCTCCTGCCCTGAAGTACAAGCTCTCCAGAGTTATTCTAGCTACCAGTATGAAATGAAATTACTAACCCATTGGCAATACTGCTGTCTTTCCACTAAATTCTATTGAGAGTTAAGAAAAGGATGGCATAGTTCCATCTCATTTAATGGCCTAGGTTTAATGGATTTGTTAGAAACATAATCATCCCACAGAAACCTTCAGCAGCAGAATATCATGATGCTGAGAATAAATTTTTACTCTATATGATGCTCCAATCTTTTTCATGCTATAGTTCCCAACAATATTCCTGGCAGACCTCAGTGATCTTCAGCGCCTGCTGCTTTTGTTCAGTTTAGGAGACTGTATCCCAATATGGCAGCCTTTTCTAATCTTGTAGGCATTTCCAGTACTTTTTCATGAGAAAGGCATTGCTGTAGAGTCTGGATGTAGAAACAAAAAATTTCATGTAAACATACTCTATTTTGTAAATAAAATTTTTTTTTCTTAATCTCTAAGATTATGAAAAGCAGATCAGACAAGATAATTTAATCAACTGATATGTATTGCTGTACACAGAGGTCACAAATGATTGGAGAAAAAAGCACTGAACTAATTAATCTCACAAATAAATTATATCTATTGTTCTGATGGTGTTTGAAAGTTTAAATGAACATTTGCACTTGGTATGGATTCTTCTACAAATCCTTAATTTGTTATCCCAGGAAACACAAATTATCAAAGAGCATGAGTGGCATTTACAAAGAGAAAATAATATGATTTCAAAATACAGTCTCAAAGGAGAAGTACATACTGGATTAGTGAATATTATAATTCTTTTCACTGGTTCTGTGCTTTGGCAAGATATGTTCCCAGATGCTGGTGACTATCAACTGCAGATGCCCTGGAACAGATGAAGAGGGAAAGTCTAAAGTGATTCTTACATGAAAATGTAAGACCCTTCTGTTTTAAATTAGCGAGCTCTAAAACATCATGGTAGCAGATGTCAGTCTCTCTGGTTAAATACTTCAGAATAGCAATCTATCAGTATTTCTCCCTCTGCATACATAGCATTAACAACACACAAGTGTATCTTGTCATTCTGAGAAATATTTTCTCCTGCATTGGACTGCTGGGTAATTTAGATGAAAGTTAATAGTATGAACATTGATAACCTCTTGTACCTGAGTAAATATTAAGGGCCTATGAGTATGCCTGATAGTCAAAGGAATAATTTCTTATGTATTTGTCTTGCCAGCTACATTAATTACTTCCTAAAATTAGGCCAATAGAGAAGATCATGACAGAAGCAAGGGAAGCAAAGGGTGGAAGATACATAGGTTTCAGCTCTACTGCAGAGACAGTATTTTTCAGAGAGTTTAAAAAGCTTTAAAAAGTATTGATAGTTAGATTATTTGAGAAGATGACTTTTATTTCAACAACACACAACTTTTACAAATGCAATGTCTTTCTTCCTTTATCACCGCTATTGAAAACAATCCCTATCTCCAACTGCCAAATCCAACATATTTAGTGTAGGATCAGACAAAAATACTTAGATTTTCCAAAAAACCTTCCTATTCCCCTCAGGTAAGTATGTTTAGAGTGGATATTTTAATGCCAGTGCCTGGTACTGGCATTTTATAATGATTAAAAATGATAAGTGATTAAACTTGTCACAAGACGAAGTTCCTCATTTGCCAATTTCTAAATTAATCAGAAACATATATCAGAAACATAATCTTATTTTCTCAAGTTATTCTGGAAATTAAAAACAGATCTTTTGCTTTTTAAAGGTGGAGAAAGAATCTATAAAATATACCTCAGAAGAATACAGGGATTGATTTTTTTTTCTTGGCAAAATAAATATTTAAGATAGTGCAGTTTTGTTACTTATTTTAAACAATACCAAAGTTCAGCATACTTGAGAAGAATGTCTGTCTTAAAACTGAGACTTGGGAGAGTTAACTTCAGAGAGTGTCCTGAAAAACATATGTAGATTCACAGATCTTTTTTTGTTGTTGTTATTTGCACTCATGGCAGCATCCATCTGTGAGAACTAAGTGTGGTAAGCTATTTTTGAGGAGCCCCAGGAGCAAGTCTTCACTGATCCTGTTCCAGGCCATGTGTTTAGCTGGTGGTTGGAATCCTGAGGACTGCTGATAGAAGGGAAGATGCCTTCAGTAAGTTGCACACTTTTAGACATTTTTAATTAGAACAAGGTATTAAAGTTTTGTGTCTCTGCAACAGAAGAAACTGAAAAAAGTCAGAAAATGTCTTCTGTGACACAACATGACTTCATGGGTTATGTTTTATTTTTTCTCTCTCTGAATCCTTTTTTGTTTTTCTCCGTACTTTTTTTTTTTTTTTTTTACATTTTTTTCCAGATTTTTTTCACCTCTGAGACCAGAAGAACTCCACTGGAGACTGAATCCCCCCATCTCTTTCCTAGTCCTCTTCAGTTACTCATAAACATCCTCAAACTATTCCAGCAGGAGTCTGCCAGTGTCATGCATCCCATCACCTTCTTTTCCTCTCCTGTGGTTATCCTTTTCAGAGACATGCCCGCATTTTTCACCCTGCAGACAGATCACTCTCCCAGTCTCTGAGTCGGCTCTGGGATAGGCTGTTCAGTGTCTCTCAAGAAGTCACGTAAACCTGCTTCTTCTGCCATTCACATGAAATTCCTCCCCTGCATGTTCTTTCTCTTTGCTTATCATTCTGTATTTGTCCCTCTTTCTTGTGATTTTCTGTCTATCATCCTTATGCCACCTTCTTTTTCATCCCTTGCCCATTTTAATAATTTCTTCCTCTCCACACTCTTTTGAAAAAAACTTCACAATTCTCATATTCTGTTGCTCTTCAGTACATCCTATCTCTTCCTCAGTGATATCTTTTCTCTGGTAGCTTCTTCCTCTCTTTCTTCTGCCCTTACAGTCTTCCAGAGATATTTCACCAAAGCCAGGGTATTCTTTCCTCTATCATATACCTCTCAGTCTTGGGTCACTTGCCCATTTTCTGCTCCATCATGATAACAAATCCAATTGAGCTCAGCTATTCCTTCCAGTGGCACTGAAGTCTTGGGTCTCATCGCTTGTTACCTCAGTTAGGCCTACCCATTCACAGTAACACACCCTTGTAGTGATGATGGATATCCCTCTGCCTCTGCACCCTCTCATTTTTGTCATGCCAAGTGACAGTTCATGTTCAGTTCCCTCCATCTTTGTTTTACGAATGCCAACCTCCTTTGACCTTAAATAGAAAGAACAATAGCGCCCCACACATTTATTTTATGCTCTTTCCTTTACTAGCTGCATTTAATAAAATAGAGAATGAATGTCATAATTATGAAAGTCATACTTTTTTCTTCATGCATTTCAAAAGTGACTTAATTCCTGCTTGGAATGCAAAATTCTGCTCTATGTTAAATGTGGAAACTAAATAGATGGTTGGCAACTTTTTCAAAATTAAATGCAAATGTGTGGAATTCTATGCAAGTGTCAGTTACTAGCATCTCATTCAGTGTTACAGTGTGGAGGAACAAAAGGAAAAGGGTAGATTCAGGAAGGTCTTCAGCTAGCTAGTACTGATCAGTGCAACTCCATAGCTAGGGAAATGCTTCTCTAGTCAAGACTGCCATTAGAATTGGAAAGAGTTTTTGAGAATCAGCAGTTTTGGTCATCAGCAGTATCTTATTTGTCAAATGCAAAACACCTGTATCCATTAAAGCAATGAGACTTAGGAGAATATGAACCAGCTAGATGACAATTTTCAAGAAGGTCTAGCTTCTGCCATTCAGCTACCAAATAATGTTTCAGTTTTGGGGAGAAACATCCATACTTAACATCCGACAGCCAGTCATAGCTCCTATTCACAAGACACTGTTTAGTCCCTGCTGGATCTGAATTACAGAGGTTGTATATCAGGCCAGACAGAAATGATGTTCCAAAAATTACACTTTCACCCCAAGTTTATATATCTATATCTGCTTTGGTGAAAACCAAAGACATAGACATAGTGTCCATAGACACTGTGGTCTGAAAGTGACCTCTGGATAGTAATTTCAATATTATCAGTCTTAGAAGGCAACTGAAATACCTCTTTTTTCCTTTTAAATTTTCAGATCTCTTGCATGATTTTTTTCAAATGACCAGTTTTACAAATGCTAGTAAAAGCAGCACTTGCAACAGATCCATTTCTTAAACTGCATTTTGGCCTATCAACCAACACAAATTGTTGCATGCCTTTTATTTTTTTTTTGTTGAACGTTATGTGGTCTATTGCTTAGAAAATTCTCTCATTTCATGTCTATTGCAATGACACATATGGCCCTTTTTGTAAGAAACAGAGTATTTTAATTTTATGACTAAATATGAAAATTTTTACCACTGTCTATTTGAATTTTGCCTTACTTTTGAATATTGCCGTACCAAGCAATCTGCTTCTTCAGGGAGCTCTGGAGCAGCAGCTTTGTATTTGACCTTTCTTTTAGTGCAGGTTACTCACGCCAATTATGAGTGCTTCTAAGATGGTATTTTGTGTGACCATTTAAACTTTAAATTAATTCTGCTTCTTGAATCATCACTAAAACATATTTCTCTGCTGATGGGAGAGGGGGTGTACATTTGCTAGTGAGTAAGCAGTATGATAAAACCTCTGAGCCAGTAGAGCTGCTCATGGGGAGGAGACAGAGTGTTGCAGGATAAAGATTCTGGCCTGAATGACAAGCTATGATTTTTCAGATCAGGTTCATCATTCTTCATCATTCTCTTTTCTAGCATTTTCATCCCCTTTGTCCAGGGAAAAAAATCAGACATTTTCTGGATTTCTGGATACAAGGACACAAGGAATTATACATTTGTTTTCTTCTTATCCATGAGCTTCTTCTCCTGGAATATAATTTTGAGAGGAATTCAGAGGAGACAGGGTGGCTGAGGAGCAAAGTTCTAAGTGGCATGAGCATTGATTACAGAAGTAGGTCTCTCAGCAAGCTTTTTGGTTTGTTCAAGCACAGTCTTAAACTCCATGGCAGGATAATACAGAAATTCTCTTGGGTTCACAGATGTTCCAGATGGAAAGGTCATATTCTATCATCTAGTTCATACTTCTGAAGAGTACAGGGTTATTTAGCAGGACATATGTTTCTAATATTTTGTCTAACCTATTTTTGTAGACTAGGTGATGAGTCATGATGCTTACACCATCCCCAAAGGAGCAAAATCTTGTGGGTAATCAAACTTCAATGTTGGGAAGATTTTTTCCTTTACTAGATTTTCCATTTCTTAATTTTCTTACATTACACTTACTTATCTCTTATAAATATTTCCTCTCTGCTTTTGAATTTAAGCTCTTCACCTTGTATCTTTGCTCCTAGCAGATCATGGTATTTTAAACAGGGCAAGTTGTTGGAGCCTATCTTTACTTTTGCTTTATAAAAGCCTTATAAAATCCTGTGTTCATTAGCATACTGTTAAGATTTTGTAAAGTTCAGCTGTATCTGAGAACTGTATTAAGTATGTTCACTCATGCTCACTTCCATGTTAATATAAACAATACAGTAATTCAACTGAAGTTCTATATGCCCAAGGTTGTGAAATTTGGCAGGGGGGGTGGTGCTCACAATAAAAATGTGCCTGTTGCCAACACTGCAAAATGTATTTTAGAGAAAAGACAAACCCAAAAAAAAGAAGCCAGTTTTCAGGGGGGGAGAGGGGGGCTGTTGGCTTTCAAGCATGGAAGATGCTTGGTTTTGCTGTGGTGGACTGCTGTGTAGTGAGCTGCAGCTCCTGCCCCAGGTAGTGTGCTCAGGAGGCCCTTTGCAGGCAGCCAGCCCCTGACTGCAAAGAGCAGGCACCAAGGAAGCAGGAGAGGGAAGGAAGAAGAAATGACTGTTGGGAAAATAAAAATCAGGAGAAGGTGATCAAAAGCACAGAGAAGGAATACATTTGACAGAAGGAACAGTGGAGCAGACGAGGAAGAGAGAACAAAAGAGAGGTCTGATATATGAAGGAAAAGAGAGAAGAACAGTCAAGAAAGACAGTATATGCTAGACGTAGAAAACAGTATGAAACTCCATATTATACAGTCCTCTTCAGATCCAGGTATATGATAACCAAGAGGAAGACATGTTCTTCTGTATCACATGGAAATGGACACCTGTATTTGCAGTCCAATTTTACACACCTGGAATTTATTTACAGACTCTTTTTGCTCCATTGGAGCAAATGGATGGAGCTCCATTCCCATTCCTCACTGCCTGTCTGTCCCATGTTCTCTTGAACATACTTCTACCCAAAGGCAACTCCCTGTTTCCTCCATCTCTTAGCTCTCCATCTGTATCTATAACATCTATATTTATTACTTCCACCTCAGCTTGTATGCTTCTTCCTTTCCACAACAACAAATTGTGTATGTCAACAAATTTAGGGATGTATTGTTTTATTAGGTATTTTGAACTACAGTGAAATATCCAGAATGACTGATTTGTATGTAGTGATAGGAATCACGACTACTGCTGTTTCAGTAACTAGCAACATAGAACCAAGAATCTCTCAACAAAAAAATACTGTCACTTCTCACTTCAATGGCCATTTTAGTATTATATTTAACAGTAGTTCATTTTTCTGATAAAATCAAGATTTTATCAAAATATTTAAAAAACTATTCTCCTGAGCTAGGTGAGATGAAGGAAAAGCTAATATTGCTATAATGTTTTAAAGAAAATTATTATTTGCTTTAGTAGCGCTGTATTTGTAAAGAAGGTAAGCAGGTTGATACTTTGTCTCCAGGCATTTTATTTCAAGCAGAGGCTAAAAGGTTGCCAGATATCCAGGGTAAGTCTGTGACTTAAAATACTGGGATATCTTTTGCTGCTTCAGACATTACTATGCCAGTCATAAAAAATCAAGTTCTATTTATTAGAATCATAGAATCATAGAACTGGCTGGGTCAGAAGGGACCTCAGAGATCATCAAGTCCAACCCTTCACCTTACTCTAAGTATTAAAGCTGCTCTTTGAGAATATGACTTGAGAAATTACATCACTTAAGTTCAGCTATTATATCATAAGGAAACCTATTGTTTTTGAGCTAGGGATGTTTATGATACTGTAGTAGGAATGGCATGTAGGGAAACGCACTTGATGCTTTTGGATTTCATAATGTTTTAACATCTAATTCCTAGTGTATGATTTTATTCTACTGTATTTGATTTCTTTTGCAATACTTGTATTCTTTGATTCCATTGCCAGCAGTTGTTTCAAGGAACAAATTATTGCTACATCACAGCTGAAAGAGAAGATAAACAAGTTGTAATTGGTTACCCAGGACCAAGATCCAAACTATTATAACTTCTTGGGTATGACTTACTTTTGTTATTGAATTTAATCCTGGATTTGGAGTCTTTTTAATGAATAGATGACCTCTCCTTTTCAGAGTGTATTGTATTTAACCATCTGTTTCAGGATTTAATGTGCCAGGATTTCCTGTGATCCACCACTAAGCTATTTGGGATTGTATCAAATACAAAGTATTTAAAAAAACCCTGTGCGTAGTGATCTGATGTCAAGAAGTAGTTCTGATCCTTTAAAGTCTCAGAGTTCACTCTGTTCAAGATGTATTCATTAGTAACAAAATACTAAGAAAACTATTATTACCAAAACGGTGATTTCTTTTCAGTGCCTATTTGAAAACAGTAAATCTTTTAAATTAAACTCTCAAAATCACATTTGTAAAAAACTTGATTATATTGTCAGTTATTTTTGTGAATTTCTTTTGCCATTGAGATAGATATTTTAGATCCATTTTATTAGTGTTGAAGAAGTAAAGAAATGAAAAAAAAGAGATTAATTATTTTAAATATTTAAGAGTCATATAAACTTGTTCTTACTGAAATTAAAAGCAAATGAACTTTTTTCTCCTCTATTTATCATTGACTGTGCTGAGCTACTGTATGTAATTGTCATCTCAGTTGGATGAACAGCAGTACAGGTTGTATTCTTTCACTTATTGAAGCAGTCTAGTTGAGAGTATGTATAAATACAGCCCAGCAGTCTCTGTAGCATAGGAGCACCAGCCCTCCTTGCTTTGAGTCAGTACTGTGGGAAGGGTGCTGAAAGCTGTGTCCTGAGGAATAAACTGGGCAGAGTGCATGACTGAATTACTCATTCCCGTGGGCACCAAGATTCCCATGAAAAACAACAGCTTCTTGAAGCAAACTTTTCTGGTGTTCCTCCTAGCTCCCTCTTACTTAGACTAGTGACATGAAAGCCACCATCTAATTCTAATTACACAGGCTGAGTCACAGCAACCACACAATCCTGCCCACAGCTTTCTTGCATTCTCTTCCAGTTGTCCTTGCTTGTGACTTGCTTGAAGTACATGACAAGCACCTCTGGACAAAGGCTGCTTGCTGCTTGGCATTATTTCATTGCCTAGCACAATATGATTCAGTCTTGACTCGGGTTGATGATCAGCCATGGGATGCTACTGATAAACCAAGGAGAGAACATTGATTATAAAGGAAGGAGTTTCCATGTACAAAGTCTGGCAAAAGCATATGCCACTGCCAACATGACTGCATGAGATTGTATGGTGTGTGGTCTGAGACAGGACCTGTTCAAATTATAAACTGATTTGTTGGAAAGCATGATATGCCTAAAATGCTGGAGAGGGATTAACCAGCATATTTCTCTGCTGATTTGTATCTAACTTCATAATTTTCTTGCATCTAAAACATTAAGACTAACCAGAATGCACTCTTTTTTTTTACTAAATCTTTCTTCTTGTAGAAGGAAGAAGAAACTATTAGGATAAGTACTTGTTTCATCTAAGGGTTTAGCAGGGCAATAGAATGTTGAGCTGCCTATAATGCAGATGAATAAATTCCCAAATCTGGATCTGCACAATACAATATAAGGCAAGGTGACCTGTTTAGATACCACCTGTCAGAGCAGATAAGAAAACCAGTCTAGCAGAAGAACCTGGAAGGTCATTGGATGACATTCACAGGAGAGGTCAAGCAAAGATCTGGTCAGACTCAGGAAGCCTGAAAGATAATGGATCCCAAGGCTTGGGACCAGAAAAGACACTTGATGAATATACTCAGTGGGAAAGCCAGATAAAATAGTAACAAGACTATTAATTTGTTCTTCAGAACTTACAATGAATCTCTAATAATGTTTCTTCAGTCCAAAAATTCTGCAAAAGTTAAGGTGTCTGTATTATTTCTAGGGAAAAATGTAAGCACTCAAGTCCAAAATTACGTTTCTCTGAGCCCTCTTCTGCTGTTCTCTAGCTACTCTCTACTGGTACACAGGAAGGTCAGATTTTTCAGAGGAAAGGAACATGGTGCCGAGCTCACACCTTCAGCTGATTGACATTTCTGAAAGAACCAGTGTGTGTAATCTTCTTGAAATTGTGATCCCAGGGATGCCTGAGACACACTTCTCCTGCACAGACCAGTGTCCAGATATGATTACTTTAAATGGAAATATTAACATACACAAGAGCTGTCCTCTTGTAGTTTGTAACTGGAGATGACCAGAAAGTCCATTTGAACAGTTGCACAAATGACCTTTCTTGACTAAGATAGAGCGTTCACTGAGGAGAAGTGGTTTGGAAATGCCTAAAATTCAAGTGACTGCAAAAGGATATTTATTTTGAGCCTGGTATTTCTTAACAGAAAAGGAAGAACAGATTATGAAGACATTTCATATTTTGAGTACTTCTGTGACTCTGGACACAGAAGTAACTGCATCCTTGCAGACTCACCCTTTTTTTGTAAAAGTGCTAAATTATTGACACAATGCTTTGAGTCTCTTTTGGTGATCTGAACAAATGTGGCCTTTAGCAGTTCATATTCTATCAGATATGGATAAACCAAATCATCTAGTTACTGACTAATATGCAGACAAGTAGTATTTTTGAAATCTCTGTTACCTCAGGTTTTCTGCCATATTTCCCAGCTGCTACGTAAAAAAAATTGCTTGTGTTATTACCAAATTGCATATTTTAAAAATTCATCATGCAAAAGCTGGCTGATTAAAAGCAAGTTACTCATCAAACTCATTACAGCTTGCATGAGTATCTGCCTCATAGCTGCTGGAAAAGTTGTTCTGCTATATTGGCATTCTCATTAAATCTTCTCTTTGTGAAGCCTAATTTTCCCCAAAGATTAGTTTTCTTGCAAATGTATCCAGCATTCTTTTGATTTTGCCAACCAATTTACTTGAGGGAAGAGGTCTGACTTGAAAACTGCTTGAGACCTCTCACTGTAAAACTCATATTTAATTTCTCAGTTCTTACTGTATAGAATTACATTCTTTCTGCTCAATGAAGCCTTCCTTTTGTACCTGCCCCAACTATCCATTAATTCCTTAAGCAAAACTCAGATCAGTCTGTTCCTTCTTATATCTTCGAATGCATATTCCAATGTTTTCAGAGCAAGCAGCATTTGATGCTTCCCTTGATGGGTTGTTACTGGGTTTTCAACTCATAAATTACAGAACTGTTAAGATAATTCCACAAAGCTAGTACTGGAAGGCATTAATTTTCCTTCTGGTGAATTCTGTGCCAGGATATTACAGGAATGATGCATTTAAGCTGCCTATTCTGTTTTCAATCTCTTTTCCTAATCATCTTCAGACAAATTCTTGTGGGTTTCCTGCTTATGTAGTGAGGAAAAAGCATCCTCATTTTGGCTATGAGGTCTATTAATAATGTTCTAAGTAGCCTTTTATCCCTGCTTTGGCTATGAGGACTACTAATAATGTTCTAAGTATCCTTTTGTTTTGCTTTGTTTTGTTTTATTTATTTGTTTGCTCCTGTGGCAACATTTTTAATTAAAAAAAAAAAGAAAAAAAGGCAGAGGCCCCTAACTCTGAGGCTTTTTTTCCAGGCAATTCCAGCTACGTGGCTTTAAAAAATGCCAGAATTCACTTACACACCTGACAAGAAATGTGAATCAGTTTGTTTTTTTATTACAAGTTCTTAGCTGAAATACTTAGACTAGATGAGCTCCTGGGCAAGTCTTGGAGGCAACATCAGAATTTCAGGAAACATTGTTTTTCTCATGATAAATGTTGAGTACAGATAGTTTGATAGTTTTGAGTGTAGATCTTATACTTCAGTGTCAGCCAGAGGGAAATACAGTCCTTAGTGCTAAAAATCTGATTGCTCTGAGCCAGAAAGCTGTGGCAGTGGAATAACCATGAAAGGGAAAGAAAAAGAAGAGAAAACAGGACTTAGAAGATCTGTATGGTGAAACTGCTTCTGCTATAAAGACTTAAACAAGACTGTCACAGCAAACACATCTATGTTGCTCTATGAAAGACAAGAACTATTTGCTTTCACTTGCTTTCTTATAACATTCCTCTCTTTTAAAAGACATGGGTGAAAGAAGGCACTAACTTCACACAAAGAAAAAGTATTTTTCAGTTTCAATAAATTTCAGCATTCTACTACTGTCAAAGGAGGATGAAAAGGGTGCTATGGTAACATAAAAGCAAAGGGAAAAGTTTGGCATGTGCAGAAAGATGAATTCTCTCTGAATGCATTGCCCCTACCTATGATTAGTGAAAAGTGTTTCAGGGTTCTGGCAGAAAGAATATTGCTGTGTTGGTTTGTGAAGTCAGTGTTTCAAATTTCCATGCTTATTCTTGGGGATAAAATACAGCACATAGATCTCTGTGTCATCCCTGCCATGTAAATTATGGAAGGTTCAATCTAGTTTGTGGACTTGAGAAGCTTTTTGAAACCCCATGTGAAACTGACATTCTTTTTCCCGAGAGTTCCACCAAATCACCACCAGTGAAGTGCATGAATGAAATATGGTCCTGCTATAGCTCCCATGTTATTTGTTTGCTCCCATGGCAACATTTTTAATTAAAAAAAAAGAAAAAAAGGCAGAGGCCCCTGACTCTGAGGCTTTGTTTCCAGGCAATTCCAGCTAAGTGGCTTTAAAAAATGCCAGAATTCACTTACACACCTGACAAGAAATGTGAATCAGAGGTATTTTTGATTTTTTATCATTTATAAAATTAAACTTGTTTCAACTAAAATTGTGTTTTTAAACAACAATGTTATAAGCTTTCCATAGAACAGTAGCACAATGGTGTCAGAACTTTGTCAAACATTCAGATGTGTAGTGTGTTCAGTCTGGAAACTTAATAAGTGATCACAGTAAATTAAAATATTACTCATAATTTAGTTATTGATAAAAGTATTGAGAAACTGTTGAGAGACTTACAAACAAGGAAGACCAATCTTTATTTTAGCACTTGACCAGGCTGCTTGAAGTGAGCTCTGGTTTTAACTTCAGTAATTTTATTCCACCTTGCTTTCAAACTTTCATATACAATAAGTTTTTCTGTAAACCTAAACCTATTTTAAGAGTCTGTGAGAAGTTATTTTCCTATGGAAAATAACTTTGTGTATCTTCAGTATCTTCAGTATCAGGATCTTCAGTTCACTACTGTAACTCCAGAAGTAAAACAACCATCTTCCAAGAAGCAGTCCTAGACACCATAAACTCTCTGATAGTCATTGAGGAACTGTTCTCACTCCCAAACAGTTTCCTTTCCAGATCATTAGGAAAAGTAGTCAGCATCCAATATCCTTGTAGGAGCTAGAAATCCACTGTCATTATGGAAATCAATCTTTCCTCTTTAAAAAACACTGGTGCAATGACATTCTGAATTTTTCAGAGAAGCTGGCAAAAGTGGTCTGCCACTAGCACAAAGCTGCTTACAGTTTGGATCCCTGGCAGCCATCTTACAAACAAGACAAAGACATAGGAACAACAACTCTTATAGATGATATTTGTGTTTTTATAGACAAGCACAAAAAAAAAAGTGTGTTAATTCTCTGTATACTGGGTCTCCCTTATGTATGGCAGACCAGTTCCCCAGTACTTTTACATTTCCAGCAGCCTGTTAGACACAGTGGAAGTGCTAGGATACCATAGGTTTTTGCACTCAAGTGGGAGCAAAATTAATAGAAACAGATAATTGTGCTATTTCTTTTCAAGTCTAAACTGAGTCCTCAGTCATGCAGCATTCTCTATCACTACAGATATGCTGGGAGAACTACTGTGTCAAGGTAAGTAAACGGAAACACAAGTAATACAATATAAGGAGCAAACTTGGAGTCAACATAACATTTTTTCATTATGTGTATTTCAAGAAAGTAAGTACAGAGAGTATTTGAATGAAGTGTCTCCATGAGGTTTAGAAATCATCTCTTAATGTATTTGCAGCCTGAAAAAGATCACTCTAGAGCAGAACTTTTTTTTCTCAGGCAATCCAAGTCTTCTACAGGTCAAAACGGAGATACAACAAAACTTTTTTATTGCTTCAAAATAAAACTATTGCTATCCATGCTTGGGGACCAACTTAGAAAGTACTGACTACAGAGAATAACAGAAAACTCTTCTGCTCTGAGTTGTCTTGACCAAACTAAGGTCCAATGACAGCTTATCCTCCTGGACCCCTTGTGCATATTTCAGTCCCCCAGAAAGTGAACTCCAACAATCAAATGTTGGAGGTACTTCATGACTGGATGAAATACATAGAGAGATTTTTAATTCAGTTTAGATTTCCTTGTTCCTATCATAAGATATTTAGCATGTATTTCTGGGGCCCAGTCATTTTGGGGGTATTACCAGCTGAGGTCAGAACATTGTTTTTCTGATTAATGGCATTTCTTCCCTTAAGACAGAACGTCACATAAATTTATTTTTCACAACTGTGTAACACGAGGATTTGGCTTTGTAAACATGTGTGCCCTGTTCTATACAATTAAAAAAAGGCTGTACAGATGGCTGTAGTCAAGTGTAGGGGCTAGAAAAGAGTTACAACATCTTGTTACATTATATCAAAAAAAGGTAAACAGGTTTTCCAGAGTACGGACTTTAGTGCACTGTTTGTAAAGTATTGGTCTCTATCTTTTGTGCAGCTTTTCAGCAGAATGTCACTTTTTGCTACAGTACTGCCTGGACAAAATTAAATACAGTTTAAAATATTAATTTAATTCATTCAATACTGTATACACTGCTTATTTGTGCCTTATTTTAAAACAGGCATTGCAACAGTAAACAATATTGTAGTATGGGTTTCAGAAATGAAGCAGTGTGTGCACTTCACATGTGTTCAGAGTCATGTTTCTTTTTCACATTAGCAAGTACTTAATAAATTAAAAGAATACTCTCTTTTCGCATTGAACCAGATGTTGCTCTAATTCTATAGCTTCATGAATAAGCATTCAGGATTTCAGTAAAATGGTTCTAATTATCCCATCTGCACTTTCACTTACATAACCTTCATTTGTAATTAAAATCTATTTCTGTCCTAATTGTGGATTTGATTTTTTTTAACTGGTAGTATCAATGCAAATGCCATTTTATGCATTCATAGCCCCATGTTGTTAGAAATACACTAGTATACATGACTAGGCACTCACAAACATCACCAGAAATTTGGTACAATAATTTTTCTTCTTAAAACTTTGAGACAATACAAATTTCTCTGTGAATCCACTTTCTATATTCTTGTAAGATACTTGCAAGTCGTGCCTTCCAAGGTTCATCAGACATAATATTAGGGTGGTTTGATGCAAATTCAGAAAAAAAAAATCATGGTGGGGAAAAGAAATATATTTTGTACACTGAGCCATATTTTCCGTGACCCTTTGAAAACATAGAATCTAATTTTGAAAACAAAGATTCAGAATGTAAACTAACAAATAAACAATGTAACCCAAAATTTTAATAATTTCATGTGCGACATTCTTTAAGGGTCAGTAACTGGGACCAGAGATGTTTAATATCTTTTTCACCAACATGGATTGTTGGATTGAATGCACCCTCAGCAAATTTTCTGATGACACTAACCTGTGCTGTGCAGGTGACACAGTAGAGGAAGGAAGGCCATCCAGAGGCACCTGGATAGCCTTGAGAGCTGAGCCTGTGCCAACCTCATGAAGTCCAAGGAGTGCAAGGTCCTTCATCTGGGTCGGGGCAATCCTAGGGACAACCACAGGTTGGGTAGAGGATGAATTGAGAACAGCCTTGAGGAGAAGTGTTTGGTGCTGTTGGTTGAGGAGAAAGTCAACATGAGTCAGCAACCTGTGCTTGCAGCCCAGAAAACCAACCATATCCCGAGCTGCATCAGAGGAAGGGTGGCCAGCAGGGCAAAGGAGGTGATTCTCCCACTACTCCACTCTCCCCACCTGGGAGTGAGACCCCACCTGGAGTGTTGTGTTCAGTTTTGGAGCCACCAACATAAGGAAGACAGGAAACTCTTGGAGTAAATCCAGAGGAGGGATTTGAAGACAGTCACAGGTCTGGAGCATCTCTCCTATGAAGATATGAAGACAGGCTGAGGAAGTTGGGGTTGTTCAGTCTGGAGAAGGGAATGCTCCTTCTAGCAACCTTCTAGTACCTAAAGGGGCCTACAGGAAATCTGGGCAGGAAATTTGTATAGGGGCATGTAGTGAAAGGACAAGGGGTAATGGCTTTAAGCTGGAAGAGGGTAGTCTTAGGTTAACATGAGGAAGAAACAGTTCACTGTGAGGGTGGTGAGACACTGGAAGGTTGTGAATGCCCAGTTCCTGGAATTGTTCAGGGCCAGGCTGGATGTGGTTTTGAGTAACATGGTCTAGTGTGAGGTGCCCTCCTCTTTGTCCATTGCAGGAGTGTTGGATCCAGACGATCCTTAAGGTACCTTCCAATGTATGATTCTGTGATTCTGTGAGTCTATTACAGTGAAAGAAACAGAAAGTGGCAGACATTTTAAAACAGCCTTTCTAGAACAAACTGTAGGCACACTGGAAAAGGAAACTCTTATCTATTTTCTTCAATGAGCTATATGATCCTGACATTTCTTGAGCTCCCTTCAAACTCAGTATTTTCCCATCATCCCCTGGAAAATATTTGCAGCTATACCACCCTTCTTGTGGTCTTGCTGTCACTTAGTAGGTAGAGACACTAGTGTTCCAGAAGGAGAGAAATGGTCTTCAGCCTGCCAAATGCAATCCCAGCAGCCATCTTGCCACTTCTGAGTGTGCTGTAATACTTCTGCTAGATGATCCCTTTATATGTATGCAGGTCATTGGGTTTTTCTGCTTATGGTTCCTATGTTTCTTGTGATAAGAAGAATACAGGCACATTCTTTGATACACCTGTTGGTACACAGCATCTGAGAAAACCCATTCTCTTGATCCTGTTTTCGTTTCAACCATGTTGGTTCTCACCACTGGCAAGTAAAACTCAACTGGCTGCTTGGCAGACCTCCACCACTACTACCACAGCAGCTGACTGTCCAGAAGCCAAATGATCCATGGGCATGTAATTACTTTGTGTGTACAGCTTTGAAAGCAGAAATAATCTGTGTCTGGAAGATTGTTACTTCTCTCATTTGCTCATCTTGGCACTCAAGAGTGAGGGTGAGTTTTTCATATGTAAAACATAAGCTATTGTTCATAGATTCAGACATTTGGTGAGTATTATCCCTACCCTGCTTCCAAAGAATAAATTATATTGGTTATATCAATGTATGTCATTCTGAAATCAGGGTGTGGCTGTGCTGTGCACCTTACAAACCACACTAAAGCACGAGGCTGCCTTACATTTGTCAGTAGCTACTCTGTCTGAGTGGCCAGTGTCCAGGGCATGTGTGGGAGTCCAGATCAAGTCATCTCCTCACTATAACCATATGTTCAGACAAAGCTGGTAGGTTGCCCTTTTTTTTTAAAAAAAAAAAGTTGTTTGATGTAATCAGTGACTAATACAACTACCTTTGTGGCACCTATAAAACATTAAGTTCACCATGTTATCATGTTTCTCGTGTTAGGACTTAACAGGAAAGAAATCTTCTTACCACTAAATTTTCTTAACTGGTATTGATCATTGGAGGCATCTTGAGGTCACTGATGAAATGACTAACAGTTTCACTTGTGTCTCAAAACATCCCATTGCTCAGGCTGAAGTGGAAAATAGCTCCAGGCTGATAGAGGTGTCAGCCTACATCTCTTGCAAGCAGTGACTGAATGTGCCAGTATTATAACTGTTTTACTGAAAGATGCATAAGGAGTATTTCTGAAAGTTTTGTGACCCATGAAATCTGCAGTGTGAGCATCTTTTCTAAGCTGTGTTGCTGAAACATTTTCTTCTGTTGCAATGCTGTGTGCTGCTTTGTGCTTTTTGGTCTCTGTTTACAGCAGAGCATGACTCATGACTTAGGTCTGGAAGATCTATTTTTAGAGATAAGCTGAAAGTGATCTAGCAGGAAACTCAAAAAATGAAATAGTTTTCAACTGTTCATTTTTTGTTTCTTTCCAAAAAGCCCAGCACTGCACAGCTAAGAAAAAGAAAGCATCTAAAAGATCCACTCTCCTTCATACTTACAGACTCTCAGATAGAACAAAAGTAAACAGCAGGTGTCTAACTCATAAGTAAAAAAAAAGCTTTGACCAAAACATCAGAATAATGTTGCAAATGTACAAAACTTTCTTCCATCACTTTAGAGCTCTCATGATTAGGTTCTAGCTAATTTTTTTTTTTTTTTTTTTTTTTTAGAGAGAGAGAGAGGGAGAGAAAGAGAGATCTGCATGTTTTTGTACTCTGACAAAGAATTCTGGTTTTGTTCCACAACACTTATTTTCACTTATTTTTGCTTTTCAAGCTGAAGGTATTTCTGAAAAAAACTTCAGTATTAAAGAGAAATACTACTGAGAGTTTACAGCACTGCATTTGGAACAAGTACTTTTGAGAAGACAGGGAAAAAAGAGAGAAATCAACAAGACCAAGATACTAATTTTCTGAGGAATATTTGTCTTAAGGCTGTGTTGTTTCGAAACCCAGATATAAAGGAAGCTACCAAGAAACCAAAAGTACCATTGACAATTTTTGAAACACGTGGAATTTTTAGTTTCACATTTAGAATTGTGTTCTGCTTCTCCAGTAATTAAAATATTTCACAGGGGGGAAATGAACAGAGTTAAGAGCAGAGTGAAAATCTCAGTGGAAAAAAGGGATCATTTTATCATTCTTTGCTCTACAGTGCTCTGTGGTCCTTTCATCAAGTTCTTTGTAATATCAGCAACCATTCTGATTTTGTTTTCAGACAGGTCTTACAAAAGCCACACAGTCTAAGGCCATTCTCTTGCTGATGCTGTGTGTATGTATCTACTTGATCCAAATTTTTCTCTTCAGTGAATCCTTCTTCACAGTCATATTTCTGGTGGCAGCAAACAGTACAGTGCTAGGGGAATGATATGAATTAGATAAACTCCTGAAGTAGCTCCTAGTCCTATGATTTGTTGGATTTTTGTGGTTCTGCAGCACTTTGCCTCCTCAGGTGGTGTCCAGGACTAAGTAAGGTTGTTCCTTGTCCTGTTTAAAGCAGGCAGTAAGATGACAAAGAGAGTTCCCCTATCCTAGCCTGTGTTACAATGACTGAGAGCATCACCCCAGACTGCTTGTGCTAAGTCCTCAGTGACAGTTTGGATGCATCTTGCTTCTGGCAAAACTGAAGGTTTGTTTGGCTAAATCACAGGATTCAGATGATGGCCTGTGGGACAGAGTCTTCTTGGCAAATTGTTCGATCCAAGTGGGTCAGCAATTCAAACTGCTGCAATGTGTCCAGAAAATAAAAAGCAAGCTTTAGATTTCTTCTGAGACTGGGGCCAGGCAGTGAGGGGCCACTGTCTGTTCCTTACTTCTACCACTCTACATGCTTTAAACTTTGAACTGTTTCTTGTCAAGCAGTATTGCCTGTTTTTCTTTAAATTTTGCATATTTTCTTTCTCAGTATGAATGTCACATGCTTAGCTTTAATGACTGGGTTTTCATGAGAGAGGTTTAGGCTACATCTGCCATCAAAAACCTGTCTATTTACTCTCCATGGCTTCCTCCACTGTGAACTTTCAGTGTCTTCTTCATCCAGCTCTGTCATATGCTTTTCTCTTGACTCTAAGTCTTAGTAAAGGGTGCTAACAGCGAAATGGTATAATTCAGCTTCAGATTACTAGAAAAGAAATAGAAGTCAAGAGAGCATTTTTACTATTTTTTCTGCCATAAGGAACCAGCAAAAACAAACCTTAGGATAACAAGCCAATTAACTGATTCTCACAAAGCATCTAAATTACCTTATTTCAAGCTTAGGCACATTTGCTCAGTTTACATATATCTGGGTGAGGCTTTTTTGACCAAACAGCACACAAAGCCCAGGGTGATTCAACAACACCAAAAGAAAAGGATGATTGCAGAATCTCTTTTGTGCTATCTGGTCCATGGCCAAGGATTGAAACTACCTTCCTCTGCAAAGGGGAAATCAGCTTCAACCACTCTGGCCTCAGGGTTGGGGCTGTGGGTGGGCAGAATGTGGAACAACAGATGTGGTGATGTTTCCAGCCCTCTGCTTAAAGCAGATGTTTGCTGGGTAGCACTTTTGTGGCTGATATTTTGCTTGATAGCAGGGATGAATCTTTAGTCTCTCTGCAGGAGTTGCCCATGATACCTGAAACACTGCAGCTGGATAAAGGTAGTTCAATGGCTTCTCTCTTGGTTTACTCACCTCAATGATCCTGTGTGGATTTTGCTGAGATGGAGTGTTGCCAACAGAACGCTAGCTGTCCACAACAGGTGACATCTGCTTTCCTTCTCCACTATCAAAAGAGATGGCTCAGAAAAACTTAGAAGTTCTGTTCAGACAACCGAAACAGAAACTTCAGCTGATCCTAAAATGTATACATTAACCTCCCCATTGCAACCAGGTTTTTCTTCATTTTTGTCTTCCACAACTACTCTTCCAGGCCTACAGTGTGCCTCTAGATACCCAGCTGAAGAGGTTAGCAGATCACTTATAATCAGACAAATTTTACCAACAGTAAAGGCACATGTGAGCATGTGTGCTTCTGAGCCCATCACCCCTCACAGGCAGCCACTGGGAACGTAAAGTCTTTACTGTCACTTACTTAAATAATGCATGACCACAATTTTTGTTCCTTTTTTGTTTGTTTGCTGCTGTTGCTGGAGGTGGTGGGGTTTTTGGTGTTGTTTGTTTTGGGGTTTTTTGTGGGTTGGGGTTTTGTTTGTTTGTTTGTTTGGGTTTTCCAGTTTTATTTTGGTTTTTTGTTTGTTTGTTTGTTTTCCCCTGATCTATTTTCACAGTCATAGTATTCTTTAGAATAAGACCACACATCATATTATGTGATCATATTACATTATTTTATTTTACCTACCTTGTATGTTTTGTCATAGATTCATATTACTGCTCTCACCCCAGAGCACTATGAAGCTGAGTCAAATCTCTTTATGCTGTTATCTGCCAGGATCAAATTTTGCAACAAATCAGCACAAAAACACCAACTGTGCCTGTTCAGATGCACTGCTCGGAGTCTTGGGCAGGCAGAGCCAAGGTTTTACCCTGAGCTTACACAACTGTTTTTGTGGGGAAAACAAGTGATAAGTTTACAGTGTGGAATTATATTCAGATCCCTTAACACAGACTATAGTAATTCAAGGCTTTAAATGTGATTCTTGTTTCTGTTGGCAAATAGTCCAGTTGTATCTAATTACTTAATTATACATATGGCTGACTAGTACTTAGATGCATACGTCTTGTGGAGCAATAGCACTGCTAATGGCTGGGCTGCAGTGAAATATTAATTTGACCAGGAAGACCCAAAGTGAGAGGGCTGTGACATGACCTGACAGATTCATGAAGTGGTAAAATGACATTTTCACTGATGGGAGCTAAATGGGCAGTGTTACAGAAATTTCTTTTCACTATGAGCCTAAGCTAAATTTTAAATGGTGACCATAACTAATTTATTCAGCCCACTCAGGCTTAAATGTCCAACGTTTCCAGTGTTGCACACGGAACCTGCACATAATCTCAAAGTGAAAGACATATTTCAAGCAGCAAATAAACTCGAATTTTGTCACTGTGTGTAAAAGCAAGTTAAAAAACCTATTTACTCAGTTTCAGTGTTTCTTCTGTCAACAGTATATTCATCAGCCTTGCTGTGAACTAAATCAGTCTGAGTCAAGAATAAATGATGTCTGTCATATTTCTTGAGACAAGGTAGCCTAGAGACTACTACAGAGAGGAGAAAAAGTATTTTTCTTCTGTGTGATAATTCACTGACAACATAGACAATGCTGGCAGTAGAAGATCAATGGTGAGAATACCCAGTCAAAAAAATAATAATTCTTTCTAAGGAACTGACTTTCCACAAATAGTTTGGAAGATTTTACTGTTGACAAGATTCATTCCACTGAAATGTTTATCTTTTAAAACTCAAGTACAAAAATCCAAATAAATAAAGCCATTTTTGAACACACAAAGCCTGAGCAAAATTTTTAATTTTCTATCATTTCATTGGAATAAAAAACTCTGGAAAATGTTAACTAAATTAAAATCTTGGTGCAAGCTATTCTCTCAACACCCCCCTGCACCCATTATTTGATGGATGCTTTGACTAGCTCTGCTTTTGACAAGGTTTTTTGAGCAAAGAGAAAGGGGAAGAAAAAAGAGGAGGGAGTACAAGCATTCCTTTCAGATAAATAGTAGTTATGTGCTGTATTAAACCTTATTTTACATTAATTTTATGTAAAACACCTTTTTTTCTCCAGATGCAGAGAAAAAGCAAGATAGACCTCAGCTACTGGGATTCAGAAAAAAAGGTATTCCTAGAATACACGCTTGCTTTCAGAAGTTCACTAAAGCCTGTGTGTCAGAGAAATACGTCTTCTCCAAAAAATGTAAAAGTTTGAAAGTTATGTGAAAGTTGGATCTTGGAGTGAGAATACACTAATAAAGGTAAATCAAACTTTAATACTTAGAGCTTTTCAGGAATTTTGAGGGGTGTTCCCTATTTTAGAGATCACCCTCTGGGAAAATGCATAGAGTTCTGCAATCTGCTGAGAGGTGATTATCTCTCCTTTCCTATCCTAAGAGTGTCTCTAAATACTGGTTTTATGTTTAGATGTACTAAGGAAATGAGTAAGAGGTCTTAGAGGTGTGCATGTCTGAGGGCTACAATGCTATCAGCTTCACTGACACATGTGGGATAGGTCTTATGACTGGAGCAGAGGAATGGATGGGTACAAGCTATTCAGGAAGGACAGGCAGGGGAGAAGAGGAGGGGATGTCACCCTCTGCTTCGATGACCATCTGGAGTCCATGGAGCTCCACCTGGGCATGGTTGAGGAGTTGACCAAGAACTCACAGGTCAGGATTAAAAGAAAGACAGGAGCAGGTGATACCGCAGTGGGGTTCTGCTACAGGCTGCCTGACCAGAAAGACCAAGTGGATGGGCACCTCTGTAGACAGATAGGAGCAGCTTTGTGTTCACAGGTCCTGGCCCTCATGGAAGATTTCAACCACCCCAATGCTTGTTGGAGGGACAACACAGCAAGGAATAAGGAATCCAGAAGAGCCCTGTAACACTTTTATGACTATTTCCTTCTCCTAGTGGTGGAGGAACCAAACAGAAAAGGTGCTATGCTGGTCCTTGTTCTTACCAAAAAACATGGGCTGGTGCATAATGTGAAGCTCAAGGCTTGAGCTCAGTGCTTCAGGCTTGGATGTAGTGACCACAAATCAGCAGAATTCAGGATCATTAGAGCAACACAGCAAGCTCACTACTCTGAACTTCATGACAGCAGATTTTGACCTCTTCAGTGATTTGCTTGGTAGGGTACTTGGCAGATATCCAGGCTGTCGAAGGCAAAGATGGGGAGTGGGAGAAGGAAGATCTGCCCACTGTAGGCACATTAGAGAACATTTAAAGAAACTGGAGGTGCACAAATCCAAGGGCCCTGTTGAGATCCATCTGCAGCTCCTGAGACAACTGGTGTAAAAAGTTGCAAAGTGGCTCTCCATCACATCTGAAAAGCCATAGCAGTCTGATGAAATTCTCCCTGACTGGAAAAGAGGAAACACATCATCCATTTTCAAAAAGGGAAAAAAGGAAGACTTGGGGGAGTAGAGGCCAATTAGTCTCACCTCTATTCCTAACAAGTTCATGCAGAAGATTCTCCTGAGGGCTCTGATAAGGCACTTGGAAAATGAAGAATTTGTTTGTGATAACCATTGTGGCTGCACCAAGCTGTGTGGTGCTGTCAACACGATGGAGGGAAGGGATGTCACCCACAGGGACCTAGACAGGCTGGAGAGGTGGGCCCATGCCAGCCTCATGAAGTTCATGTGCAAGATCCTGCATATGGGACTGCCAATTCCAGGCATATTTATGGATTTCATGAAGAATGAATTGAGAACATCCTTCAAAAGAACTTGGGGGTTTGTCTTTAAGCAACGTGGTCTAGTGGGAGATGTCACTGCCCATGCAGGGGTGTCAGAACTAGATTATCATTAAGGTCCCTTCAAACTCCAACTGTTCTATGATTCTATGTTTTAACTGTATGAACTTAATTGTCAGACAATCAGTGCAGTGACCTGGGAGCCTACATCCCATTTTTTAAAATGTCTAGACATTTGAGTCTACATCTGAACTCACCATGTGAAGATTTTTTTCCTAGGTCTGACAGTATTATGGCTGTTCATTTAGTACACCATCAACTTTGGTTGTAAATCACTAGAATTTTCACAAGTGACTCATTTAATTTCAGGAAAAAAATGAAGTGAAGGTAGTCACTGTCAGATGTTTTGATAAGACTTTTCATGCTGAACAACTGGAAACAATTAAAGCAAATTCTTTCACTTCCATGGCTATCCTTTGTTAAACCTTACATAAATCTGAACTGGTACTGGTTGAGAATTATTCTTTCATTCCATTTGATTAGGCATGAGCTCAGTAAAATTTTAAGTCAGTTCTAAATTCTTATTATGACTGATTTGGCTGACACAGATAAACATCATTCAGACAGCACATTTCTGCATGGCATGGTATTAGCATGAGAATATTAGGCAAGATCCTATTAGAATGTAAACATGTCTTTAAAACATCCAAATTTATATCTTTTATGTGTTTACAAATATACTCACTTTAAATCATCAGCTACTGCTGCAGATGCGATGATAATTCATATATTTATACCTTGCTTACTTTAGTGGTCAGGGAGAACCACAACACACACACACACACACACACACCCAGAAGAACATGGTTTGGTTTCCAACCCATGGGTCTCTCTTCCTTATTCTCTCTCTTTTCTTTGTCAGTGAGGAGAGAGAGATTGATGTGCAGATCTGTTGTTCAGTTTGGATCTGTTGTTCGGCTGGGCTGGTGTTGAACCGTGACAGATTTTGTCGGCACCCAACGTGGGGCCTGAGCTAATTTGCTCAAGTCCAGTCCGGATTTTGACTAATTTACCTAAATAGTTTGAATTCCAACTCCAGTGGGAGAATGGTTTTGCTGAACTGGAATCAGACCTTTTTCTTTGGGGTATCAGCCCAATGAGAGTGAAGTCAATAGTACAGTAAATTTCTGATAGAAATTTAGTGAACGACAGTAAGAAGATAGTAAAAAGATAGTAAAACTCTATTTGTTCAGCCTGGAGAATAGAAGGCTCAGAGAAGACCTTATTGATGTCCCAATAATTAAAGGTCAGCAGCCAAGAAGATGGAGACTCCCAATTTACAAGGAGTCATGGACAAGACAAGGAGCAATGGGCACAGTGGCCTCCTGGGGACATTCCATTTGAATACAGGAGGAAAATTTTTCACTATGAGGGCAGTAAGACATTGGAATAACCTCCCAGGAGAAGTGGTGGATCTGCCACTTTGGAGAGTTTTAACTCTCAGCTTGACAGGGTACTCAGACATCTCATATAAACAATAATATTAGAAGGACTGGACCAAGTGATCCTTGAGCTCCCTTCCAACTTGACATTCAATGTTTCTATGATAGTAATTTTTTGAGTTAAGGAGCACATTTTCAGAAGCACAGGCAAAAAAGTTACTAGCCCACTTGGTATTGCCAGCATAGTAATGTGAAAAAAGTACTTGTAAGTTGTTTCAGAGCTGTGCAGTAAAAATCACTGATTCTTTTCAAGTTGCCAATTATTTCCCAAATGCCTAGGGTAGCCCACAAGTGCAACAGTTTACCTGAGCAAAGCTAGCAGTGTATTGGCCAAATTAATTCCTGAAGGACCTCTAGTCTTTTAAATGAGCTACATCAAGAGTGAATTAATTTTTTTTGCACAAAAAATCAAACCAAACTGTCCTATTCATGTGAGACATTTTCATCTATGATCATTTTTGTATTGTTTTCATCATTAGCCTTATCAACATCCAAAAATCTATTTTCGTTGTTAAGTTTCAGTCTCCAGTCTAAATGTATATTTGCATTTCACAGTGCTTTGTTTCTTTAGGTCTTTATATTGCTGCCCACATAGGAATTTTATTAATCCTTACCCTGTTATTGTAAAATAGGTAGCTCATTTGACTACTGAAACATAAAATGGCTTCAAAGGTGCTTTCAAATGAAGAAAGAAATAATGGAAGAATTATTGGTTGTTTGGTGTTTTCAAAAATCTTTTGTGATAAGACTTCAACCAGTGCAAATTTATAAGCTGAATAATAATAACTGTTTGAAAATGAGTTCAAATGGAGGCGGCCATGAATGACATAGTCTGACTGAAACTCTGGAAATTTTATATATTTTCCCAGTGTGCTGAGAGACTTGTTTTGTTTTCTCCCCAGCCCAAAATGACAAGTTTGTGATGCATATGTATGCATATGTATGCCTTAATGGATTTGGACAGCCTTTCCCTGATTTCAAAGGTGCAATCATTAGCTGTCTCTTGGCAGCAGGTACTCTTTATGGGCTGAGCCTTGTTTTTCTGTTTCTTCTCTGCTAATCTTTTTCATCTCTGCCAATAATTACCAATGATGAATCTTGAATGACACCAGGGCAGCAGCCTCAGCTATATTGTCAGGGAGATAAGTTTCAAACTTGCCTGCCTCTCCTCTAGGGTTTCAAGAAGAAGGGAAAGGTGTATGTTTATATAGGTGTTTAGTTGATATTTACTCACAGTTAATATTTACTCTCCTCACCTACAGATTTTCCTGCAGGTTAATCCCTGAGTCACCTGTCTCTCCTTGTACCCTCATGACACCCCTGTATTTCTCCCCCGTATGAAGGGGCTTGTGGCAGAAACACAGCTGGAGAGTGTGAAAAAGTGCTTTCCCCACCCACTGCTGTTTGACATTTCCTTCACAGCTCAGCTCATAATATTTGAGTGACCAAGAGCAGATACTTCTGTAAAATCCCAGTTGAGCATGCAACCAATCCTGCTACACCTGAGGGGTTTCCTAACACCTCTGGTTATGAACTGGGAGAGGATGCCCAGCTGTGTGTTACCCTGTGGAGTGATGCTTCTCCTGGCAATGCATCCATAGGGAGGAGTGAACCCTGAGAAACACTTTTTTAGTATATCCCAAGCTTATGCCTACACCAACACCTTCTGGAAAAAGCCCATGTCCATATGACCCCTGTTACAGGAGGTGTGGCTGCAGGTCTGTATTGGACAGGTGTTGATGTGAGGGCACCATATGTTACCTCACTGCCCAGCAAATGAGATGCCTTGTAGCAGTCCACCTGCACCTGATGTGAACAGGCAGATGGCCTGACTGTATTGCTAAGCACTGCTGCCAGCATTTGTCCTTTCCTGATGGTCGAGACTGAATGAAGAACACAGTTCGATCAGGTGCACTGGTTGGTTGATCACTGCATGTCACTGCAGGCCTTCCACTTCTCTGTCCATTAAATTGTACTTGTTTTGAGTATGTTTTAAGCTGCTTTCCTGAGAAATGTCTGAAACAGAGATAAATTCTGCCCCTCCTTTTAAATTTATTAGTATTTTTGCAGGAAAACATTGTTCTAACCATGAATAAATTTATTTACACATATTACCCTTCTCTTATATTTGAAGCAGACAGACTATTTAGTCTTGTCATATAACACTCCTGAAGTAAAATACATAAAAATGAAAATAGGCATGAGTGAAAATAAGTATGTTTACAATATTCCTACATAAATAATTTCATTTAATTGTAATACAGGTATGAAACAAATTGCTAAAGCAATTATTAGGGCCATGTATAGACTAAGTGGGTAACCAAGTTCTATGGAAAATGTGGGCTAACTTTAGGAGAAAGATAATTGGCTAAAACCTTCTTCCAGCTACCTTCATTGGAAAGATCCTTGATCAATATTCTGTGCTTTTCAGTTTTCATACAGAACAATAAATCGGCTGAGAAACATGAGCTAATAAAGATGCAGTCCTAGTGGTAGTAAAGGGACACCTTGCAGAATCTGTGGGTTGCACAATGAATTTTCTATGTCATATGTCTTAATTTGGTGCTTTTTAAAGGGTTAATCATCACATTAATCATCAAGCTAACAGAATTCTAGTAAAATTTCAAACAGAAGGGATATTTTTTGAGCAGCATTTTATAAAGAACAGTACATAAACTTGACCCTTGCAGCAAGTCTTATGAAAAGTAAATATTTAAAGCAGTATATGACACCACAGAAGAAAGATCCCATGTTTTTGCCACTGTGGTGTAAGAACCTGCTAGAGCTGTTTTTACTGCTACTGTATCAGTATGAGTACTTTTGACAGGAGGCTAGCATACCTGTTACTTCTCCTTCCCACCCACCATTACTCTGAGCATTTATACCAGGGATGTGCCTTGAATAGCAGCCAGGGAATGGGAAAGGCTTGGAGAAATAGGTATTGTTTTCCAGTCTTAGCTCATAGGCATTTCACAGCAGCAATATTGAGGAGAACAAGATTTAGAAAGACTATTAGAGAGAAATCAGAATTAAGAGCTAGGGACATAAAACATTCAAATAAGAAATTTAAAACACATTTAACACATTTTTTTCTCTCCCCTCAGCTGTAGATGTAAAACAATTTAGTTCTCTTGTTCAAGAGCCCTTCAAAGCACTCTGGATTCAAGAGAGAGAGCTCAGAGTAAGAAGAAGATATTTAGATCTGGTGAGAGATGAATTAATTTTTCTAAAGCCCCCAGTAAATATGTGAAAAAAGATTATGTCTTCTGAGTGCTTGTAGAGACAAGAAAACCAAAGGTATACTACATTAAAATGAAGGTGAATTCTGTGATATATATCCAAAATGTTTGCTTTAGAAAAAAAACAAAACATTGCTCTATGCAGCAGTCTTTAATAGAGGCTCTGCATCATTCTTCAGGCTACCTTATTTTTCTGTGGAGTAGCCAGTGATAATTTGGGACTATAGCATTTCTGCCTACAGTTCATTCTTGGCAAAGATATGATGAGAAAATTTGGAGCTTTTTTCCTTTTTTTCCTTTAAGTTGGAAATAAAAAGGAGGTTAATGGCTGAATTCTCATTGCTTACTGCTGTATCTACTAAGAAGTGCTGTTATTTATGCAGGTGTGCATATCACGGGTCAAGGCCTAGTTATATTATATGCTGCTAAAAGAATATCCCTGACATTTATGAGGACTTGAATGTGAGGGCTCAGAGACAGCTTGAACTGAGGATGATATTTGCTCAGAAAAAACTTGACAAGCTTTTGGTTTGGCTAGAATGAGACAGTTACAGGCTAAAGGGATAAAATTATGTTTTGTCTATATCCCAGATGATTACTAGGCTTGCATTTGCAAGCAAGACATGTGAGAAACTTAGTGAAGTACTGGTAAAGGGGAATAGAATGGGACTTGTGACAGTGTCCCATGAGTAATGTTGAAGGTCAGGCAGTGGAATCAGACTGCAAGAATGTCAGAGACTAATGAAGAGAAACAGCAGAGTAAAGAGCCAAAAAAAACAAAAAAAGGAAAATAAGATTTCAAGACAAAGAAGAATATGGCTGATTTTTACAAAGATTCCTGACAACGGAATGCAGATGAGACTAAGTTCAAGCAGGGATCCTGCATGTTAAGGGATACAGAAACTCTAATGGATGCCTCTAAGGGATTCATTAAAGGCAGTTAATGAAAGCAAAGTTATCGTTGATGGTGTTCTGATTTCAGAAGAACCACAAATTGAAACGAGGTTGACAGTTACCAAAAGAAGCATTCATTTTTGTATCCTTACCTGGCACGCAAATTATGGAAAATAACTATACACAAATATAAGTGTTGAGAGGGCAAACACAAATTTAACCACTGTATTGTAACTATTGTAAGTATTTGGTGCCAGGTTATTATCAGTCTAAGCAAATGTTCATGGATCAACCTACAGAAATGTAAAACCTGTATGGCTCTTCCTAACTTGTCAGATTTGATAAGAATAGGTAGCATTATTATGACAAAAAATCCTTCAGTGACAGGCTTACAGAGTTAACTGCAGAAGACCTTGTTCAGGCCCTCATCACACAAAACTACATTTGCTCAGCAGAAGTTTATCTGGGTGAAGAATCTGGGATTTTATGGGCAATGTTTAGTTTTCAGCTATACATAAGCTATCCAAAATAGCAGTATTTGCAGCTCTTCCTAATGGAACAGCTCTTCAAGGAGTTACACAAAAGGACACCCTGGGAAATGATCTTCAGGGACAAGAGCAGAACAGATCTTTCGGGACACTGCTTATATAATACAAGAAATTTCAACCCCCAGGTGTAAGAAATGTAGTAAGGAAGGGAAGAAATCATCATGGCTGAGCTGTGACCTGCTGGTCAAACTGAAAGGCAAAAAGAAACAGCACAGGCAGTTCAAGTGGGGACAAGTATTTTGGGAAGACTATAGCGATGATATGTAGGGATCCCAATTGTATAGGGATGAGGTCAGGAAGGCCTGGGCACAGCTGGAGATGAACTTGGCAAGGGATGTGAAGAATAACAAGAAGGGATTCTACAGGTACATCAATCAAAAGGAAGGTTAAAGAAAACATACCCCCCCCTGAAGAGCAAGTCTAGTGAGCTAGTAACAGCAGATTAAGAGAAGGATGAAGTTCTCAACAATATTTTTTCCCCAGTCTTCACAGGCAACTTCTCTCCCAGCACCTCCCAAGTTAAAAACCCACAAGGTGGTGAGTCCCTCCCACTGTATGTGAAAATCAGGTTCATAATCAGATGAGGAACCTGAACATGCATAAGTAAATGGGACCTGATGAAATGCATCCCAGGGTCTTGAGAGTTGGCAGATGTAGTAGCCAAGCCACTCTCCATGATATCTGAAAAGCCATGGCAGTCAGGTGAAGTCCCTGGTGACTAGAAGCGGGGACATATTACACCCATTTTAAAAACAGGTAGTAAGGAAGACCCTGGGAACTACCAACGTTCAGACATTTGAATGGTCTGCCCAGGGAAGTAGTGGATTCTCCATCCTTGGAGATAATTAAAAAGAGACTGGATGTGGCACTCAGTGCCATGGTCTGGTAACTGCAGTGGTAGTGGATCAAGGATGGACTTGATGATCTCTGAGGTCCCTTCCAACCCATCTGATTCTATGATTCTATGAACATGTCAGCCTCACCTCTGTGCCTGGGAAGATCATGGAGCAGATCCTCCTAGAAGGTCAGATGAGACACATAGAGGACAGGAAGGTGATTCAAGACAGTCAGCATGGCTTCACTAAGGGCAAATCCTACCTTACAAATCTTGTGGCTTTCTATGGTCACACCCAGAGGGCAGTGGTTAATGGCTCAAAGTCCAGATGGAGACCAGTGACAAATGGTGTCCCTCAGGGTTCCATACTGGGACCTGTAGTGTTTAGTATTTTTATCAGTGATATTGACAGCAGGATCGAGTGCACCGTTGGTAAGTTTGTAGATGACCAAGCTGAGTGGTGCTATGGATAAGACAGAGGGAACTGGACCAGGTCCAGAAGACCTGGACAAACTGAAAATGTCAGCTCGGGTGAACCTCATGAAGTTCTACAAGATCAAGTGCAGGGTCCTGCACTCAGGTCAGAACAAGTTGCACTATCAGTACAGAGTTGGGGATGACGGTTAGAGAGCAGCCCTGCAGTAAAGGACTTGGGGGTGCTGGTAGAAAAAAAGCTGGACATGAGCCAAAAGTGCATGCCTAAAGCCCAGAAGCCAAATCACATCCTGGGATTCATCAAAAGAAGCATGGCCAGCAAATCGAGAGAATTGATTCTGCCACTTTACTCTGCTCTTTTAAGACCTCACCTGGAGTACTGCATCCAGCTCTGAAGCCCTCAGTACGTAAAAGACATGGAACTGATGGAGCTGGTCCAGAGATGGCCACAGAAATGATCAGGGGGCTGTCTCTCCTATGGAGACAGTCTGAGACTGCTGAGGTTGTTCAGCCTGGAGAAGAGAAGGCTCCAGGGAAACCCGATAGCGACCTTCCAATATCTAAACAGGGTCTACAGGAGGACTGGAGATGGACTGTTTGCAAGGGCCTGTGGTGATAGGATGAGAGACAATGATTTGAAATTAGAGAAGAGTAGATTTAGATTGGGTCTTCACCAATGATGGTAGTTCTTCACTGTGAGGGTAGCGGAAAAATGGAACAGGCTGCCCAGGGTGGTAGTTCAGGCCTCATCCCTGGAGCTATTCAAGGTGAGGCTTGAAGAGTCCTTGAGAAACCTGATCTGGTTGAGGATGTCCCTGCTTATTGCAGGCACAGTGGACTAGAGGTCCACAGTCGACTAGAGGTCCTTTAGAGGTCCCTTCCAACCCAAATTACTCTATGATTCTGTTCTATGATTCTACGACTACTAGATTTTTTCAAGCAGATGGAAGATTTTTTGTAATCTCTCCAAGCCTTTAATTTGATGTCTATAATTATGGCTTTCAATAAATGATGGAAGTTTCTCTCAGTTCACCACCCTAACCAGGTGCTTTAATAAGCTCTGCAGGACAGCTCATACAAGTTACAACAGGACCTGGAGGAACAGCTTTGTGCTTTAGGCATACAACATCTGCTTACAGATGGTTTGTAGAGAAGAACCACTCCCAAAGCCTCTCCCAAGCTCCAGGAGATTCTGCATGTTGAGGGCAAGGTCACACTAGGTAGAATATTACCCTTTTTCTTTCTTGTTTCCCTCAGTATTCCCTGCCTGCCTGCCTCCTCGGTAAGGGTGGGCAGGAGTTACAGACACTTCATCTGTTATATTATTTGAGAGGGCTGAGACATGGGAATATATGGTCCACACTAAAAAGTGGTTTTAGAAATTATAGACTGAGTAGTAGTAGACTCTAAGTAGACTCTTGCCTGCTTCTGTACTGCATATTACAGGGGGTAGAAGGCAGTCTCATTACTAGAAGTACAGTTTTCATTTTATTTTTTGGTTTTAATACAGTATTCAGGGATATTGAATCTAGAAAACCTTTAGGTACAGTCAAAATTCCTGTTTCGGAAAGACTTCTTTTTTTTCAGAGAAATCATGGTGCAATATTTTAATATCCAACCTGCAAAATCCTTCTTCCCCTCTCTCTGGCTGCTGGGATATATTGTGTCTTGGTAGTCTGAAGAGGTAATTTTTTTCTCATATAAATAGTTACATCCTTCTGCGTCTGTATTGAAATACTGAAGAATGGACTGACATGTGTCTGTAATTTAGGTATTTCATATACAGGAAGCAGACCTGAGAAGCTAAAGAAGAGAAGGCTTAATTCCCTTCACTTCTGTACTGTTTTATTCCGAGAAGTTAATGGGGGATAAAATATCACTTTTTATTTAGTTCAAGTTATAATTCAGTGCAAGGTGTATTACTGACCATATGGCAGTAAGAAGAGCGGTGTAGGCAGGTATCATTCTGTTATTTCCAACATCTGTTTGGTATTGAGTTTGTTTGTCCTGTCCAGCTTTATGAAGGGACTATGTGAGCATATCTGACTTTTAGAAACTATCAGCTATCTAATAAAAGATGGTATCTCTCCTGAAAAGTGTGTCCTTTTCTTACAGATAATCACAGTGAAAGAGTTAAGATTGCATGTACACTTGTCTTGTGGAGTCTTTTTTTCTACTGAAAGTAGCATGAGGCTTATAAAAGCAGAAGTTCATACTCTGCAACCATATTTTCGTTTTGATCAATGGTATTATAGCAGGAGCTTCTATACATTTTAGAAAGAAGAAAACTCTGTAAGATAACCAAGAGTTGTTTCAATTGTAGGGGCATTGATGAAGCTATGGCCACAACAAGACCCACAAGAAGACAGAGAGTCCAGTGAGTGGTTCATCATGTTAAGGATTCCCTTTTTGCTTGGAACTGCCTCCCAGGGGTATGCATGTCTATATGCAAGAGAGAAAGTGTGATTTTCAGAGGTGCCATTAATTTTCCTTGCACTGATATACTTTCAGTGATCTTCTTGTACTATCTTCTCTGGTGAAAAAGAGTCGAGTAAGACTAAACATAATTACTGATTGTTCTGATGATAATAATTCTGTGATAAACTGAGAGAAGCAGAACATTCATGGGGCTGACTAACTTTGCCATCACAGAGCATTAGCGTTGGGGTGAAAAGTTGTAAAGAATTAATTGAACTAGGGACTGTTTTGTTCGCCAAGTTTGCTGATTTTACATGTTCTCATATTTTTCTTCGCAATCTTATCTGGATTTCCTGAGAGAAACTGAAGTGTCTTTTGCCTGGACGGTATGAGTACTTTACTAAGGGCGTTCTTTTAAAAGCTATACACTTGAAGTTTTTTTGTTCTGTCTGAAGGATCCTTGAGAATTTTCTAGTTTTGATTTTGTTTGAACCACTAACTTCTGCTAAGATACTATCTGTATTTGACACTGCCCATGTCTGGGAAACAGTGTGATAGAGAACAGTAATTGTCCTATATATTTATTTGGGAATGTGAAGATTACTTCTGAGATGCAATGCCTGTACTTACATCCTGTACGTCTGCTTTACTCACAGTAAAGAGCTGCAACTGTAGTGCAGTCTTGCATATTTGCCTTAGAGTTGCTGGACTTTTAGAAAGTGCATGTCCTTCATGTTCTCCTCAAACTCACTTTCTCTGTAAGTTCCCCAACTTTGATCCTGCGCATCATATAATAAATCTGACAGGGAAAAATATAATCTTATGGCTATGATTGGAAATTATTGTGATTCATTATTTGCATCTGTTGTGTTCTTGGACATCTGTGTTTGGGCAGGACTCGGTACAAGACTTTCTAACATCTGAATTCTCTGAATGCAATTATTCTCCCTATAAATCTGAATCAAAATTGTTCCCTAAGGCTGTATCCTGTCACACTTAGGATTACCCTAGGAATCTTGTACTCCTCTTGCACCATGCAAATCTGGTTGACACTGAACAAAGATTTGACAGTAACTGGGTCCTGTTAATAATATCAGTGGTAGTACGATAAAAATTGAACACCTGGGAATGTTTTTGCTAAATCAATACTCAAATCTATTGATCTGGAAGCTGCTGACTTATGTTTCTGCTGAGGAATGATGTACACTGTCCTTTCCTAGGAGATAGTTAGAAGAGAGCATGTTTCATATTCATTACACTTTCCTGTTGAAAATTTCAGGCTAGCTAGACCCCAATTCTGTTAAATTTAAACCAAGCTGAACTCATCACACTAGTCACTTATTTTTTGTGACCAATATGCACATCCTGATTACGTAGGCTGAACTGACAGGTTCTGATCTGTTTGCTTACTAATCAAAACACTAAGTCCTCTCTAAAAATACCTTTATTAGGGCAAGCTTTTAATACAAAGTTTCATTTAAAACATGCAGCTTCTAATAGGTCTAGCTTTCTGACCCTGTTTGAGAGGGTTAAGACTGTTTTCTGTTTGGCAAAACCGATGGTAAGCATTGCTACCTTCACCACTTCTTAGTATCCTTGTGCTCCAGAAAGCGACATTGTTTCTTATGATCCAGAGGCAAAAAACCCACAGCTGATATGAAATAAGGAGCTGATGTTAAGTATAACTACTCTGCAGAAGTTCAGACATTGTATTTAATGGAGGGAAAGTTACACTAGCATTTAAGCAACAACGTCTATGTCAACAATTGTGTGTCACCATTTGATAGAAGATTAGCAAAAGTATATTCTTGATGGGCTCCTCTTCCCTTTCCTATGCTTTATGTTGTAATGAAATGATCCAGGACATCTTTGCAGAAGATATACTTGGCCAGTTTATTTTATTCAGAGCTATACAACTAGCTTCAAGAGAAGAATGTGAGAGACTTTCCTGTGGATGTATGGAGCTGATTGTAAATTTTTTACTGAGATCCATGATCAAAGAAGTGCAACACACTAAGTAATGTATGATTGAATCTCACTGAAGGTAAGAAAGAGGTGACAGTTCTGCAGTGCCTCAGAATTTAAAGCTGAATAGGAATCCTACAGCAAGGATTCATGATAGCCATGCTGAATTCAAGGTTCTGTTGTCTAAGCTGACATTCTGGTTTGGCAGCAATCCCACTGCAATCTAAAACTTTTTGCAGAGAAATTGTTTTCCACAGAATACTGTATCAGGCAGTACCATGTTAGTATTTCAGATACTCCCTTCATCCCCAGATACTTTTAACAACATGTGATAAAAAAACCAAACAAACAACACCCTTCCAACCTCAATAGAGTTGTTAAAAAAATAATAGGTGCTGCATTCCTTGGTTTGCCTTCTTATACAGCCAAATACTCTATGGTGCCACATACAGTAATTGTGTAGATAGATATTTGGCAACAGCACTGGGACAATGGTTGAACATTAAAAAGATCTCTTGTGTTCTTCTGCTGTTTCAGGGGAATCATCCATAATATTGAAATAAGGTGAGGAGCAAGGGGCCTGGCAGCAAGGAACAACTCACTAAAGTACAGAGTCAAATCCTCATCACTGCTGCTACATACAGAATAGTAAATGATGTGGTTGTATCTGCTGCAAGGTAAATTCGATAACAAAAGTATGTTTATTTCACCCTCATTCAAAGAAATTATCTTTGGACCACAAATATTTTAATAGACCACAAAGATTAACACAAGTCTTGGTTGTACTATGCATGAGCCTTACACTCAAGTCCTGTGTAAAGGTCTAGCTTAGGTGTAACAAAGCTTTTTCCTCTGTGTTAAGTTTCTCATTTTTAGGACTTTACATTGCCATCACCAGAATATAATTTTCCATTTGAAATCCACTGCCCCAAATTTGCACGAGTTTTCACAGTATTTGTTATCAGCAAGATGTCCCTGAAGACACCTAGAAATATTCTGACTGGGTGAAAATCCTCTTTATATATTTTCTTAGACACCTAACTATTTCAGTAAAGATGGGGCCTCTCTACCTGGACACATTTCTGTGTTGGAAGGAGTCCCAGCAGGTCCAGAGTTTATAGATCCCATACAAACCAAAAATACTGAAAGAGGAGGGAACAAAGTGAGATTTACTCCCCAATTCAACAGCTAGCAGGTGTCTCCTGTGGTTGAGCACACATTTTGGCTCTTGATTTGTTATCAGCTCCCTGTCAGCCACCCCACTCTGCCAAAAGACAGTGGGAGTTAGACGCCACAGGCAACTTGATCCTCTGTCTGCTAGACTTCAGAGGGCAGACTTCCAACTCAGCTAAGGTTTCAGGTGAGCAAAACTCTTCCAGTAACGATTTTTTGGCTGCATGTAGCCCTGCAATAGTTCTTTTGAAAAAGGCATGTGGGATTTCATGTATAGGGGCTTAATGGCAACCCCCAAGCAAAATAACATTTGGTTTCACAGAATTCAAACATTTTTCAAACAGCCACAGGTAAGTAATTTGGCTGCGTTAGAGTGATTTATAGCAGATGTACACTGATCTTAAGGATTTGGTTGGGCATTAGGTAGAGATTTCCCTAACATCAAGCCATTAGATTTATTAGCATTGTTTAATAAACAGATAGCCCATGCCCACCCCACAGTGACACCCATGCTGGCATGGTGGTGTTGCAATGTAAAAATAATGGGGACCTTTTCAGTAGGAAAGATTGCCATAATGCAATTCTGTATAGAAATGCCATGTTGCACATTGTGGTGGGTAAAAGGATTTTTTTTTTCAAGAGCATGTATTTAGCAAGAGAGACTGTAGTGATAGTTTTGAAATAGAAAAACATAATGTGTAGGTGTTTTGCTTACCCATTCCTCATAGTTATGGGATGAATTAATCTGTTACAAGAATATCCCTTTTTGGAATGATCATGCACTTCAGTGTTAATGGTGCTGAGCCAAGCACATGGAAGGGTATAGCAAATAGCATCTGCAGATGTCAGGCTGGGTTTCTGGCATGAAATATATGAACACTGTCTGATCTTATGAGCACGAGTTTGGGATAGCTGTAAAAGGGCAAATGGTTATGTTGCAGTGTACCTAGCCAGATAGGATAAATAGTTGCCTAGTGATGGTTTTGTTAAAAAAGAGTGACCCTTTCAGCCTTTGCTCTTAGCCTACCCTATGTGTTTCAGAAAATGGAAACTGCATCTCCTTTTCCTGTAATGAAAGTAGAAATTAAGTTAACTAAGGAGGACTCAGTGGTGGGAGCTATAGGCTAGTGTTTCTGCCAGGAAAGTGTATTCTCATGGATTCAGTAACAGTCTGTCTGAATAAGCTGGCATTAAGGCTGTGTGGAATATGTACCCCAGCAATCTTAACTGTCATCTCTTCAAAGGAAGATGCTTGCTTTTAGACAGCACAAAAGCAGTGTGTTGTAATCACAGATAGCTGAACACCCTTCTCTGGCTTTTCCTTTGATGAGGCTGTTTGCCAGCAGTTATCATCACTGAATTGATTCTGGACACTTCTGTATTTCTCTGTCACCTAGTGACATGCAGAAGGTTGATGCCTGCCAACATACAACATACACCACAACGATTTTTCTCTCAGGTAAAAAACAAAAAAACCCATACATATCAGAAATATCGGTTTTTATGTGCTAGTAAATTCATTAATTTTAGTTGCAATATAGTTTATTTGTTAGCCTGATTTTTATATACTTTTCTGTTATCTTTAACTTACAGTAAGGGCACAATTAGGGGTTTCATATTAAAAAAACTCCCCGGTTAATGGATAATGATTAAAAATCTTGTTGTTTAGACCTGCAGATTTCTCTTCCTTGGAAACTGTGCTTCAGTTCACAGATTATTTCCATGGATGATGGTAAATGTTACATGCAGCTTCTTGTGCTATACACCTTCCATATTTTGTGTATTCGTCACAGGAATATATGCATGGAATTCTTCTAAGCAACAAAATTATTAAGCAACAAAACTACATTTTGTGCATCTAGGACTATGAGGGTTATTGGTTAAGCAATATGAATATTAGGTGCTTTTTAGCTCAGAAAAAAATGAGACTGACCACTTAATTTTTATTGCTCTTCTCCCCTGCCTTCTCACTGTTCTTACCCCCAGTATGCTTACTTAATTTAGACTGAACATAAGTGTTGTTTTTCAGTCTCTTACAGAAAATTATAAACAGGAATGAAAATTTATTCTCATGCTGTTGCTTCCCACTTCCAGTAGTGGGAAAGCTCCTTCAGCTCTTGCCTCTGATACAGGTATTTCATCTTCTGTTTTCAGAACATCTCAACTTTAATTTGTTATTGTTCAGTGAGTAATTGCTTGTATCATGCATAGTGGGAACAGGAGAGGTGGAATGATGCCTCCTTAGATGCTGATTTTGGGGAGGCTTAGGTTGGTCAGCCAGACCTGCTCTAGTCTGTGTTACTTACCGAAGAAAGGATAGTTTGAAAAAATATACAGTGACAATTCATCATCCCTAAACATGACATAACATGCTGTTTGAGACATGTTATGGGAGGGGGAATAAAAGAAAATCAAATCTGTTTCTCCCATATCCTAACTCACCATCAGATTGCCTTCTTTCTAATCCTAATCATACAGTTTTCTCTTCTTGCATGGAAAGTGCTGAAATGGGCCCATACCTGTAGAAGTTCCAGGGTGACCGGAATGCTGTATTTTGATGAATAAACTCTGGTTACACAGACTGAACCCAGCTGAAGCTATGTAGCTCCCTCACTCTACACAGGCTCAGTTGCTCCAGTGCCTTTGAGGACACTCTCACCTTCCATGGGGGCTCCCCCTACAGGGGAGCTGAACAGTGCTGGGGTGTTTTATTCAATTTTATCCAGGATTCAACAAGCAAATGTGAATCAGAACTCTCAGACACATCATCCTTTTCCACAAGAACTGTGAAATGGACTTCTTCTCCTGCAACATACCTCTCTGCTCCCTGATAACCCCACAGACAGTGGTGGCTCTTACTCATGTCAATTAGAAATCAATTTGGCCTTCTTTCATGTACATCTGTAAGTCTGCAAGGAATACAGTATAATCTTGCATCTGAGGAAAGGCCTCCAGAATTAAAAACCTCATATAAGATGTGGTGACTTCTGAAATGCTTTTACTCTTCTTTTACTCATTCCCTTTCTGCTGTCTTTCTTCCCTCCACCACACCTTCTGCACATCTGGTTTTTAAAACCAGACACACATAAGCGCAGATATGTTTAATGCTGTCTAGACAAACACCCTATTAAGCTGGGTTGGGGCATCAGTTGCCATAGTGATGAAAAAATAAGGTCTTGTAGCTGAAAACAAGGTAGCAGGAGATGCATACTTTCTTCACAACATAGCAGCAATATCAGAGTGAATTTAGAGGAAGAAAATGACAACCCTGTGTTAACTGTTAGCAGAAGAGGCACAAATAGAAAGTGAGTGTTGGTTGAGGACTACATCTCTATTTCAAACCAGAGGGAAAAAATTTTAGTTTTGAAATAACAGCCTCAAAACTGCTCCTAAATGCAAAGAAGACAAGTACACTTGCAGCATTTCTGGTTCTGTTTAGTACAAAGCACAACCTTATATTTTATGCTGGTTTTACATTAGCATTTAAGCTCATGCTGACACTTTAGTTTAACAGGTGGTAGTTTTTCCATGTTGGAGAGGTTAGAAAGCCCTTTTTCATGTAATTTCTGAGTAAAACAGCCAGGAAATTGCTGGGGCAGGTTCCATGAGAAACTACAAGATTTCTCTCACTGAAACAGATTCAAGTGGACAAGCTTTCTCCTTTTCAATGTCTTGCATAATACAAAGACAAATGCACTTCTTATTTCTCATGGAAGAAGTTAGGCTACCACAATCAGTTTGCAGACTGCCAAAGGGAAGGAAAATGGCCTCATGCCACACCAGTTTTTACTTTCCAGCTGCCCCCACTGTTCCACTGGGACACTGCTCCATTGCAGCCCCTCCACAGCTCACACACTTCTCTTGCTCCATGCATGGTAGCAAGGGGTCCATTATAAGACTTTTTTGTTTGCAAAGGAAACCAGGCATGATGTTCACATGGCATGTTGCCTATAGAAATGATTTTTATTTTCATGTGAAATTCCTGAAATATGCTTCATTGAATAGAAAAATATTGTAATTGTGCTCAGACAGCAAAACAGGGAAGTAGCATTTCAGGTGGTATTATGGCATGCTTATGAATTCCTTTTGCATAATTTTTATATGAGGATGTTAGACATAGCTAAGCTGGATATTTTACTGCATATTTTAGTGCACACAAGCCTGTAAGCTGTAGTTGTGTGATGTCCAAATGGAGAACAGTGACAAGTGACATTCTGCATGGTCGGTGCTGGGACAAGTGCTGTTTAACTTCTTTGTAAGCAACACAGACAGTGGGCTTGAGTGCACCCTCGGAAGGCTTTCTGTGTGGTGCATTCAGTAATTCAGCAACTTGGAGGGAAGGGATGCCATCCACAGCTACCGTGACAGGCCTGAGAGGTGGGCCTGTCCAAAAGCGCATGAAGTTCAATAAAGCAAAGTGCAAGGTACTGGATTTGGGTCGGGGCAATCCCAAGCACAAATACTTGTTGCATGGACAGAAAACTGAGAATAGTCCTGAGGAAAAGAACTTGAGGCTGTTGGCTGATGAGAAGCCCAATTTGACCTGGCAATGTGCGCTTGCATCCCAGAAACATAACTGTATCTTGGGCTGCATCAAAGCAAGCATGGCCAGCAGGTCAAGGAAGGTGATTCATAGAATAACAGAAAGTTTTCAAAACTCATCTAGAGAAGGCCCTCAGTAATGTGGTTGGAATTTGAAGCTTTGAGCAGGAGGCTGTACTAGCTGATCTCCAGGGGCCTTTTCTCCCCCTCTACTCCATTCTCATCAGACCCCACCTGAAGTCCTGAGTCCAGCTCTGGAGTACCCAACACAGGAAGGACATGGAGCTGTTGGAGCAAGTCCACAGGAGGGCCACAAAAATTATCAGAGTGCTGGAGCACCTCTCCTATAAAGACAGGCTGAGAGAGTTGGGGTTCTTCAACCTGGAGAAGAGAAGGCTACACAGAGACTTTATACCAGCCTTCCAGTCCTTTTAAGGGGGCCTACAGGAAACCTGGAGAAGGACTTTTGTACAAGGGCACAGAGTAATTTGACTAGGGATAATAACTTTAAACTTGAAGAGAGTAGATTTAGACTAGATATAGCAAAAAATCCTACATTGTGAGGATGGTGAGACACTGGCACAGGTTGCTCAGGGAAGTTGTGAATGCCCCCTCCCTGGAAGTGTTCAAGGCCAGGTTGGGTGGGGCTTTGACAAGCCTGGTCTTGCGGGAGGTGTCTGTACCCATGATGGGAAGGGTTGGAGTTTGATAATCTTTAAGGTCCTTTCCAGCTCAAACCATTCCATAATTCCATGAAAATATTTTCCTAGTAAAAGAAATAGAAACAAATATTAAATCACCACATTTGATCTTAGTCCCAGATTTTTCATTTATAGAGGGGAACTTTTCTCTGTTTCAGAGACAGGCTGATGTGGGCTCACAGATTTCAGTAGCAGAAATACACAAAGAAGTCCAGATGTCTTAAATTGCTCTTACTGAGAAGCTATTCAGTTGCTTGACCTCAGTGCTGCTTTTTTATTTCAAAGGGAGTTGGTCATTTCTGCAAGTTTCACTTCAAAAGCAAAATCACAAGGGTTATAAATCACGTGAAAATTTCAGCGAAGAGACTTGCAATTAGGTAGACTGGGGTAGAGCATTCAGTTGTAATTATATTTAAAAATATTTTGGAATTAAAATACTAAAATTTAGCAGAAGTATTGAAGAGGCTTATTAGATTTATTGAATCATCATGGTTAGAAAGGACCTTCAAGATCATCAAGTCCCATTGTCTGTCCCATACCACCTTAACCTCTATGCCCCAAAGCACCACATCTACTTGTTTTTTGAAAACCCTGTTTTTTGAACAGGGATGGCAACTCCACCACTTCTCTAGGCAACCAGTTCCAATGATTCACCACTCTTTCAGTGAAGAAATTTTTCCTAATTTCTAATTTGAACCTCTCCTAGCACAACTGAACCCATTTTCCTCTTGTCCTATCACTGTATCCTATTGAGTGATAAAATACCAATGTTTTCTGAAACACAAATCTAGTTTTATTAATGTTTGATTGCAGACTTAGATGAAATGTGGTCTATTATAGATTACTATTTCCATGCATTTATGATAACTTTTGACCAGGGTTTTAGTTATTTTGGAGTACATATTGATTTTTTTTTCATGTACAGTTAAGAAGTCTTGTAGGTAGAATGAGGTCTAGGAAGTATTATAGCTGATTGTAGCATAGGCAATATTTTACCTATATCCCCTAAATCAGGTGCCTACAGAGTACAACCTGTATCACCAGAAAAACCCTTGCTGAAGGATAACTGACTCTGTAAAATTATTCTGTTGCCAGAGCACTGTTGATTAAGAATATATGCTTTTCCTAGATAGTTGTCAGTTTAGTTGTATGACTAAAACTTGAGGCTAGGCAAACTAAGAAGTTAAGGACATTTTCCTCAGCACTTCTAAATATACAGATTGGTTTCATGTAAATCAATTATTATGACTGAGATCTTCTATGCTTCCTAAAATTCGTGTGCCTTGTGTTACATAGAATTCCTTCTATATAATTTGAATTCGTTATATATGGTTTCACTGAACTTTCTGGAAAAATTCTATTCAATGTGTCAACTTTGTCCTTTACTCCAGTGCACTGCTCATCAGGTATTCACCCTTCTGATCACCACCACCTCTTGGCTATTTGAATCCAACATGTGAGGCTTACTTGATCCCACTTTTTTTGCATTCTGTAATGGACAGCCAAGAAACAGAAAAGAGACTGATATACTGTGAAACTTCTCTTTACGTTCTGAAAGGAAGATGGTCCATGTGACAGTGGATGGTCCAGACAACACTCACAAGCTGTGCCATCCATCCCATTTCTACAGGATTCTTTCCCACTACTTATACATTTCTGTCTCCTCCTTAAATAGACCTGTCCAATAGTAAAAAGGAATAGAGAAATAAGGCAGATGAATGGACAGAATCCTCTCAGGATGCTGAAGCAAACAGGAACAGGCAAAGAATGGCCAAAGGATGAAGGCTAAAGGGTGAAGATGAAGGGGTTTGACCCTCGTGATCCCTCAAATTCATACCGAGTATGATGTGTATGGGATGGAATACTCTGCTTGGTCAATTTGGGTGATTTCTCTTGTCTGCTCCTCCTTAGAGGAGGGTTGCAGGTGTGACCCCCTTACTCCTTTTCTCTTTCTGAAGCATAAGATGTTTCACAGAACGCAGCAGTGGCTTTGGTTCTGCGTAATCTCAAGATGTAACTATAAACATCAAGTGTAACCTCATAGAAAGGTTTTGAATCTGGTTGTAAATAGGAATATGAATCCTTCAGAAACCAACAGTTCCTAAGGACTGAGTTTCCCCTTTGGTAGGTCATGGGGACAGAACTGTTATTTTGTTAATCACATCCATTGGGATGTGGCAATCTCCATCTTGCCACTTAATCCCCAGAAACAGTATCTCTTGCACAGGTCCCTTGACTTTACTTCTTTTATAGAAAAACCAGCTTTTAGAAGAATTTGGGTTACCTTTTTACCTTTCTTGAAGACTTCTGTTGCTGTGTCACCCCACACAATTATGTGGTCGATGTACTGTAGATGTTCTGGAGCTCCACCCTTTTACAGGGTATCATGGATCAGTCCATGGCAGATGGTAGGGCTGTGTTTCCACCCCTAGGCCAGATGATTCCAGGTGTACTGGACACCTCTCCAAGTGAAAGCAAACTGTGGCCTGCATTCTGGTGCTAGAGGAATAGCAAAAAATGCATTAGCAATGTCAATAGTAGCATACCACCTGCCTGCCTTTGACTCCAGCTCATACTGAAGTTCTAGCATGTCCGGCATAGCAGCACTTATTGGTGGTGTAACCTCATTCAGGGCACAATAGTCCACTGTCAGCCTCCACTCTCCATTAGGCTTTGTCACTGGCCATATAGGATTAGTGAAGGGTGAGTAAGTCCTGCTGATCACTCCTTGGCTCTCCAGTTGCTGCATCAGCTTGTGAATGGGGATCACAGAATCTTTGTTGGTCTGATGTTGTCTTCAATGCACTATAGAAGTAGCATTTGGCACCTGCTGGTTTTCAGCTTCCAGCAACCCCACTACAGAAGGATCATCTGAAAGGCCAAGCAAAGCATGCAGCCATTCTATATTCTCAAGTCTTTACAGCTGCTGTACCGAAGGACCACCGGTACCTGCTTGGGTCCTTAAAATCACCTCCCTTGAGGTAGTCTATACCAAGGATGCATAGAGCGTCCAGACCAGTCACTATAGGTTGCACCTGCCACCTTATTCTCATGAGGGTCACATCAGCCTTCACAATACCTGGTTTAGATCCCCCTGTCACAGCAGAAAAAGTGACAGATTCTGTCCCTTTCTGATTCAGTGGAGTTAGAGTGCACTGTGCACCAGGGTCCACCAAGGCTCTACATTTTTGTGGCTCTGATGCTCCAGGCCATCAAACGAAAGAAAGAAAATTAGTTTTATCCTGGCCCAAATGAGGACAGTGTTCCAAGCAGACCAGCTGTGAGCAGCCCTACTCCACTGGAGCAAAAATGCATTTGATGTCAATGGCTTCCTGTGTCCCACTATTTTGGTCTCTGCAACCTTGAGCTCCAGTCCTTGTCTCTTTCTGAAGAAGAGTTCTCACATCAGTAGCCACGTACTCTTTGGAGTCACAACAGTGATCTTTTCCAAAACATATATTTAACCTGTAGAAACAACTCTGTATAATATCTTTCTCCTTAGAGGTGGCTAATGCTAACTGCTGTGCTTAACATTTGTTCTAGCATGATTTGATTTTTAAATTTTTTAGCTAGACATGCTTCTAATTACTTCTCTCTTCTGACATTAAAACTAGCATCTGTCTCTTCTATAGTGTGATTAATTTCTTCTTCAAATCCATGGTTCTGGAACAATACAAACAACTGAAAGTTCTCAAGTTGACAAAAAAATGCTCCAGAAGCTTAAAGATCACACAGTCTTCTGATAACATGAGTTAATGTGAGCTCAGTAGTAAAATTTATGACATATTGCTTGAAAAAATATTTTTTCATTTATCAGCTGATAGAAGTGTGAGTTCTCCTGCTGCTGCCACACTGGAATTATGATTCTGACTCTGCAGGGTTCCTTTGCCTATAGTAAAATGTATGTGATGTTTTAGGGCTGAGTAAACAGTCAAATAAGATGGAGCCAGGTTCTTCTCTGTGGTGCATTGAAGGAGGACGAGAGACAACAGGCATAAACTATAAGGCGTGGTTCAGATTAGATTTAAGAAAAAAACTTTTTACCATAAGGACAGTACAGCAGTAGCAGAGCTCACAGAGAGAGGCTGTACAGTGTCTCTCCTCAGAGGGTTCCAGGTTCTAACTGGAAAAGGCCCTGAGCAACCCTGACTGACCTCCAACACTAACCCTGTTTTGAGCAGGAAGTTGGACTAACTAGAGACTTCCTAAGGTCCCTTCTAGTCCAAATTATTTTTTCATTATGTGATCTGAAATAAAAATTACCAAGGATATTGCCACAGTTTCACAGCTATGAAAGAATCATCTGCTCTGAGCAAAGAGATTTCAGCTCCCTGCCAGACTAGTAAGGTAAGTGTTTAATTAGAGGTGCCCTGATGGGCACATTATGAAAGTGCTATACAGATACGAAGTAAAGCAGTTTCCATGGCATAAATTTCTCTGCTACGACCATACACACAATCTGTCAGTGGATACTTCTTTTCTAGGATAAAAGACCAAACATATCCTGGTCATCATCCCACAGGCAAGAAATACATAATAAAGGAAAAGTTCCTGAAGGAATCGAAACTTGCAAAGTTACAGAATCTGCAGAAATTCAGCCTTGTAAGTGATAACATGGAGGAGGAAAGAGAGGTCATTAAATCAATGAAGCAGAGAAACACAGAAGTCCATTCCAGGCAAGAGGCAAGCTGCTAGCTGCTGTGCTAAACATTGTCTGAAGCTTTGGGCTCTTTCAAAACCTAATTAACAGCAAAATACATTGCAGTCCAATGAGACAGACGTGCAGAAGTGCACTACAGTGCCCATTTCTGGACAAGGCAGTTTCTTGGTTCATAGGTACAGAACACTTAAAAATCACCATGGTTACCTTCAAATTCAAGCTATAGTTATTATTCCAGTTAGATCCTGGGTCTGCAAGCCACTCTGAGGTAGGAATAATGAGCCCTTCATTAGTTGGGCAGATATACATCACTCTACCTATCAGATTGCATGACTTCCATTTTATATAGGATGAATTTGAGCGAAGCAGCTCGCAGCTGTGCACCTGTCCTTCTCAGACAGTGGGAGAGCAGACAACTTAAGTTGTTTTGCTGAGGATGTGATTAAGGGCTTGATTGAAAGCCCCACTGAGTTCAACTGATGCTGAACCAAGCTGCCGGCAAGCGTGTCACCAAAATGAAAGCTCTGTAGGCCAAACCACCCAGTAACTGTCCCCCTGCAAAATATTTAAATCCAGGTTAAATGGGGAATATGGAGGGTGCACCTCTGACAAATCAGTTTGCACTTAATTATTATGAATTCTGAAAAATTTGGGTAATAACACGCTCTTGCTAGGTACTACTTTATATGGCTACAACTTATAAGGAGAAAAATCAGATGAAAAAACTCAGAGTTAAGTTTGTTTGCTTAAAAATAAAATTGTTAATATATTTTTTACTATTTCATTTTTCACATTTTATTTTTTTAGGTGCAGAATGTTTCAAATAAAAATGGGTGTTTGTTTGGTTTTTTTTTCCAAAAACAATTTTGCAAAATAAATTTGAAATATAATACCCAGAACCTCTGAGCAATCCTGGAAAGGTAACCTCAGAAAAGGTATTTATACAGTTGCTACTTTCAAGATGACCTGAGAAAAAATGAAACTCACTTTTAATTTGGAATGTAAAGTAATTAAATTATAATTTTTAAATTGTGATAGGTTTGAAGTCTGAATGTTCCTTACAAATTTATGATTTAACACACTGTTTTTCTTAGTTATCCTAAAAGATGTACCATCAAGAAAGCATGGTTGTTATACATACAAACTATGTTTTAATAGTTTTATAAATGTTTCATACAATCTATCTTTAAATTGCTGCTGTATGAGAGTACAAAGTTTGAACTTTACTATCAGCCATTTCTAGGGCAACCAACTATAATGACAAAAGTTCAGGATTATGATTTCATCACAGGATCAAGCAGCAGAATCTGAGCAGGGATAGAAAGCATTTATTTAAAAACAAATATTATCAGTAAAACTGAAAGGAAAACACAATACAGTGTGTTCTCTGCTAATTTAAAGTTTATAAACAGTGTCTTTACTGTGATGATACAACGTTTCATGATACATGGTGAAGTAACAAAGAGGAGGGTGAGACAGTCAGGATCCATTATGAAAGACAAGGAAAAGCAAAAGACACATGGTTACTGGTCCCTCTGTACTGCTTACAAAGTGACACAGCACCGGTCTGAAGAGGTTTTATTAATTTGTTTGCATTGCTTTTTAGACCACCACTTTCTTAGTGTGTCAGGAAATAAGAATGCCAGTTGCATCTGATTGCAAGGATTGAGTGAAATAATAGCAATTATGAACAAAACTGATCATCAAGTCTTTCACAGACAGTTGTTACCCCTGTCAGATAATTGTCTAGATTCAAGAAGATAGAGTAATCTAATGAAAGCCTCCATAATAAATACTGTGCATGCTTGATTTCTTCTCCCTCTGTCTCTTGACCCCCTTTGCCTTTCAAATTTGCCCTTGTTTCCCTAGGAGCACAAAATTTCCCTTACAATGTGGCAATTCAGCCTTAGACACAAACATGACCAAATGCAGATTAACAGTTAAATTCATCTAAATCAAGCAAAGGGAGACTTGCACATTCTTATAAATCTGTACTGATTTCCAGACTTGTACCAAAACAAAGCTGCCAGACATCATGTGGAGAATGGTCAGCAGCTAGTTTTCAGGTAAGATAGAAAAGTATCCAATTAAACTAGCACAGAACATTTTAGTCATGTGAAACATCCTTTAACAGCTCACAATATCCAGTAGCACCTCTTCAATATCAGCTTTGCATCCTATCTGAGTGCAACATAACAGAGGATAACAGCAGGGATATCTCCAAGGATGGAAAGCAAACAGACTTTTTGGGCAAGCTGTGCCAGTGCTCAGCCACCCTCTTTGAAAAAAAAAATTGTTTTCTCAGGTTCAGGAGGAATATGCTGTGTTTCAGTGCATGCCCATTGCCTCTGGTCCTGTCCTGGATCCTCAGATCCTTTTCTGCCAAGCTTATTTCCAGCTGGGCAGCCCCCAGCCTGTTCTAGTGAAACAGTAAAACACTACAGACCAATGTGGTATTACATGATATTACAAATTACCATGACAACATAACCTTTCAAACCTCAGTTTGGCTTATTGACTTCAGCAGTCACCAGCCATCTTTACCACAGCAAGTCAAGTCTAAAAAGTCTTCAGATAAAATTCTCTTGTGTCAGTGGTTTATGAAAAGATCAACTTTATCAATTCAAAACACTTTTCAAAGTGTTTCTGCAGTGACTTCAGTTACCACATGCTTTCTTTGAAGAAAGTACTGAAAATGTACTGTCAGACAATGCAAAGTAAAATGTAATACTCTAAGGGACCGGGTCATTTCACAGTTATGTCACACACTGAGCATCTCACACAAAGTGTCAGAACTGCAGCCATATATAAATGCAGAGGAAAATGAAGAGCACTACTTTTTTAGAAATAAGCATGTAAATATTTTATAAATACAATGTTAACATCTTAGTTTTCTTAGTTTTCTTAGTGTTTCAGGTACTTCAAGTGTCAATGACAGCAAAACAGAAATTTGTTTTTATTTTTCTGACAGCTAGAAGTCAGGTTTTTAAAAAGATGGGGAATGAACGAAAATCAGCAAATAACAAATAGAGATGACACAGCTTTTACTAAGTAGCTAGCTCATTATTAAGTTATAAAGTGGACTCATCAACATTATATTTGCTGTTCCAAGTTCCTAAAATTAATAAGTGTTTGGGCATGAAATCAATTGGTGCAGGGACAAAAAAAAAATGGATCAAAGATCTGTTTAAAGGAGAGAAATACAATAGTACCAGAAAGAAAAACTATGAAAATTATCTGAACTTGTATTATACAGGTTATAGGACTTGACTGAATTAATGCTACATTTACATTCATAGCTACAGTTTGGGATTATAGCAATTTGTACATCAGTTGCTGGGACTGGGATTGGTTAGCTACTCTGCTGTAAGAGCAAGTGACCTTACCAGTCAGAAAAATCCACCATAAAAAACTTCCATTATTAATTGCGAGCTTCCATCTCAATGGCCTTTGTTTTTTAAAAGATAAATCATGATTAAAATGTGTCATTTAAAAAACCATAGAGCTGAAGGGAAGCACAGCTTCATGGAGTCCGCAGCTGAACTGAAAATTTTGCCTTCACCTTCTAAGAGGACATCATTTATTACTGTTCATGACAAGCCCAATGCAGACTGTGCAAACTTTTAAAAAACTCATTTGTTCTTGTTTTTCATGTGAAGTCTCTGACTCAAGATGCATTTCCAAAAAAAAGGTGGGAAAATAATTTGACAAGATGTTTTTGTGATTTAGGACCTAGAAAGCAAGAATGGTTAGTATTGTTCAAACATGTTTTGTATGAGTTCTTGAAAAAATAAAATTCAGAATAACTAAAATTATGGAATTCCTCACTACTCCTGCTGCAGAGGGTTCTGCATTCTGACAGCATCCACTTCTGTAAATGATGAAAACTGTGTGATGTGACTGTAGGGTGTTCACTTGTCAGACATGCTATGTATAAATGATTGAGTAGGGCCAAAAGAGGAACACTGACGTGATTAACATCCAACGTTTAACTTGAATCTTTCCTATTGCTTGTCGAATATTACTTCACAGTTCTGAGATGTTCTTTTGCATTTCCACCCTAAACTTCCTCATAAAGGCGCTTGGGGTTTTTGGTTGCTTGTTTTTCTTTAAGTTAGAAACTCTCTTCAGCTCTGTAACTTTTTTGATTCTAGTAAAAAAGAAAAAAAAAACAAACAAACAAACAACAAAAAAAAAAACAACAACAAACTCTGAGTAGTCATCAGAGTATAGATTTGCTTCTAAAACTACTCTACATAAAAGCAGAGTACACTGGTTGAACTAAGAAAAAGACAATCCCAGAAGGACAATCATGAACAAAGTTCTTTTTAGGTAGTGCTAGATAGAAATCAAGAAAGTTTCCACCTAAAGCCCCCTGAAATGCATTCTTGACTTACTGATAGCAAGACTTACTGATTGTCATCTGCAGAGTTGACTACACTCTGGATTGTAACATGCAGTTGTTCAGGCATTCAATACACTTCAGTTTTCAGTCCCCTTCACATGAAATTAATATTTCAGTTGCAGCTGTTCAGTTGCCGCTGGAGGAAGTGCTAGTTTTAAGAACTATTCATGATGATGATGATAAAAACAACAACAATAATATAAATCACTAGGCTGAAAGAAGCAGCATATTGTATTTTTATGGCTATGTTATAATGTAAGAATGAGAGTCCTTTGGTCTCATATCAAGTCTATTTCAACCAGAGCTGTCTCTGACAGTGGCAAAGCAGGTGTGTGAGGAAGACAACACACATCAAAGAAAAGCATGCCTACCACTCTACATAGGATCTACATAGGATATTTGGCAGCTGCTAGGACAGAATTGAATTTTCACTATTGTAATGTAAAATGTAGTATAACTGAACTCATCTGCTACATCTAGGAAGGATTTTATCATTAAGATTTTTTTGGTTTTTTTGTTAAAAATTCATGATTTGTTTTTATGACATGCTGGGGTTGCTTAATCCCAGACTTCATCAAAGTGGCAAGATGGACTGAGTTCTGTGAACATACATACACACACAAGTGTCTTTAAGGAAGCAGATCTGTTCACCAGTTTCATAGGAATCCTTCAACTTCACTTTAACCTTTTACTGCCTGGTTCAGGCAAATATTCTGACCATGTCTTTCTGTAGTGAGAAAGTTATAACATTATGGTTAAAGGGAAAATTTATAAAACAGCTTCATATCTTCTTGATACAAGTCCTGAAACACTGGAAAGGAAATGTTACGGCCTGCAATACAGCATTAAGTGGTCCCTGAGCTGTAGGAATTTCACTTATTCCCTAGCTACAATTGGGTACAATGAGCATTTTTTTTCTCCCAGACATTAATATTCCTGGTTTGGTTTGACCCAAACCATGTTCCCTTTTATGATACTTTTATAGACTCTGTTTTCTAGGTCTAAATGCAGAAATTTCAGAGATATTTACATGTTTTCTAAAATAATCACAAGCTGTTGCTGAAATATGGTGTGCCCAGACTACCAACACTTGGATGAACCTGAGCATTTTTACACCTAATTTAGAATAAGAATTCCTCATTTAATTTATTTATTTCCTCTCTAGGAAAAAAAAAAAAAAACAAAAACCAAAACACACACACACACACAAAAAAAGAACCCAAACAAATAAACAAACAAAACCCAAAAGAAAACCAAAGCAAAAACAAAACCAATAAAACCACACCAAAAAAATAACCACTAAAAATAATCCAGACATTTGAAAAGAAACTGACAGATTTAATTCAAATCAAACTCCTAACTTTTAATCAAGAATTTTCAAGAACTCGTAAACTATCAATAAATGACGAACTTGCATTCCAGTTTTATTAAATTAAATCTTAAAATCGACCATACAGGTAGGCTTAATTTGGCTTTAACACCATGAAGTGTTGACTAAGGTAATCTTGCAGGTTTTCACTAACTTGCTGAGAATAATTAAATGCATTGCCCATAGTAGAAAACTATAGCTTGCGTTTTTAATTAAATGAACTCCCACGAATTTAAGTTAAGCATAATGTGCTTATTTAATTGACTTGAGCAGAAAGGTTAATCTCTTGAACCATTACTTGGATCAGCATTTAACACATTGTCCTTCTGTGTAACCACTAGTGCAAATAAATGCTGTTCCAGAAGTGAGAGTTACAGAGTTAGGATTCAACTCATGTCTCTTAGACAGTGAAAGTACGTCAGACAACATTATAAGTAAATGTATCAGAATGACATTCACACAGCATCAGTGTAAGTTAGAAAAGGTCTCACATTAAGGTCTTACAATTGTTTTCCACATTAAAGCACCTGCATTAGCAATGAGTGAAACTCAAGATGTAAATTGTTTTCCAAATTTCTAAATATTTCGGTCCTAAGTAATTTACCGTCATTTTCTTTCAAGAAAATTAGGCAATGAAATACATTTCACACCATGCTAAACAGAACTTTGGTTGATGGTGCCTCTGCTAACTTTCAGATACTAGATGTCAACATCATACAAAAAGGCAAACCATGTGCTTGAGACTGACCACACATAAGGGTTTTATTTTGAACTCAGGAGATTCTGTTACCTCCATACAAATATTGCTTTGAATCCGGATGTACCACTGAAGGACTTTGTGACTTTATAGGAAAAAATAAGGTCAAGATCATGCCAAGTTCTAACTATTTAGTCATGGAATTATTGGTTAGTATGCAAAATTTCTTCAAAACTAATCAACTAGTCATGAATATGTATTTTTATCTATCTATGTTTGGTATTTTGATACAAATATTTGTATGAATGGAGCTGACAACAAACAAATCAAAGTGTGCCAGAAGTTATATGCATGTGCTCTGGAAAGATAAATTAGACAGATGAACAGGTTCTACTATGTGTTGTTGAATGGTTGACTAATTCAGGTAATTGTGGGTTTTGGGTCTGACTCTACAATAGAAACCCTAACTTCGTCTAAAACTGATGGGAATTGTGAATCCTAATTAGGGAATTAGAGGATAATCGATGAACGTGTCAGATAGGAGTTATAAAATAAGCTGCCATGGTTTGTTTTTTTTTCTCTCATACTGCACAAATAGCCACAATATTTAATATTAATATCTAGCAGTCTGATAACTGCTTGAATTTAAACATGACTAGGACTTTCTGGAGTTAACAACACCACAGAGGCAGTATGCTTCAAGGGAGCACTCTTGGATTAGGATCCAATATGAGCACACACAGGGGAAGAATACCAGTAATGTAGGCTACTATAGATACTTTTTTCTAATTCTTCTGCTACAAGTGCAAAGCAGGACTTTACCTGAACTCTTAGACCCAAATGAGTGCTGTAGCTACTGCTTTACAAGTTCAAAGCTGGAAATAATGAATTGCTATTGAATGAGTTGAAATTAACACAGTCAGTACTGGAATCTTTTCCTCCCCTTCCATAGCAGATTTCTTTAGCATTTACTGGTGCTTTTGGAGCTCTGCTGACTTCAGTGAATTTCAGGGTTGAAATTTGCTCCATTTTTACATTTTCTTCTCTCTGTAGACACAAATCATGATCAAATGATACTTTTTGTTCTACAACATTCTCAAATTGTTTCTGTCTGGAGTAAGGAAAAAAAGCACTTCATCCCAGTCCATAACAAAATTCTCAAGAAGTTTAGTGGATCTAGAATTTCATTTTAATGTTCATATTCTTAGCCTCAGCAGGGTACTTACCAATATACAGGCAGATAGCTCAATTGTAATCAAGGAGACTAATCTAACTGTACAGGCCTTGCCAACAATTTTCTTTCCTATACTATATTTTTGAAATATTCTGCATATTTTACATCTTTCTCTCAAGTATCAGTTATTATTGCAGAGGAACTGCAATAGATGAACCAGTAATCTCTTCTGGAAGCATGAGAAAACTTCAGTCTGTTGAAAGTGAACATTTTCATATAACATCAGCTCTTCAATCCAACCTGACCTCTGTTATAGCATCAGTAAAAATTTCTTAACATTTAGTTTATTTAATAATTAACTAATCTGGATTGGAAATCTTCCAGACAACTCAAGTTTCATCAGTTATTTATGCATAGCTCATTTTTTTTGTTAACAAAAATAAATTTTAAAAAAATTCTCATAGACTGGAGATATTATTTGGAGATAAACAGGAAAAAGAAACCTCTGAATCCAGTCCTCTGAAAACTAGAGTGCCCACAGTTTATGTGTTCTTAAAAAGTCAGTTAATGGATTGTCTTCCCTTCTAACTTCAATCTAGTTGCCAGAGAAACATCATACATAATTTCTAATAGTTTATAATCTACATTGCCCCCTTCATAGCTATGAAGTGTGTATGTGGGTTGTCTGTTTGGGTTTTTGTTTGTTTTTTCCTGCAGCAATTCTTCCTTGTATTAAGTTGTCGAGGAAGAGCACACAATAGCACACAAGGCAGAAGAATCTGCAAGAAAGGAAAGTTGTCATTATATGCTGAATTTTTGTGCCTACATGGTGAGTTTCTTTCTAGAGCTCTTTGGTGCTTTTAGGATACATCCATGAAGGTGATGCAGTGGTGGTCTTGATATTAATGGAAACTGAATATTCACAAGAGCTGCAAACAAGTGTAACCAAATTTGGGGGTCTGAATCATTTTAATCAATGAATTGCACACAGGGCCTGGTTCCAACTTCCCAGATACCAGCTTGACCCAGCATCTCATGTGCCTTACTTCCACTTTCTTATTTCAAGTGCTCCAGGCAATTAACAACAAACTAATTTTGTGAGAGAGAAGATCTCTACCTCTCTATGCTACCTCTCTCGGTCTAGAATCTGACTCCTTTCTGGACCAGAGCCTCGCTAATTTTGTATGTTGAAAATATGAATGCTGGAATTGGGTGGCTGAAGGACAGAGGTGAGAAAATGAGTGGGAATTGTGGTCTATAGTAGGACACAGCTCCTCTGCTCCCTGTCAGGACAGGGAAAGACAACTTCAGAGTGATTCTCTGATGACTATTTTATGCCTGTTTGTTGCAAGCTATTGAGTTTCCCCAGATGCTGATTTATTAGCGGTAAATCCTTGTCCCTTCTGTTGCTTTTGCATACCATTTACCCAGACAGAACTGTTCTGCTCTCTCTATTGTGCAGGCTCATTTTAGGCTATTTGCACAAGCAAAAGGCTCAGGGCTGTTAAAAAAAAGAAAAGTCAGGCATGTATCATTGTGAGTGTTTATAAATCAGGCCATAGAAAGAAATAAAGGGGAAAACAATCAAAGGAAATGGTCACAGATGAGAGGTAGCAAAAGTAAGAAACCTTTTTCTCCCCATCTATAGTTGACCGCAGAACAAAATCAGACTGGTTTAGGTAACCACAGGGTATAAAAATTAGGCTTGGGTTAAACTTGTTTTACTGAAGACAGCAGGACAATTTACCTGAATGCTACGTTTATAATAATGGAGTTTTATTTGAGCGATTAGAGACTAAAACAGGGAAGGCAGGCACTGCAGGCACAGTCAGGCTGAAGGTCCCAATTGCAGGTGCAAAAAGACTTCCACTTCCTCACAAAATAGTATTTAGAAAGGGCAATCTTCTTCTCTAATAGGCTGGTCGCCTACAGGTGTTTCTCAGCATCCTGATGCTCTTTACCTCTCTAACATGGTGAAAAACTGTATGTCTTTTGATAAATTTCTTGATAATTTCAGTAGTGGTTTTTACATACATTTTCAACTCAACCTTGAAATTTTTCTTGAATTAATTCTTAACCCTTCTAGGTTTCCAACTCATTGTCTGGGGTTAATATCCTCCATATTAGGCTTTTGTTTCATTAACCCTGGACATGTGATTACATTTCCAGAACCAGGAGTGGCAGAACCTCTCCAGGCCCACAGTGGGGCCAGACTGCCTCTTCTCACAGAATCACAGGGTTGGAAAGGATCTCTGAGATCATCAAGTCCAGCTACCTTGGTCCACTGAGTGCCACTTTCAGTCTCTTCTTAAAAACCTCCAGGGACAGAGAATCCACCACCTCCCTGGACAGCCCGTTCCAACTTCTCATCACCCTCTCTGTAAAGAATTTTTTTCCTAATATCTAACCTAAACCTCCCCTGGCAGAGCTTAAGTCCATGCCCTCTTGTCTTGTTGAAAGTTGCCTGGGAGAAGAGCCCAACCCCCCCCTGGCTCCAGCCTCCTCTCAGGGAGTTGTAGAGAGCGATGAGGTCTCCCCTGAGCCTCCTCTTCTCCAAAGGAAACATGAAACTTCTCCCATCAAGGCTTTTGCCCTTTTCTTCCTGTCACCAGCTGAACATTCATTTCCCAGTTTCCATCAGAGCTGCTAATGGAAACAGGACAAGGAGAGGAAATTCAAGGCACTGCAGACAAACTAAACAGCGAAGACTTTTGGCAGATCCGAGCAATTTAGCTTGTCACATGCAACAGGTAGGGCTTTCTAGATACAGTCAGGTACAAACAACACAGCAAATCAAGTTACTTACCTTTGATAAGAAACCAAGTCACTGAGAAGAAAACAAAGGTTTTAAGGGCTCAGATGGAGGTTTACATCCAAACTTTAGGCTGTGGGTAGGTTCTTAAATGGTGTGCAGTGAGGGGTATGGAGAAAAGGCTACAGAAGCTGAGCACATGGGGTTTTGAGGCAGCAGGAGAGGGAGAAAGATACCACAGCTCTAGCTAGGAGTTCACATCTTTCCTCCTCACAGCTTTTCAAGAAATGCCGAGTAACATCCAATGTGGATTGTGTTCAGTCCACTTCAGCATTTTTGACCACTACCCACTCTTTCTGATCACTGGTAATGTGGTTAGCATAACTAATGCCATTTTACCTTTTGGCAAGCTGCCTCACTCTGTGACTGCCCGAGTCATGTATTCGTTTCCTTTCCCTCACTGTCAGCCTCAAATCAAATAGACAAATGAAACAGATTTCTTCTTCCCCTACCTGCCTGCCTCAAGGTTCCTGGGTCAGGAACCCTGCCTGCCTCAGGGTTCCTCAACCCTTCTTTAGCAGCCTTGAGGGTCCCAGACACTCGGCCAAGGCAGTGGTGGTGATGACCCCACCACAGGTCAGGGAAGTGCAACAGCATCCACAGCATTCTCCATAAACTCAGGCAGTGACAAGCCCAGTGTGGGGAATGTGGACCAGAGATGCTGCTGGTCAGTGAGAAACGGGACCATTGCCAGGGACATCCCTACTATATTCTCCTTCCTTTGCTTCCTAGGTGACACATGTTCTTTCATATGATTTTTGGCTTTAGATTATGACTGTTACATTGATAGAGCAAATGAGGTATTTAGACCTGACCCAAGCTGCAGAGGGTTCACATGACTAGAAGGCAGGTTAGGATCTAGGTGGTAAGAAACTATAATTTAAGTTGTATTATAAATTGGGCTGCTTATAGATTGTACTATATTGATTCTGTTTGTAGAAATTTTGTGATATTCTATTAAATTCTGTGCTAGACTTATAATATCATGTTAAGAATATAAAACTTCTATTGTAATCACTATTTACTACTACCATCATTCTGCTAAGGGTCCTGAAAAGAACCTATCTGTCCCTAGCCCACTTTCTCACCTTCCCCCAGCTATGTTTTTGGTATCTCCTTTAATTCCCCAGTTTCAACATTCTACCTAGGTGGTGAATTTCCGACACTTTACCAGCTAGACAGACATTCCCCTGCTCAAGAGGTGTACCTAAGCCAAAGGGAACCCCTTGCTCTTTCTAGTGTGTGCCATGATGCTACCTGCACTGGGCCAGTATTTATTCAGCAAAAGGTTAGAACAATGTTCCTTCACTGTCTCAAGATAAAGTTTAAAGATACAGCTGATCAGCGACAACCTGTGGAGGAGGTAGGCAGGAGAACTGACATGTACTACAATACTATTACCTATTATTTCTCAGCCTAATGATCTGATCCTAAAGCACTGAAGATAGAATTACTATCACAGGCTTACTGGGGATTTAAATATCAGGGCCTGCTTATGTCTCTCATTTCTACCTTTCAGCTGCTGAATCTTCTGTAAGCTGACAGGTTTTCAAAGCATTCACAAATACGTAAGTAGCTGGTCAGGAAGCTGCAGAAACATGCCAACGAGTTTATTCCACTCAGCAAATACACCATAGAAAGATTTAATGGGCAGTTAAATAAAAGCGCATTTTAAAAACAAGGTTACTCAAAACTTAGGCCTAATAAAGAAGGCTTAATCTCCTATTAGCCTGCAGCATGTATGATTTTATGTTGTTTTAATTACCCTTGCCTCGGACATTTTATCCTTGAGGAAAGTAACAACACATGCTGCAGGGTAACAGGCAATCCGGCTTCTCAGCACTTTAGTTTTTCAGCCACACATTACCCTGTACCGCCTATTAGGGAGGGACACTGAGCACCAGCGCACTCTGAACACTTTTACCAATGGTTTGACTACAGTACCCCCATTTCCTCTGCTGCCAGGGATGCGGGCGTCTCTTGTGTCTCGACACTGCGCTTTCCCTGGGCTGTTCCCGTCCCTCCTCCTATTTCCTTAAGTCAGGATCAGAGGCACCTCCGACAGCGTATGAGCTGACCCGGCTCCTGCCAAGCCCACAGGACCCGTCCCACACAGACTTCTCGACCCGGCACAAACCGCATGCGGGGCGCCGCTGCCCGCCCTGCAGGTGCGGGTGGATCCGGGGAGGCTCCTCTCGCACTTGGTGCCTGCACCTGCACTGCGGGACCTCGCCGTGCTCCATCCCCGCAGCCTCACCGCCCCGGCTCCCGCTCTTACGGACGGTGCAAGAGGCAGCCCCGCTAGGGAGCCCGGCTGCCCCCCCCCCCCCCACTCCCCGAGAGGCCCGGCCACCGCTTCCCCGGTTGTAGCAGCGGCCCGCAGCCCTCCCGCCACTCCCGCGAAGAGCGGGGTGGCCGAGGGAGGGAGGGAGGGAGGGAGCGGTCCGGTGGCTACCTGCGATCCTACCCCGGCCGCCGGGAGACAACCCCCGGCGCGGCACCCGCCTGGCAGTGCCTGGGCGCGGCAACCCCTCCCCGCCCACCCTTCTCTTCCCTCCCAGACAGGCGCAGGCGAGGCAGTGAGGCGGGCGCGCTGCTGCCTGCGTCTCCCTCTCTCTCTCTCCTTCTCCTCAGATGCCCTTTGCTGCCGCTGCAGGGTTATTATTACAGTATGTGGCTGCTCCCGCCCCTCCGCGCCGCTGGCCGGCCGCCGCCGCCGCTGTGCAGCGCCTTGGCTCCGCTCCCTGCCTGGCTGCCGCCCAGGCCCGAGCCGGGAGGCTGCGAGGGGGGAGGGAGAGGCAGGGGGGAAGGTGAGGTGCGGGGACACCAAGGGGCGCCCTCAGCCTCTCGGGGGCCGCCGCCACCCCCCAACTCCGGCCCTGCCCGGCAGAGCGCGGGAGGCTGCGCTGCCCCCTGGCTCCCAGACACCGGGGGGAACGCGGGGCTGCGGATTATTGCAGACTAAGCAGTCTGCCGCTGCAGCACGGGGCGGGGGGAGGCGGGAGGGAGCGGGCGGGCAGGCAGGCAGGCAGGGGAAGTGCGTATGTGTAAGGAGGGGAGGGGGAAGAGCTGGCAGGCAGCCAGCTACCATCAGAATTAGCTCATTGTTCAATATAACCGGCACCGGCAACCAAAATCCAGCCCGAGAGAGAGAGGGAGGGGGGAGAGAGAGAGAGAGAAGCAGAGACACAGACAGACAGACAGACAGACGGGGGGGTGGGGGAGAAAGAGAGAGGGAGAGAGAGAGAGAAAGAAAGAGAGAGACTTTCCCCAGCCACCCCCACCGCTTTTTTCTTTTTTCTCTAAGGCTGCACTTGGGAAGAGGTGCAGTCATTCTTCCCCACACCCCTTACCCTCTCTCCACTCCCCCAACTATAAATTCCCTTCTGTAGCATGCTGCCCTTTTTAAATCCACATTTGTGTTTCAGATCATGTAGAAAGGACAGAAAGTGAGCAGGGAGCGGGGGCTTTTGTCTGTAAGTATATGCAATTCCAATCCACAGAATTATTGATTTCTATTATTTCTTTTTTAATTTATTAATCCTCTCTCTCTTCCGCCCTCCCCTCTCTCTATTTTCTTTCTCTCTCTCGTTTCTTTTCATATCCTTTTGTCGCTAGCTGGACTTTGGTGCAGCTTGCCTTTCCCCCTCTCGGTGCACATTTCCAAACAGGCTTTCTTAAAGAAGATGGGAAAACGTGCCGTATATGTATTTAACTCTCTGTCTTTGTGCTTTAGGGCTGAATTTGTAGACTGGGTATGTTTCTGCACACATGCGAAGGGGGATGAAAGGGGGTTTTCTAAAACCGTTGCCTTTTTCTCGTTTTTCACCCTACAAACTCAAAAATGCTTTACTGAACCTAATGCACTTAGCATTTCTAGCATGCATGCTAGTCACTAGGATTGGGTTTTTTGTCTCTTTTCTTCTCCCTCGTAAAACGAATCTCCCTCTTCTCCACCCTGACACCGGATTCTTCTCAGGCTGCTGGGGTTTATTTTTAGAAAGCAGTCATTCTTGCAACAGCTTTCTGCATTTTTGCATGTGCAGCAAATTTTAAGTAGCTCTTCTGAGAAAAGCAAAACAAAAACCCTAAACATATTTTGGCAAACATTTAGTGATGTGCTTTCTTTGAACAGCTTCAGTGTACATTTATATAGTTTGCAGTTTTGGATCCAATATGTATATGTGTTTGTTGTGTAAACATATGACTCATACCGAATTACATTTCATACGTACACATTATAGGTAATAAATATATAATCAATAGAAGAGAACTTTAATTTTTATCACTATATGAAAACTAACAAAGGAGTTATGCTACAAATTCGGTCAATTAAGAGAGTGGTAATTTAAGGCACCATTAAATGAGGTAAGACCTACTATTTTTTTATCTCAGCTGTGTGTGGAATAGAGAGAGAGAAAACTGGGTTATGTAATGCAGTGCCATTTCCAAAAATACCTACTCTCTGGGCCATTACATTGTGAAAGCCTGACACTGTTATACTTGTTTCTTGATTGTAAAAACCCCACACTTTGTATTTTGCCTGGGAACAATGGACCACCTTTACAGTAGGCAAAGGGTTGTTTGGGGTTTTTTTGTCCCTTTCACTGATTTTTTTGTGTGTTAACCATTAGGTGTAGTGCTCTTCAGAGATGTACCAAGTGCTAAGAATAGCACAGGGTTCTGTAAATCCAGGTGCTAGGGATTCCTTTGTCCTATATTTAAGCCTCCAGACCACTGAAGTGCAGAGAAGCATGATATATGAGCATACATGTGGTTAGAATAATTTGCATGACTGATCTTAAAAAGTGAAGCTTATACTTGGCTCAACCACTGTTATGCTACTAAAAATACCTATTAAATATTGCAACAGTTGGATTTTTTTTCATTTATTTTTAAATTGTTTTCAGATTGTTCTCCTTGTGCTACTTGAGAGAAACTGCAATCCCAAGACTTAACAGAATCTAAAAATGGTAAGAATTAGTTGCATTAGCAAAAAATCGGTATATTTTTTATGTAAATACCAACCTTTCTTCCCCATTTCCTACACTACTTTATAAATATTACCTTAATCAGATGTACTTTTTGAGGGCATGAGGATTTTCCATACAATGTCTGATGTACTTTGAAAACCTCCATATGTTCAATCTTTGATTTTCTTGCATTTCTTTGAATAAAAAATTGAAATCCCTCTTTGTGCAGTAAGGCTTATTTAATGGAAAGAAGAAGTATTCAGGTACCTGTGGAAAACACACATCATAACACACGTAGAAATATCTGCAGATAAAACAATATCATATATTTTAGCCCTTCCACCTTCCTCCCAAAAAGCAGAAATGGGTCGTTGCACTTAGTAAGCTAGGCAAATTTGATGTTAGCTTGTCAAGAAAGTACGTAAGATGCAAACTAAATCTTCCGACTATTGTGTAACTTTTTCAGAAGGTTTGCCTTCACAATACAGACCTGTTCCAGAAAAAATGTCTAGGCCTTAACCTAGCCTTAGGTATTTACAGGCAGTTAGTTGAAATTCAACAGTGACCCATTTCTTTCAGTGTTGTGTTTGTATTTTTACTGATTAAAAGACATTTGTTTCACTCCGAGTTACTACCTGCTGAAAAATACTGAATTTTCAAGAATAAGCATTATACATCTAAATATTATATAAATATGGTATTCTCTGAGGAGGACTGTCTCAGCAGGACAAAGAAAATTGTTTTTTTAAAGAAAAACGACATAAAATAGGCAGAATTAGTGTGGATTCTGTGTAGTAATACAGCATTCTAGACTGAAGATTCAGCTGTCACTGAAGCATATCTGAATACATGTACTGACAGAAATGTGATATATTTTTGGATGCTGCTATGTGCTAATATAGTGGTAAAATGTGTTAATTTTTATGGGTTAATAGCTTGTCTTAATGAGCATTGCACATAGGGTAGACAGTAGCACATAATGTTTTCCAAAGCGTGAGGTTCTCAGGGACGTGAGATTGAGTTAAATTAATTGCATTAATTATATTATTCTTGCCTGGTTCTTTGAGGTTGTTTTGACTTGGGGGAGGAGGAATGATCAAAGGTTGTTTAAAATAAGCAAATATGTAATCTGTTATAAAGACTTTTTTTTTTTTTTTTTTTTTTTTTTTCTCCTTGTTTTATATCATTTCTATCTGTAAAAATAAACCTGCAAATTCTGGAGTTTTAATCTGTTCTGGAACCTACTTTCATCAAAGTGCTTTGCTCATCTGGGTATAAATTAACAGTTGGGGGCGAGGAATTAAACGGGAAATGATTAATTTAAACTGTGAATAGAGATCATGCTTAAATACATTTTGTTCACACAACTGTGGAGTATTGGATAAGGCAACTGTTTTCCTACCAACACCAAGGTGACAATCAGCCCACATTTTTAGATGGTATGCAGGCTGTTATGTGCAATATATGCCTATCTATGGAACAAAAGATTAAGTTTAGTTAAGCAAAAAATAGCCATAGATTTTTACCAGCAGGTGGTTCTATAAATCTAGCAAAGTAGTCAATGAAATCAGGTTTGTAAAGCCAGTATCTGTGCCAAAAGCAAAAAATACTACACAAAATTATCCAGATGCAGAAAATACCTACCTGTCCAATCTCATTGTTTGTTTTACAGTTTAACATAAACAAAGACCTCATTTAGCTGGTTCTGAAAAGTTTTTTATTTGTTATGGAAAGGCCTAATTCTACTGTTTTGTGAGTGTTGATCAGAATTTCAGTGTAAGAAAGACCAGATTTTGCTCCAGCTTGCATGTTTTTTTTAAGATGATACTTGGCATAATCTCCATCCCTACTACCACCCTGGTTTTCCACCTTTCTTTTACATTTGGCACAGTAACACCAAAATACAATTTTATGTCAGACCACTGACACACTTTCGTTGCAGTAGTGGCTGTACTTGTCTATGGCATACTTCTTGCCATTCTAATTTGCAGGAAAAAAATTTACATATCAGTTCTTCCTATGCTGAAATACATAATTGTAAAAGTTCTTGCTTTGTTCTTAATATAACATATTAAAGCATACAGCATTTGCAAAGGCTCTATTCTGCTCTCACTGTTCATTGAAAATTTACCTGTCACATTTCATAAGGCGTAGCTAAACCTTTAAAAAAATGAGGGAAAATGCCCTGCTTATTCCTTCACTGAAATCAAAGTTCATTAAGTGTTTAGTTAAGCTTACACTATATTTAAGAGTGATTATGATAAACTTGTTGAGTGAGAACAAGTGAATTCTTGGTTTAACTTCGCTGTCTAACTTTCTTAGTTTCTTTGGTTTTATTCCATCCGGTGCTTTTTACAGCTTATAAGTAAAAGCAAATAAATTATCAAGTTAGTTTTCAGTGCTGCTTTTCCTTTTCCTAGATTTGGATTTATGGTTTCCTCATTCCTGATTAATCTTTCTTGAACCTGTAAAATAATATCATCATCAATAATGTAAAAGAAACAGGCAGAAGAGTGTAATTGCTATTCTTTTTGTATTTCTAACTCATGGACATTTTGAGCCATCTTACACAAGAACACTTGCCATTCGAGGATCTATCCTTATTTGTGTATATTTCCTTATGTGACTTCCTAAAGGAAGATAAAACCTATTACATTTTTTTGCAAAGTATAAAGTTCTGAGGTTATTTAAGTCATCAGAATTTCCATATGCCACTTTCATAGCAAGTGCTGCATGTCATAAAACACAACTTTTGGTTTTAGTGCTAAGGGGGGAAAAAGGTTCTAACTAAGAAAAAAATTAATTTTAAAATTTATTTGGCCTGTGTGATTCAGATGTTGAAATTAAGAATCTTGTCAGAAGACAAAAAGGAAGTCTTAATTCCAGGGTTTTTGTGACCTCAAAGAAAACTTCTAATAAAACAAGAAGGAAATGTTTGGTTTTAAAGGAAGAAATCAAACAGGCATCTTAGACACTTGACAAAGTGGTCTGTTTGTTTGCTTCTAAAGCACTCAGGTGTTTCTCCATGCTCACACTGCAGTTAATTTCTGGACTTCAAGTTCAGTTCTGAGAGTCTGCTATACAGGTGCTAAGGAATCTGAGTGAATAACACTAATAAAATAGTGTACTAAACAGTGATTTCGACCTATCTGAAAATGAAGAAAACATATTGTAGAGTAGCTCATTAATTTACTTCTGACTTACCACAATAAGATGGCTTTCTACTCAAGCAGCAGTGGTGTGAAATCTCTAGGATAGGTGTTTTACAGCATAGCTGTGTCATCCCAAAACACAAAGGCCTTAGATTCAGGTCATTTGAGATGAATGCTTCCTGTAGTTTATCCTCGCCTGGACTGGGTCCATTTTGAGGTTATTCTGTCATTTGCATTCTCTGCATTTTGTAGCTGTACTTGGGGAGACAAGAGAAAAAGAGAATAATGGGATAATGGTCTTTCAGAGAGAGAACAGCTGGGGGACAAGCTTTTGTTTAAAAGTCAGAGAGAAAGAAATGACAGCCTGCATTTTGTTGAAGAGAAAAAAGTATACCATTCTGTTCTTTTTTTTCCAGTTATTGGAAAGTTTTAAAAGTCATTTGAATTAGTTTATTTATGAGGCAAAGCTTATAGTTAAGATTTCATACCAATTTAATTATAACAAACTATTTTCAGTGAGTTACATGCAGGCATCTTTACATGTTCTGCAATTCTGTGTGTCTGTAAAATGACTTCACCTTTGTTGGAACTACTGTTTCTAACTTTAGGATTATCTGTGGAGAATGGAACCTAGGGTTGGTCTGGCTAAGGCAGGAATCTATTTTGAACTATTTGTGGTTTCTGCGAAGAGCAAGATACTAGGATGAGACATTATGTCCAGCCTAATACTAGAGACACACTGGACAAATGCAGCTCCTGGTCTGGCATGAGAAAATTCATACTTGTTTGTTGATTATTATTACCAAGTCTGGAACTGGAATGGTAGTTATGGTAGTTCAGAAATTCACAGGAGATATAGGACTGTATCAGATCCTCTTCTGCTCAGGTGTAGTCATAGGCAGAATTTGGTCAAGAGGATTAATTAGAGGAATGAAAGCTGAGTAGTTTTGGCCATCTGAACATGTATGTTATGCTTCTGTGTAATGCTTGTGCAGTACATCTGTTCATGTACTGTGCATGAAGAAGACATTTAGTGCAGTTTGCTCAATGCTACTTGATTCCTGATAACTTAAGGAAAATCCAAGCCTTTCCATCTTACAAAATAAATAAGCAGAAATATAAAATCATTTTTTTTCAATACTTCTGCCAAGTCAGATGTTCAGCTCTGCAGAAAAAACACCTTTATTTGATTATGACTAGAAAAATTTGAAGTGATCATTAAAATAAATTAATTTTTTTCCAAAGCTATGGATACTGTGAATATTCCTGTGGTACAGTTCATATACACGTTGAAAGACAAAGGCTCTGTATATACATGTTTTAACCTAGTCACAAACATGCTTGCTCTGAGAGCTAAAATTTTGTAACTATGCACTGGCATACTTTATCTGAACAGAACTGTGTTAACACATGGAATGGGAAGTTTAAATAATACTTTGCCCAGGACATATCTTTACTGAACTTTTTTTACAGAGGCTGAAATCCTGGAAAAGCAGAAATAAGAATTAATATGCATCTTGCAACACTACCATCATGACATTGATTTTTAAGTGCTGGAGTCTAAAGCCTTCATGAATGGCTTTTGTTCTTTTTTGCATTGGAAAACTGCTACCCCATTCCTGAGCTTGGGTCCTATGGTGGCTAAAGAGGGAGGAGAGGGACTACACTAGAAAAACTTTGTAAGATTTTAACAATTAGTATCATTGACTAGGACAGTGTATTTAAATAAAATATTGTTAAATATTTGTATTTTGTTCTTATTTCAAATATTTATTCACCTCATGAAACCATATTGGTTGAGGGTGCAATATGGAAAGGTGCAAAAATGTTTTTTTCAAAGTGTAATGTAGAATGATGCTATGAATCACTGTTTGAGTGTTACATGAAACTCAATTTAGACTGCTGGTCTGGAAAATTCAGGGTAGCAGTACTGAAAGAATCCTTATGTAGATGTTCCTGGGAGGATTCCTGATGTTTCCTTTTGTAAGTACTGCATTTAAATAAAAAACCAAAACAAACCCCTGTCCCTTTAGAACAGGTAGCGTCTTCTTGTCCTGCAGGAAAAAAATGTCACTACATTTATTTTGTTAACACTGTCCTAATTGTCTGTTACTAGTGTAGCATACCTGTATGCAGTAAGTTGGGGAAAAAAAAAAAACAAAACAAAACCAAAACTAAAAGAAATGTTTGTTCTCACTGATGGTGGCATAAACTTGGGCCTAATATGTACATGATTAGAAAGAACCGTAGAATTCTTACAGTATGGTTGTTCAGAAGCCACACATTGATATAACAGATCTACTCAAAGAGACTAAGTTACAAAGGAACAAACCTTCCTTTTTTATTTTAAGAAGACTATCTGTGATGAATCTTTGTCATGAAAGATTATGAATTTAAATTACTCTATTCCTGCTGGCAGAAGAAAATCCTGTGGAAATATTGGTAAATGGCCTTACTGTTGATTTCTCAGCTAAGTAATTATATATAGCAATATGAACAAAATCGAGAAACAACACTTGGCAGGAAGAGTTCTTTTCCTTTGTGTCTTCTCATTAGATGCATTCAGCCTACAGAACATATATGATAGAGTTTGTGTTTTTGTGTTTGAGGTAGCAGTTAAGCTACATTAAATTATACTATTTGCTGGTACTATGGTGGCTGCATGTGAATGTACCATAGTGCTTTTAAGCACCTGTTGCAATATAATCAGCTGTGGTCATTGCGTCTCTTCTAAAGAGGTAAGTAATGGTTGTACAGTATGGTTCTGTCTCCCAGTTCCAAGAGTTGGATGAGAAGTTGGTATCTCGTGAAGGGGAGGGCTTTTGTGGCTGGGTTTTACAGCAAGCAGACAGCAGAAGCAATGAGCTTCCTGCTACACAGAGAACATCATCACTTGTTGGATTTTTGGTCATCTTTCTGGTATGTGTGGGAAATTTAAACAGAATTAAACAAGGACCAGTTTTTCTCCAAAGCACTGTATTAAGTCTTCTGTAAGTTACAGTATTCAGGCCATTCATTTAGTAAATTTATGCAAAATTTAAAACTGAAATATGTTTTGGCAGTCACCTTGGTGTATGCATTTTGTATAACACAAAACTGGGAGGGAACTGGAAAAACACAAAGGAGAAGCATTGTTCTGGGCTGTCACTTTCTTTCTTAGGGATTCTCGTCCTCCCCACTTGCCTTCCTTGATGTTTTTTTCCCTTATGATCAAACCTCAGTGAGCTATGGAGGCTGCCGTAAAAGAACTTTTTGGTTAGCAATGCTGCTTTTCTTCCTCCTTTGTTGTTCCTGTAATTTGTCAGGAGCTGAAGAACTTAACTGTGCAGCCTTTGGTCTGTAATTTTGCTGCTGTGATGTGTGTTCACTTGACCCTCAGAACTGACTTGATGCTGCATCTTGTTCTGCACTTACACTAGGTAAGTGTAAATTATTAGTAATTAAATTACTAATAAAAGTGTAAATTATTAGTAATTTAACTTTTCATTACCTTCCCTCACCTGAAGACTAAATTAGAAACTCATATGTAATTGACTGAAAACTCAAATACTCTTGGTTCTCTGACTTGTTACTGTTGTTTTTCACTGTGTGTGTGGTAAGTTAAATAACAAATGCTGTTACTGTAGTGCAGAGGCAAACAAAATGAAATGGAAAAATTGCTGGGTGGCAGTGGGTTTTGAGTTTGATTTTCTAGAGGGGTTCTTTGGTTATTTCTACTTCTGTAATGTTTTACAGTTTCGGAGTTCCTGCACAGAAATCTGCTGGTAGAATAAAGCAGTTTGCATCAATTTTATGGGTTAATGGAAATGTGCATATGATATATGTTTGTTTCGTATTACTGCTCTGGAATAATTTCATTTCTTTTCCTTTCAAGAAGTTTGATACTCTGGTAAGCCTCTTTGGTGAATTAATGACTTCAGTGAGAAGTTGGAAGAGCATTTATAACAGTGTTGACAATGTATCACTTGATTTCTTTTTCTCTTCATATATGTGCTAAATAGTAACAAAGCTTTGCAATATTTTTTGTATCAATGAAGTGAAAAAGCAGCTTTAGAGCACTTGATGCCAGGCAAGCTAGATTCTGCCTGACCAGTGCAGACAAGTGCACATTGATCCCTCTGGCTAAGAATTGCATTACACGTAGATGGTATGGAGACGATTCCTCTTCAGGGAAAAAGAAAGTGTTTTCTGTAGCTAACCTGATTCAAACGTGTATGCCAGACACAGCTAAAGTTTCTTTTACCAGTTAAAGAATTTAGCAGAAGTGTGATGAGTGTATACTGTGGTTTCTCCCTCCTCAACACCATGTCTGCTTAGTTTTGGAGGCCAGTAGTCACATCAGAGACCTCTGGGAAAAGTGTGCCTACTCTGAGTGCTTAGTATCCATGAGACTCCTTTCCTGCAGCATGGCTCATTGCAGCAGTAGAGCCCATTAGTCTTAAAAGCATGTTTTAGCAAATTTTGCATTCATTCAGTTAATTTTTTTATACATGTTGTGGAATTCTGTAAGTGTATCCATAAAAGAAGTAACATATACAGTACAAATGAGCACAGGAGTGAATTCTCTGAAGAAGCTAATACAGGTGCACCAAGGTAGGAGACTGGATAGGAGCAGACACTTCAGTGTGACTTGCAGAATACAAGCTTTTGAGGGCATTGAAAAAAAACAAAGGAAGGAGATGGGTCTATATGAGAAGATTTTTACTTAAAATCCAGAAACACTAGTTCCAAGGTCACTTCTTTAAGTTGTGAATGAAAGGAGCAGAATTCATCCTATTTTGTGAAATTGACAGAAATTTAAGAAGTGTTGAACAAGGACTGCAAAAACCCTTAATGAATAAACTTGCTAATTCATGTGCTGCATGAAGAGGAGGATGCAAGGAAAAGCATACTTGTCTCATTTAGGCTTTTTCATCTCTATGTGGTTATGAGTTTGAGTCATCAGATAGGGAGGAATAAAAAGCACTAATATCTTCCCCATGAAAAGGCAAAGCAAGCAAAGGATGCTGATGCACAGAAGTTAAAGACAAGTTCAGGTGTGCACTTTTCCTGCCAAGTTCTGTTAATGTACTGCCATGTGTTAGTTCTTATTGTAATGGCAGGTAGAGTCTCACAAAAAAGGTAGGCCACTTGGAGTAATCCAAGCCAAGTGGAGAATGCTTATGTAATTTTTCACCAGTTTTCTCTAACTATTTAACTACTTTTATCTGCTATGTGTAATGAACCAAGTGAAGTGAATAAATGGGTTTTTTCCCCCACTCTTTTTTGAATGCTAGTGGCACTGATGGGGAGAGTAAGACTGACAAAAAAATCTGCTGCCCCATCAGTATACTGAAAATGTAAAGACAGGGTTTTGGGGTAACTGTTGTTGCACCCCAGTCAGAGGCTCAAACTTGTGCTGCAGAGCCATGCAGAAAAGGTGATCAAGTTCACAAAATTGGCAGGCATCACACCTGCTAAGCCACATGTTCACCGTAGTTTTAAATAATTAAACTAGGGTAATTAAGTTGCATTTTAACTTGGGCAAGCTGTGGTTTCTGGTGTTTCAATAGGAAAAGCTTTCTTACTGAGTCTACTTGGGAATCAGCATCCCATTTCATTGTGGGTACAGTTTCTTAGAGCAAAGGTTCATCAAAACTTCACTGACTCTTTCAAATAAGGAGTAATGATGAGCACTCCTGAGGTAGCCCTCTCATTGCCCTCTCCAAAAGTCAGAAGGCAAAGCTGATTGGCAAATTGCCAATAGACACTCTTGAGAAGCTACTTGTATGTATTAAACCCTGTGTACTAGTTTTAGAACATGGTGCACTGATATTACATGCTTTCATAATGTTCCCCTCACAGTTAAAAATAAACTGCAGATGGGAGTATTTCTTTGCCACTTGCAGTGAAGGAAATGCTTTGATCCTAGCACAAGATTTCTTTCCAGTTTTGTGGAAATTAATTAGTATTTTAACATAATGAATTATTTGGTGTTCAAGCAGTGGTGCAGTAAGATTTTCTCTTCAAGCACCTGGATTGTTACAGTGGGCTGTTCGTTAAAAGGAGAACTTTTTACTGCAGTGGGAGTGTTTTGTGGGATGGCAAAGCACATGGTAGAATGTGCTGGTAACTAAGAAACTTTAAAAAAAAAAAGAAAAAAAAAATGATGAAAACCCTGCAAGTTATAACTTTTAACTTAGCAGGCAAGTATGTTACAATTTTTTTTTTGCAAAAGAAGGTGCATCATGACTCAGTTTGGGAAGAAAATCTTCTAGACACTTCCACTGGTTTGTGTCACTGCAACACAGAGCAGTGGTGGTGAAAAATCCTAAAACTACCTTAAAGAAATAGAGCTACAGAAATGAGTAGCAGCATTCCTTCCTGGCTATTTGTCCCACTCCTGGGAAGCAATTAGGGGGATGGCTGCTCCCTGTTCTTGGCAGGCAATACAGACACACAGACCCCTCAGTGGTCACAACAGGAGAGGTGTAGTTTTTGTTCTGTGGAGGGGAAAAGCATGCCTTTTCCTTCCTTTTCTTCAACACGTAAGTCTATCCTTTTATTCTCTCCAGCATATGACCTCTTGTGTCTGCTGTTGATTGATAATCCATACAGGAATGTTTGTCCTCTTTCTTTTATTTTTCTTGCTTCCTCTCATTGGTAGGATAGTGCAGAACTACTACAGATGGTCACCTTTTGTTTGGAATTGGAAACTTCTAGAGTACTTGTAGTAGTTTACTTTTTGTTTTCACTCCCCACCCCCAAAGGAGTTAACTGAAACTTCTCAAAAGGTGGTTGCTAATGTACTCAGAACAGTTGACCTTCTTAATGAAGTTTGTAGTTTGGAACTCCATACTGCAGAGGAATTCCTGTAAGTCTTGAGTGGGACTTGATGAAAAGGGACTTAACTGTGATAGAGAAGAGAAGAGGGAAGAGAAGAGAGAAGAGAGAAGAGAGAAGAGAGAAGAGAGAAGAGAGAAGAGAGAAGAGAGAAGAGAGAAGAGAGGAGAGGAGAGGAGAGGAGAGGAGAGGAGAGGAGAGGAGAGGAGAGGAGAGGAGAGGAGAGGAGAGGAGAGGAGAGGAGAGGAGAGGAGAGGAGAGGAGAGGAGAGGAGAGGAGAGGAGAGGAGAGGAGAGGAGAGGAGAGGAGAGGAGAGGAGAGGAGAGGAGAGGAGAGGAGAGGAGAGGAGAGGAGAGGAGAGGAGAGGAGAGGAGAGGAGAGGAGAGGAGAGGAGAGGAGAGGAGAGGAGAGGAGAGGAGAGGAGAGGAGAGGAGAGGAGAGGAGAGGAGAGGAGAGGAGAGAAGAGAAGAGAAGAGAAGAGAAGAGAAGAGAAGAGAAGAGAAGAGAAGAGAAGAGAAGAGAAGAGAAGAGAAGAGAAGAGAAGAGAAGAGAAGAGAAGAGAAGAGAAGAGAAGAGAAGAGAAGAGAAGAGAAGAGAAGAGAAGAGAAGAGAGGAGAAACACCCCCCTCCCCCCCAAAAAAAAAAAAACAACAACCAACCAACCAAAAAACCCAAACAAAACCAAATAAAAAACCAAAAACAAACAAACAAACAAAACCCAAAACAAAAACAAAGAAAAAACCCACCCCACCCCACCCCCCAAAAAAACAAACAAAAAAACAAACCACAAAACCCCCAAAAAACTCCAAAGCCCCATGTGGCAAACACAGCAGGAAAATAAACTTCAAATCTTCAGCATCATCTGCAACTTTTACTGACCAATGTTTAATGAGAGAAAGATGAAGAAATGCTTTGATCTTCATCCTGAAGCTGAGAAACTGAAGCACAGTCTTACAGCTCAGATTCACCATCACTGAAGCATATTAGACTGTCATTTATTCACTCTAGCTTCTCACTGAAGTCAGTGGATGGTTTTGGATCTTACATATTTTCCATAGTAAAATTTTCCTATACCATTCACAAGCCAGTGCCTTATTCATTAAATCCTACTGCTGGCTCATTTATTGTAAGTCTTATAATGCATCTACATTCTTTTAATGCCCAAAACATATGGTTTTAATGCAGAATTATAGCTGTGTCAGTGATCTTAGGAAGTAATCATCTCTAATTCACATTTAATTGTGAAAGGACTATCAAAGGTGTGTTGTTTTTGTCTCCCACAGTCGTCAGTAAAGGTGACTCTTCATTAAAGAGTCTTTCACCAATGATTTCTGGTAGAAGAAAAGGGGCTCACAATGCCCTCAGTAAGATTATTATACAAAAGTTCTTAAGGAGATTTAAAAACCCTATTGAATTCAGATCACCACAAACAATATAATTGAAATAGTTTAGGGACATGGTCATAGGTACTCAAAAGTATGTACTGAGCATAAAACACATCTAGGGCTCTGGGTGAAGCTCAACTGACATTAAACCTCAGTTTAAGTAATGTGATCTGTCACATGAACACCACCTGATTGTATTTAATGAATCTCTCTTTGTTAGTAATAAAACATATATTTGTGTCACTGCAGGTTTATCAACGGAAGTTAACTATTTGGGTAAACCAGAAAATCTTTCCAACCCGCCAAGGGGATGGGGGATTTCCAAAGGTAAAGTTATTTATGTAATTTCTTTCATCTAATAAATGGTTAGATAAGATGAAGTTCAATGGATTTTATTTTATGACTGCTTCAAGAGAGTAGCCAGCTCTTGTTATTTCATCATGAGTACCACGGTATTCTGTTTTTCTTAAGGTCTAAGGAGTCAACAGTTAGCTGAGGATTCTGGCTTTCATTTTAAAGATGTTTTTAGGCTTCAGGCTTGTGGAACATATGGATTCTTTGTGGCTCCATATCATAAGAAAACCTACTAATTTTTGAGAGTTCTTATATCTTGAGTTTGAGTTATGATTTTACAAGCTTGACATCTGAGTTTTGCATGCTTGATTTTGGCAATTATATTTTAGCATTGCAGGTAAAAAATGTCAGTGATAATGCAGGAGGAGGAAGTGATTGGTGTTAGTTTTCTGCTTTTTACTTTTCTGTTTGTGCTTTACCTGGCTTGATAACAAGCACACAATGCATGGCAATTTTCATGTGAGTTTGAGAAACAGGACCTCAACATAAATGCTGAAGGTGAGGCCTGTCAGACAAGATTTGTAAGATTTTGCTCTGCTACCATTGCTGGTTTCATAAATGTGACACTGCATATTAAATTTGAGTAAGAAAATGTGATAGTTACTCAGAACCACAGAATGCACATGTTTTGTTTTCAAATTCCCTTCCATTACTTACCCAAAATCAGGCAAGTTAATGGCAGGTAAGTAAGAAGAGAGCACAGAGAAAACTGTTTTTATTAACATTCAATTGCTATCTAGTCTCTAGCTCCCTATTAATAAAACTCTTCTGTTCTATCTGGATAAGCCTATATTTTCCACATTTTTTCCTTTATAAAAGAACTTCTAGAAATCATAGCTGGGCTATTTACAGTCTGCTATTTCCAGACTCATGTGTCAGCATGCCAATTTTTTTAGTTTAACATATACAGCAGTACTGCCATTCTTAACATTCAAAGTATTTCAAAAGTTCAGATGAGCAGGCTCATAGCAATTCCAGATTACAATGAATATGCTGCATATGGTCATACTTACATTAAATTAATTTGCTAATTTTATGAATCAGATATGTGTTAACTAGCTAATGCTTATTCAAATTTTTAAGTTAGCAGCTTTTAGTATGTTATTATTCATCACTAAAGTTGCTCTTGAAAAATAGGAATGAAGCTGTGAACTGTGTGCAGCATAGACCGTAGCAGTGCTGCATTATATTGGATTTATGAATAAGCTTGGGTTTATGCTGTACATAGCCTTAAAAAAAGTTTGTCAAAAGAGATTATTGTTTCTCAGATAGTAAAAAATATTTTTTTCCCTTAAAGTGTCTAGATTCCTGCTTTTTAAATGAGATGCATTTTTTTCTAGCATTTATGTAATTCTATAAAATATAATTGACCTATACTTACAAGGACTGTTTTTTAGAACTAGCTCCAGTTTTTATCTTCAAAAACAACTTAAGCATTAGCTGCACACAATCTAGTTTCCAGCAGAGTACAATCTTTAGCAGAAACTGGTGTCTTTGAAATCTAATTTTTCATCTGCAAAAAGTGTTCAGTCTCTCAGCTCAACAGTTTGTACTTAAGGCTAAACAGCTTTAACTATTCAAAGAATAAAGTAAAATTAATAGATTTTTTTGAAACTGTTTTTTTCAGATTTTCAAGCTTTTTTTCATTTTCATGCAAGTAAAAAAAAAGTGCTGCTTTCATTTTCATGCAAGGATACATTTTTTACAGACAATTTATCTCTTGACGTAGCAGGGTCACATGGGACTCTTTATCTTATGATTGTATGGCAGAATTTCAGCACTGAGATTGTTTTAACAGCTGAAAAGGAACTGCCCGACACAATACTTTTGGAAATTTGCTGAGACCTTTGGTCTTGTGTGGTATGGCGTGGCTGTTTGCATGTGTAAGTTTCTAGTTTCCTTTTCATATCCTATAATTATACACAAGTAGCAACTTCAGTCAAGAAAAAAGCAAAAATATTATCATGAGGATGCAATTTTCTGGAGTCCTGTGAGAAGAGATGTTTGTAGAGTCACTAAAATGTAAATATGAATTTTGCATTCTGAAATTGCCTTTTGCAAAACCCCCAATTTGGCTCTAGCAAAGGCAAGGTATGTTTCTACTCCTGCTTCATCCCCTGGCTTGCAGAGCCCTTCTGCATATGTACTGGTCAAAATCTGCTAATTTCTTCATTTCTGATGCCCTGAAGAGAGATGGTATTTCCCCCCAGGAAAGGATTTTACTCTCTGTTCAGCCTGAAAATTGCCCCTGGCTGTATGCAGTGCAGAACCCTGGTGGGAGTTTGTCTGTCTGAAAACAGAATTTATCCTGTAAACTGTGATAAAGACAGTGGGAGAGCCATGGTGTAGCTTCAGTCCCAGCACAAACAGATATAGGAAATGTGGGCATTCCAATGAAAAATATGGCTTTGAAGTGCCAGAAAAGAAAAACTGCTCAAAATTGAACTTTCTTGGCAGTTGTGAGACTGCTGTGTATTTAATTCCTAATTCAGTTCAGAAATCTGCAGTTCTCACATCAGAAATACTGAACATGGAGAAGATAATTTCAGTTTCTAAAACAAACTAAAAGCAATCAGCTTATATAACAAACATGTCCTAATCAATGAAACACCTTTGCAGTTCTCATCTCTTGAACTAAAACCCCACACATTTTTTCCACAACTTGCGATGTATCATTAGCTAAACAATTCTTTTTAAGATGCTGTACTGACATAGCATCAGCAAAGTCACTCTAAGCATGTGCTTAGACTTTAGACTTCCTTTTGAGACCTAAACTGAAATGTATTTAAATGCTTTGCTGAACAGTTACAGACTTCAGCCAGTGAGTGGTTAAGTATGGTTAATGAAAACCTATCTGAGGAAGCTGGCTGATTTGGCACATCATCTCTTAGCTGTCCTGAGACAAGTAACACACTAGTGTGTTCTTTTCATTGAATTATTATAGGAAAGTCACTTATTACTGTAGGGTAGCTGCTTACACTGTGAGGCGTTAAAAAGACAAGAGGTCTAATCTGTAAAAGAGTCTCTTAATAATAATACACTCTTTAACAACTAAGGCTCACTTTTATGCTGAAGGTAGTGAGCAGCCAGAAAATGGAACAAAATCAAGCAAGCAAGTTAATTTATTGGTAGATAATACTATTAACAACATTAGCTTTTTTTTTTTTTTTTTTTTTGAATTACCCTAGTTGGTACTGAGTTACATTTTCAAAGGAGCTCAGTGTTCATCTGTTTATTTGAGGCCTTGAGTTTGCATGCATGACATTGAGACACTGTCTGCCTTTTGTGCTTTGCATGTGCAAAACAGGTAATTTCTAATTTGTCAGCCATACTTACACACCAAAACTACTACACAGACAGCTCCTGCAGGTTCAGCTTTAGGCCTTAATTATCCCAGCTACTAAGAAGGATACAGAAATGTCTTGGTTTGGCAGAAGGTAGAAAAATAATTTTCAGTTATAGTGTAAGGATTTGCACCCAGTGGTGAACTGCAGAAAGGTTTGTAATTCCATAGCTTCTTCTCCTGGAATTTTGCTGGAATGGTTGGGATGTCTGTAGCTGCAATAAATGTCCAAATTCCCAAGTTCAGTAGTGAAGGATGTTTTCTGAATCTTTTGCATTTTGGCTGCTGTGGCAAAGTGACTCATCCCCAACCAAAGCATTTTCTTTGGTTGCTGCAAGGCTTTTCTGGATTTTAAATAGTCTTTTCTGTGGCATTAGCATTTATTGTTGATTCAACCGTGTTTAGTAGACCTTTACTTGTGAAGTAAAGCCGCAGATGTTTGGAAACCTTATGATAGCAAAAGGGAGGACTCCACCAAACAGACTTCACAAAACACATCTAATACTCTTTTTTTCCTCTCCACAGGGAAGTCTCCCCATCGCGAAGGAAATAAATCGCAAGAAGAAAAGTGAGGTGGAGGAGGCATGTCTGGTTCCAGCAAATGGCTATGGACAGCATTTCACCAAAATCAATTACCTCTACTCTTTTTAATCATAGTTTCTCCATTTGTATTACATATGGTGTATGGGTTTGATGAGGTCATGGTGTCACATATTGGGAATTGTTTCTGTGTAAATCATCAAGTGTAAGAAGAAACTATGGGACTCTGAGCCTTGCTTTAGGGAATAACAGTGGACAAATGTGTACCATAAAAAAATAGTTTTGAACATTCTGACTCAAGCAAAAGCTCTCAGAATTTCACACTGTGAATCCATGTTTACAAACATTACAGGTGGGCCCTCAGGCCTGTTTCTACCACAGCAATGTCTTCCACTACTCAAACTCCACTGCTCATACAAAACTGGTAAACCACTCTCAATTTCCACCATCCTGAACTGCTTCTTGCAGAGGCTGAGAGTCCCCCTTTTGATTTTTTTTTTTTCATTTAGATGTAACAAGCCTAGTAGTTTATTTCCATCCATTGTCTGTATATCTATATTTTATCCATGTACTCTTTTGATGTATAGAAGTAGTATGAAACTCATGGTTTCCTTGTGGTAAGTGATTGTGATGCTGCCACGGGATTTGAGACACTGATGAATGGTGCTATTTTGGACTTTAAATATGCTCCTTGGCAAGGTAGCTCTGATGGAGTTATTTTTTATTTCCATGTTCTGAGAAGGTGTTGGTACTTTGTTTTTCTGAATGTTGTTCTTTAGACTGGACTGACTTGTTTACTTGTGTCTTCAGTGTGGCTTTCTTATTCAGTGCTGTAGGTGAGTAACTACTTATGGTGTACAAGGACTGATTCCCTATCAGGGTCCACTCACAAACATGCAGTTATAGTGGGAGCAAACACAAAACTGTAATTTACATAAAATCTCCTTTCTGATGCCTATCCACCTAATGGAGAGAGATGAGCAATAATTTTCACCAACCTCTCAAAACCTCTTTTTATTTTTGTCTTTTTAAAATTTTTTTTTAAGAAGAGGGAAGTTTTGATGTCCTCTTCAAATCCATAAAATAGGGGATATAGTTTAAAAAAAAAAAAAAAAGTAAATTTCTGTGAGGAGAAGTCCTAAAGGGGCAGAGTACATTTCTATGGTACTGTCAACATGTGTACTTTACATTTTTGTTCTTGCTCCCAGACTTCTATCAATACAAAACAAAACAAAACACGAAACTAAACAGTATCATCTACTCATGGAGTGTTGTTGTGTTAGACACAGTCTGAAAGCCCACCTTAATTTTTTATATAACTCTGTCTTCTAGCTCTTCCTTTTACAGGGCAGGCCTTGTTCGGAACTATTTTTGCTTCTGACTGTTAAATACCACTGCATGCACTGCTCTTCCTAGATTTCTTTCCTTTCCCCACCTTCTGTATCCCTCTGATTGTACATTTTTATTTTCCAATAGATTAGATACGTCTACTGTGCTGTGTATAGAGCAAGAAGTAATATTCGGCAGTTGTGGCATTTATGTATAGTTGCAGTTGTGTACTGCTGAAAATGCAGGCTTTTGTAACAATGTGATCTTTAATAATGCACTACAAGTACCTGATGTATTTTAGCTATTTTAGTAGGATTTGTTCAATAAATATGCAAGCTCTAAGGGTAGCTGTAATGTCTCTGTTTCCTTACTACAATAATAGGAGGGCTCCTTTTCTGTTTGTTTGCACCTGTTCTTTACATGACTTCTGAGGTTTTTCTTTTTTTTTTTTTTTGAACGTCTAGTGAAGTAAGAGGTGATTCCTTTTGTTGTTTGTTGAACAGCAGCTATTAAGATAACCTAAGTGCCTGACCTGGATCTGGGAAATGATAGCTGCTGGACAATGGCAGACATGTACTTTGCTTTCAAGGCTGCTGAGTGACTGGGTCAGACATGACACTTGATGCCATTTTTAGTAATCTCAGGAGAAGACTGGGAGGAAACTCTATGTGCATGGCAAATGCAATACAGCTAATTTTCCACCTCTAAGGAACTAAATGAAAATGCCATTTTCCTCGCATGAGTAATGTAGTTTTAAAGAATGTTGATACAGTCCTCTGTAAAAACACTTCTCTTGGGGGAAAAAGTAATGTCCACAACTGTAAGGTTTTGAACATATACTGGTTTAATTTTAGCATAGAAAATGTATAAGGCAGCATTCTTTTATAAAACACGAGCAGTAAATACCAATTAGTACTAGATACAGGTCTGCCCCTGACATTTTTCACCCATGAGCCCAGATGAGAGCAATTCCTTACGCCCTGACTGTCAATTTTGCTGAGTGAATTTACATAGGGATTGAGTCTGATTTGATGACTTTGCTCATATTGCAGAAAACTGACCCTGCACACACAGCTCATGATCCAATGGCCACTTATCTCATCACAGGAGAAACAACAGACAGTAGTGTATTTCTGTAGTGTAGTGTAACATATGTACATGATGGGAAAGAGTCAACAGAATTAGAGCAATGATTAATTGATATATGTATATATCGACCTTATATTTTTAACCTGTGATCCACTGGTTAGTAACAAACCACTTCTAAAAGAGATATGAAAGATGATCAAGAAGCCTTGAAATCCTAGTCCAATTCTTGTTCATGTTTAAATTTGCAACACAAGAAAAACTTTTAATACTGAAATATCTAAAAGGGTTGTACACACCTCTTTGGAAAGTGCAGCTGATGGAATAATGATTGCTGTACCCTTGGCATTAGTTTTTAAACTTCACAGCAACATGCCACAATTTAATAAAGACATAAGGGTCTGTAGATCAGTGTCTTTTATCAAACAACAACAACAGAAAAGTTGTACTTGAATACTGCAAACAGCACGTCTTTTGATAATAAAAACCATGAAGGACTCCTTAGTGTATAAGACAACTTTTAATATGCTGGCATTCTAGGGACTGAAATTTGCCAAAGATAGTTTCATATACTTTATGATTAATAGAAATTCCTGAGTAAGCAAAGGTGTCATACACTAATATTTCATAGAATCATAGAATGACTGAATGTCAGGCTGGAAGGGACCTTAAGGATCATCTGGTCCAACTCTTCCAATATTATTGTTTATATGATATCTTTCAGCACCCCATCGAGCTGAGCCTTAAGTCTTTTCAAAGTGCAGGATCCACCATTTTCCCTGAGAGACCATTCCAATGTCTGACTATCCTCATAATATTCTCTTGTGTTCAAAGAGAAACTCCCCAGGAGAAACTTCTGGTGAGATTCATATGTCTTTCCTGTAATGCTCCATGAATCATCATTATTAGACATGTTTTCAAAAAATTGTTTGACTGACACGTTAGCTGCATGCATCATGTGTTTGCTGCTGTCTAGTTTACATACAATACCCTGTGTGCATATATGGGGTTGGGGGAATCAGTGTCCTTGGCATCCCTACATCAGGGCTGAGGGCTGGTGAGCTGGAGGAGGTTGGGAATCTCTGCCAGCTGTATGCATGTCACAGACACATCACAACTGAACTTAGCTGCACCAAGAACAAAGGTGAAAGAAGTTCTCATCATCCTTGGGATAGCAACATTTAATTTTGCCTATGACTCAAAGTGCCCTTGAGCTGGACCTGAGAATCATCTGTGTAAAGGCTGAGGTAATGTTAGGGCAATCATGGGGAACAAATCAGGTTGGTGCTTCTCAGGCTGGCAGAGAGGCTTCCTGTTGCTGCAAAGTTGGTTAAAACAACTGCGGAAAAGGGAAACCTGTGTGTCTCACAGTCAGTTGATGTATTACCATGTGATGAGCCACCTTTTTCAACCCCTCATTAAATAATTATTTGTGTAATAGGAAGTGTAGTGACAGAATTTTTAAAGTATTACTGTCAAGTAAATTGATTAAGGAAATGGTGGTTCTAATTGCAAGTCTTTTAGTAACATACCATGGAGGACCTGGTGAAACAGTCTTTGTACTTCAGGAAATCAAACAAGAAAAAAATAAAGTTTAATTTTGCAAAATAGAAATAATAATTATAATAGATAACTGTTTATAATAGATAACATTTTAAGCTACACAGCTTAATAATTATTTAGAAACTAGTTACTGTCACCACTGAACACCAAATTTCAAATTAAAAGCAGGGCAGAACAGCATGTGCTATCAGTTAAAATCCAGTATTATAAAGACTGCACTGTTAATTACCAAATGAAGGAAACATTAGCCCTTATACCTGGGCATTTATGCCAATAACAACACCCTGAGGAGTTGGGTTACAAACACTGATTCATATTCATAAGTTTATTCAGTGGAACTTAGCTAAACTCTGTCTGCATGCATATAAAATTCATGCAAAAGTACAATAACAGTTTTAAATAAATACTACTTTAATGACAGACTCCAATTAAATTTCCACTATTAAGGCTGTACTACCATATTACAAACCAAACCAAAAGTCTATATTCCAGATAAGAAGTTCAAACTCAAAAAGCATATCTAAATAGAATGAAAATGAGCCCTGATCTGTTTCAACAGCTTCATGTTTCTATGAAAAAAGAAACAAAAATGATACTGGAATAACCTGAAGTGTAACCAGCAAGCTGAGTGAGGTGATAGTTTAGTAATACTCAGTACCAGCAAGACTACAGCTGGAAGAAAACACTGTAGTTGGGCACACAGGCTCACGGAGATGCCACTGGCAGAAGTCCAGGGAAACACAGAAAACACGGTGTGAATGTCAGCAGAGAACGTTTCTGATGGGGAATGACTGAATGGAAGAGGCTGAGGGGAGACCTCATTGCTATCTAAAACTACATTAAAGGAGGTGGTAGTGAGACAGATGTTGGTCTCTTCTTTCTGGTGATAGGACAAGAGGAAATGGGGTAAAGCTCCACCAGGGGAGGTTCAGATTAGATATTAGGAAAAACTTTTTCACAGAGTGGTGAGGCGTTGGAATGAGCTGCCCAGAGGTGATGTGGGCACCATCCCTGGAGTCGTTCAAAAGACAGGCAGATGAAGAGCTACAGTGGATGGTTTAGTGGTTAGGGGTTGTAGGATGGAAGGTTGGACCTGATGATCATATAGGTCTTTTCCACCCTTGATGTTTCTATGATTCTCTGTCTGCAAGAAACAGGTTGGTTTAGTCATTAGTGAAGCTAATGAACTTCTCTTTCTGGTGATAGGGCAAGATAGTTTTCTTTGTCATAAAATATGTTGAAGTAATACCTAGAAATCTGGAGAAAAGTTTCAAAGATTGAAGGATAGTAATGTCATCCAGTCAGGTACCAAGGGAGAGGCTGTTCATCTTCTGAGATCTTTCAGAAAACAGGTTGGCAAATATCTGTTACTATTTGTATTACCTGTAACTCAAAGATGGATGATCATATCATGAAGTAATGATACTCCAGATTCAGGAATTTCTGGCCATTTATGGCTTCCTAAAAATTCTCTGGCAAGCATAGTTTGGTCCCATACGTTTCCGAAACCATCTATACAGGACATGCAGTTTTACTCATGCTGCAGACTGATTCCAAGAGGGCTATGAACTATGTGCTAAGGCACGAGACCCCTGCTTGTGGGTCTTTCATATCCCTGTTTTCTAAGATTCTTATGAGTTCTGGTGAAGTAAAAGACAGAAATTCTGGAAGGGCTTTGCTGCTACAGCCATCAAAACATGGGTAACTTAGACTACAGTGGAGAGAACAGAAAGACCTGAAGAAAACACTAACAAGAAACACCAAGAGAATATAGCAAGCAAATAAGGGGAATTGGAAGATGTTATGCTTGTCTGATGTCTTTGCTACAGCTTAAGAGATGGAAGGTTTTACAGAGACAAAACATGAGTGTTGTTAAACATAATTTGAAATTGGTATTTTCAGATGCAGAGCTCTGAAATAGATTGTTGAAAGCATGAAGGAAGAAACCTTGGCATTAGGGGACAGTCATTGATGGGTTTTCTCCCCACATTTTGTGAGTGGGCAGCTGCAGGAGAGAGGCAAGCTGGCAGCTCCACCTGGAAAAGATATGGCAGAGGATGAGATTCCAGGCCAGCTGTGTATGGAGAAGGGACATGCCTGAATGCTTCAGCTATGCCTGGTTAGCCCAGCTTGGGCCTCAAGACCTTGGCATTGCTCCTACCAATGAATACACCTGGCAACATTAAGACAGTGGCCACCTCAGTCAGATCCCATGTCTCTAGTCCCAGGCTAAGTGGGGGAAAATGGTAAAACAGAACAGACTGTTCTGTTTGCATCCACCTGAAAAAATTAGTCTGACACTTGGATACTGAAATACTGCCTACATACACTACAGAACAAAGAAGAAAATACATCTGGCTTTTATAGTCTGGGGCTATGTAAACACAAAATCTGAAATCTGCAGGTAACCTACCAGTATACTGACATTCCCAACTGCCTACACCTATTCATCTGAATCATTTTGTAAGTACATCCAGGGCTCTGAGATACCATCTGCCTGTCAGGGCAGGGTCAGAGCTCAAAGCACCGTGTAAGTTATCTCAGGAAGCAGTACATGTAAGATTCTACCTTGCCCTTTCTGATAGTGCATAAGAGTGTTAGCTTGATCGCATTTGTCAATTTGCAACATAAACTGCCTTTCAGAGCAGCTTAACTCTGTTCCTATTTTGAAGACTCCAATTGGTGTTTTAAGTTGTGGGTTTTAAAATTTCACCCTGTATGTTGCTTGGCACATGCTGCTTTTCAAAGCTCTCAACTCCTTATGACTCATCTAATACTCTCCAGCTGCCGATTCCAAAGGAAGAGATGTGACCCAGCAGCTGAAGTTTTATACAAAGAAAGAGTATCCTGTTTGCACAGGACTGTTTCAGATTCATATTGCATGTGTCTGAAGTTAAAATCATGGATGTGTTCATGCAGTTAACTGTATTATTAGGAAATTTACTTTATGTAACTTAGAACAGATCCTGAAAGTTTCATGAAGTCACAGCACTAGAGACTTCCTTCTCCCAAGATGCACCCTCAAGCTGAAAGGGCTGAGCAGGTTTCTCATGCATATTTTTCATGTAATCGCCAGTAGGGTTTGCAGTCTCAAATCTTGAGTTAACCTCAGCAAAAAATATATGAACCCAGAAAGCTCTTTGTGCTATGATTTCTCCTTTCAATACCTTGCCTTCCACAAAGCTCAACTTCTTAAGTGGAAATTTCAGTGTGGTTTCAATTCCTATTAAAATTCTCAGTACCCACCCACTCAAAATTTACCAGTGACCATCCAGCTTTCTACAACAAAACCACTGGACAACAAGTCTTAGATGCTTCTAAGTTTAGGACCAGGCCGCCATGGGTTTATGGTTATATCTAGATTTACTTTCCCACTGGTTATGCAGTCAGTTGCATCACTGACTGTGCTGGCAGCTGCACGAGTGCTGCTATAGTTAAGTGTGTTAGCAGGCTGTCAAAGCAGCCTTTTCTCTGGAGGTTTCATTTCCCTATGAGTCATTTTGGCTTGGTCACTTTTTCCTTGCCATCGTTTGCTCAGATGTAAATTTCTGCCAATGAGTCATTAGTGTGACTGTAGGGCCCATTTTGGCAAAATCCCCTGGGAGCCTCAGGAGTGGTAATATTTCCGGCACTGACTTCATCTGGCTGTTCAAAACCACCTGTACCCTCTAACAAATTTGCAGAATATTTGGTTTCTTTTCAAGTTCAACAAACGCTCAGCGTTTCTGGGGTAGCCCACCTGAGCTGGCAGTGCTGTTCATTGGAAGGCTGTGTGAGCAGAGGGCTCTACAGGGCAAAAGCACCCTCCAAGAAAAGAAAGGGGGAGGGGATATAAAAAGATGCCTGAACATTGTTTTTGTAAGTAAACAGCAGTGAGCTAACCATAGCAGCAGGAAACATTTCTTTCAGGTTCCGGAAAGCTAACCATGGCAGGAAATGGTTATGTAAAGTGCAGAATTGCTACTATTTAAAAGTGCACTTCGATCAACAACGTGTAAGAAAGTATCTTTCATGCTTTTCACTCTGAAATACAGTTATTTGAGCAAATTGAGAAAGCTCTTTTCAGGGAGGAGCCCTGAGTTAGCTGGCGTTGCCACAACTGATAGAGCTCACAGCATTGCCAAATCACACATCAGAGGTGAGGGAAAAACAGGGTACTCCTCCCTGAGTTTCATTTGGTAGTTTTACTGAATGATCTGAACACCTGAAGTCAGAAAGAAGATGCTGGGCACAGCTACGCAGCCCACCTCTCACCTTACCAAAGCCCAGTGAGTGCCACAACTCTTCACTTCTCCAGTTCCCTCTGCCCAAAGGGTCACAAAGAAGCAAGTTTTAGTGTCAGGAACCCATGTCTAGTTGCTGTGACCCAAATGCCCCAGGTATATTTGATAATCCATGGCAATAGAGGACACAACAACCCAAGGCTGGGCAGAAGCTTTGTTGAAGGGAAGTGAGATGAATGGGGTTATGCCAGTCCCTGAAAGCAAGATGGGCAAAGAGCTGAAAGGTAGGGCATGACCTCCTGTGATGGAAAAGAATAATCTTACTCAAACCCTTTTCTATGATTAATGTATCTAACCTATTTTCCAACAAATTAGGCAGAAGGAGAATCCAAGAACACTGTGTGCCTAAATTATATGCCAGAATACTGGGGATGCTGAAACAGCCATTCTTCTGATCTCACAAAACTGTAAATCCTGACCTATTCCACTGTAGTTACTAGGCTTGATAAACAAGATCACAACCAGGTTCATAAGCTTAACACAAATCTTTTGGTGCACTTGTGAAGCAGTCATTTCTGCTGAGTGATTGAAAATGTGTAGTTCAGCTATCACAGTCTGGATGGCCACTGACCATGTTTTACAGATACTAAGCCTTTGAGCAGGAGGGCATGTCTGTGCTTGGATCAGGCAAGCTTCCCTTGGGCTGCTGAAACATGAACTCGATATTTTCTTTGCCTTTTGGGGTGCTTGGCTGCTACTGACCAGACAACAAATCTCTTCACTCATTACTCTAGTAATTAACAGATTGCCTTTATTATCAAGGTAACTGTGCTGCAGTGTTCCCTCTCAGAAAACTTCTCTGCCCTAGTGTGGAGGAATATCAGAAACCACAGTTCTTCTGCTGGGACTTTATAGGACTTAAAGTCAGAGCAACACTTTATCAGACATTGGGCAATTTTTGGTCAGGAAGCAATTTTGGACTGACTTAGGGATTATCACCCATGGAAAGGAGTTATAACACAGGTTCTCTGAAAACTCATTTTCCCCCAATTGCTTTAATGGGCTTCACACTGCTCTAACCTGCTTGAGAGATGAAGATGACCTAGGACTGGCACAATGGAAGACCTGTTTGTTCTGCAGGGCCACAAGGAAGGCACAAGGGAGTGTCAAGGTTTAACACTGGCCCAGCAATTAAACTGAATGAGAGATGCTCTCTATTAATCCCCCTCTCCTCCTTGATAAAGGAAGCAGAGAGAATAAGGGAGAGAGACTTGCGGGTTGGAAACTAAACTAAACAAATTTAATGAAACAGTAATGATAAATAGGAAAAATTTCTAAATATATACAAATATACAGGAAAATTGATACCACATTCTTCCCCCCTTCCTCCAATAACTCTCACATCACCACCAAGGCTGCAGGGCAGCCCTGGCAAAGTCCAGGCTGGAATCCTGGAGTCAGCAGCAGTCAGGAGCTGGAGGCAGGAACACACAGATTCAGGCTGGCACGGATCAGGACCACAGGCAGAGGAATGGATCCTCCCAGGATGTTGAAGCAAAAACTGGGAACAGGCGCACAAGGGAAAGCAGGAAGGGCAGGAAGGGCAGGAAAAGCAGGAAGAAGGGTTTGACCCTTGTGATCCCTCAAATTTATACCAAGTATGACGTGTATGGGATGGAATACTCTGTTTGGTCAATTCTGGCATCTATCTTGTCTGGTCCTCCCCAGAGGAGGGTTTCAGGTGGGACCTCCTTGCTCCTTCTGGAAGGTAAAATGTTCCTCAGAGCTGAGCAGTGTCCTTGGCACTGCACACCAGTCTCTGGCAGTAACTATAAACATCGAGTGTTTTCAGTCCTAGAAGCAGACACTGTCTGAAAAACCTGCTGTTATTTTAGCAAGTGCATCTACTTACAAGAGACATAGCTGAAAGCAAAAGTACAAGACAGAAAAATCACCTTTATCCTGGCCCAAACCAGGACAGGGAGACACAATGCGCTTGTAGCGATTTCTCCCTGGACCCTGCTGCAAAGTCTAGACCCTTTTATTTTGTACTCCTGCCAATTGTCTTTGTAAACACTAATCTCTGAAATGTGAACAGCAGTTGAAGTTACATATCATGGTGAAAACAGAAAATTTCTTTTCTGCAGACATTGCAGTAATGTTATGTCCATCAGCAGGTGAGGCTTCTTCCTACTACTGAAAATGCAAAACTTTTATTTTTATAATTTCTGTCTGGTACATGAACCATGAATCCACCCCAGAAAGCTTCACTTCCTTGTATCTCTTGGAATTACACAAGGCACCAAACCTGTTCTTGTACACCCCATAATCACATGATCCCTATAAGCATAAACTCTCTCTTGAGTTTTTATAGAGACATTAAATAATTGGATATCTGATGACTGGTAATATACTTACCTGTGGAGCTGGGGTTTTTGGTTTGTTGTGGTTTTTTCCCCTTTGGAATATAACATACTGATTTCTGGTTGGCCTTGAAGTCTTAATGCCCAGAAAAATGCACTAAAAAATGCACTAGATTTGGAATATCATGGAAACCCAAGAAAAACATGTCCTCAGAGACCTCCCAGCAATAACAGCCTATCAGGAATAGGCAGAGACATTAATTTTTTCACTTATAATTTCAATACTCCAACTCATATATAAGAGCAATTTACTCAATTCAATCATTTTTGTCACTACAATGGAAGAAACCTATCTGTTCTTAGTGTGGTAGGTATACCTGAAGCCAAGTATGTATTTTAAATAAACCATGTTGCTAGATCTTACCTAGCCAATTTTAGTACTAATATTTTTCAACCAAACTATCAAGAGTAGGATGGCAAGCATCACTCACTCCTGCCCCTCTAAGGCAATGCAAACACTAGGCCAGAGTTTTGCTGAATTATAAATAACCAGATTTGGCCCATCTCTCTTGCAGATTATGTGAGTTCACTGCGGAAGAGAAAAGTGGATTAAGTGCCTCATGTTGCCTATTTCTGAGTCAGGAGTTTGCTTTTACAACACAGGCAGGAGGCAAAGGAGCAGAACAGAAATGAGTGCTATCCCTCTGGCAGTAAGCAGCAAAGTGAGCTGCACTTAAACACCTCCCAGCTTCCTATGCACCACAAGAACAGATCCTATGCTACTGAAGAGATTCTTTTTGATAATTTGGGAATCTTAGAGGGCATAAACTATCATGCTGTACCTTTGGTATGCCAGTGTGTCAAGTAACTCAAGGTCAAAACAGGTGCTTTTTATTTGTGCCTGAGATGGGGGTAACTTCAGAAATGTCTTTAGGTAGCAATCAGCTTCTTACTTCAGCATTTTGGTGGAGTGTATTTGTGGCTAAGTGGAACTATACTATTCACTTGCAGTCTGGCAGGCCTCAGCTTGTAAGACCCCAAAGAACACTATTCCCAATGATGCCGTGGAAGTAGAATCAAGACTCATCAGTCCAGGAGACTAATAATCTGGTATTTATTGCAGTGCTGGACACACAGGGGATCACTCCTCCCAGCGTGTGCGCCAATGTTAGTTAGTTACAGATGAGATATACATGTTCAGACAGTTTCCTAGAAATGATTAACATATTCATAAATTTTCCAAGAAATCATTAACATAGATTTCCACCTTTTCCTGCATGCAGATTCTGGTCTCCAAGAGGTCTTGGTGCTCATTTCTTCATCATCTTCTTCCTTTTCTGGCAATCAGAAATCCCAGAACTAGTTTTACCCAATTTTGGTACTTCTGCAGACTTCAGCAACCTTGATATATCCCATTGTCTGTTCTCAGAGATAAGTTTTCCATAGCAGCTACATTCCATTATTATATATACCACTGCCAGGCACGTATCCTCTTTAGCAAGTATGTTTGACTATGCACATATTCATTTACCTCTACCTATGTTAGCCAGCTAGTAAATTTACATCAGACTTCTTTAATATAGTGCTTATATATTTCTTTAAACTACTACTTTTATTTCTGTAAAGTACTGCTTCACTATGCCAAGCCTGTGCCACAAACTGATTTTCTGGTTTTATTTCTATTTACAGAATGATGTGTGGTTGCTATTTAAAAGAAAGGAAACAAAGAGGAAGTAGTAGGTTGGAGGAGCTACTTTATTCAGTGCACTCAGAACTCACTTATCTTGTACTAAGTGCTAAACCCCCCCCTTTTTTTTTTTCCTTTTTCCCCTCTGAAACAATATTACATGTCACTTGTCTTGGATCATGGCATTTGCAAGAGTATGAACCTCACATTGCCAATCTGAACAGTCACGTATTCCTAGCTGTGCTATTTTCTTGATTTATTGCTCTAGGCTCTGGGACTCACAAGAGGAAGTAGAAAAGTAAAAAGAAAACATAATTGTGAATGAGCTACATCTTCGTGCTTGGTTTATGACCCACACAGTGCTCTCTAAGCGTTCTTGAAAATTACTGTCTCTAATCAAAGCAAACAAGAAGTTGTAAAACCAGAGTTGAAATGCCTGAGAGACAAACTTACCAGCTGCACCAGAAGAGCTTATTCCCCAGCACCAGAACACCCATGCCACTTGCTGCAGAAGAATCAGAATGATTCACAGTGGCTGCTGCTGCCACCTGTAACATTTGTGGAAGTTGTAAGAGGGAGGTATGCTTAATCCTGTCACAGCTATAGTTCCTGATGCACCAGCAGAAAAAGTTGCTTTTGAAAACATTAATTTTCCTGTGCCTCCTTTGGAGACAATACTGATTATTAGGTTTTGTAATGTAAGCAGTTGCAAAGTGCTCTGAGGACAAGTTGAAAATATGCATTATAAAGAGCCCAAAGTCCAGAACATAGCACTAAAAAAATAAATGAAACTGGTCAAGTTCAATGATTTCTTCTCCTAACTAAGGCAAGTCACTCTGTGTCATATCTAAAAGAAAAAAAAAAAAAAAAGAAAAAACAAAACAAAAAAAAAACAGAAAAAGGGGAAAAAAAAAGAGGGGAAAGAAGAAAAAAAAAAAAGAGAGAGACAAAGAGAGAAAAAGAAAATATGTTTAGGTTCTTTGTGTGTAACCTCAACCTCACCCAACCTCCCTCTACTCCATGTCCCATTTTTGTTACAACTCCTCTATAAAATCTTACTTTCATCCTTCACAGTCAGAAAAACAAATGCACTTAGCAAGGAAAGACTGCAAGAAATACAACTATTGTGGCCAGCAGGACTAGGGATGTAATTCTCCCTTTGTAGTCAGTACTGGTGGGGCCTCACCTCGAGTTCTGGACCTCTCACTTCAACGATATTGAGGTGCTGGAGTGGGTCCAGAGGAAAGCAGCAAGGGTGGTGAAGGGACAAGGGGGAAAGTCTTACAAGGAGAGGCTGAGGGAGCTGGACTTGTTTAGCCTGGAGAAGACTCAGAGAGGTCTTATCACTCTCTACAGCTACCTGAAGGGAGGCTGTAGTCAGGATGGTGTCAGTCTCTTCTCCCAGGCAAGGAGCGACAGGATGAGAGGGCATGGCCTGAAGCTGCACCTGGGGAGGTTTAAGTTGAATATTAGAAAGCATTTCCTCATGGAGAGGGTGATCAGGTATTGGAATGGACTGGCCAGGGAAGTGCTGGAGTCACCGTCACTGGAGGTGTTTAAGGAAAGGCTGGATGTGGCACTCAGTGCCATGGTCTGGCTGATGTGGTGGTGTTGGGTCATAGACTAGACTTGATGATCTCAGAGTTCTTTTCCAGCCTCAATAATTCTGTGATTCTGTGATTTAATTTAACATGAGGGGAACATGACAACACTCTTGAAGTACAAAAATGGTAGCTGCAAATTGGGAAAAAATTCTTATTTTCTGGCCCATGAGAGCTAGGGCAGGAAGCAAAGACCCCGGTGAAGGAGTTAGGTGTATTGTAATGTTAAGAAGTCTCTTCTAACAGATTGGCTTCTAGGAAAGGACTGAAGGACATCTCGGAAAATTTTAGATATACTCGAGAAAAATTGTGCAAATTTCTGCTATCAGTGTCACATCCATTCTGGTAGTATATACTGCTGCAGAAGGAATTTTCTATTATGGAAAAAAAAAAAAAAGGGATGAAAACAGATCTTTTACAGACTGGCTGGTGACCATGGCAGCACCTGTATACAGTTCAGTGGATTGCTGCACAGAGCTCAGGGGGTTGTCAGGAGACAAATTAGATCAGCTCTTGAGTTGTGTTTCTCTAGCATCAGCCATTTTGGCAGTGGGCAGAGAAGCCGTGGGTCCTGTTCCCTCTGCAGTAAGTGTACTTCACTTTCACTGCCCACACATAAGGGCAAGATCTCTAAGACCAACAGCCTAAGACATCTTAACTGAGTTTTCACTTCAAATGGCAAATTTCAGTTATTTTTAATAACATCTGAAAGAACAAGATTTGATAGGGTTGTTTGTTTGATTGTTTGTTTGTTTTCTTTAGAGCAATCGCTACATGAATGGAAAAGAAATTACAGGAATGCAATACCATGTTCATAAGCCAAAGAATTCTGTACTTTATACTTGTAATATTTTTATACCTTTCTTTCCCTTTCTGCACTCTATTTAAGAAGTTTACTATATATTTTAAGTGTGATCATTTACATGGGTATGTAAAAGTCTGAACCACGACTGTTTGCTTGTCACACTCAGATGGGATTATGCTAAAACCAGTAGTTTTATGGCTGTATGTAACCTAATAACAGCATTAGAGGAAGCAGTTGCAGCCTGTAGCCTCTTATTTACTTGGGTCTGCTGACCCTATCATTTAATTGAAAGTAAGATGAATTTACTGTAGCTAATCACAGAATCAAACATAGCATCATAGAATTGGCTGGTTTGGAAGGGACCTCAGAGATCAAGTCCAACCCTTGATCCACTACAGTTACTAGACTATGGCACTGAGTTGCACATCCAGTCTCTTTTTAAATAATGTGAGGAGAAAGTGAATGAAACACAACTGACATGATCAAATATGCTACATTCAGTTTCTATTATTTCCACTACCTGTGGTATTTATGTTGTTTCAATGATGACTGTAATTTTTCAGTTCAGCTCACTGCCTTAACAAAATTATTAATTAAATACAAGGAGTTAGTTTACTCTTAAGACACCGAATCAGACAATAACCCTCTCTCCCTCATATCACCTGACTGATGTGCTGGCAATATGGGCAGGTAGTTAGGCAGTCATCTGCCTTCACCCTTCAGCCAGGAGCAGATATTGTTTCCTACACGTGCAAGAAAGATGAGTGTGGGACAAACTGCATCTCACAGTGATGCACTGACCATGGCCCCAGATGCTGCCAAGGGTTACACATTCCAGGTTCTCTCTGCTCCATCCTGCCAGTCACCTCTGCTCCCAGAGGCTTACAGAGCTGCCAGATTTTAATTTTTTGACAGTTAATCTTGCAACACAAGACCATGCAAGAGCTCTCGCCAGGGACCTCGTGGGCATGGGTTAGGTACTTATGACCATAACTGGTGGATGACTGAGCAGAGCTGTCTACTGCAAATCTGCTGAGGAGCCCCAGACACAGGTCACAAAGACAATTTAGGTGATCTTACCATCTGCCAAATTCTTGTAGCATCCCAAGATGTAAATATTGAAAACCAAGAATCAAGCAATTTATATATTAAAACTATTGCCTCAGTTGGAGTTGGGGCTCTTATGTACTTGACTATTAGAAGTAACCTTCACATTTCCAGGTTCTGCCAGGCAGTACAAGCTACTATAGGGAAATAAGCCACTTGACATGCTGCCTATAGCTGCACTCCCTTTGAGAAGAGACATAGGAGCAGATCTGTATCTGTATGTCTGCTCCTAACTTAGACAACATGACACTTAAGCTAGAGACACTTCCTCTGGGTTCAGCTGGTAGCATTCACACTGCCTCATGCTTTGTCAAGTTACAAGTAACCACCAGGATACCTCTCTGTCCAAAAGTAAATTTTACTTCAATGTTAGCAGTGCAGATCACTTCTCAGAAATATGTTTGTAACATCTGCATTCTACCCATTAACTCTGGCACAGCAGCTACTTAAAATCAGTTCATTAGGAGTGTTACAGTAATCCATATATTTAAGACAACACTTCATTATGGGAATCATTCTGAAGATGGGTCCCCTAGTGTTTCAAGGTGTCAGCCAGTACCAAACAATGGATAGATAGGAAATGGTACATTTAGTCCTGAAATTAAGATTTTTATTCTAGTAAAGAAAAAAAACCTTTTTTTCTTTTGTACTTTCCATGATAAAAATTGAGATGAAGAACTATTTGTTCTTTCTATATTACATGAAAGCATTTTGTGGCAACTATGTATCTTTTCCCAAGTTTTTGAATTTCAAAGCACTTAAGAGTGCCTTGTTTTCCTTGTTTTAGACCCAGTCTAGATATTACTAAACTTAATTAAAGGAAGCTTTGTAAACATTCTGTTTCAGAGGTGAAGCCAAGAATTTGGGAAGGTTTACAGAACTGACTTTCATGCAGATAAGGGGACCACCAACAAACAGTGTCTCCTAAATTTATCTTCACATTCTGAGTTCAGTTACTTTTGCTATTTGAGATTAAAGGGAAGACCTAACGTGATACAAGAATTCTCTGGCTACCAGCCTGCTTTTTGCACAGCTATCAAATGCATCTACATCTACCCATTCTAAGAGACAGTACACTCAACTAATAAGGCCTCAGATCTGGTTTATACCTGTCCATTAGCATCAGACTAAATTTACAAGCTTCTACTCCAGTGTTAATGACTTGCTTATAAGAAAAGTATCATTTTGAAGGGAATTCTCAAAATTCTCATATAGTTCTCATCTTTATGAATGTTTCAGTAGCTTTGGGGTACTACGTCAGAACAAGCTGGAACAAAAAATAAGATTGTAAAAGAAACTTACCATCCTGTGTTTTCTTTGAAAGATATAGTAATCACTATATCGTTTTTAGTACATTTGAATTAAATCTGAACTGATATGAATGAATATCCGACTTGTTTTCTTCACTTGCGGCTTTGATCACTTTATACACTGATGTAGCCAAGAGCTCTTTAGAATCCTTGAACTTCACTTCTTCCTGGCAGTTGTGCTCCAATTACAGCAAAGAACAAACCAAGTTTTATTTGTTACTTCAGTCAAGAGATTATGTGACACTCCATATCTCCTGTGAGCCTCACTCCAACTTCACACCACGCCCCCCCCCCCTTTGTTTAATGATGGTGTGATTATAGAAAAGTGTAAAGATTTTAAAAAAATCTGCAATGGAGAAATTTGAGGGATAAAATGAGCAAAGTATGGAGGAAGCAGTCTCATTTTGAATTTCCATCAGGCTTACATTTAACTTTAGCATGCTGCTCTTCATAAGAATATAATTAACCTGGTGTTTCTGGATATGTTATGTTAAATATTCAATTGTGCAGCTAGATGAGTCATGAGTGGCATTGTTCAGGGATTGGTACTTAGGCAGGTGTTGTTTAATGTCTTTGTAAGTGACATGGACTGTGGTAATAAATGCACCCATAGCAAGTTTGTTGATGACACCAAGCTATGAGGTGTGGCCAAGACACAGGAGGGAAGGGATGCCATCCAGAGGGATTTTGACAGGCTGGAGAGGTGGGCTCGGGCCAACCTCCTGAACTTCAACAAAGCCAAGTGCAAGGTCTTGCACCTGGGTTGGGGCAATCCCCAGCACAAATACATGCTGAGTGGAGAACAGGTTGAGAAAAACTCTGAAGACAAGAACTCAAGGGTGTCAGTCAATAAGAAGCTCAACATGAGCCAGCAAGGTGCACCTGCAGCCCAGAAAGCCATCCATATCCTGGGCTGCATCTGAAGAAGCATGGACAGGAGGTTGAGGGAGGTGATTCTCCCCCTTTACTCTGCTTTTGTGAGAACACACTGGGAGTATTGTGTCCAGTTCTGACACCCCACCCACCCCCCCAACACAAGGCCATGGAGATGTTGGAGTGAGTCCCGAGTAGGGCCACAAAGATGATCTTGGGCTGGGGCACCTCTTATGAAGGCAGGTTGAGAGAATTGAAGTTGGTCAGACCTTATAGTGCCTTTCCACTCCTTGAAGGGGCCTACAGGAAAGTTGGGGAGAGTTTTATCACGGTTTAGCAGTCTGACTTGATCAAAAATCATAGGACAGAATTGCTATTAACCACCCTTCCAAGGGAAGACAGAGACGGAATAAAGATGAGAGACTTAAAAGATGAAGTTTAAAACTGGAAGAGGTGTATTGTAACAGAAGTGCAGTAACATACGGTATAAAGAACAAAAATACCAATATAAACACATATATACACACACAACCCAATGTCGATGGTGTCAGGGAGAGGTTCCTGAGGGCCCCTTGCTGCAGGGCCGACTCAGGAGAGGGCTCCAGGGCTCTTCCCAGCACCCGATGGATGTGGATGCTGAAGAGCAGTGTCGAGCTGGGGGTAAAGGAGCGCAGGGGAAAGAGAGGAGGGGCTGGGGTCTGCCTGAGCTTTAGAGAGGGTGGGCAGGGAATGGGAGGGAAGGGACCCCCAGGGCTGCCCACCCTCTCGGATCCCTCAGAGTCCTAAATATTCATCTTTTAGGTCCTTGTACTAGAACAAAAAATTGTCCTGGTCCACCTAAACTATGACATTCCACCCTTTATCCCATTCCATTTATCTCCATACTGATTCATCTGGCTATGAACTGTCTTTTTTATTCAAGGTTTTTGTTGAGTCCAGGCTGCATAGGTTCCTCATGGCAGTTTCTCAAGGCAAGACAGGTGGTTTGGGATGCATGGGTGCTGCCACGCTGCAAGATCTTCCCGAGACTCTTGGATGCCACTACGTTATCCTTCAGAACAATAGTTAATATCAGTGATGACTATTATACAACAACTAAAACTATAGAAAGTGAAACTAAGTGCTCCCATCTAGAGTTATGTTCTCCTGTGGTGCGCAGTGGACTTCCCCATCCTCCTAGGTCTCACTATGTCCAGGACCTTGAGTAGAGACACTGAACGGATTTGTCTTTGCCCAAAGCAGGATACACCCAACCAGGTTTTCACAGCAGATTCCTTTCATGAACAATGGGGACTTTATCCCCATCCACTATATGTAAAAGATATGATTTAGCAGGGCCAGCTCAATGGGTAAATGGTGTTAACTAGGCAGGTGGCTTCTACCAAATGCTTATTACAATATTTGAAAGTCCCACCACCCATAGCTTTCAGGGTGTTTTTCAGCGAGCCGTTGTAACATTCAATTTTTCTGGATGCTGATGCATGATAGTATGGTATGAATATGTTATATACACTCTACACCATGTTCTTTGGCCCAGTTGTCTGTTAGGTGTTTTTTTTAAATGAGTCCCATTGTCTGACTTTGTCCTCTCTGGGGTACCATGCTGCCACGACACTTGCCTTTCACATAGCACTTACCCTGGCAAGTCTGGGGGAGTGTGATGTCAGATCAATCTGACTGACTTCTCCATAGTATATTTACAGCATCATCCCCCGTACCACAAAGGTTTTAACCATTTAGCTTGTTTGATTGCTGCACACAGGTCACAGTCATTGATAACCTGTGCAGTAGTGTCTAAAGTTAAATCCACTCCTCAGTGGATGGCCCTATTGGTACACTGCATCTCTCTCTTGGTGACCTGAAGTGTTATGGGCCCAACAAGCTAAGAACAGTTCTAAGAACCTCTATGGACTAGAGAGTGCATTTATTCCCACAGGCCATGTTCCTCAGAAAGTTGTTAAGCAACAACAGTCCCAGTCCCACTGAACAATGCCACTCATGTCTCATCTAGCTGCACAATTGAATATTTAAGCTGAAATATTCCGAAATATCCAGAAACATCAGGTTAATTATATTCTTATGAAAAGCAGCTCTAGTCTCAGGACTCTGAGACTAGAGGAAACAGCCTGAAGTTGCACCAGGGGAGGTTTAGACTGGATATTAAGGTGAATTTCTTTACTGAGAAAGTAGTCAGCTGCTGGAGTGGGCTGCCCAGCAGCGTTGTGAAGTCACTATTCCTGAGGTATTTAAAAAATGTGTGGACAAGGATCTTCATGATCTGATTTAGTGGGCATGGTGATATATACATATTTATATGGTTTGTATTTTATTTTGGGGAGGGATGTTGTCATTTGGACTCTGTGATCTTAAAGGTCTTTTCCAACCATGACAGTTCTGTGATTCTGTGACTCTTTGTCAAGAAGAAGGCAAGGCTGAATACCTTTGTAATTGGATCCTAATTGTTGCAATAGAGGAAAAATGGTTACACTTTCACTGTCCTGTTTTACTGTCCAACATCTCATAAAGACATCTGTCTCATTTAGAGAGGCCCCAGCCAGTTCATATGCTGTAGATGCCACAGCTTTTCCCAGCCCATGTAATTGTCACTTTACAAAGATGGCTTAAAAATGTCTTCCTTCTCCTCAACACCTCAGAAGCACTCTGCCAAGTAAAGTCTCTGTATGTCAACTAGGCTACACAGTGCTGGCAAAACAAAGGGATGTTTTGCCACCGGTGGATGCACTGTGTACTTGCTGCTGAGTGCCTCAGAAAAGCCTTGGCCAAACACTGTAAGCAGATCCATCCCACAGCTGACATCCATCCTCTTTTATTTGGTAAGGATCACAAAGTCCTATGTTTGCTCTCCCCAGACTTCTTCTCCCAGAAGGCTGGTCTTTTAGGGGCTTATTTCCTTATGATGGCTTCTAAGCATGGGAGAGCTGATGATGTGCTATACTGCCTGTGATTTTTTCCTGCATTCCTAGGCGACCATGAGGATCAGTGGGAGGGTTCCCTTCCGAAAGCTACCTGGTGGTGTCAGAGGAGTCAGGAGCAGGACAAGTGCTGGAAGATCCTGGTAAGACAGGTGTGCTCTCTGAGGACACACCATGCACATAGTATGGATAGGGCTGGCACCATCTGCATGCAGCTTTGAGACGTTTAGTATGCGTTTGGATAGGGTGTCCTTCTTGGCCTGGCAACCAGAAACAGACATCTGTGTAGATGTCATCTTCTGAGTCAAGGAAAGTACTAGCTGTACCAAACACCAAGGAAAAGAGACACGTGAACTTCAGCAGGAAGGACTCAGAAGTGCAGAAGCCTCTACTTGCAATAAGCTGTTTTTTAAATTACTCCTACAGGTGAAAGACAACAATTCTCTGTTCTATAGTGAGTAAGACACTGCAATGGTGAAGCTCAAAAGATGGTGCAATTGTGCAATTATGTAAGATGCCTCAGAATGGTAAATAAAAGATGAGGCTGAATCTGGAAGTCTGTGTCTGTAGGCTACCATACCTAATCTCATTAGCCATTGGAACAAGGCTCCTTAGTGAAGGATCAGAGCAAGGCTGACAGGGTTATGTTCTTTCTGGGTCAGAAATACTTGGCAGCAGCTAAGGGCTTTTACCAGTTCTCTGCTCTGGCCACTGGAGATGTCCTAGGTCAAAAATTGTAGAGCAGTAACATCCCTACAATCGCCACTGTCAATAGGTAAACCAAATGTCACCCATCATCTTTCATAGACAAGAAATAAAGGAGCTTCCTGTGAAGATACAGGAGTAAGTAATTTAGAATTAGGAGAAGGAATTACAATCTGAATCAAATCATAAGCAGGCTGAGTGCCTTCTACCTTATTCTATCAGAGAAACAAAGATCTCAGGGATAAAAATTACTTTAAAAAATCTGACACATTTTTTCATAAATGAGATATTATTTGCTGTTACAATAACCAGAATTAGAATTAATACAGAAGAGATTCATCATTCATGTCAGAATTAAAAACTGTGAAGCTTATGTGGGGAACAAATGTTTCCTATTGGCATGTTAAACTGTATAATTGGATTTGTGGAGGTCCTACATGTGTTTTTGGAGCTCCTAATCTGATTAAAGTTAAAGCCATCACTTAGCATTGAAAGGGTAGTACTTTTCCATACCTACCCAATTTTTCTGCCAATTTGAACAGTAAACTGAGAGCAAAGACAAGGAGAAAATGCTGCAGAGTTGCTCAAACCAAATGCATTATACAATTTCCGTCATTTTGACCAAAAGGGAGAAAAAAAATCACATGCTACAGATCACATGATCATCTGATCACATGATTCAGAAAGGGCACTGGGCAATTCTTTTCAACAATGAGTAGGCTAGAGAGAAGGCTGACATGTCCACTATTTATTCAAGGTTCCTAACCTGATACTTTGCTGCTAACATTGGAGTTGCTACTATATATTTCCTTCTTATTCACCACCCTCACTTTCTTGTTAAATAGATCTTGACTTAGAATTGCCTGCAGTCAAGTGCAATTCTTTTGAAGTTACCCAAAATAAAAAAAAACCCCCAAACTAAGCTTTTTCCTAGGACATGGTTCCTATGTCTGTTAGATATTTGAATGTATTATCTGATGCTTTTGGCAGACCTGCAGAAGCAGTAAAGTTAGTTATGGTACCTTCACAGTAACATTGTTACCTACAACCTTGAATTTGAGTGATGTACTTCCAGGCTTGCTAACACTGGAAGAATAACTTAATTTTGTGTGGCACTCCCAATGCCATTGTCCAATTGAAATTAATAATATCTAATACAGGGAAAGGCAAGAAAGGAAGCCAAGATAAAGTGAGACAGCTCTAAGTATAATTATCATACAACACCACAGAAAAGCTCTTCCACTCATTATCTGTATAATGGGCTTATGTAAAAGACCTAGAATGGCAGAGGGGAATATTTGTAGTTGGTAATGAAGTTTTCATATGCCATTTCTGAATGTGGTTCCCAAAAATAAGTTATGAAGGTGTGAACCACTAGTAATGGTAATTAATTTAATGTCTGCGTTTTGCTGTGCTTCCAGCTCCTGCTACATTCATCTTACTGCTTTAAAAAGAAGGCCTCAGTAACATCTAGGTTGTAAAGATATTCCAGCTACAACCCCCTGAGCTGGTACTCAAGGGTAAGCTTCTCTAGACACTACCTTTTTTTTTTACATGACACAATAAATGTTTTCAAAACAAATAGCTGACACATCTACTAGCCTGCTTGAGCAGAGTGATGATGTACAATATTTCCTGTCTTGGAGAAATGGCCATATCCCACATGTAGTCCCCCTGCAAGGGGAGTTTGCATGAGAAGGTGTTAATATCTCTATCTAAGGCCTGCAGGAAGCCAAAGCAGAGGACGGTGGCATCATCCTTCCCAGAAACAAAATCCTTCTCTAAAGAGGTCTAAAGGAACCATGGTCTCAGTTACTGGGTAGGGCGCTCTAGCCAATGAATTATGTTCTTTTCTTTTCAAGAGTAGTCTCCAGCCCTTCTCAGCTGCTACAGATTGAACTGGGCTTCAAGACTCAGTTTTATGCAAAGTGGACACAGCCTCTTTTTACCCAGCAAAAGAGAAAAGACTTTACAGCAGAGAGAAAAAAAAGATTTATTCCTTCCAGTCTTTACACTCAGTGAAACTGATTGTGAACTGATCAGGACAGATCCTCAATGATCAGGACAGACCACGCTTTCATTCAACTTAATGTTTTTGTTTTGTTTTGTTCGTATATTTTTGGCTTCAGATGAATTGAACTTGAACAGCAGTAAATGCTCTCACTGAAGATTCCCACGGTCTGAAAGTTTAGTCAGTTTTCTGGTGACAATCTCACTCAGAACTTAAGGCAAAAGGAGAATCTACCATAACCCCTCAGTTAGCCTGTACCCGGGGCAGATGGGGGGACTTTTTTCTGGATCTCTGTACCCTCAGTGGAAGGGACAATTACTTTTTTGCTAAAGACGTAGTTCCCTCAAAAAAATTAAATGCAGAAAGGAGGTTCTACATTAGATGGATTAGGTACTACTCACTGTCACTGTGTTGCAGGGTTCCAGTGCACCTGGCATTGCTTATCCCTCAGATGCACAATTCCCTTACAGATCAGTGCCCTAGCCAGAGAAGCCCTGCTGTCTGCACACCTGCCTTCCTCCTCGAGGGCTCTACTTCCATTGCTGCAGCAGTGACCTCATTATGACAGAATGGTTTTTTTTTGGAAGGGACCTTAAAGATCATCTAGTTCCAACACTCCTGCATGGGTACAGACACCTCCCACTAGACCAGGTTGTTCAAAGCCCCATCCAGCCTGGCCTTGAATGCTTCCAGGGAGAGGGCATCCACAACTTCCCTGAGCCACTGGTTCCAGTGTCTTAACACCCTCACACTGAAGAATTTCTTCCTAATGTCTAATCGAAATCTACCCTCTTCCAGCATAAAGCCATCACCCCTATCACTACATGTCCTTACAAAAAGTCCCTCTCCAGCTTTCCCGTGGGTCCCCTTTCAGTACTGGAAAGCTGCTGTAATGTCTCCCTGGAGCCTTCTCTTTTCCAAATTGAACATCACTGAATCTCTTAGCCTGTCATCATAGGAGAGGTACTCCAGCTCTCGGATCATCTTCGTGGCTCTTGTCTGGATTCACTTCTTGTCTTCAGGGCTTTTCTCAACCTGTTCTCCACTCAGCATGTATTTGTGCTGAGGATTGCCCCAACCCAGGCTCAAGACCTTGTACTTGACCTTGTTGAAGTTCATGAGGTTGTCCAAGGCTCACCTCTCCAACCTGTCAAGGTCCCTCTGGATGGCATCCCTTCCCTCCTGTTGGCCACACCTCATAGCTTGGTGTCACCAACAAACTTGCTGTGGGTGCCTTTGTTACCACAGTCCATGTCACTCACAAAGGTGTTAAGCAGCACCAGCTCCAGTACCCACCCCTGAGGAATGCCACTTATCACTCAGCTCCATTTGGACATTGAGCTGTTGACCACTACTGTTTGAGTGTGACCGTCCAGTTAAATGCTTACCTGAGTGTTCCATATATCTATATCCTTTCTTGGGACCAGGATATTGTGTGGGTCAGTGTCAAAGTTATTCACAGGTCCAGATAGACAGCATTGGTCGCTCTTCCCCTGCACTGACACTGTGACCCTATCATGAAAGGCCACCTCATTAGTCAGGCATGATTTGCCCTTTGTGAAACCATGTTGGTTGCCACCAGCCACATCCACATTTTCCATGTGCCTTATCAGAGTCTTCTGGAGGGAGTTCAGTGAGCTTTTTCCACTCCAGGAAAGTCAGTGAAAACCACATTTTTCTCCAGTTTTTGCCTGCACTGCACCCCAGGGCACATGCCTGCACTGAGGCTGTTCACCTCTATGAGTCCAGCATCTGCTCCTACCATTTGTTTTATTCTCTTTTATCCTATCTAGACCCTGGATTTCTTACTCCATTGAATACAGCAGGCCTTATCTGTACCCCATGAATAAGTTTAGTCTTTTGTTGTCCTCTTTATCCAGCAGTGCAATCCAAAACATTCTCTCTACTTTCCATATTTTTTCACTCACACCAGTTTATAAATAAATTATTTAGTGATCCTTTTAAAATATATCTAAGAGATCCAATTAGGAAGCTTTACATTTAAGAGACACCATTAGCTTGCATAATATTCTGTATGAAATTCTGAAAGTGTAAGATTAGATAAATAACTGTGTAAAGACACAGTAGAAATGAGAAGGAATCAAATGCCCTGAAGTCCTGCCAGAGATTTTCAGTTCTGTTATCATCACAACTTTACCACCTTAACAACTCTGAAAGTCAGCCCAGCAGTGGAGTTCTTGGATATGGCACTGGGGTCATGCCTGTATTTGTACACAATCACAATGCATTTACATATGCCCACAGTCTCTCCAGAAGTGCAAGAGTACGGAATGTAGAATATCTTTGCCAGATGTTATCAGCAACAGTGTTAGCATCCAGGCCTCCAGCACTGGCCAGCTACCCATGCTTTATGCAAGCCTCATGAACCCAAACCTCTGACTGTCAATTTTTGTCTCTTACTGGTACCAGCAAATATAGATTGCTGCCACCCTTGGTACAGCTATGTCTGCTCCACCTGACTACAGTGCAGGCATACTGCAGACACCAAAGAGCCACGGAGTGCCAGGTTTACATACTGCCACAGCATGTGAACTCCTTCTGCAGCTTTCCATCAACTTTTTATATCTTCCTTCTGATGGCAAATAAATCCTCTCATTGTGGTGGAAAAGCATGACCTATTGTAAGCGATGAGAAGAACAGCTAGATGAAATATCGCAAGCATGACACTATTTAAAAGTAGGATTTAATTTGGATGTTGAAGAAGAAGAATTCTGGAGGTGAAGAATATATGAGAAGTGCCTTTGTCTCTAAACTTCCATGAAGATCTTCCCATCAAGAGTGAAAATTAGATGGCAAGTAGTTATTAACACACTTAATTGTTTTTTTCAATGCAGTAAGGTGTTTTATGGTGTTTGGCTTTGGTTTGGATGTGTTTTTTTCAGGTGAGGAATAGTACATTTTGGGGATTTGCAACTCTTTTTTGAAGCAGTTATGGGAGCCCAGGAAAATTCAAAGATCTTTAGTAGCAGCTACACAACTCACTGTGCAAAGTTGATGCCTGTATATGTTCTAGTCAAACTACTCTACAATGAAATCCAAACAAAATCACATTTACATTCCCCTAAATATGAGGATGGGAATGAAACAAGAGGTTGGTAAAAAGGGAACCATATTTGAGGTGTTTGAAAGAGGTGAAAATAGTATCCTGATATGAGAATAGGAAGACGCCCACACAAAACCACACAGAGCCCTTACCAAACCTCTGCAAAATACCAAAACTCTATATTCTTCTTTAAAAAACAAAAAAACCCACAACAACAAAAAAACAACACACTAGAATTTTATGACTTCTTCTTTTGACAGTCAAAAGGCCAGTCTTCAATGATGGTTTGAGAAATGATGATGTGTTATTTCCACTTAAGCCAGTTTTGCAAACAATAATAAACAAATGGACTCAGACAGTCAAAACAGCAGAGATGAGAAACCAACCCAATGAGTGTTAATGCATTTTAAACCCATTAGGTAGCATCAGGATTAACTAAGTGCTTTCTAAATCTATAGTGAGGGCCTTTTCATGTTTGGGGAGTACAATTTGCAAAATTGCAAATGCTTAGAAGAATAGCTAGGGAGAAACATTATGTACAGAGCAATCTAACTACCGCTGTTCATCACTTTCACAACAAAATGGAAAAATAAAAACATCTCTAAGAGGCTTAAACACAGATAGATGCAAGGTAGAAACAAAAGTGTAAACATCCTAATGGCCCTTGCTACATTTCTGGGAAACCAGATTACATAAAAGATTTCCCAATCTTAGTATGTAAAACAAATGAAAAATGGCTAGGCAAGTAAATTGCTTATTATCTGAAAAAGACAGCGGACAAAAGAAAATAAATGAAGTGGGGAGAAGAAAGGAGAGGGAGAAGAGAACTGTTTGAAAAGCAAGTGTTTACCATCCCTGAATTGATCAGAATATGCATTTCCCTTGCCAGCTCTTTATTTCTGATCCAGCCTATTAAGGCTATTGCAGTAAATTAAACTCTGAAGAACTGAACAGAAATTCTGTAGACTTCGGGATCATGTGATAGATGTTTACAAACCTGTATACTTATACCAACAAGAAGAGACAACTTAGAGATTGATGAACATGAACTTTTAAGACTTATAACTAACTCTTCTGATGTCTTACAAAGTCTTAGGTTTTTCACAGTACCTCCTAGAACATGGAATTTCATAGAATCATAGAATTAGCCGGGTTGGAAGGGACCTCAGAGATCATCAAGTCCAACCCTTGACCCTGGAGCAGTTGCTAGACCATGGCACTGAGTGCCACATCCAGTCTCTTCTTAAATATCTCCAGGGACAGAGAATCTACCACCTCACCAGGCAGACCATTCCATTGCCTGATCATTTCTGAAAAGGTATGTGACATAAAATATTTCTAGAGAAAGCAAAACAACTATAGAGTAAAGGGAAATTCAGCACTGAACTGCTGACCTCTTTATGAAAGAGTTGGACTGAATATGCATTGTAATAACATTACTTCTTCATGAAACGTAAGTAGATTACTTAGTTTATCTCTAGTTTCTACTGTCCTGCATACTGCAACTCATTTCTTGAAATTTATGTTTGATGTTAATCTTTGACAAATGAATACCACAAACTCTCATTTGTAGTTCTTAGAAGGCTACTTTGTGGAATTAATTGACTAATGTTGAAAGAAACTGAGGAAAATATCTGTGTATGCACTCAGTAGTTCTCAACCACTGTGAGGCAGTGGCCCCTTCATCACATTCAGTCTAAAGTGTATGCTAACTCCATATGCATTTGACTGTAGTACTGACACAGTAACAAAGCTGCTCTTACAACAACTTTTCGTTAATAATAAAACAGCCCAGGTTGGAAGGGATCTCAAAAGATGATCTACTCCAAACCTTCTTAGACAAGGGAGCCTAGGTGAGTTTGTCTACAACCCTGTCCAGTTTATTCAGTTGCTCCAATGAAAAATTGTTCTCACCATGAAAAATTTATTTCTTTTATCAAGATGAAACATCTTTTGGTGCAACTGGTGCCGGCTTCCCCTTGTCATCTCCATGTGGGTTGTTGTGAAGAGAGACCATCTGTAGTGTTTGTAGTCACCCTAGAATACTGGAATTACACAATAAGATCCCTCCTAAGATTTGTCTTCTCCAGGTCAAAAAGACTAATCTCTGGTCCTTCCTCATAAGAGTGGCTTCTCATAGCGTAGGTTCTTCAGTTGTATGATCATCTGAGAGATTTCTGTTGTCATCTACAGACTGCTGTTACAGCAACTTGAAGTGATTATCTCAAGACATGAACATCTTGTGTAAATGCTTTGTGAACACTGTGCACTTGCATTCATGGAAATAACAAGAAATTCTTTATCATTGTTAAAATGTAGCCATGGATATTCTGGGTGCAAAGATACAGTGACTTTTGGGAGGGCAACAACCATTTTTTTTTTGTAAACCACAATGCTAACAAGGGGATAACTTGTTTATCCCCTTACTCTCCACCTGAGATGAAGTGTGGTATGTTTGAGCATGTGCACCCCTGACAAAGTGTAATTTCTTGGTAAAAAGTAGGAAGGCTTCTAGCATTGAGTTGAAGGACATAAACAGCACCAATGCCCTTAAACAGCACCAATGAATTACACAGAAACTGTGCATGAATGTTCAGAAATGTTCAGCTGTTCCTGAAGTGACTGATATGTAAAATTTTTAAGGTAAATATTACAGTGACGGTGCTAAAATGGAAATAACTTGTAGGAATATATTAATGTATTGTTGAGCTTAAGAATGAAAATCCATATGCTGTATTAACTCCAGTGAATGAAAATACACTGCAAGATGTTTCAGTTCTGAATTAAGTATTGTCTTCTTGAAGATCTCATACCATCTTTTCTCTCTAGCTTTCAGCCTTCCACAAGTTTTCCATTGCCTTTTATTGTAATTCCTAAGTACAGAATCCCAACAGCAAGTCAATTCATCCTCATCTTCCTCTTCAGAGGACTCTTGACGTGCTTTCACCAGGGGTGGTGCTCCTGCCTCCTGCAATGAGGCACTGCAGGGTACAGTTCTGTGAATCATGAAGATACCCAGGAGGAATGGTGTTAGTGGTTGCAATTCAATCATCTTCAATGAAGGCTGACAAAATGAAAGAATGGAAGGAATGTCATGAAAAGTCTGCCTTTCAACCTTTGTGCTCTCAGGAGTAAAAGCTCCAAGCTATATTTGCGCCAGAAACCATTGGAACAGACAAGGTGTCATGCCATAAAAAAAAGCTGAGAGAATTATTAGCATCTTCCGTCTGCCTTAAGTTTTATTAAAGATGCACTAGTTTAGTCTTACTCAGACTGGTGTCAATATTGTGCAAGATAATGCATTAGACAGCTCTCAGTGACCAAAGCAAGAGCTCCTGATAGGACATAATTATTTCATCTTCAGAGTAAAATCTACATGAATAGTCAGGGTTAAGCCAGATCCTCTTATTTGGCATCAAACATGCTATTACTGTGTATCCCATCTTCATTGTTTTGAGAAGGGAAAAAAAGTTAGATCAAAAATTCCCCAGGGATTTACAGAAATGGATGAAGTATGACTGAGGAAAGATTTTAATGGAGCAGTGAAACTCACCAAGGTTCTTCTTCTTTATGTTCTTTTTAAAAGCCACACAAAAACATTGAGAAATAATGAAATACCATTTACACTATGCCAGCATAAACAGCTCCTCCATGTTAGGCAAAGAAAACACAATATGTCATAATTTTTTTTTTTTTTCCACATTTTAGAATAAAGAGCTGACTAAACAAATTTGGGACATAATTTCCCGGGGAATTTTACCAACTTTACCATAGTCTACTTAGACCATAGTCTAAGAGTAACCAATGCCACAGAGCAAACATAGCTTTTTCCTGCAGAGGGTCTCTGAGCAGCTTCTGGCTGAATAGAATTGGTCAACAAGCAATCCTACTGTCTCTAAACCAGCAATCAAAGGTGTATCAAGATTTGATACAAATTGGTGTTCATGTTGGCAGGATTTCAACACAGGTACAAATGATAAGACACTTGGAAATACTGTCAAGATATCTGTTGTATTTATCTAGTAGACATAGTTTTTAAATAAATTCTGGATATGTTTTTTAGAAGATAGAAGCATTAGTCTATGCAGAAGTACTGTCATATTTTATGTAGGTCAGACTGAGAGACATGGGAGAACCACAAAGTGCTAAGAGAAAAGCAAAAAAACATGGTCAAAAAGTGAAGAATTACTTGAAGACTTTCCAGTGAAGATTCCTAAGGACTCTAGTCTGAAAAAAAAAAAGAGACAACTAAATTAGGTTTGACAAAATTCAATAAAATATGAGTGGATGGAGACAGTGAATGGGGATTGACTGTTCCCCATGAGTTCCAGTGCAGGAGTTAAGGAAGGCACCAAAGAGACCAAACAGAAGGCAGATTTGAAACAGAAGGAGGCTGGTTTTCCACATAGCAGATGGTCAAGTTATGGATAGTAGTATTTCATGGGTCTGAAAAGTGAGTAGGCAAATTCATAGAAGAAAATTCCAGAACCAGTAATTAATTAAATCAAAGCCATACTTATCTTCAAACAATCAAAGAGTGAGAGTGTATGAGTGAGAAAATTCATACATTACTGGTTTATTATACACTTCTACAGGCAGCTGCCCTTGGCCACTGAAAGGGATGTTCTTATATTATTTACTGTGTATTAATAAATACTGAAAATCATTAAGTATGCTTATTTCTCTTTTATCTTTCCTAAAGATAATAGGAATTTGAGCAGAACGTGAGATAACATTCTATATTTTCTGTCTCTTGTTCAAATGTCCTAGAACATCTCGTGAAAGATGCAAATGTTTTTCATAAATTTATGTTCCTATGCTTGTGACTAAATCCAGACAAAAGATCTATACAGATACTGAATTTTTTTTCATGACTTCCAGTCTTGAGATGAAATTGGTTCCTCAAATATTCTGGATCTTGTCCCTTACTACCTCCTGCTTTCTGAAAAACAAACCAAACACCAAACCCCAGAAATCTACAATACAAAAGTATTGTAGGAGATCAGTCACTTAGTAATGTAATTTCTCTTCCATTAAGCAGCAGGAAAAAAACAAACCACCAAACAAACCCACAACCAAGGCAAAAACAAAGGGGCAAAACCAGCACAAAGAGCAGAAACAAAAGAGGGATAAAATAATTCAAGAAATGGGTAAGAGCAGTACAGAAAAAAAAATCTATTGAAAATCCACTTATCTTAAATCTCTATATTTTCTGTTAATAAGAAGGAATAAAAATTCATCACACACTGGTCTGTGTGAAGTGTGGCTTTCAGCATTAACTGCTATAGATGTGGGATAGTGAAATCAGTTAGTTGAGTGCCTCTTAATTGTAAATCCCTTTCCCTTACCCTGGAAGTAATTTAAACTGCTATCTGTCAAGTTGACAGAAACTTTAGGTGGGAATCAAGTGCTTTGAAATTTATCTACCTTGCGATGACTAGAGTTATGTTTAAATGACACAAAAATCCAGGCCTGATTAAGAACTCAACTGCTAAAACTCAAAGCAAAATACCACAGGTGATATGACTTGCTATGAAAGCAGGAATTAATAAGTCCAAGGGCTTCAATTCCATACTTTAGAAAATCATTCAAGAGCTGTGGCACACTTGATATGTGTCTGCAATTTACAATACAGCAGAATTAAACATATCAATTATGGAGGAGAGTTTCTAGCATAGAGATTTTTACAGTGGAAGTATTTATGATTTCACTTCACTTCTGTATACTGCACAGAGGCTACCTGTGTCCAGTGATGTTAACCAGTCCATTGTCTGAACATGAGGACTCTCTCCAGGTATGAAGGTTTCAGTTACACAATTTGAACAGTTATTTTTCATGAAGTCCACATACAGATTGGTATGGCCATAACAAATTATACTAGCATAGTTAGATTAGTACATTATTTTTGAGCAATATGTGGCCACATCAATGAACACACTCTCAAGTAAGGTCAGTACTACACATATATTTTATCAATCAGCTATTTTTGCTGTTTGCAATGCTACAATCTACTTTTCTATCTAAAGCTTTAAAATCCCAAGGAAAGATTCAGCTGTAGTCAAAGAGACTGAAAGAGATGAAAGACATAAGGACTTCCTACTGTTGAGAAAAGCACTTTTGTAGCAATGAATAGTACAGCTTGATAAAATGGACAGGAAAATTCTTGGAGAATATATTTTATTTCAGAGAGTAATTGAAATGTCATAATGCTTCTAGGCTTTTTCTATGTAGTAGAGAAAAATCACTTATAAAAGTAGTATGTCATGTAGTTACTTCTGTTCAGGTCCAAATAGCTTAATGGCTACATGTCATACAGATTGCTCTATTCACCTCCATCTCTCATAAGAATACTGCAGATGGTTTCTTTCAGGGAATCACCTTTACTATTATTTGACTGCTGTCTTTGGCTGCATTAAGTATTCCATCCCCATTAAAGAAAAGAAACTAAAAACAAACAAACAAAAAACCCAACCAACCAACGATAAAAAAACTCACAAAACCCAAAATGAAACAAAAAAAAAACCCCAAACAAACAAAAAACCCTAAAAACCAAAACAAAATACACTACCCCCTCTTACCCCTCCAACCTCCAACCCTCAAATGAATCCTGTATGGTTTATTTTCACATTTCTCTACTCACAGTATATCATCATTAATATAAATTACTACCTGCTAGCAACCTTAAACAAAATAAAAACATCACAGAAGTGAAAGAAACAAATACTAACAAGGAACACCTACAAAACACTTTAAAAAAGCAGCTTTGGTTGGAAGTGTACTAGCGGTGACCATCCCACTTTCAGCCTACCTCATATATGTGTGAGCGTAATCTATAGCCTTTCTTCATAAGCAAGACTTTTAATTAAATATGAAGTTTGATCAGTTTTAAACGGAGCCTTTGGATCTGGCTATCCACAAAAGCAGGAAAATAGCATTAAATGGCATTTCTGGCTTTTCCTGTGAAGTTGAATTCATTGATCACCGACACTGTCCAGCTGGGCCATAATGGGAGAAAATCAATGGGTTGCCTGGATACTGTTTCAGGGTTTCTTGGCAATTTCCAGGGTTGCTACAGGGTGAAGTGTACTTGTGTATTAACAAATCCTACATCTCCATTTCATATTACATTTGCAGGACAGATGTGAACCTCTCCAGCAGCTGGGCTCTGAGTTCACTCTGCACATCAGCTGCCCTTGGATCCCAGACTCCTCAGCTTCTGGTCACAGCCCCACTCCAGCTGCTGGTACAGACCATCTCAGACACACACACAGACACAAACACACACAGACACTTGCACTGACCTTTTCTGGGAGTCCCCTGAACCCTGAGTAGCCAAACCATACCTCTACCCTGTGGTCTCACTTTTGCAGAGACAGACCACCCATTCATTAGGGACCCTCAGACCCTGCAGTCTCTCCAGCAGCTGGCTGGGATTTCCCTGGTCTTCCCAACAGACACCTCCTCCAGAGATCTCATCCTTACAGACATGAACACATATTTGGCTTCTGCCCCACTTCACCCCCTTACCAGCTAGCCTGGCCAGATCTTCACTACTGATTGCACTCCTGCATTCACTCCAGGTGCTGGCACCATGGACCTGCAGGCACTCCTGCCCGTAGTCTGACTCCAGCTGCTGGTACTTAGACCCCTGTATGCACACACTCACACAGAACAAAGTCCTGCACCTAAGAATGGGTTAGAAATCAATGTAATAAGAAGACAGGGTAGACTGTGCTAATTAGGCACAAGGCACAGGAAGACAAGCATATTTACAAGAAAGCTGTTTACCAACAACCAGCTCTTTCTGTCACCTTATACTTCCACTTTTGTTCCTCTTCCTCTGCAAATCATCTAAATCTCTCCCTTCCCCATCTTTGGTTTCTTCCCTAAACAGGCCATAATAGATCCTCTGCAATTCTGAGATGCTCTTTCCCTAACACATCCCATGCCTCTGGCCAGAGCACCCTTTAATTCAAAAGGTGCTCTAGCCTTGACTTTTCATGATGGGTGTCATGCCTGGGCCACAGGGCTGTGGGTCTCCTGGTAGAGCCCTGGAAAGAGCCTGGGCAAGGTTTGCTCCCCTACTTATAGCACTTTGTTTGGATTTCCACCTGCCTTTGAGCCCCTGATCCTCCCTGGGCATGTTGAAATGGGTCTCTGAGGGAGCTGATGGCTCCTGGGGTGGGTCTGGGAGCAGGCAGGGTAGGATATTACCTGGTTCTTCCACCCATCACTGCCTCTCTGTGGTGCCTCACCTGCGTGTGTTAGCAAGAGAGCATTTAACCTCACAGGGTGACCCGTGGCTCCCTTGAAATCTGAATTACCTGGCTTTGAAAATACAAACGGAGGTCTTGTAAACAAAACTGTCCTGTATTTTCTGGAGCAGTCAGCAATATGAAGCTGTCTCAGAGCCACCATGAGAGCTACTGGCCCTATTCCACTCCCTGACATGTCTATTTTATTCAGCTGCCAATCAATGTAGTAAAAACAACAAAAAACCAGACTTTTCATACAGCCAAACTATGGGGAGAAGGTAAGAAAGAAGGAACCAGAACCTGTCCCAGACTAGGGGATGCAGAGTAAAGATGTGTGGGAGTCAAAAAAAAAGCAAATAAAAAAGTAGTACAAATTTATTAATATTGCACTTTGATAAAAATAAAATAAAATAAAAGGATGTAAAATCTGTGTTCATTAGTAAGAGTTTCCAGAACTAAAACTTGCACCTCTAGAAAACATAACATGCTTCAGCACAGGTTTTTGGCACATTTTTGATTAATTTTAATTTAAATGTTTACAAAAGTTAAAATTCCCCAGGTACAGGTAATGGGTATGTATCATAAAAGTTTCCTAAGACTCAGTGCTGAGTTACAGATTTTAACAAGAAATATTTTTGGTGTTGATGGCTAGGAAAGGTATTTTGTTTCATTGTTTTAGATGATTGAACTTTTCTGCAATTCACGTGAACTGGAAACATACGAATTATGACTGTCCTATCTACTTAGCAATCGCTTCACAGCCATAACCATAGACAATTTTATACACAGTTATTACTTTAAACTATCCATCAAAAATATCCAAAACTTTACACGATCTAAAAGCTTTGCAAGGCACTACTGAGCACGCTAAAAGCCCAGTATTATCCCAAATAAAAAGGCAGTATCTGGGAAAAAAACCCATACATTAGTATGGACCACATCAACAGTCCCAAGATGTATGTATGGAAAAATATATAGACAAGTTTTAATATTCTTCAGTAATGTAAAGATGAAGCTACTAAGGTTCATGATATTGGGCCACTGGGCCAAAAGTAAGATTTACTGTTAAAATAGAATATATGTATTGACTCATCACATTTATAGTATATTCAGAGTAGATATATCCACGTAATTCTTCCTGCTCTCAGCAGAATTAACTAAGAAGCAAACAATCTAACTGCTTCCCCTTAAGCTATCTATCCAGCATTCTTTTGCCACAGATATATAGCAGAGTAATTACCTATGGAAAGCTTGCAATGACACCCAGTTAGTTTTCCTTGACCTGTCAGGAAAAGAAGAGAACACTCTGGCCTTCTAATGCATCTTGCATTTAAACTGTGCTGTGAAAAATATTTTTCTCTTGTTATAGTTTCAGTCTCCAGAATGCTGCATAAAAACATGTATCACAACATCCTTCAGACATAATTAAAACACCTTGAACACTGAGTAGAGCTTTATTCAAGTTCTTCCTTGCTGCACAAACAAGAAGTTGATGTGACCGAAGCCATTTAAGATTTTTTGTACATTTTGTACATTACACAAACCCTCTCTAATCACTGTCATGCAGCCTTTGTTACTGCCTGACAGAATTGCATCCTTTTATCAGATGAACTACATTCCCCAAATCATTGAAAAACCTCCTAATTCTACTTGCCTATAGATGCAGTTTGCTTGAACTCTAAGCTTGTTTTGGATCTATGGGAACATAGTAATATGCACAGGCTTTCCTCAGAATTTCTACACTGTATCTTAGCCAAGTGCCCAAGCCCATGGATGAGTTTTTGGTTTTTTTTTCTTCCTCCTTGAAGTGATCTTTCAGGACCTCACCGTAGGACAAAGGTGCACTTCCTCCTGGAAATGAATTCTCTCCTAAAAGTCTTCAAGTCATAATCTTTGTCTTATCTGAGGCTGCCTCAAAGAATCTCCCCACATTTTAAAAAGAAATTGTCTGCAAAAAGTTTCAGTCTATGTTTCCATAGAACCACGATTGGAAAGGATCTTTAAGATCACCAAGTCCAACTGTCCTACACCACCTTAACCACTAAATAATCTCCTGAAGCATCACATCCATCTGCTTTTTTAATAGCTCCAGGGATGGTGACTCCACCATCTCCCTGGGCAACTTGTTCCAATGCTTTGCACTCTTTCAATGAATAATTTTTTTTCTAATATCTAATCTGATTTTGATTTTCCTTGCCCCTGCTGTTATTATCCTCACATATCTAACCCTGAGATATATTTTAATAATAAGCATCTGAAAAGACCTGCCTCCATGGTACAGAGGAAGAACTATTAAGTATATATGTTAAAGTATACCACAAGCTCACACCAAAGCTAAGGAAACCACAGGTCATAGGGCTGAAGAAGGCTTTTAAGATAAGTCCTTTGCCACTGTCAAACCTGCAAAATAGTTTCTTGCCTCCTTTCACCAGAACTATGTTGCTCTTCTAGTTACTTACCTACTACTCCAAATAACACATATGTAATTTGTAACCAGGATGAAGATAATATCCATGATGTCAAGTTTACTTTGAAGTGGCTGAGAAAATTGAGGCACTTACTATATCCATATCATTAGCTGATTCACAAAGAATGTGTGTTAAAACAGTTACATCATGTTCAATTCATTAGTCAAAAAAATTCACTTATTTTCTACTGCAAGTGCCATTTTCTTTAAGGAAATAGCCCAGATATCCAATATAAATGGATCTAAGTTCTTACCTGGAAGTATTCTAAGTAGTTTCCATTGTATAATGAAGATAAGGTGGCTACTTTTCTAAGAAAAAATAACGTGGGGAGTGTGCTTGCTTAAAGCAAAAAAAAAAAAAAAATGAGACTGAGAGCTAGACAAAGGACTGTGTACTATAATGTCCTGTCATCACACAGACAAATCATGACCAAAAAACTACAGGGAAAAAGAGTAAAGCTACAAATCCATTTCCGGGAAGCAAAGTTAAAGGACTTAGGTATTTCAGAGCATATATTATATGGAAAGAATTGCTAAAACCAAGCATTTCAGACAAACCTGGAAATCATACAGGTCAAAAGTACTTTTGTTTTTCTTGACAGTAACCATGATTGTGATACAAAAAATAATCTTGATGATGATGGCAGCCCTGTACGTAAGTCCAGTTAAAATGGTAAAAATGTCTGCAAATTTTTCATATTCAAGTCAACTTTTAAAAGCATGCAAATCTAGACACAAATGTGGCAGGAATGCTATTTCCTGTTCTGCTAGTGTCAGGACCATACCAAAGAAAAGCAGAGTATGGCCATGGAGGCTTGTAGACATATTTATGGGAAAAGAGTGCAAAAGCCTAGAGTGTTGTCAAGGGCATGGTAAATTAACTTTTTAAGATAAGCCCATAGAGAAAGTGGATCTGATATTTACTCATTAGTAAAATGGAATATATATTTACTCATTATTGCTCCATGGATTGGGCTCAAAAACAGAACGGATGCAGGTCTCTGAGGATGGATGAAGAGAGCATGACCCTTGTGATCCCTCAGCTTTACACAGAGTATGACACGTATGGGATGGGATACTCTGTTTTGTCAATTTTTATCATCTATCCAGTCCAATCTTCCCTGCAGGAGGGTCATAGGTGTGACCCTTTTCCCACTTTTTGTTCCTGAGGCACAAGAAGTTCAGCAGAATCAAGCATTGACCTTGGTTTCTATAGAAGTATAAGCAAGAGTATAAGGTATGTATAAGGTGTCTGCATACCATTCTCCAACAGTAACTACAAACATCAAGTGTTATCAGACTTAGGAGGAGGTGCTGATTGAACAAGGTGCTGTTAATTTCATCAAATGCAGTCACTTAGAAAAGAGTTAACTGAAAAGTAAAACTACTATAAAGAAAATTGGTCTGTCCTGGATCACAGAGTTTCAAATTAATAAATTCTTTTCCTCTCCTGAAAAAGAGAGGTCCCTTCATTGTATCTTAATATATTGTTTTTAAAAACTTTTTCTTTTCAAAAGAAATAAAGTAATGGTCACACTTACATTGCTAGCATGGTATAAGTAGCAATGCATCAGGAAAGGTGGTGCACATGGCATCTTAATATCATTTCTCAATTGCTTGGATAATCTTGTTCCATAAATGCTCTGAAATGTCCCTTAGTGCTGACTGTAACCCAGAGAAGACATTGTTGACCACAGTAGTTAGTAATCTAATGTGTCCTCCCATGTGTAGTATGCTGAGTAAAAGCTATATCCAATAACATAAATGGCTTTAACCTCTTGTGTGTCTGGTTTCTTTAATACAGGCATCTCTTCCCTCAGCCTATCCTACTGTGGTAGTGGGTCTTCAGATTGGTATGCATTCTAAAATGCCAGAGAGCTTTCTACATCAAATTAAAACACTCCCTGTGCCCTCTGCAGACATCTCAGTCTTGTAACCCTCACCAAAAAAAAAAAAAAAAAAAGTATTTGTGAGTATTTCTTATGTCCAAAAAGTTATTGAACATGCTATGGCCAGGCTTCAATGTCATACTTAAGGGCTTCCTTTAGTTTTATCTGTTTGTGAATATATTACCTCTTCTTTCCATTGTTTATCTCATTTGCTGCTGCCTTCCCAGCTGTTTGCATTCTAACAGGGGCAGTTTTTACTTCTACAACAGGCAGCCTTGCTGATGTGCTGCTGACAAAGATACTTCTTCACTGAGATGCTTGAAATGTGCACCATTCTGCAGGTGCAATAGCTGTGTCTTGGCCAAGGATCAAAAGTACAAATCATGGATCGTGGATCACAAGGCAGCATACAGAAGTTTATTGCACACAGGAAATGAGTAGAAGTTTGTGACTTTGCAGCCTAGTTAAATGTGCTTCAGCATGTGTGTACTTAGTTACTCTGATATTAAAAGGAGAAAAGTAAAGGTGTAAAGGAAAAAATCTTCACCATATTGGTGATTCAGTTTTTTATATACAACACACTTGTTTGTGAGAACGACCAATCCCCTATATTCTGCTATTGAAATATTGTTTCATAGTAAATTAACAGCTGTACCTGAAGTGGTTTTGATTCCTTCCAGACTCCAGCAGCTACTCTAAAGCAGCCACTTCATTTAAAGTAATCATTTCATTGTATTTTTCATGTATTTTTCACGCTTGCAGTCGTGTAAGCTAGAAATATCAGCATGGCACTGATGCTGGATATCTGCTTGTTCTAAGTTATCAGTCATGTTATCTTGGTCATGTTGAAGAATTCCCGATTTGGCATAGGTAGAAGCCTGTTAATAAGTAGAAAAGTGAATGCTTTTTGTTAATTGTAAAATCCATCAAGTCTTTCTTAAAAAGACATGTTGCTCAGGTCACAGCCAGAGGATAAGATTCAGATTTAGAAAAAATATTTTTTTACTACAACACTAAGAAAATAAAAATATTAAGTGGAGATCAAAGTTCTTGGAAAGGCAGATGTCAGACCAAAGCAAAGACTCTGTACTGCATATTGAGGTGCCATAAAATTAGACTTTACCTGTGAGAACTTCACTGGCAACAGGGTGCATCTCCAACTATGGCTGTGTACAGTGTGAGCAGGTTGGTGATACCAATGCACAGAGTATGGGGAATAAGCAGGAGGAGTTGTGGATCTGCATTAGGCTGCATGGCTGTGATGTAATTGTAATCACTGAAACATGGTGGGATGGTGGGACAGCTCCCATGAGTGGAATGTTGCCATGGATGGCTGTGCACTGTTAAGAAAAGACATTGCTAACAAGGCGAGGTGGTGGTGTTGCTCTGTATGTGTGAGAGCAGCTGGAATGTACTGAGTTCCATCCAGGGAAGGAGGTAGAAGGGGCTGAAGCTTCTGGGTAAGAATTAAGGGTCATGCAAATGGAGGTGAAACTGTTGTGGGTGTCTAATATAGACCACCAACCCAAGAAGATGCTGATGAGGTCTTCTATAGTCAACTGGAAGTAGCCTCTAGATCACACTCCTTAGTACTTATGGGTGACCTCAATCACCCTGATATTTTTTGGGAAGCCCACACAGTCATGCATATCCAGTCCAAAAGGCTCTTGCAGTGCATCAATGACAACTTTCTGATGCTGCTAGTTGAAGAATCAATGAGGAGAGATGGACTGATGAACATTGTATTAACAAATAAAGAAGGTCTAGTTTGGGACGTTAGGGTTTAAAACAGCCTTGGTGATAGTGACCATGATATGATGGAGTTTAGTATTTTACAAGGAAGAAGGGCTGCAAGTAGGACTTCCTCGGGTCTAACTTTATACTCCTTAAGGATCTACTTGCAGGAATCCCATGGGCTAGGTCTATGGAAGGGAAGGGAGCCCAAGAAAGTTGTATAGTTTTAAAATGTTGTTTTCTCCAAGCCCAAGACAGGTGCATTTCCTTGAGTAAAAATCTGGTAGAGGTGGTAAGAGATCTGCATGGATCAACAAGGAAATTTTGAAGAAAGTGTCATGGAAGAAAGAAGTTCACAGCTCATGGAAGGAAGGACTTGTCACTTATGAGAACTATAGGGATGCTGTCAGAGCATGTAGGAAGGCAACAAGAAAGGCAAAAGCCCTCTCAGAACTAAAACTAGCAGAAGAAGTAAAAGGTAACAAGAAGAGCTTCTTCAGCTGTATCAATAGTAAAAGGAAGAATAGGGGAAATGTGGGAGCACTGAAAACAGAGGATACGGAGAAGGCAGAACCTGACTGGATGCTCCTGTAGGTGACCCTGCTCTGGCAGGGAGGCTGGACCCGATGATCTTTGAGGTCCCTTCCAACCCCTAACTTTCTGTGATTTCTGCTTCTTAACAGTTAAAACAGGTTAATTAAGATTTTAAATGTTTATATTTTAAAACTTTATAGAGCTTTAGCAACACTTTAGTAAGGAAAATTAGACGCCATCTCTATCGATTGTTTTTAAATGCTACTTACAAGGGCAGCTGAGACAGCACATAATATTTATTTTGCTTTCCTGACATCTTGTGGTTTAAACGCAAAATGCACTTACAAAAAAGGAAAAAAGGAAAAGGGAAAGAGAAAGGGAAAGGGAAAGGGAAAGGGAAAAGGTACAATTATTAGCTTGTGTAGCAATTTCTTTTTATGCACTATTTGGCCTAAACTGTGCTCCAGAATCCCTCCTCCCTATACAGCATTGCAGCTTGTAACAGCATTGATATTGAGTCCAACAGATTTCTCCAACAATTCAATCCCACACAGCAAAATTGTGTCAGCTAGTTGAGATCACACTCTGGAGGAAATGGCCCTTCTGTCTTCCAGAGATGCTTCCTTTGATTTAGGCTTAGCTGAATTATATTCTGGCTCTCTCATTAGCAGAGGAAAATGCTACCAGTGCTATACAAGTGAAACATGCAGGACTTGTAGCTACACTTCTCACCATCTGGAAAGCTACATTTGTCTGAGTGCTAGGAATCCCAACGCAGCCTTTCAGGTTTATTTCACACTTACAGGGAATGGGCAAGGCAGCTGATTTAATACAACTGATACAACACAGCTCATATTAGGCAAACAAAGATGAAATCCTAGTAATATTTCTGCAGCTACATGTGGGCCAATCACCTCAAAAAAAACCTTGTTTTCCATGACCTTGTAATAGAAAAGCAGCACATCATACACTCACCCATACCCCCAGTCTAAACAACTGGTTGAATATCAGACATGAAGAATATTAAAGATTTTCTACATATGTCTTTTTTGTTGTGGCTTATTTTTAAACAAAATTGCAGGAATTACTAGATAGCTCACTATCTGGAGTGGCTCTACTGACTGAACTGCTCTTGATGGAAAAGTTCACTCTTTTGCCAGCTGGTGTTCCAAGAGTGAGATTTATCCAGCAGTTTTTCTACCACTTGAAATGCTATGCTAGTCTGACTAGAAGCACCAGGAGGGTTTAAGAGCAAAACACTTCTGCTGGTGTTTTACTTAGTGAGAAATTTTCTAGGCCACATAATTTTAGATGAGAAGGGTAGAAAGTTTCAAGAAAAAACGTTTTTAGTTAAATATCAGGCCTGCTGTGCAACTTGCAGAATGCTCTGTCAAGGCCATTTCAAGACCATGTTTTTCCAAAAGCAGCTTAGTCTGGAAATTACACTTTCAGCTGTTCTACCTACAGTTGATATTTTACATATTTTTTCCTCCCTGACAGAGAACATGAATTGAGAGGTTAGAGACACAAATAAAAATAATCTTAGGAGTCAACTGCAAGTGAAAAGTAATGTCAGGATTTTTCACAAGGTCTTCATGAAGAAGCTATCAAAATATCATCTGGATGAGCAGGCAGTGAGATGGACTGAAAAATGGTTTAACTGCTGGGCCAAGAGTGTGGTGGTCAGTGGCATGAAGTCTGGCTAGAGTGTTGTAACTCAAGGGTGTAAATGGGGTCTATCCTGTTTAACATCTTCATTGATGGCTTGGATGATGAACCAAAGTGTACCTGCAGCAATTTTGCTAATGACACCAAACTGGAAGGAGTGGCTGAAACATCAGAAGGCCTTGCCAGCATGCAGAGGGACCTGAACAGGCTGGAGCCATGGGCTGACAGGAACACCATGAACTTCAGCAAAGGGAAGTGAAAAGCCCTGGCCCTGGGGGGTAAGAACCTTAAGCACTAGAACAGGGTGGGGGCTGCCCAGAAAAGGACCCGAGAATCCTGGTGGACCGAACATGAGACAGCAACTTCCCCTCAGCTCAGCACTGGTGAGGCCACACTTGGAGTGCTGAGACCAGTGCTAGACTTCGCGGTACATGAGAGACATGGACACACTGAAGAGTACAGCAAAGGGCCACCAAGATGGTGAAGGGACTGGAGCACCTCTCCTGGGAGGAAAGGCTGAGAGAGCTGGGACTGTTCAGCCTGGAGAAGGGAAGGCTCAGGGAGATCTCATCAACGCACCTGAAAAAAAGGTGTAAGGAAGACAGAACCAGGCTCTTCTCAGTGGTGCTGCGTGACAAACGGAGAGGCTATTGGAAACACAGGTTCCCCCTGAACATCAGAAAACACTTTTCCACCCTGAGGATGATTGAACACTTGCACAAGTTGCCCAGAGAGGTTTTTGAGTTTCCATCTTTGGACACACTTAAAAGAGAGCTGTACATGGTCCTCAGTACCCAGCCCGAGGTGGTCAAGCAAGTAGTTGGACCAGATGATCTCCAAAGGTTCCTGCCAGCCTCAATCTTTCCATGAAATTTCATGCCTGTGTAAAGGCCCTCAACCTGACACCTGTGGAGTGTTTTCTACCTTTTTAAGTTAAAAAAAGCATATCTGGGAAAAAAAAAACCAAACAACCCCTCCCCCCCCCAAAAGGAAACAAAAAAACCACACTATATTTTGAACTTTATTCAGTTGTAAATATCTTCCACAGTTTGAAGTGAATTACTTATGAGTAATGAAGTCTCTTGCACTATTGGGCAAGTTCAAGAGGCAGATTTAGTTTTATTGTCCTGGTAATGCTGAGCACAATAACTATCTCAGAAAACTTGTGTGGTCAGAAAGGGAAAACACATGACCAAATTAAGTACTGCTCTAGAAAGAGATCAATTGATCAGCCAACCAATAACAGCACTCTTCAACATCCTACAGAAATTACTAATCCGAAAAAAGGTCCAAAAATTCATTAGTGCTACCTGAGATAGAATTGTGCAACAGAATGTGTATTGGCACAAACATGGCAATTACATTTCATAATTGCATAACTACTATAAAAAGACACAGGCTTCTGCATAGGAGTTCTCTGATCCCTCTAATTGTGCAAGCTGTAGTCAATCCTTGTACAAAGCAGAAAGCTCCTAATGAAGCAGAAAATTAAAGAAAAAATCCCAGCCTTTCAACTTGTGTGTAGCTATTGAGTAGCTGACAAAAAGCAGCTAGAAAATAGGAAGCCTGACAATACTGATCTTGGACTGTTTTTTCTACTTACAAAACTCTTTACAAAATAAAATTCTAAAGAGCTGTATTAATCTAGCTCTAAAGGGACACATTGTATATCCATACCATCAAGCAAGCTCAACAAGCAAGGTGCAGCCCTGGTAGAGCAAAACATGGTGCATAGTGCCTCTTTCTCAAAGTACAGGCTTTCTCAAAAACTTTTTTTAGAGTTCTCTGTTGTGACACAAGTTCAACTTTTAGCTAAGTTTAAGGCTATCAAATACATTATTTAGGGCATCCTGTTAATTTAAGAATCATAGAATAACAAGTTGGAAGCATCCTCATCATCTTGCTATCCATAAAGGGTACTACAGACATTTACATTTAAGAGATATACATTGGTCTTAGAAACTTTAATGTGGCAAACGTGTCATTTGTTAGTCTTCTTCCAAGCTCCAGCTGGAGTTCAGGTTTGATCTAGTAAAATACTTCAGTACTTCTCTGGGTTGGAACCAGTCTGCTTAATGTCATGTAGGAGCAAACACATTAGATATTAATGGTTCTATACCTTTTGCTACAAAAGCAGAATTTGGTCCAGTATGCTTGATAAACTGTGCACATTGTCACATCTAACAAAGTTGCAAGACATTAGGGTTAGATGTGTACAGTTCCTTGTATTTGAAAATCACCTGCAGTGTTGTCCTTACTATTTGTTATGCATTCTACAGAGGAACATCTTCAGTGAACAAACCCATTTTTAGGCATGGATGGGTTAGCTAAAATTAAATAACAGTAGTCTCCCTACAATAGTACTTCTAGGATGAAATATCAAACATTCTAAGACTCATCCTTGTGGAGGTGAATGCAGCAGTTTTCAGAATAAATTTGGTTTCATCAAATTACTTTCAAGTTGGGAGACAGAGGTATTTTGGGCTTTCAACACTGTTTATGGATCCCACCCATCATGATAATCAAAATTCCTCCGTGCAAGCTGTGATCTGACTAGAGGAACAGGTGTTCTTCTACAGCAATACTGCATACCTCAGGGGGGACACAGCTCTGGTGTAGTTTGGAAGAAGTTCATGAGTTATTGCTGCAGAGATTTGCTACAGAGGTCAGGAGGATGGAGCATCCAAGGTTCAGCTATGGCATGCTTAGCAACATTTGCCTCCTCATATTGGTGCAAGTACTGTAGGTATTGCTGTGGCTAGTGAGGGAGCATAACCCAGGGAATGTACACAGCAGCACTTGCACATCAGCTATCTCAGGTGCTTCGAAAAAATGCACTTAAACCCTCTAAAACACTGGACAAACTTGCACTGGAGATTTAAACTAGGTAACACCCCGTGGGGAATGAAACTCCTTCATGGGCAAGAAAATGCTGGACTTCAAGATATGCAACATAGCAGGGAAAAACAAAGAAGGCAGCCAGTGGCTAGTGAGATGCACACATTTTTATTCACAGGAAGAGAACAGGCAGGACCCTGAAGGAAGACCAGTGAAATATGTTCCCAGAATGTTGCTACGCTTTAAGCTCAAAACTCCTCTTTTGAGTCGGTACTGTAAATGTCAAGGATTGAAAAAATCTTCACTTTCTGCTTAAAAGTCAAGTGCTTTCTGTTTAAAAGCACCATCTTTGTTTAGATATTCATAGAATCATAGAATCATAGAATCCTAGGGGTTGGAAGGGACCTCGAAAGATCATCTAGTCCAACCCCCCCTGCCAGAGCAGGGCCACCTAGAGTACATCGCCCAGGAACGTGTCCAGGCGGGTTTTGAATGTCTCCAGTGAAGGAGACTCCACAACCCCCCTGGGCAGCCTGTTCCAGGGCTCTGTCACCCTTACAGTAGAAAAATTTTTTCGGATATTCAACTTGAACCTCCTATGCTCCAATTTACACCCATTATCCCTTGTCCTATCACTGGTCACCACTGAGAAAAGCCTAACTCCATCTCCCTGGCACTCACCCCTTACATATTTGAAAACATTGATGAGGTCACCCGTCAGTCTCCTTTTCTCCAAACTAAAGAGACCCAGCTCCCTCAGCCTTTCCTCATAAGGGAGATGTTCCACTCCCTTAATCATCTTTGTAGCTCTGCGCTGGACTCTTTCAAGCACTTCCCTGTCCTTCTTGAACTGAGGGGCCCAGAACTGGACACAATACTCCAGGTGCAGCCTCACCAATGCAGAGTAGAGGGGGAGGAGAACCTCTCTTGACCTACTAACCACACCCTTTCTAATGCACCCCAGGATGCCATTGGCCTTCTTGGCCACAAGGGCACATTGCTGGCTCATGGTCATCTTCTTGTCTACCAGGACCCCCAGGTCTCTTTCACCTACACTGCTCTCCAGCAGGTCAGCCCCCAACCTATACTGGGACATCGTGTTGTTCTTCCCCAAATGCAAAACTCTACACTTCCCCTTGTTGAATTTCATCATGTTTCTCTCTGCCCAACATTCATTTCCATTTAAAGAAAAAGACCAAGATCTGTAAAAAGCAAGGGGTCTCAAGCCCGGTGTAAAAGCTTTTTGTCTTGAGAACACAATATACAAAGCATCCACCCTGGGACCCAGCACTGGCCAAAATGAACTACCTACTACCACACAAGACCTGTTACCTCTCCACTCTTTCTAAGAAGCTACTTCCTGCCCTGTTTTTTTTTCAGCCTTCTCAAGAGCTGAACATAGTTTGATAAAGTCCAGTGACAGTGTAATGCTGCAGGAAACTGCCAGCTAGTTACACATACTTCAGAGTTTGCTTTAGCTGTGGGCTGACCACAGGTGCTGCCTTATTCCTGAGGAATATGCTTGGTGCTTTACAGAGTGAAGCAGAACTTCGGCACTTCCTCAAAATTCTGCTCAATCGCATTGGAAGGACTGCTGACCCAAAAGAAGCCTTCCTCAGGTTTTCTCACTGAAATGTGTCGGTTGCACTAGCCTAAGCCCTTCGTGTCTGGACTGTCCTGGTTTGGGCCAGGATAAAGGTGATTTTCTGGTTTGTACTTTTGCTTTCAACTAAGTCTCTTCTAAGTAGCTGCACTTGCTGAAATTAACAGCAAGTTTCTCAGACAGTGTCTGCTTCTAGGACTGATAGCACTCGATGTTTATAGTTACAGCCAGAGACTGGTGTGCAGAGCCAAGGACACTGCTCAGCTCTGAGGAACATTTTGCCTTCCAGAAGGAGCAACGAGGTCCCACCTGAAACCCTCCTCTGGGGAGGACCAGACAAGATAGATGCCAGAATTGACCAAACAGAGTATTCCATCCCATACACGTCATACTCGGTATAAATTTGAGGGATCACAAGGGTCAAATCCCTCTACTCCTTCCTGCCCTTCCTGCTTCCTTCGGCATCCTGAGAGGATTCCGTCCGTCCCTATGCCTGTGGTCCTGATCCCTGCCAGCCTGAATCTGTGTGTTCCTGCCTCCAGCTCCTGACTGCTGCTGACTCCAGGATTCCAACCTGGACTTTGCCAGGGCTGCCCTGCAACCTCGGTGGTGACGTGAGAGTTATTGGGGAAAGGGGGGAGGAACGTGGGATCAATTTTCCTGTATATTTGTATATATTTAGTAATTTTTACTATTTATCATTACTGTTTCATTAAAGTTCTGTAGTTTAGTTTCCAACCCAGAAGTCTCTCTCCCTTATTCGCTCTCTCTCTTTCCTTTATCAGAGGAGAGGGAGATTAATATATAAATCTGTTACTCGGTTTAAATCTGTTGTTTTGCCGGGCCAGGGTTAAACCTTGACACTGGACACAGGTTTAGGTTTCGTTTTTCAGACGCTGTGACGGAAAGTCATAGCTAATTGCAACTTGGGAGCCCTGACCCAGGGAGTCAAACACTCTTCCCGGCTCCTCTCAACACATCTGCACTTGCAGCACAAGCCTCAGCTGCACACTGAGCCCACATGACACTTAAACTGGGAAGCTGCGCTCCTGCGTAGAACTTTAAAAAGCAACAAACACAGCGAAAAATCCTTTACAACGTGACAGCCATAGGGACACGCGTATGAAGACGAGCCCGAGAGCAAACCCAGGGGTTGGATGAGGGGCTGCTCCCAGGCAGACACAGCGCAGTTGCCACCGCAGGCGCTACGGAACCAGATCGGCATTACCCGAACATCACCCAGGACACCCAACACCCGTCCTACTCGCCCTATCGGGGCGGTGCGGAGCGGGGAGGTGCGGGGCGGGGAGGTGCGGGGCGGGGAGGTGCGGGGCGGGGAGGTGCGGGGCGGGGAGGTGCGGGGCGGGGAGGTGCGGGGCGGTGCCATGGAGGGAGGTGTTGGGCGGAGCGCTGCCACCTCTATCAGGCCCCGCACCGCCCTGAGGCCCTTGTCCCCGCCCCTTACCCATCACTCCACTCCCTCCACCCAATCAGGGCGCCGCGCTCTCCTCAGCAGCCAATGGGAGGGCGCCCTCCTTCGGCGGCCTCGCGACGCCACGCCGGTGCCGTATCGGGCAGTCGCCTGAGAGGAGAAGGAGGTGGGCTCCTTCCCCGCCATTGGCTGCGCCGAGAAGCCGGCTGCGCTCTCATTGGCTGCGCCGGGTTAGCCGGCTGCGTTCTATTGGCTGCCGCCACTGGCCACCGGGCTGCCGAGCTAGCCGGCAGTGCTGCCGCCGCCGGGGGGAGGTGGAGGGTGTGGAGCAGGGTGCGGAGCGCCGGGGGCACAGGTGAGTGCGGGGCGCCGTGGCCGGCAGTGGCGGGGACAGTGGCCGGAACAGTGGTGGGGACCGTGGCAGGCACAGACACAGGCGCAGACACGGGTAGCGGCAGCAGCAGCAGCTGGAGGGTCTCTGCCGTCTCACGTTGCTCACGGCCGCGTAGGTCCGGGCGTGTCGTGGCGGGGGGGAGCGTTGCCCACCCCCGAGGGACCATCCCGGCTTCCCGCTGTCAGCCCAACCGAGCGGGGGGATGCGTGAGGGAGCAGAGGGGGCGGGGGTGGGGGTAGGGGTGGGGGTGGGGGTGAGGGTGGGGGTGGGGGTAGGGGTGGGGGCGAGGGTCGGGGTGGGGGTGGGGGTGAGAGTGGTGGGGGTGAAGGTGGGGGTGGGGGTGAGGGTGGGGGTGGTGGGGGTGAGAGTGGTGGGGGTGAGGGTGGGGGTGAGAGTGGGGGTGACGGCGAGGGTGGGGGTGAGAGTGAGGGTGGGGGTGAGAGTGGGGGTGGGGGTGGGGGTGAGGGTGGGGGTGAGAGTGGGGGTGACGGCGAGGGTGGGGGTGAGAGTGGTGGGGGTGAAGGTGGGGGTGGGGGTGAGGGTGGGGGTGGTGGGGGTGAGAGTGGTGGGGGTGAGGGTGGGGGTGAGAGTGGGGGTGAGGGTGGGGGTGAGAGTGGGGGTGACGGCGAGGGTGGGGGTGAGAGTGGTGGGGGTGAAGGTGGGGGTGGGGGTGAGGGTGGGGGTGGTGGGGGTGAGAGTGGTGGGGGTGAGGGTGGGGGTGAGAGTGGGGGTGAGGGTGGGGGTGAGAGTGGGGGTGATGGCGAGGGTGGGGGTGAGAGTGGTGGGGGTGAAGGTGGGGGTGGGGGTGAGGGTGAGAGTGGGGGTGAGAGTGGGGGTGAGGGTGGGGGTGAGGGTGGGGTGTGCGCTCTCTTTTGTAAGAGCGTGGATTGCACTGCTGGCAGCAGCTGTCCCTGCGGTTGTGCCCTGTGCTGATGTGTGTGCCTGCGGAACGGGTGTGGTTTGTTACGCAGGAGGAAGGCCAATGGATCCACTGCCAGATTCAGCATCCCTGGCTACGAAGCTGCGGAACACCTTGGTTCAGTACCACAGCATCGGAGACGGCCAGTGGCGGGTTGCCAGGAAAACTGTGAGTGATCTGGGCCGCTTGTTGCCTGCAGCCCTCTCAAGGAAGCTGTAGGTCACTCGTGGTGGGGGATGAGCTCATAAGGCCGTATAGATGGGTGTGCAACATGTGGCTGACTCTTGCAGGGCTTTCATATGAGAGGCCTTGTGAAACCACCTCTCTAGCACAGTGCACCTTTAGATCACAGAAAGTGGTTTTGCTGTCACCACTGTAATTCCTTCTGTCCATTTTGAGGCAAGTATCTCACAGAAGAATCTTACCTATGCAGGACCATAGGCTTTTATTAAAGTAAAATGTAAAATACTTTTAGCACCAGCAGTGTTGTGAGATGTTCATTTGTTCTTTCCTCTTGTGGTCCTTCACTTTGGCCACAACAACCCCATGGGGAGCTCCAGGCTGGGCACAGAGTGGCTGAGAGCAGCCAGGCAGAGAGGGACCTGGGAGTCTGGATTGACAGGAAGCTGAACAGGAGCCAGCAGTGTGCCCAGGTGGCCAAGAAGGCCAATGGCATCCTGGCCTGGATCAGGAACAGCGTGGCCAGCAGGTCCAGGGAAGGGATTCTGCCCCTGTACTCAGCCCTGGTGAGGCCACAGCTCGAGTCCTGTGTCCAGTTCTGGGCCCCTCAGTTCAGGAAGGAGATTGAGGTCCTGGAGCAGGTCCAAAGGAGGGCAACCAGGCTGGTGAAGGGACTCCAGCACAAGTCCTGTGAGGAGAGGCTGAGGGAGCTGGGGGTGTTCAGCCTGGAGAAGAGGAGGCTCAGGGGAGACCTCATCGCTCTCTACAACTCCCTGAAAGGAGGCTGGAGCCAGGGGGGGGTTGGGCTCTTCTCCCAGGAAACTTTCAACAAGACAAGAGGGCATGGACTTAAGTTGTGCCAGGGGAAGTTTAGGTTAGATATTCGGAAAAAATTCTTTGCAGAGAGGGTGATCAGACATTGGGAATGGGCTGCCCAGGGAGGTGGTGGATTCTCCATCCCTGGAGGTTTTTAAGAAGAGACTGGATGTGGCACTCAGTGCCATGGTCTGGTAACCGCAGCGGCAGTGGATCAAGGGTTGGACTTGATGATCTCTGAGGTCCTTTCCAACCCAGATGATTCTGTGATTTAACACACCAGCCACATCTAGCAGGGAGGCTCTGCCAGCCTCTGGAATCTATTTTGTGCTTTAATGCTTGAACTCACCATGCTCCAGTTTCCAAATATGTTCTTAAAAAGTGAGGTCATTCTCAGCTCTTTCTGTCATATTGCTTCATGGTTCATTCCATTGCTTACAGAGCATGACTTTTTCTTTCTGTGAAAGACAGTGCAGTTCCTGCTTTCTCCAAGCAGTTTGCCATACCCTTCTCTTGTACTGCTGGGGTTTTCTGAGTCCTTCTTTGTCAGCCTAAATAGGCTTTGCTGGTGCATCAGTTCTAGACAGTGAATAGCTATTACTCCTGTCCTGCACAGCAGGTAGAAATGTATTTTGGTATAACAGTGTAGTAATATGGGTGGAATACAGTGGTACAGTTTGATCTTTGCCCTTTTGTTACAATGGTTTGGATGCATCTTGAATTTAGTTTATTCTTTATGAGCAGGCATAGGTAAGATAGAGACAAGTGTTCCAAATGTAACCTGATTGTTTGCAAAAGTTACAAGTTCACTACCTTGAAAGAGAGGGACTCAGTATCCAAAATGTTCACTCTTGCAAAACACCTACACGAGCCCTGCTCTGCCTCTGTTAAATGGTACCTCTTTAAAATTTCCAGTTGGACTGACCCTTACTTTCCCTCTTCCCTTTTACCCCCCCTTTACTGGACATCTTATATTGTATGTAAGTTAAAACATCAGATTCCTTCCTTTTCCTTTTAGAAAGATGCGACTGTGTGGCGTAAACCATCAGAGGAATTCAGTGGATACCTGTAAGTTTGCCTGGAAAGTGGATACATTTATAAGGTTCCACAAATGTGTTTTGTATAATTTATAGAAATCAAGGTTGTGGATTCTACAGCCCTCAGCTACATAGATTCTCCAGAGAAGAAGCTAAATGGATCTAGTGTGCCTGTACCATTTCTTTCTAGAGTTATTCTTTGATGCTTTAGCATTACATGGTGTTTAGAACAATAGAGAATGAACACTGGGGAGCAAACCACAAAACTCATGTTGACTGAAGTGGGCAACCACATATGCTCAGGCCCTTTAGAAAGGTGGTCTGCAAGCCACAGAATGCAGCTCAGGTTCAGTAGATCAGAAGTGTTACTGAGTGCCAGCCCAGACTGTTACAGTTATTGTGCAACTGCAATAAAGTACAATGTCAAGCATGTAGTTGTGGGAAAGGTGTGACTTTATGTCACTGGGTTCAGTTGTTATCTGTAGGTCTAGATAGAGAAGTACTTACTAGAAAACAACACTCTAAAGAAGTGAAAAGCTGTGTGAAAAGATAAGAGTTTGAGGGTATCTCAAAGGGGTTGAATTTAAGTCCTGTTAAATCTGCAAGAGCTGGTGACCCCAGATACCAAGTCTGCCAATTGAACAGAGCCACAGGCACACTGACATCAACAGGTTGTGTACCTTGAACCCCTGTCAGGTCAGTGGCTGTTATGTGCAGGTGAACACACCTGTGTGTGTAGGCAATAAACCTGGCCAGTTAAAGGACACGCTGAAGAGCTTCCCAAGCACCTCCCTAGAAAGTACTGGCATGCTGACATAGTTCACTGGTTCTGTGTATACAGCTGAGGTTGGCTCCAACAAGATAATTATGAATGAACATGGGTGAACTGCAAGTGAATTGATGAACCTGTTCCTTGAGTAGTTACCTTTTATTAATAAGAACAACTTAATGAATAAGAAATATTTTGAAAACATTCATCCTGATGGATACTTCCCTTTCAGGAGCTGGAGGCCCTGTAACTCAAGTAAAGAAAATCTCAGGTGTCTACTGAAAATACCTAATAACAAATGAATGTTCCCTAATATTTTGTACCAACTTATTTTATTTGGTACTCTTGTATGCCACTAAAGCATAAGGTAATTTCTCATTAGCTTGGTTGTCTTCTATTTTGTCTACTTTATGAAAAATATTTTTCCCACTGTATTCCTGCTCTCCTTTCTTTTTGATTTTAGCATTACTTGTCCCTGGTGGACTCCCTTGCTCGTACATTGAGAAGAGCAAATAGTTTGTTAGAGAAAGAAACATGTTGATTTTTCTCTGAGGAAAGATTTTGTTGTTAACAAAATACTGCTTGCAGCATAAGGACAAAGTTTCTCAGAATAACATTTGTTGCAGAGATTGAGGCATCTGCAGGTCTTTTTCTGTCCTGTTTTTCTGATATGGTTGTCCACTGACGCTAAGTCCAGGTACCATAAGCATATTGTTGCAGATTAATGGAATGTTTGTAAAGAATTTCTCACTTTTAATTGTAGACCTATTTTTATCCAGCTACAAAGCTCAAGGTGTGGTGGAGGATGTTACGAACAGAATAGTGGATCACATTCGCCCTGGATCTTACAGGCTAGACTGGGACAGCTTAATGACTTCAATGGACATTATGGAAACATTTGAAGAGGTAAAGACTTGTTTAGATTTTTAAAGGAAATGTGCATAGATGCATACATGAATTTAACAGTACAGCAGAGCAGTCATGCCAACCAATACTAACATTTATCTGCCTGTTTTCTGCATGGCCATGGAATATTGTGCATACATGTGGTGGGTGACCTCAGATGAGGTCTGACTGCCCACTCCTACTCTGGAGCTTGAAGTTCAGGTTCCCATCAAATGCTAAAAATAAGGACTAAAAACTGATCAGTCAAAATTCTCTGGGACCTCCTGTAGCCTCTAATAAATTTCACATATAGAGAACTATATTGCTAATTTATATGCTAAAGCATTTTCACACAGTTTGCTTTCTTCCGTTCCACAACAAATAAAATTGTGGGTATTTTTGTAATACACATGTAGAGAAGCTGCAACCTCTTCCTGAAGGGCTGACTTTACTGTGTTGCATGGCTTTGTGATGGGAGCCAATATAGTTCATACTGAATGACAGGACTACCTAAAGAAAGGTGGGTTTAAGTCAATAACACAAGATCTGATAGCCTTCTTTTGGTTACTGGGGGCATTCAGTATGATATAAAACTCTGTGGACATCTGGACTGAACATGGATTAGCTTTTGCTCTGGCTTTTAAAGAAGTTTTATAAGGCAAGGTATCTTTGCTAATTATTACCTAAAATTTGAATAAACTCTGTCATCTTTTAAAAAAAGCCTTTTTTAAAGAATTGTTTGCATTCTATTTTTGTTGTTCACTTGATTAATTAAAAGTATTTGACAGAGCATCTTCGTACCAAGAAAGGCCTCTTGCAATTTATTCTTTCAGGCTTTATCAGTAGTAGTTAACCCACATCAGATCCACTTGCCTTTCTGTTCCCAGGCCTGGCACAGTTTAAAGGTGACAGATATTCTCTGAAACTGCAGCTCTCAGTTGTAGCCTGCAGGTCCTTACAAACTTCAGCATTTAGAATGAAAACAACACAGCCATGCAGGCTTCCCTGAAGCTGCATACTGAAACTTCCCTGAAGTTTGCATACTGTAGTTGACAGGAGGCTGCTACCTTTGAGGGAAAATATAGCTGCCTACAGGGATAAATTCCCCTGCATTTATTATACTAAGGTGTTTTTATTTTCTTACCCTCCTTATTTATTCTGTTGCTCAATAAGAACTGCTGTGTGATGCGCTACACCACTGCTGGTCAGCTCTGGAATATCATAGCACCAAGGGAGTTTGTGGATTTCTCCTACACTACGACTTATGAAGATGGGCTTCTAACATGTGGTAAGGCACCAGTTACCTCTAAATTCTTATTTTGCAACAAGTGCTTGGCTGAAGATTTTATTCAAATTAAATGCCACAGCAAGCATTAAAAAAATCTCTAATTAGTATTTCAAAGGTATTTTAATATTTTACAGGTTTAAAGAAGTGTCTGAGTTACTGGTTTACCCATAAGCCTTCCCTATATGGGAGGTTTCATTTATGCCAACTGTGGGGCAGGATGGCAAAGGCAAGTTGAGTGCTCTGACACATCTTTTACAGTAGAGTAGGCAGACTAACAATTTGCTCAGCTTGATAGTAAATGAAAGGAATGTCTTTAATGTCAGAATTTCTGTTTATCAAGCTCTGCCTGGATGTTGTGTTGTTTGGATGAAGAGCAGACAACGTTAATATGTGAAAGTACACAGAAACTTGAAGAGGTTCTATCACTTCTACCAAATTCCCCAACCTTTTAAATTTACCATACCTTTTAAATTTACTGTACCTTCCTTTTTTCATCAGTCTTTAAATTAATTTATCTTTTTTGTTGTTGTTTGTTTGCTTTCCTTGATAGGTATAAGCCTAGACTATGGAGAGGTGAGACCTAACTTTGTTCGTGGATTCAATCACCCTTGCGGTTGGTTCTGTGTCCCCCTCAAGGACTGCCCTAGCCACAGTCTTTTGACAGGCTATATTCAGACTGAACTGCGAGGGTTGCTACCACAATCTGCAGTAGACACTGCCATGTCTAGTACCCTGACCAATTTCTACTCTGACCTAAAAAAGGCACTGAAAACAGACAAATAGTGACCTGAAAGCCGATGTGTTTCTTGCAATCAAATTATATTGATTTGCTTAGCATATGTTAGCTACTGGGTTAAGAAGTGAATAACATTCCTGAATGATACCTGAACCTTTATGTTGAAGTATCCCAACAACTTTACCAAATATTTTTTGATGTGGTACTTAGCACACCTTCCTAATGCACGGTGCCAGATTCTGTTCCCTGCTCAGCATTCTGCAGCTGGGTGAGGAGTAGGCCAAGTCTATAAAATCCTGGCTTCCTATCTAGAAAACACAAGGTGTGGGGAGGGGCTTGAAAAATGCAGCATGAACTCAGCTCTCTTCAACAGTATTGAGAGTGGAGTTCTCAGGATTTTGCTGGTGCAGGTTGCTGTACAGGCAGCATGTCATTGAAGATGTAATTTTGTAATATATATATATTTTATATATTTACTTAAATTTTTTTACTTAGTTAGTTTGTACAGGTACATCTGTAATTTGTTTATAAAAATTTGCTTTGATTTATCGTAGGAATATTACATAGCTTAGTTGTTAAATGATACTATTCATAAGAAAGCTATTTGCTCTTGTTAGCAAACCCAAGTATTCATTGTAGGTATTTCTTTGATGTTACACCTGTAACTATAACTATATAATACATATATAATTATAACTGTAACTATTTGTAACAGTCTCAGTACATATATAAAGAAATGCCCTTACAGCTGATCCAAAGCTCAGTTAAGTCATCAGGTGTCTTCCCATAATTTTTAGTGGCATTTTAATCACACAGATGTCAAAATAGCAAACGTTTAATGGAGCTTCTATGATACTCTGCACCTCTAAAGAATTTTTTACTTAAATTTGCATGTAATTGTGTATGTGGTGTGGTTTGGGTTTTTTAGGTCTATCTTAAATGAAAATCCTGGAATTACTAAACCAACAGAAAGGACCACTAACTTGCTTCAGGTATAGGCATTGGTGTAGCCATAAGAGCACAGACTGCCAGAATGTTGGTGCAGTGCTCTGGGGTGTTCTGTGGTAATATCCCTAGATTGATCTTTGCAATAAATGAAATTATCATCTTAATGAATAAGATAAATGAATAAATGAAATTATCATCTTAAAACATGAGCAAATGCAGGCCAAAGCTGAAGTTGCAGAGTTGCTCAGGTGAAGGGTCAATTTTTAAAGAATACTTAGACACCCAGCTGACAGTTGCAAAGCAGGGGCTTTCAAAAGATTGCTGTCTGTGTTGCTAGGAGCCTGAATTCTCTTTAAAACCTGACATTAGGCTTTTAATCCTGTTATGCATAATTGGCTCAAGTGAGACTATGCTTTACAAGTGCAAGCAGAGGCATGGTTAGCTATCTAGCAGCTAGGGAAAGTACCTTGAAGCCCTAACATTTTGGGTGCAGTTGCATCCATACAATCCAAGCATTGGTAAGGAACTCTCAGGAAAAAAAAACAAATTGGGGGGGTGGGGTGGGAGAAAATAAAAAAAAAAACACTGACCACTGCAGATGAATTCTGAACATTGAAGATTTCTCTTTCATGTTGCTCAAGGAAACAGGTAGAAAAAACAAAACATCAAATATAGTGAGGGTTCTTCCAACATGCTTCATGTTTTAAGGGATCTAGCACTCTTTAAGATGGGTAAAAACAATGGCATCAAATGGCCTTTGGTGTCTTCATAGGCAGAAAATGTCAACTCCCTGTTGGGTTTTGTGTATTCTGCACTTCTCTTTAAGCTCCTATGTTCCTCTTCACATCTTTTCTATTTTCCTTGGGTCTCCCCTGGTACTAAAAGTTCATGAAGTGGTATTTCATCACCAAGGACTCTGAGGAGTCAGAGTCAGCAGACACTCTTTTTCCAAAATACTAGGGTCCACTCCTTTGTAGTACTGGTACAGAGGCAAGTATGAAAACTCTAACATGCTGCTCTGTGGGGTGAATTATGTCACGGTTATAGGGCGAGCTGTGTGAATTATACCTTATTTATCCTTCCTAGTTACAAAGACCACATGTATAAAGTCACCATGTATAGTGACTCTGTGTATTTTTGTCTTCTTTCTTTTAAAACTGTTGGGACTGACTAATTCAAGGGTTGTGATACAGATGTATACAGAGAAAATGTTCCATTGCCAAGTTTAAATCTACACAGAGGCACTTCAGTGCTGAAGAAATGGGTTAAAAGGAGCGTAAGACACTAACAGGGTGATGTTTGTACAACACTAGGCACTGCAGAAAAGATGAAGAGATCCCTGTTACAAACACCCATTTTCAGGGCTTTGACACCTCGCTAGTATCTATCCTTATTTATTGTTCAGCGAAATGGCTTTTCATGCTTTCAGTGAGGATAGGCTGATGAAACCCAGAGAGTGGCTGAAAAAAGAGAATTTGTATTCAAGTGGAAGAAAACTGCTACTATGTTTTAATTATTAATGATGTTTTTAATAAAAAATTCTCCATGCTGGTTTTCTTTTTCTCAACAGTTTTCAGTATCGGGCCTAGGAATCAGAAGATTTTATTTATGAGAGACAGGTTTCTGAATGTAAAGTAGGCTTATTTTGCATTATAGTAGCTTATTCGTTAAACACTGATTAAACTGTCTTTTTGTGTTCTAACGTGTAGGCTGTTTTCTTCCATCTATGATTCTGAACATTTAAGTGAGTAATTTGAGTGAGTAGAGACTACAGGATACAGAGAACACGGGCATTTTTTTAAATTTTCTTTTAAACAAGATAAAAGAGTGTAGTACAATTCTCCGTTTTTCAGATGAGGAGAAATCATGGAAGTTGCTTACGAATTTTAAGGATTTATTTTGCAGGATGTCACGCTTGCAAATTTTGCTGGTTTATGAGTGCAGTGATTGACAATGTATATGCTGCTGAAGCAATGCCTAGAGACATTATACCAAGCAGTTCAGTTAGAAAGTAATGTATAATTAGATGAAAGATGTCCAGTTTCATAGTGCTTTTTTTATTTGAAAGCCAAAATTTATTTTCTTTTTAGATAGCTAAAGATTGAGAATGTTACATCTCGAAGCAGAGCTTTTTCTTAACCAGAATACATTCAGAACCAAGAAAACCACAAAATCAGGTACTTAAACAATCAGAACCTCTTTTCCAACCGTGGCATGGTTTTCCTCGTGAGTGGATTGTCCAAATGGAACAAAGACAGTAAAATCAGGAAAGCAGTTGAAAGGACCACGTGCAGGCGCCCATGCTTTGCTTCTTAGGAGGTACAGGAGAAGTAAATTACACCTAATATAGATTTCTCTTATTACCACAGCAGCAGAATTTCTGCAAGTCTTTGGGGTTCTCCAGGACTTGATTCTAAGAGTGTTTCAGTTAAACTGGAATATAGTTATCCAAAAGTGACTTCTGAACAAGGTGACCAAGACTAGTGGAGACCAGTTTTCTCTAGGGAAATGGCATATACATAGACACATCAAAATTATTTTTATATGAATAATTAAGAAAAAAAAGAAAAACTTATACAGGGGTTTAGGCAGTATGTCAGTCTAATCTTTGGCACTTTAACTTGATGCTTCATGTGTGGATGAAACAGGTGGGGAAAGAAACAACAATTTTATGTTAGGCTTCTGTACCTCTTCTAAGACATCCACCATTAAACCTTGCCTGTCATTGTGTCCCTTATTTAACATATGCAGAAGATAGAGATTGGGCAGAAGAGAAGAGATTCAGTTTGGGGGTGGTCCAAGATATTCTACCACAGCCTGCTGGGAGGTAGACCAGTACTTCAGGTAGATCCTGTGGGAATGGCACAAGTTCTGATCTCAAATTTGATGCATTTATAAATGTGAAATGTGGTGAATTTTTAAAAACTGAAAAGACTGTGTAATCATAAATAAGCAGAAATGTTTTGATGGTGTGAGCTGGTGATTCATCCCAGGAGGTTCACTGCTGTGAAAGTAGCTGTAATTCTAGTGAGTTACAGTCCAGTCTAGTGAATTACAACCAGTTAAGTTGTGCCAATGTTCAGAAAGTCTGTCTTTTAACAGTATTTTAATTGACTGTGCTCAGCATTTGAGATTGTTATCTATATTTTGAATGCAATTGCAGAATAAATTAATAAATTATTCAAACAGACTTGTGATTTAGCTTTTCCAGTAGTTGTGCAGGCAGATGTAGTGTTCTGTTACATTTTGTGGGGTTATGTCTGATGATGTAGTTCATCTGCATGGTCATCTCAAATGCTAATAATTCATCTCTTTAAATTTGAAAGCCTGAGAGCTTGTTTTTACTTATAAACATGACTTAAGCCAACATGCATGTGCAACTTGGATTTCTTCTAAACTGAAATATCTTAAAAACTGTACAAATAGAACTTTCTCAAAGCTTAAATTTTAAAAATATATAGAGCTTCTTGTAATGGTCACATGAAGGAAGAAATGGAAGAACATCTTCTTCTTCTGTGGAAGAACATTATTATTCTGTCTTTGTATTACTTACCATCTAGCATGTTAAAGAAATGGTGTATTAACCATGAAAATTAAGTTTCTCCAAAACATGAGCATGTAGCACCTTGCAAAATGCATATACATATTAATTGGTTATAAAAATTGCTGCAACATCTATTTTGACTTACTTAATCAGCACCTACAGAAGAAAGGAAGAAAATGCCTATATCTTTTGTAGAACCTTTCCATGTTCTCTTACTAAGCTTGTATAAAGGCAGGAGAGTTCTGATGCATTGACTTCTAGGCAAAGAGTTGCATTCCTCTTTTGTTGCTGAGAAAAGGAATTGCCACCTGTGAGATACAACATGTGCTTGTAGGGCATGTTTCATGTCTGCCTTTGCAAAGTGGGACAGGATTAAGTACAGAGGCCACTTTGTATTTTTGGAAAATGATTAAGGGCATTCATTAAAATTATTTTTTAAGTGATGGCGTTTAAACTCCTGGTGAAGGAGAATATAAAGATGGGATAAAGAAAAATAAATCTATGTTAAAGATTAAATGTTTTCCAATCCTCATTGAGCTGTGCTGGTCACTATTTTAGAGCACAGGAGGGGACTCATTATTGTGGGATAAACCTCCCTCAGAGCTTGCTAAAAGCAGAGAGACAACAGGCACAGATGGTAACATCACTCAGCAGGAGCTGTCTGTGCACTTCTCACAGATGACCCACACGCTAAGAGATGTCATACCTGGATTAAGGTACCCCAGATCTCAACACATTACCAGAACTGTCTCTTCCAAAGTGATTTTCTTTAAAAATTCTCTTTCAGTGAGTAAAGTGAGCATAACCATCTAATGATCCTCAAAAGTGATTCTTGGATACAAGAAACACAGATGATGCTATTAGAATGTCAGATACTGCCCAGAGTGTCACCCAGAACTGACCTTGTTCAGGCCTTCTGTGGGACGGTTTGCTCATGCCCTGGGATGCTGGATAGATAGGAAATATTTCCTGAGCTCTGTGCCTGGGCCTGCTGACCTGCCTGCCAGCACAGACCCTGCTTTGGCGGGGGAAGAGCAGTAAATTACCCAGAGAGTAATTTACTCTGGACAGCAAATTACTATCCTAAGTATGACTCTGACTTTCTCAGTGTCAGTCAAAGTGCTGCCTTCAATTTGGTTTGCAATCAGAAACCATGACATACACGGTGTTGGTTTTAGTAACTCAGGCTCCAAGGCTCAGTAGGGATACAGGGAAATGCTCAAAGCATGAGTACTTTGTCATTGGTGTTCTGTAAGATCCCTTCTTGTATGTGTGCATGACAGGGTTTTTAGTTCCTCAGAAGCTGAAGGAAGATGGGAAGGAATACCAACATCCCTGTTCACTGGGACATGAGGAATGTCCCTATAAGCCAGAATCTTTTACACATACAAGATAATCATGGAGCCACCATGTACACAGATACCTCTGCTGAATTTCATGGTCTACGTATCTCAGCCAGTCAGGCATCTGTGCAGAAACACAATCCACTGGAGCTGAGACCCTGAAACTTTCCCAAGACCAGCCGGTGTGGTAATCTTCACCAGAAAACCATCATGTATCAAGGAGTTAGTGACTCAGACAGCAGTTAACCTGAGCGGGGTCAGGCCTGTGCTGCTCGGTGTGTGCTCCCTGGCTGCAGAGTGAATGTATAAGCTAAGGGGAGCCTGAAGGCAGCTGCCATGCAGTACCAGCAGTCACACCACATGCCTGGCTTTCACTGTACCTGAGACTGCAGCAAGAGCCTTCTTGTATGGACATCCTTTTTACTTGATAGCTGGAATGATGAATTAGCAAAATCCTGTAGCTCAAATTAAAAAAAAAAAAAATATGATAACCCTTCCAGGGATAGGATCTGTTTGATGCCTGACAATTCAGGGTTCCCAGCATTTGAATGGATGTACAATTTTCTATACAACCTTGTTTCTTTATTTCGTTTGCTCTAAGAAATTGCACTTTAAATGCTACTTTACAGCAGCCAATTGCCTTTTTACTGGGATCATAAGGAACCAACACTTTCTGCTGCAATACAGCAGGCAAGACAAAGAATCAAGTTCTTTATATGCTCTGTGTGGGCAAATCATCTTTCTGCTCTGCTTGTGTACCTCCCAGACAGTACCATGAAAATGGAGCATTTGAGGAAAAGAAGCTGAGAAAACTTGGTGCCCACTATGTGTTCAATGTGCTATATACCACTTGTCTGAAAAAATTGAAGTATGATATTGGGAAAAAAAACCAAAACAAAACAGAAGAAAGATGAAAGAAGCCTTTCATGCATTATTTTAAAAAAATTATGAAGAAAAAATATCGAGAATTCACAATACATATAAAAATATTGAATTGTTTCCCAAATTATCCATATAGACAGAAAGTTACTTGCAGATGTACATTTTTGAAAACAAAGGTGTTTTAATTGCTCAGAAGGACTTCAGAACTACAAAACCCAGGGCTTTATAGAGAGGTAGACTGTGCCAGGCAGCAGCAGAAATGCTTTTTTTTTTTGTTATTTATGCACTAGAGTGGTTTTGTTTCCTCCTCAGATATCCTAATTTATTGACAGTCCATCTGAGTAGTTCTCAGTTCTTCTCTCTGATATTCTTATGTGTCTCAAGCTCACTATAAAACCTCTGTAATGTCATGCTATAACATGAGATTCCACACCATTGGATGGCCTGCTTTAAAGAGGTCAGTCCAAAGCACAAAAATTCTGAGCTCCAGGGGGAGCTCAGAGTCCTTAAAACCCGGTCCTGTACATTCCCTCTTCTCTCATTTTGATTTTCCACTGACCTTTTCCACTCTGTTATGGAGATGGGAAGAAGGTGGTTTCATGAAAGTGTAGTAAGAAAAACTATGCCTTGCCTCTGCTTGGGAAAAGATTTGTTAGCATCCTTGGAAGTGCCAAATCAGAAAGAGATCACCATGACAGACAAACTTAACTGCAACAAAAAGACTCAGAACTTTGTAAAATACTTTCCAGTCATATTGTTCTGGACTATTGTTCCTTATTCTACACTGATCATTAGCTGTCAGCAAAGAATAGACGTAAGCATTTCCAGATTTAGTAGTTTATTTAGCATCAGATCAATCATGCAAGCTACTTATTAAAAATAAACTTCCCTCCATCAAAGCATATGGCCATGGTTTATCAGCACTTCCATGCAAGCACACAAGCAGGTACATTGGTCCCAAATACAATACACTGAAAAAACAAAGCCATCAATGTTTTCTGGTTCCATTTTTTCTCTGGTTCAATTGCACAGCATAAGAAGAAGTTACTACACAAACAAGCTTAGTCTGAAGTAAAAGTGTGCAGTTAAACAAGCAGTCCATAAATAACTATATAGCTGCAAACATCTTTGCTATTACAAGCAAACAGTGTTGACAGTACAGGATTTCGTACACATTAAGCACTAAAAGGAGTCAAGTACATTGGACAGAGCTAATCTGAGAACGTCTAATAGACATGATTTTTTTGTTGTTGTTATTATTTAGAGTCTAGCCACCACTTCTCTGAGATCAACAAGCTTCTGTGACAGGCTTATAAAATTCTTTGCGTTACAAGTCAATAGCACCATTTGTTTTGGTGCTATTTGTGCATCAGCACATACCCTAAGCATGCAGCATATACTCATCCTGAATTAACAGAAATACAAAATCCCTGCTTATATTCTGGTCCTCATCCATTCTCAAAGCCTAGAGCCACCAGGAGCCTCCAAACTAAGGCCAAACCAGACACAAGCTTTAATGTATCACATTTCTTCAGGTTAAAATCAGCTTAACCTGATGATCTCCTTATTGTGGATTTGGAGCAGCCATCTAGACTCTGCTTGGTGCTTCCCAGGCTTGCAAGGGCATGGTGGTGTAGATCCTTGGGACTAACAAACTGGTTCTCCCAGGTGAGAAGCACTCAGTGACTGTGATGTGTGAGAGAAACTCAGTGACTCGTTTTCTCTTCACCCACTCCCTTGCAAGCTGTATCAGCCACCCTAGCTGTTCTGAAAGACCATCCTATTTATCTTATGGACTAGATTTCATACCCCTCCACCTTTCCATCTTCCTGAGCAGCTAATCACTTCTGAGTTAATTTTCTTACAGTCATAGGACTCAATAATACGTATTGTGAAGGAAAAACAACAACTCCAAAACAATGTCTTTTATGGAATGTTACATGAAGTTTCTGCTATTTAATCAGAAGCATTAGCATAAATTTCATGAGCATGTGGTGTGAAAAAGAAAGTGGTTCCTATTGTACATTATAGCATGAAGACAGCTGGGGTTAGCTCTTAGCAACTAGTAGTTCAACTGTGTTTCTTTCTAATTACTTTCATTAAAAAAAACCTCTTACTGTATTTACAGTTTCCCTGCAGTCAAGATGGTAAAGAGTTCAGGAGGTGCCAACCTACTGAGGGCAGCAGGCTGGTGGTAGCACCAACTTAGGACCTTCTTGCAGGGTTATATCTCAGGGATCACTGTCATTCCTGCTTCTCAAGGAGGAGACTGCTGCAGCAGAATTTGGAAAGTCCTCCAAAGATACTTTTTTTCAAAGTACACACACAATCAATTTGCTTAGTTCCATGAAATGTTTCTCAACAAACTTCCATTTGTCATTAAAAACTACTCCACTCCATGCTCCATAGCAAGCTGAAGAAGAGAGTAAGGACCATGCTAATAGTACAAACAGAACAGTTCTGTTGTTCTACAAATGAAAAGTGGGGTCAGCGCTCAGATTTTTCCATCTAGAGGAGGCTGGGGCTGGATACATTTGCACTACTTGCATAAACATGGATGATGGTGACAACTGGAAAGTAACAGAAATCAGGGGACCTGAAGACCACTTGCAGATACTTTTCACCTTATTCCTTGCTCAGACAAAATAGATAAGGAGCTCTTTTTGGTGTGCTTCATAGGAAAATCCTCTGGTGTTTTTTTAATGAAGGCATTTATTGTTGTTTACTTCAGGATTTTTGGTGGTGCTTGGGGTCTTTTGTGTAAAGTTAGCATTTGTCAGTAATGTAATCATGACTTGTCATCTGTTTTTCACTACTAAATACCCTGCAGGTATGGTAGCTTTTATTTCTCCTTGTGCAACGCATCTTTGTGGAGCTAACATTTGGATTGTTTTGTGGTTTATGTCTGTGGAAACTACTTAGTCTGCAAAGGTATTCTTACACTGGTAGCTTTATTGCTGTCACTAGGCCAATTCATTTAAATGGTCCCAGTCATTCTGGGAAGCAGAAGTTTAAGATGAAGCTCAACAGCAATGCCTCAGATATATTGCTCTTGAACAGACATGGATCTTTGTACTCTACTCTTCGTACACCCTGTTTTGTTGGCCAAGTAAGGTAATTCGATCAGGAAAACTTACTCACTGGACATTGCAAAACCTATAGCTCCTCTGGCTTTTCCAGGCAGAGAGAGAGAATTCCTTGGGCAGTACTGAAATCATGTTACCTCACCACAGCTGATGTGGTGCCAAACACTATTTGGGTTAGAAGGGAGCCTCCCTCAGGGCTGCAGTGTCAAGCATTCAGGGATGAACAACTGTTGACTTTGTGAACAATAGATAGAAATTTCCTAGACTACAGAAAAAGCTTTCTTTTGGAAGGGAGGGGACAAAAAGACATGACAGCAATACTGGAGCAGATATAACAAAGCAGACTCCTTTGGACAGCTCTGTGGATGAATAATTACAGCTCAGTGGCTAATGGTGCATATTGTCTCTGGGATAGATCACATGCCATTTGCAGCTGTCAATCATACATAATGGCTTGCCTCAGCTTTTGAGTTACCAGGGTAATTGCCTAAAGCCTATGACACAGCAATATGAATTTGGAGAGCTGTCCCAGATCCACCCAGTATGGGGATAAGAAATACACTGGGGTTTTTTGTCTTTGACAGATGCCTATGTGTACCTGCACAGACGTAAGGACTGGTTCCACATCATTTTGTATTGTGAAGCAGATCATTATTTACAGTTCCAGGCCAAAAAGTGGGACCACGTGTTATAAACTGACTTCATTGTTTCTTCTGCCAACACTGTAAATAGGTAAATAACAGTTAAGATCATTGGTCAGAACACACATTATATTTTTCAGAGTTCCCAAGCCTGATGTGCTTCTTTGGATAGACCTAAACCACTTCTTCTCCAGTGAAAGAAAAGGATGCTGTTGACAAAGTAGCTTCCTGGTGTGGAAGAGTAGGACCTGGCATGGTGCTGGTCTTGTCCTGCTTTGCTCTGAACCCCTGATCCCAAGTGCAGCCAAAGCATCTACAGCAGCACAGGTGTCTCCATTTTCTATCATGAAACTAACTCAAGGAACTCAATTATTTTCTGGTTCTGTTTAGTATTTGGTTCACAGCACAAGGCTATATCTGTCAGCAATGTACAGGCTCTTGAGAAAGGAAACATAAGGTGCCAGGAAACAGCTTGGGTGTAGGCAATGGAAAGGGAAAGGAAAAACTTCTCCCTTGGTGCTAACTGGCAGTGACAGATCACACCAAGAATGCATCACAGAGGAATATATGTATACCTGACCAGTAAAGCTCAGGCTCTTCTGGGAGCACAAGCAACTCAAAAAGCATGAGCACAAGCAAAACCAGACACAGGGCCAACAGCAGATTTGTCAAGGCACCACAGCTGAAACCTGCCAAGAATCAGATGGCTCTTCCCTCACTGCCTGGCAGCTGACAGCTATTCCAGGCTGACCCATGGGGTCCAAGGCCAGGTAAAGAGATGAAGCATAAAAGGGAAGAAAAACAACAAGCCACTTGGCCATGAATGCATGTTCTTAAAACCAGAGCTTCAAATGGGGAAAAAAAAACCCCTTTGTTTTAAGATTTGCTCTTTTTGTATCAACATGTAATGCTCTGGAATGCTTCGGTTTCTCAGGTGGACACAAAAAGGTAGCAGATACTGTGGCAGGAGCTCTAAGCTACTTAGCAGGAGCAAACATATGCTGTTTAATATACCTTAGCCAGTAAATATCTTCCTGATATAGAAGTTAAGGGTTTGATTGTTGGTTCTTGGTTACACATGCTGTGAATGGAGCACTGCTAAGCAGGGGCCTCTGGTGCAGTTTAGGAGAGCTCTAACCCATCATAAAATGCTCTTCTTGTGTTGCCACCCCATTTTGCAGAAGAATGAAGGCAATGAAGCACTCATCTCCCAGCTGTATCTTGATATGGAGGAGCCAGAGCTGTGGAAAACTAGGTGCCACTGCATTATTTTCTTACCTTAATACCTATTAAACTGAATTTCATCCGGTGATGATTCATGTATACAAGAATGTTAAATACTTTGATTTCTGTTCCAGCTGAGTAATGCTGGCAAAGCATGAAAGACAGCTTAGAAGGTTACTGTGACTGCTACTGCAGACTTGGCTCTTACAGATTGTTCATCAGTCTCTGCCTCTTTTGATAATTTGTGTATTAGTTTGCGTATGTACATATATATTTTCATATACATCTATAACTTTATTTATGATCTCAGAATTGGGCCACTTTGACAAATCCATTCTGTTCAGGTTCTATACTACACCTATCTTCACAATATCTGAATGCCTTCTAATAATGATAAAGTTCATATAATGTCTAATAATGACTTCATTCATATTCTTTGTTCCAGTTTGTGGTGTGGTGGAAAAGCACACATTTGAGTGGTATTGGTTTTTTGCTTTGTTTACTTTTTTAAAATTATTTTTTATTTTTCACTTCTTCATTCCTTATTATTATATTTTCTTATTTTGCTGTGCAGATATAGTTTTTATCCAGTGCAAGATAGTAGTGTGCAGTGGTCTACAAATTTCTTTATATAAAATCAGAATTAACTCTCACTGTTGTGGCTGTATGTGGTAAGTGGAATTAACCCTGAAAGGAAGGACAGGGCTATGAGCTACTGTTTTATAAAGGAACTTTAAAGATGTTACGGGCTGTCTCTAGTTTACCTTTGAATGACATGCCTGAAGAAGCTATACACCTGTAACCTGAGGACCAACAAGGTACACTCAGACATACAAAACTTGAGTTCTTCAGTAGGAGAAATACACAGCCTCTGCACAAGCCATGAGCTGAGGGTCGTGAGTGTCCGTGATTCTGTTGGTGTGCAATATGCAGGACACTGTGCAAGGAATAGCTGGGAGTTCTCCAGCTTACCCTTTCATATACCACTCTTAAAAAACACCCCAAGAGGTGCACCATAGGGCTCGGAATTATAGTATGCCCCAGGATGTGTGAAGGAGCTGAGGGGCAGATGCCAACTGTTATTTGGAATTGATTGTTTATTCTCCAGAGTCCTCCTGTATTTGCTGGTTAGCAGATATTGCTATCCATCTGCTTAGCTGGACACTGACAGCTCCTAGTATCTTCTCTTTCCCTGCTGCTGAGCTGCAGAAAATGCAGTGTTGTCCTCTCTTCCCCCATACAGGCTTGTTCTTCCCAAATACAGGCTGCCTCTGTATTTCACTGGCACCACGAGCTCTGCTGGAGGATCTTTATTTGGTAAGTGCAGAGCCCCACCTATGAGTGAGCCACAGCCTCCTCCAGCCTGGGACTGCCTGCTGATCTGAGCCCATTCCAAAAGCTTTATAGTTGCTGCCTTTATCCTCCTCTAGCATCACCTGTCTTTTTCAGAGCACCTTGCTATATTCACAGAGGCATGGGTTCCCTGCAAAGGGGATGCTAGATACTTTTTGTCACTCCTTTTCATGTGACTGAGAGCTTGCTTGCTCAGGTAGACAAAACCCTTACTATCCTTCTTGTGAAGCACATGCTGTATCATAAACTTTTGCCTTAATCATCTTTTGCATTCAGAAGTTTGATTATGGTGTGTTTGACTCTTGCAAATAAACTAGCATCAGGTTACTACTGTGATATATGCAAAATTGTAAGCAAAATCAATGGAAATACATTCTATTTTGGAATTAGTCTTTCTGAACTTGTAAAAAACTCTGTTGTGCAAAGGCAGACCATTGTTAGGCACTTAACAGCCACAAGGTCCTCAGCCTATCTCTCAAATATTAAACTTTAATTGTCTAATATTACCATCTGCCTCCAAAGGAAAAGTTTTTCTAAGTTCAAGTACTTCAAAAAGATGGCAAGGTTCCCCCTTTTGTACTTGAAGGACTTTGCTAATATGTTGAATATTTTAAAAACTTAAAGCTTAGGATTTCAACAGAAAAGATCATCTGTTATTATCTACCCACTATATAACCACAGATGTAGAATTGGTCACATCTGGCAGGTTTTGGGTGTGTTCATATTTTTCAGGCAGATTAAGACACTGGAGTTGCACTCCCACATCTGAATTACGGCAGATGCCACCAGGATGTGATTTTTCAGATAAAGCTAATGCACATAGCTCTCCTTCTTTTTTAGTGACATATATATACTGCTTTTCCTTCTGAACAGTACTGTCATACATAAGCCAGGCATAGTACTTTACTGAACCACATATTGGTAATCCAGATATCCCGATTGTTTCATATTGAGTATAATAATAGAAAACTAATAGGCAAAAACCACTGAAGTCCCAGAGCCCTTATGGACAAGACTGAGCTGCCTCCCAGATCATGCTGCCACAGAGAGGTCTCGACTTGCACGATATTATTTCATATTTATGATGCCTCTATGATATAATTTAGCAAAGAATAACTTTCAGAATCAGCTGGAAATAACTTTCAGATCAACAAACCATGCCTCAGATGAAGATACTTCTGCTCACATACATGCACAATGCCTGTGCAGCCGGCTCCTCTTATGGAGATCTGAAGCAAGTGTCTCAAATGAAGGAAGAAACATTCTAGAAATCCAGTCCCTCCTGTCAAACCTTCCTGCTGGTCAAACTTGGATGGCTTCTTCAGTGTAACCATGGTAGGAGACCTGTGGTTGAGAAATGTATTCGTCCTGCAGTCACCTCACAGGAGATAAGAAAGATACTAAAAAGTTAGACAGGTGGGTGTACCTATAACCTTCACCAAAGTAATCAAACTCACTGTACTTATTTTCAAGGGAAAAACTACACAAGTGTTTTGGTGGCCTGTTCATAGCTGCCATACCCCCACCAGCTGTTTCCATTGACCTCAAAGTGTATGACCAGGGAGAAGGATGGATATACATGCTTTAAATTTCAACCGTTCATAATTAGCAAGGCTTTTTGTACAAGATGAAAGTTATAAGAAATGGATACAAAATCTTAATATATTCATTAGCATGCATTTTCAACTAGTAAAGACAGTAAATTTAATCTTACTTTTTATATTACTCTAGATTGCATTTTATTTGTCAAACCTACCACATGAGTAACATTGCATTACCCTTTAATTTCACCAGCAAATGCAGCTACTGAATGACTTTTTTTTCTTCAGTAGCTGTTGTATTTTTGAAGGCAAGTTGCACAAGGCCTAACTTAACATAAAACAATTAAAGCATTAGAGAAATGTTGAGTATATTAAGTAACTACGAGTATTAAACAGTTTAACAAACACAGGTGACATTATCATACATCAGGTTCTTTTTGCCATTTCTGTAATGTATCAGTAACATTAAGAAATTCACAGGCTATCAGAGTGGTAATAAACAAATATAAATGGTCATAGATACTGATGCGTGCTATATTTTCAATCTTATCAGTGATATTCAACGAAAAAAAATCAAGATAGCTAAAGACCATGACACTATTTTTGCAAACTGGTACTTGCACAGAGCTTTTAATGTATGACACAGGAGCTCTGGGGGGATGTAAGACCTGTGCCGGTGGATGACTTTACAGGAAAGGTCCTCTTTTAGGAAAAGCTGACCAATTTTGCTGACAAGTGGAAACTGATTACTCATTGGATTAAACTGCTTGTGAAGCATCTAGATTACACTACTTGCTTCCAGACTTTGTATAAGAGGGTTTCCCAAGAGCAAAATTATTAAGATGTGGAATAGTTTCCTTCATTTATAACTCGTACAATTGTAGATTATTCCCTTTGGCCCTGTAAAAATGTCTTCTAGCTTCATGGTTTAGAAATAAAGTATTAAATATAATGGTATTTCAAGCATTTTCATCTACTACAATCCTCTTTTAGTCTATTTTTTGTTTTGCTTACACTTACTACAAAATGCATGTGGAATTCTGAATTACTACAGATTGACTGGAATGTGGTCACGGATGGTTCTGTCCTTTGTAGGAAAGACAGGGCAGCAAGGAGAGGTGGGGAATTGCTCCTCACATCATAGAGCAACTTGAATGTATTGAGTTCTGTCCAGGGGTAGATGAGGAGCAAGTTGAGAGTCTGTGAGTTAGAATTAAGGAGCAGGCTAATGGTGGGGACACTGGTGGGTGTCTATTACAGGCCACCTGATCAGAATGAGGAAATTGATGAAGCCTTCTACAGGCAGCTGGTAGCAGTCTTGTGATCACAGGCCCTGGTTCTCATGGGAGACTTTAACTCCCCAGTTATTTGCTGGAAGACTCACTCAGCAGCCATTCACAGTCCAGGAGATTCCTCCAGTGCATTGATGATAACTTCTTGATGCAATTGGTGGAGGAGCCAACTGTGGAGTGGAGCATTGCTGGATCTTGCCCTAACCAACAAGGAGGGTCAGGTTGAAGCAGTGAAGGTTGAGGGCAGCCTTGGATACAGTGACCATGAAATGGTGGAGTTCAGGATCTTATGTGGTAGAAACAGGATTCCAAGTAGAATCACAACCCCGAACTTCAGAAATACTGCCTTTGCCCTCTTTAAACAACTGCTGGGGAAAATCCTATGGGACAGGGTACTGGTAGGTAAAGGGGCCCAAGATGGTTCATACTCAAGGACCACTTCTGAGCTTAAGACCGGTGCATCCCAATGGGAAGGAATCAGAATGGGAACTGGGACATCAGTGTGGTTGAACAGGGAACTGCTGGGTAAACTCAAATGGAAGAAGAGAACCTATAGATTGTGGGAGGAATATAAGACTGTTTTCCAAGAATGCAGAGAGGCAACTAGGAAAGCTAAAGCCTCCTTGGACTTAAACCTTGAGGGAGAGGTTAAGGACAACAGGAAAGGCTTCTTCAAATACATAGCAGATAAAACTAACACTAGAGGCAATGTAGGCACTGCTGAATGAGGTGGGTGCCCTGGTGACAGAGAACACAAAGAAGTCAGAATTGCTGAACACCTTCTTTGCCTCTGTGTACTCTGCTGGAGGATGTCCTCAGGAGCCCCAGATCCCTAAGGCCACTGAGGAAGTCAGGGTAAAGGATGAGTTTGCCTTGGTTGGTGAGGGCTGGGTCAAGGATCAGTTAATGAGTCTGGACATCCATAAATCCATGGGTCCTGATGGGATGCACCCACGGGTGCTGAGAGAGCTGGTGGATGTCATTGCTTGGCCACTCTCCATCATCTTTGATGATGACTAGTGCTATTCAATATATTTACTGATGACCTGGATGAGGGAATAGAGTGTACTATCAGCAAGTTTGCTGATGACAGAAAGCTGGGAGGAGAGGCTTACACCCCAGGAGGCTGTGCTGTCATTTAGAGGGACTTGGACAGACTGGAGAGTTGGGCAGGGAGAAATTTAATGTATTACAATAAGGGCAAGGGTAAAGTCTTACATCTGGGAAAGAACAACCCCAGGGAACAATATAGGTTGTGGACTGATCTTTTGGTGAGCAGCATAGGTGAAAGTGACCTGGGGGTGCTGGTGGATGGAAGGATGACCATGAGCCAACAATGTGTCCTTGTGGCCAAGAAAGCCAATGGCATCCTGGGGTGCATTAGAAGGGGGGTGGTTAGTAGGTCATGAGAGGTTCTCCTCCCCCTCTACTATGCCTTGGTGAGGCCACATCTGGAATATTGTGTCCAGTTCTGGGCCCCTCAGTTCCAGAAAGAACAGGAACTGCTTGAATGAGTCCAGTGCAGAGTGACCAAGATGATGAAGGGAGTGGAACATCTCCCTTGTGAGGAAAGGCTGAGGGAGCTGGGGCTCTACAGCTTGGAGGAGAATGAGGGGCAACCTCATTAATGTTTATAAATAGGTAAGGGGCAAGTGCCAGGAGGACAGAGTCAAGCTTTTTTAAGGGATGACTAACAACAGAAGGGGCAATGGTTATAAACTGGAGCATAGGTGGTTCCATATAAATATAAGGGAGAATTTTTTCACCGTGAGGGTGACAGAGCACTGGAACAGGCTGCCCAGGGAGGTTTTGGACTCTCCTTCTCTGAAGACATTCAAAGCCCACCTGGATGTGTTCCTGAGTGACCTGCTATGTGTGACCCAGCTCTGGCAGGGAGGGTTGGAATCAATGATCTTTTGAGGTCCCTTCCAAACCCTAGCTTTCTATGATTCCATGATTCTGTGTAATTTTGGTTGTCATTAAAATATTGTATATAAACAGGAAAAGTCAGAATAAGGCATTCTCAACACAGACTTGAAGAACATACATTTTCATGCCCAGTGGAAGTAACATTTCATTTTCTTCCCCAAAGTAGTGGAATGTTTTTGCATATAAATCCCCAAATACTTTTGAATTTTACAGATTAAAAAAAGCATCAGTACATCAGTTTTAAAAGCACTGACTTGGTATTTCCTTTCGTTTCATCTGCTGCAGGACTATGAATCTGGAGTGAAGCAGTTCAAAGAAACTCACAACATACAGAAGGCATTTACTTTCATAAAACCAAATTAAAAAGTATTTTGTTTAAAATGCCATTTAGAAACACTGGATAGATGTATATGAAATATATGAATTGTGGTAGGCAGTGATTTATCCCCATGTTTTTACCTGCCGGTATTAATGCAAATAACACTGTTTCCATGACATGCCTTATGGAACATTTTACTATTTTCATAAGCAGTCACATGCATTGAAGGTAGGATCACCAGCCAGTGCATTTGGCACCCCAAAGCAGAACCAGAGAGGCCAATCTCTCTTGATGAATGACAAGTTAGCTGGTGTATGAAATGACAGATCTCAGCTGAAACAAGGAATCACATTGACCTAGGACATTTCTTCTGGAGCAGCTTCTTCTTCCTGAGTGGGTTTCTCTTCAGGTTTGTCATGGACTGGAGATGGGTTACTGCTGTGCTTGTTGCTGTCGTGCACACTGTGATTGCTGGCACTGCCAAGGCGAGTTGATGCCACCACAGCTTTTACTGCAGCCTGAGAAAGAGAGGATCAAGCAAAGGACACAATCTGTCACCACTGTGCCCTTAGCATTGTTCTGTTAGGGAATGTAGTTGTCTTTAACTCATGGTAATGGTCATGTCACATTTGGGGACTGCGTTGTCCCGGGCAGATTTGGAGAGCCACCTTCAACACCAGACTAAAGTATAAAATTGATACTCTCACAAGGTTACAAGCTAGGCAAGACGAACAGAATCTCTTTTTTTCAGCTGTACACACTGCATTTCTTTTTAGAAATTACTTCAGATCTCCCATGTTGGAAGCTAGATGGTGAAAAGAAAGTTCACTTCCACCAATAAAACAGTGTTAACACAGATTATTCTATGAAAAGTTCACAAAGTGAAAAAATACTCACCACTGTTGCACCATTGCCATGCACAATGACATCCATATGCTCTGAACAATGGTGTAGAGCATATAAACAAATTCCTATGTATATATATAAATACATACTGGGGATATGTTCTCAAAACAAAGACATGCATTAAGACAGTTACCTTAAGCCTTTCCTTGAAAAGCTTTATTGCCTGAAAAAAACAAATCTACCAAGGAAAGGAAAAGAAATATTAATCTTTGTGCTACAACTCTAGTAATTTTTTACTTGGCTAGCTTTTTGCTTTGGCACAGAAGAAGTGAGTCTGCAGGAAGGGATGATAAGTGTAGAAAGTTTTGTGCATGATTTGGAGAGGTAATCATGCAAAAAAAGAACATGCTAATTAAAAAAGAGACTGTATACACATTGTCAAGAAAGAAGAATCTGCTAATATAGAACATGAAGTCAAAGTGCAAGGCATGAGCCAATGGCAGTAGCAATGCTTTTAAAATTTAAGAGTCTAGACCTCTTAAGGAAAAAATCAGACATGCACATTAGTGGTGAGAGGACTTCAGACAATGCATTACAAACAAACCAAGCCATTATATTATAATGTATAAAATACTTTTAATGTGATTTACTCTTACTAGCTATGTATATTTTTACGAAACAAATGCAACACTTTCTAAGAAAAAACAAATCGTGCCTGAAAGCTTTAGGATTATTCTATAAAAGTGAGTGTTTACATAAAGAAAGTCTGCTGATGGACTTTTATGTTGGGAAAGAGAGAACAATTTCATGTTATTCTTGCTACACAAAACAACTAAAGCTTGGATCCAGTACCTGGTTTTATTTTTTGGACAAGAGCTAATTGACTAAGAATTTATGATTCATTTTATACAAATATATGTGCAAAACTCTTAACTCTACAATAACTGCTAGCTTGAGTTAATTCTCTTAATAACTGAAAATTTGGTGACTTACAGTCAAAGTCACTTACAAAGCAGTGAAGAAATAAACTTTTAAAAAGCTACAGATTTTAGACACAGAAGTATAAACTATTTGACTACAGGATCTAAATAAACCAGGCTTCAAAAATTCCATTGGTGATCAAACATGTGAATAAAAATAGAGAATCAAAATCAAAACATGCAAAAAGGGCATGTAATTTTTTGTTAGCTCCTGGGCAGGGCATGTAACAACTGACTTGGAAATAATAAAATTTATGACTGTGCTCATGCTTTGAAGTAATTTTGATATAAAAACATTGCATGGCAACTTCAGAATACACAGCAATCTTGCTGCAAGGCTACAGAAATCTTTCATAAGAGTAAAATATAAATGGATGTATTTAGTCAGTTTGGCATGGGCAAAACATCACTGTCAATTCTATCTACTCTAGACCTTTGCAAATTCCAAAATGTAGGTTTTTTTGCCCTTCAGAGATTCTCTGTTACACTTCCCTAATACAACTGAAAAAATAAGCAATAGCAAAGTTAAGGGTCATTCTATGGGGTCTGTTAAGCTCTCAGACAAGATACTTTCTACTTTTATTTCCCAGAGCTATAAGGACAGCTTCACTTTAGCTACCGGTAACACATACTGTGTAGAATTATCCCTGCAAGTCTCTCCTAAGAGACATAAATGTAGCAACTCAGAAGGGATTCAAAAACAAAAAAGTTTCCTGATGTTGTGTCAACTAGATGCCCAGATGCCTGCCATTTGCACCTAAAAATGTCTCCCTGCTTCTTCCTGTTGCAGATATGCAGATTAGATGATAATGGAGCACACTAGTGACTAAAAAACTAATGTTAATTTCAGCACAGGTCCCACCTACAATCCTGCCTTGCAGCACTTGATTTTCAGGTAAAGAATGTGATTGAACCTTTATTCTCAGAGTTACTTGGAAAAGTATGGTTTGGGTCTGTTAATCTGTGCTTAGGTATTCCATGGACCAATACTTCTGAAATGCTGACTCATGGTCATACAGAAGGATGGCTTATGCTACTGCTTTTCATTGATATATATAGAAACAAAGGGTGGCTTACAAATCAGAATATGCTATTATAAATTAATTCCCAAAGTTATGAATGCTTATGAAGAAACTTCTAAGAATTTTGCTCTTTCTGGTCAGTACTCTAAGGACGTACAAGCAGTGCAGGACAGACAGATGGACAGAAGCAAGGAAGGGAAAAAAGAAAAAGATGAAGGGGAGAAATTTGTGAAAGTTTTCTACATTCTCAGTAGCTCTGTCTGTATGGATAGGAGGTTTCAATCAACCTCCCATATTTTTATGTGTTTGTCAGCTTCAATTTCTTCATCTTCATTAGTCATCTTAAAAAAAACAGCTTCCATACCATTATGGACTGTTGTCCTGAAAAGTGTGCAAAGTTTCTGTAAGGTTTCTAATTAAGTTGTATGCTTTCACAGAGAATATGTCCAGAGACTTACCTTAAGTTTACGCCGGGCATTGAATTCTTGGAGTTTCTTTTGTGCCGTGTCCATATGTGCAAAGTTTGCTGCCTTCCCTGTGACCCATGGGTGCTGCAAAGCCTGTAGAGTGGTGAGGCGTTTCTTTGGGTCTAAAACTATTAACTTCTTAACCTGCATCACAAGCAAAAGAATAGAGAAGACTGTTAACCTTATTCTTCATTTACATTCTTTTGTATTTTTGGTGTTTTGGTCTTAGCTTGAGAAGCATCTTAGTGAAACACATCCCAAGAAACCAACAAGAATTTCTGTTCAGGTCTCTGTACATGTTTTATAGTTGGCATTCCTTGGTCCTCCATAAATAAAAGCTAAATAGGACAGCCACTAAGGGGGAAGAAAAGAAAAAAGGAATCAACTGGTTACCAACATTTTTAAGAGTAAGTACCAGTGCAGCCAGTTTGTATACCACAGGCTGAAGTGCTCTCAAAATGCTTTCAAGTCTCAAAATACCCCCAGACGGACTGTTGGTTTATCAGAATCTCTGCTTTTGGATTTTGACAAGGTTTGAGCTGGATTAGAAAGTTTTAAAAGCTGCAGGTCCTGTAAATTCGTAACATGCAGTCACTGCCTGGTACATCAAAATAAAATGCTTCTTTCTGTCACTGTAAAACCTCATGTACACATGAACTAAAAAGAACTGTACAAGTATTTCTCTCTTGCATCACTCTGAAACTAATGCTATTTATTTTATTGTTTCTGTTACTGAGACCAGGGAAGCAGCATTTCTCCAAATACATTAGTAGGCCATTTTTGAGAACAAGGCATTGCAGACATAATCCCTGAGAGTGCAGGTGGTACAGACTGCTGGGTACAAAGTATGTACAATCAAGCTTTATTTCATGGATTTTGCTGTATATCTGAACAAGAAGTATTTAACAAAAACAGAAGGGGGAGGATGGAGTAAAGAACTTCCCTGGTAGCAGTTGGGAACACCGCACAACTTGGAACTTACACAACTCTCATGACAGCACACAGTCTCTGAGTCCAAGTGATAGCACAGGGCACCACCACTGCTGTGCACCCAAGAGTGAGGGGAAGACTTGCTTTAGGGATCTTTGATATTTCCCTACGAAGAGTTAGTAAAGAAATATCGTGTCCTGAAGTGGGTGCAGGGGAACAGGCACCATGATGAATACCTGTTGTGCACGCACAAAAGAGGGCAAATTAAGCAAATAATTTCAGCTGAACAAAAGATCTGCAACACACATGCAAAACTACAGCACTGGACTAACAGAGGATATATAACAGCAGTGCAATATACCAGAGATAAGAGGAAGAACAACTAATTGAACAATTTTGCTGTCCCTATCCCTAAATGGACTCTGTTTCTCAGTAGAAGTGATACTGCTCCAGTCCTGTTTTTGCTTTACTTACTAAATCCTTGGCATTCAGAGAAACATCATCCCACCAGGGGGATACGAAGTCATATTCACAGTTCAGGATTCTCTTAAACATGTACTGATCTCCCCTTTCATCATAGAATGGTTCAAAGCCACAAAGTCTGCAAGGATGAAAAAGAAATAAATGTATTAAAGATTAATTAGTCTTGGGTTGTTAGAAACAGTTCCTGTCACTATCTTTTCCTTCCTCATGTCCTGTACCTCACCTTGGGAAACCAGACCTGCATGTACTTATAAACTAATACTATAGAGCAGAGAGACATGTGGTTGCAAGTATTGATAAGCACTAGGAAAGGCTGATCAAATTGTAAATTTTCCATTTTCATGTGTCTGTACCTGGAACTACTAATATAGGGACTTATCATAAGAGTTGATATCAGAGTTGCAACAGCTGATACCTCTTTACCTTCTACATGCCAAAAATATTTTCCAGCAGCTCTTCACCCTGCTGGTCTCAGGCTGAAGTCCCTTGAATTAGTCACTCCTTGGTCTCAAACCTTTGCTCATCCCTTCTGCAACTCTTCTCCAGTTACGTGTCTTTTTGAAGGTGATGCAAACACCATTCAGTATGGGTACACCATAAAGTTGCAAACTGATGTAGCGATTGTTTCTCTTTTAATTGCCATTTCTACAGTATTTATTCCTGACCATGAATGTGCTTGTTTTGACTGTTTACAAACAATCACACAGTTCACATATTTGTAGACCAATGTTCAGAACCCCCTGTCAGATGTTTTAAAGTGAATTTTCTATTCAACCACTAAGTGTCCTAAGCTACACAAAAAGTCTGTCTCTCACTCTACCTCCAGAAAATGTAACAAGCAATAAAATCACAACAGGAAAACAACAGCGGACTACAAAGAACAAGGCAGCAACAAATCTATAAAATGTACATTTTACATTTTAACATGTTTTTATATCTTTAAACCAAGTCAGTGTGCTTACTGCACTGGTAAAGGAGAGATGCTAAAGGAAGAAATATATTTTGGGGAATAGTGTGTTGCCATGGATAGAACAGCTCCATCACTTTACACCGCTGAAGAGGAGAAAACCTCCACTGCCAGAACTTCCTGGGTGTGTTACTAACTCCAAGCCTGGAAGAGATGGATTAAAGCACAAGGATCCAGCCTTCAAATACCATGTGTATCAGTAGGTTGGAGCTGGTCACATCCCCTCTGCTGCCTGCCTCTCCTATTTGCCTGTTCCCCCCACCTCCCCTTTTTTCAGCTGGAATCCTATCCCCATGACAAACCTTTGCTGACAAGGGTTTTGGGCCACTCATTGGTACAGCCAAAACTGGCTTCTGGATACCAGGCAACTTATGACATACAGTGACACCATGCTTAAGAGTTGCTGTGAGTGTGCTGGAAGCCTTGTGAGTGACCCTCTATTTACATTTGCAAGTAATATCATTGTAACTCATTATTAGCACCTAGTGGAGTCTTGTTAACAATTTCTATGGGTACACTTTTATCTTAAAAGCACTCCATTTCAGCAGATTTTTCCATCCAGCAACATGCTGAATTTGGTTAATAAAACTGGAGGTGTGATTTCAAATTAGAGAAATTAAACTAGGATAAGACCCAGTGTGGCTGATCTTGATTTCATCTTACAGTGAATTTCATTATACTGATTCATTTAAAATCAATTACCTGTCAAATAAAGAAAAATAAATGGAAACCGCTTCAAAGTCCATTAGAAATGACCAGACAGTGTTTTGTGCCCTCTTATGTAAGTGAGTAAAAAACCCAGCTTCAAATAAATCAGTATAATTTTGACTACAGGCAAAATTATTTTTTTTAATGAATATCTGCATCTCAGACATTCAGTAACATTTCTAACTTGCTGCAGGAATACAAAAGAATTTGTCCCCTTTGCTGTAAAAGAATAAATGTGGCTTCCCTGGAATGATGGTTATTATCATCAATAGGTCTTAATATAATTTGCCTCTGGAATTATTTTTCTGCCAAAATATGGGTCAAAGTTTTTCTTAAGATCATGGTAAGTCCACGTGGAGAAGCTATTTTTTATGAATGTCTTCTGCAGCATGTTAGTTAATTCTTACACCCACTCTATTTTGGAGGCAAACAGGGCAGTGTAAGTTTTTGACTGTATATAATCGCATTCCCTCTACTAAGCTATGAGACTGAGGCATGCAACACTGCCCTTTAAAACACAGTTGCTGCTCCTTTAAAATGTTGCTCTACAAAGCTGTACATTCAATAGAAGAGTTCTAAACATGGAATATTCTTAGAGCTAAATGAAAGAGATGGCCAACTGGATTGGACTAGCATTTTTGCCTGGCCTGTTTCTATAGGTTAGACTGGATTTCAAAAGGAGGGGAAGAGAGAAACAGAAGGAGGAAGAAGTAGAGAAGGATGAGTACTCGTGATGTCACACCTCCTGGACCAGATCACACACTTGTGTTTACACAACTGTAGAGATTTATTGTGGCTTGAGAATATTTGCTGAAAGCTGGAAGATTTTGGAAGGCTGCATATAGCAAATACGACTCCATATATTCAAGTGAGAATATGCTGTACATTCTCACGTGGAGCTTTCCTACTCTTGAATGTATGTTATGCTTAATAAAGCCTCAGTTTCAAGCATAATAGCCATCAATCAACTATTGAATAACTAGGCAATCCCATGGCTTAATCCAGATACCTTTGTAAAGGCACAATGCAAGGCACCTGCCCAATGTCAGGGACAGCCCTACTGGTGAATTTCACATCTCGCTCCCATGTGTAGACCACTAGAACTGATGAAAAACAATCACTTGACTGGCAGCATCTGAGATCCAATCTTCTACAGACTTAAAACAACCTTTGAGATAAAGATTCACATTTTATTAGGAGGAGATAACAAATTGACAAATTGACACATAGGAATATTGTAGTCTAGTACTTAGAGGCACCCAAAAGGAGAGCTGTGACTTATTTGAAGCTTAAATACAGAAAAAAAAAAAAAAAAGATGGTTTTCTATTTTATTTTTCCATCTGGATCTTTATCTATCTTTATAAGTACTTTTCGTATAAACCCTAGTAAATATAATTCATTCTTAAGGACATAAAGAAAATAATTTTGTTACTGTCTGCTCTACTTGCTAGACACTGTTAATGAATCCTAAAAGGGAAAAGAGAATGACCCAGATGTATAAAATCTTTTGTATCTTTAATGCTTATGTGTAAAATCTCATTTTCTTCCCACAAAAGGCATCCTGCAAGTATCGTATACAATTTACACAAGCCAGTTTAGCATCACAATTTCCAAAGGAATAGATGAAGCTATTTATGCTCCCATAAATAGAAGTGTCGATACATCACACACAATTCTTCCTTCTCAACAACCTTCCAGTGAAAGATTCCATCAGTACAATGGAATAATTACAATGCTTACAAATTGAATGAGGACTAGATATATTAAGATGAAGACGCAGACACAGTGCCTGCCTTTAGATACAAATATTTGAAAATTTTGGCGTATAGTTGCAATTTCAACTGCTGAAAATATGTGTGGCCAGCATCACTCACAGTGCTCTGTCAGCAGTGTGTCTGGTTATCTTGTAAGAGGTGGAACACTTCAACATTAATCTCTTAACCCACTGGTCTGATTTGCAGACAGAGAGTCCAGGGCTGTTCTCTGCCTTCTGGGTGAGATGCTGTAAGGCAGCAATGCTGAAGCTGCAGTCGAAGATGCAGTAGTGTCTGTGGCTGACTGCACTTGCTAAAATTCACAGGTAATGTGAAACTACTGGAAGCACCTTCACTTCTTGCCCAATTTATAGTTAAAAAGTTACTTAGGATCACAGTATCTCTCACAGTTTGTGAGAATGACATCAAAAACTGGTGATGTTTTCTAACACTCACATGCTTGTATTTTTGTTATCAGAAGTTTCACTGCTATTCATTCACATTAATAGCATCTGACCAGATCTTGCTGCTGTTCAGGAAGAAGTGTTATACTAATCAAATATTTAGCTTGAATGTTTTGCTATGATCCTTTCAGATCTGACTTACTTAAATAAGATTAGGGATATCATAATTAAAGTTCAGGATCTCATGTTTTCCAGTGGCACAGTTCATAATGTCATAAAACCCTGCAGTGAACCACAAGTGAACCACTCTGTGGCACTGCCTGCACTTACAGAATGTAGGTGATAATTCCCAGAGACCACATGTCCACCTCAGGGCCATAGGCACATCCCCGTAGTATCTCTGGTGCTGCAGATGGTAAAACACTTGTCAATAAGACCAAAGTTGCATGCAGAAATAATGGTCACAAAGTCAATTTAAACTCCATGAATGTCATAATTGTCTTTTAACAAGTTATGGCCTGCTCCTTTAAGCCCTTAAGCAGGCAAATTATTCCCTTCATTGACTATAACACATCAGAAGTCATGTCCAAGCACAGCAGACTATGGTTTCAAATTGCTTTTAAGGCTTGTGAAAGGAATCACAGAAAGCTACAGCAGCACTGGACAAAGCAATGTGGCAAAGGATGTGCTTCTTTTACTTCAATATTTTACTAATTTATTTAGTATTTCATTTGGGTTTTGGTTTTGGCATTCTGTTTCAAATGTAAAGAAAGACAAGATCATTGCAGGCAATTGCTTTTGCTGCAGTGTGTAGCATCAGGCAGTCTCAGGGGACTCTGGCTCTGCAAGTGTAAAGAGGAGTCAATCTCTGCCCATCAGCTTGACAGACTCACCTCAAGGAAAGCTGAGCAGAATGCTGTATCCCCTATCTGTTGTTGCCATGTGTGACTAAAAACATGGACAGCTGCAGAGTCAAACTGTGATGTGCCTACCTCAAGGACTCCCAGCCCCTCCATCTCCAGGACTCATAGCTATGTTCACCCTCAAGGTTTTCCTCCCTGAGGAGGAGCAGCAGGATGGAGATTCCACATCTCCAGAGAAGGAAATGCATGTGTTTGATACTGGGGCAAGCAGTAGCACCTTTTTGCCACAAATAAAAATACTCAGTTAATTTGGAAACAATAATAAAAAAGAGACTGCTGAGCCACAATTTCATGTACAATTAGTAGCCTTTCTTCTCTTCAACCATTATATATAGTATCTATATATATATATATAGATACATCTATATATAGTATAAATATAATATCCATCAAATGTATGAGACAGCACAGTCCCTAAGCCCACTGTCTCTACAATGCACATGGGAAGGCTGCAACATTTGTGGGGCACAGTGGACTTGTGCACATCAACACTGCAGCATGTACACTTCTCCTCACTGCCTCACATTATGGTTTCACAGCAATGAGCAGCAGGGCCAAGAAAGGCTGTGTAACAAGTGCCTAATCTGCCTGGAGCTTTGGTTGCCCTTCCCAGCCTGACCCAGGCTGCTGGAATTCTCCTGCTTTGCTCCCAGCCTGTAGCAGGTCTCTGCTAGGGCAGATAGCTCACCTGAGGAATGTGCTGCAACATCCCCAGGGAGCAAGGTTCCCTCAACTTCTGAAACTTACCTGAATGATTTACCATGCAGGGAACACATCGTGCCTTTTTAAAAAGCATTACTATAAAAGACAAAGGGCTTTAACACAGAGTTTGCTGCATACCACTTGTACAGCTGGCAGCTGTGAAAATGTTTGCCAGTATAAGCACAGACCTTCCCTGACTCCTTATTCTTCAGTAAACTGACAAAGAGAGGGGCTTTTTTGAGAATGGACACTAGATTCCAGCTGACTGTAACTCAGGTCAACCTCTAGCTAAGAGGACAGCCCAGAGGCAGAGCAGCCAATGGCCTCAGAGAAAGAGACAGAGCAGGAAGAGAGATGCCAACTCTTCTCCCTGCCATTTTTGTAAACACTATGTGGAGGGTTCTGAGGTAAATAGAACAGTTTTTCTATTTAATGTCCAGTCTACCTCCTCTTACAAAGAACAGAGTGTTTCTCGGGATGTCTTCTTGCTCAGGATAAAGGCTTTTCTTTTCCTTCCACCTCAGTACTGTAAAATGGCCACAAAGGAGAACAAAAATTTGTATATACAGGCCTGCCTTGATATCTGGACTGTGATTACAGATTTATACATTTTGTAAATATGATTTCTTAATGTTTCCAGGGGTTTCCTTTGGTGAATGGATTTGACTGATACATTGCTTTTAGTAGAGTTGTTAGCTGTAGCATCATGAATAACTGCTCTTCACTGGCTTATTTTTCCTGTGCTACTGTTAGAAGACACTTATGCCCTTCATGTTAATTTCACTGAAAATGCAATGTCTCAGAAAGTAAATTTTTTTGTGACAATATTCTTGCTTTCAGTCCTCTGCATCAATTTGCACATGCCAGGGACTGCAGATTAATGAATCGTGATGCCAGAGTATCCAAACTACAGTGTGTTTTTTTGTTGCTGTGTTCTTTCTGGAGAAGTTGCTGGTAGCTGGGTGGGTAGTATGTGGAAGTTGGCAGGCTGTGACTATCATTTATTCATAGTTTAATTTGGCATTTCAACAGTATACCTCCTGGATTTTCTCCACTTCTAGAAAGCAATGATTGAATATTTTTGAGGCACCAGGAATTCCACATGGTCAGTTAACTCAGGCTGTAAAGCAAAGATTGCAGGCCCATGTCTGTCAGCCAAAGCTGCTTTCTTCTCTTAGCACATTCAGTCTCAACCCTCTCCACCATATGTCCCTACTTTGACATCTCTTCTATAGGAATAAACCTTATCCTATTTTAATAGTATAAAAAGACAGGCATAGAAAGGGCTAAACACTAATTACAGTCTTATGGCCTTTGTAATTCAACCAGGGCATTCATATCTGATACATGAAGCACAATTTTTCAAAACTAAGGCAGACTGGAATTCTGTGATGCACACTTGGCACCTGGGTGTGCTTGGCAGAGAACATCATACAAGGTAGTGGACACGTCACTTGAACAGCAGTATTAGTTGTGTTATGAGGTAACAAAGTAATCTTATGGTCTCCACTGTCCTCTTTCCTTTGCTCCCACTATTATAAAAGCAAATGCCAAATATTGAGTTTCCACATGGGTTTGCTATGCTCTGTCCAAAACTACCTGAGACGCTTACCACACAGCACACTGCAAGCCACTTGCAGCTTCTTTTAGAAGCCCACTCAGGATCTGGAGTTCAGCAAGAAGGGCAGAAATAGGTTTTTCCACAAGATCATACTGACTGAGGGAGCTGAACAGTCATCAAGGGAAGCCCAGCAGGCTTCTTCTAGTGTAAGCAATAACACCAGCCTCCCCGGGCCATTAGCTGCTTCCATTACATGGAAGAGCCTTGTCCACTATGTTAAAAAAAGTTACTTTTAAGATAAATTCGCTGTAAACAATATTACATATTCATAATTGCTATGAACTCTGTAATTTTTTAGTGTTTTCCATTATGCCTTTCATAGTAAAAAAAATCTGCTGATGACTCTCCAGTATCAGTTCAGTAATTTCAGAATTTTTACAATGGTCAGATTTATTTACATGCAAGTAGTGAACCTGGACCACATCGTATATTTTGCACACAAAGCTCCAGTGCTAGAGAGTGTGAATTTAGAAAAAATTAATCCAGTTATGCATTTTGGTTTTTATTTCTGCTTCTAAGGGTATTCTTGAATTTTGAAATTTATGAAGAAGCATTTCACCTTGGAAAGAGAAAATAAAACTTCCTCACATTAAATGCAGCATACTGTAAATAATAAAATAACATACCACAGTACCCCGGAGTTCCACAAACTGTCTTCATGGTCACCTGATCTTCCACAATCTTGGAAAGTCCAAAGTCAGCTATTAAGATTGTTTAGGAATATTAATGTTATTACCTCCTTTTAAAATAACTTTATATATCTATATATTGTATATGCAATTAAATGAACATTTATTCATTAAATGAAAACTACTGTAATTTCCAGACATGAGCTTTAATTTAAAGAATCTACCCAGACTGCAATCCAGAAGAAAAATTCATCTGAACAAATGGGAATTCTTGGCTCTTGCTTTCTAAATAATGGGATGCCTGAGGGCATACAAGAAGTGATTCAGAAATGCATTTTAGATATATATTCAGCTTTCACTCTGTGAGTAATCCAATAACAATTCTGGGTTAAAAAAAATTGTGCATCAGTGATTTCTTTGATAAGGGTCAAAGTATCAGGTTCCTTCAAGACAAACACCCCCGCCACCCGCCCCCCCCAGTATTTTGATATATGGCTTCTAGAGGTATGGAGGTTCTGTTATCCTTTTTGCAGTGTTTCCAGCCTGAATTACTACTCAGACAGCAAGAGACATCATAACATGAAATGTACATCCATGACTCATGTTTTAAAAGACATAAAAACTGAAGTTTTCACAACCCTGCTAGTTTCCACTACAACTAAACTGAAATTCTTTACATTTCAATGTAGGTGATGATGGAAGGGGTGTTTTGACTGAATATCAGAATAAAAATAATTTGTATTTTATTCTAGCAATGCATGATTAGGGCATACTTGTCCCCAAGTGTTTATCACTTCTGTTATTATTTATCTAAATAGAAATAAACTTTATTTTTTTAAACATTGCCACTCCTTGTGAATCAGATCTCAATTTAGATAAGGCAATAATCTTAATGGGAAGATGTAGAATCACAGCATTTATGATAATGCTCAGAAGCTCCTTCACCATTCTGCCCATCAAACCAATGTGTGCTGTGTTAACCTATCAAGTAAAAGCTGTTACTTACTCCCAGTAAGGGAGCATGAGGTGTTATTTCCAAACTGATTACATAAAGCTCAGGAGCACTGCACAGAGGTCCTCTTTGATTAAGCAAAAACTGGGCATACTCCACATTTTTGGAGGTCATTCTTTTGTAAGCAAGATGCCATTCAAAAACAGGGTAGGCATAATACATCTCTGTTCTGGATAACCTGGTCTTACCTCGCACCTCTCCATCCCCCCATGGTGCTGATAGCACTTCTGCCAGCTTCCCTGTGCCCTTGGTGAAAACTGCTCTGTCTCGTGACTCAAAACTTCCAACAGAACTGAAGGCAGCCTGCTCAGTTCACATTCTACTGCTTAACTGCACATTTGTACTTTCATACCAGTGAATCTTCACTCTTAAAATACCAGTTTAACAAAAAAGGGGAGCACAGAAGTGGTGCACACAGCTGCATGATGATTTCACCATCCTTCTTGTTCTTCCCGCTTGCTTTATTCTCTGCCCCACTTTGAACAAATTTGGCTAAAAATTCCCTAAACAAGCATCTGGTTTTGTCTTGGTTTTAAAAAAAACTATGCACATGTATGCTGATAAAGAAGTAACATAACATTCATTTGAATATAAGTACTAGCTTTGACAAAAGTAGTAGTGAGACACAGATACTGTAAACGTCATTTACTATATATTACTGGTATAAAGGAAGCAGGAAAGCATACATTTCATGCTCCTCACCAATTTTTAATGGTGCATCTGGTGCTGGCGTTGCATAGAGTAGATTTTCTGGCTTCAAGTCACGATGCACAATCCCATTTGCATGCAGGTACTAGAAAAAAAGGACATCAGAGCATTTAACTAAGGTTCAGATGTAATGTTCAAGCATCATCTGACATCTTCCTAATGATCTGTAGCATCAGATTAAGAATCTGCTATGTGTGTGACACAGTCACTAAACTGATTTTCAGCAGTTTTTTTTCTGCAAGCATGCTCAGCACAAAATCCTTGGATGCACACGGTAATCTGAATATGAAACTAAAATATGGGAAGGCAAAGATAGCATCATGTCCACTTGAGAAAAAAAACAACTCAAAAAGTAATTTTGTCCTTTTAAATATAGTGGTATCTTCTAGGAAGTAATGTAATAGATGCTGAGATACCAAAGTCTATCTTGGAAGAAGGTATATATGTTAGAACATTCTGAGAGATAAGAAAATGGTCATACAACTATTAAACAGACACCTTTGAGTAGAAAGGATGCAGTGTGTACTGAGCCAGCTATAAACCCTCAGGTCCCTGAAGCAGATTGTTCAGGCATTTTAAAACAATGAAACTGCAGTCTCAAAAGTTTGCATATGAGATGAATTCTTCACTGGGTTTCTCAATGGGATTTGAGTTTGTATAAATTACCAGTAATTAAACAAAATTAAGTAAGACTACATTTGGGCATTGTTCTAGTGACACTGAATATGTTTTTAAGTGTGTTTTTCTTACAGTGCAGTAAGTGTTATTTCTTGACTTTCTCACAGTATTTGTCATGACCACGGCTTGTGGTGATCACCCAAAGACTCTTAAAAACTTCACAGTGCAATCTGTGCACTACAATAATACAGTGAATCAGTTATCCAAGGTAAATATAGGAAACAATGTATGGAAACTGATAGATTGCATGCTGATACACCTTTTAATGTGGTTACATCAGCACGGCTGCACACAACCATGTTGACACGGGTTAAAAATATATCTTTATCTGCAAATGAAGATGTAATAGTAGCCAAGCACTAATAGTTTAGCATAGTGCTGATGAGTTTCTTGTGCAGAGGTAACAGCACCACACAGGGAGTCTACCAAAACCATTCAGGTTGGTGGGAACAGAAAGACATGCCTTTCATGCCTGCATTCATGTGCTGCAAATTGATTTTGCCAACTCTTTAAGAGTAAGAAAGATCAGACATGTCACAATCATTCTTTGGAAAGCAGACAATTCTGATTTATTTATATGAAAAATCTTTGACCAAATCTGTGCAGGGAAATGTTGCAGCGAAGTCTGCAGTCTTTTAGCAGTCTGATTTACACATGCACATAATCCTAAAAACTTTTTCTGGTGTGAGGCATGAAAGCACGGAAATTTTTTTCTCTTCCCATAATCACATTTTTGTGTTAGGGAAATCTGGAAAAAGACTTTGGGGCACAACTTTTCCTTCCTTTTAAGTTGTAAAGTGAGACTGGCTCGCAGGACTCCTTCTCAGACATAGCAAGAACCATAACTAATGACATTTGCTAACCATGCTTGTGCCTTGTGACTGACTGACTTTTCAACAGATTTCTACCATCTTGCAGTCTGAATACTTTTTTTTTTATTACAAAAATTAAGAATTAAGAGAATTTCCTTCCTCTACCCAGTCTTTTGCACAAAACTCACTGGATGAGAATGCTCAACAAATGCTAACTGCTTCAATAACCTAGCCCACATCTTTCAGACTGATGCTGCAATAGTCTGATATCTCTCTCTCCTGTCTCAAAACTCTTGCAACTTCTCTTACCCACTGCACTACACTGTTTCTTATCCCCCTACAATTCCTGCCCACCCACAGTACCTCCACTGACCTCTCCCCACAATCCACATAGTTCCTGTCACTGTTGCTTCAATTTCTAATCTCAGTCCCTGCTGCTTTATCGTCTCTCCCACTGTTTTTCTTGCTTAAATTCATATTTGGGCATGAGATGATGCCTGTGGTCCTCAGCCATGCATGAGGTTGGGGCTGCCTCAAGCAGCAGGTCATTGGTTTAACAGAGCTACTGTTTGCATCTTGTATCTTTAAGATCTAGTGTTCCTTTCAAATTTTGTTCAGGTTGGCCAATAGGGTCAATAGTTTTACTGTGAACTAACAGGCAAAAGCACAAATGGGCAAAAGAAAATCCCCTTTCTCCCCCCTGTGTTTTCATTGATGCAGAAATACCAGTCTTCAACCACAGAAAAGCTGTCCTGCTGGAACCCCAGCCCTCTGAGGGGATAGAGTGCTGGATGGACTTCTATAAAAGCTACCTGCCTCCAAACTGCCTTGTTACAAAAGATGCCCACCACATGCAGCAACCTCCTGCCCTCCAGCCTGACCCACTCGTCATTCACTTAGCATATCTTCTGCTTCACAACCCACTAAGAACAGGACCTTCCAAAACTGTGCCCATTTTCAGCACTGCACCCTTACTCAGTAAGTACCATGGGACTTGTTTGCAAATTTTCAACTGTCCCAACAGCTCTGCTTCCCAGGTAGTGTAGCAGCTCCTGGAATTACTTGGTAATTACATTGTTTTGTATACAAGTAAAGAGTATTCTGAATTAAACCACCTTGATATAGCAATGAATTTAGTTTAACTATCATAAGCCACTTTGTATAACTCTTATTTCTATTTATATATCCTTTATTTTTATTGCTTTTAATTCTTACACATTGATCTTAATAAGCACCATCTTCCTTTGCAGGCAGTGTGTCTGTGGCATAAGTTCAAAGACTCTCCCAGTCTGAGTACAGCCTCGGGCACTGCACATTCTCATTGTAAAACAGATTGCCTGTGCTCTATTATTTATATTGTATGTCTCCTAATGACTAAATGATGAGATTAAATGAGAAGATAAGGATCAGGTATCAAGACAGAGCACTCAGTCACTTCACGATCGTGGTATTGCTGAATTACATTATTTTCTCATCTGTAAGATATGGATGAGACTTGAAAAACATCTTAATTCTACACACGGATGAAGAGCTTTTAGATGCACACTGCTGTACAATAGATTAACACAGCATACACATAGAGAGTCATCATGGCATGATACTTTTCTAGTAGCTAAAATGTCCTGTTTTCACCTTTTTCTTCTGATTTTCAGTAGACAATGGCAACCACTAAAAGAAAATAAGAGGCATGGCAGTTCTCTGATTGCAGCTTTGCTAATCTGTGATAGCAAAATAAGGTGGATACAAAAAGCATACATCAAAACTCTGTGCTTCCATAGCAACATTACATGGATATATTTAGCTCTAGATATGTCCTGAAAAGTCTATATACTAAAATGTAAGATTTTCTTGTAGAATAGCAGCATTTTGTCTGGCCTGATGAGATGCAGATGGAAAAGAAGCCTCCATAGGATCCAAATCAAGGCCTGTGGAAAAAGATCTTGTGGAAAAGGTCTTCTTCATGCACAGCAGTTCCATCTGAGCGGCTGGCCAACAGCACAAGGAAGAGAAATTTGCTTTTGCCTTTTGCCAGGTACCTTCTGCTTTGATTTTTTTTTTTTTTTTTTTTTTTTTTAACAGCACATCAAAGGAGTACTGATTTTAAAGAACCTGGGGCTATTCTATCTAATGAAAGAATATGAACAAGAAAAGTGAAATGGAAACATTACAGACCCTGAGCAGTCTGTATTAAGTCTGTGAATTTAAATGCAAAGGAAACAAAATACATAGTGCTCATGACTGAACAATTGCTGGTACTCTAATTGCAGCTGCAGCAGAAAGACAATTTTTTATTTTTCTTTTCATTACTCTGCTTCTTATATATTGCAGAAGTAGAAAGCAGTGTATCCACAAATGGTTTATTAACCACCCCTGGGTTTACCAGGGCCAAATTGTGCCTGACAGATCTGGTATTCTTCTATGAAGGGATTGCAGTGTTGGTGGGTAAGGGAAAAGCAGCTGACATCATCTACCTGGACTCGTGCAAAGCATTTGATACTGTCCCACACAACATCCTTGTCTCTAACTTGAAAAGACACAGACCTAACAGATGGACCACACAGTGGAAAAGGAATTGGGATGGATGGGTCACTTACAGAGTTGTGGTGAATGGCTTAATGTCCAAGAAAAGACCAGTGATAAGTGGTGTTCCTCAGGGGCTGTTACTGGGACCAGTGCTGTTTCACATGTTTTGCACAGACATGGAGAGTGGGATCAAGTGCAACCTAAGCAAGTTTGCCTATGATGCCAAGCTGTATGGTGCAGTCAACATACTGGAGGGAAGGGAGGTGATTCAGAGGGATCTTGACAGCCTTGAGAAGTGGGCCCATGACAACCCTACTAAGTTCAACAGGTCCAAGTGCAAGATGTAAGGTCCTGCATTTGGGTCAGGCCAATCTCAAGCAGAATAAGAGGCCAGGGGGTGAATGAATTCAGAGCAGTCCTGAGGAGAAGGTTTTGGGAGGTACTGGTGGATAAAGAACTGAATATGAGCTGGTAATACGTGTCTGCAGCCCAGAAAGGCACCGTATCCTGAGCTGCATCAAAAGAACAGCAGCCAGCAGGATGAGGGTGGTGATTCTTTCCCTCTGCTCTTGTGAAACCCCACCTGGAGTACTTCCCCAGTTCTGGGGTCCCCAACAAATGAAGGACCTGGACCTGCTGGAGCGAATCCAGGAGAGGATGATCAGAGGTCTGGAGTACATCCCCTGCGAAGACGGGCTGAGAGAGTTGGGCTTAGTCAGTCTAGTGAAGAGAAAACTCCAGGAAGACCTTATAGAAGCCTTCCAGTACCTGAAGGGGCCTACAAGAAAACTAGGGAGGGAACTCTTACAATGTCATGTAGCAACAGGATGAGGAGCAGAAGTTTCAAACTGAAAGAGTAGATTCATATTAGATATTAGGAAATAATTCTTTGATGTGAGGGTGGTGAGAAACTAGCACAGGTTGCCCAGAGAGGCTGTATATCCCTCATCCCAGTGAAGATTCAAGGCCAGGCTGGATGGGGCTTTGAACAATCTGATCTAGTAGAAGATGTTCCTGACCAACTCAGGGAGTGGATCTAGATGATCTTTAAGGTCCCTTTCAACCCAAAGTATTATATGAATCTTTTTGAAACAACCTTTTGAGTACTTGTTCCCATGTACACAATAATTGTTCTCTCTAAGATTCATGGACTTTAGTTTACTCAGTTTTTCCTTCACAAACTATCTTTTCTAGACAGATAGATAATTTTTATTTTTCTCCTGCAGGCTGCATCACCTTCCATCGATATATTGAAAATGCAAAAATGTAATCAAGTTGTGGCCTGACAAATTTTACAGGATGTATTCATAAAACTATTTGCTTTTTTTGCATCATATTGCACTCCTCTTTGCCTTTCCATTCAGGATAATGTTCAGGTACTTTCTGTGTAGTTTCCACTCTATTGTTCTTACAGTTGATTATACAAGTTCATGTACAATTTTGTCCTTAACAGTAAAGAAAGGACAGCAATTTTTACCAAAGCTATTTTATTTCTAATTCTGCTCTCCAACATACTTGCAGTTTTCCTCAGCTTTATGTTGTCCAAAATTTTTCTAAGTGTACTTTCTATTCCATCATCTGAGATTGTCAATAAAAATACTAAAAAAGCAGACCAAAGACTTGTCTTTGGTCCTCTTGATCTTTATTACACTCATACACATTCTCTCAGTATAGACAACCAGTCTCCATCCTGCTGAAACTCACATCATCAAGACTACATTTTCCTAATTTATTGTGAAAGTTGCAGGTGAGACAAATACCAAAAGCTTGACTCATGTCAATATGTACAATATCTTCAGTCCCTCTCCTATCACCAATGCTTCTTCACTGCTTAAGAAAAAAAACAGATTGATTTGGAATCATTTGATCTTGACAAAAACTTGCCTTTCTGGTGACTTCTCTGCTTTGTTATCACCCAGGTGTCTCATATCACTTTGCTTCATTATATGTTGCAGATTTTGGGGGGGGAGTGGCATTCAGGCAGTTAGTCTTCAATTCTTTCCTCCTTACTTTTGGAGTACTGAATACATCTGCTTCTTTACCCAGCCCCCGGTAGAAGTGAGTGTTACCAGTTAAATCTATCCAGACTTAAAAAGCTTGAAATTTAAAGATACTACAGTAAGGGTCACTGTATGAAACCAATTTTTAAAAAATCTAAGTTATTTGAATATTTTAAGACTTAGTTTTCTCTTATTCTAGGCTCACATTTTACTGCTCAGTCACAGCTGTTAATTGTGCTAGGTATCCATTTACAGCTGAACTTCTACTGAAAACTAGTGGGAAAAAAAAAGCAAAATCACTGCTGACTTCTTCAGGACATCTTTCAATAAATGTTCTTCACCTGGGTTTTTTATTCTTATGATGATTTATTTTGCTACCCTTATCTCAAGCTGGATCTATTTATTTTTTTGCCATGGACCTTCTGACTTTCAGTCCTTGAACCCATGCTATTCTTCCAACAGAGGCTTAAAAGCCTTTACCTGTTTTCTGCTCGGGGTGTACTTTGTGCCTGTCTTTAACTCCATGATGTGCTGTCCCTGAGAAGCAACCTTTGTTCAAGTAGACTGATGAGAAACTATCTGAGCCTTGGCCACAACACTTTGTTCCCAGAGTCCTGCATTCTCCCTTGCAGGCACAGGGCAACTGCTGTCAGTGTTAAAAGTTCCCTTCTGTCAACAAGTTAAGAGACAAGTCCTAAAATACTGTGTTTACACTCGTGGGAGTGACTGTGAATTGCACAGCCTTTGGGTTCCTAATGTGTCATCATTAAGGAGTAGATTTTGATGACTACTGGATCACAGCTCTGAGCATGATTATGAACATGAGAGCATTGCAATTAACAGAGGCCATACAGCAGTGACAGCAGTGGTAAGCGTCCTCATGATTATTTCTGTGCAACCTAACTCCTATTTGAACCTGTCCTGTTCACTAGCCCTTGGTATGGCTTACAGACCTTCCTGCCACATAGGAACTAGCTCCCTCAGAAAATTGCAATAGACAATCAAAAAGATGGTGAAGAGAACTCCACCTGCACCTCTTGTTCACACTCAGGTCACACCTGCCCTCCCCAGGCAGTGCTGCTTTATAGGCTAGCACACACTACCTCCCAGGATAATGCTGCTGTGGAAATGCTCTGGATCAAGGACCTAGAGCTCCTTTTGCTCCTCAGATAAGATGATGGGTTTCTATGTGTATTGGTCTAGCAGTGGGGATAAGCTTGTGTTCCTCTATGGCTGGGACAGAGGTTTCATTACATGAGTATCTGCCCAGGATGCTTATAATATGATTGCCATATCTGTGAATACCAGATTTGCTCATATTTTCAAAAGAAAAATTTCTAGTCTTAGTACTCCACAGAATATATTTAGGACTTGCACATTGAATATATTACAAAATCATGACTGAAGGGTCCTGAAGGGAGAATCAAAGTCTTATATATCAATGCAGTACTGCATATCTTCATCAGCAAATGCTGTCACTACATCTATAAGAAGCTGGAAACAACATGGTTTTTTTCCTCCCTTTTTAGGAACATCCAGACTTGTAATTAAGCTCTTTCTCACAAAAGCCCTCACAAAAGCAAGTCATCATGTAACAAAAACTACTGCATAAAATTTAGATTGATTACAGCTATATATTGGTTTACAGAGATATGGTTAATTGAGAAAGTTTCTAAGGCAGCTAAGACAAAGTTTAAACAACCTTTCAATAATTTAACATGACAAAGAAAAAAAAAAATCATATTTTCTGTTCCTAGGAAGGAACAGAAGTGAACTTGCCTTATATATGTAAAATGGCAAAACCAGTCTCCACATAATTTGCTTCTAAAATAATCATTCAGCACAGAACTTAGTGCAGAGAAACAAATATGCATCATTAAAAATGTACAGTCAGTGATACATTCTACACTGGGGTAGACTTTGGGCCGGAAATGGCTTGGGAGTTAGTTAGTGAGTGCCTATGCAGTTATAATCTGCATATATCAGCTGATTTATACATCACACTACCAGTAATTTTAGAGAAATTACATACTGATACAAGGATGTGATATGTGACCTGCAGCTACTGAAGTCTTACCCTGGAGCAAACAATGCTGTTCTTCTGCACCTCAGCTTCAGCATCTTTAAAAATGCTGTGACACGTAAGCTGTGTTTTAGGAGTCCGAGTGACAAGTACAAAGGGGGAATGGGAATACATAACAATCTGTTGTTGAAACTGTGCTGTCCCCACTGAAGTCCCTGTAAAACTCTACTACTTCAATGAATTTAGGCTTTATTTAAAAGCACAATAGTTCTGCCACTAGGAGCAGTCTGGTTTTGTGCTTCCATTTATTTCTCAGGAAGCATGTAACATGAAATGCATACAGGACCTGAAATCTTGTATGTTTCAGCTTTGGGAGCTGTACTGTTTGATTTTTGCTGGTAGTGGAATAGTGTATGCCTCTTAGTTGATTTCTTGCAGTCTAAACAATTAAAGTGTGAGTGGTGGGGTTTTTTGGTTTGTTTTTTGGGTTTTTTTGTTTGTTTGGATTGGTTGGTGGGGTTTTTTGTTTGTTTGTTTGTTTTTGTTTTTACAAATTTGAAAACAATCACTGAAACTCTGAAACCATTTTGGAAATGCAGAGCATGTTTTGAGAAGTTATACAGAAGTGAATCTGAGAATTCATGCTTAAAGAGCTTTAAAAGACATTGTCAGTGATAGTGTCAGAATCCAGCTCCACGGGAACCAAAGTGTGAAATCAAGTTACATATACAAAAAAACCCTCTCTATCACTATTCTTCTACTGTGGTCACGTTGGCTTTGGGACTGAATGAATAGAAGAAAGTTTTATCTATGAAGAAGACAAAACCAATATTGATTTATTTCCTGGATATATTTCATCATCTTTTAGATTTCTGTATCTCAATAGCAAGACAGTGGGGTCTCAGAAAGGTGCCAAATAATTAAAGCTTCTCCAAACATCATGCAGAATGGCTATTCTTTGCACTTGTTTTGCTTTTACTATTGTTCCATTAATCTGGAGTAGTCCTGTATGACTACTTCTTCATATACTGACTTTATACTATATGTACTATATATAGTATATATACTATATATATTTATACTCTGTACTTGATATACTCACAAATACTTTCATAAAACTTTATTTATACTAGTTAAACTCACTTAATGGAATAATGCTTTAGTGGAACAAAGAATATTTGCCTTCGCATTTTCTAAAAGTATGCATTAAAACAACTGATTTGATTTATGACTTCACTCTGTATTATTATAAAAAGGTATGAAGAAATGCAGCAGTATAGACACATAAATCTAAATTTGTTCATTTTCTTTGCTGGTTTACTATATTCAAATTTGTGAGATTGCTCAGAAGGGTAATTCTAAAGTAAACAGACTATATAAAGTTTTAACTGTAATGTCCTAATGTCCCCATTTTATTTTTTTTTTCTCTTAACATTTGGAAAAGGTTTTATATTTTGAATGATCCTGCTTTTAGAAGAGTGAAAGAGCCCTAAGGATGATGACACTAAGCAGGTGTGATCACAGGAAATCATGTACAGGCATTTCTGTAAAACGTGATATATGTAGGAGAGGATAACACACACACTTTCCCACACGGATCCCAAATGAGTGTGCTTTGTGCAGAGCTAACTGTTCACAGGGGCATGAAATTGTTCTCTTAAACTGTAAGTAGACCAGAGCACCAGATTAGGTAGAAGAGCTTTGCTATTGTGGCTTCTTGAATCCATCCAGAAGATCTGCCCACTTGCAGACTTTCTGAAGTCCATGAAGAATTACCACACATTAATGATGTTACTCATATAGCCACTCTGCTTAATTTTTTTTTTTTTTCTGCATGTCTGAGGAGCGAAGGACAAAGATGCTGTTTTTCCTTCTGCAATTGCCCAGAACTCTCATGCAGGGGAACCTTCCCCACAGGTACTGGGGACCCACTGAGTACCTGCCTTTGTCTACTAGCAAAACAAAAAGGTGAAGGATACATGTCATATATGTGTTTTAAAAGAAAAAAAAAAAAAAAAAAAAAAGTCTGATTTAATTCTGAAGTGCCATAATACTAGATGCAGGGTAATGCCATAACATCGGGACTGTATGACTTGATCTGTCAGAGCAGATAAGGTGCAGTACATCATTTTTTTCCCTCCATAATGAGCAGATGCAAAAGAAAAATAACAGGACAGCTAAGAAAACCGCATGAACAGCCCCCTGCCTAAAACAAAACCCAAAACTCAGTCATCCTGTGCTTGGTACCAGCACCCACTTCCTCTGTAGTTTTGCACAGCACACAGAACCTCTTTGCTCAGCGTATTTCAGTTGAGTAGCTCCTACAACCCTCTGAGGTTTGTATAGTGGTCTGAAGACAAAAAGCATTATATGCACATTACATCACCACGATGTTGTTCTACTCACTTCCTGTCTTCAGCTTTTTTAAGTTTATTGACCACAGTCACTTTATAAACAAATAGGAAAAAATCCCTAAACAAGTCTTTTAATTAACCTTAAAACATGAAAAATTCTTTAAAATTATTAGAGATGGAATTATTTTAAGACCAAGCCAAAGAAAAACTTCCAAAGTTTATAAATCCACTCGATATGCCTTTGAAAATTAATCCCTCTATAACAAACTTAAAAGGAAACAGAGAGGAATTTTACAAATCCAGGTTTCATTCTTTAAGCTGATGTCATAAATCTGCAGAAGGCATTTTATCAACCTGGTACCCCTGTACAAAATGACGACTTCAGCAACATCACTGTAGTTTTAGCAAATCTAAGCCAAAAATAGATACTGTATTCTGAGCAGGCTACCAAAAATCAAAACATGTTTTTGCAAGCTAGCAACATCTTTGGTTTTGCCATTAGGAAATTATGAAGGTACAAATGAAAAACAAAAATCTAGTATAGACCTAAAGCTGCTGTCAATGATACATGGTACTACCTCAGGCCCCTGTAACCTCCAGCATAAGAGTGCCATTTAGCTGGTCGTAAACTATTCCTGGCAGTATTAGGTTCCACTAACCACAGAGATTTGCAAACCACAACTCTAGTATATCTGTAATGGGGCCTTCTCCTGGTTTAGGCCAGGATGAAGGTGATTTTCTGTCTTGTAATTTTGCTTTCAGCTAAGTTTCTTGTAAGTAGCTGCACTCACTGAAATTAACAGCAAGTTTCTCAGTCAGTGTCTGCTTCTGGGACTAATAACACTCGATGTTTATAGTTACTGCTAGAGACTGGTGTGCAGAGCCAAGGCCACTTCTTGGCTCTGAGGAACATTTTACCCTCTGGAAGGAGAGGAGGAGTAAAAAGGTCACACCTGAAACCCTCCATTAGGGAGAAAGGACAAGATAAATGACCAAAATTGACCAGAGTATTCCATCCCATACACGTCATACTCACTATACATTTGAAGGTTCACAAGGGTCAAACCCCTGCCTGCTTCCCCCTCTTTGCCAGTCACTGTTTTCTTCAGCATCCTGGGAGGATTCCCTCTGTTCCTCTGCCTGTGGTCCTGATCCGTGCCAGCCTGAATCTGTGTGTTCCTGCCTCCAGCTCCTGACTGCTGCTGACTCCAGGATTCCAGCCTGGACTTTCCCAGGGCTGCCCTGCAGCCTCGGTGGTGATGTGAGAGTTATTGGGGAAAAGGGGAAAGAATGTGGTGTCAATTTTCCTGTATATTTGTATATATTTAGTAATTTTTCCTATTTGTCATTACTGTTTCATTAAAGCTGTGTAATTTAGTTTCCAACCCATAAGTCTCTCTCCCTTATTCTCTCTCCTTTCTTTATCTGAGAGGAGAGGGGGATTAATAGAGAGCATCTGTTATTTGGCTTAATTGTCAGGCCAGTGTTAAACCATGACAGGCCGTAATATAGTCCCGTACTAGTCACAGATGCATGTCTCTCCATTTTATGCCACTTACTTTCTTGTAATAATTTAAATTTTTGTTATATTCTAAGAAAAGAATTACATTTCATGTCTTTTGATTAATTTCTCTCTCTTCCTAGGAGGGATATTTAAAAAAATAATGTAACTCTTACGTGGATAGATTAGAGTCTATTCTACTTGCTATTGAAGAATAAGGTGATTTAGTTCTGCCCTTACAGTACAGTAGTACTAGTAAATTAACTCATGCCAAGGAGTGCTACTGGGTGCCAAAACTGTCAAAATTGTTACTATACTACTGTATCTAATGAGAATTGCATCTGAATTCCTAATTATGCATAAGTAACACACAGATGCTGTTCTGGGTTAATTATACTGCTCTCCTTGAATTGTGAAGCTTGGTCTACATGTAACAGCATCAGTTGCTAAGCCTAATATTGATGTTATATTTAAGAAAGGACTGCCTAGATTGTAGTTCATTGTTTGTTTCTTTTTTTTTTTTTACTTTTGTAACAGACTTTTTACAAAACACAATTCTAAAAAGCACTGCCCTCAAGGTCTACTCACATAGAAGTGTTTCCATTTATTCACCTACTAAAGCTGAGCCCTCAGACCATGCAATACAAAGGCCAGCCTCAGTTTTCCAGGTGCCATTACCTTAAACCATAGCAGTGATATAGCAAATTTGGGCTGCTCCCAGCCTCGTAGCACCATGACAAATATACTCTTCTATTCTGAAGAGAGGAAGGAAAACAATGCATAATTTCTGGAAGCAATAGCATGCTTCAGGAAAATTCTTGCTTAAGGTACACCTTGCAGAGAGTCTAGATCTGCCAAGTGTCCCACTCTTTCATGCTTTTGCAACACAAAATTTACACTCAAACCCAGAGAAGTCTACCCTAGCTCTCTCATAGTCTCTCAGTGCCCTCTTCATTTAAAAAAAAAAAAACAAAAACACCCCAAGCCCACCTCATCTTGGAACTAAGAAGCCAGAACAGAAAGGAGAGCTAGCAGGACTGTGTTCCACCATTGAAGTGGAAATGAAAACTGCATTCTTATTTAAGTATTGCCCTCAATTAATTGCTTGCCAGCATGTGCGTCTTTGCTCAGCCAAAAGCATCACACAATTCTTCAAACACAAACTATACACAAAATTCTTCAAACAAGTAATTGGAAATTACTTTCCTGACTGCCTAGCTGCACTGGAAGAATTTTAGATGAGTAATGTCTTTTGTTAAGCAAGAACAGCTTGGCCTACAGGGCTGTTAACAACCTGTCAAAGGCGAATCATTTGAAGGGCTGCTAGCTCCAGTTCAAGGAGGAATATGGAGCAGAGAGATCTCAGAGCTCTGAAGCAAGTGATAAAAAGGAAAGTTACTGCTGAAAATTAGGTCTCTCAATCTGTGAGGCTCAAAGAATACAGGCAAACATATGTTTCAATCAGACTTCTCGTAGAGAGCACTGAAGACTATGAGGCTGAGCTTCTGTAACATCTTGTCTGAGACAGTCTCCAGTTTATGAACATTCTCTTACTTCCGTTTTTATTTTCAGATAACTAACATTCTTCAACTTAGCTCCTGCAATTTTGCTGCATGATAGACTGCCTATAATCCATCTTTCCTTCTATTTTTTTTTTTTTAACCAGTTTCCAGGTATCTTTTTTCATTTTCTCTCCTGTTCTTTATCCCACAGGACTATCTAGTGAAAGCAGTTGTATTTGCTTGTTCATCTGGGGGCCTGCCCATCTTAACAGGATGAGGTTCAACACAGCCAAGTGCCAGGTCCTGCACTTTGGCCACAACAACCCCATGGGGAGCTCCAGGCTGGGCACAGAGTGGCTGAGAGCAGCCAGGCAGAGAGGGACCTGGGAGTCTGGATTGACAGGAAGCTGAACAGGAGCCAGCAGTTTGCCCAGGTGGCCAAGAAGGCCAATGGCATCCTGGCCTGGATCAGGAACAGCGTGGCCAGCAGGTCCAGGGAAGTGATTCTGCCCCTGTACTCAGCCCTGGTGAGGCCACAGCTCGAGTCCTGTGTCCAGTTCTGGGCCCCTCAGTTCAGGAAGGAGATTGAGGTCCTGGAGCAGGTCCAAAGGAGGGCAACCAGGCTGGTGAAGGGATCCAGCACAAGTCCTGTGAGGAGAGGCTGAGGGAGCTGGGGGTGTTCAGCCTGGAGAAGAGGAGGCTCAGGGGAGACCTCATCGCTCTCTACAACTCCCTGAAAGGAGGCTGGAGCCAGGGGGGGGTTGGTCCCTTTTCCCAGACGACTTTCAACAAGACAAGAGGGCATGGACTTAAGTTGTGCCAGGGGAAGTTTAGGTTGGATATTATAAAGAATTTCTTTACAGAGAGGGTGATCAGACATTGGAATGGGCTGCCCAGGGAAGTAGTGGATTCTCCATCCCTGGAGATATTTAAAAAGAGACTGGATGTGGCACTCAGTGCCATGGGCTGGTAACCACAGCGGTAGTGGATCAAGGGTTGGACCTGATGATCTGTGAGGTCCCTTCCAACTCAGCCTATTCTATGATTCTATGATCTTCTCTAGTAGTACTGAGAAGAAGTACTGACCTGTCCATCTTCTGCTCAGGTCTCTCACATGCCCTGCACTGCCTCTGCTACCCAGATACTCTATTAAGATATGTTTTAAGTTCCACCTGCCATCCATCCTTATTCATCTTTCAGCATCCTGACAACACATCCTGTGACACACACAGCTCTGACATTTTACTTGCACAGCAAAAATAAACAGTTTAATTTGACTGCTGGAGGTGAACAGTATTCATTATTGGCATGTCTACTGGGTTTTGTAAAATTCCGAATTCTCTGAAGAGTAGTAATCATTCCTGTAGTGGACATCTGTAAAGTATTGTGAAGCACACGGGTTGAGAGTCATCAGATGGAAATGCAAGAAGAGAAGAGAGACTAAGGTGTATTTGTATACCAAACTAGGTTCACAAGTTGAACTCCTAGTGTGATGCCATTTTTCCAACAGACAAACGAAGTCGTTGGATGCAGCAAGGAAGTTATTCTTATAGAGATGCTACTGCACAAGGCTGTTGTTAAACCACATGCCCAAACAGGCTGATGGCTGAGCTATTATGCCTCCTTTTGTCAAGGAAAATAAGTGGGATGCTGTATTTTAAATTTATACAGGGACAAATAAAGATAAGGTAAAGGGACAAGTAAAGATAAGGTCCAGCTGAGTGATCTAGAGAATTTGTCCCATTTTTGATGATTTTATCTTGACCATGGGTCCCTGCAATTGTATCTGGGATTGGAGTTCTCCCAGAAAAGTAGAAATCAGGTTCAGATCTCCTGAGGGATACTGAGAATATAAAGAAGGCTGAAGGACTCAATGACTTCTTCGCTTGAGTCTCCCCTGGTAACCACATGAGCCACACGATCCAAGTCACAGAAGGTAATGGCTGGGTCAGGGACAGTGAAGATGTCACCCAGAGTAAGTGAAGATGATGTCCAGGAATAGAGAATCTGAAAATGCACAAATCCATGGGACCCCATGAGACACATCCACGGGTCCTGAAGGAACTGGTGGCTAAAATTACTAGGCCACTAGCATTCATATTTGAGAAGTCGTGGCAGTATGGAGAAGTTCCCACAGGTTGGAAATGAAGAATCATAACCCCCATTTTTAAAAAAGGGTGCAAAGAAAACCCGGGAAGTACAGAACAGTCAGGCTCACATCTGTGCCAGGTAAAATCATGGAGCAGATCCTCCTGGCATCTCTACTAGGGCATGAGAAAAACAAGGAGACAAAATGGCTTCACTAAGGGCAAATTGCACCTGATGAATATGGTGACCTTCTACAACAGAGTTACAGCTCTGGTGGATATGGGAAGAGCAACTGACATCTATCTGGACTTGTGCAAGGCATTTGACACTGTCCCACAGGACATCCTTTTCTCCCAGATGGAGAGACACAGGTTTGATGGATGGACCACTCAATGGACAGGAGTGGTCCTTCTAGGAGCTGGCTAGAAGGTTGCACTCAAAGAGTTGTGATCAATGGCTCAATGTCCAGGCAGAGATCAGTTACAAGTAGATTTTCCCAGGGGTCTCTTTGGGGTCCAGTGCTGTTTAACATCACCATAGAATCATATCATAGAATTGCTAGGGTTGGAAAAGACCCTAAAGATCATCTAGTTCCAACCCTCCTGCACTAGCAGGGACACTTTCCACTAGATCAGGTTACTCAAGGGCCCATCCAATCCGACAAGGGGAAATGGATTTAAACTGAAGGAGAATAGGTTTAGACTGTCTCTTAGGGAGAAGTTCTTCAGTACAGGGGTAGGGAGACTGGAACAGATTGCCCAGAGCAGTTGTGGATGCACCCTCTTTGGAAGTGTTCAAGGCCAGAGCTGGATGAGGCTTTGTTCAACCTTGTCTAGATGAGAGCCATCCCTGCTCATAGCAGGGTGGTTAGAATATATGACCTCTAAGTTCCCTTCCAACCTAGGCCATTCTATGATTCTATGATCAAATGATTCTATGATCAGTAAGAAATCTATCCACCCTGAAGCCCACGTCCTTATACATATAGGCTTATTAACTTAATAAAAATTGTAGAGTCAGAGGGGAAAAAACTGCTGTTTCTTGAGACAAAAGATAAACATTTAGAATGGTAGAGATGGAGAAGGAATGAAACCCCACAGCTGTTACTTAATCACTGGCTGATAACAGGTTTCCAACAGGAATTCAGGAGCAAAAAGCTAACAGGTCTAATAATCGCAGCTCATCACTCTGTGAGAAGATACATTTACAATGGCAACACTGCAAAGGAAAGCTATCTAAACAAGAACTATGGAGAAGATGGAAACAAAAGGGTCAATTTCAGATTTGAGCATCCTTCCTAGGCTCCAAAAGGCAGCACTCCTGCCAAGTCAGGGGTACTTTTTTTGCAAACTGAGTCAACAAGGCCAAACAATGGCTGTGTTTGCTCCAGTGACTTCAGTGTAGCTTTGATGACCCACATGGATGGGGGACTGAGTCACACTAAAATCTGTGCTCTTATGTAATGTATGCCTATGTTTTAGCTTCAGAAAGTCTGCCACTTCAGTTGGTAGTTACACGCAGTCAGTGCTCAAATTCTGTCAGCTTGCAGAGATTACAGTAACTAAATTTAGACAAACCTGATTAAACAAAGACAGAACATTTTTAGATAAACCAATGATATTTCCAAACAAGGAAATGGAGACTTTCAGGCATTTTCACACCATCAAATATAATGTTTAGGAGGAATAACTAAACAATATAACCTATGAAAATGGCAGTATTTTCCCCTATTAAACTGACAATTACTGCAGTTACCTCTTTTACAGCCTCTATTTAAGCTATCTTATCCTGAATTTTGGAAGAGTTTAACACAGAATTGCATCAGTATGGATATAAAGCATGGTCAAAACCTGATTATTTTCCACACAAAAAACACTACAGAGCCTATTGAGAGAAACCGATGTTAAGTTAAAGGCTACCAAGTTACATGGATGCCTGTATGCATATAAACATACACCAGCACACAGTACACAAACTGAGTAAAACCAGATGCATTTTTTCTAGAAGCAAGCGTATACATTTAACCTGTTATATATTAGTCAAAAATTAAGAATGCCACAGTAACACACTTCCATATGGAACTGTGCATTTGTATCTGGTGCTGCACATCAGCCCCTACTACAGCTGAGGGACAACATTCTCCACCAGTACTGTAAGACCCTGTGAACATGTTAAGCTGTGATCATCTTTGGAGAAGACATTAGCTGGCTGCCTGTGCCATGGTTTGTTTGCAACACAGAGTTATAAAAGCAAAGGGAGAGGTCACACAGTGGTGGATACCATATCAGCTAGGAAAGTGTCACACTTCAGGAGCTCTCCGCAGTCATACCTCTTCAAAAAAAAATCTATGAAAGTTTTCAGCTGAGCCTTTATTTGCTTTGATTGGTGGTTGGTGAGAGGGCATGCAGGGTTGCATTCCCCTATTCAGAGCATCTTCCATTTGCTTAACTTTTTATGAAATTCTGGGGGCTCAGCTCCTGAAGTAAAACTACCTACTGTGAACCAAGTATGCCACATTGATTTAATAAAATGCTTAAGAAAAAAGAAGTCTGGTTAGGAAACTTTGCTTGCCAAAACCAAAGCATTCTAAAATTCAGGACAGTACCCAAAATCTGTAGGAGTTCTGTGTTTGAGACATCTCTACTTACTTCAGCCAAAGACTGTTGTAACCTGGCACTTGGGGCTATACTTACTAAATCTGAAAGACTGAATATACTTCTCTGGGTACTGCACATTACAAAATGTGAATCTCCAACGTCTGTCTCAGTACTTTCCTCATGACAAGCTACTTCTTTCCAGGAGAAATGCCAAAAGAAAAATGCTGAAAAACCAAACACTAAAAAGAGTTTTTAATTTTAACAGCCAAGAAGAGCTAATTTTTTTTTGTAAATGGCTGTAGGCCATTTGTATTTGGTGTTTTCCAGCCAGATCTGAAGACACTGTTTTCTTTTCTTTAAAAATACTGTCTTCTCAAGGCAAATCTCAAGTTAAAAAATGCTGTCACAGCAGAGATTGAGGCAGAAATACATTAGAACTTTAATGTTCAGTCTTACTGTGCTGCACTGTTGCACAGCCTTTTAAAATATAGCCTCTTCTGACCTTTGCTACAATGCGAGGAGATAGACTGTGGTCAACAAATAGCTTTTATTCTACTAGACAAGGCCAAAACAACAGTTATCTCCATGAAAAACATGGAGCACATTATTAGCCTTTCAGAGGTTTTTTTTCTTTCACTTTAAATCTGGGAAGATGCCTTCATTTTCATTTCAAGATTTCTTCTTTTCTACTAACCAACAGGGCAAAATTGAGTCTCCAATCCTCAATTACTTGGCTATTTTGACTTACTTGACTGTCCCAAGTAAGACAACATGAATGGCTAATGCTCCTAGCATTTGGAACTTCCTCCTGGAGGAAGCAAATTCACCCCAGAAAAACACAGAAGTGGGCAGTGGGACATTGTGGAGCAGCTGCTTGGTGGCACCTCATTTTTCAAACAAGGCGAGGGGTGTGCACACCCTTCTGGAGGAGGAGTGCACTTTTCAGCCTCAGAAAGAGGTCTGGAAACCCAGCACAGACTCAGATTTTTAACTCGTATTCGATGCTAATTTTATTCCAATTAGTCCAGGTCACAGCACACCTGTTTTCCAACGCAGATTTTTCCTCTTTGTGTTGAAATAGGGTAAGGAAGCCATACAAACAACATTATAAATAGGTTAATTCTAATATTGTATTTCAGCAGGCTCATTTGTTTAACATGCAGAAAGCTTTGGTCTGAGCAGACTTACTTGAAATTTAAAAAGGAGCTATATTGCTGAATCGTATTATACAATTTTCCAAGTTAATGAAACTGTATGTTCCAAGTATGTGTTGATGCTTAGAGAATAGAACAAGCACCTAAATTAATTGACCTACTAAACTAAGCACACTACCTATCAGAAGAAACACTAAGGTACTGATTGTTAGCAATGTTCTGCTGATTAGAGAAAAAGAAAATTAACACAGAGTGAAGGGAAAATGCAATAAAAGAAGACCCATGCTAGATCACAAGGAATAATGGCCAAGTCAGGTTCAAAGTACATTTCTATGTGTTTAAAGTACATTCATTCATGTATTTACTACAACAGTTACCTTTAAATACCATGACTATGTTAGACATAAGATGAACACTAGTGTGAGTTTAATCAGAGCTGCCTGCCTCAATAAAAGGCCTCAGTGGCACAAAATCTTTTTAAGAATCCCTGAAAATATCTTCACCTTGCTAAGGCTATGGCTGTACAGTCAGTGACACACCTGCATAGAGGTGCAGTGGTGCACAGAAACTCCTTCTTGCCTTAATGTAATGTCTATTGTTATTTACCACTTTCTTTAAGAAAACAAGCTCTTTAAAGCTTTTGTGATTTGAGCTTCACATCTAAATAAAACTCTGTAGTGAGGGGAGGAAAAGCCTTTGGCCACCTTGTCTTGTGGCCAAATAATAGCCAAGGGTAGATAGAGACTGGCATTTCACTGTGTGTAAAACTTGATTTGCTGGCTCTTCTTTCTGGTCTACTGCAACAGGGATACCAGCTCTTGATTCAAAGCAAACATTACTAAGGCTAGAAGGCAAACTAGGGATATAACTTCCTGTCATTGTATAAAACCCATGCAAATCAGTAGTTAAAGCTATAATATTTTTCACTTTGGAAAACATTAACTGTGCCACAAATTGCAAATTATATGAGTGGTATTTTCCTGGGACAGGTATGTAGAAAAGCATAGAGGATTTCAGAGCTATCTCATTACACGTTATCCCTTGGCTGCCGTGCATTACTAAATCATAATTTAGTGAAACCACACAATGAAAATCAGCCAGGCATTCTGACTATAAGGTCCCATATGTCTATGTTGACATATCCCTTGAGTGCTGCAGTATTAACAGAACAGCATTAACCTACATCAGGAGAACAAGAACCACAGTCAAGAAGGCCAGTCATGAACAGGTCTGCAGTCCCTTCTGTGTCTGCAGTGCTTTTCACAACATTTTTTCATGAGTAGGCTTTTGTGGGCACTCTGGGGTCTTAAGGATCTCACATTTGAAAGGCTGCCAGGCTCTTTTCATCAGCTCTGGCTTCAGATTACATTTTTGGAAGGGGCTGTATAAGGGATGATTTTAGCTCATCTTTGGGGAAGGGCTATGAAGACTGCTTTTGTTCTTATGATGGCTGATGGAACAGCCAGCAAGGAAGCATAAAGACCTGCCTTATTTGGTCCACATAATTTCTACTTATGTTTCCTAAGCTGCAGGAAACTATTTCAGCCAAAGACCCTTACCACACAGGCAACATATTAGACACAAGTCTGAAACAAATTCAAACTCTCTGAGGAAGATTTCTAGTGTTTAAAAACAACAGCCCAGTGAATTAGTTCTCTTCTGCTCTTTTGCTGTGCCCTAGCATACTAAAGAACTGAATTTTCCTTGCCCAGATCAGATCTATGAGTTTTAACACATCAATCAGATTGAAAACTGACAGAAAGCTTTGAAACAGTCACTATTTAGGTACACTGACCTGTCCATCATGCACAAAAGCAATTCTATGAAACAATAGAAACGGTCACTACAGAAAAGAAGAGAAAGAACAGTAAGAAAAAGGTAATATACCAAGAGATTAATAATTTACTTTTGAAAAGCCACATGCCCATTCTGTGTAACAGTCTAACTATATTGGATTGAGTACATCAAAACTGAGGGGTGGTAGCATTTCAAGAATCTTCACTTTCAGAGATTAAAGCCTTCCTAGGGAAGATAGAGGTAGCCAAATTACACATCTAAGCCTACCTAAATCCAGCTGGCTCTGGCATTTGTTTCATGGGGAAGCTGGCAGCATGCTGGAGCACAGGAGAACGTGCAGCCCAGGAGCTATGTCTTACACATCCATTTGGTGGTGAGGACAACAGAAGCACAGACCAGCCTGCCAAAATCACACTGCTGCCCATCACCTCCAAAGCCTGATGTGTGATGTGAGATAAACAGAGCAAGCTTAGAGCACTGTTTCACTTGACAGGGGCACCAGAAAAGAGCTCCAACATCTGGGCCTTTACTTAGATTACAGAGTTACCTGCAACAGATCTTAAAAAGACCTCCAAAAGAGACATGCTTTACTGGCTATTTAAGTATCTGCTTTCCAGAGAAATGCTCTGGCAGCAATATTATCCTAGCTGTATGACTCTTCTGCTAACCTTACCTGATAGTTTGGAAAGTACCTTCATAATATATATTTAAACTTTAAACATTCATACGACTTAAGCACAATTAAAAGTATCATCCATGAGTTCCTGAAAGAGACACTTAAGATACATACCTGCTTTAGTCTGCAGCTTTCTCCAGAGCACTAGCAGAGACGGAGAAAAGTAAGATAGTCTAAAAAGGAAGCAGGTCTGTATTGTGGATAAGCATGGGATCCCCTACAGCCACCTACTTTGCAATTCAGCATAGAAAAATGTCAGCTTACACACCGTCACCAATAACATTTGTAGCAACCAAGCACAGGACATCACCAGACTCATATGGAAAGAAGCTCAAAAAACAGGGTTGGAAATACTTGTTTTATATTCAAAAGTGACACACTGGAGGTAAAGTACTTAAGATTTTGTCTTTGAGTTGGCTTCTCTGCATGTTAATTTTGTTCACACTATCTTATTAGGGGATTCAGAGCTTACTAGAGACTGGAGTTTTTAAATTTTTTTGCAGATTTACTTTTGACTGTCTTGTTGTCCTTGACAACCACACATACAAAATCATCGCAGAGAATAATGCTTGCACAGAAAAGCTGATATAGTCTTCAAAACAGTGAAAACATCTCTTACTTATTAAGAGTATTATGTCTGCTGTCATCAACAAAACTTCTGCGGCTGTGGTTTGCTTCATTTGAATGGAATAAACACAGCATTCATTACAGATGTAACGAAAACAGCCTGTTGTGCTGCAACATCCAAGATAGCTCATCATGAGATAGATAATTTTAGCTGCTAGAGTATGAACTAACACTCATGTGAGCTACAGCAGCCTGTTCTGTCCTGTTCTCTGCAAAAAACTGAAGCTGCACAAAGAGTACATGGCATCGCTGTGTTCCACTATTTGGAGAACTGGAATTGTGGATGTTCCATAGTACATCTTATCATATCATAATGGGGTTGTAGCTTAAATCTTGATTTTTAAATGAAGGACTTTTTTTTTAAGGCTTTAAGCAAGAGGTTTTTTAGTGCACGCCTTTCAAAGTTCTATATAACAACATAAAAACTTGCATCAATGCTTCACATAGAAAGGCATAAGAACATCAGTGAAGCAAGAACAGTCAGATGCAAGAAAAAGAAACAATTTGTAACCATGATAGTTTATGTCACCTAGCTCTACAGATGCTAAATTTTGCACAATAAATTAAACCCCTGAATTACTGTATTTTATTACCAGAAAGTTTGATAATAATTAGGCAATATGCTAATATATTGTATATATGAAACCACAATGGTATAACAAATTTTAAAACCCAAGCAACCAAATTTGTGCATGTGTACCTCCTACCTAACAGTATCATAGAATATTAGAAGGGTTTAGATTGTAAAGGACCTTAAAGATCATCTAGTTCCAATCCCCCTGCATGGGCAGGGGCACCTCCCACTAGATGAGGTTGGTCAAAGCCCCATCCAGTTTGGCCTTGAACACTTCAAGGGACAACGTATCCACAACTTCCCTGGACAACCTCTTCACATGTCTCACTGTGAGGTGAGAAAAAGTACTCTCACTGTAGAGAATTTCTTCCTAATGTCTGATCCAAATCTACCCTTTCCACCTTAAAACCATTACTCCTTGACCTGTAACTCCATGCCCTTGTAAAAAGTCCCTCTCCAGCTTTCCTAGAGGCCCCTTTCAGGTACTGGATGGAAGGATGCTATAATGTCACCTTGGAGCCTTGCTATTGCTGTTTATCAGGTGGACTCAGCTGAGCAGGATATTTGTAAAAACACGTTCTACATTCTGGAAGGCTGATGCTCCTTAAAAAAACCCTGATCACCCCTTAATGGAATCAAAGTAGCACCAGGTTTCTTACATATATCCTCTCTCCTTATTTCTAGCTCATGAAGGAATACGCACTATCATGCACTCAAAGGAATCTTATTTCACTCATGCTGTCAGTGTCACAGAAATGGAGCCACTTATCTGAAACAATGACTGATAAACAATTGCATCCCTGTCCAAGAGTTACTGATGTCAGTCAAGCTTAGCTCGTGCCATCCCCTTGGAATGCAAGAAATGTCCCTCAAATAAAGCAGAAATTCTCCCACCAGTTCTTCAAATCATGAGCACTGCGATTCAGGTAAGTTTCCATATTACCTAATGAAAAAATGTGATTTCATAAATAGCTATTTTGCTGAGAACTTGCTATCTAGTCAGTCCAGTACTATGAAATTGGACACCAAAAATTGCAGAAGGCCATAATAGTACTATTGAACAATTTTTTCTGCAAATGTATGCCATTTCACATTTTACTTCTGAACAACCAATGCATCATGATTACTGAGTCAGGAAAAGCAAGACACAGGGATCCAAGCCCAATCTTGCTTAGATTTGCAGGCTTGGGAGAGAAAAATATACAGCCCTGTGGGTGAGTAGAGCTAAAGGATTCAGAGCTAAAGTAGAGCCTTAGGATTCAGCAAATCTTTTTGTGGATAAAGCAGCAACTTTTGCAAAGATACTGCTACACTGTACCTGTTTATTGGGGAAGCAATTTTCTGCCTAATAGGTTACTGCAGGGACTGGATCTGCTCCTGTTTTCTGACTGGTGTCTGCACAGGGGGCAGTGGGGAGGCTTCCTGTACACAAATCTACTCAGGCACTTCTCCCTACACTGGTTTCTTGAAAACTGATTAAACCTCCATAAGTTTCCTCAAGCCTTAAAAAACTTTCAGGAAATTTAATGTCATATTTAACCAGATGGCTTGTAGCCATTACAGAAATAATGTAATATCTGTTCACACAGTTACCCCTTTATTAAGGTTGAATGCTTTGCACGAAGAGCAGCAGTTACTGGTGACACTCCTCCAGTACCAGTAAGCATTTTTCCACTATTAATGCACAACTGGGTGTTTTTTCACTTTGATATTTCTCTGAGGGCAACTTCTGAGGCAAGACCTCCTCAGTCTCCAATGGGATCTTCCTTGACCCCTTCTTGACCACTACTGTAGCAAACAATTGCTTCTTTTTTACAGTTTCTACACAGTATACAAAGTTCTCAGAATGCCTTAGGAGCCTCCCCAGCTCAGAAGACCCTACAGGCCCCTGAAGTGACATGAATATTCTGTAGTTACAGACTGTACATATTATATATGTACATATTATATATGTACAGTTACTGTATATATTACAGTTATTATATATATTGTATTATATATGTACAGTTACAGACTGTACATGTATATCTTAACATTATACAGGGACAGATATTTGGATGCCATGTCCCGGTATGGCAGTTTGTACAATATATACAATAAACATTATAATGAAAAGGGAGTATTAGCAGGCAAAAGTCTAGAATAAAAACATTCTTTTCCCTTCAACTGTGCTTTATTATTTGCTAACAGTTTGCCCAGTAACATATTTGAGAGAAATGGGTGTCTGCCTGAAGCCAAGACTCAGACTCATGTTCATTGCTGGCACAGAGCTTGTTTCCTGTGCCAGGCCATTCCTCCTCTAAAGGGGAAGACCAGGCCATTGCCATGCACTGCCCCAGAGATAATTTAATCAGACAGATCCAGCCTTTGGACTGGGTCAGCACTCTCCTCACACAATAAATTCAAACCCCATCCTGTTAACGAAAGTATGGCCAAATTGCCCATCTGCCTTGAGTCCTTAATTAGTTCTTAGACAACAACTTCTCCATAAATGTCAGCCTCCTGGAATAAAAATCAACTGCAAGCACTGGCTCAAACAACTTATTTGAATGAAAGCACACTTTAATACGATAATGAATTAGAAAAACATGATCCTGACTTTGTGATGGATTGGACATTAACTGCAATACAGTAGACCTGCAGTGTGAGAAATGTGCTCTTCTTGACAACAGGAGGGTTATATGAAATACCAGCAGCTAACAGTAACAGCTACTATGAAGAACCCCAGAAACATACAGTTTTGTACCAGCTCTTCTGGACTTCCTTCATGGACCACAATTTTAAGAGATTAGACACATAGGTAGGCAGAACACTGAATAAGATTTGGTGACAGAAGGACATTGGAGATCAAAGACTGGTGCTGAATAAAGTGATGTTAGTAGGAGTTTTCCAGTCACAACTCCTGAATCAACAGCAAGCTAGCTGGCTAAAACCATTAAAGAGAGGAAGTCAGTACTTTTCACTATCTACAATCATGCATAAGATTCCTCTTACATACAATATTCCCAGATTTTGTTACTACTTTATAGAGGTCTTTATGATGTGTTGTAATACTTACACAAACATGCCATTCTCTTCTGTGGAATTAAACTTTGTTTTCTACATTTGCTCAACACACTTATTTTGCTAACACTTTTCTTAGGTCTGGCTAAGTATTTATTGACAATAGAACACATATGCCTTGTTCAATATTTCAGAAATCTCTGATGTCTACAACCTGATTAACTTCACCTCACAGCTGGTGACTAAAACTAACATCCTTTGGTCTCCTCCCCCTCTAGCAAGCATTAGTTCAATTATTTTAACCCAAAAGCTTTTCTTTATTTAATGTCCACTTTTCTTGGAATGCCAAAGCCCCCAAATATTTAATAAATTCTCTTGGGTCTCAGCCAGTATTTAGACATCCGATTACCTTATTTGGGTGGGCTAAACTCTAGTTGTTAAACACATCAATGTTTCAGGTTCTGTAAAATACACTTACAAGCTGCACATTTATGGTAGGTTCTTTCCTACTGTGATTATTAGACAAATCAAATTTAACTGAAATGAATAGAAACCTTTAACGTAGATTTACCTTCCCAATCCTGCAAGTGGCTAAATGTCCTCAGTCTTTGAAACCACAGCTGAGAATTCAGCATGCTTCCTGTCAATTTAAGCTGACAAAGAACTGAATAGAAGTGCAGGCATACAATGAAGAAGTCGTAAAAAATTGAAATGAAAAACAGAAATAAAAACAGACAGGGTCCCATACAAAACTTCAGGAAAATATTCCTATGTAGGCAATATAATGGTCAGTCATAAGAAAGCAACCTATTATAAAATATGATGGAAATTCAATGTACATGACTGCTGGATGAGTTAAAAACTACCTATAGAAGGTATCCCAGCAACTACCCCATTATAAAAAGTAAACTTAAAAAAAATAATTTCAAATTTAAATCTTATGAAAAGAAAACTATCACTTTAACACCAATGAAGAGTAAGCAAGAAGGGAAATATGTTTTAGTGACAAACAAGATTTTGAAACATTATTAAAAAAAAAAATAAACAGTGCAATTTTCTTAAGTTTGACCAGCTAAAAAGTAGATGCATCTTACAGAAGACCCGTGTAACTATCTTTTTCTTAACAATACTTCAAGAATCAGTCCATTTGTACTAATTACTTTACAATTTTGACTAAAACCTTTAGAAATCTTAAATAACCTTTGCTAAATGAAGATAAAATACCTCTTCATGTTAATGACCTGCTGTAAGTACAGACTAGAAATACTACTCTTCTGCAGCAGTATTTTCCAATTTCTAATTAAGTCCCATTCTGCTCACAGATGCCATTCTGCCAAGTTTACAGCCACAGTTTACCACAGTATTACAACTGGGCTGCAATGAAACCAAGAGCAAAACTGCATTTTCAAAGCTTTGGCTTATATTTTCAGGGCTAGTTATAAGAGCAAAAGTCAATACAGTCCATCCTAGGTAATGATCTAGTACAAGGAGCTACAAAAATCCAAATTATTGCATGCTTATAAAAGGGTCAGCTTTTTAGCTTTTGTACATCACTGTTCTATTTTTTTTAATCAAGCTATTACAATAATTAGAAGATGAAGAATTTCATCTGGTTCCTGGATTTAGAATAAAAGCTGAAACACCATCAGAAACATCTTTCAGCAAAACTTAATCATAATTTTTGCAAAAGAATGATAAACAAAGTATAGCCATTTCAACTGGGGCATTCTGACTGGAAGAAAAAAATTGTCATAAAATAGTATCTGACCCAATTTTAAGAAGTTGATACAAATGCTTTATGGTGTGCACTAAAATTGAATACATAATTTAGGTTACTCTGGATGGGAGTGACTCGGCCTCAGACCATTTAGCAAGTAGCATGAAGTGAACAGCATGTTCTTGTAGTATGGCTGGTTACTGCCATAAAAAGCAGTTGTTACATCTTATCTAATGTGAGCAAGTCTACAAACCATGACTTGTACAAGTTGTTCACAATGAGGCATTTCTTTCCCATCCCAGGTAAATATGCCCATTTGCTTTTTCCTTCTGAATAACTGCGTTATTCTTGTAACCACGTGAACTTTTCCTCACCTCTAGGTAACTTCCACAGAGATCAATCATCACCACCAATCTTTTCCTACAGAGAGCTCATTCAACACTGCATCTCTGTGGATATGTACAGATCCTGCCTCACCACTACTATCCTTCAGAAGAGCCCTTCAGGTTGACCTCTCTTTTTCCGATGTGATCAACAGCTCTTTTTCTCTTTGAAAAGTCTGAAAGTCTAGAAATACACCCAAAGTCAGCCACATCCCATCTGCACTATTTGCATACCTCTGAGCACTCATGTCTGCTCCAAGATCTTCACAGTCTACCTGGCTGCTTCACCCTAAACATCTGCTACGTATAACCAGAGTGCCACTGGATAAAATCCAAAAAACCTCCTGCTGGCTCTGAATTCTAACTGCCAGGCACAGCAGAAAGCAAAAATTTTACTATCTTATCTCTACTTAAGCCTTGCTAGCATCTTTGACAAAGTAAAATGTCCTCTAAATTACTATTTGTCTGAAATGCTCCAAGTGACCCAAATGGGCCATTTTTTTTCTTGTCCATCATGCCGCCTGTCTTCTGAACTGGAAGTGATCAGTGCTAGTACATAGTCAAGATGTTGACAAATTAATTTCTTAAGTACTTTCCTAGCTTGTGATTGCTGATTTAGTGAACATCTGGTGTGAAATTAAATGGAAGAGCCTCAAGTGACTGACTGAGAACTGTGGATACTGCTCAGAAAGACTGTATATGGACATCAGAAGCCTTCATCTTCGTTTCTCAAAAATCTTTATACCTTTCTCTAAGGAACATAATGTGAAATGTTGTACAAAATCACACAAAATAGAGAAGGACGGTATATTTGGAAGGACACAAAATAGTGGCTCCAAGTTTTATTCTGATCTCTCTCAGTATTACTGACATTCTTTGTACATAAATGCAATTTGAAGAGCAGTGAAAATTGATTTTTGGTTAGATATGGTGTAATCCATGCTTTTCCAGTAGTCCAAAGTTCCTTGCAATGTGCTTTGTTTGTATAAGTGTTCTTGCATAGTGGTAAAAATTGTGATGGGTGGCCTTCAGGCAAAAACTGCAAATGAAATCTATTTTCATGGGAACATTCAGCAGGAATCTCTGACTCAGATTCTTGTATCTCTTTATTTTAACTAATGTCGTTGGCCAATGCATTACATTTTTAAGTTGAGAGGAAAAGTGATACATTCCTCTTTGTTCAAAATCTCAAATAAGTTACTGTGACATACTCTGTGAAAAAAATATAAACGAGAGACTACACAAATGCCGATGATTTCAAATTACCTTTCGGGCTAAAATGATGTGTGCTGAACTCTACATGTTTTTGAAATTGGATAGAGCACATACTCCACTGTCATAGATAACTTATAGCATTAAATCTATTGTTGACTGTCATCCAAAGTCTTTCTGCCCCTCATAGTGCAACTCCCTTAAGAAAAAATCAATGCAAAACTAATTATAGGAGGGAACTTGTATGAACTGTCTCCAGTGAATTCTGCTTCTTTCACATGTAAGTATTGAGTGTTTATAGGTGAAAGATTTGGTGCTGACCATATGATGCCAGATGATACTCACAGCAACCGCCTCCAGGATTTGCTTTACAGCATCAGCAGCATCTCGTTCACTGTAGTAACCCTTTTCCACAATCCTACAGAAAAAGCAACAACAACTGTGTTCAGGATTATGCATTAAGTAAAAAAAATTGTGCAGGCAAAAGCCTCTTTTCAAAAATGAGATGGAAATTATCAGATTTAAACACGACCAGGAGACTAGAGGGTACCCTAAAGAACAGAAACAGCCCTTTTGAAATTAACCTTTGATTCTGAGTTCAAGTAAAAACTGAAGATATCAACTAGATAAGAAGCTTATGATATGTCCACATTAAGTTGAAAAGTTCTGACATTTTTTTTTAAATCTAGAGAATCTGAACTACTCAGATAAAATTAAGTACCCCTAAGGAACTGCTTTTCCACTTCTAAGTTTAACTTAACACCCTTTTTTTAAACTTCCTCATTTAAGATTCCCTCCTTATTTATTTCTTAGTTATTAGTTATCAATTTATTCCCCCCCTTATTTATTTATTAGCTATGCACACACAGGTCTGATTTATTCAAGAGAAAGGGTTGGTGTAAAAATTTACTGGATTCAAGTTATCCCATGTATATAATGGGCAGAAAGCTTATCTATTTTTCCCCATTACTAGAAAACTGGTGGTTCTGTAATCAAAGAAATATGTCTTCACTAAAACTTAAAGTTCTTTTCTACTATTATTTATTAAAGCAAATAGTCAGTATTATATGTTTATTTTGTATAGATGAACTGTAATAGCTTGATTTGTGAATGTGCTGACCAGTATTTATGAGTTCTGAGATTCTGCTAATCTGGCTTTCTTTCTCTCTTTGCTCTTACATCAGTTCAGCCTTGTAAAATCAAACACATTCTCAACTTCTTTAATAATATTATCTTGCTGGAACCTTACCATGATTAAAAACATTTATAAAGAAAATAGCCAGTATGCTATGTTTATTTTGTATAGATGTAGTACCCATTGCACTGTGGAAAATCACATATACAAGGATATTCCTAACCAGCTGCAATCACCTTAACACTGACTGTGTTCACAGACAACTGTGTCTATTCATGGGGCATTGGTAACAGCAAGAAAAACCTCTCAAGGAGTTCTTCTGCTTCACCAAGATTTCTTGGCTGCATGATTATTTAGCCTTATTTCTTAAAGACTGATTTTTCTGGCAGCCATTCAGCTACCATCCCATCTGCACTGCTTTACCTCCTTTGCGTTTTTATATCCACAGCCCTCCCCTTCTTTCATAATATGTTCAAACCATCAGGGAGAGCTCTACTGGAACTTAACACCACAAGAGTAAAGCAAAGCAAAGTTTACTCAATGAGACATTATGTTAGGCTTCTAGATTTTACATTTTGGTTATGAAAAAATCATGAATTACACAACATAATGCTACATTATGCTTGAAAGATTCCTCCTTAGGTATTTCTTCTGGTAGGTTCTCTCAAACATGCTGGCTTGCCTTCCTTCTCTTTTTTAATTCAAATAAAGTATTTAGTGTCAGTCAGCAGGTTCCTGTCTGTAGCATCCATAAATGGCTTTGGGAACACAGACTTTGCCCTGCCCCACCTTGCCCCTTCTCTGTTGGTATTTTGGTTGCTAACTTGCTCCTCAGACCATGGCACAAGAGGCATGTTAAAATATTGCCCCTGATCTACAGGATTCCCTGTATTGAAGACATTCATATCATCATTTTGTTAAGCTTACAGTCTTCAGTACGGCATGGGATATCACAATAAAATTTCAGATATGTTCACAAGGCAATAAAACAAAAAAGTCTGCTGTCCTAGTTTGACTGTCTGATTTCAAATTCACTTTCCCCTGCTTATTTCATATTCCAACATACACCACAGGAGAGACAGGCATGGCAGGGATGATGCTGGGGAAGTGCTTCAAGTAGGCTGAGATGCCAGGAGTGTGCTGGGGATGGGCTGCCTGCCTGTGCCTTGGGTTCAACAGCTGCAGGATGACCTTGTGCACCTGACCTCAGAAATGCATGAGGCAGAAGGTTTTAAGGTTTCAGCAGGATTTTAAATTCTCTAACTTTCTATACATGACTAAGATCAGAGAAATAGCTGACAACAGTTATAATTCACTTTACACGTTCTTCCAACAAATTTCTATTTTTACGGTACGGTAACCCAGTACTTGTTCTATTCTTTTTCAAACAAGTAAACCTGGGTGATAAAGGAAAAGACATCTCTAGAGTGAAGCCACCTTCTTTGTATATTTCTTCACTCAACAAAATAAAAAAAAAAAAGATGAGGTTCCTAGCATCCTGTCAATTCTTGACTGATGCAGGAATGAAAACCATCAATTACTTGACTGCTGGAAACAGGAGATCAAAGATACTCAAGACTGCCCTCATGACCACAGAATGTAGAAAATGTAGAAGACCAGCCCAACCTGATTTAGACAACCATATGCTGGTAAGGACAGGACACAGCTCTCATTATTTACATTAAAAATATAACAGAAGCAGCACACAGACACTAATGATTACTGTGATTGTAAATTCATAATTTAGAGTAAATAATAAAGGGTCGGTCCATATTTCAGGAGAGCAATAAAAACAACTATTAGAATTATTGTGCAATGCATGTGACTCACCTGTTGATGTTACATGTGAATGACATGCAAGGGCAAGCCAATTACAGCTTATGTCACATGCAGTTAAATTTCTAGTTTTTCAGAAGTCTCGAACCCAGACTTATTGAGAGCACAAACCTAATTCTTTATTAATGATAATCTAGCAAGTAGAAAACCAAATCTTCTGTAACATCAATAAATGAATATGTTATTTATTAATCAATAAATTAATACATCAATAGCCAGAATACTTCTGGCTAATGATGAAAAATAATTTCTAAGGGCACTCTGCTTTAAAACAAAACCCGAGCTATTAGGCAGTAAAGAAGAGCACCAAGAAAAGATTGTCCTGCAGTTTAGGTCCTGTAATAACACTGAGAGATAATTTTCATAGCTATTTTGTACATCTTCCTTGTGATAGTTTACATGAGACAAATAGTAGGCGTGATGGTTTGCGTTATTATAACAACATTCCTACCTGAGACCAATGAAGCTTCTTTAAGATTTTAAAATTTCAGCCTGCAGATGAACAATGACTCATTGCCCTTTATTCCATAATGAGAAAGAAACCTGCTGAAATTATTTTAATTCGTTATTATAGCAGCATAGCCTACTATTTATACCCAGGTTACAGAAAGATCTTTAAGAAAAGATGAAGAAAGAATTAAATGAAGAAAGATTAAACTGTCCTTTATAAGACAAACAGGTACTAATTAAGTAGTTCCATATACAAATGAGAGATGGGTAGGCCAGAAGAGAGTCTGTGTGCTTGCTGGGTCACCATCTGGCAGAGCCCCCCCAGGTCCCCCTCCCAGGGCCCCAGCCACCCCACTAAGAGATGATAAAGCTTTCTCAGCTGCCACTGAAGCTGAGAGGTCGACAAGCTTTGTCCTCTCAGGCAATGGAGCTATAAAACCTAAGGACTGAGCAAAACCACTCTTAGTGCCTTACAGCCCAGAGAGACTGTAGAAATGGTATAATGGTGTAACTTCTTGTGATGCATGCTCTTATACACAACAGGTAGCTGAAATTTAGAAGCTTCCACAGGATTATCAAACATGTATGCACTCAAGTATTTAATAATTTACACTAATGCTTGCCAACTTCCCTCTAGCCTTTCTAGAACTCCTGTTCCCTGCAAGTTTCCTGGCAATAAAAATCCTTTAGGCAACACTTAATCATAGAATCATAGAAATTTAGGGGTTGGAAGGGACCTCAAAAGATCATCGAGTCCAATCCCTCTGACAAAGCAGGATCATCTTCATCAGTTCACACAGGAACATGTCCAGGAGGGCTTTGAATGTCTTCAGAGAAGACATTTCTCCAACCTCCCTGGGAAGCCTGTGCCAGTGCTCTATCACCCTCACAGTGAAAAACGTCTTTCTTACATTTATATAGAACTGCCTATGTCCAGTTTATAACCATTGCTCCTTCTCCTGTTGTTAGTCACCCCTGAGAAAAGCTTGACTCTGTCCTCCTGGCACTCACACCTAACATATTTATGAACATTGATAAAGTCACCCCTCATTCTCCTGTTCCCCAAGCTGAAGAGTCCCAGCTCCCTCAGCCTTTCCTCACAAGGGAGATGTTCCACTCCCTTCATCATCTTGGTCACTCTGCACTGGACTCTTTCAAGCAGTTCCTGTTCCCTCTGGAACTGAGAGGCCCAGACTTGGACATAATATTCTAGATGTGGCCTCAGTACAGCAGACTAGAGGGAGAGAACCTCTCGTGACCTACTAATGACCCCCCTTCTAATGCACCCCAGGATGCCATTGGCCTTCTTGGCCACAAGGACACATTGTTGGCTCATGGTCATTCTTCCATCCACCAGCACCCCCAGGTCACTTTCCCCTGTGCTGCTCTCCAACAGCTCAGTCCCCAACCTATATTGATGTCGGGGGCTGTCTTTTACCAGATGTAAGACTGTAGGCTTGCTTAAGTTTGCTACATTGATTATGGTGTTTCCATTATGCACATCTTCAACATAATCTACATCAGCTGATGCATAAATTCTTAGAATTGTACAACCATTTTTGCTGGGAAAGACCTTTATGATCACCACATCCTAGTTCACTGTTCAGTAGTCACTGTTCACCAGACTTCTACAGTTTACAGCATAATCTGGGACGACCTCACACAGGATTTTATCCCTTTTGGGATATGCTTCTTAGGACTTGTGCTATGCTTTAATTCACTATTTCTGTATGAATCCATTGAAATCACCAGGATACCACAGTAAGGCAGATAGGTAGTGCCCATACTTGCTGTGTAGAAACTTTATTACTGTTAGGAAAAAAATAAAAGGAAGAGCACACTCCTGATAAACTAAACACATTTGATCTGAAAATCAATAAGAAAGAGATGGGGAATCCCAACGTGTCATTTTAGAATCAATTTTCAGGGCAGTACTAAAATTATATTCATATGAAATTTAACAGTTGACTGGAATTCATATATCTGGGGATCAATGACAAGCATGTTAGGCAGCAAGTAGAAACAATCAGTCTCCTGCAAAAACAAACAAGTGAACATTTCATCACAGAAATGCTGGTTGATAAATTGAATATGAGGCAGTATTGTGCCCTGGCAGTCAGGAGGGCCAACAGTGTCCTGGGGGTATCAAGCACATCACCAGTTGGTCAAGGGAGGTGACTGTCCCACTCCAATCTGCCCTGATACCGCCTCATCTTGAGTGCTGTGTGCAGTTTTGGGCACTACAGTATAGAAAAGACATCAGCCTATTTCAGACCGTTCAAAGGAGAGCCACGAGGATGGTGAAGGGTCTGGAAGGGATGAATTATGAGGAATGGCTGAGGTCACTTGGATTGTTCAGTTTGCAGAAAAGGAGGCTGAGGGGTGACCTCAATGCTTCCTCATGAGGGAAGAGCTGGAACTCATACTGATTTCTTCACTCCTGTGACCACAGACAGGACTCAGGGAAATGTTAAGAAGCTGATTCAGAGGAGGTTTAGATTAGATATCAGGAGAAGGTTTTTCACCCAAAGGATTTCTGAGTAGTGGAACAGGCTGCCCAGGGAAGTGGTCACAGCACCAAGCCTGCCTGAGTTCAAGAAGGATGACATGGTGTGATTCTTGGGGTGCCCTACATAGGAAAAGGAGTTGGACTTGATGATCCTGATGGATCCCTTCCAACTCAGCATATTCTATGATTCATCAAAAATAAAATAAAAGAAGGGAAGGTCTAGGTTTATGGTTTGATTTTTCAATGAATAACAAAACAGAAGGCCAGGTCTATCAAAATCCACCAAGTGCTTGCAAAACTCTAGTGATAAAAAGGAATAAAAAGCCCTAGCAACCTCTTTTGAACAAGCAGAGGACTCATCCAATGTCAGAGGATGCTAGACTGGGATAGTCACCAATGGCACATACATCCTAATGCAAGACTGACAATAATTTGAATTTGTGATCAGCACCAGCTCTTGCCCTTGCAGCGAAACCTCTTGGCTTAGACTGAGGAAAGCTTCTACCATCCTTTCTTGGCAGCACAGTCTGCAGACACACTGCAAGCCTTGCACTCTAACAGCTCCTGAAACTTGTACTCGAGAGTGCAAGGGTGTGGAAGAAGCAACATAGAAACAGTACAAGAAAATAGCTCCTTCACCAGCTCCCTGACCCTGATACCAAAGTCTCTTCTGTTTTTCTGCAGTATGGCAATCCAGCACAACTGTTCCTGCAATTTTAAACAGAAGCTGTTCTTGTGACTCCATCTTACCCACTTTAAGAAACTTGCTTTTTACTCATCCACTTGCACTTGTTCACATAGTCTTAGCTTTACTTCCCTGCTTCCCTCCCACACGGGCCATTCCACCCATCTTCCAGCCTAGCCTGGAATTGGAGCAGGTCTAATCATCTGAACATGAGGAACTAAAGAAGGAACGGGGGCTTTCGGACTCTGAGAGGGGTGGAATGCAAAGGGAAGGATTTATTCCCTCCTATTTGTTGCCCATATTATATAACAGATTGGGAAATCAACAACTCCTCCCTTTTTTCTTCCCGGTTCCTGCTGGCTGCACTGCTGTTCGTTACCACCAGCTCGCCACATGCTACCTATTGCATTGTATACAAATATATATTTGTATTCTTTGTTACTTTATCCTTAGTGTTATTTCCTTTCCCTGTGTTAGTAAAATCTGTATCCAATTGTTTTCTCGTTTCCAACTTAAAGTCTCCACTCTTTATTCCCCTTCAATCTTCCCTTTGTGGGAGGGAGGAATAGAGATGAATTCTGTCCTTAGGGTTGTGTTCTGCCCAAACTGCTAAGCCATGACAGCAGGTAAAGCCTAGCTCTTGCTTCACTTACTTCAGATTGGCAAGGACACTTAGTTTTATGCTGATCAATCTAAAAAGTTACTCTAAAATTAGCAGTATCTAGCTATGATGTAATACTGCTACTATAAAAGTTGGTTTTCTGCACTTTGGAGTTGGTTCATACCACGTATCTTGCAAAAGCCCTGCTAAATCTATTTAGTCATCCAAAATAGAAAAATTTTATATTAGTTTATCTGTTCCAAATATTGTTCCTCTTTCTTTCTTCATGTCTGTATTTGCTTTTTAGGTCATTCTTCATCATTCTTTAACATGGTTTTTACATTTATTTTCATTCTGCCTCTAACTGGCTTTAATCCTTACTGGTGGGCTGCATCCTGCTACAGGCTACATCCTGCATCCTGTAAAGTATCAGGTAAAAAAACGGCCAGCATAAGATCTACTCCAATACCAGTATGGGATAATTAAAAAAAAAATATTTGGTTCTATAAATAAACACTGATTTATCTAGAATTCTTTGGTTGCCATGGAGATTTTTTTATGAACTTTTTGTGAACACACTTAATTCTTATGTAAATTCATATAATTCATTAAAGTGAAATTAAAATATTTCTACAAGGTGAAGTGAGACTGAAAATTAGAAGAAAGAGGGAGCTACATTTCAGGCAGTGGTGAAGAAATCCTGCCAAGAACCACTGAGTCTTCCATCGAATTTCTTCTTCTAGCCCACATTATAAGAAAGACATGGGAATGTGAGGAGAGTTCAATGGACAGTAATAGAGACATAAAAAGCATGACCAGAGAAAAAAGACTGCAGTAACTGTAAATATAAGGTCTCTCACAGTCCTTCACTTATTTTCTCTCTATCTTCTGAGGATAAGGAAAACAGAGTCTGGCCAAGTCTGCAAAAAGAAAGATTTTCCTAGTATTTCCTAACAAAAAATCCTGGACCTCCAAGGATTTTGGAAGGCCACTGCTTGAGCTCAGGTAAAAAACCAGGCTGCTCCAGCCCTCCATGCCAGACCAGTAGAGCTGTAGCTGCCATGATATTTTAAACATACTGCCACAGATTTTTCTCTTGCATGATGCTTGCTTCCCAATAAGTGAAACAAATTAATCAAATTCTGAAATCAAATTTTGATTCTGAAATCAGAGTCAAAGTCTGAAACTGGCTACTGCTTGCATAACATACCTTGTGCTTATGTGCTTTAGTCACAATTCGCAAGAGTATTCACAATATGATTATTCAGCTCAAGATTATTTCAAGTTCATCTGTTCCAGTCCTCTTTTGGTGGCCTTGGCACCTCTGGTGCATGGATGTGTGACCAGCTGATATTCCAGGAGCTAAAGATCAGCACTGAACTGAGATAAGTATTATCTGAAAAGGCTTTGCTTTTCAAGCTATCATTAAGAAAATCAACTTAATTATCATTTAGGACCAGAATTTTGGTGCTCTGAATATTTAGGATAACTGTAATTCTATCTAAAATATTTTGCCTTCTCTTTATATGCTTGTAATGTACATAGGAAAAGCAATGAGAAATAAAATGTAGAAAGCACCCATAGCCTAAGTGATTTTCTAATTTCATTAGAGGTGCTGAATCAAATAACACAAGGCTTGTTTGATCTTGAGTTGGTCAGAGACTTCCTGTATAAATATTATGTAGGCTACAGTTACATAGGCTGTAGGTATATATACCTCAACTTGTCACTTGCATGGTGCTGTTAAAACCTCTCTGCATTTAAAAAAAAAAAACAAAAAAACCATGAAAGCTAAATTTGTTAATAATTGGGGAAATCAGCTAATGCTCAACCAGCTTCCTGTATCTTGACAGCTATATCTCTCCTTTTTTGTCTGGCACCCACACTTCTTATGTCTGTATTATGGTGGTAAAGCTGTGGCAGAAATAAGGGAATATGTACAGCAGAGCTGCTCTAATCACAAGAAGTCTCAGTATTACCAATACGTAACACACTTAAGAGCTTCATAGGCACTGGTATATCCTGCCTTCAAAAGGCTTTTCTATTTCCCAGAGTGGGAATTCCCAACTAGGACACACACATCCTAACAATTCCTGCAAAGTTATCTCTAGCAATAACAATGAAAGGCAAAAGGACATTTTAAATTAAAATAAATGAAAAGCCTTCTACGGTGGGGCTAAGAATCAGGCCATCTTAGATGTCACATCAGTTCACATTCAGAGGGTGGCAGGAAGACAGTCAGGATTATAATTGCACCATCATTTTTATTTGAGTTGTTTAGTCATTTATAAAGCTGCAAGTGTTTTTCCACACGGCGTTCAATGTTTCACCTAATTCTGAGTGCATACACTGACCACAATATAAGTGATATTCTAATCCTGATTTACAAAAAAACATTTGTATCTCTCATCTTGAAGAGAATATTTCTGTCAGGAGACACTGACTTTCTTAGAGTAATTCTTTCCAGTGAGAGAACATGAGGTACTTACCACAAAAAAGTATTAAGGCATTATTACAACTTCATACAGGAAAAAAAGGTACCAAGTGACATTGGAGAGACTACAAATGAACATCACCACTCACTTCTCCAATCCTGAATTACTGGGTTTTATCATTATAACAGCTGAAATCAAGAGACACTGAATGAGCTATTATGACATCGAAGGCCACTTTTACTAGAGCTAATTTTTGAGTCTCTTTGTAATTCCCAAGAACAGGGCACAGTGTAGTCAAGTCAGATGTCTCTTTTTTTTGTTGGTTTTTTTTTTTTTCCAGTCCTGAGAGATGGGACTGTAAATTGCTCATGCAAAATAGAGAGTGAAAAGGACTGCTCTGGCTCCTGTTCAGAAGTCAGACTGTCACCATGTAATGAGGCTAAAGATCAGAAACATATAAAAGATCTGCCACTGGTTTATCAAAGACCTCTACTTCAGTTACTGATTAATTTCTTGACTCTTTTTTTATGTCCCTTAAAAATTCTAATTTCCATTAGAAGAAACAAGAAGATGTTCCTGAAGCTTGGGAATGCCTCATGAAATTTTGTCAGTAAGTGGTAATCATTCCTGCATCTCTTAGAAGGCAAGTTCTTTAGAGAAAGTAATTAATATTCTTTAAGCATGTGCTCCATAAAAACAAGAGTACCAGCTTGAATCAGTATTTCAGAAGAAATGGAAGTATGTCAAGAGACTGAAGTTTAAGCAGTATTTTCAGACAATGACCCTAATAATAAGATGAAGGAAGAAACAGAAGAGTTTGGTCAGGATGCCAAAGTTGAAATGAGAATATATGGACTGACATTACCATTTGAAGCTGGACAAATTTAGACATACTTCAGTTTCCTCTCTGTCTTGGTCAGTTTGTCCCTTTAAACATCCCACCCAGAGCTCACTCGGGCACATTGTTTGCTTTCCAATAAGGAAAAAACGGCCATCAAGTTTTGAAACTGGCTACTGCTTGCACAACATACCTTGTGCTTATCGCAATTCTCAAGACAGTCCAGTCTGTCTTATGTCAAAAGCTCTTTTTCAATGCTCACCTACTGGGCTGACAAAAACAAACAAACAAACAAACAAAAAACCCCACAAAAACCCAAAATAAACAAAATGAAAAAAAAAAAATCATACAAACTGTCAATAGATATTCTAATTTACACAAAATTCTCCAATTTATTGTAGACTTACATTTGTTGCATCTGGGGTGGTGGGATACTGTATGTCAGGGCATGACCTACAATGTGTTCCAAAATCTGGGAAACATTTTTAAAAAACACAACCAAACCCAACCAGATTTCAACTGTATTAACTCAGATGTGTAGATGATTTTTTTTGTTTGTTTAAATTTACCTCCTTTCGGGTAACATAATTGAAAAAATTGTCACAATGAAAGCTCATTTTAGGGATAATACGGATGATTTGATAGAAATACTAAATAAGGTGCAGAAAGTGAATAATTTTATTACCCAGAACTTTTATGTTAGAGTAGCATGAAACCAGCAGCACATCAATAATGATAACGGCATTCGAGAAAACTAATCTGATCTTGGGAATTTATAAAATCATCCTCATGATAAGGGGAATAGACACCTGAAACAACTTACTTATCTGCTGCTCAAATACTGATCAAAAGCAGAATGGACCTCTGGGATGGCAAAAACTAGAGCAGCAAAACAGCTGAGAGGACAACCATAGGGCTGATCTCAAGGCATGGTTCTTGCACATCTGACAACCACAACACTCTACAGATTTTCCAGGGTCATTGTGCCATCTCCTGGGACCTAAGTTGTGCAAGCAACAGAGGAGCAACTGCACAAGGCATCTCTGCCATTCAACACATTTCCTTCATGCATGATAAATAGAATTATGAATTGAAAAGATTAAGCAAGAGATGGGAAGTTCTTCCCCAGCTGAAAGCTATATTTACCCTCACAAAAACTCAGAAGGCAGCCACTGCATAGCACAAGGCAATTGTTAACCCTTCTGTCCCATTGAAAGAAGAAAGAGACAGCTAATTCTTAACTAGAGTAACTAGTGCAAAACATCTTGGCTGCATATTTCTAGTAAATTATTTTTGGTTTGAAGTTGAAGAGTGAAGTAATACTCCTATAGCTAGCTTAACAGCTGAAAATAGCATTTTACATTTTTTATTTCATTGAATCTTTTCTCTATGTCCAGTTTCCAGTTCTGATGTAGATGGAGAAAAGGTGAATGCTGAAATCAGAAGACCACCGTAGCAATAGTACTATTGCTTACTCATAGCATCACAAGAGGGCACCACAATTCTAGTAAGTGATGAAACACCTTTGCTTCTCGTGAGGCAGTGCCAGGCAGTTTATCCTAGCCAAATTACTGCATTAAGGATCAATCTGGAAGTTAAGGATCCAATTAAGAATCAATTAGGAAAGATCAATCTGAGAGCTCAAATCTGATAATAACTGCTGAGTAAAAATTATAAAATGTTGAAATTTTGCAATGGTAAATTCTAGATCCAAAACAATAATGCAAGTCCCCATCCTCAGTCCCATAGAGGATATATTCAGTTCTGTCACATGGATGGTTGCTGTTCAGGAACCAACCATTTCACTGACATTTTTGTGTTTTCCCTTTGCCAGCTCTCTCTTTGAAGACTTATGTACAGTATCCAGCCTTCCTGAAAAACACTCAATATGAACACGTGCATATATAAAGAGGTATGTGAAAGGTATCTTGACCATATATGTGGTATTTTGTGCCTACGTGCAAGGCATCTTGTGCAGGTTCCACTCTAGCTCAGGGCTGGGTGTTTACAGGTTGTTTAGCTTGAAGCATGTTTCTCCTGACTGCTCTGGTACAGTATTGAGTATAGGCACCTTTCTTCCCTCAAAGATTATATGGGAGAAGTTGCTTTTGTTGATACTGTTCATCTTAAGGTTTAGCTATGACAATGCAAAAAAAAGGAAGAAGTATAAAAGGTACAAAAAACCCCAATGCTTTTATTTTCTCAAGTCAAAGATACTTTCAGACTTAGTTTTGACGTGCAATTTGTATAACAGGTCTTTAAATACTAAACTTTAATTAGAAGGAAGATCAAACAGCCCTTCCTCATATGAGCTGGAAATCACAGGAGTCAGTGAACTAATCAATTAACTCAAGCCAGTATCAAATGCTACTCCTGTATTCTCTTGCTCTAAAAAAGCAAATCCCTACCAATAAATATTGTCCCATTTACAGAACCTACTAAGCGCATACTGATAGGATACAGATTTGATGGATGGACCACTCATCAGATAAGGAGAGGCTGGATGGTCACACTGACCAATGGTTCAATGTCCAAATGTAGATGTGTGATGAGTGGTGTTCCTAAAGGGTCAGTACTTGGACCAGTACTGTTTTAATATCTTTGTCAGTGACATAGACAGTAGAATCAAGTGCACTCTCAGCAAGTTTGCCGATGACACCAAACTGTGTGGTGAAGTCAACATACTGGAGGGAGGGGATGCCATCCAGAGGGACCTTGACAGGCTTGAGAAGTGGGCTTGTAGAAACTGCATAAAGTTCAACATGGACAAATACAAGGTTCTGCACCTGGATCATGGCAATACCATGCATAGTTGGGAGGAGAAAGGATTGAGGACAGCCCTGAGGAGAAGGACTTGGGAGTGGTAGTGGACCAGAAGCTTAACATGAGCCTTCAATGGGAGCTTCCAACCCAGAAAGCCAACCAGGTCCTGGGCTGCATCAAAAGAAACATAGGCAGTCAGTTGAAGGAGGTGATTCTCCCCCTCTATTCTGCTCTTGTGAGACCCCACCTGGAGTACTGTGATCAGTTCTGGAGTCCCCCAAAACAAGCAGCACATAATGCTCTTGGAACGTGTCCAGAGGAGAGCCACAAAAAATTATCAGAGGGCTGGAGCACCTCCTCTATGAAGAAAGGCTGAGGAAGTTGGGGTTTCTCAGCCTGGAGAAAAGGAGGCTCCAAGGTGGCCTTATGGCGACATTCCAATACCTGAAGGTGGCCTACAAGAAAGTTGGGATAGGGCTTTATACACAGGTGTATAGGGAGAGGACAAGAGGAAATCGTTTAAAACTTGAAGAGGGGAGATGAGATGAGATGAGATGAGATGAGATGAGATGAGATGAGATCAAGAGGTCAGACATTAGGAAGAAATTCTTTAATTTGAGGGTGGTGAGACACTAGCACAGGTTGCTCAAGGAAGCTGTGAATGCCCCCCACCCTTGGAAGTGATCACAGCCAGGATGGATGGGGCCTTGAGCAACCTGTCTAGTGGAAGGTGTCCCTGTTTGGAACTCGGTGATCTTTAAGGTCCCTTCCAACCCTATCTCTTCTATGATTCCATGATTCTAAGAATCACAGAATCACAGAATCATCCAGGTTGGAAAGGACCTCTGAGATCATCAAGTCCAACACATAATCCACTACCACTGTGGTTACCAGACCATGGCACTGAGTGCCACATTCAGTCTCTTCTTAAAAATGTCCAGGGATGGAGAATCCACCACCTCTCTGGGCAGCCCACTCCAATGCCTGCTCTCTCTGCAAAGAATTTCTTCCTCATATCTAACCTAAACCTCCCCTGGCAGAGCTTAATCCATTCCCTTTTGTCTTACTGATATCTGCCTGGGAGAAGAGCCCAACCCCCCCCTGGCTCCAGCCTCCTTTCAGGGAGTTGTAGAGAGCGATGAGGTCTCCCCTGAGCCCCCTCTTCTCCAGGCTGAACACCCCCAGCTCCCTCAGCCTCTCCTCACAGGACTTGTGCTGGAGTCCCTTCACCAGCCTGGTTGCCCTCCTTTGGACCTGCTCCAGGACCTCAATCTCCTTCCTGAACTGAGGGGCCCAGAACTGGACACAGGACTCGAGCTGTGGCCTCACCAGGGCTGAGTACAGGGGCAGAATCACTTCCTTGGACCTGCTGGCCATGCTGTTCCTGATACAGGCCAGGATGCCATTGGCCTTCTTGGCCACCTGGGCACACTGCTGGCTCATTTTCATCTTCCTGTATTCCAAACTCCCAGGTCCCTCTCTGCCTGGCTGCTCTCAGCCACTCTGTGCCCAGCCTGGAGCTCCCCATGGGGTTGTTGTGGCCAAAGTGCAGGACCCGGCACTTGGCCGTGTTGAACCTCATCCCGTTGGAATCAGCCCAACTCTCTAGTCTGCAACTTCATGAGCAATATCTTCAGAACTCAAGAGTTCTCTTGCAGAACCTTTGAGACAAAACCAGAGCTTTTATAAATACAATGAATGCCAAAGAGGATTTATTTTTTGCTGCTCTTATTACCAAATTTTTACCTGACAACACTATCTCCTGGCAGGCTCCTTGCTGACTCCCACATTTTATGATGTCCTACTAATGTGATTTGAACAATTTTTCCTGCCTTTTGTCTGCTCTGGTACACTGATGCTATGCAACTGATTGTAAACTTCCTTCATGAGTATGTGCTCTTCAGAAATTACTGACAATTTCCTCTATTTTCAACTGATGTATCTTCCTCAAAAAAATCTCATAATCCCATTTGCAAACGTGTTTTAAAGACAATTCCTGCAGATGTTTATTCACATGAATAAGCCATATGCTGATGAGATAATTCCAGAAATTATTGACACAGGCATTATGTGCAGAGAAGAAAGCTGGACTGTAACATCCTTGGGGCAAGTATCTAGTAACGTGCATACAGGTAACTTACCTGTCAAACAGTTCTCCACCTGTGACCAATTCTAGAACAAGACTGATTTCTGTAGGGGTCTCAAAAATCTCCTTCAGTTTTATCTGGTAAAAGATAAAAAAATGTATGATTTCTGCTTTTTTGCCTTCTTGATGAGCATATCACGGGGTCAACAGCAGACAACAGACCACAGTCACCAAAGCAGAAGATGGTACCAGCTGAAGTTGGTGCATCATTTACTTTGTCATTGTTCATGTTCTTTCCTACCCCTCTTTTGTTCTTGCTAGGTTTATGTCCATTGCTTTCATTTGTTGTTTTTTTTAATCTATATTTTCCTTCTGCTCATAGCTCAGCAACCGCTGTGTAACACAGGAGTTTAAGAAGCTGCATTCATTATTTCTTGTTTACAGCTGTCTCTCAGTCTTTCAGAGTAATTACATGTAAGATCTTGCCCATGCTTCAAGGACTGACAACATCAAATTCCCCTTTCATTTACAGAACTTCTTTTGCATAGTTTCTCTCTCAGCTTTGTGAGAACATTTATTTTAACGAACAATTGATTTTAAAGTTTAAGTGTAATTCTAGAGTCTTCCATAGCAAGCTGCTAACGCACTCATGAGAAGATTTCAAAGTTCTAATACAGAGCTCTTCCAAGTTTGTATAGTTGAACCACAACAGTAATCTCTCAGGAAAAGAAGTAATTTAAGAAAACAAACAAAAACAAACACACAACAACAAACAATCAACAAAACAAAAACCCTAAAAAATTTATAAACATTTTTTAAAAATAAAAATTAAAAAATATAAAAACCCCAAACCAAAGAAATAAACGTGGAGCAAAAGGCTAAACTTACAATGTTTGGATGTGAAAGGCGAAGAAGAACTCCAATTTCTGTGCGCACAATTTTCTTGTCTACCTGTTTAAAAATGGAGAGGGAAAAAGTGAAAAATGTATTTCTATGTTCACCACAGAAACTTCAGGCTGCATCACAGAAAATGTGTACAAACAGCATCTCTATATCTTCTAGGAGAATAAGCTGATGTAAGACACACAAGCCAAATGTATCATCTGAAGTGATTTTTCCTTAACATGAGACAGACACTAAAACAGAAAAAAAGCTGCATCTAAGAAAATTATTATAAATGTCCATGCAAGTCACACAAGAAGCAGTATACAGAAGAGGAATCTAAATTTCTTATTTTTACTCAAGTTCTTTCCTTGTCTAACACTGCTTATGTAGGTTCAGTTCATGCCAGCATAGCTTCCTTTTCACTCACTGTTCAGCAGCTGTAGTGGAAGAGTCTTTCTGCACACCTATCAAAAGCAGTGTAACATACTGCTTAAACCAAAAAAGTGATGGAAAGTCCAAACACTCACAGCCACAGAAAGGGTATAAGGTTTAATATCAGCTTGCTTCAGATATATCTAACAGCATGGCCCATTAATGCAAATAGGAGGATTAGCTTGTTCCTTTCCTTCCCTTCTCAAACTGCAGTCTTTAACAATCCAGACACAATCTATACCCTGTTGGAGGACACTGGTAGTTTCTTCCATGAAATGCAGACCTAGGCAGTATTTGACTAAGGAAAGACAACTCCAGCTTCCCTGGAACTTGAAATCTTAAGCAAGCAAGACAGGAAAATATTTGTAGGCAAATAACAGAATCACAGAATGGCTTGTTTTTTAAAGGGACTATAAAGATCATCTATTTAGAACATCCCTGCATGGGCAGTGACACCTCCCACTAAATAAGGTTGCTCAAAGCCCCAACCAACTTGGCCTTGAACACTTCCAGAGGTGAAGCATCCACAGTTTCACTGGGCAACTTGTTCCAGTGTTCCACCAACCTCACTGTAAAGAGTTTCCTCCTCATAGCCAATCTAAATAAACTCTCTCCCAGTCTGAAATTATTACCTCTGGTCGTATCACTACACGCCTGTGTAAGAAGTCTCTCCTTAGCTTTCCTGTAGGCCCCCTTCAGCCACTGGAAGGCTGCTATAGGGTCTCCTGGACCCTTTTCTTCTCCAGGCTGAACAACCCCAACTCCCTCTGCCTGCCTTCACAGAGGAGGTGCTCCAACCCTCCAATGCATGTTTTTATGTTGCAAAGGTACTCAATACATTGATGAAAAAACTAACTTGATTGCAAATGTGCTTGCAGACTCTGGAGAAATCCTACACTGATGACAATTCCAAAAATATTTCTTCCACAACATTCTTCATCCCAAAGTTTAAAAAATGAATGAGAATTGAATGAGAGTCAGCCAGTTAAGCCACTACCTGCTTCTAAACAGATAAGAGAGGTTTGTCACGTACAATATTTTGAGGGTGGTTGTGTGCTATTTGTAGTGGAGGCTTTTGTAAACACGTTCTGGTTTTTGTTTAAACATCATATGGGAAATAAGCAGTCATAACACACAAACCTTTAAAAGGGACATAAAACTGCCTTCAAAATCATATTGGGGAAGCCACATGCTTATTTCTCAGTACTTTATTATTCCCAGTAACACCAAAATCCAAGTATCAATCACATGCAGAACACAGAATTTGATTCTCCCCTTGTGCCAATAAGGCATGATTCCAGCTAGTAACATAACAGTACGCTGACAGTGGCGTAAATGAGTGAGGAAATAGAGTCTTTAGGGATTTCTTAGAACTCACTGACATTTAACTTCTCGTAGAGGCTCTTCCACAAAGCAAAATGGAGGAAACTAAAAACAGCTTTGGAAAGATTCAGCACATTTGTGCAGCAATACAATGCAATAATAAAAGAGGAATGAACTATTCCATTGCCTGAACATCTAATTGGAGGAAAAGAACATGGTCAGTAACTAATTCTTCATGGGTGAACACCTGCTCTGAGATCAAACACCATTTCCCTTAAGCTTTGTGACCATCACAGGCTTTATAACTTTTACTGCTTTCTAATCTGAATGCAAGTGTTGTTTTGCTCATCTGCTACATAAATACTGAGAAGCACATTTGAAGAATGGTCTCTCCTGTGCCGTTTTCCTAAATTACGTGAGCAGTAGCCTGAGACGCTACTCAGTTTCAGAATCTCCTTAGAATCAGGGCTTTTAGTCAACTCTGGGTTACTTTTGTGAGTGCAAATGCACAGCCAGGGGCTCCAAAGCTCACTGCTGTGTAGGAAAGGACTCTTGCTGACTCACAGAGAAATGCATATCTGGATTATTTTCATATGCTTTGCAGCTCAGACAGGATCAGAAAAATTAATGTGCTACACTGCATGGACATTTCCACAGAAGAGCTGTTTAGACTGAGCAATTTACCTTATCCAAAACACCATTACAAAACGAAGAATGTACAGTTGGTTTTCTGCAGGTCTGAAAATGTTTGCATATCAAGCACGCTAGAGAAACAATCATGGCACAGGCCAAACACTGAAGATGCTTCAGTTTGATACTGAGTTTTAAGTAACAACTGAGATATAGAGGCCTGCTCTCAGCTTGCATGTGGCAACAAATTAAGCAAAAACGTGAACTCAAGATCAGGTCCTTGCTTTCCTAGATGTTCACTCTACACTGTAAGCAAGTCTCTCTGTGATCCAGTTCTTAACCTGACACAGTAGACTTTCACACTACTTCTAAGGCGGTGGTATGAGGAAAAGGTACCTCAAAATTCAAGATGCTCAGATGCAATGGCAAACAGGCTATAGACAAACACTTAGGAATGTTACATATTTATAAGCACTCACAGGGAACATACTGCAAATTATTTTCAGCTTGCCACCACACTCCATTAAAAGTGCTTCCAAGTAGAATTTTTTTGTCTCAGCTGAAGTAAATACTCTGCAGCCTAACTATTTCAGTATTCTACAGAGTCAATTACTAATTAACATTTCTAACTTTATCATTACTTTTTCTTCTCACAGTTAAGCTGAACTTTTAAAACCTATGCAGACAAAGACTACCCACAAACCAGAGCTACCTCTTCCATAATAATCTAAAAGACCTGTTCCCAGTTGTCACAATTAAACATAGGGCTGCTGACTTACTCAGGTTCTCATGAAATGCTTCAAAAAACAAGAGAAATAAGCTTGAAATTTAAATAAAACTTCACAAGAAGATCCAGTGTACATACTTTACTTTGGCCTCTTTAGGGACCTATTTGGTATAATACCACAGCAAAAAAGCCCTGGAGGGGAGAGGAACCCAAGAAAACTGGTTAATATCCAGGGATCATCTCCTCCAAACTCTGAAATGATGCATCCCAACAAAGAGGAATTCAGGGGAAAAAGGATGCAAGAATTAACGAGAAGATCCTGGACAAACTCAAACAAAAAAGGAAGCCTACAAAACACGGAAGCAAGGACAGCTAGTCTGGCAGGAATATAGAGAAATTGTCTGAGCAGCCAGGGATCAGGTTAGGGAAGCTAAAGCCCAGGTGGAATTAAATCTGGCCAGGGACAGCAACAGAAACTAGAAAACCTTCTGTAGGTATGCTGGTAATATTAGGAACACTAGGGGAAACGTGGAAGGAAATGGAAGACGTGCTCACCCAGGGTATGGAGAAGGTTAAGGCATGACTTTTCTGCTTGTCTACACCAGCAAGTGTTCTGGCCACACCACCCACTTTGCTGAAGGCAAAGACAGGGTCTGGGGAGAATGAAGAACCTACAGTAGGGGTAAATTGTGTTCTGACCATCTAAGGAACCAGGCACAGGTTCATGGGACCTAAATATAAATATCCAAAAACACTGAGGGGAATTGGCGGATGAAGTTGCTAAGCCACTATCCATAATTTTTGAAAAGTTGTGGCAGTCAAGTTCCCATTGGAAAAGGGGAAACATAATCCCCATTTTTAAAAAGGGAAAAAAAGAAGACACAGAAAACTATAGGCCATTCAGTCTTTCCTCTGTGCCTGGTAAGATTATGGAGCAGATCCTCCTGAAAACTGTGCTAAGGCACATGGAAAATAAGATTACAGCTGACATGGGTTGCCTAACAACAAATCATACCTTTCAAACTGAGAGTAGACATATTATATTAAGAAGTAATCCTTTGCTGTGAGGGTGGTGAGATACTGCCACAGATTGTGCAGGGAGATGTGTGTACCCCATCCCTGTAAGCATTCAAGGCAAGGTCAGATGGGGCTTTGAGCAACCTGGTCTAGTGAGAGCTGTCCCAGCCCATGGCAGAGAGTGTTGGAACTAGATGATCTTTAAGGTCTCTTCCAACCCAAACTGTTCCATGATTCTATACAGTTTTAGGTTTTACTTTTTTATTTCAGAATGTCTTGGGTAACAGGAATTCCAGTTTCTGCCCATATTCTATGTCATAGAATATCTTCTCATAAAGTCTTCCAGTCAAGACTTACAAGATTAAAACACTCTGGAGACTTGAATATGCTTTTTCATCTATATAAAGCTGAGTAGTACCTCTGAAATCACGGAACTGAGCTGGTCTCTTTATCAATGAAAGATATGGATGTCAGTCCTCACCAAAAAGAAATAAAGAATCTTGGGGGATACAAAAGTAATATGACAGAGAAAGCCCAGGACAAATTAAAATATATTTTTTATCTGGGACCCAGACTATCTCTCTCAGTTACTCTGTTGTAATTCAGTAACTAGCATGGCAGTGGAGAGTGGGTAAAAGCAGAATTTTTAAAAGCTGACCTTTCTGAATAAAAGCATACTTCTTTGTTTCAACTGGGCATTTATTTAACACTTGCTTCAGGTGATTGGATTCCTTGCATGACCTTTACTTTTTTAATGAAAATAGGAGTTTCTCAGTTAAAGAATTCCTTCTATCTTTTAGGGGCTGTTCTTGTTCAGACATTGCTTGACCCTCTTGGCAATGTCAGCAGCTCTCTTTATGTGGAAGCAACCTTTGTACTCCTAATGGACTAACAATCTTTTTTTTCATTTTTAGCCTGGCAGACTATTGTGGCTCTATGTCTACTCAAGCTATACATGAGGTTCCTGAAGAACTAATCAAACAATACAGCAAACCACATCAGTAATTCAGCAAGCCTGCAGCGTCTTCTATAAACTCAGTAGGGAGTTTTCACTGTGTAGTTACTGAGAATTTTTAGTTTGAACCTACGTAAGTAAACTTTTATTATAAATGCAAAGAAAATAGTTTATTCATTATTTGAGCAACTATTTTCTGTACACATGTCCCTATGTCTTGGGCTAGTGAGGTGGTCTTTTAGAAATAGGGGGGCCACAGAGGTGGCTTCTGTGAGAAGCTGCTGGAAGCTCCCCTGGTTCCAGTCCTTGCTCTACCTCTGCCCAAGGCTGAGCAGGTAGGCGAAGCTGGATGTGCCTCTGAGAGGAACATATTCAAGAAAGGGAAAATGAAACTGCAAAAATACAAAAAAGGACCTGCAAAGCAGAGTAGAAGAGGAAGTGAGAGAGAAATGGAAGCGAAAAGACACAAAGGTGAGTGAAGAAAAAAGGGGGAAAGGTGCCCGAGCAGGGGTTTCCCCACAGCCCGTGGTGAGGTGGCAGCTGTGCCCATGCAGCCCATGGAGGAGCACGGGTTGATCAGTCCCTGAAGCAGCACGGTGGAGCAGTCCTTGAAGGATCACAGAGGGGTAAACGTGGATATTTCGTCTCTGAAGTGTCGCAGGGGGGCAGACATGAAGTGTCAGTCTCTGTCAGATCATGCAGAGAGGGTCAGATGTGGATCTGCAGCCCTGTAGGACCCCGTGCCAGAGGAGGTGACTGCTCCCGCCGCAGCCGTGACTCTGTGTGCAGCCAGGGCGGGAGCAGTTCCTGAGGGACTGCACCTGTGGGAGGGACTCATGGCCCAGGGGTTCCTGAAGGACTCTCTGCCATGGGAGGGACCCCGCCTTGGAGCAGGGGAAGAAAGAATGTGAGGAGTCCTCCCCCTGAGGAGGAAGGAGCGGCAGAAACAGCGTGTGGGGAACTGACCCTAAACCCCCCTTGCCCTGTGCCCTGAGGGGGAGGCGGCAGGGAAGGGATCCGGGGCTGGGAAGAAGGGAGGGGTGGGGGAGAAGAAGGTATTAAGATGTGTCCATGTTTTCTATTTCACTCTGTAAATTAGTTTTTTTCTTCCCAAGTGGAACCTGTCTGGTTTTTGCCTGTTACCGTAATTGTGGAATGCAAACTTCCTGTCCCGGTCTTGTTTAACAAGCTTGAAGGTGGAGGCTCGTTTGGTACCAGCTGGGCCAAAACCACAACATACTTAAGCTGATGCATGTTCTTCAGACTGAACACAGTTACACTGAACAGCTGCCAGTCACACGACTGTGCTTGCATTTATACTGTTCCATGTCTACAAGTCCGCATGCACATGCAAACCTCCTGGCTGCAAGTACAGATCATCTGAGCTTGTACAAGCATGTGCTTTTAAAAAATGGAACAGAATTGTGTTATCTGCATATGATAGTGTAGCTAACTTTTTAAAATAATGTAAATTGATGCATAAAAAAAGAACAAGTTTCTCATTTGCAGGCAAGCCAGAAGTGATTTGTGAAATTGTATAGCCTTCGGTACCGCAAATCACATGCTGATCTATCTGATTAAGGTCTGGCTGTGACCCTGATGATCAAATGAGACTATTTAGCCCAAAATATTTCAGGTGGTATGAAATCATGACAATGTCAGGTGCAAACAAAAACATGCAAAATGTTCAGTATTGAACATTTTCTCTAACTACCCTGAATTTCTGAACCTGCTGCTTCAATGACAGCCATTCCAGGAGACTTGTCATCTCCTGATGCTAGACAATTCCTCTGGCAGGGTAAACCCCAGACACTGATAATAAAGTCACTGCAGTGTTACTTCATAGCATGTAGAACCTGTAAATATATACATGAAGGAACCATACAAATAACCCCATACTCAAAAAAATGCTTACTATTTACAGGTTATATACTTTATTATCAAAGGAAAGCAGGGGAAGAATCCCTTGCTGAAACTTTTCAGGGACTGAAAATTAGAAATATTTTATATAGTTGGAAGAAGACACCGAGAAGCATGTAGAGAGGGTGAGAGAGTTAGAGATATGCAGACATGAATCAAGGCCTTATAGCTAATTTAGAGACCACTCTAATTAGAGGCCACTCACTTCATAGACTGGAAACTGGGAGCTGTATTTTTTGTTAATGCTATGTTTCAACAGATAAGAGTTCACAGGACATTTTTGTCCCTACATCTTTCCAATCACCATGGAGGGTGTCTCTACTACATTCATTACAGCACAATAACTTGCCTCCTCTGCCAGATCTGTGAACTGTGCTGGAAAAAAAGGTCAAGTGGATGAGCAGGCTGAGAGCAGCAGGAACATACAGTGACTTCTTTCTCCAGGAGATCACCCCAACCTGTGAATTTGGTACACAGTAGCCTTCCGTATTTGATCCTATCCTCTCTGGTTCTTCATACAATTTAGGAGTAAATGGAGCAGATGATGAATGGAGGAAATTGTAAGCTATGAAAACTTGAACAGGAACAGGTGAATATTTCAGGAGGCTTACACACATCTCTCTTTATGGCCACTGAATTCACACACAGATTTGGCAAATCCCACAGAATCAGACCTAAAAGCCACCTCTGATTCATCAAGTGTGATTTGTGGTCCAATTTTAGTACTTAAAAAAATCCACCTCTGAAGATCCTGTAGGTTCTTATGTTACTGTAGATAACATCTGTGGCTAACTCAGCTTTTGGTGATGTCTAACTAACTATTCAGTGATGAGAATCTATCTGTGACTTTCAGCCTAAGTTTTTTCAGGTTCTAATTGCAACCAAAATACTCTAACCATACTCCCACAAACTTTGGGATGATACAAAGCTTAGTTATAATAAAGCTGTCTCTTTTTGAATATATTTCACATACCTGTTACATGGGATGAAGAAGACCTGGCTTATAACAGAGAATTTCTTGGGAGACATAACAGACCATTAGAAAGTGACATTCCAGTGTGTTTCTGATACAGGCTACCTGACCAAGAAGAACATGTGGGTGAGGACCTGTACAGACAGAAGCAACCTCACATTTGCAGGCTCTTGTTCTCATGGGGAACTTCACTCTGGTATCTGCTAGAAGGACTATACAGCAGTACACAAGCAATCCAGGAGGAACTCAGAATGCATTGATGATAACTTCCTCTTTCAAGTGACAGAGGAGCCATTGAGAAAAGATGCTTTGCTAGATTTCAAACTCAACAACAAAGAGGGGTTCTCTGGGGATACGAATACCAAAGGCAGCCTTGGCCATAAGGTCCATGAGAGGGTGAGGTTCAGGAATCAGGGAGGAATGTGAGAAGCAAGACTGCAACCCTGGACTTCAGGAAGAACCTGGCTTCTTAAAATATCTCCTTAGAAAAGTCCCATGGGATAAGGTCCTAGAAGGCAGGGGGGATCTGAGAAAGCTGGTGAATATTCAGGGATCACATCCTCTGATCTCACGAACAGTTGATCTCAGCAAGCAGGAAGTCAGGCAAAAATGGTGGGAGTCCTGTATGGATAAAGAAAGAGCTCCTGACCAAGCTCAGACATAAGAATTCAGTATATAGATGCTGAAAACAAAAATGGGTAACCTGGAAGGAATTGAGAAATGCTGCCCAAGCATACAGGGAAAAGATTAGGAAAGCTAAAGCCCAAATTGAATTGAATCCAGCCAGGAACATTAAAGGTTTCTATAAATAGATGTGACAAAACTAAGGCTATGGCCTGCTGCTGAATGAGACCGGGAGCTGATGACACAGGACATGGAAAAGACTGAGATATTCAATATCTCCCTTGCTTGCAGTTTTACTAACAAGACTGGCCTTCAGGAATCCCAGGCCCCAGAGATCAGGGGGAAAGGCTGAAGAAAGGAAGACATACCGTTAGATCTAGGCAGGGAAGACTTGAGAAAATTGAAATTGAGCAACTCAAGGGTCACTTTCTCTGTGTCCAGGAGCAAAGTATACCAGCAAAGAGGAAGAGAGGAAAGAATGCTAGGAGATCTGCCTGGGTGAACAAGGAGCTCCTGGGAACACTGTCACACAAAGAGAAACTCTACAAGGAATGGAAGAAAGGACAGCTAGAATGGGGGGCATGTAAGGAAGCTGTCCAAGCAGCAAGAGACCTGGCTAGAAAAGCCAAAACTCAGTTAGAACTAAATCTGTCTCTCATAAGATCCCCAAAGACAAATACTTTACAGATACAGCTCAGTACCTCATGTGGTCTTCATCCATAAAACATAGAAATACTAACATGTCTTCTCATGATGCAGCTGTAACGTAGCTGTAACATAGCCCAAAAAGAATAACTGAAATTAGCTACAATGCTGAAATGAATAATTTCACTGGAGTTCTGATTAAAAGATTTCTGGCTTCTCATTTGCAGAAACTAGGGTTTTCATCTGCCAGAATTAGGACTTTTCCCAGAAATTCTTTAAAGACATGTCACACAGCTCTTTTACCTTTGTATTTTTTCATATTTTTGCATTCAAATTTTATACCTACTATGTCTGCCACCCAATTCAGACACATAAAATTATTATCATGCTATTGCTTTTTGTAGCACTAGTCTCTTATCAGTGTATACAGAGCTACAACCTATAAGAATGTTGTGTATCTTGCAGACAAAACCTAAGTGTATGAAGGCTTATATTCCTGAGAGTATGCTTAGAGGTCCTAAGGAGTTACCAGATCATGTAATGTTTGCAATTCTAAAATAAACTGAATTTTTTCAAAAAATTGTAAATGAAAGTGATTTGCATACCATGGACTGAAATAAAAACGAAAATATCTTATTATGCTATTTCTTATTACTTATGATAATGCTTTCAGCTGGTTTCAACTGCATCTACTGAAAACATACCCAGTAGTTTCAAAAACCTGCATATGCCTTCAATATATGCATAGTGTAATAGAGTAGGTTTTTTGAAAATACTACTTTTGAAACAGTAGTATTTGAATACTGCTTACAACAAAGGGGAAGGAATAACAAAGAAAGTGGGATTTTTATTTTTTTTTTTTGCATTTTTAGGAAAATATGCCATTATTTTGTATTTATTCAGGGTTTTCATTTGCTGGGGTTTTTTGTTTGTTATTTTTATTTGTTTGTTTGTTGGTTAGTTTTTGGTTTGTTGTTTCTGTTTGATTTTTTGTTTGCTTTTCCTTAAGGAAGGTCTTAGGTGACTTGAACAGATGTTTCAGTTTGGCAGATATCTAGGGTCATCCCCAACCACACACACTAGGCCTGCAGTTAACAACCATCACAATATTCAACTCAAAAAGCAGTACTGGACCTTAGTTCAAGCCTTAAGGTATGCTCTGACCAAGTTATATATCTCAGAAATTGACTCTGGCTTCATGATTCCTCAGAGATGCTGATTGTGGAATAATCAGAACCCATGGGCTGTGCTGCTTACACAGTTGGCTATGTTAATTTCCACCTTTGCTTTTCCATTCCTCCCTACATGCTGTCTGTCAATCTTTCTCAACAAAAGGAGACCACCTCAGTCAAAGAGGATATATTTTACCTTGAAATATGCCAGTGTAAACAGCTTGTCAAGTGAATATATGCTCATTATGGAGTTTTTGGCAAAATAAATCCTCTCTAAGGTAACAGACCTCAGTTAGATTTGCCTTCCTGAGGGGTTCCGGAGAACTCAGCTTCTGAACAGAGGAATAAACCCAGAATACTAAGTTCTAAGTCATACACTGTTCCAGTCTTATTCCAACAGCTGAATTTCCAGATTAGAGGTTTCTTGTATTTTTCCCTCTTCTCTCCTTTTTTCCTGCATGCAGACAGTTTTCCTGTAATTCTCTGCTCAGTAGCACAGAACAATCTCTCTGGCTGTGCCTCTTAAGAACTTCCTAAAATACAGAGGGAGAATACTTTCATAAGTTCCCAGCACAAGACTCGCAGACCACTGAGCTACACAGAAGCCCTGCCCTGCCTGCGGTACCAATCCATCACAGACACATCTCCAGATTTATTTTACAGGCTGTAAAGTCTGAAAGGTTTGCAAAGAGGAGGACTCTAACCTCAGGATAACCTAATACTTACCACTGCACCTTTGTTCAGTCCTTCTGGATGGTTTTGTCTTTGATTCAGGCATTAAATAAATCCTTACACAGCAACATATTTCATTCCTATTCCAGGTCTTGCTTCTCAATATTCATGTGTACTTTAGACACACAAAGCTCCTGTAGGCTTGCTTAAAGCCACAGAGAAGACAATTCACTGCAAGTAGGAAGAAAAATGTGTATGGATGGGCAGGTGGAAGAAAACATGCACTTCAGATCACTTCGGAAAGGTTCCTGTTTAGTTATTCAAAGCTAAACTTCTATCATTTGTTTCTTTGTTTCTTTTTTGGTTTGGGTTTTTTTGTGGTTTTGTGGGTTTTTAATTGTTATATATTTTTTGCTTGGTTGGTTTGAGTTAGTTTTTTATTGTTGTTACTTGTTTACTTTACTGAAAACTATTTAAAGAATATTATTTCATTTCTCAGAACTGCTTGTTCAAAGATGCAATTGATATAGGAGATTGAGCTTCCTTGGCCTGTGTAACAAGCTGAGCATTTTCTCTTTTAATTAGCTGGCCTTTGTATTTCTGAAAAATAAACTCTGAATTTTTTCTTTGTATATACCAAGAATTAATGCAAGAAGGACTTTTTAAATGTGCCACGGTCTACACATAATAATGTGTAGACCATTATAATCTCCTTTGGAGTCTAACTCTAGATACACAACCCCACTTACCCAGTAGGGAAGCCAGTTACCCTTACATTCACTGACTCTACTCTTTGCTCTGCAGACATAAACCATTTATTTTCCCAATTTGTCAAACTAATACATTAATCCCAGCACAACTATTTCCAACATACATGTGCCTTGAAAACTGTTGCTCTGTTTCTGATCTGAGAAAAAGTTCATGTGCCTGAATGTTTGTCTCATTTGGAACTTCAGCAATTCTACAAGAAAAATACTGCTTCATAAATACTTATTTTAATTAAAGTACTAAGGAACTATTAGTTAAGCATCATTAAGCCTGTGAGGGAGGATACCACACAACTGATAGACCTATAACACAGGCAGGCACTCAGTGTCTTAATTTAGAAAACACAGAACAGAGGCCATCTGCTCTCCACACTATTCAACTTCTAGAGATACAGGTGGGGAATCACCTGAATTCAAGTGCAGAAGTCAATCTAACTCCCTGGAAGGCATTCCCCTGCATAGACTGAGACAATTGCCAGGCTGCCTCTAGTTCATATGCCTCTATTCATATTCTCAAAACACACCAAAAGGAGACAAAGATCTGCAGATAAGAGTTTTCATCTAATAAATAGCACATAAATAGTTTTGCTTCCTTCAAGAATCCTGTGTCCTTCTAATACGACCCATCTTGTTTTTGTTTAGAACAACGACTGTTCCAGTATGACTAGTTGTAGATATCATATAATTTTTAAATCTCGGCTTCAGAGTAGTAACAGTCATATCTGTAAAGTGTATCCTAAAGATATTTTCATTTTTTTGAGCACTGAGTCATCAAGCAGAGGTAAATTACATATAAAAAGCAAATCAACCTTATGTTTGCAACTGCAAAAGTAAAAATTCATCATGGTACTTTGCTGACTTTATGATTTTCTCTGAAGAGCTATATCATCTGCTTTTGCTTTTTCTTCCTTCATGAAATGGATTTTCTCACAAAGAAATTACATGATTCAAACCTTTATACTTATTACCTGCATGGAATATAAGACATCTGCTAAATATAGCAAAAGCAAATAATGAGTATATAATACAATTCTACATTTCAGTTATGCTCAGGAATGGATCATAAAAGCTGGATATCAAAAGTAAATCAAAGGCAATAATTTAGCATGCTTATTTACCTGTCCTATATATGTTGTTTTATAAAAATATTTCCTTTTCTAAGAACAATTAAAAATTTAATTTCTTATACATAATCTGCGAGGCTTTTTCCCCACTACTAGATACATACATCAGCATTCTTCTCTTTTTGGAGTTTTTTTTTAAATTTTAATTAATAGGTAAGCATTTTTAAACCTCTACATTGCAATAAAATATTCTCAAAATACTATCTTATTATAGTGACTAAAACATGAATTCTACTGTTCCTCTTTGTTGGCTTAAGTAGCAATCAGAAAAAACAAACAAACAAAAAAACAAAAAAACCCAAAAAACCAAACAGAACCAAACAAATAACTGAGGAATATTATTAGGCTAGATGGTGAAGAAATATTAATTACAGAATCTCCTAGGAACTCACATCTCCCCACAAGTATATATTTTCAGAACTGGTTGATATGTCTCATCTAAAATTTTATTTGCTCTTAAATGCACTAGCCGGGCAAAATGAAGAATTAATCTTACTCCTTGAATGAACACTGATAAGCATTTCATGTATTTTGCGCTTTGTTCCTACCACACTGCTTCAGTCCAAAATTATTATTTGTTTCTTATTTGAACTGTTCCTGTGAGACAGAAGTAAGAATTTCTAATACTTTACTTTAAATTACAGTACTCTAGTCATCAGCATTCACAAACCTGGAGCTCTGAGGCAAGAGACTCCTCGTCACGTCACCTGTTGCCACTTCCAGAAAAAGCCATACCACCCTTCCCCAACCCTGTTTTTACAAACATTTTCTCAGCATGTTAGTGTTGTTCAGTGCAATGTTTAAAGGCAGTCAGTTTGAATGGAAAAATCCCAGTATTTGCCCTTCAACATTTTCCTTTCTCTTCTGCTTTCCTGTGGTCTCTAGAGCTCCATTAAGTGCACTTAAGAAGGAAACTGAAGCGATGGGGGTCTGCATCAAAGGCAAACAGTCACAGGCACTTCCTCATTTACTCCCATCACTTTTCTTCACTATTGAACTGCCATCTGTTTTTGTCTAACTTTAAAAAAGACAACAGGAAACCTAAGCCGATCAAGATTTTGGTGTCTGATTTGGCCCACACTTGCTCACTTTTATAGTGAGATACTCTGAGCAGAGATTAGGCCTCCTGCTGTGGCAGCACTGTAGCACACAGTTAGTTCTGTCACGGTGATAATAACTAAGTCTCCAAATTGGAAGGGAACTACAGTAATTCATGGCACATAGACATGAGCAGTGGCACAAGTGTGCAGTATTGCCTCCCATGTTCTCAGTTATACAGTAAGTTCAATTGTGTAATAGAATCACTTTTCTCATAAGAGAATGTTCCTAAGTGTATCAATTACATTGGGAACAACTTAGTTGCATGAACTGCTTAATCACACTGCTAATATAATCAAGCCTGCACTAAGCCAGGCTTTTGATGCCGTGCAAACAACTTACATAACAATATTCTTACATTCTTCTTGCTTTCTATTTCTGACGCTCTTCAAAAAAAAAAAAAAAATCTGTGCTAAAACAAGTTCACTAAAAGTCAACATTGGATATTTGCAGGTACAAAAAGATGGATCTAGTAGTAACAGGGTCATTTTGAACAGGATTTAATTGTCACAAAGACCAAAGAAAAAAAGGCAAAGAAGTATTTTTAATATAATTATTCCTAATGCATTTCAGAACAAGACATGTAAGACAGTATACTCCTAAAACATGACAGGAAATGTTGGCTTAAAGAACTGGTGAAAACTTAAAAATTACATTCTCTGCATTTCCATAAGAAAAGACAAAACGTAGGTTGTAGCAATGCAAGCTTCTCACATGCTCTGCTTCTTCCAGTGTACCAGATTCAAATTCAAAAGCAGCACACATAACTGAATTTCTATGCCAGATTAAACTCTGTCTTACTTTCAAAGGTGATAAATTAATGCCAACATTTTACTCATGTGGAACCTACTCATTATGTCTTGCACAGAGGCCACCAGTTAATTCAGCATTTAGGTATGTTTACGCCTACTCACCCATCATTATGTTCCTATATGTGCACACTCCTGAACTTTATGGTACACTGAAATTTTTAACACTGGAATAAACTGAATGAAAACCACTCATGAATAAAAATCATGCCCATGCCTCATACCTTGCTTGCTCCCTCTCAAACTTCTCTTCCCCTCTTAAGAAGATGAACTGCTCTATCCTATCACCCCCATTTTCCTTCCGCTTGAAGTCTCCCAGTCCATTACTAGCTTTTCCTCTCCAGTCACCATTCCTTCCACCATCCATTTTGTAACACAAACAAAAATAGCTGTGGTAGAAGTGTGACAGATTTGGAGCTCTAAAAATAAGTGGTATCTCAACCGGTTCTCTTGCGATTTTGTAGGGGGAAAAACCTCCATGAGATATTTAATTTTACTTAAATTTGATTAATTGGCATTTTAATCAGTTTCTGAAAAAGTAAAATCAAATAATGATATTTTTTGAGCTAAACAATGTATTAGATCAAAATGAAATCACAGAATATTTACATGATTCAGAGCCTGCTTCTTTTCCATCATGAAAGGAAAAGACATTTTTGTTTAAATTAAAGCATTTTGACAAAATCTGAGTGTATACACACAATACCAGATAAAAGTACAAGCAAGATTTATAGGGATAATACATTCCCAACAGAGTACTGTTACCTATAAAAGCTGTGTTAATGATGAGGAGCAGAAGAAGCTGGAAAACATGAGCTCCACAAGGTCCTTAATCTAAACAGTTACCTCCACACAAATAAAATGCACCAAAAAAGCCCAGAGAAAATCCCAAACAAATCACAAAGGAAAGCAAAACAAAACAAAATAACTTACTGTCTTCTTCAACATTTTGACGGCGTAAGGTTTCTGCGTCCCTTTCTGCCTGCATCTGTAGACAATGGATGTAGCCCCACTAAATTAAAAAAAAAAAAAAAAAAAAAAAAAAAAAAAAAGAATAGTTGTACATATGCCTCTTCAAATAGGTCAGTAAACATTGCCCATCTGAGATTAAATTTTCTACCCCTCCAAATAGGTCAGTAAACATTGCCCAGCTGAGATTAAATTTTCTACCCCTCCAAATTTGGGCACAAATACCTTATTTCTCCACAAAGATGGAAAGAAAAAGAAAAAAAAAAAAAAAAGTAAGGCAGTGTAAAAACTGGTTCCTGTTGAACCAGTGAACTTCAGCTGTGGTTCAGCCAACAGAACTTGCAAGAGCTCAGGATGCCTCTTGGTCACACCTTTTCTGGCTCCTGACACATTCTAGAGGTTCCTTCAGGGTATCAAGGAATGAATTTAATCTAGCCCCAAACATGTGACAACATTATCTTGTCTCTTTTAAGGCAACCCATTTACAACAATTAGTTGGGTTTTTTACAATTATTGGTGGCAGTAATGGGGAGTAAGACAAAAAGGAAGAGAAGCTACAATTACAGTGTGGCTGCCTGCCCAGCTGCCCAAACAGCCAAATTGAGTGCTAGATGAAGGGAACACCACTTTTGGTTAATTTAGTGGAAACTGGCAGTGCTTGTTCAGAGAGAAAACTGAACTGGCCTTCTATCTTCTGGCTGCCTTAAAGGTATACTCACTCGAATGGGCTAAATCTGAGAATTCATAACAAAATTATGGCTCTGCTACTTGGAAGGCACTTCTCTGAGTAATAGGCTGGGAGGGACAGCCTAGAAAGGAAGGCTTAGCTGCTGAGGTTGGTTTCTGTGCTCTGCTTGTGATTATCAAGCAAGATACCTGTATGCAATGAATAAGAGAGGGAAACCATAATGGTAACAAACAATTCAGATACCTTTATATTTTACCACATTTACGTTAAGATGCTTATGAATAACTCAGTGTCAATCACCACCAAAATGGATGTACTGAAGTTGCTATGTGTCAGGACTGGACTTGAGGCATTTTTGGAAGCCTCTTATCCTCAGAAGATTTGTCACCCACTCTAAGATTCAGCACTTCCCAATAGTAGCAGTTTTTTAATCTAGAGGGTTCTGCTGTTGCAGTCCATGACTTCCTGAATAACATACATGGCAGAACTGCACACAGCCAGCCTGAAGGGAATGAATTTCATATATACCACACACCAAATTGCACTGCAGATCTCTCTGAGCTGGAAGAAACCCATTTCAGTCTGTCTAGAGACAGCCATGAGCTGCAGAGCAACACAAGCAGCTTTCTTTTAAGCAGTGGAATGCCATTGGCACATCTGACTATATGAATAAAGCTGTGACACAAGGCTTAGTATTCTGGGTGCACTTCTGTACAAAACAGCCATGCATGTTCTGCACTTTTCCCTCCTCGGCATGATGAACAGATGCCAGATAATGCTTTGAGTATGCATGTCCATGATTTTATGAGTACACAAGTAAGCACAAGAATTGACATTTAATTGGAAAGATTTGTGACAGAAAAATCTCTTCCTCACAAAACATCACCTGGCACGGGTTATGGAGCTCAGTCACGTGAGGGCTTTTGTGCATCAAACACACACCAAGCAGTCTTCACTCTAACTCAAATACTAAAAAAGATTTGCTTCTCTTAACAGTGCGTTGATAAATGTGTGGGAGTACTGCAAGCCACAGTGACTCCCAAAGTCATTACATGAATTTAACTAATCTCCACTCCTAGACCAAATTTCAAAAGGTTTTTTTTAGCAAGAAGACAAAATATACATTAAAAAATCCTCACATCTTTTAGGTGCAATAAAAAATGTTAAAAGATAAAATTCTAAGGACCGGTTGTAATAAGATTTATAATCTCCACTGTAACTGGGAAGTCACTGCATAAAGTGCATACCATTCCTGTAGCCTGCTTCACATGTTCAGAATACAATATAAACATTAAACTCATTAGTCTACATTTGCTCTTACTCAATAGGCAGTAAGCCTTCTAGAAATTATTTTCTTGATTGAAAGTACCATAACATAAACTTTGCAGCTGATGATCCAAATAAATAGAATACCATTCTGGTGCACATTTCCAGGTGTGTGTTTGCTGCTGCTTTTGCTGATGGAGGACAGTCACTGTCTCTCAGCAATGTTATTGTCAGTGACTGCTTTACCAGTTGGCAGGCTTGCTCTGTAAAGTTTTCCATGTGAACACAACGCATTGAAGCCAACAGAACACCTCTGATGACTTAACATGGAATAGTGATATGATGAACAGGTACCCCAGCAACAGTAGCACAGCACCACCTTTAATAGTTCATTTGATTCTGCCCAAAGCTGGAAGGAAGGCAGCATAATCATAAAAGGAATATGACAGCCTGGAGAGACAGGAATTTATGAAGGCACATCCAGATGAGCAGTTTGCCATCAGGCTGGTTAGTCACCGTTCAAAACACACAGATGGGCTGGTTTAGATATTATACACAATTGTAAAGACTTCAGACAGCACATCACACAGGCAGGCCCAATCTGGAGGGAAAATTATGACAAGATATCACAAGACTTAGGAACACTATCAGAGAGGTCTCTTTTGGTTTACATGCCTATGCACAGGCAACGTTCCCACCAGCAAGGATGGAAACCACCAAACTAACAGCTAAAAGTTCCTCTGCTACACCAGAAACCAGCACAGGGACTCAGGAACAGGGTGGCAACCTGCTTACACCATACCTGGTGCAAAGTTCAGCAGACAGCCATTACTAGTATAGACCTGACTCCTTGTCTCTTTGGTGATAACAAGAGTCAGTGATTCTTTAGTTTAAAAAAAAAAAGGGTGGGGTGGGAAGCTTTCAGTGGGTCTTAATGTAAATGTGCAAACCAAACTGCCTCAAGCAAACAAGGGTATTTTGGGTTTGCTTATTTTGCCTTCCTGCTGGAGCTCAGCAAGTGTTTTGATGAATCAGCACATACAGCCTTCCTAAACCTGTATGGCTTGGAGGGTCACCAATATAACTGGAACAATCGGAGATTTCATCACGGAAGAGCAGTTGGACGCTCCGGATGAAAAAAATCTCACGTGCAACTGAAAAGCTGCTAATAGTAACCTCTTGTCCTTATCTCAAGTTTTTCAACATCAAGCCTTGTTTGCCGTCAACTGAGCTCTCAGAACCTGGTCTGGAATTTGTATCACCTAAGCATTTTATTGATATATTTGGTCAGAAAACACAAACATGCAGAAACCAAAAATTCTTTTGGTAACATGCCACTTTCTACAGGCATTAAATTTATGGCAAGAAAGAATGACTGTGAGCTTCCCAATGTCCCATTCTCTTCAGGTGGTGTTCTGCTTCATCTGAATAATAAATATTAATGTTATAAAAAAAGATCACCTTTATTCAATGGTTAAGGCAATCATTTGATAAGCAGCAGATACCAACAACAGGGAATGTTTAATCCCACAGCATGAACAGTTTCAACAGAAGAAACTGAGAGGACCCTAGGCCCCAGCAACAAATAATCACTTGGAGAAGCATATTGCAGTGTGTGATTGACAAGCATTTCCAATTCAGACTAGAAACCAGAAACTCAGTCTCCTGAGCTCCAGATGAGTCCAGTCACATGATTACTCACTATATTGCACTGGCATATTTAGAATGGATCCTGCCAGATCTTCCCTCTTTACATTCATACACATGTAATACATACACACTCATATATCTATCTTTACATACATAAATAAATTATATTTATATGAAATGTTTTATTATATATATTTGTGTACATTAGTATCAGCTTATTTACTTCTGAAGAAAATTAGACTTAAAGGAGTATTCAGATGTTTTTTGGTATCTCTGCCAAGAAAAGGCTTCCTGAACTCAAATCATAATTTATTTTAAGTTGACTGGAACAATACAAAAAAGGGATATTCTTGGAGTACATAGTTGGCCAAGTTAGAGAACAGTAAAAACTAAAATTCTTACATTGTTGGAAACATTGTCATTCTATTTTACTGACTTTAGTGTTTCTGTCTGGAAAACTACTTAACACTTCTGGTATAGGTTTACTTTGAAAAGCCCGTGTTTAACTGTGAACAAATCCAACCCATTTTTCTATGCATGCTATGGGCTTTACTGCACCAATATGTTTCTATATCTAGCTCTGAACTTACAAAAAAAAAACCAAACAAAAAACTAAAAATAATGTATAAATCTTAACTCCTTCATCACAACAGACAACAGAAAAATGCACTTCCATGTGATGACACCTGCAATGAACACAATGACAACTCAAGAGAAACCTCATAATGTCCTGTGAATGTATCACAGATGCTTAATATACAACTCAGTGTTAGCACAGAACTGATTTTTTTGCAGTACAAATACTTCAGCAAGACGATAAACTCACTCAGCCATGATCCTAGTGATTGCATGAAAAATGTAAAGGTAGCATGTGAAATAAGACTGAAATTCAATTACTGATGCCTTCATGTGTGTTGCTTTCAACATAGATTTTAAAAATATTTTAAAAAATATTTAAAATGTACATGTAAAACTTTTTGCCCCTCTAATACACACTTTGTGGACTATTCTGGATTACTTTTAATATTTATATCATTAGGTGCTATTAAATTCACAATCACTTTAGAAAGCCATGAGATTGGGTGACAACACTGTAGTGCTCTGGCTGTGCTAAGGAGTCCATACTGGAAAGCTGAGAGAATAGGCAGGGTCACACTTCAAGTACATGCAGATAGAAATAGTGGTGTCAGCACAGATGGAATGAAGGCAAGGACGCCCAGGGTGGGTGCTAAGGAAGTGGAAGTGATCAGCAGAATTTGCACATAAAGGAGAAAATGGAAGCTGCAGGATCAGGCTGGACTGATGATGGAGACTGGCAAAGAAAGAAAAGCCAAGGCAAGAAATCACATGGAATTTAAGCGAGGCTGGAAACAGCCTTTCCGCCTCCAAAACAGGAACCAAAAATGAGACACAGCCAGACATTTTTTTTTAGTCGCAGGTACGTAGGTTGAAAAGGTGGATTTCTAAAGCTGTAGGCTTTATAATAATAAAATAAACCAACAGTCACTGACAGTATTTTCACTGGAAGCAGGAAAACTGGTCATTTCAAAAGTAGGTCAGCATCTCTCTATTACACCCACCCATCCTGGGTTTTATACTGCATTTTTAATCAATTGAGTACAAATACAGACCTAAATGTAATCTCCTGTAAATTAAATTTTGATTAAATAACTTAAGTTCTGGATTCATTTTTTGAAAATAAATCAGTTTGTGCTTCATAAAGTCAAAGAAAGATTACAGTTTTTGCAAATCAATTGGGTGAAAAAATGGAAAGTTTCAAGAGAACTGTAGCTGTTACAGAGTCATGGGAATCTGTGCTGCTAAACAATAGCAAATTATTAAAGTCTGGTACTCGTTTCCATAAAGAATACTGGGGGGGCTGGACAGTTCACAGAAGAATAAATTAAAATATATGAATTCACTTTTTCTTATATACACCCTAAAGTGTCAAAATGGATTTATAGGAATGAAAATCCTGTTCCTAGACTCCAAAATTAAATGACCTGTTTGAAGTTAAAGACTGGACTGAATAAAAATATCATTGAAAAAGATACTGACATACAAACAAATGAGAACTATATTTTTAAAATGCTTATTCACTGGCAATGTTGCTATTGCTTTCATTTTAAAAAGAACATACATGTAAATTTTGAAATTCTTGTAAGTTGTATTTCAAGTGAAAGTGTATTAAAACAAATTTTCTTACTACAGTAAACTTGCAAGCAACTCTTAAATTATTCCAGTATGATCTAAAAGCTTCTGCTAAACATCAATATTTACACACAGAGGACTTGCAGGCAATTGTGTGCAACCATAGCTGTCCCTTAACCATCATTATTTCACAACAAAAGGCACCTCACATAAGCACATTCCCAACAAAAAATGAACACTAGTTTTAAGTAAATGGTAATCAAACTAGTGCTTGTCAATATAGTTGAACTCATATTTTCCACAAATAATAATTTGTAGAACTGTAATCCTTTAGATGTGGTCTAGGTTGGCTGGTGAAATGCTAATTAAAATGCATCAGCCCAAGTCACCCCTGCAGCAGTGATCGAACCAGCAGCTGCTAATTCCTGATGGGACTCCAGCAGCATTTTTTTCACTAGCATTTCAGTGATTGCTGCTTTACTGTGTGTCCGTGGTAGAGCTCAGCCTTCAGAAAGTTGGTTCCTGAACAACACCTCAAGTAATGAGAAAGAGCACAGAGCCATAAAAACTTCTTAAAACCTTTGAAAGTGTGCTACAAGTCCTTCCTGGGTCGTTGCATTGCCTGTTTTTGTCTAGTGACAGATTTCTTGGTGCCAGCCCAGGATCACTTATGACAAGACAACAAACAAAATTTTAATACATGGCAGATTTCAAATGTTCTTCATCTTATTTCTAGCTGCTCTATGTATTTTCTACTTTAAACCAGGTGGAACAGCCATTCTGATCATTAAAGGTACGATTGAATGCCAGGCAATGAAAAAGCATTTGGAGGAGTTTATTACATTTTGCCTGTGTTTCCTAAATTAACATTTTTTATAATGTTTTGAGAATTCTGATGATACTTAAATACATTCTCTATTGAAGATACTATACTTATGAAGTAAAAAGATAAAGTGAAATAACTGATTTCCCATTACTAAGACCACTTTCATCTGTCACTTATAATATTTTTGTAACAGAAAATCTGATTTTCCATCATCATAACAATAATGTGCAGACTTAGACTTGATTGTAACTTTATTGCAATAAAAAGCTACAGTAAAAAGAAACTGCAGCAGGGAGTACAATGATACTATACATAAAACAGAAAACCACTTTTCCTGAGAAAATGAAGCTAGCATTAAGACAATATACTCTGCTGCAGATTGTGGCAGTAGGGGGTTATTTCCATCAGAGGGGCAAGTTTTGCAGTCCTGGTAGTTTTGGTGACCAAATGCCAGCTTCCTGCTAGAGGGAGAGAAGTATCACGTCAGGCCTGATCTTCCAAAATTATAAAGCCTGACCTTTCTAGATGGGCAGATTTTGGTTCTGGTCACTGGGAAAGACCTAAGTAGGTCCAGAACTCCCCTAAATGTGGGATTTCTTCCACATGCACCATTCCTGAGCATGCTGCCCTAGAGCACTCCTCTACCACAGTGCTACCTCACACCTTTCCAAAGGTGATGTCAAATATCAATTAAATTTTTTTAGGAAAAAATTACATAAAAGAGAAAAAATGAGATAAGTAGAATAAAAATAGGTCTAGCATAAAGTGGAACAGCAAGAATTAGGAAAAAACCTAAACAGATTCCAATTAGAGAAAACACATCCCAAGTAGTCGACATCCAACCTTGAGACATGCCTGCAAGACAACTTCAAGACAGATTTAAGGGATGGGAAGGCATGCTCCCCACAATTCATCTTGTCTACAGCCTTGAGCACTGGGCAGAAAAGCACCAAGTAATTGGATCAGTATTAACATACCATTACTATATAAATGAGCTAAGAACATACCAAAATACCCACCTATAGTCTAGAGGGACCCCTACTAACAAAATGCCCCTTACTCTTTGAGCATGTGTAGTGAAGTTTTCAAGTATTGACACTTTAAATGGAAGCAAGGAACCAGCTAACCAACCATGAGTGAATGACAGAATAGTTTTTAAATTCTTTCTCATGTTTTGGCGTATAAAGGTAGCACTTGCATTTCAGAAAATTGAGCTTGCTCTGTGGAATACCAACAGGCTCCTTTTTCTATGCAGAACTGGGAATGAAATCAAATACCTTGACTCTGTGTGCATCAGCCTACTGCAAACTGGGGTGATGGACCCCGCCCGCTTTCAGGACAACAATTCTAATGTATTCTACACCTGTCTCTTTCCTGCACATAAAAAACTCTGCAAAATTATGTATTATGGATTTAAAAATAAATTAATCTTTTATGTTCTCCTCAATGTACTGAAACTTCACGCACAGAATACTCCAATGATACCGCTGAAGACTGACTGGTATTTCCAATGTTTCTCAGAATGTAAAACAGAATCAGAGTCAAACAGTATTTACAACATACTATTTATAGGATTTACAGACTCCTAATTTATTTTCAAACTTATTTAAAAAAATAAATGTTCCCTAGGTACTTCCTGAGAGAGGCATGGAATTAAAATTGTGGTCCACTACGCCCATGCACTGATTCATGAGATTATAAGTACTGTGTTAAACTCATACATTTAACTGTTGACGGAAGCAAATTGCTGGTTCCTGCCCCAGACTGCAAATGGCCTCCACAGGTGTGGGCTTCAGCATCCACATCAGTCACAGCCTGACACCACCAGGTCTGTGAAGAGCTGTGATGCAGAAGCAGGAAGGCTTTGACACCAGATTTCCATAGATCTTCGTGAGGCTGTTGTCACATAAGCAGGTTCTTTGGGCTGCACACTACTTTGTGTCCCACAGAAAGACAATCAAGCATTACATTCACATGCAGAGCATTGTCCTCTGAATAAGAACAAGATCTGAAAGGCACCATGCACTCTCACCAAACCCATTTCCACAAGTACCACACAACACCCTGATTTTATTAGAATCGTAGAAGAGATCGTGTTTAAAGGGACCTTTAAGATCATCTAGTTCCAACACCCCTTGCATGTGAAAGGACACTTCCCACTAGACCAAGTTTCTCAAAGCCTCATCCAACCTGGCTTTGAACACTTCCAGGGATGGTGTTATCCACAACTTCCCTGGGCAGCTTGCCGGCGTCTCACCACCCTCACACTAAAGAATTTCTTCCTAATGTCTAACCTAAATCTACCCTTTTCCAGTTCAAAGACATTATCCCTTATTCTATCACTACATGCCCTTGTAAAAAGCCCCTCCCCAGCTTTTCTGTAGCCCCTTCAGGTGCTGGAAGGCCACTATAAGGTCTCCTCAGACCCTTGTCTTCTCCAGGATGAACAACCCAAACTCTCTCAGCCTGTCTTTCATAGGAAAAGTGCTCCACTGCCCACTTCAACATCTATGTCCTTCCTGTGATAGGGGTCTCCAGGTGGACACAGCACTCCACGTGGGGTCTCACCAAAGGGGGAGAATCCCCTCCCTTGACATGCTGGCCACCCTTCTTTTAATGCAGCCCAGGAAGCTGCTGGCTTTCTGAGTTGCAAGTGCATAGTGCTGGCTCATGTTGAGCTTCTCATCAACCAACACCCCCAAGTCCTTCTCCTCAGAACTGTCCTCAATTCAATCTCCACCCAACCTGTGTTTGTGTTTTCTGCACCCCAACCTGTGTTTGTGTTTTCTGCACCTTACCCTTTGCATTTGATTTCACAGAATCACGGTATCATCAGAGCTGGAAGGGACCTCCCAGAGATCAACTAGCCCAACTCTCCCACTAAAGCAGGATCACCTAGAGAACTATACACAGGACTGCATTCAGTCAGGTTTTGAATGCCTCCAGAAATGGGAACTTCACAACTACAACCTCCCTGAGCAGCCTGTGCCAGTCACTCTCATAGCAGAGAAGTTTTTTCTTATGTTTTAATAGAACTTCCTATGTTCCAGCTTCTACCTGTTGCCCCTCTTCCTGTCACTGGGCACTATTGAGAATAGCCTGCACCCACCCTTTGATGTTTAATCAACAATAATTATACCCTTAATGATAACTTATCTGATGCTGAACTTCTGTGCTGCCAACTACTGAAGTCAAAGTCTGAGATTTACCAACACTCAAATTTTATCCAAAATTGCAACACAATTCTTTTCTTAAGATTTAACAAAGAATGCACAATACTTATTGTGATCAATATATCATCCATCCAGATTGTTTAATTTTGCATTTACAGTATTTCACAGAAACACAGAATCACAGAATGTTAAGAGATTAGAAGGGACCTCAAAAGATCATTGAGCTCAAACTCCCTAGTATTTCCATATATAGTGCAAGTATCTAGTTATTAATGTTTTTATCTTGCAAAATATGTACGATGAATTTTTTAGCATATGTCACTTATATAAAGAATTCTAGTAATGCAGGGCTTTTCAAAGCTTTTGCTTCTAAAAAGAAATTAAATTATAAAAATTTTTTTTTTACATACATTTGTGGAAAAAAAAATCACGTTTTGATGTTCATTATAATGCTGGAAAGTTTATTCTTTCATTCAGAGATTCTTTCCTTATGCCTCCATCTATTGAGGATATATTGAAAATACTATTTCCCCCCTCCCTCTGCCACTCACTTAATAAAAAACCTGTGGCAATGGCAGATTTGGAAATTCAGTCAGGAAACTAATGTTTTTAATGAAAGAAAATTAATGCTTTTAAATACTAAATAGGCTTCCAAACTTGAAAAACTATTGTAAACACATAGATAGAGAAACCTGTGGAAGACTATGTCCTATCTTCTCAATAAAGCCAGCTGGTTGTGGCTGACAAAATATTAATAATTATGGCTAAATGCAGCCCTTGCCCTTTAGTGTGAACAGTTTATTTTCTATAAATGCCCAAGGATTCAGAAGTGTTGTGCATTATGCACTGGAGGCTCTGTCCCACCATGTCCCTCTCCTCCTGCAGTCTTCCCCTCTTCTGTAAATTACTACCCATGATTCAAATTGCTTTTTCCCAAGCATCTCCATGTTTTGGGAAGACTAAGCACCACTTATCTCAACACTTCTCCCAGACCTGTTTAGGATGAGTTAGTAAATTAGGTAGGCAGAATGTAAACTTCAAATGCCTCATTAAAAAAATTTAGGTTATATTAAATTACATGAGGTTCCACCTAACTGTCTATTCTTTCTCTAATTATATCACAACCATGCTTCAGATTAATGGGAACTAGGGTGTATCTACAAACTAATTCAGTTACTTAAAGATGTTTAGCCATAGCAAGAGAAAGTGATGAGCACAACTTCAATGATTTGAGGGAGGTGGAGCGACTACACACACAGCCATATGATCATGACATTATCAGAGGAATGTGTGCCTCAAGACAGAATATATATACTCTGCTGATAATGAGGGTTTAAACCCATGTCTCCCATCTTTCTTGCCCTGGTAAACCCATATTGCAAGCAGACAAGTGATTCAGAGATGGACTGAACAACACCTTACTATAGCAAAACAAGTAACATATTTTTCTGACTTCCTGAGGAAGATATTAGGCAAATAAAAGCATCAGACAGAAGAATCAGAAGGACCTCTGTGAAGTTTTTCAAGTAGCTACAGTCAGACGTTTTCAATACAAGCATTATTCTTGGATGACATTTTTTCCCAGTGAAAGAGAAGCTTAGTACTCTTCAGAGTTGACAGAAAGCCTCAAATGTATTCTGCTGCTGCTCTGGAAGGTTAGAAACTCTGCATCTGCTTTCAAAGACAGTAGGAAGTTGAGGTAGGATATAAAGAGTGAAGAAAGTCTGAGTTCTACAATAGCCTTTCAACTGTGGATATCTTATGTAGGTCTGAAAAATAGTTTAGGTCAGAAGTGGGACATGGTGATGTCATGCAATTGTACGTGTAGACAATGACTACACAATGTGGAAAAATATGTCACTTAGATAAAGGAAAAAAACATGTTCCAAGAAACCTAGTGTTACAGAATTTGAACTGTCATTCCAGATAATTTCCAATTAGCTGCTTCATTTCTCTGTATTCTTATTTCTGCACTGGTCTTTTCAAAGCCATTGTGTCCATCATTTAGGAAAAAAGCCTGTTACCTGAACAACATGCTGATATCCTACATTTATTCTGACATCTCTGAATTTCCCCCTATGGCTTCATTTAGCCAATTAGTGCACTTTTGAAGTCCCTAGTCTTTGGGCCAAGCCTCTCTGTAGCAGCAAAACTCAGAATTAATCTACAGGGTAGACTTGCCATCACCAAAACAGAGTAGGAATTAGGACCTAATTGTAGGGTGTTGAAGTGTAGAATCTGCGAAGATGAATAAATAGAGAATTAAATTTATGCAGCATCAGTCTTCTAACACAGAACTACTTAGGCCTTAAAAAAAAAAAAAAAAAAAAAAAAGAGATTGAGATTGAGAAATGAAAAAGAAATGAGACATGTAGTTCAGAGAGCTCTTAGCTTTTACCAAAGGGCAAAAAATCCTCATCATAGACCCCATAAATAGCTCCAGTAAGACCTAAGCTTAGTGTACTGGCTGTTTTGCTGCAATGAGTTACAATAATAGAAACTCAAGTAAATTTATTGAATTAACACCTTGACTCAAAGACTCTCCTTGTTAAAAGAAAATTTTTGTGCTAGTCTGTATCAGGGATATGATTATCTTAGAAACTGACTTCCAATTGCTGCATCATTCTTTCATTTGAGTTCTTTGCAAAAGTTAAGTTAGACTCATTAAGAAGTGGCATATAGGCCTTTTTGAAAGGTGAAAGCAAGATGTTGAAATATATGTGTTGCACCTCTAATGAAAAGTGCTGTCAGGCAAGAACCAAAATTATTCTGCTGCAGAGATGTGGAGATAGCCTGGCCATAAAGTAAAACTCTGACCAAAGAAAGAGGGAAAGAAATCCTAAAAAAGTCATCCTGACTCAGAAGACCCACACCTCCCCTGATGATTCAGCTGGGTCATTAAACAGCTCTTAGTTTTGGTCATAGGATTGGTCACAAGGGGTAAGTGTACAGGGCAATTATCAGGAAGTTACAATCAGAAAACGCTTCAGTATGTCACAATACCAAACAGCATTCTTGTTATCTATTGCAAATCCTTCCACTCCACTCAAAACAAGAGAAAGTAAGAGCACAGATGGAATTAGGATATTTCTTGTGTATTTATCAGCAGGAAAACTGAAGTACATTTACAAATGTCCCTTTTTCCAGCCACATCAGAGAAGATTAACTGTATTATTTGTACTGAGTCAGACAACCCTTTGCTCACCTGGCTTGAGACCATATTGCTCTTGCTTGGGAATCCACTACTGACTCACTGAGCTTCCACTCAATGGTTTACTGCCCATGTATTCACATCAATTCTTTCCACTTCACAGAGGTAACAGTCAAGAGCAGCAAACACAACAGTGAATTCCACAGACTGCAAGAAGCTGAATCCATTATTCACTGCAGCATGGAAATTTAAACATCGCACCAGCATACAAGGTCTGGAGGGAGAGTTTTAAATTCCAGGTGCACAACTTTTTGCCAGAGATTCTTTCATCCTACACTTAACAGAAAGCAGTGCATGTTACATTGCATCACCAGCCCACAACAGGAACAAAAATGCCAGTGTGGGCCACAGGAGAGAACAGGAGCATGTTATTTATGGAAGGAATAGGTACAGCATACTCAGTCAAAGTGCATTTTTTTTTTACTATTTCCTTTGCACGTTGAAATAATGAATTATTCCCAAAAAAAGGTAATCTAAATAAAACTTTTCTTCACTTTGTTCAATGATGGTTTTGCCATCTTCATAATTTCTTCGTATCTGCTTCATCTCCTGATACTGGTGTCTACCAGAGCCTACTGTCTGCTACTAAACATACATTAATGTCTGATGGAGAATGTCCCTTTTCATTGCAGAAAACATTTTACAGTCTCATAACAACTCAAGGATAATTTCTCAACCTCTGATCATTGAAGGATACATTTTATCCATAAAATGAACGTTTTATAATAACTTCTATTATTTATCTTGCAGGTAAAAAAGAATTATCAGCCATATTATATCACTGCCTTCTACTTGTATTTGCCTAATATTTGAAATTCAAAGGAGGAACAGATTGCCAGACCTCGGCTACTCTCAAGACAAGAAAGCAAATCATGCTGCCAGAGGGCATGGCACAACCACACTGATGTATTTTCCAATGAAAAAAGGTTCTCTGAGGCTCAAACTCCCACCCACACTCTGGCACAATGCCATTCTGTAAGAAAAGCACACCATGCCCACACTGGCTCTTGAGATTACTTGTTCAGAGTTGACTCAACCTAGCCAGTAAGTTTTTGACTTTTAAGAAAACTGGGCGAACAGAAAATCGTCTGTAAAGAAAACCTAGGAGGCATTCAACAATTCTCAGCCAATATTAAGCTATGTTTTAATAAACTACAGACAGCAAAAGGGAAAATTGCATGACATACTCATTGCTATTTATAAAATAAAAGATAGATACCATGCCTAGCTTTAGGAAAGACAAAAATTCTAACAGACAAAATCCCAACCATTCATATCTGAAGAAAGATCTATTTGCTTCTTGTTCAGAGTTAGCATCATTAACATAAATGTTCAGAGTAGTCAAACTTTGATCAAACTGTTAACAATATTCAGGAACTTAAAAGGGTCCAAGCTTGTGGTTCAGACAAAGCTTTCACTGCACATGGCATACTTCATATGCAGTTAGTGGTAATGGTAATTACAGAAGTTATCCTAGATTAGTATTCTATGGTTTAGTTTATGTGTGAATGTATACATTCACTGCAGTCATACTACAATAACACAGGAATTTGTTGATTTCTGTGAAATAGCACAGATTTTGTGAGAGAGGACAGAGAAGTCTTCATCAATGTAATATTTTTTTAAGCAAATTGTGGCTGGAAAGGATTTCCAATGTCTCAATTAATGTGCTTAGCTTCCTGCTGAAACTAAAAAAAAAAATTTCTTACTACTCAACATAGTTTTGTAAACATTATGAAAAAAAAAAAATTAGCAAACTCCCCATTTAGTATGTCACACAACTAATCACCCAAGTTCCACCTTCCCACCCTTTTTCCCACCATAATTTTGTCAGAGCATCACATTTTGTTCCTAAAGGAAGAACACAGCATTCAGCCCACTTTCTACAGTTACCAGAAAAATCTAATGCCAATATCATTTAAAAAATCAAGACTTAGCTTGTTTTATCCCAGTTTGCTTTATTAATCTCCCTGACTACAATTTAAACATGTGAAATTATTCCCCTGTTTCAAATCTAGTCTTATCAATTGTAATTGTAGAAAGTCAGAGCTTCATAGTTTGTCCATCAGAGTGAATTAATTTGCAAAGAGTTAACAGTAATTACCTATAAACACAGATTTGTGGGTGCTTGGTTTAACAGCAGTGTACTTTTGTCCAATAATGAAAAACTCTGGCTTTGATAAGCGAAAGGCCCTTGCTTCTACCATAGCAAAAGAAAGGAGGAGACTAGTAAATAGAGGCCTGGTTTTCTAATTTCATTATTCCATGGTTAGAAAGATGCATCTATTAGTCTGAAACAGGAGTGCTGCCCTAAGAGACCACACTGGAAGAGGAGGATGAGCTCATGTGGAAAGCACATTCTGCCAACTCCCAGGGGAGAGAAAAGGAGAAGAGATTGTCCAGAGCACCCATGGCAAGCCACAAGGAGCAGAAGGCACAGGATCCTGGTGGGCAGCCTCCTGTTTCTGGAAGGACTGGAACTGAAGGGCTGCCCTGCCTTACCAATGATGATGAGAGGCAGCCTTCCCATCCTGCAGTTACCACTGTATTAACAGCCTTCAAAGGGGACTTTCTTCTTCTTACTGGAAGTTCACCATTACACAGATCATTTGTAAGCACAATTACTTCGGTTACAAAAACTACAGAAAGAAGAGGTATTTACAACATGGTTGCAGATAGCAGGCTCACAGTCTTTTGGCTGGAGTAATTTGAAACTCTTTCCATTTGCTCAAACACTCCTGAAGTATTACACAAGATTATGATAAAAACTGTTCCATTTCAGAAATTTATGCATGACTGGAAAAAAAGAACAAAAAACCAAAAAAACTTCCATAGTTTTTTAGGTAATGCTCATATAATAAAGGGAACCTCCTATTCCATACAGTAATTGTAAGAGAAATAATATTATTTTAACCACGACAGTAACAGAGTAAGCTTCACAGAAAGTGGTGATTTCTTATTAAAGAAATTGATGTCATTGAAAAAACAGACAATTTTTTGGTTCTTTTGTCTGATACCACGTCACATCATGATCTGGTGTATGATGAAAATGCTTAAGGTTCCCTTGTAAAGACCATTTCACTGAGCACTAGAAAAAGATTACCATATGGCAGCAATTTCAGCATTGGCTGTACTAATGATTGCTTTAAGCCTTTACTTCTCTAGCACATCTTAGTCTTCAAAGGAACTGACTCTTCACTTCTTCATTGACTTTGAAGAGGTTATGCAATCAGGAAGTATTTGACTAAAGAACATAAGATGTCATACATCAGGTCAGTGTACTTTGACAGAACAGTTAAAATCTTCACAAGCCTCAAAGTTTGCCAGAGGTTTTTTTCAGATTTTTTTTTTTTCCCAGACTAAACTGCAGGAAGATTCTCAAGATCACACAGGGAATTAGTTCTCTTCAGAGAATAAGTGTTAAAAGCAAACAATGTTAGGTCAAAATAATTAGGAATAATGTGCTATTGCAAAGTAAGATCGGCAGCTGGGACATTAAGATATTAAACTCATCTGGCCAATTTTAACTTCAATATTTTTATCAGCTCTTGTTAAAATACAGGACTTGGGAGTAATTCTTCCTAATCAGCAGACTCATCAGCTGCTTCGTTAGCACAGTCTTGCTCTACTTTGGCTTTATCTCCTCATTTGTCTAACAGTCTGTGATGCTAAAAGATATTCTAAATACCTTTTCTGAACCACCAAATTAATTCTATAATTCAAAACAATTTTCTCCTTTCCAGCTGAATCTATACAAAAACAGCGAGCAAAACTCACCTGATCAAATTTACTTGCCCAATAAGTCTTTAAACTCCCATTACAGTTAACAGAGAGAAATGGGCAATTCTGGAACATGATTCATTCCCTTCTAAGGATGTTCGAAACAGGTTAGGTGAAAATTGTCCTGAGTGTGTTTTATTTTAACTCTGATCACCAAGGAATCTTTACATAATTTACAACTATAATAGGAACTATTTGTAGTTAAGAGAAATTACTGCCATCCTTTCTAAGTATTGCAGCCCATATTGCAATTATTTGGTGAATGAAAATCATGGCAGTCTCTTCTCAAGACTCTTAACAGCATCAGAATCACCCAGATGCCCTTCCCTCACAAACTAGAGACTTCATCTCTACCATGGAACAGTGTTTGATAGTCTCTTGATGTAGTCAATACCAAGAAATTAATGGACCTCTTTATCCTTTTTTAGTGGTCCTGTACCAGTCAGTGCAGACCAACATGTCTGATGAAACCATGCTAAGATAGCAGCTACCCTGGGTAGAAGGGAGTGCAAGAGGGAGGGAAGTTCCCCATAGCACACCACCACTCAAAGCAGAAGGAAGGACACACCTTCAAAACAAAAGGAAAGCCAACAAAAGGAAATGGAGAAAGACATTCTTTCTACATATCTGGAGATGAGATACAGAGAGATGGGGAGCTGCAAATGGAAGTTGAGAAGGGAAGCATGCTGAGGTCAGAAGAGAGGAAAAGGAAGACAAGGTGGTGAGAGAAGCAAACAGTAGGAGCATGCAGAGTGGGTCAGGAGATGTTCCAAGTGAAGGGCTGGATAGTAAGAAAGTAAGTGGGGAAAAAAGACTTCAGAATAGAAGGACAGGAAAATATAAAATACATAGATAGACTTACGGTTTCAGAGTTTAGGGAAAGAGAACGGGCAATGACAAAAATGTACAGCAGAGATGGGGAGAAAATTGCAGGCAAAGTTTGAAGAGATCAATTGTATTTCTTTCAAGCTTAGAGAATGAAGACTAGTACAGGAAAGAAGTGGAGAACAGATAATAGGTAAATTTTCCTTTTTTTTTTTTCTTCCAACTTAGTTCAATCATTGTTATGTTAGAGAAGATGGAAAACTTGCACGGCAGAATTAGCTGTGATGCTAATATTTTAAACCTCAATGCAGCATCAAAATTTTAAGTGTGAAAAAACTGTGCTTATAAACTTGTTATACCCAATGGTATTTCAAATATTACACAATCAGCAACTGAAGAGAAAAAATCCACTGAAAATACATAATCTGTGGTACCTGAATCAACCTAAAGTATCAAATTTGATGCTTGCATGTGAGCATAATTCAATATATGTTCAAAATATTCAAAATATGTTCAATAAGATAGTCTAAATGGAACTGTGCCAATTTTACACACCTCTGTTGTGCAACTCAGCAGTCAGTGGTCTGACAATGTTGCTGTGACTATCTTATTGCACAAATTTCTTTACACCAAATATTCCTAAACAAACCTGAAAAATCAACATCCTTAGAGGACATCTGCGTGTCCTCTAAGGACATATAAAAGTGAACACATTCTGTCAGCTGAAAAAAACTTTTAAAGAACAATGTAAAAAATAACAATATCAATCTATTTTTAACAGGCTGTCTGTAACGCTCCCCCTCAAGCCCACCTTCTCTTGTAAAAGTACAGAAATTACCTTCTGCTCCCATACATAAATTTAAGTAAAAAATTAAACTGTTTTACTTTGATCTCCTACTACTAACAATAGATCTTTTAAGAAAACTCAGCCCTCTTTCACTGTCTTTCCCTACTTACTAGCATTCTCTAAGTGTCAGCTATTTACGCCAATCACGTTGTTTAGTTTCAAGAACACTTGAAGCAAATCACTTAACAGTGAACTAAAAAGACAGGTGCTTTACTATTGCATGTCGTACAGATTTCCTGCTTGCAATAGCTATTAGTCACTCATGGCATGTTAAAGTCAGGAGGACCTAATCGTCCTAGAAAAATCCTGGCTGTGCACAACAGGGGTTCTAAAGGCAATGGCTAAAATAGTCTTAAAACCTTCTTAAAGAAAAAAGAAAAAAACCCAAGACATTTTTACAATAAAATACTTGCTATTGATTGCCATGAATTTTGAAAAATGGGACTTTAATTACCCAATTGGATAAAGTATGATAGTTCTGTTTTTATGAAGATACAAAGCACTGGGTGGCTTTACACTAATTAAATTTCACGGATTTATTAATAAGATGTCCATTCATCAATGAACTGGGTAGGCACTTTTGGGAGCACTTTCATGCTTTATCAACAGGTCAGCTGTGAATATCATGGCTGAAACACAATGAGTACAAGCCTAGCAAGGGTTCTGACATTTGTAACAGTAAAGTATATACTGCACATACTAACAGGGTTTATTGCACAGGACTAAGAACTTATTCAGAACTCAGTGATGGGTATGGTATCATTTTCTACAACTGGATTTGAAGAGAAATTTCTGTAGCTCATTCACTCCTTTACTGCGGCTTATAAAAAATGTTAGCATTCTAGTAAATGGACATTTTTTGTTGTTTTGGTTTTTTTGGTTTTTTTTTAGGGCTGGTAGTTTAGAAATCTCCTTACACAAGGGAATAGTGGCTACAGCAAGAGCATCATGGCTGATTTCTAAGTAGCCAGCATCCGCATCTAATAGGTAGAGTGATCTGACACTGACATTAAGGCAAAGTACTTTTTAAAAGCAAAGAAACTAGGATTCTGTTCTATGAAATTCCAGAAATGCAATGTGGAATATACTTCAAAAAAAGCCCTAGTAAGTGAGAAAATATTTTGAAATACTAGATTTGAAATACCTTTACAGTCAAACACCACATTGCTATTATCACAGAATCAAAGCACCTTCAAGATCATCTATTAACTTGGCAATATCAGATCCTTAAATAAACTTATGCCTAAGTACCATGTCTATACGACTTTTAAATACCTCGAGGAATGGGAACTCCACTCCTGCCCTGGGCAGCCTGTCCCAAGGCCTGATAATCCTTTTGGTGAAGGAATTTTTCCTAACATCCAATTTAAACCTCCCCTTGGGCAACTTGAGGTCATTGCTCTATCACTTGTAACTTCATTTAACAGATGATCCCCACCTCTTTACAACCTCCTTTAAGGTAGCTGTAACTCTTTCTAGTTAGTTTACTAATGCAGCATGATAGCAAATATGTTTACATCAAAAGTGTCTCAATTTGTGTTGGTTTTCCCCTACCCTTTTGTTTTCAAAAGCAGAGACATAATAAACTTGCTATCAGGCAAATACGCCACATCAGTCCTGGTTAATAAATAAATAAATAAATAAATCATAAATCCATAACACAGATTTAAGTTTAAGCACAAATTTGTGGGGCATATCAAGCTCTATCAACAAGCCATTTGAACTGATTCCTCCCAGTCTTTGTGTACTGATTATTGCAGCCCATACTAATGAGCTGATGAAGAGCATAATACTCCATTTTGAAAGCAGGACAAAAAGTTTTGTTTGTTAAACATGAAGCAGGACTAGATCTAGTTTTAGAAGAACAAATGTGCATGTGCAGAGTTACTCTGTTAGGATACTCTAGAAGACTGCAATCTGTTGCACAGAAACCTACAAAACTGCTCCTCCTTTTCATCAACCATCTTTTACAATAGATCAAAAATAGAAATCTAAATATATATACATACAATATAATTAATCACATATGTTCTTGCTATACTACCTAAATTCTGTAGAACTGCTTTCTAGAAAAAGGTGGTGACTTGTGTTTTTTCTGACAAACAACCTATTTTACATTCTTAACTACAGTTATCCCATGTGTTACAAGACAAAGCTTTCTCCTTGAGCAACATGTTTTCCCCAAGCTACATAAGGAGAAAAACATTAGAATTCTATGAAACGCTTTCAGTCCACATTTAATTTCACTAGGTACATTTGAATCATCTAATAAATACTAGAACTTGCTTTTTTTACACTCTGCTTGTGGGTAAGTCATTGTTACCTGAATAGACAAAGGATTATTTTGACAGCACTCAATTCTCTTCCGTAAATGACAACTACAGACTTCGAGTTGATTCCTCATTTCTCTATGAACAACTCTGGAAGGAAAAAAGCATTTTATTTCCACCAACCTTCTCCTTTCCAAACCACTTACTCTTAGGACCAAAAATAATTTTAACAAGTTTTTGTTCTTAGGCTGGTATTTACAAAAACTGCTACAGGAAAGATTTTGGGAGAGTGCATACTTTTGCTGCTTAGCAAACTCCTTGTGACAGTGACAATAAAATGTTGGAGTATGGTAGCCTTTTTAAGAAATCGGCAGGCTAGGGACATTTTTATATGAAGACCAGTGTTTGCTTTCCACATGGGAAAGAAGCTCTGTTATATTTGTTTCTAATAACTATAATTGGTATCCTCTAAACATTTCCTGTCTTCTTCAAATTTGACACCTACCCATTTAAATGCATGTTTCTGTCTTTAGTAAATTATCAGGACTGAACAAGTTAGCTGTCACATTGATATTCCTGTTAATTCTTGCTCCATTTAAAAAAGAAAATAGTGTTCTACATGGTAATCAATTATGCACCATTGTCTTATTCAAGTTTTCCTTATTACAACAAGAACAAAAGGTATTTAACTTGAAATAGCTACCATTAGTAGCTGGTAGTAGCTACCATTTCAGAGTATTTCTTCAAAGACCATTCTCTTACATTTGAGAGCAGAAGTGAATCAGATCTTCAGAAATAATTTTTTTAATGAATGCTGTTCAGTACTTATTATGTGACTGATTAGACTGAAACCTTTTATCTGCAACATTTAATTCTGTGCAGGCCTCAAGCAAACAGACAAGGGGTTTAGGTGAAAAATTCCAGCATGGACATAGATTTATGTGTGTTGGTAGAACATCATGAAAGCGTGAATAAATTAACTCTCTAACCTCACACCATGTCTTCTGCTTCACACAAGAATTTGCAAAACTGTTGGAAAAGGTATATGAAGTTGTGAGCCACAAATTCATGGATTTAAGACATGCAGCATACATTTTCCATTTTCCTCTGCACTGTATAGACTGACAGAGGACTGAAAATCCAGCACTTGGCTCTCCATTTCTAAATTAAATCCAAGCATGTGCTTCTGATCATTCTTCAGTCACAAGGATCCTGATATCCCAGAATTTCATCATGCTAAGTGTGCAACAAAAAATTACTAACATTCCTATTCATAATATATATTCCAGCACAATACATAACTTTTTCTCTTTCAAAACGTATTTTGGGTTCTCTCGTCTTAATTTATTATGACAATTTCTTGCTGCTGCCATCAGCCACCCAAGAAATAAAAGGAGAGGTAATGCTTTCATTCAATTACTTATATGAAACATTAACTTTGTTTAAAAATAATAAATTCTTAAGAAGTAAATGGTATTCTTATTTATATTTGTTGCATTTCTTATGAATGGGAGATGTTTATAACTCTGCAGCAACTCATTAGGTGGGGCCTGAATTCTACTCTGCTTTAAGACAAAGGTCAAATGTCTCTTTTTTATTTTTAATATGCTCTACAGTTCTAGCTTTTTTCTAGGTCAATAACAAAGAAAATCAACTTCTTTTGCATAGGTTGAAAGCTGCCTTTTATTTCCAGGCTGCCTAAATTCTGCCTTAAATTGTGCTGCTTCAGAAAGAAGAAATAAACCCCTACTGTAGCTTAGGTCTGTGCCTTGCAGCAACCCTGGTTCACTGGAAATGCAAGCATAGTTTCCATTATGTTAGACTCAGTTATTTTAGTAATAGCCTTTTTTTTCAGTATTTTTTCCTGTATTTCCATAGTGACTCTTTACTCTCAGAATCAAAATGTTTGACTCAAATCATTTATGCATAAATCCTGAATTAATTGCATGTATGTCATCAAAAGGCATTTATCATCCACCTTTTCAAATGTAAAGCTTCAAGATATTTCACTGATGTTCTAAACACATCTTACTCTATTTTTATATTTTTGAAATTCTAAACATTTATGCATGTACCTTGTGTTTTTCTAGCAACAAACAGAACCAGCTGAGACTTAGTCAAAATCTTGTTTGTTTCTTGGTTTTAGTTTAGCTGAAGTGTTGGGGTTTTTTCTTCATCTTTAATTTTCCCTGGCAGGAATGAAGCCCTGCCCAGAAACAATTCTGATCAGCAAGACTGGTTCTTCAAATACAGGACAAATCAAAGCTTAAGGTGAAGAGAAGGAGAGAGAGGAGGTGCTCCAGGTGCCAGAGTAAAGACTCTTCCTGCAGCCCATGGTGAAGACTCTGGCAGTGCAGAATGTCTCTGGCAGCCCATGAAGGTCAATTGTGGAAGAGATATCCACCTGCAGCCATGGAGGACCCCACACTGGACCAGGTGGATGTGCCCAAACGATGCTTTGTCCCAGTGGGAAGTGTGCACTGGAGCAGACTCCTATCAGGACCTGTGGGCTAGTCCGGAGAGAAGCCCATACTGCAGCAGGTTTGCTAGCAGGACTTGTGACCCTATGCCTTGGACTCAAGATTTTGGCTCTCTAGTTTTTATTTTACTGGTTTTGGGTTTTTTCCCCAGTCATGGCTTCCAGCAGTCTATCCTACATGATGATGCTTTTTGAACAGAATGGTTCTGAATTTTTTCAGGCTTTATTTATAGTTAATTTTCTAGTGAACATTCCTATCACTAGTTCATACTTCTTCTATTTCTGGATGCTTTTACTAGGTAAACTTACACTGCTATCAATTTCAGAAGAACATAAACTTGAAAACTCTTTTAAAAGCAATATGCAAGCTTTAATTTTAAGACTACACGAAATTGCAGTGTATTTCACATATTTTAAAAAAACCTAAATCACAAGGGACCTCTGACATGTTATTCAGCAACTTCAATTCTAAGTTAACAGGAAGTCTTTTGCTAGCCATTTTTATGTTCTATCTTTAAAAAAGTAAAGGGGCACCAGGCCAGGGAGTCTTCTTTCTAGAGATGTTATTGTTACAAAGATTGTGTTTACAGTTAACAATTTTGGCTGACTTTTCCACATGCCTGCTTGAAAAGCATTTGTGTCTTCCCAGTTCTTTCTAACTTCAAGTACAAGATTAATTTCCAAATCTGAAGCTCAGTCTTGTGCATCACCTATTATCTGGAGCAATAAACCATATCATAATCAAACATGCTAAAACATTTTTTCTGGAAAAGGCTTCCTGTGTGTCATAGAATCACAGAATTGGCTGGGTTGGAAGGGACCTCAGAGATCATCAAGTCCAACCCTTGATCCACTACCGCTGCGGTTACCAGACCATGGCACTGAGTGCCACATCCAGTCTCTTTTTAAATATCTCCAGGGACGGAGAATTGGAATCCACTACTTCCCTGGGCAGCCCATTCCAATGTCTGATCACCCCCTCCATGAAGAAATCCTTTCTAATATCTAACCTAAACATCCCCTGGCAGAGCTTAATTCCCTGCCCTCTTGTCTTACTGGTAGCTGCCTGAGAGAAGAGACCAACCCCTCCCTATGGCTCCCACACTTAGTTTCTAATAAAGTCAAGTCCAGCTCCTTATCATTATCAGAAATCAATTTCAGGCACTTTTCAATAGAAACTATCCAACAAACTTAATAGGAGTAACTCAGGTAGCCTATAAGATTGATATAAGATGCATCCTTCTCTAATTGATTTCCTAAAATTTAGGGAGTAGGTAATAAATGACAGTTTGTTAAATTTTTGTTGACATGCATCATCATGAGAAACATAAATGAAGGAATGGTTACAACATGTAAGGGTTTGAGAGTAATTTTTATGAGTTCTTTTTTTTTAGTAAAGGTTCACAGGTAAGATCACAGAGGTTCAGCAATCACTTCATTGAAGTCCATGAACTTAAGTAACTGCAACTTAGACAAAGTTTTCATTCATCAGACCTAATCTGTAATATATTTAATGTTTTCCATTGACGTTTAGCTCTCATGGAAGACAAGTAACTGAAAAAGCAGAATAATATGCAACTAAAACCACTGGATGCTTAGCACTTTCAAACACTCCCAGAGTTCAGCAGGATTTAATTATGTTAAAGGTAACAACTGATGTCACATACCCAGTTCTCTGAAGCCAACTACCTTTCAGACACTTTGTAAAGATTTAAAGTATTGTAAGTTTGTTTTACCAAGAGGATGGACAATATGTGAGATTCTACATCCATCAGTGACTAATGACAGTATGTGGAGTAAATACGATGAACAAATTATTTTTCTGAAATGTAAAATGCTTCTGTGTGTTTTGCGTATCAGTATTCCACAAGTATGCATCACCCAAATGTTCAAAACACCTACATTTTCTTTCTCAAAAAATTATCTATACATTTTAGGTCTGACAATACATTTTTGGACAATATTTAACATGACAACATAAAACAAAGGTGTATCACAGTTAATGAATATTTTGGCAATCAGACAGATTCTGCTTAGCAACAAATTAAGGCACAGAAAAAATGTTGCTGTCCAGAATTAAGATCATACGACCTCATTGTACCTTTAAGTTTACCAAGTGTCATCCCACACTGCATTAGATCATATAACTGCAATGCAGTATTTAGAAAAAGAAGAGATGCATCCTTAGGAAAACATGATAGTTTTATACAGGAGAAAAGTAGACAATACAAGGAGCCATGGGGCTAATTATTACATTCTGCATTTTCAAAAGCTGCAAACAGTGATATTTTGCAAGGATGCAAACTGCCATGGCAGCCTGTATGGAAAAAAAAAAAAAAAAAAAAAAAGAATTCAAAATCAGCAAAAGTCAACACTGCACAGTATCTTCATAGTAAAAATATAACTCGAAAATCAACTTCATTTTTCATAAGTGCAAGGGAAATAATGTCAACCAGTAGTCAGAAAAATGAGAACAGCAGGCTATGACACTTCCCACCAACAGGATGTGATTTAACTTGATTTTTCCTCATGACTATTTTTATTCAGTGAGCTTGTCTGAGAAAGAAGATAGTTGACATTTTATTGGTTTAGTTCTGATTCATCTGTTAGAGATGTGCATACATCGAAATAGTAATAAACAGAGACAAAACCAGAGGAAATAAAAAAAATTAGAAATACTTCATTTTGTAGTACAAACCACTAAAACTCCTTTCAAGGTTATGCAAATATGAATGTGCTGGCATGAAAAATAGTTGTGTCAACCTAATGGCTAATAAATCTGAGAGGAGAGATTAGAAAAAACAATATATATACTACCACTGAAATAGTGATAATTATTTGAATGCATATATAGATCTTAATAATCAAAAGCACACTGACACTGCAAGTTTTAAGTGTGAAAGAACAAAATAAACATTCACAGGAGAAGCAAATATAAGATCTCCTAATACACTCGAAAGAGAACAAACTCACATCAATTTCAGAGTTATACATTACATCCCATAAAGCCATGGATGTGTTTACTCCCCCTGATATCAGCGGAATAAAACCAAACGATGACACTAACAATCAAATTCTTTTCCTCTCTTGAAATTTTCCCTAGCTTGCCAATAGAAGTTTTTGCTAAGATCCCAATACACAGAAATCTAGATCACAAAGGTTCTGCCACGTAAATTCTGTATATAACTGTTTTAGAATTACATGAACAACTTTGAAGATTAAATTGCTCTGTCAATACTGAGGTTTCCTCTTTGCATCATCTTCATAAGCAAAAGGAAGAAACATCTAGAGTTTATGCTATGTATATTGAAGGATTTCACACTTCTAGGAAGATGTTCCCATATTTACTGCTAGGAAAATGGGACTCAGTCTGATGAGAAAAAATTTCTGAAGACAAGGTGCTTTTAAACTTGCAGTGCCCAGTAAACTGGATCTGAAAACAGTAACTGACTTCACTGCTACCAGATATAACTGAACATTAGGACATTAGTAATGTTTGCAATCAGATAAGCATTAGAGAAAGAAAGCAGATTTTTTTTCCCAAAGTGGTCTGAAAATGTTAGCTGTGAGTGAAAACAGAGAGAGATAAGGAATTCCAGTGGACAACAGAGGGCTCCAAAGCCATCTTACATAGCTATTATTTGTGTAGGAATGCCTTGACATATTTTGCTTTACAGCTAAGAAGAATATGTGAAAATTTTTAAGCCCACACAAGCTGACCTCAGATCTAAGATGCAAGATGGTGTGTGAAGTTAGGAGGAAGAATTGCACAGCTGAGAAACCAATCTGGAACACTCCTTCTCAGCTGTCATCCCCTATTCCAGACTTCTTTCCACAGATATGCTGAAAACTGCAATTTTTGCAATGAACTTGAGGGTCTTAGATTTTCTCCTCTTTTTACCTGCACTTACTGTTCTGAGGGTCTTCTCAAAGGCTGCAACCCACATAATTTCTTTCCCCACGCTCTAACCTAAAAGCAACAAGAGTGCTGCTATTTGTGTTGCAATAAATATAGTGCCTTACACTGCCACAGTTAGAAGATTCTGAATGTTATGGCAAATGCACAGCTTGAAAGACCCTGCCCTACTGGGGGTGAGGTCACCCAGCTAGAGCATAGTGGAACTCTGCAGAAGATACTGTATTGAGGACATAATGATTCCTAGCAGAACCTAGGCAGAGTTTAACCATAAACCTTTTTGTATGAGATTTGTATGTTACAATGAGAGACTGTTTAACCTTAGTAAATGCTCTGGCATTAGTGTCTGCTGACTCTAACAGTGCTACTTGTATGCACTTCTTGTAAGAGCATGCTCCTGTGGAGATGTGTAAGAGCATAAAGCTCCCAGTGAACCTTGATGTACCTTGGTATTGTACAGGTAAACACATTCATGGCTTTGCTTACTTGTTATGCTGTAAATACTTGAAGAGCAGTGAAGAATCAGTGTGCCACAATCAGCATGCCATGACCAGTGTGAAGTTTCTTGCCTGATGCTGCTGCCACAAGATTACACAATATCAGAAGGTACAGAAGATAGTGAACTCTTTTTCTGCCTTTTCTATTCTTCATCAGCACTGAGTGTTTATGCCTTTTGAACTGATATCCCAGAAGTGTCATCTTCCCTGGTACAAAACCTCATGAAATACAAGGTGAATAAGACCATACAGCAGTAGAGTTAATGAGGAAAAATAATAAATGGCTGGAGGCAAGTCCAAGAAAGGAACTGAGAAAGATGTCAGATTTTTTATTTTTTTTTTTTCATCAGTTCATTTTAGATTGAAAAACACAACGTTTCCAATCAGATGCCAAATAAGCAGGCAAAGAAGGTCTGGTGTCACATGGCAATCAGAAGTATAAGATCATATCCTGCTAGCTAAGATGAAAAAACAAAGGTTCTCAAAAGCAAAAACAAGCCAGCAAATGCAGTAAAAAAAAGAAGGGTAGAACAATCACCTTTTTGGCTGTTTGCTTTAAGCATTACAATAACATTCTGTGGAGAAATAATAAGAAAGGCAAAAAGGCAAAACAGCATTGTCAAGTTCAAAAAAGCAATGCTAAAATAACTCAGATTAAAGTGATAGCTCTGTGACTAGATTGAAAATTGTGTGTTAAAAAAAAAAAAAAAAGGCAAAACAAAACATCCACCCTAGTATGAGTTAAAAAGTTATCTTGAATATAGGCCTGAGGCACAGGGAGGATGTGACCAGAAGTAATTACAGGAGTAATGGACAAAGGGCGGAAAAAGCCAAACAGCTTGAATGTCCTGGAATCAGAAGGAGATGCGAGCTATAGAGGTAGAAAGTGATGCAGAGAGCAAGGAGTCAGATCTTTGACTTTTTGACACTGAAATGATGACTGACTATGAATCTGTAGATTAAATTGTTCAACAATAAACGTCAGAGAAATGTGTAAGATTAAAATGTCATTCTTATTTTACCTTTGCATAAGAATGGAGAGCGGATTTGCGGGATCATAGGGAGACTGAGTATGATTAGACGTATTTTAGCTATTCTATGACCCTTCATAAAGCAATAGATTTCATCTTTCATCATATTCTGGTTGCGCTTTTTGGGTGAAATGTGATCCTAGTTAAAGTAAAGGATTAACATTTATTTACAGAATAGGGTGCACCTCTCTTTCACAAAACTGTAATGCTGGTTTTTGTTTTTTTTTTTTTTAATTTCTCTAGGACAGCATCTGAGTATACAGTACACCAAAACAATACAAACATTTTATATGACAATTATTCTCAGACAGGATAATGATTTTGCTTTCCTGCTAATAAAATAGCTGTTGGATCCAAAGAAGCGGGCTGGTGCTTCAGAGGTAGTTTTTTGACAGTTTTCTCAGAATCCTCACAAACAGCCACCTGAACAGTGGGAACTATAAATGACACTCATATGTTCCATTCTTTTGGTAGCAGTAGCAGTATATATGAAAATATGTAAAGCTGCTAAACTGATTAATTACTAAAATGCATAATTTCCAAATATTCTTGTGGTTTTGCACTTTCCAAAAACCTCATCTTTGTTCCAGAAAAATCCCTCAAAATAGATTTCCTCTTTGCACTTCCAGATGTTTCTTCCTATTTAGGCTCTGACTCCTCATCTTTCCATCCTTGTGTCAATTATCCTGTAGATCCTGCAATACTTATGTGTTCCCTGGATAGATTCTCTCTCCAGCTTCAGTTAGGCTGTTATAGGCAGTGAAACAAAACAACACAGAAATTCTTCTCCCTGCTTCGGCAGGTCATTGTGTGTCTTTTACAAAAAAAGTAAAAAGCCAATACAAAAAAATTCTGGGTCAGTGACCAACTCTCCACCTAATCCTCCAAGGGAATCTCATAGCTTTTCAAACATTGCTACTTCCAAACTCCTCTGGCTCACCACAAACAAAGCAAGCTCCAGCCTCCAAGCTTTGACCCAGATTATTGCTTTTCAAAATTCAGAGCTAAACTTTGAACTAAACAAAATATCGCAAGTCAAAACTTTATTTGAAAGAATCAAAGCCAGAGAGAATCATACAGGCACATTTGATGAACAAATTATTCAAGTCATTCTACTCCATTGTAGTCCATCTGCTTGTATAAAAATCTGATCATTTCACTTGCAAGCTGATCATCCCAGGAATTTTATTTGCAGACTTGCACAGCTGTGTGCCCGAGCTGTTTGCATTTTGGTTTTGTTTCTCCTATGGGGACTCTCCATTTGCAATTTATATACAAATCAGTTGTTATATTTTGCACCCACACAAGGAATGCCAAAAAAAATGGCATTAATTATATCACAAGCATCTTTTCTTGGGTAGTTACAAACTACTAAATTTGTTCATGTGCACAATCTGTTGTATGTGCAAATGTTAAATATTGTCTTTATGGAGAAATACATGAGATTTTGTAAATCTTTCCAACAGAACATGAAACTGAGTTTTCATTAAACCTGATATATTAAAAAATTAAATATGCATCTAAAACAGTAACCTACCTTTTCATTAAACAATAATTTCTTATGTTGCTTTTGCATTTATTCAGTAATGCCCTACTCTGCATTTATTTAATCTCAGCTAAGACTCAGCAATATTAGCTCGTGAAAGCCAGGAGGACAGAATCGGATCTTACTACCTGTTTCCCACATTCCAAACACTAGTGAAACTGGTGAAATGGTGAAACAATGATGATTAGAACTGTGGCAAGTCAGCATCTTTTAAAATCATATGCTGTCAGCTGGGTTTTGCCATTTATGGGAATACAAGAATTACCCTGCCACAAATTAATGTCTGCCTTTGATACAGGGCCCAAAATTTGGGTACTTCCATGACATGAAATGGTCTGGATTAGGAAGGAGGTAATATTAGGTGATCTAAGGATCCTCTCTGTCTTCAGACTGTACTACATCTATAAATTTAAAAAATAACACCAGCTAGTGTATCTAGTAGCATTCTGCAACTGATTTTTCTTTTGACATCACAGAAGATATTTCTGCTTCTCAAACTTTAATCACAGAAAATGAGTATTTTGTTCTGGTTTATGGAAATAGTGCCGAATTCCATAAAGGAGATATGTTTTAACAGCTACATTACCACCATAAAGAAAGACAAGCAGAATGCCTTGATCATACACATCTTCTAGTATGCTGCATCCAGTTGGGATCCAGTGACTAGTTGTGTCCCTCGGGGATCAGTACTGGGTCCAGTCCTATTCAACGCCTTTATTGATGACCTGGATGAGGGGACTGAGCCTACCATTAGTAAATTTGTGGATGATAGGGGAATGTTGATCTGCCTGAGAGTAGGAAGACGTTGCAGAAGGACCTGGACAGGCTGAGCCAATAGGCCAAAGCCAATGGTATGAAGTTCACCAAGATCAAGTGCCAGGTCCTACACTTTGGCCACAGTAACCCCATGTAGCACTACAGGCTGGGCACAGAGTAGCTGGAGAGAGTGGCTGGGCACAGAGTGGCTGGCCAAGCAGAGAAGGACCTGGGAGTACTGGTTGATAACCAGTTGAACATGAACCAGCAGTGTGCCTGGGTGGCCTGGAAGGCCAATGGCATCCTGGCTTGTATCAGGAATAGTGTGGCCAGCAGGACCAGGGATGTAATTCTCCCTCTGTACTCAGCACTGGTGAGGCCTTACCTCAAATACTGTGTCCAGTGCTGGGCTCCTCACAACAAGGATACTGAGGTGCTGGAGCAGGTCCAGAGGAGAGCAACAAGGTGGATGAAGAGACTATGGGGAAAGTCTTATAAGGAGAAGCTAAGGAAGCTAGGATTGTTTAGCCTGGACAAGAGAAGATTCAGGGGTGACCTTATCACTCTCTACAACTACCTGAAGGGAGGCTGTAGTCAGGTTGGGGCTGGGCTTTTCTCCCAGGTTACAAATGACAGGAGAGGGCATGGCCTGAAGCTACACCAAGGGAGGTTTAGGTTGGATATCAGAAAGCATTTCCTCATGGAGTGGGTTATCAGGCATCAGAATGGACTCCACCAGGGAAGTGGTGGAGTTGCAATCCCTGGAAGTGTTTAAGGAAAGGCTGGATGTGGCACTCAGTGCCATGGTCTAGCCAATGTGGTAGTGTTGAATCTTAGGCTGGACTTGATGATCTCAAGTCTTTTCCAGCCTCAATACTTCTGTGATTCTGTATGTATATAAAAAAGCAATTTGTGGCAGCTTTGAAGGAAGAGAATTTCAACAAGAGATGTCTGGCTGAAAAAGTGGATATCAAAAAATAACATTGACTACTTAGTCATTCATGAAGGAGAAATTAAGTGCTGGTTTATTAAATGCAGGTGCACTGCTTAGAGCAAGTTCTTCCAAAGTTTTCAAACATCTCTTTACCACTAGCATGTTCAGATAAAATGAGATTTGACTTCTCCAAAAGCTATAGTATATAGAAGCTTAACTTTTAAAACCAGTTTTCTCAGGCTGGAGGGGGAAAGACAGTGGTAGAAATAATCTGTTCTGATGAAGGAAGAAAAGGATTGTTTATCATCAGCATATTTTCCACTCACTTATGTTGAAAAAAAAACTGCCTGTGATTTACAAATAGAGCAGCTCAACGTGTGGGATTTCAAACGTTTCTAGGGTGTCAGGGAAGAAAAATGCTTAGGTATGACATTTCACTATTTACCTTGAGCGAACTGTAGGAAATTCTTTCTTCAGTTTGAAGCAAACACAAGACTGGACATGTGCAAGAAGGGGAATAACTGTAATTCTTTGCTCTTTCTCCTTTTCTCCTACTTCTTATAACTTCCAATTCCCACCAACTGCTTGTGCGTTAAGTAGCCCTGCAGCTCACAGTTGAAATTATTATAGCAGACATTCTGTAATAAGCCTCATTAAAAGAGTGTTTAAATTCAGCTGAAGTTTTGGGGTAAATAAATTTAACAAAATGTCCAGCTTTCTGAGTTTATCTGCATAGCACTGCCATTGTTACAAGGAAAAGAAACTAATGGAACCATGTGGCAATCTTAATTTTTCTCACTTTCTCCACTAGGAAGATCCTCCCCTTTCCCTTTATTCCTCTGGCAGTAACTGTGATTTTTGTTCTGCTCCGGCACCCGGGTGTCCCCTTCTCCTCGCCCCATCCCCCTCGGCGCGGCCGCTCTGGGCGATCAGCACCCTGGTCAGCGCCACACCGCCTCTCCGGGCGATGACGTAACATCCCTGACGTCATACGGAAACCAGACACCTCTGACCTCGCGTTTGTTGGCCGGTAGGTCAGACACATTAACAACAACATACGGGTGCCCCGATGCTGTGTTCTTTCAAAGCAGATGTTAGTACTCTATGACACTGCACTACACGGTAAGGAAAAAAAAAAATTAATTTCCAGGGTAAGTATTGTTTGAGAACAGGAACTGGCTATAATTTCTACAGTTTTTGTTGTAATTGTGGTGGAAGGACGATGGGTGGGGCAGGTGTAAATTGTCCACCTCTATCAGTGTTGTGACTTTGGATGGGGAATTATTTTTGATGAAGTAAGTTAGGTTTGTGAAGACAGTCATGAAAGTGTATTTTAATGACATTTCCAGTTTATTCTGAAGATGATGTAACTACTTTATGAAATTATGCTACATACAAGCAACTAGTGACCTGAGTTTTACAGAGCTGCAATTATTCCTTATCTCATTTCTGCAGTTTATGCTCAAATTTCATTATGCCCAAAACAATATCCTTGAGAAAAGCATCTGGAGAGTCCAGAACACATCTGTTCTAGATCTGCTACATATACACTATCTGATAAACACACAGTCCTATAGAATCAATTCGAAACTTATTTCATCCTCTGGTTCAAATACAATTTGCTGACATAGTTTTTTATTGAGGGGAGCCTTATTTCTAAAAATACTAAAACTGATTTTGCATCACTTCAGCTAGGAAAGACTTAACACATCTTACTCACTCCTTTTATTAAAACAAAAATGTATGCACCCTCAATAGTTGGTTTTGATTCCATATCCAAATTTGGTAGAGTTACAAAGTTTCTGAATGACAGGGATATAAATGCTGCTGTGTTCACACGTTTTTCTGGATCTTTACTGCTACTCAGCCTCCATCCCTCCTCCATGCAGCTTTCTAAAATAAATGCTGTTCTGTTAGTTACTGGCAGAAAACACATCTGCAGTTACTCTAACTTTTTTATTTTCCTGCCTATTTAAAGATCTTTGATTTGAGCTCATAAATCACTGAAATTATCTTTCTTCTTAAGAAATAAAAATATTGCATAGAAGCAAACAGATAAATGTCAAGTCAGCAAAATCACAAGTTGTGGTGAAGGGCTCCAGATGACATGTATTTTAAAAAACAGATGTTTAGAAATTAAAAATAACTCACTTCTGAAATAAAGTGTGCTTTAGGTTACATGAAAGTACCTTTTCTTATAGCAGAGGCCTGAAATCAAGTAACTTTACCTTCTGATCAGATGACTACATAAATGCTTCAATGCCACTATAATCTGTAGGAGCACAAGTCACATGAGCTGCATCATGAGTTCAGTAAAATGCAAATATCTGCTGTATTGTATTGTTATGAAAGACAGATTTAATTCAGCACATTTTACTAATCACTGCAGCGCCTTGCAGTCTAAAATCAAAGGTACAGCAGACAACTTTGGCCACTCATCTTGGAAAGAATTGTTTTATTCAACATATCCTTGAGCTGACACTGGAAATTATGCTAGTTTTATGCACTCAGAGAAAGCATAACAGATTTTTACAGCTCTCCTCTGAAAACCAAAAGTGAACAGAAGGGAAACTGAGCTCATGCTATTTCATTTGAACATCCTCAAGTGCACTGTGTTATGTGAACCCGACCAACCTCAGATTTTAAACCCACACTTACAAACAATCATAGGAGTAAAACTATTGACTTCAGTTCTCAAGTGCCTTCACAACTTGAGGATTCAGTTTAGACTTACAAATAATCATAGGAGTAAAACTATTGACTTCAGATCTCAACTGCCTTGACAACTTGATGCTTCAGTTTAGACTGAAGGGTCAAGTAGTATTGGTCAAGTACTAATAAAAGGAGCAGAAAGCCAATCTCTCTATAAAAATCAGGACTTTTAATCTGGTACTCAATAAAATATGAGAAGAATTTTTATCTGTTTGTACAAATTCTACAATGCGAGTCACTGTATTGCTTTTCAGAGCAGAACCACATTTTTTGTTCTCTCATCTTGCAGGTTTCTATTTTTAAAATACCCTCCAATTCAAAAAGCCTTTCCCTCTTAAACATAAGGTTATTTTCTCATTTAAATCCTCCAGATCTCCATAATTTCCTCAAGCAAATACTATCAGTTCACACCAAACCAGTAATTTTCACAACTATGATTAATCTGAAAGCTTTTCCTTTTGTTTCAAATTTAGAGCAGATAAGTACACATAGATAAGCTCCTAATAAATAAAACGGGGTTTAAAGGAAGGCAGAAAAAAATCCATTTTGAAGAAAATGATTTTTTGGTATCTTCCAAAGCTTAATTTAGTTAAGCTCCCAGGAGAGCCATAAAAACAAACAGAAAAATAAGAGATGCATTTTCTACAGTGTTTTCTTGGTATTGCTAGAACATCCAGAGCCGCAATAAGTCCTATGTCTTTCCTGTGATCAATCCCTTTTCAGATTGAATTCCAAATTTCCTTGAACGTAATTCTTGCCAACTTGCCAACATGAACATAAACATCCCTAGCATTCTCCTAACCAATCCTTTGCCATCTTTGTGCTACTGCGCTCCATGCCTTTTTAGGACCTCAATCAGCAAGTCAAGATATCATACAGAAAGTAAAAGCTGAGCACACTTGGAATCTTACTAGAAATAGATTCAGTGCAACAGGCCAAAGAAGTCTATTCTAAGAGCAGATGTTTGATGTTTACTAACTCACTTACCTATTTCCTGCCTGCACTTTCTCAAGTGTTTGCATTTGACCTTTTCTGTTCTTAAGTATTGAAGAACTATCTATATCTTCCTCTCGCAGTTAAAATTAGACCCTCCTTTAGTGCACTATTATATTTGCAGAGAATTTTGTAAATTCAAGAGACTGTATTATTTTGAAAATTTTTCAATAGAAATATTTCTATATTTAAGAATGTGTGTTCCAGATAAATCTTCTAAGATAGTCCTGATCGTGTTACTGTCTGCTCTTCATGTCAATAAAACTGGTCACCGCCACTACTCCCAAATTTTATTTATAATACTATTTATAAGTGAAGCTCTTTCACTTCATTGCCTATTTTACAGAAATGTTAAAAATGCACATCTCATCATCTTCATGTTACACTTTCTTAAAACCATATGAAAAACCTAATGTGTTGTTATCAACATTTTAAAATGTTTTTTACAGGGTATCATACCTTTTTATCCTTGGAGGTATTTAAAAGATGTGTGTACCTTGTCCTTGGGGAAATGGTTTAGGAGTTAGATTATGGTGTTGTTCAAAGGTTGGACTGGATGATCTTGGACGGCTCTTCCAACCTAAAACAGTCTGTGTGATTTTCCCCACCTCTACAACTGCAAACAAGATATAAAATTACTGCCAAACAGAATAGTCTTTTTTATTTCTGACACTTTAAAACCCCTTTTTATTGTTTCCCTCCCACAGATCTCTAGGAAGGGAGGAAGGAAAAGGCAGTAGCTCATAAATTATGTCTTAAAATGACTTTAAAAGTCCTTTCCAACCTAAATAATTCTATGATTCTATAAGCAAGTCTTTAACTAAAATTCATGAAGAATATTCTAAAAGATACAGTAAATTAGCATTTGAACTTATATTTACAGTCATTGTAAAACAGCAATGGCATAGTTATGTCCTATCTAAAAGTATGAAATTAACATCTGCAAGATGAGATCTCCTACAGAGTTGTATAAAAGTGCCTGCTTAAAAAATACTCCCAGGCCTTGAAATGGACATATTTTGGGATGGGAAAATAAACAGAAGTTGAAGCATTTTTCAGAATTTCAGCATTTTTCAGAAGTTCACACGCAAGCACTGTCAGTTTTATAAGCTTCCAAAAATCTAGTATTCAGAAGGATCTGATAAAATAAAAAATTCCATAATAATGCTATGACTACTCAGACTTCACAGGCTTTTGGCTTTCCTTCTGAAGTATGTTGTTGCTACCAAGTATAGATACTACCACCATTTCACTCTTGAGTTTCAGCCTGTCTCAGGTAAAACATCATATACAAATGGTTATGTGAATTATTAGGAATGTGTGACATCTCACAGGACCTGGGTTTCTTTCGGGTGAAATGAAAATGATTAGTCTACACGGCTTGATTAATTCCTCTCTTAACAGGCTTGAAGAAATGTATTGCCTCTCTGCATTGAGACAAGGTGTACAGTTGCACACAGCATCTCATGGAAAAGAAAGATAAAGCTGTTAAAACTGAACAAAACTGACAACATGGTCTATGTCAATGACACGGACATTGTGTTCTACTTTTTTATGTTTACATATAGCAAATACATAATCTAAGGTTCTTTTTATGGAAACTAGTTCCCTGAATCTACCTGGAAAATTTGCCTGAATGAGTGTAGGTATAAAAGATATTTAGCATAATTACTCTCAGATTGCTCAGGGATGGAGAAAAATCTTCACACATATGAATGGTATATGCTGCCATTTGTGAACAGGTATGCTCACAAAGTCTCCATTTGTTCAGCCTGAGGAGGTGCATGGTAACTCCTCATTAGATATGACAATCAAAAGTAATAAGTCGCACTGCCTTAACCCGATCAACAAATATTTAGTCTATCTGCAGCTGACAGTTCTACTCCATGGACAGCCAAATTCATAAAGCAATCAGTGTCATCATAGCTTCAAAGAGAGGGCTCTGATTAGCACATAAGCCTTTTCAAACTTACATTTCCAGCAACAGCCTCAGATTCACAACATAACCCAGGTGTGTGAGGGACCTTTGCCTTATCACCAAACAATGAGTAATAAAAAAGACATTTTAATAAAAGGAGTAAGATCCCCATAGCTTAATTTCATGCATATTTTCAAGTGTTTAGAGGTGGAGCATCAGGATCCCACTGGGAATAAAAAACAGAACCTGAAGTCAGGAAACCCAAGAGTAGTTAGCTGTACAATTGACTTCCTCTGTGACATGGTAACAGTTTCATTTCTGTCCCTCACTGTCCTTTGAGCATGCTAAATGTGAATGATATCTCAGATCACGCACTATAAAAATTTTGACTGACATATATGCATATATACATACTATAGGACTTAAATACTACTGTGTGCAATACTTCAGATATGGACATTATACTGAAGAGGTTAAGAATGTGGCTTCAAGGAAAAGTGCTACTAAATAAACAAAGCAAAAAGGAAGGAAAACACAAGAACAGAGCAGTTTGTCTATAGCCTATATTTGTTCATTGATGCATATGATGTGATTTTGAAAAATCATCAGAAAATTATGTAATCATACAGTTCAGACTATAGTAGATAACAAGCTGAGTATCAGGCAACAATGTAAGACAACAGAGCATGTAGAGGAGTTGATAGAAAACACAGCTATGAGCAGCAGTGCAAACTATTCTTATGAAGTACAGGGATGGAAAAGTATAATAAAAGACCAACGTGGCAAATTGGACTCTTCACTCACACTGAAGAAAAAGCAGAACAGAAAAAAAAATCAAAACAACAAAGACATGCACCCTGAAATAACATAAATCATATTATTAAGGATGATCGCAAAAGAAAACAAGGCAGTCTCTTAAAAACAAGAGCACACAGTTGTATCAAAGGCAAGAGTTGTGAAGAAGATGGCAACCAGTGTCGGTCAGCTACTTGGTCTAGAGGGAAAACAATCCCAGCAATCATATGCAGAAATACATTGTGAAAAGGAAACTAAAGACTCAAATAAAAAGTAAAAAGAAAATCTTTCCTCCCTGTCTAAAGTAATGCCTAGGTGAAGAGCTGAAGGCTCCTCTGTGCTTTTAAATTTTGTGTTTTGAAAGAACTGAGCTTAGCTGTGGTCACTGACACACCTCCAGCTCTTCTATACACAACTGGTTAGCCAAGGGAGTCACAGCACAGGATTTGACCAACTAGAAAGAACTGGACAGCAAAAAAAAACCAGTCCTCAACTGATGCAAGATAGCAAAGCTCTTATACAGTCAGTTCAGATTTCCATTTGATTAAATACAAGTGCTTTTTCTTCTGTGAAAACCCTGCCTCCAAACAAACCCATATGCGTGTCTGAGGATATGGTTTATCACTTCAGCTTTTCTTTATAGGTATCTGCAAACAGGCATTAGCAACTCATAGAAGATGACTGCTGAAGAGCTAAGGGACAGTGTCATAAAAATCTGAGTTTGTATAAACACCACCTTAGAGACAGCAACCATACAAAGTAGTATGGTATACAAATGTCTGGCAGCACTCTCCTTGCAACAATGGAGTACAAATGCTGGTAGGAAATCCAGGTAATAGCATGAAAAGCAATAGATAGGACTGGGCTACATAATTCAGAGCTAACTGTACAAAAAGTATCTTTTTATAATATGAGCTACTGTCAAAGTATTCTCTACAGTTAACAGAGGTACTTTCAGAAGGTGACCTATTTATTTGTGAAACAGGTGTGCAACACAGGCAGAATGAAATACTATTTGCTTCTTTCTAGCCTAACAACAGGGGTCTATATAGCTTGAGAAGCTAAGCACCTTCTGAAGGCACTAGATAACCAGCTAGATTAAATTTTAGATTTCCAGACTTTGATCCAGCTCTCAGATCTTAAAGCTGGACTGGCTGCAGATCTAATGTCAACACTACAGCCATACAAATGACATAATATATTTGTTTACTTCAAACAACACCAAAAGACATTAAAATAATTTTTCATACTGGAGAAAGAAAACAACCAAACATAAAACCAAAAGTCAAACAAATTCTTGTGTGTCTTCCTTCCTACTATTTTGTATCTCTAAAGTGCAGCTATGGTATGTATGGGTACATCCATTATGACAGCTTTAATTTAGCTTGAAAAGGTAGCTACTGTAGTGGCAAATTAACAGGAAGGGCTTCAGTGAATGCAGCTGTTCAGAGGTTCCAGAAGGATGGTATCTCTACACCTTTCCTTTGCAAAAGACAAAAAAATAGGAGCTCCACAGAAGTTTATACACATTTTGTCTTTCCTAAATCATCACTGGTAGTCTTGTGCATCTTCACTTGGAACAATCTTTGAACTTCTAAATGCCATGGGTACGTGCCAGAGGAATAGCTTACAAAGGAATAGTTACCAGAATCATCATTATTAGATGGTATGGTATTATGTAGCAGAAACAACTACCATCCTCCTACAAGAAATCTAAGTAGGATGAAAGGAATGATAGAACTAATACACAGGAAGTATCATCATCACTTAAACACAAGATGGTACAATAAAGTTCTTACTTGCTGAAGTGGTGAGCAATGAATTTACTGCGGAGTAGTAGGCAGACAAGAGTTTTACAAGTACTCTGACTCTACTTGAGTATCTACTTTTAACGAGAACAACTGTGTCTACCCAAGCAGACATTTGAAGTAATTGAAGACAGCTTTCAAGCTAACATTTTATTTCACTGACTGATGGTGAGAAGGGAAAAGCACAGGCTGAAGCCAGTGGTAAAAGCTGAATTTCATGAAAATTTATCTTGATTGAAAGGATAATTTATGCTATTTCTGCTGTATGCCAAACCTTCTGCATGCTTCTGCAGGCAAAATTTCTTAAATACAGAAGAATGGTGTTCTATAATATGTTCCCTTTTGTCATTTAAATGGGTGTAGATGGGTGTACTCCTCACTGGGTAAAAAACTGGCTGGGATGGCCAAACCCAAAGGGTTGTGGTGAACGGCATTAAATCCATCTGTATGAGAGATCCATCAGATACTCTCAGATCCATCTGAGAGTAATGGGGATACAAGCACCAGTAGTGCATGTACTGACAGTGCTGTATGTGCTCAAGCTTAGAGGTGCCCTGCCTCCAGACAGGTGGGGGAGAGAGACAACAGAACTTATTGGACTGTGTGGATTTGATGGCCTGGGACATTAGAGCCCCAAAAGTATAAAGCCTTGGTGGACACTGCTGCACAGCAGACCCTAATGCCATTGAATCAGAAAGGGACAGAATACTGTCCCCTGTCAGTGACAGGGGGATCTAAAGAACTGAGTACCATGAAGGCTGATGTAAGCCTCACAGGAATAAGGTGACATGCACACCCTATAGTGACTGGTCCAGATACTCCATACATCCTTGGCATAGACTACTTCAAGGACCCCAAAAAGGTTCTGGTGGGCTTTTGGTACAGCAGCTGTAGGGACTGAGAACACACAACAACTGCACACTTTGCTTGGCCTTTCTGATGACCCTTCTGTAATGGGGTTGCTGAAAGTCAAAAATCAGTGGGTGCCAATTGCTACTTTAACAGTGCATTGACAACAATATTGATGCTCCGGCAGCTCTGGGCCCACCCATCCAGAGTCCCGGGTGGGAAGGGAAGGGAAGGGAAGGGAAGGGAAGGGAAGGGAAGGGAAGGGAAGGGAAGGGAAGGGAAGGGAAGGGAAGGGAAGGGAAGGGAAGGGAAGGGAAGGGAAGGGAAGGGAAGGGAAGGGAAGGGAAGGGAAGGGAAGGGAAGGGAAGGGAAGGGAAGGGAAGGGAAGGGAAGGGAAGGGAAGGGAAGGGAAGGGAAGGGAAGGGAAGGGAAGGGAAGGGAAGGGAAGGGAAAGGAAGGGAAAACAGTGTTGAAGGTGATCTCTACTGAACTCTGCAGCACAGAAAAGTCATAATACACTAAGAGTTACTCCACTGTAAATATAAAAATTTAATCATGTAAAGAGTTTGTGTCTACTGAACAGCCTGTGAAAATCCCACTGTTGAACAAACTAGAGTTTTTCTAATGCTAGAACCTTTTGTTACTCAGCAGATACACTGAAAAAAAAGTCTTCAAACCTCTCAAAATTAAGAAAGATAGAAAAGCAAAAGAGATTATGGAACAAGCAGATAAAATTACCAATAGCACATTATGGGTGAGACACTGGTGGAGACTCATTTGTTGGGTTAATATGAATTAATAGGTAAAACAGCTCAAAAGAAAATGGTATTTAACCTCTTTGCCTTTTGAGTGAAAAGAAACAAATGCAATAACACTTTTTTTAAATGATTATGAGATACAATTTGAGAACTGGAGGGTTTACATTTTTTATATATTACTGAGGTCACTTAAAGCTCTAAGAATGGGATCTATTGGTATATGGATGGATACACACAATAATATAGGAAAGAATCAACGTGGCTTCTCTAGAGGAAAACCATGTCTCAAAACCAGCTTCTGCCCAGCTGAAGACTTGCAAAATGACTCCATTGAGATTCAGTAACAGGGTATTAGATGGCAGATGAAATTCCATGTAAATAAATATAAAATTTTTACTATTAAAAACAATCCTAATCCTAATGTAGTAAACAAAGTGACCTATTATCTCAAGAAAAGAAATCTTAACATCTGAGCAAAAGTTCATGGATTCCATGCCCAATTGTAATAAGTTTTTGAAAAGCAATTCAAGACCCAACAACTGTTAGGTATCAAATATTACCCTCTGCATAAATTTACATTGTGAATATCTCTATCTGTGAAAGTATCCAAGACTCCATTAGACACAGTCCTGGGAAACCCTCTCCAGCTGACCCTGCTTAAGCAGAGAGGTTGGTCTAGATGATCTTAAGAGGTCCCTGCCTATTTCATCCATTCTGTGATTCTATGTTACACCTTGACTACTGCACACAAATCTACATTACTATTCTGATAGATTCTGCTACAGATGGAGATCGGGCACTGGCCTAAAGAGACCTCTGATCTTACCCAGCGCAGCCATTCTTACCCTATAAAGGATCAAATAATTTAGTTCATTTAAAATTTATATTGTAAGCAGATATGCATACATTAGTCAGTGACTTTTTGTTTTGTTGGTTGTTTTTTTGAGATTTTGAAATGCCTGAAAGGTCTGAAAACAAATACAGTGTGTTTCCAAACAAGATGCCTCCACAAATGGAATGGAAAATGTATCCATTCCATCATTAGAGCTGAACCTTACTGAAAGGCAAATCTGAATTTCCTTTAAACACATTAATGCATATAACCAAAGCATGACATGCTCATCTGAGAGCAACAGCTCCAGCTGAGATACATTGTCCACTAGCCAGGCATTAAGGATGTAGCAGACCACAACATCTGTCCCGAAAGAGATCTTTATTTTGATTTGAGTTAAGAAGGTGATTAGGATAATTTGGCCTGATCCCTTGGGGATGTCAACAAATCAATATTGAATTAAATGCTATCAACAAGTGGACACAGAAAAGCAGTGTAGCTTTTCCAAAGATAAGAAGGAAAAACTCTCCCGAGTCATCCAGACAGCTCCTGGTAACATGGGCAACCATGTCATACAGTCTCTTCCAGAAAATGATCATATAACAATTTTAGGCACATTTCTTGTCTCTTCTGCTCATACTGAAAAGACTGTTACAGAAACACAGATGGATAGATAATTTCTTCTAAATTATAATTTTTATTGTAATACTGATCCAGTTACTTCTCTCCACCTTTGCATGCAGAAGGAGTTCTTAAATTTAAGTGAATTATTATTATCTCACAGGTGTGGATCTCTGTTGGAGAACTATCATCATCTTTCCCAGCACCATCTGTTGGACTACCGAAGCCCAATTCCTCCACAGTATATTTTCAGATGAAAAATTCATAAACTATTTTAAACAGGATTTTTTACAATACATAAAAATGCGAGGATTTTATGTAACCTTCGTAGTTAATTTTCACAGCTGTAATTATTATCCTGTCTGGATAAAAACTGTGGACAAATCAGGTCTTATAATTCACAGACCCACATACTTCTCAAGTGCTACTTAAAAACATGCTTTTTTTGTTTGTTTGTTTTACAGAGTTACCAGAGCTGAGTTCTTCTACATTCAGGAATTATAAATTTATCCACATTTAGAATGGGATGGTGGTAGAAACCTACTTGCATAATGAACCATTTGCTTTTAGGATTTTTTCTCTCCCTCTCATGAAAACTTGCTTATGCAATCTAAGCTTCATCAAAAGCTTGAGAGATACAGACTTCTCTTTACTAAAGTATTTCGGTTTCTTTTCCAATGTGCACATCTGAGCAATATTCCTTTGGTTTGTGATGTATCTTATTTAATATTTTAATTATTGACTTTGGTGTAAATTTAGGAATGCATTGATTCAGTTTGCTGATGATAAATGTGGGGAGGCATCGGCAACACTGGCGAGGGCTGCAATATAAGAAAAGGAAATCTGTACTTACTATCTATGGAGCAGGAGCAACAGAAAAGGGATAAAATGGATGTGTACCAACTGACAGGTCATGCATTGCAGACAAGTAACAAGAACTTGGAAACAGAAAAGAAAACCCAAAGACAACAGGACAGCTACAAACTACTTAGAAGCTGTTAGAAAGGGAAATGTGATCCTCTCCCAGCCAATAATATTTACTGTTCTTGCTAGAAAATTCTGAGAATTCTAGAACTGGAGTCAACAGATAAACAGCTTCTGCAAGCTCCCTGTGTTCTAGTAGGGAAATGTATCATGTAAAAGCTGCAGCATTTTTTATGTAACATGTAAAACACAGCACAAGCAGGAGCCAAAGACACAAAGACATAAGGTGAAAAGAGAGACCTGCACCAAAACTCTCATAAGGCACCGTGTTACAAGAGATAATCACCATAGTTTTTTCTTGAAAAAAAAAAAAAGAAAAAAAGTCAGAACATCTTTAATTATCACTAAATGTAAATGTAAAAATGCTTGAAAATTTGAATTCAGAATTGTTGTAAAATTTTGTGCAGTAGAACTGTCCCTTATCCACATTATGACAATATTTGAACTACTTATCCTAACTAAAAAACAAACAAAAGACCCAAAACAAAATAAAAAACAAACAAACAAATACCAAAATATTAATAATATTGGATGGAAATTCTTCAGTTTCTCAAGTCTCCTAATGTACTATTGTGAAGACCTAAGTATGTCTTTAAATATGTCTTTTAAATATGTCTTTACAGGAACAACTCTCATACATGAAATACAGTCTTTCAATGGCCTCATGCCACTGTGGATGACTAATAGAACTTGCTAGTCATTATTACTTTTCTGTGACTAGGGAAAAACACAATAAAATGTTCTTAGTAGCTATTCAATACAGTTGATAAGAAGCACCATGACTTTCATTTAAATAGATTATCTGGTAAAAAACTATTGTATTAATTCACAAATAGCACACATAAGCAGTCACAAAATGGAGACTATCAAGAGAAAGGGCAAGTTATTTAAAGAATCAGTTTTGCCAGTTCCAATTTAGATGATAATCTGCAAAAGAAATTTATTTATTATAGTTATTTCCATCATAAATGGCATTTAATCTTTTCTATAGTCATGCAGAAAAAGAATATGAAGAGATTAAAATATTTTTCACTAGCATTATGTTGGAAGAACAATAAAAAAGACTATTACAGACAAAACCAGCTGAAATGACTAAAATAACATGGGCTTATTGACTTTTAACTAGACGAGGTGATGATTCAAATGATCAAAAACATACTGTTGTGCTACAAAGGAGAAAATGGAAGAGATGACCAAGGCTGTTTTGTCATTCGAAAGGAATGAGCCTCTGGAAATAAAAGAGTATTATGCTACTGCAAATCAAGTCACCTTTGTGAGCAAGTTTTTATGGTAGTGAATAAAACTACCTTTTTCTCCCAGTTTTATTACTGTTCCACCTACTTCTGACAACCTATGATATTAAGTATGCATAGAGATTGGCTCTGAATTTAAATTCAGGAAATAATTTACCTGTGGAAGTATTAGAATCAGCACAGAAAGAGCCGTGCCTTGGCTGTCCCCCCAGAGGAGACTTTCTGCTGTGCCTTTTGCAACCCCACTGCCTGTCCCGCATTGGCCTCATCAGCCATCAGCACCCTTGCAGCAAGCATGGGGAGAGCCCTGCTGAAATCTTTGTTGGCAAAGCCAAGCCATGATGAAGACGATGATTATAGAGATGGGTTTCATCTCTATGAGAGTGGCTACAGAAAACATGCCAGTGAATTTTATGGTCCCTCTTTCATTGTAGATTTTCCATTACACACTGACCCAATATAGCAATTGATTACTGATTTTATTTAGCATTCATTGATCATTAATTTTAACTACCAGTCCAAATTCTGGTTTTGATTGCAGTTAAGATGTTCTGGAACTGAATTGTTATGAAGGGAGAATCAGATGAAATAAATCTACCATCCTTCGTCTCCTCTGCAGCAAACAAAATAAATTTACTCTTGCCTTTTGAGTGTCAGGAGTTTTGCTCCAATATTACCAGTTATGTAAAGACTACACCTGTCTTCCTCTTTCAACTCAAGTTAATACCCTGCCAGTTTGCTAACAGATTAGTGCACTGTGAACACCAGGCTCCCCAAGCATTTTCATTTTCCATCAGGTTATGAAAAATAACAGAAAAAATGAGAAACTGAGGGGGAAGGAGGATGGGGAGGCAAGGGTAGAGGGTGGAACAGTCATCACCCACCTTCATTTTGTTTCTTCATCTGATCACCTGAAACCTAAAGTCACTAAACAAAATTGTTAGTAATGTCCTAAATGATCATAAGTATCTACATCATAAAGTGTTCCTTCCCCATATAAAGCCCACTTGGCATCCAATGAAGACAGTAGGTAAAAACATTCATGCACACATAACTTACAGGTCTCTGAACTTAGATCATGATAGGAGTTCCTGAATATTTTTTGTGTTCAGTTTTAGCAAATCATTATTGAATGATATGGAAAGCTGACAAAAAAACCAAAATCATTCCTGGCCCAAGTTCTCTTCTTAAAACTCTCCCATTGGTCCACTGGTGCAGGACATTTAATAAATCAGAAACAGCAAACATCATCTTGTATTTAGAAAGAATTCGAAAGAGGTACTTTCTCAAGTTTAAATAAAACTCAAACAGCTACTGTCCAAAAAAAAAAAAAAAAAAGCAGATAGAAGGCCTCATTATCATTTAAGTTGCACAATTTATGGACAGCCTTCCACTGAAAAGGTATGAAAATCCACTCCTTTCAAAACAGCACATTCTTTGGTACTGTCAGTGTGCATCCACCGACAAGGAATATTCAAAGGAAAATCAGTATTATTATAATTTGAGAAGTCCTTTAAGATAATACCAGACTTCTTATTCCATGGATAATCATTAAGATCCTGCACTTCTTTTTTATTTCCATTCACTCCTGAGTGCAAAATTGTTCCTTAGAAGTAATTTATTTACATTAAATTGGAACTCCTGCATTTAATTTCTGAGCTAATTCCAGCTTCTTTACATGAATTTGTTATCTACTAATGTTAGCATTTCAGCTTTTTTACAAATAAACAGATATCAAGCAGCATCTGAAAATCTGTGGCAACTGATCTGATTGACTGACCTCCTTGAGTCACAAGACATTATGCTGCTTCATTAGAAACCATAAAGTCGTTATAGGTGTGGAACTTTTTTTTTTTATGCAGCATTCAATTCTGCTAACACCTGTTGTGCAAAAAGGGTTGTCTTCATGAATAAAACCACAATAAACTCACTATTTTAAGATGTAGTATCAGTTCCCAAAGGCAGTGAACCTGGAAGACATGAATTCATTTTAAAGATCAGAAGACTGAAAATAATAATATTGGTGTGTTTATGATTATGTGAATTGAGAAAAAACTATGAATACTTGAAAAAATGAAAATTACAATATGGGACAATCCTAGTTTAGAATGATGACTCTTCCTTTGACTCCCACTCCCCTAAGGGGGGGTCAGCAGGCTCAGCCCACAACCTGAAATGCCTGTACACAAATGCACACAGCATGGGGAACAAAGAGGAGGAGTTAGAGATCTGTGTGAGGTCAAGGGGCTGTGATCTGGTGGTGATTTCAGAGACAGGGTGGGACAGCTCAGATGGCTGGAATGTGGTCACGGATGGTTCTGTCCTTTGTAGGAAAGACAGGGCAGCAAGGAGAGGTGGGGAATTGCTCTTCACATCATAAAGCAACTTGAATGTATTGAGTTCTGTCCAGGGGTAGATGAGGAGCAAGTTGAGAGTTTGTGAGTTAGAATTAAGGGGCAGGCTAATGGTGGGGACACTGTGGTGGGTGTCTATTACAGGCCACCTGATCAGAATGAGGAAATTGATGAGGCCTTCTACAGGCAGCTGGTAGCAGCCTTGTGATCACAGGTCCTGGTTCTTATGTGGGATTTTAACTCCCCAGATGTTTGCTGGAAGACTCACTCAGCAGCCATTCACAGTCCAGGAGATTCCTCCAGTGCATTGATGATAACTTCTTGATGCAATTGGTGGAGGAGCCAACTGTGGAGTGGAGCATTGCTGGATCTTGCCCTAACCAACAAGGAGGGTCAGGTTGAAGCAGTGAAGGTTGAGGGCAGCCTTGGATACAGTGACCATGAGATGGTGGAGTTCAGGATCTTATGTGGTAGAAACAGGATTCCAAGTAGAATCACAACCCCGAAATTCAGAAAGGCCAATTTGCTCTCTTTAAACAAGTGCTGGGGAAAATCCTATGCTACCTATGGAGCTCAAGACCAGTGCGTCCCAATGGGAAGGAAATCAGAAAGGGAACTGGGACATCAGTGTGGTTGAACAGGGAACTGCTGGGTAAACTCAAATGGAAGAAGAGATCCTATAGATTGTGGGAGGAATATAAGACTGTTTTCCAAGAATGCAGAGAGGCAACTAGGAAAGCTAAAGCCACCTTGGACTTAAACCTTGAGGGAGAGGTTAAGGACAACAGGAAAAGCTTCTTCAAATACATAGCAGATAAAACTAACACTAGAGGCAACGTAGGCACTGCTGAATGGGGTGGGTGTCCTGGTGACAGAGGACACAAAGAAGTCAGAATTGCTGAACACCTTCTTTGCCTCTGTGTACACTGCTGGAGGATGTCCTCAGGAGCCCCAGATCCCTAAGGCCACTGAAGAAGTCAGGGTAAAGGATGAGTTTGCCTTGGTTGGTGAGGGCTGGGTCAAGGATCAGTTAATGAGTCTGGACATCCATAAATCCATGGGTCCTGATGGGATGCACCTACGGGTGCTGAGGGAGCTGGTGGATGTCATTGCTTGGCCACTCTCCATCATCTTTGGTAAGCTGTTGGGAACAGGAGAAGTCCCTGAGGACTGGAGGAAAGCAAATGTCACTCCAGTCTTCAAGAAAGGCAAGAAAGACGACCCAGGTAACTACAGACCAGTCAGCCTCATAGATGAAAGGGACCTGGGGGTGCTGTGAGCCAACAGTGTGGCTTTGTGGCCAAGGTGGCCAATGGCATCCTGGGGTGCATTAGAAAGGGTGTGGTCAGTAGGTCAACAGAGGTTCTCCTCCCACTCTGTTCTACCCTGGTGAGGCCACATCTGGAATATTGTGTCCAGTTCTGGGCCCCTCAGTTCAAGAAGGAACAGGAACTGCTTGAATGAGTCCAGTGCAGAGCAACCAAGATGATGAAGGGAGTGGAACTTCTCCCTTATGAGGAAAGGCTGAGGGAGCTGGGGCTCTTCAGCCTGGAGAAGAGGATGATGAGGGGTCACCTCATCAATGTTTCTGTGTGGCCTGCTATAAGTGACCCTGCTCTGGCAGGGGGGTTGGACTCGATGGTCTTTTAGCTCTCTTCTAACCCCTAACTTTCTATGATTCCTTAAACCCAAGCAACTGTTTCTTTCACAATGCCTGGAGAGAGGATGGAGAGATGTATAAATTGTATCTTGGTTTGAGAGGCTCGGATTGAAAAAACCTTCCTGGGACAGCAGCAGCAACTGGCAGCCCAGTGATGTGGTTGTTACAAGGGGTAGCAGGGGAGCCTATGGGAGGACACGGTGGGTCCGATGACCCAAATTGCAGCATTCCTTCCCATGGTACTCAGTATAAAATGGCTCCCAAGAGAGCCCTCTGGGGGCTTTTTTGGTTGGTGTGCTAGCTGGGTTAAGGCCTCCTCCTGCTGTGCCTCATTTACTCACTGGAGGAGAACATCCCCACTGAGGAGGGCAAGCTCCGTATTTACATATTTGTATATAAATTTGTAATTTGCTATTGCTACCTCATTAGTTTTTTCATTAGAAAGTTTTTTCTTTCAGTCTTAAAGTCTCTCTTCCTTACTCCCATCTTCATCTTCCCCTGGGAGGGTAGTGGGGAACAACAGAGCATCTGTCACTATCTAGTTATGGTCTAAAAACATGACACTGTTTTTCTAGTGAGGAGAGTTTGAGGAAAAGGACTGTGGAGATGACATCAGTTCTGAGGTAAGTTGCAGTTCTGGCATCCTATCTGTGGCATACGGATGCCCACAGAGAGGTATGCACTGGAGCACGGACTACACATTTCTTGAAGGGTTTAAAATATTTTTTTTCGAGAGTGTGCATTACAAACCTTGGACTCGCTTTTACCACTGCTTTATCCCCCTCCCAAAAAATCCAAAATAAACAGATAGTTAACTGTCAAAGAGCAGCATGGGTTTGGTTTTGGGTTTGTTGTTTGTTTGTTTGTTTGTTTTTCTTTGAAAGAACTTTCATTTTCCTTCTTTTATTTTACACTTTATAGGTTTGTTTTGGTTTTGGTGTTTTGTTTTTTTTTAATGTTTCTTGAGTTTTTAGCACGGATACGTGCATATATGAAAGGAGAAACCGCATATGTCCCTTTCAAAGTTCCTTTCATATTGCTGTAGGGTTTCCTAACTTAGAAACACTTTGCAAGGAAAGCAACAACACTTCATGAGTCTAACCTGAGGGGAACAGATACAAACACTGATTGACCCTGACAGTCCATATGTTTTAACTGATAGTAACCTATGACAGCAACATCATTTTTGCAACCATTCTATATCCAAAAGATGCATCTGCAGTGTATACTGGTACAATATTATAGCACCACTACTCCATGTTTCTGTTTTAAACATTATACAGTCTAAGAAACTGAGCACACACAATGTATACATTGATGAAAAAATGTGTATTTTTTGAAAGTGGTCTTGGATAGCTTGTTCCCAATGATCCCTCCCATTGCATCATGCTAACAGATCTCTACACAAACACAGCTAACCAGGAAAAAAGAAATAGATTTCCATGTGCATGAGCACAACCTTCCTACACGCTCCAGTAAACTGAAAGGAAATATCTATCTGTCCTTAAGATGTGCCATCCTCAGCAGTTACGCTACGTGTAGGAAGCATGCTGCTAGGTTCTTCCTGAGCAAAACCTTCCTTACGAACCCCCTCGCTACAAAACTTGCCTTTACCACCCGAAACAGATCCTATTGCCAGGGTGTGAAAAGAGCCAGGAAAGCATCACAGGCCATGAACTGCAATCATGGAACAGGGCAAGGAAGAATTATACTCTCCTTGACTTTTTTGGGTGAGATTCCAGAGGGTTAAAAGATCACCCAGACAGACTCTGAGTAACCACATCCTCTGCACTTTTGCCAAAAGAGGGGTCACTTTTGAATAACCTTTCTTAACTTTGAGTTACAAAAGCAAGGCAAAAATAACAAGAAAATTACATATTTCCACAACACAAAAATTCCTAAACTAAATTTGTAATGATTTGCCAGCTCAGATTTCACAGAGCTGCTAGCTCTAACTCAGAAAGAAAGAAAAGGGGGGGGGAGAAAAGTAAAAAAAAAAAAAAAAAAAAAAAAAAAAGTTAAAACTACTGACTGGCTGAGGACACTCACTGAACATGGAAGGCCAAATGAAGGACTATAATCAGTACATGTAGAAATGTTTCCAAATTATCAATGACTGTTTGTAAAAGCTGTCATTTTTACCCAATCCTACTAGTGGTTCATGCATATTGTACATACTAAGATGAAAATATTATTCAAATATTTTCATTTTTTCCACACAATGTGCAGTGTCAGATGATCATTTTCCCAAAGCCTCACCAACCTTCTGGCTATCAAAGCACCACTCAAAAATGATTCAGGTTTACTGCAATAAAGACAGTTCAGTTTCTTGGATGTAAAAAAACCTATGGGAAAACTATTTTTTTTGTTTCCAGACTGAACTTCTTACACAATATTCAGAAAGATAAAACTTCTTTTCTGATTGAAGTACCTAGCACGTACTTCAGCTCGCACAGATGGGGCATGTGCTACAGCAGTGAGTATATTCTGCCTAGGAAACCAGGTCCATTACAATCCCTTACATGATACCTTGTGCCTTTGGACACACACCATAAAACACAAAAGAATGAAGACATATTTGCTTCTTATACCACAGGGCTTTGGTAAGCTTACATGTCCTCAATCCAGAATCATATAGATTTATGACAGAATTAAACCTGGGGAATGTTTTCAGCTGAACTTGAAAATATTTATTCAGTTTCAGATATCTGAACAAGCTGAAGGAAATTACTTTGCTATATCTGCTTGCAGATTACTGCAATGTTTTTCAAGTATGACAATTATTGCATTATCACAAATTATACCATTATTTTGAACTACTAAAAGCTCTATGTGCAAAAACCTTTTTCAGTATTTTTAACAGCACTTATTTCAAGAGCTATTAATTTTCTCCATTAGAAACATATGTATTTTTCAATTAAAAAGGTAGCCAAAACCAATGACAAAATGCATAGTGACTGGCAGAATAACTTGAAAATAAAGAAATAACAATTCTCTGATATAATTTTCCGTTATGAATAATTGATTTTTAATTACAAGAAGGCTGTGAAAATTACAAAGAAACATCATCTATTCATTCCAGCTTCAGCACCTCATTTACAGAAAAAAAGGTAAGGACTCAATTTATTGACAGAACAATGCACTGAGTACACAGACTAATAAGAGTATAGAGATAACACAATGTTTTGCAATTGCTAACTACTCTTCCACTTGGCACTCTTAGGTAGTGAATTTTTGTTTATACAATATATATTGCCTTCAGCTTTCAAGGTATTCAGCACTTCAGTGGACAGACAGTGACCTGTGTATGATGCTGGTTACACGGTATCACAAGCATCCTATTAATGAACTTGCAGATTGATTTCCATTTGATTCAAACATCATTAGGACGCATAATCTAGGTATGCAGGAGCACACCAGTGTTAGAGGTGATTGCAGCATGCCGATATCAACACACAAATTTTGGGGGGGTTTTGCACCATACAAGCCCTCATCTGGTTGTGCAAACTGTCTGTTCACAGCTTCCCAGGGCACGGCACGAGCCGAGCCTGAGTGGCTGAGCATGAGGCAGCAGCAGCAGAAACGACTGAGGGCAGAAACCCGAGGAGAGGGCAGGGCTCTGACACCTCTGAGAACTCCCAGCCCGCTCCAGGAGTCATGGTGGAAGGCACAGGAAAACTGTCACCCATCAAAGTGCATGTGGGTACTCTAAGGGTAAACCCAAAGATATACAAATCCATAGGACCTGACAAAATTCATCCCAGAATCCCGAGGGAATGGGCAGATATAGTTGCCAAGCCACTCTCCATCATATTTGTAAAGTCATGGCAACCAAGTGAAGTCCCTGGTGACTGGAAGAACGGAAACATTATGCCCATTTTTGAAAAAGGTACAAAGGAGGATTCTGGAAACTCCACCTTTCAGCCTCACCTCTGTGCCTGGGAAGATCATGGAGCAGATCCTCCTGGAAGACAGGCTAAGGCACATGGAGGACAGCGAGGTGATTCAAGATAGCCAGCATGGCTTTACTAGGAGTAAATGGTGCCTGGCCAACTTAGTAGCTTTCTACAATGGAGTGACTACATCAGTCAACAAGAGAAAAGCAATGGATACCATCTACCTGGACTTCTGCAAGGCCCTTGACACATTCCCCCATAATATCTAACTCACCAAGTTGGAGAAACATGGATTTGATGGGTGGACTGTTCACTGGGTAAAGAATTGACTGGATGGCCATATTCAGAGGGCAGTGGTCAATGGCTTGAAGTCCAGAAGGAGACCAGTGACAAATGGTGTCACTCAGGGTTCCATACTGGGACCTGTTATGTTTCATATTTTCATCAATTTATACAGAAAGCAGGATTGATTGCACCATCAGCAAGTTTGCAGATGACACCAAAATGAGTGGTGCTGCCAATAAGCCAGAGGGATGGGATGTCATCCAGAAGGACCTGGACAAACTGGAGAGGTGGGCCCAGGTTAACGTCATGAAGTTCAACAAGACCAAGTGCAAGGTTCCTGTACCTGGGTTGGAACAATCCACACTATCAGTACAGGCTTGGGGATGAGGTGTTGGAAAGCAGCCCTGCAGAAAAAGACCTGGGGTTGCTGGTGGGTGAAAAACTGGACATGGACATGAGCCAACAGTGTGTGCTTGCAGCCTAGAAAGCCAATTGCATCCTGGGCTGCATCAAAAGAAGCACGGCCAGCAGACTGAGAGAGATGATTCTGCCACTTTTCTGTGGTAAGACCTCACCTGGAGTACTGCGTCCAGCTCTGCAGCCCTCAATACAGAAAAGGACATGTACCTGATGGAGTGAGTCCAGATGAGGACCATGAAAATGAGGGCCAACGTTTTTAAAGTAAAGCAGATTTAGATTTGATGTTAGGAAATATTCTTTCTGAGGATAGTGGAAAAATGGAACAGGTTGCCCACGAGGTAGTTGAGGCCTCACCCCTGGAGATATTCAAGGCGAGGCTTGACAAGGCTCTGAGCAACCTGACCTAGTTGAGGGTGTTCCTGCTTAATGCAGGGGAGTCAGACTAGATGACCTTTAGAGATCCCTTCCAACCCAAATTATCCTATGATTCTAAGTGGTCCTGAACTGCATCTTCTGGTTCAGTCTGTTCTGTGCTATCCAAGAAAGCCCCTTGATGCAAAGCACCATGAAAGGGGATAACTGAGACATTTGTTTCACAAACATTACAACCAACCCAAATTAAAAATCCTGTGTAAATGCACCCACAAATTCCTTCTAAAAATAAGAATAGTTCAGCGCAGTGTTAAAAACAAAATCTCAGACTTTCTGTAACTGATAACATGTAAATACATGCTATTATCAGTCATCCATTTAAGTTCATATTTACAAGAAGAAAAACTTGTTTCAAACTGTTTTTATATGATACAGCTATGGCCTGGATATAATTGGTTGTATTAAAAATCAAGTAATCTGTTTATTGGCAGAAGCAGCATGTGTTCCTCCCACAGAAACAAGGGTTAACATATTTCTGAAAGAAGGTGGCTACGATAGCATTAGCTGCTCTAACGTGACTGTGCCCAAGCATTGACAGCTAAATACTCTGCCCATTTCTGACTGAATCAGCAAACCTATTTTCCATCATGGCATATGACACTGCAGTCGTATTATTAACAACAATCAGATATACACATAAGACACACATTTTATCATCTTTTTTATGAGACCTATCAAAGCAAGTGTTGAGGTTGGAATTCAGTGCAAAACTCCCGGCTGCAGAACAATGATTTTGTCACAAATTCCAACTGTTAGTGGATTTTAACAACTGTCTTTAAAACTTAAAACTGATTTTCTAACATGAATGAAATGTCAGCTGTGCCAACAAACATTCAAAAAAAGCTTTCTTCTTTTCTAACTAAGAAACATGCAGAGAGAGCTACTATTTGACACGTAAGGCATTTGGGTAAGGCATTTGGACAACAGAATCAGTAACAATCTCCCATGGATTGTATGGGAGCATTGTAAGAGTCCATTTCTCTGCATGATTATGGAGCTTCAAGTGAAATGGTACGTCAACTCTCAATTGGGTTTTTTTTTTAATGGATCAGGAAATTTTCTTTTCTTGCTTTTCCAACACTCAAATTTTAATTTTAAATCTACCAGTTGTTGAATTGAACCAGACAAAACTGAAGAAAATAATCTCCCTGCACTGAATAAAGCATTTTATTTGTCAGAACGTGGTTATACATTATAAATTCTGGTTTCTTATACCCAAGCAAGGAATTTCATCCAGAACACTGAATTAAGAAGCTACACAACTTTTACAGAAAACATTTACTTCTTGGTATTAGTTTTTATTTATGACTGTCATACATTTTGATAGGGACTAACTTCCTTCCCCCCTTAAGCAATGTCTTCCTTAACAAAAACCTGACATCCTCTTCCTGGCCAATTTAGCATTGGATTGTCTTCTCCACAACAGCACTGCTTCAGTAAAAGGAGCAAACTGTGTGCTCACCATAGCAAAGCCTGCGGTCAAATTCTTAGGACACTTTTCTTCAAGAAGAAAAGGAAGTGAAAATTTGCCTCGTGCAATGCATGAAGAACATATGCTTCCACATACCCACCTGCCACTTTGGCCAGCACCAAACCCTCTGTATCTCCTATCTTCCTACCTCAGAGCAAGGTCCAACATACCTATCACAACAATCCCAAATAAGATAGATCTCAGACCGTCCTCTTCAACAGGAACTGCCTGCATGAAGAAGCTTGCTGCTTGCCTGAAGGTGTGAGGGTAACAAGCAAGCTGCAGCTCACAGCATAACGTGACCTGGAGGATGGGAAAATCTACACAGGCATTTTCTACTCAAAGATTATACCATCCTAGATCAGCTAGCACTCCACACTCACAGTCAGACAACCAGCAACTGTTTGGAAAATCCTCGGGTCCCATATGAAAAATCACAAGCAAGTATGCAAAAGTTTTTCTGAAGGAGGGATTGGCCTACTTTAAATGCACTCCAAAGCAAAATGAGCAAGTGCTTTTCAAAATAAACACAGCAAATAGTCTGTATAACAAATGACTCTTGAGATGGACAGAAAAAAGGGTTTTTTTTTTTAATGGAGGAATGGGAGATAATTGGCATACTTTCAAAGCATAAACTGTCTGAACTTCAAAGCATCAAGTACAAAAATAATCCCCTTCTATAAAATCATGCTTATACAAAGGAGTTACTTGATTTCATCTATTACTGCCAATAGAAAAGATGCTACTTTGATGACACTCATAAATATAATTCACAGAGCAAGACATCATTCTGAAACTTTGAATTTAAATGACATATTGGATTTAACTCTTTGTGCTAAGAATTCAAGGGCAGAAACCACCTATGATTCAGCTTACAGTCTACTCGAAGTAAGTCGCAAGTATAGAGTGCCTTTCAGTTTCAGGTCTTCAGCAAGGACCACAGAATGGAAAGACTGCCATGAAGAAAAAGGCAGCCTTGGAAGATCCTGATTCCATTCTTACACAGAAGAAAAAAAATGCCTTTCTGGGTTGCTGAAAATTATTATTATGATTATTACTGTTATTATTATTTTGTTCAACCTTCAAAACCAAAAGCAAGCCCTAAAAATTTGGTTGGAAATGCTTGCAGCTGAAGTTGACCGTTTAACAGATCTGCAATACGCCTACAAAAATAACATTAGACAGTTTCAACTCCAATAGCTATGCAGTTGGGTGCTGTTAGGCAAGAGAGTGCATGCTAAGTAAAATTCCATGACTAACATTTCAACAGAAAAATTACATTTTCATAATATAAAAATTGTTACTAAACTTTCTCTTCACTCAAATAACATTTTTAGATTAATCCTGACTTCAGACACTGTACCAAAAGATACAGCACAGATTATATAAGGCTAACAAAAAGGTTTACTTTTTAAGGAACATACAAATGTAGAATATAAAATTATTACAATCTGCTTCCAAGGGAGTGTGGAAAATAAACTTCTAGATGAAATACGCTCAGAACAAAATTCCAGTGTCCACTATTGACCAATTCTGCAACCTTCAGAGAAGAAACAGACATTACTCTTTGTAAAAGAAAGACCAACATTTCATCTTTGCAGGACTTTTAACTCCAGTTACATGGTAAATACAAAATCTGCTTGTCAGAAATAGACTAAAAGGAAGCTGAACTAGCCAGACATTCAGTAGAATGCAAAAATAGCTGGGTCAGAATAAAAGCCTGTCTAGCCCAGAGTACTGTCGCTAGTGGTGGCCAAACACAGATGCCTCAAGAAGGACAAAAGAAAAGAGCAAACATATCAACACTGACAAAGAGTGTCTCATAACATTCAACAACTTGCAGTTCAGTATAATCAATCAGTCTTAATGAATTTTCTGAATGTAAATTTTCCTAGTTCCCCATTACACCCATGTGAGTTTTTAACACCTATAGCATCCAGTGGCCAGGATTACCACAACTTAACTACACCCTATGCTAAAATGACTTTAGCTCTTGCAGTTCATTTTTGACTTGCTAGTTTTTTCAGATGCCCTGCAGAGCTTGCATCAAAGAAAACAGCAAACAAGCACTTCCAACCAGACTCCTCATCCATGCCCCATGCGTTTCCAGACATCTCCATCTTAACCTCAGTACAGGATTTTCTAGGGAAACAAAAGAGCCGAGTGTTTCTCCTCCACCCCTATTTTGTTTATTAAATTAAAACTGAATTTTAACAACAATTTAAATGCCCTATCAGTCCAGTAAGGTCTTTCTGCAATTCCTCATAAGCAGTGGTGTCTTTAAAACCCTCAAGAATTGTTCATGCCCTTTATTTATGAGCCTGCTGAGCAGCCCAGACACCTGAACTGATGCCTGTGGAACTCAACTTGTTGAAAGAACACTGTTTACTCCTATCCAAGCTTTTAGGCATTTATGATTTTTCTTGCTAGCAACACATTTTTCCTCATCTCCCATTACCCCTTAGTTGGTCACACAAGCAAGAACTACTGACTATGATCTCCTAGGGATTTACCAGACATTTGCAGAAAGTGCACTCCTTCCACAGGGGAACTCCCATACTTGGCAACAGCTTTCCAAACGCAGGTCTTCACAGTCTGACAAAAGATATCTTCCAATCCTCTATTTTTTAAAGATGCTTTAGGGTAGGGTCACCTGCTGGTTATTCTAAAATATCTAATATCTAAGAGTTGGATCACATAGCCACATTTCTCAGCTTCATCTACTTTTCCATAGCCATTAACCTAAGCAATGAATATTTTGTTTCATAGACATACTCAAAATCATCTCCAAAATGAAAAGACTGGAGACAAGATTACCATGAGAAAACGGGACCATTTTATATTGCACACAGAAAGCAAGAGGATTTGTGGGATCTTCTTTACAGATTTTCTAAGATACACCTGGGCTATCAGAGGGGATATGAGAAGAGCACCCGCAGTCAGGATGCTCACTGTGACAGGATCTCAAAGGTAGAACCTGAACTATTAGTGCAGTTTTTCCCTGAAGCATGTACCACTCCAAGCTCTCGCTCCATACCTTGTGGTCAGCCTTTGATTAAGATGGTTCTGATCTCCTGTTTTCTTTCTGCTTTTGTTTTAAATCTTATTTCTCAGTTTTATCCAATGGTTGACCAGACTTTGCAGTTCAAATTTTCATACTAATCTAGTGTGGTTATCTTCCTTACTCAAGTCTTTTGGGTTTTGTAGCTTCAGCATATACTCTCAGCTTGGAAGGTAGAAAAACCCACTGGCCCTCAGCTTTCAATAACCCTTCCTCAGACAAGGCAATTAACACTTTAAAACCCCTTTCCAGACTACACAATAAACTCATGATATCATATCACCAATACAGACTACTCCTAAATGAAGCCCACAGGCAGCAGCACATATGCTCCAACTATTCTAGACAGACCAAACATAACAGCAGTAATCCAGGTGACAGAATTGGTATCAAATGTTATTCAGTTGTACACGCTTTCCTTTGGTCAATCACACAAAACTGCTACAGCAGTGTTTCCTGCTTTATCTTTCTGTACAGAGGTACAGTGAAGTCAAGTACAAATGCTGTAAGTATATATAAACCTCTGCCTATTTAAATCTCACTGGCATGAGTAGCAACAGCGGCAAAAAGGCAGCAGCAGATGTTTAAGACCTAGCAAGCAAGCCAAGAATGACAGTGTATTTCCACAGCCCTTCCTGCCTCTATCACTTACAGTACAGCAGCCACAGATATTTGTGAGAATAACTTCCACTGTATACCCTTTCTGCAAAAATACTGTACTGAGGCAGTCATGTTACGACTTGAAAATTTCGAACAATCATCCAGGATTTTAATAGTCTATTAGTGGCAAAATTAACAATTGCTATTTGTTACCTACTGACTTAAAAGGTTCAAGTCACCCACTGTAAACCCTTAAAAAGATTTGTCATTTTCTACTTTCCCCCCCTTTTTTTTTCCCCCCCGTTATTTTCTGCCCCAAAATTCAATATAAACAAAAAATTGTATTCAGAGAGTGGAAATCACACATTAGATATAAGCAACAGCATCTTAACATTGGACTTTGGTTTTTAAAAACATGAACACTCGGGACCTTTAACTTCCCAAGCAGAAGCAGCAGGACAATAGTGCAGAACTCATAAGAGAGCACGTACCAGCACTGCACTTCAATGTAAAGATTCTGCATACAGAGGCCTACTCACTGACTCCTGTCTCATGTGGGACTTGTGTAAGTACAAGTTCTAAAGGTGCTGGTAATGGCAAAAATGATAAAAAGGTCTCATCTGAAGTGAGGCTACAAATCAGGTGTCATTTAAGCGTTCTCGATAGAGTATTATTAGTATTAGCTGACAATCGGTCTACAGTAAATAGGTCCGTAAATAATTTAGGCAGCCTGACCAGCATTCACTGGGGTGGACTGATGCTTTCTCCTGAAAACCACTCGTTTCTTTCGGGAATCTGAACATTCTGACTCCCGGGAGGTACAATTTTTCTTCGAAAGCCTATCATGCCCTGAAAGCCAGCACTCTCTCCCCACGCCGTTCAACACAAACCAAAGTTTTGTCGCTCTCGCCAAAGCGACGCAGTGCCGGCGGAGAAGGCAGACCCAGACCCGGCCAGACCCAGACCCGGCCAGACCCGGCCACCCCCGCAACCCCGGCCCCGCCGCTACTGCTGCGCCCTCACCCCGCGCCCACCCCTCCCGCTCCGCCACCTCCTCACCGTCCCAGCTCGGACTCCAGCTCGAAGTAGTGGGCCAGGGTGTCTTTGTTGGAGCCGTCGATCCAGTAGTCGGGCGCAGCGGATCCGGGACGGCCGACGGCCGAGGAACCGAAGGAGGATGAGGTTGAGGAAGATGAGGATGAGGATGAGGAGGGCATGGTGACTTTCAGCATGCCGGGACGCCTCCCAGGGGCTGCTTCCTCCTGTGCACCGGCTGCAGAAGCAGAGCAACAAGGCGGCTGGCGGAGGCACCTCACTCACCTCCCCCCTTCCCTTCCCTTCCCTTCCCTTCCCTTCCCTTCCCTTCCCTTCCCTTCCCTTCCCTTCCCTTCCCTTCCCTTCCCTTCCCTTCCCTTCCCTTCCCTTCCCTTCCCTTCCCTTCCCTTCCCTTCCCTTCCCTTTTCTATCTTCTTCTTTCCCTTCCCTTTTTTATCTTCTTCTTTCCCTTCTCTATCTTCCTCCTTCCCTCTCCCTCTGTTTCCCACCCTACTCCTCTTCCTGCCGGACCGGGCAGGACTGAAGCAGAAGCGGCGGCGGTACCAGTACCCCCCCGTCCCGGGAGAGCGGCGGGGGCGCCTCCGACTGGGCGGGTCCGGAGCTGCCGGAGGGGCGGACACGGCGGCGGCCGCTGCGGCAGAAGGAGCCGCCCCGGGCGGGGGTCGCACCGCCCCCTCCTCGCCCTCCAGCCCCGCCGAGCCGGGGGCGGTGGGAGCTGGGAGGGGGCAGGCAGAGAGCCCTGGGGCGGGCCTGGGACGGCGGACGCCCTGTAAGTTCTCCGAAACCCGCCTGGTACAAGCCTGGCAGGAGCCCGCAGCCCGGTGACCGGCGGTACCGAGCATCACGGGGGTCCAATTTCACACGGGGAGAAATGTCAGCGCGGTGTGGAGGAAAGGCTGCGGTTTTTTGCCGGGATCTGTCGGCCCGGGCTGGAGCAGGCAGAGGTTGGGCCGGGAAGGATGCGCAGCCTGCAGCGAGGTGGGCGCTACCCCCCCCCCCCCCGTCATGCTGCACCATTTTGCCTGTTCTAGATCTGGGGTCTGCTACCGGGGTGCAGTACGGGAGTTCAGGGTTTCTCTCTGCGCTTGCTATCAATTTGGGGAGGACATTGTGCAGACCGAGACTGAGCGAGATGAATAGCGATAGGAAAGAGGCTGACAAATGCTCAAACAAAAAAAAAAAAATCCGAAATATCTAGCTTACCTTCCCACCACAGAATTAAAAGAAGCCTTGAAGGAATAAAATTGCCATGCTGTGATGCTACTCCTAACAGATTATGAAATCTGCAGGCTGAAAATGCATTCAGTTAAAATCTGCAGTTATGAAAATGCATGCGGTTATAATAAAGAATATTGTATCCCTGACAGTAAAAACCTTAGCCAGACGTGTCTATATAAGGGCAGTTTCTGGTGTACTAGTGAAATAAAACAGCAGCAGTTGTGTGTGCCTCACATGCAGAGTATGCCAGATCAATCCTACTCACATCCTGCCATGCTATCACACCCACTGATGCTGTCATGCGAGCACAGACAGGAGGTAAAATGGACCATGTACAATCCTGTGTAGATGAAAGTGCTGAAAGTATTGTCTTCCATTTTTAAACCACCATCAGTAGCCCGTTTTTAAACATTGTATTCCTTGTTATGAAAAGGCAAAACATCCTGTTCAGTGTTGCATTAATTCAGGTGTATGAATGTTCTCCAAAATGTTTTGTTTCCTTGCGTAAACAAGCCTTTTTACTGCTCCCTAGCTTCCTTAATAGTACCCAGAGGGGGAAAGTGAATCTTAACTGTGAATCCCTTGATTTCACAATAAGGTTTTAAAGACCTTAAAAAAAAATGCTCCTCTCTGCTTAACCAGATAATAGAAGAAACACTTTCTAATTTGGTCTTTGTCGGTGGTAGGAAAGGATAAAGAGATAACTAGGATAGGTAAGAGAGAGATAATGACCTTTCCTCTCAAGTTTACTTTTTGCTGTTACAAACTTAAATTGTATATCTCCATTATGATCTGAGATTTTATCGCTTTGAAACCCATATTTGAAAGTCAAGAAAAAGTAACCCAAAGTCCTGTTAGTAATTACACCACACACTAAGCCATCCAGTTTGACAGAAACCCCATACCTTCTTTTAGATGAACTTTGTGCAGAGTACCTACCATAACACGGTTGAGTTCAGCATCAGAGCAGCAAACAAGCAGCATTTTCACTGTTGCTAATGACTCCTCCCAACTCCTCACCTCTGTCTGCTGGTCAGTTTGGAACTTTTCTTCATAAAGCTTTGGTTGCTAGGAGACGTTTTTTCCTCTGACATTTTCTGACAGAAACTCCTGGAAGAAGAAATGGTCACTGACACACACAAAATAGCCAATCGGCACACTCAGAAGACAGTGGCATTCCACATCATATTTTTATTTAGTGAAATATGTATTTGACTAAATATTCTGTAACCCCAGGGCACATATATTTTTGTGCAGTGGGTTTTTTGTAACAATTAGATTAGGGAGATTATATTTATCCAGGTATCTGCAATCATATTCAGATCTCAGAAAATCTAGATATTCTATAGATATTTGTGATATTCGTGAGCCTTTATGAGCTCCTTCCTAAATGACACAACACCTGAGGACATTTTTTTCCTGGGCTACTTAGGTGAAAAGCACCTGACTTTCCTTAAGACTGAAAATGAGCTAGGTTGAACTATGCTGTCAACTAGTACTTGCAAACTGACTGGACTCCAGGAGATTCACTTGGTTAAAAAATTAAAACAACAGTATCCAAATATGTTCATACGGTATCAAAGAAAGTCTTCAGGTTGTACAGTGTGTGCAGCCAGGTCATGAATGCCTTTCTCAGTCTCCAGAAATTCAAAAGTAGCATTTCAAATACGCAGTGCTCCACTCGTATAACATCTGTGTTAACAATGTGAAGATTCACACTGTCGTTACTGGACATGAAACTAGACCACTGATAAAATTTCATTCATATATTTGTGATACACTCTGTGTGAAATTTTATTGTGAAGCTGCAAGATATCATACTTTTCCTGCCAGAAAACCCAGAAAACAAACTCAGATGAAAAAGGCAGGCCAAGGAGGAATGAGTCTTCTGCAGAGGAAGCAGTTTTTATGGACAAAAAATACATGCAAAAGATACCCAACATCCTGCCTGCCTCCTGCCACCCATAAATTTAAACCCAAAGCACAAAGTTAAACTGGTGTGTTGGCCAAGGTGGGAAGAGTAATATTCCTGCCCTGCTAGTTGCTGTCATTCCTTTTTGTGAATACTCTGGTCCTATGTAGACATCCTGCATTAGGTATAAATAGCCGGTACTTTCCAGAAATACAAAAAAGATAATTACAGGATAATAGCTTTTAAACGTGACTTCTCACATTTACATACAATTCGAGCAGCTACACCTTGGGTAGAAACTTGATAACAAGGAAATTCTGTCTGATGTTTTGATTACGTAGTTCCCAGCTTGTGGGCATCATTTGGAAGAGTAGCATTTTAGTCCCTGATAGCTTAGGTTAATATTTCTTCTTGGACAAACTGTAATATACTCCTTCAGGATACTTAAATAAAAGTATTTGTTTGTCCAGTGTCCTATTTTTTTTATAAAGAAAAAAAATTGCAGATTCTTATACAAGATGTCCACATCTATAGTACAAAAGGTATTGTCATCTGTAAGAAGCAAAGTATCAAATATTGTGCCCATAAAGAAACATTTTGCTCAAATATATCTGCAGATAATAGAGCTTCCCTCTTCTCATAGTTGATTGAGTATGGATCTGCATTTACAGCCATGCCAGACCTGATGCTTATCTGCTATATGAGTAATACAAATTAGGTCTTCTAAAACTGAAGTTACTCAACCCATGCCACATTAAAGTCATAGAAGTTCATGTCAGGGCAGATCCCAAAAGATTTCTCTTCCCTTTCCTGTCACTGATTTTCCCTGATGAATACAAAGCTTTGCATTACATCTTATTTTCTGCAACATCTTTCATCTTGCAGTCAACTTCCAGTAGCTCTGTATAACTATCACAGAATCACAGAATCTGAGATCATCAAGTCCAACCCTCGATCCACTATCACAGTGGTTACCAGACCATGGTACTGAGTGCCACATCAGTCTCTTCTTAAAAACCTCCAGTGACAGAGGTTATGCTATTCAAGCTATGCAAGCTTCTTCCATTGAATGCCCATCAGTTAGGAATGCCAAAACCTTCCTATGAATGCTAATTTCTTTATTTGTATTTGTATAGAGGAAGCCTTATGACTTGTATTGAACAGGTTCATCATAGTCATGGTGTTTTACATGTAAATCTAAGCCTACTTAATCATTTATGGAGCTGATGAATAAAGAGAAGCTCTTTTCTCATCTGTGTATGTGATGAGATTTAATCAGGTAAAAATGGGCCCAGTGCAGGGAGAAGCTAGCAAAAGGGTGATGGTGGTGAGGCAACCTGTTTATGCAAGAAAACAAAGAAGGGAAACAGAGATCCTTTGCAGAGTGGCAGTAGGGGAGAAGGACAGTAGTAATATGCCCTTTTGTCTCAACATTTTGAAGTTAAAACCATTTTCTTGCAAGGTCTGGGAAAAGCAAAAGGTGAGTGGGGATTAAAAAAGTTCTTTCCTGAAGATGGACTGTTAGAAAACAATGTGATTCAGCCATCCCTGAACCACTTCATGTGAGCCCCAGATATCAATAGGATCATTTTATAGTCACTGCAGGAGGACACACAGAACCATTTATTATCTTTGCAACATGGTAATGGTACTTATGTTTCCTGTCCCTCTTTAAGTGATTCAATCAGTTCTTTGATTTCTGGGATGTAGAAGGATATTTTAAGAACTCACTTTCATTTTGCAGGATCACACAGCATCCTTTGGTTCTGATCCAGAAGCCTACACAGGTCATTAAATTCAATAAATCAACCCCTTGAGGGCAGGATTCACAAACCACAAGTTGCCTAGTAGGATCCAGAGAATCTATACACAGCCCTTCCTGGGCAAAGCCCACTTAGCTTCTTTTGCCTCTCTAATCCTTGCTCAAAAAAAAAAATCCATTCAGAAGTTCTCTGACATTGTTAGAAGGTAAATGAAATATATCCAGCATAAAATGCTTCTTGTTTCTAAGGCACAACGTTTTTTCTTCCTCTTCCTCTTCCTCTTCCTCTTCCTCTTCCTCTTCCTCTTCCTCTTCCTCTTCCTCTTCCTCTTCCTCTTCCTCTTCCTCTTCCTCTTCCTCTTCCTCTTCCTCTTCCTCTTCCTCTTCCTCTTCCTCTTCTCCTCTTCCTTTTCTCCTCTTCCTTTCTGGCCCACAGAATGCTATTATGTACTTTTTCCTTCATCACAGGATGGTGGAAAAAGAACCCACTCCCCACTCTAAAAAAAAACAACCTAGGTAAGAATACAAAGAATACATACTTTCTGCCAGGGTTAAGATGATGCCAGCCTTATTAAAAGTTGAAAAAAATCAAAAATATTATGAAACAGGTATGAAGAGTCCTAGTCTAATTATTGTTCCTTTCCATTTCACGAGGGAAAAAATTTCGTTGTTTTGTTATTTGGAAAAAAAACCTCTAGATACAGGAACTTATACAAAAACTGTAAGACAGGCAAAACTTGCAGTTTCTGAGGAACAGTCGTTTGTATGAAGCAAACTCTCTTTCGCAGGATAGGCTGGATTCAGAGGTCATTTGGGAGGAAACTTAGAAGAAGGGCTAGGCTTGAAAGCATTAGTAGCTTGGGTGGATAGGTAGTGAATTGAAGAACTAAAAATTTTTTTCTAATTCCTGCCATTTAAATCTTGTCCATCATCAAAGCAAACATTTAGTGACCAAATGAAGCGGAACAGCTGCCACCCACCCAATTTTAAAAGTTACTCAGTGGTTGTGCACTTCTTTTTGCTTATTTGTGAACAAAAGCTAGTTAAAATTCACCAGATCCCTCTGTTTTACACCGCTCAACAGAGAGAAGCAGTCTAAGCTATATGCTTGATATTTCTCTATGACTGCAGATTCAGCAGTGCAAGATTTCGTACTATGGATGTAAACGCTTCCCTGCCAGCAGCTTAGCACTTCATCTAGCATTAAAGTTGGTTCACTGGCTGGTCCATTAACAGAAAAGATACTAGCCACTACTATAAACATAGAGCTAGAAGTCAAGATTCACCTCTAATGCCATTCCACAAGGCCACTAGTTACACAACTAGCTAGTAATTCTTGCCTTTCCAGTTGTAATATTTTGCAGACTCTTTTAATTCTCTGCCCACCCCCAGCACACCCACATAAATAAAATTCCACTGTCCTGTGAAAAATGACCATCATTTCTGACTGTCGCTGTCCGGTATGAAGCAGATATCCGTTTCACTCATATGCTTCATATTTGAGTGGCTTAAAGTTGAGGGCTAGCTCACCCAGCTGTAGTGCAGTTGTGATTGAGTTTCTGTGACTTGAGTGCCAGTGAAAACAGTGGAAAACACAAACGGCTTTTACCCAGGATATGGTGCAGAAGAGGAAAAATAGCTATCATCATTTACTTCAGTGATTTCTGATTGGAAAAGGCCAGCTCTGCAGACTCTGGAAAACTGCAACTCCTATGAGCAAGGAAATGCCTGTGGTTTGTTAATGCTGTTTTATACATCTTTCTGATTAAACGTCCAGGTATGTCCTTGTTCAAGTGGAATCTAATATCTTTGAGTGCCCTGGTATTAATGATAACAGACTTGCTATGTGTTAGCAAAAAGTTTTCTAGAAAAGATAAGATTCTGCTGGGAAAAAAACCAGCTATTAGAGCATTATCCAATTTAAAAGTAAGGACTAAATATTTAGCTACATTTTTTGGTCCAGAAATACACTGCACCTTTGGTCTTCATGAGGACAATCATTTCAAGTGACAGACCTGATGTTTTTGTTGGTGGATCTCATAGTGAGATAGAAGTTGTGGGGAAAAACTTATGCAGAAAATCCAAAAGAAACAAAATGTTTGCACTTGAGTATGTCAGAGAATAATTTCTCTGTTGACTTGCCTCTAGGCTGAACTTGTATATCCTTTTCTTTTTTTTTGTTTGTTTGTTGTTTTTTTTTTAACAAGTCCCTTCGTTCTTTGGATCCAAATGGCTGTAGTCATTTCTACTGGTATCTTTCTGACATAAGTTGACCAGAGATACACAATAGAAGAGCATCCTTATCCCAGCAAGTACTGTTTATAAGCTTATCTGCAAACAAATCCAGAAGGAAGAGTTAGGAAAACCTAATCTTAAACTCATATTGTTTCATCTCAAGGCCTGCTTGAGGTTGCCTCTCCTCAGGTACATAACTCTTATGTAACTGCTCAGCTCTTAAGCAGTTCTTATATAAAATCCCCGGGGCTCCAGAATAAGACTTTCTTCTCTGTGATCATCTTTTGCCACCTCATCACTTTACTTTTCCACAGTCACTTGGTTTTGATTCTTGAAAATTTACTGCAACTAATTTAGAAGCTCAAGGACAAGAACAGGTTATTGTCAGGGAACATGAGGGCTTGCAGTACCTCATCTAATTTCTGATAAGCATCCGCATATGAACGTACACCCTATATTTATTACAATTCAGAAGGAATCACTGTAATTCAAGAGTGTACACAGGGTTACATTACAATAAGCTGCTGCTGAACTCCAAGGTCTTAGCATTATTCAGCAACTCAGTATCATTAAACTCACTGATAGAAGTGCAGGGCTCTATACATATAGCATAAATAACTGCAATTTTCTTTTAAAATTTCTTCACTGAAAATATCTAATAAATTCATGTATGAATCAAAATCATATGAGATTATACTTTCATAGAATATGTGCTACACCTTATAAAATAAAAAGACCTGAATCTCTCCAAGGCAAAACAGAGCTTAGTATTTCCAAGTCACAGGACTCTAATTTCTTCCCCAGATGATATATATACACATTCAAACAAGTGGCACCAATAAAATCACAGATTTCCAAACACAAGAGATTAGTTTTATTTTTACCTTTTGACAACCAGCTGCAGTTCATTTTATATAAATTCACATTTAGCTAATTTTTTAAAATCTGTCCCCCTAATTTAATTACAGTAGTAGGAATTAACAACGATGATCATACTTATAGACTGAATAAATATTATTCTACTTGAACTACTGTTTTTTCAGTACAATTGAAGAAGTATTAAATAAATAATTACAAAGCAGTCTTGCAGGATTTTCAGTAGGACTAGGAGGGTATCATGTATAGAGACTGAATTTCAGAAATCTCCATCTTCTTGTCTTAGTATGATCTCCATAATGCAAAAGCAAAGCAAAAAAAAATGTTTCTTTGCTTATGCAAACAGCTTTTGGTATTTATTTCTCAGTAGTTTGCTACTATATATACTTTTAAAGTAGTTTAGACCCTTGATTTACATATTGTATGTGAAAGCTTTGGTAACATCTGACTTGTACCAATCAATTTTCAAGGACTTATAAATTCATTTTAACAACTTGTTGTTGTTAAAAACTGTAGACACATAACTAGGGGCATTCTGGTTTCTTCAAGTAGTATTTATTCTATTTTTTTTCAATCTGAACTGAAATGCACTCACTGAAATACTCAGTATTGAATTCAATGAAGAACTTCACTAGATCAAAATCTTGTGAATGCAAATCAGTATATTGTTCAAATGAATGGGTCTTTTGCTTAAATAGTCTCTTATGTTCAAAATATATTAAAAAAAAAAAAAAAAAGAAAAGCTGAATTGGGCCAGTTTCCATGGTAAAGATGAGTTCACACAGATGATATAAATCATATAAATGTAAAAGGTCCTTCAACCTTTAAAAGATTAAATTACAACATAACACATATGTAAAAAAAAAAAAATATTGTAATTTCAATGCTGATCTGCATGTAAATACTGTAGATATATACTTTTGCACTTAAAATTCCTCCTGCTTCCATAGAGCTTCTGTGCAAGGAGGATCACTAACCAGTATAGATACAAACTAAAATATTAAACCCCTACAGGGCATTCTGGCTGCATGTTTTGTAATGCTTCATGTCTTCTATCACCCAGATAAAGGTTTTTAATTATTTTTCTTTTGTCTCGTTAAGGGTTAAACAGTTATTTATATGATTTATCGAAAGATCATAAACTATTGCTGGTTTTGTTTATACCTAGGTAATGCCAATGAGCTAAAAGCATATAAGCAGATATAAGTGAAATAACTGTTTGGCCTTGCATGAGGTTTAAGATTGTCACCAGTTCCCTTTCAGTATCACCAGCTGTACAAGTGCTTTAGAAAAGGATGGGGCTTTTGCTACACTACATAAGTGTGCTATATCTATCTGCTAACCAGCTCATTGTGCCTTTTCTATACAAAGGTTCCAGATAATCACACAAGACTTCTTCCATTTTACTTAACACTTTCACATTTGTCTAGGAGTTTTAGAAGACACTGTTATGAAATGTCAGCAGTTATGTAGATAAGCATTTTAACACATATGGGGAAGGAAATGTGAGCTATCTAATGAGAGCTGAGGAATATCAGAGCTCATGTTTTGCTGACTGCATTTGGAAAAAAAGTGCTTTCAGTCTGAAATGAGATAAAGCAAGAGTGTCTTTGCTTTTCACCAGGGTGAAGACAGTTCGTTTGTTTTTCATGTGAGACTTGCTCTGCAAGGGACTTCCTGGCTGGTTGTCTAAATTCCACACAAATTTGTTCAACTCAACTTGAAATCAGTATTTATGGATGTAAAAGGTTTGACTTCAAAAGTTTCTACACAAAACATTTTATTTTTCCAGCATTTTTTTCCATGCAAAAACAATTCCTCAGTTTAGCTCAGAGTACACTGGTTTCCTTCACAGGCTTTTTGTCTGTGGAGAAGGTGTTAGTTTAAAAAGTCTCCAGTTCTGTGACAGACACACAGCAGAAGTACAGGCAATAAGACAAAACTTTTTTCCCATCAATATAGAGCTTAAAAGGCAGCATAGTGAAGAACCATTGTTTTCGTACATTTAGCTTGAATGCATTTTGCATCTTTCAGCCGAACATGGCAAAACACAACATGCTTTTGGGTAGCACTTGAGGAATTCTTCCCTGTTGGGATGCTGGTGGGGAAACTGTTTAGCAGGTCATGATCAGAGACTAAGAAAGCCTGCATCAGACACTGCAACATTCAAAAAAGTGGAAATAATTAAAAAAAACATGAGTATACTTGTATGAAGGTTTCCCTGGAGTGATGATATTTAGAGATCAAGGACAACAAAGATAGGTCAGCACCTTGTCATGAGAAGGACTGAGTGAAGTCGATGCTGTACCATCACCATAAATAATACATTCCTAAATATTATTTTTCTTAAAAGATCCACAGTTATTAAGTAGGCCACTGATTTAATACTTTGAGAACCACACAGATGATTTATGTCTTGATCTGTTACTTACTGTTCTTCTGCCCCTAAAATTGTAAAATATTTCCAAGCCAAATGCTGAAGTTCTTACAGGTCCATTGATGTCAGTGAGAGTCTTTGCCCTCTAGAAGTCAGCACTGAAATTGTATATATCTCCTTCTATCTCACCTGGGACATGCAGTAACAACCTTCTATGGCACCTGGACCCTTAAAAGTCTGTGGGGACAGATGGGATCCACCTGAGAGTATTGAGGAAACTATCAGAGGAGGTCAGCAAGCTTCTCTCCATCATCTACCTACCAACAGTCTTGGTTAACAGGAGAGGTCACAGATGATTAGAGGCTTTCCAGTGTGACACCCATCTACAAGAGAGGCCAGAAGGAGGATCTGGGAACTACAGGCCTGTCAGCCTGACCTCAGTGTCTGGAAAAATTATGGAGCGGTTCATCTTGAGTGCACTCACATGGCAAGTGCAGGACAGCCAGGGGATCAGGCCCAGTCGGCATGGGCTCAGGAAAGGCAGGGCCTGTTTGACCAGCCTGGTCTCATTCTATGAACAGGTGACCCACCTATTGGGTGAGGGAAAAGCTGTGGAGTTTGTCAACATGGACTTTAGTAAAGCCTTTGACACGGTCTCCCACAGCATTCTCCGAGACAAGCTGGTGGCTCATGGCACAGAGAGGTGTACTCTGCATTGGGTTAAAAACTGAATACATGGCAGGGCCCAGAGAGTTGTAGTCAATGGAGTTAAATCTTGTTGGCAAGTGGTGACCACTGGAGTTCCCCAGGGCTGAGTTTTCAGGCCAGTCCTATACAGTATCTTCATTAATTTTCTAGATCAGGGCATTGTGTGCTTTCTCAATAAGTTTGCAGATGACACCAAGTTGGGTGGGAGTGTTGATCTGCTCAAGGGTAGGAAGGCTCTGCAGAGGAACCTGCACAGGCTGGACCACTGGGCCAAGGTCAATAAAATGGGGGGTGGGAGGAGTGTAACCTCATTTAGGGAAAAAAATAGACACTATTAGAGGCCAAATCTAAATTTCTCAGGTGTCAGTGGCTTCAGGTAACTTCCAGTAGCTAGGACTATGTTCCTCAAACTGGTCTCCCCTACTTGCTCTTAAACTGTTTACAATGTATCCTGGTGCTTTACAATAAGAATCAAAACTAGCAGATGAAAGCAGAAGGATACTAATTAATACATGTGAGTTAAAAAATTATCTTCAAGTGGTACCACATCTTCTTGTTAAATGTTAAGTCAAAAAAATCTGTTGTCTCCTAACAATATAAGTAAAGCCCTACCAGTTAGATGCTATGAACAAGCTCTTTTTTTCCTCTTCCCCATCAGGAGCTTCCAGATCAATTTATCATATCTGATTTATCATTAAGATTTGGAAATATTCAGGGAATTTATATTTTTGCATCTCAAGACTGCTTAACTATTTGAAAAACTGTACTATGTGGACTTTGTGCTCACATCAGTGCTATTACAAATACAGCACATGCTTCTTTTTATAACAATGGGAAGTCAAATAATTTACCATGTGAAATCACCAAAAATTATTTAAGACCATGAGATAGCAGAGTTGCTGAAAATGTTTTCTAGCCAAAAAAACAAAACAAAACAAAACAAAAAAACAAAAACAAAACAACAACAAAACAAAAACAAAAACAAACAAACAAACAAAAAAAAAAAAAGAAAAAGAAAAAAAAAAAGATAAATGCAGGAGAAGTATGAGTTAACATGGCTGCAAGTCTTTGCTTGCTTACAGCTGCTGACATTCCCTTCATTTGAAGATCCAAAAATTTTAAATGTGTGATGATCTCCTCCAGTTTAAAAACAAGTCCTGTACAAATTTTAACCTGTGAACACATAACAAGAATCAGCTAACACACTGCAGACAGTGTACAGACAGCATTATTAAAAACCAAGTAGGTACACAAAGTTGCCATTACGAGCACAATAATTCTTGTAATATTTCACCATTACACTACATAGGAGAAGCTGTCACTGGGCAGCATCCAAACTCAACTTTCAATTTCAAAAAGTAAAATTTATAAAAAGAGATATTTTTTATGATTGTAAGTGACTTTGATGGAAGAAAAAAATGAAAGAGCATCTTGAATGCAGGAATGAAGAAAAAAAATTAAAGCAACAGTTGTTTCATAAATCTCAAGAGCAGTTCAAGAGCCTTCATTGGGAAGCTGCACCTACCTTTCCTCCCTCTGCTACCTCTTATTGAGATGAGTAGCAATATCCTGCTGACTAATGGGTCTTGGATTACGTATCCAAGCATGAAGTGGTCTGCTAAGGAGACTGCATTTTCTTGTTAAAGTACTTCCTTCTTCCTTTCTTTAACTTCTTGTTAAAGACTTCCTTCTGCTATAATTATTAATAAGTCACTTTTTAACACTAGCTTCATAAGTGAGTAAGTTTATTTTACATTCAGTAACACAAGTGATGTCTAACTTCCACACATAAGATTTTTGTTTTCTTTCTCAGACACTATTGAAGCAATGGTGAAGACATTGGCTTTTGCAACGTAATCCAGTTCCTTCTCATGCCTATAAAGTGTAACATAAATATCATGATGATGCTTACAGCAGTGGAAAAGTGTCTAGACTTTTTTAAGACTAAGAAATTGATCCTGAACAGGCTGACTGCATCTCCACCAAAGTGAATGAAAAATGTAAGAACTTGCCAGAAGTTCCAGGTGCAAAGGGGGAGTGGGTAGAGTGACAGCAATCTACTACTACAAGGCCCAGGACATTCAGAGCACATGGGAAAGTAGGAGACCTTCCCATCACCCTGTATGTCAAGAAGGAGAAATGGAGCTTACAGAAAATAAATTCAGTTTAGGAACTAAATGTGATTTGTAACACCATATTTCTACTGATCAAAGCACTTTCACACCAGTGTTAACTGCAGGTACCTTCTTTCAGCAACAGTACATCTACTACCTGCTACTAGATAGATACCACATCTGCCTGTTTTCTGGGTCCCATCTATGACCTTGATCTCCCTAGCCACAAATCAGACTGTGTTAAAGTCTTGCAGACTATTCCCAGATAGAACTTTTGAATATGTTTTTTCCTACCTGTCCATGTAACCCAAACTATTTGTACCTCAATTAATTGAAGTTCTCGCCCTGGGCTTCAACAAATTATCCCTATCCAGAATGGTGCTCACAGAAATAATTTCCCTTACAGGCTGTTGGTTCGTTAATATAACCCCTCTAGTTCAAGCTGTCAAACCTAAAAATTACTTGTTTGTGTCTCTGAGTCCCTTCAGAGCCTATGACCATGTTCCTCTCACCTGTCCCTCACCATGAGATTTACAACAACTCCCCTTTCACTAGAGTAGGATGGCCACCAACATTCTTTTGGTACATCAGTGCAGAATTCAGTTCTTTCACATTCTGCACACGTGCATGGGCATGCATGCACTCTTTAAACCACCTGCCATCATTATTTCACTGTGTATAATGCAAAAGGCCAAACATGGAAGTAACTCAGGAATCTTAGTATCCCTAAATTTTACACTTCTGATTGAGAGCTGCCAGTATAGATTTGTAGCAGACCAAAAGTTTGTCTGTTTTAAGGCAGGTCCAGTGATGTTTCCACCAGTTCCTGTAACAGAAATTCCTGGAAAATGTTGTTTCTCACAACACGCTCAATCTGAAATAATCTAGGTTATTGGGAAAAGGACGAGTTTTGGAAAGCATCCAAATTACTCAATCATTCTGACAGTTATGGGGGGCAAACTGCTAGAAAGATTTTGTGAGAACTAAATGAAACTGTTCTCACAAGACATGTATAAGCACATTATGATACTCAGCACAGAGCAGGCCACAACCTTGAGGTGCTAATGTATTGCTTGCATGTTGAGCCGGATGTTCCCTTCTAGTTGGCCACTTTGTTTTTCTCATTTTCTTATATTTCCTTTGAATTCCTGGCAACAGTAACACAATGAGCACTGCTTCACTAGTGAAGGAACTCAGGAATACAGTACTAATTTATTCATAGGCACTGAGAAACGGTGATAGATCTGAGAACAGAACTTGCAATTTTCTGTTCCAATTTTGCATCCAACACAAGAAAATACTGCTTTTCCATAACCCTTAACTACAAGTTTTTACTTTCTTTCAACTTTGTTCCTTCTTGTAATTCCTGCCTAATATGTTTGTCCTTACAGGTGTGGAACTGATCATGGAAATTAGAAAAAGTTAGGCAGCTGAAACTGTTAAACAAATAAAAGATTAGACATGACTAGCCTGAAGTGCTACTGAAAACAAGCACCCTTAATGTAAACAAATTGAGGCCTTACTTTGTAATCTCCATTAGCTCTGGGTCAGCACAGAATCTAGCATAAGTGTAACATATAATTTACCAATACCCACCCTTCACTTTACAGCATTTGAACACTGATTATGCTTTTTCAAGTTTGTACAGAATGCCAGAGAGTTACTGGGTTCTCAACTATTCTAAGCGATCGCATTAAATATTAAGAACATTTAAACATTTATACAAAGGAGACAACACAATAAACTATTCTTAGTAGTTTTTCCACCTGTTTTCGGGTCATGTTTGCAACACGGGTGCTCTGAGATAACAGTCCATGCCCAAACATGCTTCTCTAGCTTCCAGCTGAGGACTCTGTGGTAAGGGAAAGACAGAGTGCTTTGATCATGACATTCGAAATGGGGCTTTCCACTATTACTGCCAATGGATCCACATACTGCAAAGTACCTGCAAAAACAGTCTCCATCTTCTAGAGGGTCTGCCCAACTTAAGACCTGCCCTCCTGGGTCAATATCTCATCCAAAACTTTGTTTCCTATAACACATTCAAGTAAAACCAATGTTACTGTGAAATGGTACTCCCTGCAAATAAATCATAGCATCATAGAACCATAGAATGGTTTGGGTTGGAAGGGACCTTAAAGATCACATAGTTCCAACCCCCCTGCATGGGCAGGCACATCTCCCACCAGACCAGGTTGCTCAAGGACACATCCAACCTGGCTTTGAACACTTCCAGGGTAGGCAGCCACAACTTCCTTGGGCAACCTGTGTCAGTGTCTCACCATGCTCACAGGAAAGAATTTCTTCCTAATGTCTATCCTAGAATAGAGATGTATGCATCTCTTTGGAGTCTAACAAGCTAGGCCATGTTACAGACAGAATGCTGATACATTCTGAATGAGTGCTTTGGTTTTTTATTCCAGAAGCAGTACTTATTAGTTCATAAAGATCTGGAAACAAAAATTTGATATCTGCCATTTCTCTATTATCTGTTGATTTGTGATATTTTTTTTAACATACACTTAAAAACTGGGATAGAGATTCCAAAAAATATTCTCCATGTTTTCTTTCCAGATTAATACACTGCTAGCCAACTAAGAGGATGATGCAGCCAGTGATTTGCTCTCTGATGTTTACAGCTATCCCAAGCTGCCTACGACACAAGAAATAATCAGTCTTCATGCTTCTTTATCAAGGCCTCCAAAACATGAAGTCATAGAAAAGATATGTATCACTTTCTAAGTAAGAATGTCTACACTTCTCAGTGTCTACAAATAACTATATCTACAGTGCTTAGGTAGAAGCACTTCCCATTACAAATTCATTTTCACAATGGTTTCCTTTTTAATTTTACCCAAAGTTATGACCTGGAAAATTAAGACAGGGTGAAGGAGTGGAAACTCCTAATGTATAAGGATTAGTTGTTTTCTGGGTTTTTTTCCAGTGAAAGAACTAAGGATAATAGTCCTGGTAAACAAATCATTATGCATGGGACAGCAATGTGCCCTTGTAGCCAAGAAGGCCAATGGTATCCTGGGGTGCATTAAGAAGAGTGTGTCCAGCAGATTGAGGGAGGTTCTCCTACCCTTCTCCCTCTACTCTGCCCTACCTCACCTGGAGTATTGCATCCAGTTCAGGGCTTCCCAGTTCAAGAGGGACAGGGATTTACTTGACAAAGTACAACAGAGAGCTCTGAGGATGAGTAGGGGACTGGAACACCTGCCTTATGAAGAAGGCTGAGAGATCTGGGGCTTTAGACTGGAGAGGAGAAGACAGAGAGAAGGGACAACCTCTTCTCACTTGTGTCTTGTGAAAGGGTGAGGAGCAATGGATTCAAGATAAAGCAAAGAAGTTCCACCTCGACACGAGGAAGAATTTCTTTACTGTAAGGATTACAGAGCCCTGGAATAGGCTCCCCAGAGAGGTTGTGGATTCTCCTTCTCTGGAGACTTTCAAGACCCGACTGGATGAATTTCTGAGTGACCTGCTCTAGTTTTAGTCCTGCTCTGGAAGGGCGGTTGGACTCAGTGATCTTCAGAGGTCCTTTGCAATACCTGGAATTCTGTAATTCCATAATAAGATAAGAGTTAGCAAGCAGCCAGCCTCAAAACAAGCAGGAGGAGGAAGCAGTGAGAAGGTAAGCTATGGAAATCCTTGCCATGGGCTACTGAAGGTGCCAAAAAGGCAGAAGGATTCAAAGAGGCCAGGCAGATTCATGTTCTGTGTCTCAGAACAGCTAGAAACCACCTTTGTCTCAGAGCATTAATTACAAAATGGTAAAGGCTGAGAAAGTATTTCAACAGAAGTATTAATTATGCTTGCTGTGTTTCATTTTTCCTTGGCATCTGCTGTTATCCATTTTAGTCAGATCTAACAGAGCCATTATTATTGTTGCATAGAAGTTTCACATTTGTTATTTCAGTATAAAGCAAATCTTAGAAGGTTGGGTAAAAATGTAATCTTCCTGAGGTGATTTTAGGGTGCTTATCTTTAAGGTGCTTATCTTTTTGGCTTCTTTGTTGCTCCTTCATGTAAATTTACAATAATATGAACTTAAAAGGTTAGGATTTGTGGTCTCTAAAGTAAATTAGTCAGGGCCTTACAGCACAGGAAAAGAAATGAAAGCATGGCTGGACTTCAGTTATTTGTTCCCATCATTTAAATGTAAAGTTCCTTTTATTATAACTAAAAAGAGTGAAGGCTGAGCGACAGCAACAAATCCTTTTCTATAATTTTGGCTACCCAGATCCTGTATTTCATAGGGGAAAAGATAATGGGGGGCAGATTTTAACAACATTATGACTTGATTTATCTGCACTCCCATGACAACACAATGACTCACATGACTGAAGTGATTTAAGTTCACAGACTAATTCCTCATTCATTATATTTCTCAGTAGAATCAAACCGAGGGGGTCCTATCCATCCATCTATGAAATATGAACACTATTATATGAACTATTCTTATTAGGAGCCAGACTTGACTAGTTAGTGTGTTTTGTTACTTTTTAGAATGAAACTGGATTGACTTGAAGTATAGCTAGGATGTATGCATTTGACTAGTCAGGTAATGTATTTTTCCTAATGGTGATATATTATCCTGTTTCATTGTAAACGTACAAGTCCTATTTGGAGTTAAGACAGGCAAGCACTGAAGGCTTTTGTCAGAGATGGGGAAGATGGAATGAATTACTAGGAATTCTTAATTAAAATGTTTAAGCAGCAGTCTTCACAAAAACATAGCTGGTCAGAACTTAAAAAATTAGGCTGCAACATGGAAACCAAAAGGCAGAGTTGCTCCAGCTAATCATGCAAAATGCAAAAATTGAAATTTTCACTGTTCCTCTTCCTCCACCCCTGACTTCCTCAAGAGAGGACTATTACTGAGTGACAGGACGAGAAGTCAAGAGTTGGAATACCTCTGTAGTATTTCTGGTTGTTCTGTTGACTTGTTAGGCAGCATTCAGCTATATTAAGACTGCATGATGAAAAAAGCAAGAGAGTAAGCTAACACCAAATTATTTAAGCCCAAAAGCCACAAGTGTGAACCTAAACACTAGCTAACACTTCAACATGACAACATACAGATATTTCTGCATCACCCTATGCACATGGTCCTTTTCCCTAAAAGTCACACAATTCTGATAACAATTACCTATATTCACATGGGTGGCTGTCAAGCCAAATTTATCCAAGGAAAGTGCTTCAAGTCTCTGTAGGAAGGACCTCCTACTGAGCAAATGGAAATTATTACCAACATTATAAAATGAGTGGGTACTGCTCAGAGTGGGAATTAGCTCTTCAGAGTGTGGCTAGCAAAATAACAATGGGAAAAGAAGTACTTGTCTTTTAAGTTAGTCTTCAGCAGGAATAGAAGCAGACTGTAACAAAAGGTAATTCTTACAGCTTGAATCCTAGAGTGGGAATTGAAGAGATAAATGGAACAAATAAGATTTTTCCTTTATCTTAGTACAATCTGAGGAACAATGCTGTCATTTTATTAAGACATCCTCCCTTCACACTAAAAGGAGAATAGCATAATTAAGCAATGTATAGAGAGAGTCTTGGTTTAGAAATATGAAACATGGGTGAGAAAATACTGAACTGACCAGATACGTCTACAATGTATTATTCAGATCTTAAAATTTCTGTAGATGATACATGGGAACAATGGGGTGAATACTGCGAGAACAATTTCACAGAAATTGAGAGGATTAGCAGAAATAATTGGAAAGATCGTCAACTAATGGTAGTAAAACTGCTTTTCAGTTTAAGGGGGAGTAATAGTTACAGCTAAGAAGGTCTTGAGAGTAAAAAAGTAAAAGTTGATTGGAAAAGGAACAAATACATACAAAACTCTTAAAGGACAAACGTTATATTTTATTAGGTTTTAAATATGTTTTCACTACTAATATATATGTATTCTATGTATATGTATTTACAATACCTAATTAGGTTAATATTTGCAGGAGTCAAAAGGCCTGTGGCCATGTAGACTCATTTCAACAGAAAAATAGAGACTGAAACATCACTCAAAATCATCAGTTGTCATTTTCTATTAAAAGGCAATTGATTATTTCATTTTATATTATCCAAAGCACATAAAAGTGTTACTTAGCTTTTCTAAATGTAGTTCTAAATCCTGATTAAGATTCAAGGATTTTGCTTAGCAATCTTGTCTTTAAAAGCTTTGAAAAAATATCTTTTTCTTTTTTTTTTTTTCTTTTTTTTTCTTCCTCCAAGCCCCCTTTTCAAAATTTTATTACAGGAAAATAGTAAGAAATTATTTTATGGTTTACTATAACAATTTCTGTTCAATATCTTTATCGACTGTTCAATATCTTTATCGACGACCTAGATGAAGGGATTGAGTCCATCATCAGCAAATTCGCAGATGACACCAAGCTGGGAGGAAGTGTGGACCAACTGGAAGGCAGGAGGGCTCTGCAGAGGGACCTGGACAGGCTGGAGAGTTGGGCTGATTCCAATGGGATGAGGTTCAACACGGCCAAGTGCTGGGTCCTGCACTTTGGCCACAACAACCCCATGGGGAGCTCCAGGCTGGGCACAGAGTGGCTGAGAGCAGCCAGGCAGAGAGGGACCTGGGAGTCTGGATTGACAGGAAGCTGAACAGGAGCCAGCAGTGTGCCCAGGTGGCCAAGAAGGCCAATGGCATCCTGGCCTGGATCAGGAACAGCGTCGCCAGCAGGTCCAGGGAGGTGATCGTGCCCCTGTACTCAGCGCTGGTGAGGCCACAGCTCGAGTCCTGTGTCCAGTTCTGGGCCCCTCAGTTTAAGAAGGATGTCGAGGTCCTGGAACAGGTCCAAAGGAGGGCAACCAGGCTGGTGAAGGGACTCCAGCACAGGCCCTATGAAGAGAGACTGAGAGAGCTGGAGCTGTTCAGCCTGGAGAAGAGGAGGCTCAGGGGAGACCTCATTGCTCTTTACAACTCCCTGAAAGGAGGCTGTAGCGAGGTGGGAGTTGGACTCTTTTCCCAGACGATATTCAACAAGACAAGAGGACACAGTCTTAAGTTGTGTCAGGGGAGATTTAGGTTAGATATTAGAAAGAATTTCTTCACGGAGAGGGTGGTTAGGCAATGGAATGGTCTGCCCGGTGAGGTGGTAGATTCTCCGTCCCTGGAGACATTTAAAAAAAGACTGGATGTGGCACTCAGTGCCATGGTCTAGCAACTGCTCCGGTGGGTCATGGGTTGGACTTGATGATCTCTGGGGTCCCTTCCAACCCGGCTAATTCTATGATTCTATGATAATTTTTTTTCCTGTTATTGCAGAAGACTCTCTTCTAGCATAGAAACCCGTTTCTTGTCAGTGGCTAGCAATTCACTGTAGGTATCTATAATCAACAGAAATCTGTCATTTTAATCTGACAGGGTACTTCGTGCTGTCAGTTATTAAAAGCAGAGAGCTAACACAGCTTAATAGTTACCTAGACTGTAGCATCTCTTTTAGGACTTCAACCAGCATTCAAACACAGTGTTTAAATCAGAAGAACAACATATCTGGACTAGCCTATAAAGCTGTACTTCAGAGGGGCTGTTGTAACCACCTTCACATTGATGGAATACCCTGAGATGGTAAGATTATACCACCACCACCAGATTGTGTTTGGCTCCTTCACCACCACCATTCAGCTTAACATGGACAGACCACTCCTAGCCACCAGCCCACAGCTCTTGCTAGATTAATTCAAATGAGATTAGGTTAATTTTATCTGAACATTTTCATCTGATGCCACAGTCAACACACTACGTTTCTGATCAGGCTGAGCAGGTGTTTCAAATTGCTCATGGTCCCTGTTAGTTGCCTGTCAACATAGAGGCTGCTTTGTGCTTATCCCAGAGCTCTGGGTTTCTTCATACAGAGATTAAGGACTCCAATAGAGCTGGGTTGATAAGAGTGTTTTACTTTAACATTACTAGTAACATATATAAAGGTTTGGGGCTCCAGCATTTTCTCCTCTTACATACCAAGATGATAAATAAGCTGCGCAATTAGCATCTAGACCATGCTATGGTTCTGCTTGAAAAAGATTCATCACAAAAGGAAATGCAAGTGCCAGAAGTACAGCACATCCCCCATCATGTCTGAACAGTCAGTTTTATATCTGTATGCTAAAACCAAGACTTACTCTTTAATTGCCAAGCACTGGGCTGAGTTAAGCAACATTCTCACATGCATGGAGCAGAGAATCTAACATGATCAAACTTTCATTGGCACATAGTTTTCAGTATCCTTATCCCCTAGATTTAAAGTTTATTTAATTACTTTACTATTAATATTTCAATGATCTTTTAATTTCATTTTAACAACTTTAGCATTTTCTTCTCTCTTCACAAAGTAATCAAATATTTATAAAATTTCCCAATTTAACAGAAGCAGGTATTTTCATGAAAAAATAAATCTTCTATTATGTAAACCTTCTGTTTTGTAAAAACAAATCTATTCAGGTTTTGACAACCCTTAGAAACTTCCTGTATATCTCTCTAATAGTCTCCTGTTGGGTATAAATTTTATCAATTAGCTGCTTTGACAATATCTTTGTCTTTGCTCACTACATAATTTCTTTTTGTTGCCCTTTACGGTCTTGACACTGTCAATCACAACACACAGACATAAGTCCCAGTTTATATAGAAAACTTGCTTTATTTCTCTGAGAGGCTGAATTCCAGCTTTGGCTCCTCTGTTCATGAGGAAATCAGTCCTGCCTGGTTCCCTTAGGAAGGTCAGGAGGTATCTTGAAACCTGTATGTTTTCATGCATATGATATTCTCAGAGTTATACATTAGCCAGCTGGGGCCACTTCTGCACCCTGTCTAAGCACAATTGCACACAGGAACTTTGTAAAGCATGAGGGCAAGATCTTGCAGTCTCCTTGTTGCAAAGTAAAAGAGAGCTGCTACAGCACGGCCACAATGCTCCCTCTGCTAAGCAGGGAAGAGGAGGGACATGTGGATGCCCTTCTCTACCCACGTTGAGCTTTCAGCAATGAGATACTTGCTTCCCTGCAGGATCACTGCTATTTACTTCACTGTCTCCCATTCCTCCTGTATAAAAATAGACTCTGTTCCTCTCTTCCAAGCAGTATTTCTGTTGTAACTCCTACTCTGCTTTGCAGGTACCTGCTCTGATTTATTTTCACTGTTTATTGTGAGAGATGGTGTAAAGGGGACAGCATCAGTAGAAAGAACATCCTTTCCTAGGCCAAAGAGCACTGTACTGAGTTCCATCCTCTTCCTGAGGACTCACAATCTTTCTTATGACTTTTTTACAACACCTCAGGCATCTTCCTTGCTAAGGAGTGAGATTTAATTGCAGTAAGTCCCCAGATACATCCCAGTTTTTTTCATTACAGTTTTGAGATTCTTTCTGTCTCCAGGCCTAGGCAGCAGTCTTGCTCCATAGACACTCTCTTTTTCCTGAGACAACCACACTGTTTCTTTCTCAGATGGCTGTATGCCTTTACAATCTCTCTTAACAGTGCTTCTTGGAACTCTCACCATTCCTAGACTTCGAGGAAGAGGCTCTTTGGTCAAACACAGATTGTTATTAATAGTTATAAAATAGTCAGGATGTAGTAGATATTTTTTAAAAAAGAAAGATCTATAGCTGCAGCAAGGAACACAATGTAGCAGTGATAAGTGAGAACGAAACATGAGGGATAAATCACAGAACCACACACAAAATGTTAGGGGATGGAGGGGCAAGAACTTTCACAGTGGTTGAATGTGCTATGGCACCCATCAGTTTTAGAATAATTTTTCTTATCAGATATTCACTTGAAATACTTTCAATTCATTTGGCAGTCTAATTTTTCTGTGCATCATTGCAAATCTCTTCATCACCAGTAGCATTAATCAACATTAATGCATCTAATTTATTGAGCTTCTTTGCTATGGGATATTTAACAAAATAACAAAGTATCTGGCATAATTAAAACGTGACCAAATTAATTTCTGTAATGCTGATTATACCAGATTACTGCAAAAGTAATTCACACCTCTCTGCTGTAGATCCACTATTACCCATATGCCAGCTCACAGTATAAAAAGGTACTCATAATAGTACTCATAATACAGTGAACAAACACTAAAATTTGCATAATCTAAGTGACAGCATGCCTGTTGACTTTAGCAGTAGCAATTTGCAGTGTTTAAAAATAGACTATTAAGTAATTATGCACTCTTGCACATGCACTGAATTTTACAACTAATTTCATGGCTCTTTGTCCACCTCAACAGCCATTTCATCCCAGAAAACAAGCAGCTTGGTCAAGCATGGTTTACTCTCATGACTGCTGGTTGTTCTCCATCATCTTGCTCTTTGTGTACTGGAGATGGATAACAAAAGCACATGCAGCACATGCTCCATTGGTGTTTTGGAGACTGAAATAGTTCCCTGGATCCTGCACTTCACCTTGCTTATAAACAGACATGGAAGTCTCAACTTGTTGGGACTTCTTTGATCAAAATTCTTTCTCAAAGCTGTTAAGCAATAGTATTACATTCAACAAGTCCTGTGCAGTTCCATTGTTATAAGGTGACTTCAGAGCACTGTACTGTGCAGTCTTTCTAAACTCCCATTGATGCTCCCCACTGTTGGCAGCTCCCCTACATCAGGAAGGATGCTGGAACACAGAAAATGGAAGCAGATTTTGCCTATGAAGACTGAAGCAGAAGTAATCAAGTATTTCTGTGCTTTCTGTAGGCACCAGTAGGATGAGGTTGCTCAGCCTGGAGAAGAGAAGGCTCTGGGGACATCTCTCATTACCTGAAAAAGGCCTACAGAAAAGCTGGGGAGAGGCTTTTTAGAAGGATGTGTTGCAACAGGACATGGGGTAATAATGGCTTTCAGCTGGAAGAGAGTAGATTCAGGTTAGGTAGCAATTTTTACTTAAGAGGAACTAACTGGGTTTGGTGTCAAACAACAAGTACCAAATCAGTTTGGAAAGTAAAACACCCAAAAGAAAACACTGAAGTACTGAGAGGTAGCTTGACAGGACTGGTGAGTACAGGAGTTGCTAAGAGATGCAACTGTGCTCAGGAGCCAGAAAAGTAGAGAAAATCGTGGTGAAAATGGGGCACAGGACCAGCAGCAGGCATAGGTGAGTAACAGACTCCAGAAGCAGCTGGGAGAAGTGCTGATGCACACAGTAACATGGAGAACCATCAAAGCAAGCTGCTAGACTAGAGTGGGCTTGTCATTGTGCAAAACTGGTAAAACCTTTAGTAGTCGTTCTACTTGGATTAAAACCTAGTGTTAACAACATCTTTATCCCCTAATCGAGCTAATTATTTTTTCACACCCTATTGTGTACACCATTACAACGCCAATAGGCTGAAGTCAGTTCTTATGAATAACACAAAACCCAAACTATCAAACTCAACTGTAAAGTGTCTTACCACTTTTGATTAATAGCTCAAGATACTGTCCTTGATTTCTTGGGGGAGGGAGTAATACAGAAAGTAGCAGATGAAATATCCACTTGCATCCACTAGCAAGTGAAAACTACTTTTATTTCTGCAGAAGTTATTACTGGCAAAAAGTTGCTCACCATTTTGATGCAGGGAAAAACAGGACAAAATTAAAACCTGAAGCAATTAAGGCTATTAGTGTAAGACTGGAACCAGATTTAAGATTAGTCAAAACACTCCTGAAATAGCAGTGATGACTAGGACTGCTGAAGACAAAACAATAAAGGAGGTGGAAAATCACTAACAAGACTATTTTCTGAAGGACATTACTGAAGTATTCCAGTGTTAAAACACACCTGTGTATGATATAAGAAACTTCATTAACACATTTAGTAAGACCACCGAGGCTGCAAATATTACATCAACACTATTATACATAAATTGTTAGCAGAAATCAGCTTGCTGGGTCTGCTCTCATAATGGCCTGTTTAAAAGTATAACTTTTTTCTCCTGATCACATCAAGTAGACCAGCAAAACAGAAAAGAAAAAAAAAACCTCCTCTACAAATCTTACAAGTTTTGTAGACAAATATTGTACATACACATTAAAACGTAAAAACAGTTTCTTGTATATCAGTAAAAAAAATGTGGGCACTCATTAAGTAACTCCCTCACAAGTAAAAAATATTTCACAACTACTCTAGCTCAAAGGCAGTGAAGCATGAACACTAGAACACAATTATGATTTCTCACATTCAAGAGGTAGGAGGGGCATACAACAAACAGAAAAACATTATTTCCCTTAGTATTTAATTAAATTGTAGGTCCCATTGCTACAGGATGTTATCAAGAATAAATGGTTTTAAAAGAGATTACATGAACACAGAGAACAAACTGGTCTGTCACAGAATATTAAAGAGAACTGTCAGAATATAGCTAGGTCATGAAGTATCAAAATAGCTCTCTGTTGAAAGGTGGTGTGATGTGCTTAAGAAAGGATTATCTTTATATAAATGACCTGTTTGCCAGATCCTTGACTTCTCTTCCTTGCTTCAGCTGAACACAGAACACAGCTTGACAGACCTTTGCCCTGATGCAAAAGGAAAGTTCTTTACCCACTGTTCTTTATTCTGCTGAGGTAAGTCCAGAACTACCAACTCACTTGCCTTATAATATTCTAAAGTCTTGGTTAAAAAAATTATTCTTCAGGATTTTCTAAATTAATTTCACTACCACTGATAAGCTCAGAGGTTTATTAAACATTACATTTAAGTGTGAGGGATGTGGGACTGCTTCAGACCCATTCAAGAAATTCGGAGTAATGCGTTCTTGTAAACTGTATCACCAGAAGCTCATCATTCTATGGTACAAAGGATTTTCTTAAATCTCAGCAGTAAACTTCTTAAAAGTTTATGTACACTCAGGTGTACATAACTCCAAGGAACTCGCCATTACCAGTCCGAACTGGCTAGAATGCCACAGCCTATAAAATTCCACATTTGTCTGCTCTGTTCATGTCTGCTAACATAACTCAAAGATAAAGAACCATCAGAACAACACAGAGAAGCTCTAGTAGCTGGCTTTCTGTGACCTCTGCACTCCTTTGCTAGCCTGATGACTTTTCTTGCAAAATCAAAAAGCCAAAAGGATTCTGATTTCATGACACACGTTGAATTGTTGCCTGTTTTAGGGAGTATTTCATACTCTACAATGCATGTATAGGTTTTTCCATAATCTGTTCCAGGATACAAAACTAAACAGTATTTCATAATGCAATGGTATTAAAAAAAAACAAACTACATATATAGAACAGAACCGAACTGCTGCTTCAGCCCTGTGCCAAATGCAATGAATCAATCATTCAAGTTTTCTCATCAGAACAGCATACATTTGTATTAGTTACTCCTCTAATCTGTGTGTGTAGCAGAATCATGTGTCAGCAGAGGTCTGGAGATGCTTCTACTGTGAGGCACTATTCTCAAAAAGCAAAGTTTTAAGATAATCTCATTCATGAGTTCCCAAACTCTGCAAAAATCTTGTTATTTGAAGTCTAAGTATTAATTCATAAAAATAACATCTCTTTAAATTTACAACTCTCCACAATTCAAAGTTTTTATTTCAGTAATATTTTCGCTTCAGGAATACTAATTTTCTTAAGAAACTAAGCCTCCAAATTAGAGCAAGAAACATGTAATAAAAAAATGGGTTGAGGTTTTTCGGTTAAGTTACATTTTTTCCCAAGTTTCATCATTCATAGTGCAGCTAGAAATCTTTGCTTTCAGAAAAAGGTGTCTGAAGCAAAACAGTAAACTCAGCTTGACAACACAAGAACAGAACTAATTTTTTACAGACTTGATAGGAAAAGCCCTCTGATTGCCAAGGAATGCAATTTTCATATAAATTTGCTTTTAATTAATGTTAATAAATTGTCAGTAATTCAGATGTTTTATTTTTGTATCAATAATTGTTTAGTAAGCACGATACAGGTTTTGGTATCCTGCACAGAAACAACACTTTTGTTTTTTCTTTCCAAGTCACTTCTTCATTCTGATTTACATTTTTAGTCATGAAAGCATAAGGTAACTAGCTGCATCACCTACAGCCATTCAACTGTTTGTTCATTGACAGAACAAACAAATGCAATGAAAATTTAAGCTTCCTATACTTACATTTGCTCAAAATTAAGTGAATAAAAATCCGGTTACACATGTTCTAAAATACTTTGCTATACACAGGTGTATAAAAGACAGTATCAGAAGTCCCAGTACAATTCTTAAGATCCAGTATTTTTGGTAGTAAACTGTCCTGTTATTCTGAGGGGAATTTTATGCAGACAAAATCCTTATGTATTTTACAGCAAAGCACTTTTCATATATGTTAACACACACAGACTCTGATTGAAGAGACTACGTAAATGAACCCAAGTTTCCTCAAGCTGTGTTGACAATCTGGATATTTCTTCCAATAGATTTGGTTCCGAAGACATAATCTTCAGATGTAGCTGAAAATTAGAACAAACCATTAGTGAAACAAATACATATAATAAAAAAATTAAAATAAATACCTTGCTTTCAGGTATGTCCCAAGAAATAGAAGGACTTTCCTTCAATTAATTTCCTTTATTTAATGCTGTCTGCCCTTTGTTTGTGTTTTAAAAGCAAATTTAGACTCACATATAGAATCGTAGAACAGTTTGAGTGGGAAGGGACCTTAAAGTTCTCTTTGCAACTTTTATTCGTTTCCACCCATGGCATACTGCTAAAAAGATATGATAAAAAGCTACTGGTGAATAATATCAAGAGCTCAACTCTTACTGTCCCACTCTACAGATCAACTCCTATTTGTCTGCACTACTTGTTCTTGTGAAAGTTGCCTCACACATTCTATTTAATCCCAACAAGAGGAAAAAAGCAAGTTGTATCTGTCCAGCATTACACTCTATCTTTAGAACTAATCCGTGTGATACTCTATTAAGAAATATTTAGTTAAATAGCTATTATTGCATGTTATCTGGATTTTTGTAAAAACTTTTGCTTGATGAATTCTAACTAACCACTTTCCCACAGTTTCATAAATTAGAGTATCTTGACAAGATAAGCATCTGTACATCAGAAGGGCTTCCACCTTCTGCAGAACTACCTCCTCTCTAGGACTAACTGCTACTGCATTTTACCACAGTCAATTTTCTATCTTACACAACCCCCAGGAATAATTTCATTAGCTCTGTGATGCATAACAGGTAACAGAAGACAGACAGCCCACTGACATGGAAAGCACAAGTCAGGTTTGCAGTTGAGTGCTAAGTCCAACAAAATGCCTATTTAACTTCCCCAAACATAGTGCACCAAAATATTTTCTTACTTAAGACATAGTGTATCTTAGCTTAGTAATCAACAACCATTAAGAAGTTAGGTATATTACAAAAAATAAAAACAATTTTAAGTAATGAATACTAGAATAAAACCTGTCTGGCCTGGTCCTCTCCAAAATATGTGATTTTTGCAAGTTCTTCTTAATTGTGATCAGATAAGTTGTCAAATTATCCAATATATTAGCCATTTTAAACCCATCCCTAAAAAAAAATCACTTACAATTCTTCTGAGCAGATGGTTCACAACACTTATACCGGGCAAACAAAATTTTAAACAGGACTACCATAAAATTTTATTTAAAAATTATTACCTTTAAAAATAGTGCAAGGTATGCCTGAGCAAGTTCGAAGTTGTACTTCCTGCTGAGCATCGTCCCAATCATTCTCAAAAAGCTTAGCATCACCTCCACCGAGCCACCACCTTCAGGGGCCAAACCCCTTAGTTCTATTTCAATATTAGATGGTCCCAAGCTTTTCAGTAAGTTAAATGGAGCTGTATCTGTGTTAAAGCATTGAGGGATATGTTATCAGTAGCATTTGCAGAAAAGAATCCTTGATGTAGGCAACTTTATTGAAAAATTTTTAAGCAGTGACTGTACGTCCCAAGTTTCTACTTCTTCCTTACCTTTTGGTTTTGCACAATATCCTGTTCTACCTGTAATTTATTTTCCCATCATATACTACAAAGAACTACATCTCTACTACAACAGCTGCATTTTATTTGTAAGTATATCTTGAAAAATATGAGTAATATCTTTGCTTCATTTTTCCTCCCATTTCTGTGTTGTAAGCTGAACAAAAGCTCTTATTAATCTCATGATATTGTAATTTTACATCCCTTATAAAATAGAACATATGTACTTGGGATTTCAATCAATTACTGCAAATACATCCTAGAAAACACTGGGTACTACTTTTATAAAGAATCTTTACTGTGTTTGCTCTTTCCAACACTAAGCTAAATTGAGGCTCATCTGGTGCCTCTGGGGTAATTACGACTTTTGTTAAGTGAATTCCTCCTGCTTTTTCTGATCCTAGGGGGTTTGGGGTGGGTACATTTTACCAGATATTAGTTTCTGGTAAAAATAAATGGAATTTACAAACTTCTTCCTCCTCATAAATGGTCTTACGATTTCTACAAATCCTACCTATCTTTGAGAAATCCATCCATTTGCTTTAAAATTATGTATGATGGCAAACATAGCTGTCAGTAAAACTCTTATTTTTAAGGGTATCTGTTAATAAATATTTCTTTTGCTCTTCTTAGCAACTTCTTATACTCTTATTTCACAGTACTAAATTGTATCGGGCACTGGATAATAATTCTTAGATGGTATATGTTTGTTTTCATCTGTATTTGATTCCTGTGAAAAGTATTAGGTAGTTTTTAAGTAACTGTGATATCAACAGCACAAAATAAATGCATTAACTCTTTTTTTTTCTGTGACATCAAAAAAGCAAGCATGGAACACACTATGAAGCTCATACACATACAATATGGAAAAGGTACCTTGCTTCATCTATGTTCCACAGTCCTGATCTGAAGTATGAAACCTCCATCACAATGGTAAACCAGATAGTATAATACTATTTTAACAGCCTAGTCATCTTTAGAAGAGATGCTTGTAAACTAGCAAGCACAGAGAGATATTAAGATCCAGTAGCCTCCCATGTCAGAATTTATAGGCTCCTTGGATTGGGATTATATTCCCAGCAAGAGTGCTTTGTGGATATGCTAGCAGCAGTTGTCCATTTATTGACATAAACAGACAATTTAAGTGACCTATTTTTAAAATGAACTGAATGTTAAAAGTCAAACAACTTGGTTTTGTGTCCATTATTTCTTCTTAAGCTTTAAATTATAAAGCAGTTGATGAAAGATCTAAGTTGGATGAATATCCAGTGAAGTAGCCCTGGTAACAGAATTTGTTGGGAAATAATGTTTTTCATGTTTTGGGGAATGGCTGGACTAAACCTTACCATCATTTATTTGCTTCCTTTTTTACTCTACAAATAACACATAGCACCTTCTCTGGGTGAAATCATCACTATCTCCAAAAAAAGAGTATAGCAGTCTTAGGAACGTCACCTTCTTTCTTTATATAGGTTTTAGCCAGAACTGGACTCCATGCTACAATAGTGCAAGATGGAGTTACCAGTACATTTTTAAATCTAGATTGGCTATCTGTGTACTAGTCAGCCCTATAAATAATAGACCATTTTCTTTGCCTTTGCTACTGAACTATGTATATTTTTTACCTCGCATGTTACAATTCTGGCATTAGAAATCGAATGTGTTTCAAAATATTATTAGCATCTACATTTTTAGTTAAATGTGTTGTAAACTTACATTCATGAGTGCTCAAGGCTTCTTCAAGATGAATATAAAAATCAGATTTCTGTGCCAGTACTCCAAGGTTCACTATCTTTGACTGGACAATGAAAGTACAAGAGAGAGTACATGAATATGCAAACTTATTTTTACATCTCGATTAGGTATTTTTTTACTGTCAGCATAAAAGACTTTAAGAAGGACAGCTTTAATGCAAATGTGTTAGTTAAAACTGGTACTTGAAATTCTCTAGCAAGACTTTACTCAGCACTAAAAAGTATTACATTTTTCATTTAAAATACATTATAAAAATACACTGATTCTTGGTTTTACCTGTGTATCATTTTCCTCCTCTGGAGCAATATATTGGGGTATAAGACCAGGAACTGTTGGGATGAAGAAAGGGGCTGACTTGGGAACTTTTGGTGGCTCTCTTGGTTTATTTCTTTTCTGTTAATTAGATATTTGAAAAAAAACCATTATCATAGGTAGAATGTGGCAATTTTCTTTGTCAAGAGTTTTATTTTTAGAAAGACTAGGAAAACTCTAAGGACTAACTGCAAAGTAAATATATAGGTAAAATGTTTTTCCATGAAATATATAGCTGCTGATTAGAAAAAAACCCGCCCCTCTCTCAAATCCCAAACTGTGAAAAACACCATTTAGTCTTCTGCAAAATCTTTAAAAATGCTTGGAAAATGGGATCAAATTTTGTGATTAGGTAAATGCAGCTTACAGGTCAAGGGCAAATATATTTGACTGTATACTACTAGTTTCTGTGTATTCTTTTTCCTTTTGTGGAAATGCCTGACAGTATTTGGAGTCATAACTTAGAGCAGCTCTGCAGGGACTTATTGGATGCACTGACATGGAAATACCTGTTGTCAGGCAGCTACTTTGCATGTTGCTGAAACAGTAATGGCAAAAGTTATGAAACAATTCCACCTTCTGAGGATCTCCTGAACTTCCAAGAGAATGTTTAAGACACATATCTACTTCACATTACAAGAGAAAGAGCCCTTATTTTACCTCCTTCTTAAAAAATACAATCTAAAGTCTTCAGTAGATAAGCAATGGTGTGCCTAGTACCATTACCTTAATAACATCAAGACTGAGGAGATTCTTCCACCTTGATTCTGGCAATGAGGAAAGGGTCACCAGCTGCTCTCCTAACTGCTCAGGTGAGACATATTCTATCATTTCATCACATTTTTGTTCATCTCCTGCCACATCTACATCTTTACAGAAGACATAAATTTTATGAATAAATATACTTAATTTTTTTTTAATTCAAAACAACATCATTCCTTCATAAATTTGAAAAACACATGCATAACACCTATATACATCTGGGTGCTAGCATAACATACATCTGGAAAGCTAAAGAAACAATATCTATTAACCTGTGATATATTAAGTTTCAATTGTGAGTAATTAAAACTAAAATGCAGAATTGTGTAAGCAACATTTTTGAAGATCAAAGAGATTTACTGCTTTGGCTGAAATGATATGAAAACAATCTATAGAACTCTTAAGGGAAGAACAATGGATTACATTTAAATCATTACCTGTTTTAAAATCCATATACAGCAATATTATCTAAGTTAGAAATATGTATTATCTTATCACTTAAATATGCACATTAGTTACAACTTGTTCATAGGTGTGGCTGAAGCGATGCATAAAACCAAAGAAAATCTCAATATTAAAGCAGAATATCACACACCAAAAGATATGCAGTCTGTCATGAGTTTTCTCTGGACTTCCTATGTCTTGACCAGACACATTTACTTTCCCTCCCCTTTTTGCAAAGCATTACATGGCTGAAACCATGAATGTCACAGAAAATCCTAAACAAATGAGGAAGTGTAAACTATTAAAGCTCTGAGCATCTGAACAGGAACACATTTACATTTCCTTAAGCCAGAAAGTGAGTTAGGTGTTCAGCGCCAGCACCATTTTATAGAATTAAACATTCGAAGTTTTGGGATGAAATCCTTTCTCCCTAATTGAAGTCCCTAAAATATAAACATGTTTAGTAAAACAATCACCATCAAATATGTTTCCCACTCTTTTATGTGGTCAATAGCAAGGTGTATTTCTCCTTCATCTGGAGATCTAAATGTAGGCACTGCTCATTTGGGCAGACAGGATCTCCATCTAGAGGCCTCCAGAAGAACAACTATTTATACGAAATGTATCAAAAATGCAATTTAGGCCTTCCTTTCACTAGGAATCCAGCACAGGTACAGGGCAGGTCAGTTGAATCCACTTCTCTTGCCAACAAGACAAGATAACAGAATGAAACTACCAAAGCATACAGAGAGATAATAAAGTTGGAGGGAAGTAGAACAAAGAACAATCCACTTCCCACTACCACACACTAACATGAATTTCAAACTAATCTCACAGAAGTCTGAGATTAAAGAAGGCTAGTAAATAGCACAGATGTTTTATTACTTATAAAATCTTCACAAATATGTGGAGAGAATTACAATGTAATTCTTTTTGTCTGAACATAAAAATATGACTAGATTTCAGTAAACAGCATATGAGTAAGTATGCCACAAACAGCAGAAGCAATAGGAACATGTTCAGAGAAAGAATGCTAAGGCATACTGATCTTTCACTGCGGAAATAAACCATCTTCTTTTGGAAATGTAATACAAGCTGAAAATAGAATACTCTTTCATCTGAAGATTACCTTGCACAGGGAAAGTACTAGGGCATGTCACTGTAGAAGGTTCGTAATCTGCTGGAAGGGGCCGTAAAGAGACAAGTGAGTACAGAGCACGGTTTGACCTGAAAAGTAAGAACGGCATTTAAAAAACTATTTTCAGTTGAATGGGAACAAGTATTTTAGAAATTATTTTTCCTAAAGCCTAATAGTACAACACTACAGCAATTCACCAGGTTCTATTCAAAATTAGTTTTCCTCATCTACCAGATAAATGAGACATGAAATGCAGTGACACACATGGTCTGAAAGTCTGAAACACAAAAGTTATGCTGAAATATTATTGCCAAGAATGTGTAAAACACATGGCATTATGAAGTATGATTACATGAATCACTGCCAGCTACTGTATTTACTTGAAATTGCAAAACTGCCTAGAAAAGTTTTTTTGCACTTAATATGTAAAACACATCACGCAAATATAAATCATCCATCCTGATTTCACAAAATTTCTAAGTAATACTCTTAGCAAATTTCTTTTAAGTTTGGAACACAAACACAAGTCAATTCTGGCAAATTGTTTTCAGTCAATACAAACCAGAGCTAAGTAAAAGCACTTTTTTTCACTATTCAAAATGAAGAACTTTTACTTAGAAATAGAAAGGTCTAACAATTGAACAACTGAGACAAAACTTTATGTAACAAATGTACCCTGAAAAATCCATCTATCCATCAAACAGATAAAACCAAAAACAAACCTCAAATCCCCTAAAAGGTATATTACTTCAGTACTAGACCTATCCAGTCATTTAGACAGCATGAAACCTACCAATACATTAAAACTGTATCAGCAAGAAACTCAATTAAAACCTGTTTTACATCTGTGTGGATCCATCCACTAACAGAAATAATAGCAACTTCTGAATTCTACTCAGAAGTATCAAACAACATTGCTGTCTTGCAATGGGTCTTGGTTTGGGCCAGGATAGAGCTAATTTTCTGTCTTGTAATTTTGCTTACAGATAGGTCTTTTGTAAGTAGCTGTACTTGCTAAAATTAATAGAAAGTTTCTCAGTGTCTGCTTCTAGGACTGATAACACTCCATGTTTACAGTTACTGCTAGAGAACATTGTGCAGAACTAAGGCCACTGCTCAGTTCTGAGAAATATCTTGGGCTCCAGAAAGAGAAAGGGAGTAAAGAGATCACATCTGCAACCCGCCCTTAGGGAGGAATGGACAAGATAAATGACCAAAATTGACCAGAGTATTGCATCCCATACATGTTATACTCAGTATATTTACTAAGTTTATCCTTTTTTTCCCCTACTTTTCCTTTATTTTACTGTTTCATTAAAGCTATGTAGTTTAGTTTTCAACACGTAAGTCTCTCTCCCTTGTTCTCTCTCCTTTCTTTATCAGGGAGTGGAGGAAGACTAATAGAGAGCATCTGTCATTTGGTTAACTCTTGGCCCAGCGTTAAACCATGACATTTTTGCTGGCACCCAATGTGGGGCTAAGCTAGTTAGCTTGAGCCCAGTTCAAATTTTGACTCATTTACCTGAATAGCTGGAATTCCAGCTTCAGGGGAAGGATACCCAGATTTCACAGATTTCTATTTTTAATGGAAATTAAACTGATGATGCCATACCTGTGGTATTTATGGTATGTGATATGCTGCTTTGCAGATGGAATGAGTGTTAATAGTTTTAATAAAAGCTGCTTGAGATATCACAACAAAGCAGTTGTGATATGGTCTGCAGTACTAACATACAGTGCAGTACATTGTGTAGTAGTGTTTCATACAAGGATAAAAAATTTTGTTGGTAATTACATTTTCAGTTTCAATTTGAGGAAATGTACCACTCATTTGCTTCATTTTGGGCTGAGTTCACCAGATTCTAGTCAAATTGGCATTATGCTTATTATAGTTTTGATTCTCCTGCTTGGTGGTGTTCCTCATATGTGCATATGTATTCTCAAATATCCTCATTTATTGGTGAGGAGTAAGACAACTACCACAATTAGGGGAATGAGCACACCCCACAGAGAGAGCACTGCCATTCCTGCCTCTGCAGCCACTGCTCATCCCCCCTCACACAAGGCCACAACTTGGACAGGGCCGGGGAGCATCACCAGTGTATCTGCTACAGCTGCAGCTGCTGCCTCCCCCCCACTGACACTGCTGCTGCTGCTCAGGAAGTGAGACCTGCTGCTCTGCTCCTGATGCAGACACCACAGCCTCTCACACACAATCCACTAGGAGAGAAGTAAAACAAACAAAGTTAGATCTTAGCCCTAGTCCCTCAAAGTCTGCACCAGATGACCAGGTGATAGAGGAGATAAGAGGATATGACCTCTCCTCGCAGAGCAGCTGAACCAGAGTCATCTGAGGAGGAAGAGGACTCAGACTCAGAAGTATACGTTCAGTCCTATTCCATGAGTCCTATTCCTTACATACTCTGAGAAAAGACTTTGGCCGGCTTGCAGGTGAACCATTCCTCACTCAGTTACTCCAATGCTGGAATGACAATAAAAATAACTCTGAGAGAAGCCAGGCAGTTGGGATCCCTGGCCAAAGATGCAGGTATTGATTGGGCATTTGGGGAAAAGGCTGGAACCACCAGCCTATGGAGACGACTCTTGTCAGCTGTAAAGGAGAGATATCCCTACAAAGAGGAAATAGACTGCTCACAGGTCAAAGCAGCCACACCTAGAAAAGCTATCAGGTATCTGAAAGAACTGGCTGTACAAGATGTGATCTATCCCAATGATAAGACTGTAGATCCTTATCACATGCCATAACCTAAGCCTGTGAGGCAAAGGTTTGTGCATGCTGCACCACCACCATTTAACCATACAGTAATGTTATGGGTTCCTGCAGAACTGGAAGCAGTTGTGGGTGACATCATTAAAACAGCCCAAGAATATGAAGATGCTGTCATGGCTCCTCCATCAGTCCTGGGTCTCAGCTGTAAAGGAAATGGCTGAGAAACTGCACCTACCCCATTTTTCTCAAATAGGAGGTGGCTGCATTGCAGCCATTAAGAGGAAATGCCCTCCTATGAGACTGAATTGAGAGAAACAGAATACAGCACTCCTAAGTGAGTACGGAGAGGCAATGAAAAAGTCTATAATTGCCTGGATCCTCATTTGAACCCTTCTTAAACATGGGGGTGACTTTAGCCTTCCTCCAGTCCTCAGGGACATCATCCAATCTCCGTGACTTCCCAAAGATTATGGAGAGCAGCTTTGCAATGACATCAGGCAGCTCTCTCAGCACCCTAGGGTGGATAGAATCTGGACCCATTGATTTGTATGGATCAAGCTTCTGTAATAATTGATACAACTCTGCCTTCACTGATGGGGGGTGTCTGCTTCAAAGGGAATATTTGTTCCTATGGCCTGGGACATAACAGCACTGGTAAAGACAGAGCTGAAGAAGGTGTTGAGAACCTCTGCCTTTTCAGCATTCACTCATCTCCTATTTAGCAGTGAGCCAATATTATTCCTCTGTTTCTGCTTGGTGTTAATATATCTGAAGAATCCTTTCTTGAAGTTTTTGATATCTCTGGCCATATTTAGCTCAAGCTGAACTTTTGCTTTCCTAACTGCTTCTCTGCATATCCTGGTAATGGTCTTGTAATTTTCTACCAGCAATGTTCCACTTTCCAGCCTCTGGGATATTTCCCTGCTGGTTCTGAGCAGACCCAAAAGCTCACAGTTAAGTCATGGGGGAAACTTGCTCCACCTACTTCTCTTTAGAGGGGATGAACTGGTTTTGGTTAACTAGGAAAGTGTTGTTGAAATACTCCCAGCACTCACTAGCTCCTTTACCCTCCATGGGATCCCTTCCATCTGAGCCCTGAGCAAGCTGGAGTTTGATCTTCTAAAATCTAGAATTAACCTTCACTGTGCTCAGCAGGATCCCAAACTCCACAGTCACTGTGGCCAGGCCTGTCAGAAACCGAGATATCACAGAGCAGGTTTTCTTGGTTAATGAGCAGTAAGTCCAGTTGTGTACCATTCCTGGCTGGCACATCCAACATTTGTGTAGGGAACAGTCTTCTGCTCATAACATAACAGGATTTATTTACAGTAACAGAAACATTTAGAAAAATAATTATCAGAATAAATATTTTAATCACAACAGATTTCAAGATTTATGAATCACAATAATAGAGAATACCTGTCTTATTTTTTAACAAGACTACTAAACTATGGATATTATATCTTCAGAACAAACCTTTCTTTGCAAAAAAGATTATTAAAAGAGTTCTTCACCATTCCAAATTCTGTGTGACAATTATGTACTCACCACAAATAAATTCCAAGATCATCCACATGTGCAGAAGCTAGAAAATCTCCTGTGGGAGACATAGCAAGGCTGACAGCTGCAGAGTCTACCAGAAAACAATCTATAAGGCTAAGGAGAGAAAATATAACAAAGCAAATCTCAGCAAGATGAACTTGGGTATCTATGCATATCTGACTGGCAGCACAAATATGACTGAATGTAAGCAGGACACTGGAAGTATGCACACAAACTATTGTATTGTAAGTATTAAAACATGACCTACAAACTTAGCAAATGAATGGTTCCGTGCAACTCCCCTTTCTAAACTGCTAAAATCAGGTAAAGCTGGTACATTTATGCTGCCTCCTTAAAACATGCACATTCTGCAGAAAATATGATGAATGTGGATTCAACTCCTTCTGCTAAACATTTACAGTTTTTGTGGCCCTAAATTTTGTACTTCTAACCAAGACTATGCTGCTCTGAATTCATATTTTAATGGTTGGCCCTTAACTGTCAGTTCTCTCTCTCACGATAATTCATATATGCATGGTTAACACTAAGACCTGAAGTTCCTAAAGCACAAGCTGTATACTGCAAAATTTTATTATCTACAGCAATTTGTTTTGAAATTACCATTGTCAAAAATACTGTGTCACATTTGCCCCATAAGTATAAGGGGCCAGAAAGGATCCATGCAAGGGTACTGACAGAGCTGGCAAACATGCTCACACCAAAGCACTTTCTATCATCTGCCAGAAGCTCTGGCTAACTGGTTCCAGTAGACTGGACATTAACAAATCCCATGCCTATCTGAAAGAAGGGATGGAAGAAGCATCACAGGAACTACAGGCCTGTTAGTCTGCCCTCAGAGCCAGGAAAGATTATAGAATCATAGAATAATAAAGGGACCTCTAAAGGTCACCTAGTCCAACACCTCTGTAGTGAGCAGGGATATCCTCAACTAGATCAGGTTGCTCAGAGCCTTGTTGAGCCCTACCCTGAACATCTCCAGGGATGAGGCCTTGACTACCTCCCTGTGCAACCTGTTCCATTTTTCCACTACCCTAAAACAACTTTTTCCTAACATCCAATCTAAATCTGGTCTTCTCTAATTTAAAAACATTGCCCCTCTTCCTACCACTACAAGCCCTTGCCAACAGTCCCTCTCCAGTCCTGTAGGCCATCCCCCCAGCTACTGGAAGGTCGCTATGAGGTGTCCCCAGAGCCTTCTCCATGCTGAACAATCCCAGCTCCTTCAGCCTGTCTTCATAGGAGAGGTGGAACAGATCATCTTGAAAGCCATCACATGGCATGCACAGGACAACAAGGTGATCAGACCCAAGTCAGCATGGGCTCATGAAAAGCAGGAACTGCTTGACTAATCTGATCTCTTTATACAACCTGTTTATTGGACAAGGGAAAGACTGTGGATATTTTTTACCTGGACTTTAGTAAAACCTTTGACACTGTTTCTCAAGCATTCTCCTGGAGAAACTGGTTAATGGCTTAACAAGTGCGCTCTTCACTGGGTAAAAAGGACTAGGAAAGTGACTGTCCCCAGTACTTGGGGACACTGACTGTTTTCAGTTCTTGGCCCCTTGCTACAAGAAAGACACTGAGTTGCTGGAAAAGCCAACCAAGATGGTGAAGCTTGGGTGCAAGGCACAAGTCTTATAAGCAGTGGCAGAGGGAATTGTTCAGAGGGGTTGTTCAGTGCAGAGAAAGGAGGCTGAAGGGAGACCTTACTACTCTCTATAACTCCCTGAGTTATGTGGTGAGGTGGGGTCAGTCTCTTCTTCCAAGTTACTTGTTACAGAACATGAGGAAGTAGCTTCAAGTTGTGCCAGAGGAGGTTTAGATTAGATGTTAAGATGGATTTTTTTTACAGTTTTTACACTTCCTGCCTAACTGCAAAAGTGAGACAATGGAAAACAGAATTGCTGAGCTTACTGTATCAGCTCATTTCTCACTCTATTCTATCTGAAATATTCCACCAGAACTACGAACAGTCAGCTTGTATACTTGACTCCTTCTTTCACCTGCGCAAGCTGCACCGCAGAAAGAAGTATCTGCATAAAGGAACTTTTTTTACACAAGTTGGTAATTTTTTTCCCAGTTCTCAAAAAGCCTTGCATAAAAGAAATCCAATAGGAATACTGACATTGTGCTAAACAGCATTCCCAAGTGAAAACAGATGTTCAGTAAGTAAATGGTATGACATTTAACTAAGTCAGTTGGTATTTTATGTAACGTAGGATTCGGTCATCTACAAACATGTATTCCATCCTTTTATAAGGACAATATCAAAGCCAAGTCTTTAAATTGTACAGTTTAGAATTAGATTCTTCTATTTATAAGGAAATATACCTCTATAGAACTAAACAATGTATTTGGCTTTTTATTAAAAGTTGTTCTTCTTTTTCAATACATTCCTCTGCCTATAGTTGGAGGAAAACCTTTCCTTTAAGTTCTGGAAGAATAATTTAACCTAGTGTACCTGCCTGGACTTTACCTTGCCCAGAATTTTTGCAGTTACTTGAAGAGCGACAAAATATTTACTTACATGTTATATGATAACAAAAACTACTCTTAAATTACTTTCAAAAAAATAGTATTAATAGATTCTTAAGGCAAAGTGTTTTGGTTTTGAAGAAATTAAAGATAAAAGTAGCATTTCTTAAGTTTTATAATTAATGCCATAAAAATAATTTTTTATAAGCATATAATTTTGGAAGGGGAAGAGGATTAGAAAGAGGAAGGCCAAATAGAGTGTTAGTTTCCCTGCAATTTATACTGGAAAGAAGACAGTTACTTTTCTATTTTAAATGGCTGAAATTCATAATGTAAGAATAGGTCTTTCTTTGTTGAGACTTGACACACTTTTATGGTAAAATAAAAATTTTACAGTATACAAAAAGATTCACCAAATCACATCAACAAAAATAATCAATCTAAATGAAACTATTCAGTCCCAGCTATGATCAGAGCCACACACAGAACTACTTTAAATTGTATACATCTACCTGATGTGCTGCTAAAAGTACACACTGTCAGAACTCAGTTTCTTTCAAATCTACTTTTTCTTCAGGGCTCCTAAGTTTCCTGTGTATCCATGTACTTTGTGGCCAAATTTCATCCTGGGAGCAGACTAGCCCACAGTGGACCATAAACAGCATTTTTGGCAGTTGCAAGCATGAACAATGAAAAATATAACCACAGAAAAGGTTTATTGTGTTGCTCAAACGAACATTGAGAATAGGCTTCTATTTACAAAGCCAACAGGAGATTCTGGGGACCCCAGCACAAGAAAAACATCTTTGACACAAGTCCAAGCAGATACATGAAATGATTTACAACATGTTTCCTATGAAGAAAGGCTGACAGTTGAGGTTGTGCAAAATGAAGAATAGAAGCCTCTGGGAAGAATTTCTTGTGGCCTTTCAATACTTAAAGGGAGCTTATAAGAAAGATTTGAGATAGACTTTTTAACAGTGCCTGTTGTGACAAGGAGCAATGGTTCTAAACTGAATGGGATAAATTTAGTTTGGACACAAGGAAGAAATTTTTTACAATGAGCATGGTGAGACACCAGAACAGGCTGACAAGAGAAGTTATAGACATCCCATCACTGGAAGCATTCCAGGCTAGGTTGGATGAGTCTTTGAGCAACCTAGTCTAGTGAAAGATGTTCCTGCCCATGTCAAGGGGGGTGGACTAGATTTCTGAGTTTCACTTCTAATTCAAACGCTTCTATCATTCTATAAATACTTCAGCATATCACAAAGCAATTCACCTTAAGACATCTCTTGCCATTTAGATTACAGTGCTGCTTCCAGACAAAGAACAAATTCACACTCATTCACACAACATGAAAACACCAGGTTTCATCATTCGATCTTCAAGACACTCTTGTTCTGTATAGTCAGAAAAAGGCACAGACTGCTAGCATCACACAAAACTAAAATACTGCTTACCCAGTTGTTACACCATGTACAACTCTGAATATCACACAGTAGATGCTGGTGCCAGACAATCAAGCCAAAAGGCTTTTTGCCTCTTAACAGACAGAAAAGGGATTATAATAAATTTCTGCTATGTTTCTAAACAGACTCACCATCCAGAGGGAAGGTCCCAAGTCTTAATGGTACGGTCCATTGATGAAGTTATCAGCCAACGACCATCAGGACTGAAAGTCTAAAAAAAAAAAAAAAAAAAAAAAAGTCAATTTAATGGCACAACTGACAAGTGAGTCTCTATAGGAGGTCTTGTTTTACACAGTTCAAGATTAGATTGTTATTTACTATAATTAAACAAAATTAACACTACCTTAGTGAAAGGGAAAAAAGGGCAAAACCAGAAGCTATTTCAGAATAGGTGTAAATATATGGTGCAGATGCTTTTACTAACATCCAAATGTACTTTGTTCCTTGCTTTTACATTAATGATGAAAACCACTGAGCATAAAACTCAATGAATGAATAAATAAATACTAGCACTGAATTTAATTCAGAATTAAATAAACTATTTCAATGAACTATATAAACTATTTCAATGAACACTACAAATCACTGTTACACAAAACGTAAAATAAGGAATTACCACAGTGTAATTGCACAATCTCTGACCTGGTTTATTTCCATATATACAGTTAAGATTATTGCACAACTTCACTCCTCAGTGTGTTTTTCATTATTACTAATACTTTATTTTATAAAAGCCCAAATTAGCATGTTGCAAAGTTATAGTAAAATCCCAAAGTACAGTAAAAATTACCATTTGAACACCATACATTTTAACTTAAAAAGAAACATGGCCAAAACTGCTATAGAAATGAACTACAAACCTACTCCTCATCAAGCATTATATTTAGGGACTTAATATACAGAGAAATCTACCATCTTTATAACAACTTAGGTACTTGTATGTCACCTGTTGTTACAGAAAGTAAGTTAACAATTACCATGTCATTAATCCGTCCATAGTGTCCTGAGAACATCCTGACAATCTTCCTGGTTTCTATATCCAAAACACTAATACTGAAGTCATCCAAGGCAATTCCCAGTATACCACTGCAATGAATCATTATCACATGTGACAATAAATTCTCAAAGACAAAAAAATGGGAACACTTGCTCAAAACATCTTTTATCTGAGATAATCTCAGATAAACAGAATTACACTCCTTAAGTCTAATAAAATTCCTTGAGGTCATTCATGTCTGTCACCTAGTTGCCAGTTATATTTCAAAGCATCAGAAATTTATATTACAGTATCTGGTTGCCATCCTAGACATGTACTTACACCAAAACCATATTCACATTAAAGAGCTTCAGTTTCTTACCTGTCTCGGTGAAGCAGAATTCCACTTGGAGAAGAAGAAAGCTCAGTAGAATAAACTAAATCTTTAGATTTGAATTTCCAAAATTTAATTAATCCTTCACTACCAGCTGTAATTATCAGTTGGTTTAATCCATCCACTGCTACCCCCCTAATGGCCCCCTCATGTGCTGCAAATCAAGGGAAAAAAAGTTGTATGTCAGAATTTACATACAGCATGGTAATCAGTAGAATGCCAAACACTATTTTTTATGACTTCATCTAAATACACTATATGAGCAGTAAGCTTGTGATAGAATTCTCAAGTCACCTGACAAGATTGCTCAAATAGTAGAAATTCTTTAATCAGTACAGAGAACAAAAGGCTTTCAAGTAAACACTTAGAACATAATACAAAAATTGTCAGTAATTGAAGCTGAATATTAGCTTCAACTGCTTTGAGGCTTTTACGTCTGTCTTCAGTTTGGGGGTGGCTTTTTGCAAATGTGAGTTTTGAAGTACTTTTTGAATCACTTACAGAATGCCTACAGTGGGCCTGAGCACCCCAGAAAGATTTACATCTTCAAATCTGGCACAAAGTCTGAGAGCTTTCCTAGCATACTTTACACTGCAATGTAAAGGCAGAGGCACAGATCCTCTGGTTTTGGATCAATTTTATTTCTTCATATATGTCTAGGGCCTCTGGCCAATAGCCAAATACAAAATTTATCCCATTATCAACAAATTGATGTTATTAGGAGACCATTTCATGTCTGCTACATTGTCCAGCTTTTAGAAACCCAGTAAGATTTAAAGGTTTATCAGGACTTGTTCCTTATGTCTAAAACAACAAAAAACCAAGCAGATCACAAGAGCTCTATTATGAACTGCAGATTTACAAAAGAACACCAAATATACATAAGTACACAACATGAAATATGTACGTACACATCATTAAAGGAGAAGTCTGAACTCTGCAATGTACACTAAGACCACAGTTTGCAGCTGGGTAGTTGAAAATAATAGCATTTAGAAGGAACTAGACTTGATTCCTCATGCATGTAAAGCACTATTTCATTTTTAAGCCAGGAACACAAAACAAATGGGAAAATCTACCCCAGACATAGAACCCTGTAACAAGAAGCCAAGTACTGGAAATGTGGTTAATTCAAAAAGGGCTGAGACCAGATGATCTTATTTTAGTGCTAATCATTTCAGTAACTGACAGTTTTGTGATAATTAAAACAAATATATGCTAACATTAGAGCTCTTAAAACCTGCAGAGATAAGGTTTTATCCCTCGCAATAAGTTTCAAAGGATTTCTGATTACAGTGCAAGATAGTACAGTGCAGAATAACTGGAAAAGCTTAAAAGATTCTCAAATTCATCTCAAAAGCTATACTAAATTTCCTAGATGACAGAACACCAGGTTATTGCTGTTCTGTTAACAGCTAATATAGCAAAATATAAACAGCAATTCTTACCTTTTTCTTTCCCATAACATCCTCTGTGAATGCCAGACTGAATGTTATACACATCCACCCGTCCAGTTGACAGCCCAATTACAGCAAAGTTTCCACATGAGGTAATGTCAACTGCCTTTTGAGGGGGAAAAAAACACCTATTAAAACAATTCTTAAAGTGTATATCTAATTAGCAAAGTTGTTAGAATATATATAGCACACCAGGAATACAATAATGAAATAATACGTTTCTATTAGACTTCAAGGAAAACTTCACAGAATACACATCAGATTATGGTAGAGGGAGCAAATAGTCAACTAGTAATAATGTAGCAATACATTCTTGTGAAGGAAAGCAAAACAGTGACTTAGTGGCAATGACCAGGAGTCATATGTAGTAACATCACCATTGTAATCTAAATTATTAACCTGTATAACCAAGAGATACAGAAATTCAATTCGTAAGATAAAATCCAGGCATGCTGACTATGTGCCTCTTTTCAGTAACTATCTTGACAATGGCATCCCAAAGTAGGGTAAATTCACATGGACTTGAATAGTAAGAAACAAAAAAACAATGGTCCAGATTTCTTTGGAAAGGCACAGCCCAAAGAATCTAGCAGTTAAAAGAAAAACAGGTATTTACAACTGAACTGACTTTTGTCTACCACTTAACTGCCTGTTTCTGGGGCCCTCAAGAAAAAAAAGACATGGAGCTCTTGAAGCAAGTCCAGAGAAGGTCTACAAAGATGATCAGCACTGGAGTGCCTCTCCTACAAAAACAAATGGAGAAAGTTGGGGTTGTTCAGCTTGGAGAAGGCCCCTAGGAAACCCCATAGCAGCCTTCCTATACCTGAATGGGGCCGACAGGAAAGCTTGTACTTTTTACAAGGCATGTAGGGACAGAATGAAGGGTAATGGCTTTAAGCTGGAAAAGGGTAGATTTAGATTAGACATTAGGAGTAAACCCTTCACTCTGAGTGTGGTGAGATACTGGAAGAGGTTGCCAAGGGAGGTTGTGGATGCCCCCTCCCTGGAATTGGTCAAGGCCAGGTTGGATGGGGCTTACAGCAACCCAGTCTAGAGCAAGGTGACTCTGATCACAGTGGGAGAGGCTGGAATGAGATGATCTCTAAGGTCCCTTCCATCAAAAAAGATTCCATGACTCTGTAATACTCAGCATGAGGTCAGAAAAACAATTTATCACAACTGTATGAGTGCCTAGCACACACAATAACTACTAGTTCTGCAAGATCATAAGCCTCAGGCAACATTATATCTTGCAGAGTCTTTCTTAGTGAAAGCTGTAAAGTATTCTAAAGGGAATACCCTGACTGCCATTTGGAGATTTTTCTGTACTGCAAAAACCAGTCATCTTCGTCAATTTGCATTCAACGACCAAGTTCACCATCACAGCCATATAGTCAGCTCTACATCACTACAACAGATTAAATGTAAGCACCAGCCACCTATCTGAATCAGAAAATAAAATCTGCACTAAGCCTGGGTATTAAAGGAAAAAATAGATATGCAGAATTTTTCTTAACACATTACAAAACGGCTAACAAGACACCCTGAGCTGGCAGAAAACACTCTGCAAGGCAAATAAAACAGACCTCAATAGTGCTTTTTCATTCTGAGCATTCCTTCTGTACAAACAGAAATCAAAATAGCACATGCTCTAATGCTGAAGAAACATTATCCTAAATAAACTTACTGTTGCATATACTCCAATAGGTTTGTGTTTGCTAAATTCTTCTGGTCTCAGTTTATGAGCTCCCATAGAAGTTTTCTGATAGTTCCATGTTGTACATGTTATATACCCTTGGTGGCAGGCAACAATGCCATCCCAGTCACTCTGATGGGCCACTTCTGCAATATAACAGAGTCTTTTTAGAAACAACAATTCTGAAGTGAAATATGATCTTCTGATATCACAAGAAAGAGTACTATGAAATACTTGTAGGGAGAACAGTACATACTTGATGTTGTTAGACAGACAAAAGGCTACATTTCAGAAAATAGCTGTGCATACACTATTGTAACTAAAATGCTAAAAAAACCACAAGCTAACAAAACCATAAGCATTTACTGTTGTATGTTTAATTTCTTTGTGTATTTGAGTCGATGGGGTTTGAAAATACGTATTTTAACATATATGTATGTTTAATATATATGCATATATTTTAACTAGATTAACATACTGAAACAGGGCTTACGAGCTACATCTGCTACATGTAGCAAAGGGCTTTTATACATTTGCAGGAAAATTGTTTCTCAAAAGCTCAGTATTCAAAATTTTTAGTCGATGATATATGGGCATCTAGACAAGCAGCAAATTTGCTTTTTTAATTTCTACACTTTAAAGAAGAGAGTTTGAAATAGGGTACTCCTAGAACCTCGAAGAATAAAAAAACCAGATACAACTGGTTCACTTCACCAAAAACAATATAGCAAAAAAGAAACTATATTTTTTAAAGGGGTGTGTAGCAAGCAATAGAACAGGGTCTAATGACCTTAAACTGGAAGATAATTAGACTAGAAATTAGGATGAAATTCCTCTCTGTGAGGGTGGTGAGACAGTGGCACAGGTTGCCCAGGGAAGCTGTGAATGGCCCCTCACTGGCAGTGTCCAGCACCAGGCTGGATGGGGCTTTGAGCAACCTAGTCTAGTGGGACGTGTCCCTGTCCGTGCAGGAGGGCTGGAACTACATTATCTTTAAGGTCCCTTCCAACCTAAACTATTACATGATTAAAATATACTTAAGTAACTGCTTTCTTATGTCTCTGAACACATGGAAGGCAGCTCTACCAACTTAAACCAATGAGGCAAGTTTACTATTAATTTTAAAAGTGCATACACACACACACACAGATCTACATCTAATACATGACAAACTTCAAGTCTGAAGACAAGGTAACTAATTTAATGAAACGTATTTTGATGAAGCAAGGATAACTGCAATTCTGCCTCAAAAAGTTAGGTTCACTATTTACATACTGAATGAAAAATGAACAGAGTAACTGAATCAGTAAAATAAATAATTTTGAGAGGGGACCGAAATAAAGGAAATTGTTTCAAAATCAGGCACTATAACTAAGATTTCCTCAGGTGACAAAGACCTTACTCTGTCCTATTTGCTGGTTCTTCAGCCTGAAATAACATACACCACAAGATTCTATCTCCTGTGCTGGAGATTTTCAAGCCAAGAACCAGTTAAATATCAAAACGCTTGAAAAAAACCAGTCTTTTATGAAACAACAGAAAAGTTTAGAAAATAAGAAAGTAAAATGTCATTTCAAACTGTCACTCAGCAGCTCACTAAGGGACAAAGAATCTCAATAATCTCATCCTGATATAGTATGGACTTTCAAAATGGTTATGTCTTGAGGGTTAAAAGACAAAATGAAGACATAATAAGCTCTGTAATGTATATCAAAGACTACTTACCTGAAGCAAAGACAGTAATTGGTGGAAGTGCCATTGTATCAAGCTTAAGACCTTTCTTTTTCGATTTCTTTTTGTTAATTGAGCCTTAAAAAAAAAAAAAAGAAAAAATTAACTGTCTCAATCTCATGGCTAGATTTGAGAATTTAAAACATATTGTTTACTACATGTCAGGTTCTTATTAAACCTAGAAAAAGACAGCTTACATTAACAAAACATTGCTGTCACCTAGGGTTTAAAGAAACAGAGTTCATGTCAAAATACACGTGATGCTGAGCCAAGCACTAGCTGACTACATTCACAGATGTACTACTCAACACACTTGTTCCATAGCCTTGTGCTGACATCTCAAGGCAGACATTCCCACCACCACAGATAAAACAAACAATCAAGACTATTTAATCACAGAATCAAAGAATTGTTAGGGTTGGATGGGACCTTAAGGATGTCCCATGGACAGGGACACCTCCCACTATATCAGGTTGCTCAGTCTCATCCAGCCTGGCCTTAAAAACTGCCAGAAATGGGGCTTCAACCACCTCCCTGGGCAACATGTTTCAGTGTCTCACCATTCTCATGGTGAAGAACTTTTTCCTAACATCTAATGCACTGTGTAATACCCAGCCTTTTCAATAACCAGAGCCAGGAATTTCAAGTCTATGCCCAAAGGATATATAAAATGAATTCATCTGTATGTTTCTACTCAAACCTATTTCAATACATATATATATAAATGTATAGACAGCTAAAAATTTTAGTCTTATTAAGCTATCTGCATTATACAACGTGTCCCTTAACCATGGTAATGTGTGGAAGATGTGTTTTTTAAGTTAAGCTCCACACTAAATCAAAGAAAGTGAAGTCAAGACATAAGATTTAACTAACAATTCAGTCAATTGAGTAGAATGGGATTGGGTAAAACTTTTAATTACACATGCTGAAACATGAACTACTGTTATGCACATTTTCACTAGAAAAATCATGCCCAACACTTGCTACACAACATATACTGACTGGCTACTAAAACTGGTTTTCTTAAACGAGGAAGGACTGTGTTTCCAGAACAACTGAGGTTGCATACAACAAATAAAGTGAAATTAACACCTACCTAATGTTTTAGCTCCTGTTTATATAGAAACTTTTCAGGGCTTTTTCACCAATGTTTTTACTTTTACTGAAATACTTACCACGACCTAAACTTTTATTGAACTTTTCATGCACTGTTGAAAAAGACTGCAATGTTCCATCTTGACCTAACAAAATATTTGCAGAGAACAGTGAAAGACAGAAATCAACTTTCAGTTTATTCATAAGCTATCTGAGCAAGAAAAGCATAAGATAAGCACTAGGAAACCTGAAATAGCATTAAGTGTTTACTAAAAACTCTGGTCCAAGAAAAAAAAAAGCACACACCATAAGCAGCAGAACTAATGGAGTCTTATTTTCTACCTTTTATATCCCTTTCCTACTGCTTTGCTCCATGCATCATTAGAATGACACCTCTTTTACAGATGCTTTCTCCATGTTCAGTTCCTCTGTCCCCTCTCTTTTCTCCATCACAATACCTAACTGGTTCCCAGCTTTCATGGTTAAAACCTTAAATAAGCTGTTACATCCTTCAAATACCTCTGTAATACTTCCGAAGTTTCCCCATGATCCCTCATATTCCCTCACCATTTACAATATTTGTTGTCTAGCCAACCCATGCTGTGGCCAGTTATGAATTACACCTGGACTAGCCAGTAAACTACCCCTAACAAAAAAATGATAAAAGCTGAGTTGTCTGTCTTTCCTGTAAAGCAGTACACTAATGGGACTTCCCTCTTCTACCCAGTGACCAGCATTCACAGAACTGATAGGCATTTAATCTAATTTAATGTAACGAAATTAATTCAAAGAGACAGAAAGCTTGAATTTGAAACTAGCAAACATGCCCACTTCAGGGGGGAGATATGGACAAGACAGAAATGGAAACTATCAGGAATTCAAGCTGCGCAATTCATGTACAATTAAAGGAGCCACATGATTTTTAAAAATCAGAACAACAAAACATTTTTACAAGTAGGGAAACAAAAATTAGTCAAAGTGAAATTCAAGAATCTGTAATGAAAGACAATGGAACAATTACACTATCTAAAGCAACCTTTCCTTGCTGCTACAGTACAGAGCTATGGCAGGATGTACTAATGGGAACTGGGAGAAATGTTAAGCAGGATGAATGCCAGTGAAATTAAGTTTTACAAGGTTCATTTCTAGAGATGTCTGCTCTAAGGAAACTAGTAGCACTTGAAAGGCACCTCACAGCATCACTACCTTATTTTTGTTGCACAGTTTTACCACTGTCTCAGAAAGTCCATGTCCTTACACTGTGAATAGATCAGATCTCAATGTCTGACACCCATGTTTCACTACAGTTAAGTAGTAAACTCATAAAGCATATCTGGGAATTTATTAAGCAATCTGTAACTTACTGTGATTCACCTGGTGTGAGATGAATTACTGTTAAGTAACTAGTTCCCTGAATTCAAGTTACTAGTTGGACAATCAGCAAGTGATTATAAGCACAGGTAGTTTTAACACAGTTTATTGCTGTGCAATCTTCATTAGTAACATCCATCAAAATGTGGTAAAATGTTTTTAAATGTTGCCCATGTAGACTTTCATTACTTCAGAGTAATTAAAGATTAGGTGAGAAGTCCCAATTATTCCATTACTAAAGTGTTCTGGGCCACAAAACAGTCTGATTCCTAAGGAGTCTGTTTATTGATTTTTAAATATGCTACTAAGGACAGGTGATCACTTACATGTTGTTACACTTTCAGATTAATATCTTGGTAACAAGCAGATTTGGGAATAGGTACTACAGATACAATTCAGCTGTAACAAATTAAAAAAACTTGCTCAAACCAGTGGGAAAAGTGGAGTGGCTCGTCTAAGTTACTAAATGCATTATTCTGCTTATTTTTCCCCGTTACAACAGTTTTTCTAGCTCTTACAAGTTTTCTTTTTGACCAGCTGGTAGTTTTTTACACGAAGTAATGAAAGAAATTTTTTTCACCAAACATACAGATGACAAAAGCAGCTAAGCTTTTCCCCTTGTAACCACTTTTCAGACTACTTGCTGGTATGTTCCTCTAGGAAAACTGAAATGGTTTTGTACAGTAATAAATGTCTACATTAAACACTATGTTTCATAAATACATACACATAATACATTAAATATAACCTATTGTAATATGAGACACAGCTATGCACAATCACAGCAGCAAATCAGAATGAGAATTCTTACTTGCACTAAGAATTTGCTCTCCGTTTTGCCCATGGTATCTGATTTTTGTTGGTGGAGCACTATGTCCCATTCGGCTTCTCAATACACGTCCTGTACCACCAGGTCCATCAAAAATCCACACCTGCCTCCCCCATAAAAGACAGAAAGGCAAAAGCTGAGAAACATTGCCCTACCAATAATTACACATGTTGGAGTTCCCAGCAGACTTCACACACTGGCTTTCATCCTTGATCCTAAAACTCTGGCAGCTTCTGTCACAGGAGCTGATTGTTTCTCGCTGTTAATTCTGCTGCTCCATCACAGGCTAACAGTATCAGAGGACAAGCAGATCAAAGGACTTTTATCAATAGCAACTGCTCATGACTTGGAAGATTATGAAACAAGATCAAGACTTAGGAGTGCACAGGGGCTTAAACCGTAGTCTGGAAAAGCAGATCCAAAGTTCTTTTCTTGACGGCTATCATGAAGCAATATGAGATGAAACGATACCATCATAGCAAATGGTTAACCTGCTCTGCTACAGATCAACTGGGAGCCAGCAACTTCAGTAACTTGAGTTTTCTTGTATGTTTCATTTAAGAACTACTTTTTCACACGAAACTTAACATTTACACTTTGAATACAAGAAGAAAAAAAGCATAACAGCAGATAGCAACAGCTATTTAACTTACCCTTATAGCGTTATCAGCACCATTAGTGATAAGAAGCGGCTCTCCGGGGACAAATGACATACCAGCTATTGCTGTGGAATGGGCATCTTGCATCTGACACATTAGTTTCTTCTCCTCCAGATCCCACAAAGCAATGTGTCCAACTGGGCTACCAGCTGCCATTACTGGGTGTCCATCTTTAAAAAAAAAAACAAAACAACTTCAACAGGTTTACTAATTGACATTCAGCTCATCCTTACTGACTTCTCACATCGTAAAAATGATGCAATAAAAGACTATCACAAGAACAGACTTCTCAAGCTGATTCTAAAAATATCATACATTTTCACTAAAATAGTCTCGTATTTCAAACAGAAGAGAAAAAAAGTTAACCAGTAATGAAACAGGATTTTTTTTCATATCAAATAATAAATAATCTAAACATATTTTCAAAACTACCACTACACAGTGGATTCTTGGCCAGACTTACTCGCCTTCCCGCTTCAGGATGTGAGAGCTACTGTATCACCACTCTAGAAGTTACCAGTTCTTTTTTTATATCCTCTTAAAAGTTTTTGACTCAAGAGTTTGCCAATAAATTCCAGAAGTTGATTACACATTTATTTAATTATTCTAAACAAAAATTAAAACCTCAATTCACAGATTATGCTATTTTGTTGTATTTATCCTATTTAATATTGAGATAAACACATCACACTAACTTCTAAAATCACACTAAAAGTATTCAAATAAGTTATAAAAACCTATCATATCAAGAAAAAATTCAACCAAATACCCTACATAATTGGCAACTAATCTTTTTGTTCCTACGAAAGACACAGACACTTTTAGTTTGCAATTACACACACCTTAAGTAACTAAACCAGACAGGCCTCAGGCTTCCTTTTTCAGTAAAGCTTCACTGATATAAAAAATTTGCCAGTTTCATTTTAATTTAAATGAAGATCACTGTACTCAAACTAAAACAAGCACATGAGTTCAAAACAACCAGGGTATATTTTTATGTCCTAGCAATAAAGACAGAGAGAGAGAGGGACTAGAGAACATCCTAAAGCCACAGATCTCACAAATCTAAGAAGGCAATAGAACTTATTTAATTGGCTGACATAAAAAGGCACTTTTTCTACTTCTCAGCAGCTTTTCCCCAAGTCTCTCCAGTAGTATCCTTCCTCAACAGGGTCTGCAAACTGTATTCTGCTAAAATTTCCAAGTCTGTCTATCCAAATGAGATTAGATTCACTATCTAGGCAGAATAAACAAAGTTGATGACAATAAATAATAACTCATTTTCTTAACGAGTGCATGCTTGCTAGGCAAAAAAATTAGTGGATGCTCATTGGAAATAAACAAAGAGCCGTGAATATTAGCAGTAGTCCCCAGTAGTGTCTTTTCAGCAGTCATTTGACTACTAAAATTCTAATTTTGTTTTGGAGGAAGACACTACTGAAAAGTAGGTTTGGATATGAACTTTCAGTTTACCAATTACTCGGCATCTTGGCACATTGTATACATACATTGTCCCATTTCTTTTTGAAAAAGGAGTACTGTAAATCACATTTCCTGTGCACTGAGTCAGTTCAGTAAAAAACTAGACAGTATGATGAAGATGCGTGTTTTCCTTACATATTGGTAAATTTTCTAGATTATCTTCAGCCTTTGAAAACTAAAACTCTCAGCCCAAATTTTGATACTGAAATGCTTTATCAAAACATATTTTCCTACCTTCCACTTAGTTTTAGTGATATCATACATATTTTCACCAAAAAAATTCCTACAACTTACCAGTGCGAAAAGATATTGCTGTAATGGGGCCCCAGTCTTGCTGAAATTTCATCAGACTTTCATCAAATTTAATATTATGTACAATGATATGACCAGATACAAAACCAATTGCAACAACATCCACTGCTGGAGCCTGCAGGAAAAAATGAACAGCAAGGGAAATAAAGTAAAAGCCTGCTGCTACACTGATTAAAACTAGTATGTACAAGACAATGTAACTAAGTCCTGAACAAATAGTAGAGAAAGAAATAAGGCACTTCACACCAAATCTTCTGTCAAAATTCTCTTAATGCATGACCAAACATCTGATAAAACTAAACAAAAAAATGAGATGAAAGGTTTTACTCCTAGTTCCCACAAGATAAACCGATTTTGTTTCCAAAAGCTGGAAATCTTTTGAAAAACACCTAAGTTTTCAGGTGTTCTGGTAGATCATTACACACCCCAGCCTATATAACTATTTTTAACAACTTTTTTACAGGACAACTGCAGAACATTTTCAAAGCTGTCATCAATGTTACCTGTACAGAAGTTACACAATACACATGTACCTTGCAAGCAAATTGTTTCTCTGAATTCATTACATCTTTCAGTGAATAAAAACTAACAGAGTAATGAACGCAAAATAGATACAATGCTAAATGCAACAGGAATAGGACTAGATAAAGCACAGATAAGAAGTCTTTAAGTCTGCCTCTTTTCATTGTCTAAAATGCTCGAGAGGATTATTAAAATTACCTGAAAGAATACAAGTCATCTATATTGTAATGGTGAACAAAAATATCTTGCCTGCTATTCTTGACCCATTATATAAGAAAATCAGGTGATAAAAATACTAACTTGTTCAAGAGCTGTGACTGCTAAGTTCCATCCTGGAAATGAGTATAACAGTTTGCTGGAAAACAAACAAACAAAAAATACAGATCAACTAACGCTTGGAAATTTTCCACGACAAAATGGATGCTTTATATGCAAAGAAATGTACATCAGCTTTCTGATACTAATAAGGTTAAAAATAAAACTTCTCATTAATTTTTATTTTTAAATAAAGTTAGTGGCACGCATTAGTAACTCAAAGATGGCATAACTACTTAATGAATATGGAGGAAGACCCCTAGTGTGCCAGTTGTCCCCTTGCATTTCTGCTCTGAACACCCCTCTTCAGAGTCCAAAATAAAAAGCCAGTCTTGGTTCAATTTCTATGAAAAGCAAATCTTTTATTTTCAGAGTGACTTCTCTAAATGAAAACATTAATGTGTATTATTAGCACAACTCGTTTCTTTCAAAAATTTTAACAGACAAAATGTGAAGCAGGGATGTTCACTGACAAGGCAGTACTTACTAAAAGTGAATTTATGAAAACAGCATTTAAGAATGGACATGATTTAAAAGCTACTCTATCACTACAAATAGAGGTTGGCACTCTTAAAAAACTGCTAGCAGCTGTATATTACCACCTCCCTCTTTTCATTTACTGCCAGAGACCACCAAACTTTCCCCTTAGCACTTATTTTTCTAACTGAGCCCATGCTGATCTATGCAATAATCTATGTAAGGAACAGTAAAAAATGAGAAATTGCTCAACCCAGCAACACTGCTGTAAGAGCAGAAACTATCACAGAAATTTTTACACAGTTAGAAGAGAGACTAAGCCATCTAAGCATGACTTTTTGTCATCTAGGATGTACTGCATCTTAGGTACTGTGACAGGCATTGAAGAGAGAGGAGTACTTCGTACATTCACTTTGATGTGGTTTTAGTTTATTCCTATTTCCTGAATTATTCAGCATACATAGCATCTCCAAAACATTAGAATATCAAACAAAAATAGTAGTAGTAACAGCACTGAAAGTATGCAGCAGTTATGAGAATTAACCCTGAACTATGCAAGATACGTTAACACCTATTTGCAGTATGTACATGAACACACAGGGAGTTTGCTGCAGCTGTTAACTTTCATGAGTTAGAAAAGCAGGTGGTGATGGTAGGCATGAAAATATTGCCAGTATGGACAGAGCTGTACTGGGACATGCTGAGAGACAATACATGCCCATGCATTTCTTATCTGAGCACAGAGATCAAACACCAGAAATTACCTCCACACTACCTGTCAGCACTTCTTTGGACTTGCAACAACTGAAAAACTAAGCTTGGAAGAAGTGACATAGAAGGCCTGAGCATGCATTTACCATTGTTTTAATTATTTTAATGGGAAAGTTATGTGAATACAAAAAATAATGCTAATATAAGAAAGTAATTAAAAACAAATCCTGAACAATCCCTGACATTTGGCTGGGCTCCCCTTGCACAACTTGAAAGGCACACACATTCGAGAAGCAGCACTGTTTGCTCTTGGAGACAGAAGTGGAAACTTGCCTCAAAGGAACCAAAAAAGATTTCATATTCAAATTCTGCTGCACCTAGAAGTATTAACTGTTGTGTATGAAACTACCTGATGCACAAGGTATCCAAGTTATTAAGAATCTTACTTGGATCTTATATTCCATAGCTGCAAGCTCCCTTGTTCACTTCCCAAGAGAATTTTATTCAAATAGGTGCTGGGATGCAGAATTGCAGAAACTGTAAAAGTCGCCTTATCAAAATCCACCTGAAGATACTCCTCTGCAAAAAAAACCAAAACAATGTCACTGTGGCTATCCCTACAAACCTTCAGGCTTGTCATCTTTTGGCAACTGTAGAGGCAGAACTTTACTCCACACTAATCCTGTAACTGGTGTTTTCTGTAATAAAAGATAAACATGTGTAACATATATAAGCTAAACTTCTTCAGCTTATAATTTCTGTTGGCCTGAATGTATATTTTTTCCCTATAAGCCTACCCGGCCCAATGCTGGCAAAACTGTTCTAGCTTTCTGAAGCATTCCTGCTCCTTTGCCTAAGCAAAGCACATGATCTGATCAGCATGGCTTTTGTTTTATATAGGAACTTCCATTTTTTAGAGGCAGTTCTGCAGACACTTCCAAGACCCAGTATCAAGGAAATAATACTGGTCACACCAGTGAGAATGCTTTCTAAAATAAAAAATTCAGGGCACTAAATCAGTATTTCATGAGACACTTAACAATGGCCTGAGAAGATGCTGACACCATCAAAGGATTTTTCCTAAGAATTTAGTTTTACCCACACAAGTAAATACCAAGGAACTACAGGATTTCAGAGATGGCACAAAAGCTGCTGTACCACAGTCTATGTATCTGTCCCCTGCAGTTGAAGTGGGGTTGAAATTAGATTATACTTAAGGTCCTTTCTAACCCAAACCATTCTGTGATTCTATGGGATCTCTTTACACATACAGAGAACCTTAATGGGTCTCTGCACGTTGTGCAGCATCCACTCATGAAGTATCAGGACCTTGGATTACCATTAAAATAGCACTATCATTTAATTTTTTTTTCTCTTTAAAGAGTAAACTACTTCTGAAAATGCAAATTAAAAAAAAACCTTTTTAAAAAAAAAAATTTAACAAAAAGTAGTAACAAAAAATAAAATGTTTCTCACCTTCTGATTGTATATTCCAAACTATAAGAACATTATCAACATCCACAGAGATGACATGATCACCAAAAGGCTGCAGAAGGTGTATCCTTGCCTTGTGACCTTCATAGGTATGAACCACCTAAAATTTCAAAATAGAAGTGTTTCCAATATAAGCTGTTTAGGTAGCATACCATGTTAACATAAATCTTGTGGACAGCTAACATGTGAGCAACAAGTTTATATAAAATACACGGAAAGACCACAGAACTTTATTTGGAAGACATATAATTTTATCTGATGTTTAAAAATTCAGCAACAATATTTTAACTTAAGTATTTTAAACTATTTAGTTTAATTGTAATTAATAAATGGGAATTGACTATTTTTATTTCTAAGTAACTTAATTATTATAATTAATACATAAAATACAGATCAGGCCTTAAGAGAATTTACTTTTACATTCTACTATTTTAAGCTGTTTATTCCTCCCTCTACAGTTTTGTTTCCCTGAAACATTAAATACTTGCAGAAATAGACACTTGTATAAAACTGTCTTGAAAACACAAACGTTACACAACTGGTTTGTACTACCAAACAACAAGTAAGTTAATAAAAACCTCTTTATTCCTGGCAAAAGCATGGAGAACATTGTCATATGAAGCAAATATCAACATGCGATCTGCTGCCAAACATGTAATGTCTTGTGGCAAAGAATTACCTGTTAATCAAACAGAAGAAAAGTTAAACAAGTTTCACATTTATAACAAAAGAGAAAGCTTGACAGTGTATTTCTTTAGCATGGTGACACACCAAGAAAACTCTCGCACTGAATATTTTGTTGAATTTCTCGTGAGAAATGCACACATTTAAAACGAAAGCAAGTATTACAATTAATAATACCACCAGTCAAAACAACATAAGCAGCCAAAATGATACCACAAGGCAGCTCTTTTGAAAAAAAATGTTATTACTGAATTATCACTTTAAGTAAAGGCACATGTTGGCTCTGTGAAGGCTAGAAGTTGCCCAACATAATGCTTGTGTGGACTGTCAGAGCCTCATAGACCACTCAACTGGAAACACACAATACTTCAAAGTGTCAACCTCAGCAATGCCTCTTAGCTTAAAGCATTCTGCAGACGTGGAAGTTCATAACCCAATCCTGCACCCATTTCCTGATTACAAAAACAATGGGAATCTACTGTTTTAAGAATATATCTCTCTCTACACTTTGTGACTAGTTCAGAAAGAACATCTACTTTTGCAATCTGCTACTTATTAGCTCGAATAAAGCAGTCAAATCTCTAGACCACACTGAGAATCTGTTGGTGTGGTCCCAAGTTGTAGAAAACTGAAAAAAATACTGCCAATCGAAGGAAATATAAAAATGCAAATCACAGTGCTTAGCAACTGTAGAAAGAACCATCAGATCAAAAATCAGTGGCTGTGGGAGTGTGCCTACAACACAAACATACACCATCACACACAGCAGCCTTACCCACAATATTGCTTTCTACTATGAATTATTATCAGACAAAAATGTTTGTACCCTTTGCTGAACTGCAGCACAGCTTCCATGGGAAAAACTAATGTAAGGGCATAAAGGCTGCACTTCATGAGAGGTTCCATTTGTTTGAACACATTAAACATCTTTCCACAGTGTCTCTGAAGTAACCCAGGCTTCTGATCAAGGTACAGGTATCTGGTACTCCACATGAGCTGTACCTAAGTGGGCCAAGATATTTTTAGGCACATTCCAATTACAATGTTCAGAGCACTAACCACATAATATCAATAAACCAGTGCCACCACAGAGAAAGCCACGTGATTTATTTTTTAAATCACAAACTTGTATGCAAACTTCCCAATTTCTCAAAAAACTTCAGTGATGATGCCTGTAAGAAGACACAGCCCACTGAAAAAGATTTCACTGAGTATGCAATGTTTTTAAGAATATTTTTCAAAAATACTCTGCTTTATGAGGTCTGTGTAAAAACTTTGTGGTACACAGAAGTAAAAACCTGTCTTTCAAAACAGCATGCATCTCACAGTTCACATGGTATATCCACATGGAAACTAAGTTACAGCTGCACCAGTAGCCTTGTTTCTGTTTTGATATCCTGTATTTCTGAACCTTCTTTCAACATATTTGTGTAAATGCTAGCACACACAATTAATTTTCCATTTTTGAGTTGATAATCAAGTGCGGATGTCAGATGTGTTAAAACAAAACAAAGAATGAACAACCGGTGTGTACTTACTCACAGCAACAATACCAAGCTTCTTCACCTGCAATGAAAAGGTTAAAAAAGGCATTTTTAGTGATTGGCTGCAATGGATTTGCTATAAACAGAAAATCAAAATTGTAGGAACCAAAGTAGAGGAGATAAGGAACCTGCATGCTTCACAACAGATGAAGGTTACTCATCTTATTTTACAATAGCATCTACAGGAAAACCCACAGCAGGTCAAAAGTGTATTTGCCAAAAGACAACCATATGGCTAAAGTAAGTTGCACTTTTTGATTTACCGTATCCTAATACAAAGGAAACTAAGCACATGCTTTAGACACCCTGCATAGCTTGTTTTCACATCACCTTTGCTTCTACTTCAGCTCCACTGCAACCATGCTGTTACTATCTTAAGCCTGTCCACACAGAACTTGCTTCACTTACAGTCATCTTTGTCTAGTGGTGATCATCACTATTTTAGTTCAAAGTCTGTGGTGAAGCCGGACAGGATAAAACACTAGAAGACTACCTACCATAAAGACACTGGAAGATCTGTGCTGCCTCCACTCTGGAGTTTACCATCATCACTGGAACGAGTACTGTTTTGTTACTGTTTCCATAGTCTGAAAACGCCTTTATCGCACACATGTGAACCAGTATTACAATTTTTCACCTTGCAGAACCCAATTCCTCTTTCCCTACTGGAGAGCTTTTAATACCATCTAATATTGGGGGACTCCTCCCCAAAATCGTAGCTCTCAAACGCTAATCCAAACCTCAAGCTCCCCAAAGTGACCCTGGTTTATTTAACAACGAGGGAAATGCTTCAGCATCCCGCTGCTCCCTTGCCCGACGGATGGGCTGTGCCGAACCCGACAGAGCCGGTTCCGGACTCCTTTAACCCTCAGCCTCCCTTCCCCTCACCCAGGGGCTGCAGAGCACCCAGCCCGCCGCCGCGGCCTGCTACCGGGGCACCGCGGCCTGCTACCGGGGCACCGCGGCCCTCACCACCACACGCTCCCGCCTCGTGGTACCGGGGACTGGAGGAGGAGGCGGCGGCCCGGTCGCGTGGCTCGGGGCGGCTCCAGCCTCCCCAGAGCCCAACGCCGACCGGTGGCGAGGCGGACCGACCGCCGGGCAAAGAGGGAGGGAAGGGAAGGGAAGGGAAGGGAAGGGAAGGGAAGGGAAGGGAAGGGAAGGGAAGGGAAGGGAAGGGAAGGGAAGGGAAGGGAAGGGAAGGGAAGGGAAGGGAAGGGAAGGGAAGGGAAGGCTGCGGAGAGACGAGTGGGGTGGGGAGCCGCGTTACTCACGTTGTAGGTATGGACGCTGCTCCCGATGGCGGTGGCGAGGTAGAACTCGCGGTGGCGGCTGTGGTACCGCAGCACGTGCGGGACGGGCCCGCTGAACCGGCCCAGCACGCGGAAACCGGCAAAGAGACCCCCGCCCTCCCGCGCCATGGCGGCTCCACCACGCACCCCGGCGCCGCCGGCAGGAAGCTGCCCCCTTCCTTCTCCCTGCCCCCTTCTCCCTGCCCCCGCCCCGCTTCCGGCCCGCCGCTCCTCACCGCGCCCTAGCGCCGCCCGGCAGCCGGCAGCCGTCACCCTCCCCGCCGCCGCTTTGCTCCAGCTACCGGGGCGCTGCTGCTCGGTAGCTCCTCACTCGAGCGGCGGCAACGCTGCTACGCAGCCCCGCCCCGGGCGCCAGTTTGCCCGGTAGGGCCGGGAGAGGAGCTTCAGCGCTGCTAATCCTGCGGGCACCGTGCCGGGCAACTTCCTCCCGCGGGGTCTCCGCAGCAGCCGCCGAGAGACCCAAAGACCCGCAAACACTCCCCGCAGACACAGCTGCGCGGGTTTTTCCTTTTTTTTTTTTTTTTTTTTCTCCCCTTACTCCGCCCTTTCCCCTCACAAAAGCCTGCGCCAAACGCGGGCTCTGCTGCGGGGCATCCTTAGAGGCACCCCCAGAAGCACCCCGCACGGCGCCCAACGTGGGGCCCGAGATAATTGGCTCGAGTCCAATTTAAATTTTGACCAATTTACCTAAATAGTTTGAATTCCAACTCCAGTGGGAGAATGGCTTTGCTGAGCTGGAATCAGACCTTTTTCTTTGGAAATTTCACTGGGTTGGAGATTAAACCCGTCATGCCGTACCTTTGGTCTTTAGAGTATGTGACATGTAAAAAAAAATGAGGAGGCTCAGGGGAGACCTCATCGCTCTGTACAACTACCTGAAGGGAGGTTGTAGCCAGGTGGGAGTTGGCCTCTTTTCCCAAGCAACTTTCAACAAGACAAGAGGACATGGTTTTAAGTTGTGCCAGGGGAAGTTTAGGTTGAATATTAGAAAGAATTTCTTCACGGAGAGGGTGGTCAGGCATTGGAATGGACTTTCCAGTGAAGTGGTGGATTCTCTGTCCCTGGAGGTACTTAAAAAGAGACTGGATGTGGCACTCAGTGCCATGGTCTAGCAACTGCAGCAGTGGGTCAAGGGTTGGACATGATGATCTCTGAGGTCCCTTCCAACCCAGACAATTCTATGATTCTATGTGGTTTTACAGCTGGAATAAGTATTACTATGTGGTATATTTGTCGTAAGAACTGCTTAAGAACCATCATTCCAATATGTACCTCAATACTGATGTATATCATGGTGTAGTAGTGTTACAGAGATAAAAAACTGGATTGGTAATTACTCTTTCAGTTTTAGTTTGGGAAATTATACCACTCCATCTTATTTTGGGCTGACTCCACCGGATTTTAGTAGCAACAGCATTTCATTTCTCAATCTTCTGATGGGTGTTGTTAATTTTTCTCATATATTGGTGAGGAATAAGACAAAAACCACAGTCAGGAAAATGAGCATGCCTTTCAGAGGCCGAGAGTTGCTGTTCGGAGAGTGAGAGCTGCGGGGTGTTCTGGCAGGAGGCAGGGCCGCGGGGCGCTCCGGCCACTGTGCCCAACAGCGATGCCCTTCCGAAGGTGTTTGGGGTCTTTTTGGCTTTTAAAAATAAATTTTTTAGATATATAAAAAAGCAACCCGCCGGCAGGATGATTTTGCTGCGATGACTTCATGAGAGACAACAATTTTTTTGCAAAACCTGGTAGAGGGGGGAAAAGTTAAAACGCTACCCTCAGGAGCCGTCTCTCCCAAATTCATAGAATCATAGAATTGTAGAATCGGCTGGGTTGGAAGGGAGCTCAGAGATCACAAAATCCAACCCTTCACCCACTTCTGCCATAGTTACCAGACCATGGCACTGAGTGCCACATCCAGTCTCTTCTTAAAAACCTCCAGGGACAGAGAATCCACCACCTCCCTGGGCAGCCCATTCCAATGTCTGATCACCCTCTCTGTAAAAAATTTTTCCCTAATATCTAACCTAAACCTCCCTTGGCAGAGCTTAAGTCCATGCCCTCTTGTCTTGCTGAGAGTTGCCTGGAAAAAGAGCCCTGGAAAATGTCCAGGGATGGAGAATCCACCACCTCCCTGGGCAGCCCATTCCAATGCCTGCTCTCTCTGCAAAGAATTTCTTCCTCATATCTAACCTAAACCTCCCCTGGCAGAGCTTAATCCATTCCCTTTTGTCTTACTGATATCTGCCTGGGAGAAGAGCCCAACCCCCCCCTGGCTCCAGCCTCCTTTCAGGGAGTTGTAGAGAGCGATGGGGTCTCCCCTGAGCCTCCTCTTCTCCAGGCTGAACACCCCCAGCTCCCTCAGCCTCTCCTCACAGGACTTGTGCTGGATCCCTTCACCAGCCTGGTTGCCCTCCTTTGGACCTGCTCCAGGACCTCAATCTCCTTCCTGAACTGAGGGGCCCAGAACTGGACACAGGACTCGAGCTGTGGCCTCACCAGGGCTGAGTACAGGGGCAGAAGCTTGCTACTAGAGGTTTTCAGAAAGCAGCTGCGAGTGGTTCAGGCTAAAATCGTGGAGGCAGTGCCATCCCGAGAGAAACCACCAACCTGGTTTGTAAAGTTCATTTGTGAATCCAAAACATTTAGAAAATGCTCTTGTATCGCGTCGTGGTTACAGAAGCTGAAACTGTGGGTGCGTCCCCGCCGGAGGTAAAGGAGCTGAAGAAAGGTGATCAAGCCACAGCAGACTAAGAAAAAGCCAAAGGTTAATTGTCCTGCACTGCTATGTGATCCAACAAGGCATGGGGGGCAGATCTGAAAAGAGGGATGCTGTTGCTTCAGAAGCACTAGAAAAAATGCATAGGTGCCTCTTTCTGTTTATCCATGGTGTCTTCACACGTTGTTTTTCTCCTGCTGGGCTTCAAATCGTTGCTGCCTTCATATATGTACCTGTATGCCTATGGAAATTAGGGCTCCATAACTGTGCTTATTTGGACATCTCATGCACAACCTTTCCTAAACTGTAGAAAATAATTATTCAGACTTGACTCTGATTTGAAAAAAAAATTGGGATAATGAATAATAATTCAGTGTGGTGTCCAAACACTGCCCCACCCCAACCTGCCATTAAAAAAAAACAAAAAAAACCCAACCAACCAACCAACTAAAAAAACCCCAAAAGCCCCTACAACAGCCAACCTTGCTTGAAACAAGTGTGAATAGCCCGCCCCATAACATTGTGGGGTTCATCTTCACTGTGGGTAGTCTCTCAAAGGTGGGTCAAAACATCTCAGAGACACTGCCCAGAGGTCCAGACACAACCCCTCCATGGTGGGGTTGTAGGGGCATCTCGAGCACATCTTTTTAACACTTCAGTGTTGGTGTTTGTGGAGGGCAGTGGTCATTTCACTGTGTCACCTACAGCTTTGTCTTTCAAAGTTGAACATTCTACCTTACAAACTACTTACCTTTGCTTGCACAGGCTGTGGGGAACACAGCTGAAGGGTATCTGCTCTGCAGGTTGAGTGGGGAGCAGAATGCCTGGGATATTGGCAAACAGGCTTCCTGTGGGCACTGGGATGCCTGGGTTCACTGAGGGCCAGGCTAGCCTGGGCACTGATGACCTCCTGGGTCCTGCCTTGGCTAGTGAGAAGAGGTACAGCCCTGCTGCCTCACACCCTCAGAGGAACCCCTGGAGCCCTTTCTCTGAGGTTGGCTGGCACAGTGGCCTCTGCCACAGTTCTTGCTGGGCCCCAGTGAGAAAAAAAAAGTTACCCAGTAGCTGCTGCTTAAGGCCAGGGGTGAACAGGGCTTTACTGCAGTGAAACTCCCCAAACCTCCAGTCCAGTGAGTGCAGCTGTGGAGGCTTTTAAGCACAGTCTCAGCTCAGCTGCAGAGAAAGTTTGCACTCATTTTGGGGGGATGCTTCACCAGCATGAATCATGAGGTGAATCAAAGAAACCCAAGAGGACTGCCACTGTTATAGGACAAAGGGGTTTTTGGGCCAGCTGTGTCAGGGATGAGACAAACCAGATTAGTCAATATTGACTGCGTGCCTGCTAGAGTGAGTTCCCCTGCCACCCCATTCTGGTAATTCTCCAGCAGTGATTTTGCTTGGACAAAGTGCCCCATTAATGGTGAGATACTGTTTCTGGTGCTTGGGGAGTAGCCAGCTGCAGGGTGCTAAGCCAGAATTCCAGTGGGAAAAAGAAATTGACATGGAGGACAGAAAACAGGAGTTCAGCAAAGCCAAGAAGAGAAGCCACCTGTGACCACACTGCAAGTAGCAGTAAGGCAAAAGAGGCTCTGTACTAAGTACAGTCATTAATAAAGATGTCCCTGCAAGAAAGTCACACAGACCTCAGAAAGCAACTGAGAGATAAAAAAATATTTAGCATTCCAGCTCCTCTCCACCACATGCTTTTTTTTCCCCTTAGGTTCAGTCACATAAAATATAATTGCTCAGCCTTCTGTTGATCTGAGGAGTGAAATTTAAGTAGAAGAACTTCTGGCAATCAAGAACTTCAATACTCATCACAGAGATGAAGAAAAGTATTTCTGAGCCATAGCTTGGTTTTTATAATCCCAGCCATCAATCTGTTTTTGTGATGGCTATACACCACTTCTTGAAATGCTAATTCCCTTCTCACCGAGCAGTTCTTTTGCTTCTGATATTAGACTAAGAATCATTGCAAATACCACAAACACAGAAAGAAAGTTGAGCACCTTTTAGAAAATTACCTCAAGAACTACAGAGTGAGGAACAAACTTTTTGTGTTTCAACATCTGCACATCTATCCCTAAGCAGTCTATTTCTACATATTTTCTGTTATAGTTCTAACATTTGTATATCTGTATGCAAAAATATAACAAGAACTGCCAACAAAACAGCATTTCAAACTGACTGAGCTACCTACTTTCAATCTCATAAACATAAACCCCATGTTCAAAAATGGCAAAGACGATGACCCAGGGAACTAGAGGCCAGTCAGACTCACTTCTGTGCCTGGCAAGATAATTTGAAAGCTCTGCTAAGGCAAATGGAAAATGTTGAGGTGTCTGGTGACAGCCACCATGGCTTCACCAAGGGCAAATCATGCCTGAACAAATTTTGGTGGCCTTTCATGATGGGGTCAGAGTGCTAGTGAATTAGAGAAAAAAAAATTGTCATCTACCCGGACTTGTGCAAAGCATTCAACACTGTCCCACAGAACATCCTGGTCTCCAAATTGGAAAGCTATGGATTTGATGGATGGACCACTTGGTGGATAAGGAACTGGCTGGCTGATCGCACTCAAAGACTAGTGGTTGATGACCAAATGAAGATAAGTTATGAGTGGCATTCCTCAGTGGTGGGTACTTGAATGACCACTGCTTAACATCTTTGTCAGTGACACACACAACGGGATGGAGTGCACCCTCAGCAAGTCTGCTGAGGACTCCAAGCTGTGTGGTGTGGTGGGCATGCTGGAGCACAGAGACGCTATCCAGATGGACCTTGACAAGCTTGAGAGGTGGGCTCATGCTAACTCCATGTCAATAAGGCTAAGTGCAAGGTCCTGCGACTGGGACAGGGCAATCCCAAGCACAATTACAGGCTGGGTGCTGAACGGACTAAGAATAGCCTTGAGGGAAAGGACTTGGGGGTATAGGTTGATGAGAAGCTCAATATGAGCCAGCTTTTTGCACTTGCAGCCCAAAAAGCCAACTGTATCCTGACCTGCACCAAAATAAGGTCAGAAGGTCAACAGAGGTGATTCTCCCTCTCCACTCCACTATCATGAAACCCACCTGGAGTACTGTTTCTAGTTCTGGAGCGAGTGGTGTTGGGGCGAATGCTGAGGAGAGGCACAAAGATGATCAGAAGGCTGATGCACCTCTCCTCTGAAGACAAGCTGAGAGAGTTGGGGTTGTTCAGCCTGGAGAAGGCTCTGGGGAGACCTTATAGCAGCCTTCCAGTAGCTGATGGGGCCTACAGGACAGCTGGGGAATGACTTTTTGCAAGGGCATGTAGTGATAGGACAAGGGGTAATGGCTTTAAATGGGGAGATGGTAGATTTAGGTAAAGAAGAAATTCTTTAGTGTAAGGGTGGTCAAACTCTGACACAGGTTGCCCAGGGAAGTTGTGGGTGGCCCTTCTCTGAAGTGGTCAAGGCCAAGTTTCTACAGGATGCATTTGTTGTCAAATCAATGAAACTGAATGGTCAAAGAAGATATGACACATTTTTTTACTTGATAAAGCAAGATTTATAAAGATGAATAGCTGCTTTCTATTTAAAAAAAAATATCAGCCAAACAGAATATAATAGACTCCAAAGCACTTAAGTATTTTTACAAAAATTACATACATCCCTACAGCCTTTGTGCCAGGTCTTTTTCCTCCAATGGAAAGAAAAAAACAGCTCCCTGCCCTTGAAATAAAACAGTGTAGCTTTTTTAGCTTCTTAAATTTTTGTGAGAATATGTAACTATGTAAGTTGTCTCCTTCACTTGTTAAAGTGACATGTACCACATCAGTCAGGCAGGACTTGTCCTTCGTCAAGCCATGTTGGCTGTCACCAATCACCCTTTGTTTTCTGCTTACCTTAGCAGACCCTTCAGGAGGATCTGCTCCATGATTTTGCCAGGCATAGAGGTGAAACTGACTGGCCTGTGGTTCCCTGGGTCTTCTTTTTTCCCATTTTTGAAAATGGGGGTTATATGTTCCCTTTTCCAGTCAATAGGAACTGCCATGACTTTTCAAATATTATGGACAGTGGCTTTGCAACTTTATCCGCCAGTTCTTTCAAGATCCATGGGTGAATCCCATCGGGTCCCATGGACTTGTTCTCTAGGTGGTCAGGTTCTCCAGGTGGTCTCAAACCTGCTCTTCATCTACAGTGAGAGATTTTCCTTTCCCCAGTCCCTACCTTCAGCTTCTGTAACATGGAGGGTGTGACCAGAGTCCTTGCAGGTAAAGACAGAGGCAAAGTAGTCATTGAGTTCCTTGGCCTTCTCCACATCTTGGCTGACCAGCTCTCCTGTTTCCTTCTGGAGTGGGTCCACACTTCCCCTATTGTTCCACTTATCATTGATGTAGCTATAGAAATTTTCCTTGTTGCTCTTAACCCCTCTTGCCGGATCCACTTCCCTCTGTGCTTTTCCTTTCCTAACCTGATCTCTTGCTTTTCTGACTACTTCTCTGTACTTCTCCCTGAGTATCTGTCCTTGCTGTCATCCTCTGTAAACTTTGTTTTTACCCCTAAGTGTGTCCAGGAGCTCCTTGCTCATCCATGCAGGCCTCCAGGCACTCCTGCCTGCCTTCCTCTTCACTGGGACACATTGGTCTTGGGCATGCAGAAGGCGATCCTTGATTATGGACCAGCTTTCCTGGGACCTCTTCCCATCCAGGGCTTTGTCCCATTCTGCCCTGACTAGTCAGCAGATCTTTGAAGGGACTGAAGTCTGCTCTTTTAAAATTAAGCCCTGTAAGCTTACTTCACACTTTCCTTACTGCCCTAAGGGTCTTGAATTCTAGTGTCATGGTCACTGCAAACGAGTATCCCATTAAGTTTTACATTGCTCACCAGCCTACCTCTGTTTCTGAGAACAAGGCCTAGGGAAAGCTCATTTTCTGGTTGGTTTTCATCAGTGCACTCAAGGAAGTTCCTGGAGTTCTGATGCTTTGCTATGTTGCCTGTCCAGCACATGCCAGGGTAGCTAAAGTCCCCCACGAGGACCATAGCTTTCAAGTGTGAAGCAGCTCCTATCTCTCTAAAGAGGGCCTTATTCACTTGATCAGCCTGGTTGGGATGAAATAATTACTGCTTTTTTAGTTGAGTCTGTTTCCAAGCATCAGAGGAAAAGAGTATGTTGGACTTTTTATTTTAACTTACTCTCTAAAATCACATTTAAAACATACATGCTACCATTTCTTAAGCTTCTTACCTTCTTCTGAAGGTAATTCAGCTCCTAAGGGTAATCTGTCTTCTATAATAGAACTAGACAAATAGTTTATTCACATTTTGCTACCACTTGTCTTCCCATAGTGATGAACAAACGCTGTCCTTATGCACTGCTCTTAAACCTCTTAGCATCACTTAGTAAAAAAAAAATGATTCCATAGCCTCTTCTACTCAAATATCATAGAAATAATAAATAGTCTCAACATGACCACTGCTACCACTGAATTTGAATAATCAAAAAGTTAAGAGCACAGCAAGAAGTTGTGTATTAATGCACAGACTGGCCTAATTTACAGCATGTGCAATATATTTGTAGCTGAATGTTTGTATCCCATTGAACAACCTTCAGATGGAACAAAAAGCAAGGAACATTAGCTTCCATACTTGCTTTGAACCTGCTGCTAAATCCAGAAGAGCTAAGAAAAGCATGTAATTTAACATTGAGTCTTACAAATTCTGCACAGATGTGTAAATACACAGCACATCTGAAGTATTACACACGCAGCCCAGAGCTAGATCAACTCATGTGTAACACAAAGCAGATCTGCTAAAGACATGAACATACCCAGAACCTTGCTCGAGAATGCTGTACTCACACAACCACTCTATTTAAAAGTTCAATTCTGACACAACCAATCCAGTCTGACCTGTAAGGCAGTCTATAAAACAACACGGTAAGAAAATTGCAGTATTTTCCAGCAAGCCTCATATCTCAGTTTCCTGGGTGGTCTGCTGTCAGTTATTACACATCAAAGCTTGCATAAGAAGCCAAATAATTCTTTACTAGGCAGGAACATTACACAGAGTCTGTCTTTCTTCAGTAACATTTCTCTTCTTGTAATCAGCTCTCTTTTTAAAAAATGGTAAGAAGTCAGAAAAATAATGAACAAAAAAGTTTAGGCTTGTACTAGGAAGAAGAATGCAAATTTTTTCACAATCCCCAAAACTAAAAGCTTACCTTCTACACTACTTGACCATTTTGTAGTTTTCAGTTGTACATCCTGTTAAAAACACTCACTGATCACTCATGGGAGAGCTAAAAATTGAATACTAAGATCCAAATGAAACCCAGAGATATATTAACTCTACACTTATGATTAAAATAGTTACTAGATTACTTTTTATCCCACACTCATTTACATTTTTGCATAGGCAAAAATAGCAAAAAAGTAAATTATTTCTTCTTTTAAAAGGACTCAATACATGTTAATTCTAACTGGTAAGGACAGAAAAGAATAGCTCTAAGCAAATGGCTTTTTGCAGCAGCAGCTCTAAGTTGACAACATTCCTGCTAAAGTTACAGATCTGAGACTCTGGCATAGACTCTGTATAAACTCTCAGCAAGAAAAGGAAGTGTGATTGACACAACATAATATTCTAAGCACATTGTGTAGTGTTGTTCTTAGAACTTAAGTCTCCCCTCTTGCAGAATATTTAAAAGCATGTTTTTCACTTCATATGATAAAATGCCTTCTCTAAACATTTTATTCCTAGAAATATATTATTGCCTAATTTCACTGATACATCTGCAAGTGTTGACCTCCTACATGCAGTTAGTTACATCGTCAAGGCAACTCTGATGAAACAGTTGGCTTCAGATGAATTTAACTTGTCTGAAAAGGCCAGTTTTATGTATTAATAGCTGGAATGAAAAACTTAACTGGACAAAGGCCTGAGCACTTTTCAGAGAAGTCAATGTTGTCCTTGCTTAGAGCAGGAATTTTGACTACATGACCTGCCAGGATCCTTTCCAATATGGATGACTGCCTGATATGATCCTCTTCATATTCATAGAAACTTAAAAATATAAACCAGGAATTGAACATTTTAAGCAAGTTCTTGCATGTAGTTTAATTCAATGCATTCCTGCACCTAGGAAAGTTCAGGAGCTTGAAAAATGCACTTGGAAGCCTACACAATAAAGTATAAACAAAAACTGGGATTCTTTACTTGCCTCTTTAGTGAATTACTTCAAAATATTTACAATGAATTCTCATTTTATTTAATTGCTTTCATTCTATACACTAAATTTGCAATTAACAACATTTAAAAATAAAACCCAAGTTCAGTATACTTTCAACACTTATACACTGACAATACATGAATTTCAGATTAATAGTAGACACGCAATTGATTTAAAGTCAGAACTTATGAACAGCAAAGCCTTTTCATTATTTTGTCACTAGTACTTTCCATAAGTGGTAACGCTATACAACGGTTAATTATTAAAATGCACATCAATTTACAGTATTCACAAAGATAGACTTGCCACATGAAAGTGTGAAAGAGGCAGCAGCCTCTCATATTGTTTAAAAGCAAATCTCCACATGCTCATTTAATTTGCCAGATATCATTCCCCTCTCCAACTTTCATATTAACTGATGAAACCACAAAGGACTAAATTATTTAGAATGCCCAGAACTCATTTTCAGACTGAAAGTCTTGGTTTACTAGGGGAAGAGGGCAAAAACGGTACATCTCAGTCATTTGCTTGCGTATAAACTTAATTCTGCTCTACCAAGAATCTAATCCAGCAGAAATTTTAAATGAAGGACATCAGTACTGAATACTATGTAGATAATTGTGCACATAATTCCCAGCTCTAACAAAAGAGAAAACTTGAGAAATAGCTGATTAATTTTTTATGCTTTCTATACATTTTGAACACTGATACTATAAACATTTGTAAGGTTATTCTACTCTTATATGAAGTAGCAGAGTAAAATTAAACCCTGATGTTATTGGTGTGAAGTCGACTAAAAATGGGACTTACACATGCAGGTGTTTCTAATGTGCTTTATTCACACACTTCACTTACTGCAACCCTTGCAAACAAAAGTCAGCAAAATGTGCATTCTGTGCAACTTTGCCCAAACTCGAGTTTATTTTGTACAAAGCAAAGGACTCTTCATCATCTTCTGCCACACTGAAGCAAATTAGAATTCTCTATGTACCTTTAAATGATGACATTTATATCTACTGAAGTTACTTTTACAGTTTCCATTTTGCTCATAGCTCCATTAACATTTAAGTTGAAAATATTTTTAAAAGACAAGTCCACTCTCACACTTGCAAGTTCTTGCAACATGAACTGCTTTGAACTGCCTAGCAGTCCAAATTAAATATCACATGTGATGTTTTATAAAGCAATTGAGAATTCATATCCATTCCTTAAGTCATTTCAGGGGTAAGAGTTAACTGATAATCCCCACTCCAACCACATCTGAAATCTGATTCCCTTCTATACGACCACACATTATATATTTGTGTTTATAACTTTAAATTTATACAGTACTTCTTTAATTACACTTAGGAAACTATATCCCCATTTTTATGTTCTTTTACAGTGTAAGGAGAATCCATAATGTGGATTCTTCAAGCTTAATTTCCTAAGCTATTTTAAACAATTAGGTTAGTAAGTCAATCGTGTCCACTGTACTAAATCCACACCTGCACATTTTAAGAAACATTTTGAAGCACTGTTGAGTATATGATTTTGGTAAGCTGTAGAAGTGCCACATGCAAGGTATACTGTACTATAACAGCTCCAAATCCTTTATAAAAACCCACCATTCCTTCTTCCCGTTTTATAGTATTTATGCAGTCTCTCATTCCCTCATACTGAGTATTGATTGGAAGAACTTCATAGCCAAGATCTGTATTGTCAATTATTGTACGTGTCCCTTGAATATGAAGGCGGTGTAAAACGGTCTCCAGTGGGTAAAGCATGACATCCGCGATAAGGCTGGCGGCAAAGCTAGCAATGAGTTCTGGAAAATAGGCATCAAGCATACTCTGCACAGAAGTGGAACTCTCAGATGGAAGGCTGTGGGAATTATCCCTCTTCAGAACACACAAAACAAGCTTCTGGACAATGGAACTGATGACGTAGTGAAGAACTCCATGTAAAGCAGTTGGGAAAGTCAAGACCATCAGAGGAAGGAGACGCTTGCTGTGGGGGACTCCCATGCCTACAACTCTTCCAATTCCTTCTTTGACACAGTCCAAAATGCCAGGGTTATCTCGAATTATTTCACTCTACAGGCACAATGGAATAGTTAAAACTTATGCTATTTCCTAATCATGATGACTTCTACCATTGCTCACTGAACTTTGCAAGAGTTGAACATTTGCATTCACTTGTAGACATACAGCTATATTGATTAAAATTCTGTGATCTAACAGTCTTGACAGCATTAAAGTAAACTTGCCTTTACAAAAAATGAATACTTAATTTAATGGACACTCTAGTTATCTGTGTTACTACCACAGAAATTCAACTTCCAGCCGGCTACTGGAAGTATCAGTCTTCAAAAAAAGAAAAAACCTTTGAAAATGCCTGCTTCTGGACCAAAATGTCAGAAAGTAAGTATGTAATTTAAAAATCTTCTCCTGTAAGGGCTGTAACTCGACTCACTTGAAGAAAATTTTAAATTTTAATTTAATAATTTCAGCTTGGAACACTTCCATTCCCTTACACCTCTTAGAAAAGGGGTAACCATTTTGTTTACGTAGTGAAAAATTAAAAATTCACTTAGTAATTATTTTCTCTGTTTTATTCTACCTGTGGCTGAAGGATTAAGCTGAAGACCTTCTCTCCCCTTCTAATGCTTATATAAGATCATATTTTATCATCTTCACCAAAAGGTACACCCAAAATTCACAATTTGGGAGCTTTCCTCAATACCCAAATCTCTGAGTCCATGCTGGCTGAGGCCTGACTTCATGCCAGGATAAACCATCAGAATATTCCTCAGTACTCTCGAGGATTAACAGCCTGCAAAGCCTTCATGGTCAGTCTGCATAGTAGATAAGCTAGTTCAAATACTTGAAAATTTAATGTTTTTCCAAACTTGTATTTAAAGTTCAGCATCGTAAGCCCTACTGATTCTTTCATTATAGTCACTTCACTTCAAAACTGTGCTTACTTTTGCAAACATGCCACCATGTAGTTTGAAATGTTAAAGACAAAAATAGTGAAGTGACAGCTACATATTTCTACTATGACAGTTATTTTGATAGAATACATTTACTTGGAGAAGAGTGTCAGACTAACACTGATGAACAGCATAGTTTATCAGTTGTAATAATTAGAGTTATAAAACTATTAGTAAAAATCCCACAATATTTTACTTTTATAATTTTTTTACTGGTCATTCTCCTCCTATAGTACAGGTATACAATGCTAACCTGCAAGTTGCCTCCCTGCACTGGTTAATACTGCATAAATACAATCTTCACAAATGATATCATTGCCTCTGCTGTGTTAATAACAAAAGTTCATGATGACGTCTCTAGGAACTAGAGAACACATTTCATATTGCAGATATACACCTATTCAGTAAAATACTTGCAAACAGCTGAACCTACTAATCCTAAAACTCAGATCTGAGTGTAATTATTTTCATAAGCAATGAAATAGAGATAATGACATACCTGAAAGACTGAAGGAGATATATTTTCCAATTAAGCTTCTTTCTAATTATTTATATTGTAGACATTGGACAGGGTCTGAATTATGTTCTTTTTTATAATTCATTGGTAAATATGTTCCCATGTCCAGTCTCGCAGATTAAAATACAAGCAGTAAGATAGCTGAATTTCATTCTGTGACCTGTTATCTATTCAAGACACATGAACAGTGTTCTGCCACTGTTTCTAGTTCCAGGATTATAGCTTAAGGTAAAGCTGTTCTCCAGGACATAAGCTTCCTACAGCTTCCCAGTATAAGACCAGTTAAACCTTCCCAAGACTTCAATAAATGCAGATACCTACACAAGCTGGATTTATGGACCATTATTTTCAGAATAATCTTACAGGAGACATTAGTAGGGTTTCTTAAATACCAAATAACTTTAGAGAGTGGGAATTTGTTGTTGGAATTCTATCTGCATGCCCCAGTACAGCTGTTTAATCTCAGTCCTGTTAATCCATAATGTGGCTAGTTCAGGCAAACCAGCCTGAATTACCTTCTGGCTCCTTTAACCCTTGCAAAGAGAAGAATCCTGTCCCTTAAGAGGTCCTGTCTCTAAACTACATGCTGAAACTAAGAAACTGCAGAAGTTATCCTTGTTTGCCTCTTCTCCACAGAGAAAGCACCATTTTGTAGACATCTACCAGCATCTGAAGTGTAGGTTTAAACAGCTGGATCTAAAACACCCTTTAGCCCTTACAGTTTGTCTATACTATAAATGAAAATTATTATTTTGATGACATGAGTGACTACCCTCCAATCACTTTACAGTAAGAATTCTATTAGCTGCACAAAGATGCTATCATATAAATTAAGAGCAACTCATTTATGGATAACTTTGCCTAACTAAACGCCGTCTCTCTCTCCAGCTGTTAGAGTCATTGAAAGAACATTTCCAATACAGTGCTATGGCTTGCTCTGCCTGAATAAAGAATAAGTTAAGCTGTATCTTAAGTGAGTGGTCTAGAAATTTATTTTCATGACTATGGAAGGGCCAAGTGAAAATTTAAAAGGAAAAAGTTGACTGAATGAAAGTACACCAGAAACAGCAAAGTTCAGTATCCTAGCAAAACAGAGACAAACTTCTGTAAAAGCTTTATAGCTGTTATACAAAAGGCAGTCACTGCCACAAATTGCCTAGCAAGCCTTTTCTAAACTTTACACGTAAAAAATTCTTTACAGTTTATCTGTTAGAACATGCAGATGTAATTGTCCTTATTTCATACACAATAAATTCCATCTATATTAAATGTGCTCTGCAGTTTTAGGTTTATGCTTGAGATAGTACAACTCGTATAGCCACCATAATAAATACTTCTTTTCAACTAGTAAGTCATACCTTCTCAATCAGAACAAATGCAACTACTGCAACATAAGCCTGAATCCAAAGCCAGACTCACCTCGCCACATACCCCGATCTATAAAGAGGGTAGGAGTATCTTTTAAAGTATTGTAAATATATGTAAATTACCTGGACAGTTTCAATCAGGCTGGCAGAATAAAAAGGCATTGCTATCACATGCGTTAAACTGTAGAAATTAACAACATAAGAATTAGGATCATGACAATACTATAATTTTAGCCAAATATGCATCTGCAAGTTGAAAGTTATCTACCAAGTCACGCCTGAGAAAAAATTAACGTAACTCAATTTTTAATTTTTTAACTTCAGTCTGAAGTTCTGTTAAATCTCTTTCCATGTGACCAGATAGATTCAGGTCTCCCAGACATTATAATTTTATTACTAAAAGAATCTAATCCTTTAAATTAGTTAGGTTCCATATAGACACGAGGATCTAGTCAGAGAAAACAAATCTGTGAAAGTGGCGTAAGCAATGAAGTTTGTTCAAAAAAATCAGAATCTGAAAATTACTATTAGCACCCTGTCAAGCATTCATAGTTGTAGGTTAAACTAATATAATACATTAAATAATTTTACTAATGGATGTAAGGTAACATATGCTATACTTACCCTTTGAGAAGAAGGTGTCCACCTATCTGCTTGAAGTTCCACTTATGCGAAAGCTCTCTAAAAAGAGAAGTATTTACCTTAATACAGATAAGAACACATTATTCTCAGGTATTTCTTTCATGGGCGCCAATATCCAGTTTTCATACTGGTGCTCTACTATTGGTTTATATTTAAGGATTTCCCACAGGGGAAGAACACATCAGCTACACATTTAATAAATCATGCTTAACTTCTAGAATTTATTCAGGCACGTTAGATATTCTATCAAAGAAGGTTTTAACTGTTAATAAGGTGTTTGTAGCTCTAACTGTAGCCCTAAACCAAACTGATGTCTGAGAGCCTCATTTGTCAATCCTCTAGATGTAACCATTTCTGCAGTGAAAGAACAATTATGGAGTGTGTTTGTCTTGTACAGAACCACATTCATCTCGTCACAAAAATAATACCCATTTCAGAGTCTCTCTCCTAAAACGAGGAAATTCTTCTGTAATATTGTGATACAGAAATGGAATTGAAATCTCCTTTCCTTGTGACATGCCAAGCATGCACAATGACATGAAAAAGGGAGAGCAACCAGGAGAGAACTGCCTGGGGTTGTATACACACAAGAGTTCCACGTTTACCAGATTCTTTCCTCAATCCAGTTCATTTCATGACTGTTCACATACCATGCTGCCACAAGGATGGGCGTACCACTGACAAAAGAAGCAGCAGGTACCAGCAGAAAGGATTGCTGCTTCTGGCAGCAACTAGAGCTTACTTTTTTAGTTACTAAACAACTCACCCACAAGAAAAAAAGCCCTTGCTTACACTGAACAGAAATCAGAACTGTGAAAATTTAAACATTATAACCCATTTGATGAACTTAAGCACTCTCTACAGCACTGGTTAAACATCAGAACAAGTCACAATCAGAGAGAAGTGTATGCCTGGGAATTTCAATTGCATACGAGGCATGAGATGACCAAAAAGCTTAAATATGGACCCCACACAATTTAAGGAAGAAATGCTTTTGATAAACTTTTAAAAAATACCAGAACCTGCAAAAAGTTACTTTTGTTAGTATGCATATATGCATCAGTTTGATCATTTCAGCCTACCTGTATCTACCATCTTTAAAATCAGGTCACTTTCAATTCCATTCTGTTCTACGATCTATCAAGGATACTGAAAATGTTCAGCAAGGAATCAGTGCTGGCTCAGTAGTCATTTAAGTTTTCTGTATTTCGGTTAATAAAAATACGACTACTTACTTTAGACATGGTATTCACTAATACCACACAATACATAAGAAAATACGAAACAAAACTTAGGAATTATATTATGATGAAAATACACCAAAATCAAATTTGCTAACTTGACACCTTATTTCTACATGCAGAACAGTGAGCAGACATACCAAGCATACACAGCTCCCAGAGTCTCAATTTGTTAGTTGCATGGTTGTCTTTGTCCAGACAACCTTGTGTACTGAAAGCAATTATTCAATGCCTGACTGTACTAAGCAAGTACATTTTTGTAAACAGCTTTACATTTCCAACACTTTCTATGTAAGTCGTCAAATGATGACCAGCTTACTAGCAGCAGTAAAAAAAAACCAAAAAACCAAAACCCTGCAGTACCTTGGCAAAGGTGTAAATTCACTGATGATGCCTTCTGTTCCCAGTGTTATACCCTGAACAATGAAAGTGCTGCCCATTCCTTTCCAGAGAGCTCTTGGACCCTGTATTGTGAAGTACACAAAACATTTTGATTCATGCAACATAAAAATCAGAAACCGTTTTTATCTTATGAATTTTTATAAAATTTCAGCAAATTCAGACTGCAAAGGGCTACAAGTCTACTATGAAATTTTACTACCACAAAGCTGAGAAGACAACTAATTTTTCAACTCTGAAGAAACTTTTGCACCTCATTATTTTCATACAGTTTTTAACAACTTTGGAGGCATATCTCTCACTGCTACTCTGGTATTAGTGTATAACTGATGGTGTATAACACAATTTTCTATGGACAAAATGAGCTGAAGATGTTAAAACTCATATCTAAGAAACCCAGCAGGTCTTTTCTTACTGTCTTCTAAGTTTCAGGATTGCCATTCCCATGTAGAATCGGAAATTCATGCAATACTATCTTTGGATAATCTCTTTATCCACATAAAGATTTTTTTTTTTAGAATCTAATTAAGAACAAATGGATTTCAGGGACTTTGTTTTCTAGCACCTGAAAATCTTCCCTACTAAATATTGTACTACTTATAAAAAAATATTGTGTAAAGTATTATTAAAACCTTTCTACAACAACCTTTCTTCTTGAAACATTCTTGCCAACCTAAAAATAACAAACCCTTAAAATGGCTATGTTTCTAACAACCAGTTATAAGGAGTTGAAGACATCAATGTACATATATGCTGTAGTAACCATTGCTCAGATACAGCCTGATAGCAAATACTGACCTGTGTCTTATTGATGCTGTACATGATATTGACAATAGTAAACGGAGTGAGATGGTAATTTCGAGCATGATAGTTAACCTGTGATAAATATAAAGTAATGGCAGTTTTATAAACACACTTGCAGACATTACAACTCTAAAGGAAAAAGCAATTTCAAAATAAGAACTTTATCTCTGTAAAGATCATCTAAGGTGACCCGAGTATGGCTAAAATTTGTGAGGATGAAGGAAACAGGCAAAATTTTTAAGTATGAGAAAACTGTAAACAATAAATCAAGCCTAAACCAGAAAACACTGGAAACAAAATAACCTGCACACAAGTGGGGAGATGGAAGCTGCTCCACCGACTGTCAAACACTTAGTTGCTGTAATTAATTTTCCACTGCTCAAACAAAAATTCCTAAGAACGTTCAGAGTAACCTAAATTTCAGAAAGGAAAATATGTATGCTACAAATAAAAGCAAGTTAACCTAGCAGTTTCCCCGTGAGTACTGTAAAGATTCTTATACTCTACATAGTATGAAAGCACAGAAAAATCACAGTACACCAGAGTCCTGTCTGGCAGAGTTAATATTAAAGACATACCTGACACTGCCGACGCAGAACAATGCAAGGATGTGCCAATACATTCTCTGTAAATAGGCTTTAAAAGAAAAGTGTATTTTAAGCATAGGCAGCAATTGTAAATTTATTAGAAAAAGCTTGTTATTTTTCCCTAACTACATTAAAACAATATTTGGAAAAATTATATATTATCAAGTGAAATAATGAGGCATTTTCGATGGCTGCCTAATAGCCTGTCAATACTGTAAAGGAGCAAATGTCAAAGAACATGATACATACATTCACTATGAAAAAGCTCACATATAGAGAGAATGTAAATATTTTTATAGGAGAAATAACATAACAAGTGTCTTTAACCTTCCCTCTGCAAAACATGATGGAACAAAACAAGCTAGAGCCAGAAATATGGAAAAATTAGTTTCCAGTTTTATATTCATTCCCCATGCCACATTATTGATCAAGACTCTCCTAAGCAGGGTCAAAGGACTGGCAGTAACAGCTGACATGTTTTGTCGTCAGAAAATTATTCTTCCCAGAACCACCTTTCCCTCCATTCCCAGAAACAGTATTTCAAATCAAACCTTCAACAGGAAATTCTCTCAGTTCTAGAGTAAGATTTCTGATCACAGCCAGGTTAAGAAACTTCTCATAAACCTCAAAGCACCTGAGTGTTTAGAATACTTACCTGTATGTGATTCAAACCTGGGATACAGATCAGAAAAGGAAAACCTCCAGGTTTTGTCTAAGTCTCAGTTTAGACCACTAGCCTGTGGTATTATCTGGGGTAGGGCTCTCAGGGGGATTTTACTCTGAATAAAAGTAGTACTGGCACAGGGAAGTACCGAGCTTGCAGTTCCCTATTAAGTTAATCCTTTTTACTACCAAAAGGGATGAAAATTTGCCACTACTCCAGCTGCTCCCTATTAGGCCCTCCTACTAGCCAACTCAACTAACTTAAAAAAACCTAACTTATTCTTTTGGCTGTTTTCCACAAAATTTCTAACTTGAACCTTGGTGCAAACGCAGAAGCAGAAAAGCAGGGAGGTTTGCTCTCAGCAATACTACAAAGTTGATCCATTCTTTACCAAAACTGCACAGCCATTTTACTTGTAATGGCCATGGTGCTTTAGATGTGGAAAATTCTGTCATGTTTGATGAAATCAAACCATATTAGTTCAAAAGGAGAACTGAGCTACTCTACTATCTCTCTGGTCCTAAAGCAGATCAACATGTTCCTGCCTTATGGCTCCACTCCTTTGCTGGTACTCTGTTGGGATGTGAACTTGAGAAGGTTGGAAAGAAATCAAACAACTCTCGACATGTTTGGATGGGCTATTTCGACCCCTTCCTCCTCCTCAAATCTATTTTAACAAAGTCAACAGCCTCATTAAGGAGTCCGAATGAGGAAGAGGACACACTGCACACAAAGCAGTGGAAGAGTGGAAAGCAGTTTCTTGAGATGGGATGATCTGATTTGATCAACTCATTACTAGCCAAAAATAGTCATTCCTAGTCCTTCTTCATCATCATGTCCCCATCTGGTCCAGTTAACTGGTGCCTTTTAACTTTCACAGCCAGGCAACTCACAGGTAATGAACCTAAGTGAAACAGCAAAAAAGAATAATCCAGCTTTTAAACTGACTTTTGTCTTTTGTTTTAGTTAGAGTCGAACTGGTTAAAAGAAGTTCTGATGGGCATCAAAGGTGATAATCAGACAAGGAGCAGGACAGGCTGGCAGTCAAGTAAAACAGCCCCCTCTTACTCTGGGAGTACACACGAGGTCCTCAGTCCTCAACTGACATAGCTTCTTATGTTGGTCTAACTGGATAAGTGAAACACATACTCCAATTTTATGAAAAGTGAAGCACTAAGTCTCACGTTCAGGTCAACAAGGAGTAAAACTTTTTTAGTTTTACAAGACAAGAACAATTCACTTTCTGTGCTTTCACAGGCTGCATCAGTATGTTGACCAAGAAAAACCTACTCTGGTGCTCTGGTGAGTGTGACTGAGTAGGCATTCTACAAAAAAATCCTAAGCTTATCATGATCCTTACACCTGACAACTTAAGATGTAAAATTGCATGTCAAAGTCCACCACTTTCCAAAAAATACCATCATTCATGAGCATCACCATAATACAGAACAAAATGGGTATCAGATCACTTGGGTAGATAAACACTACTATCCCAGGAGACTGTGGCAATATACATTTTCACCTTCTCACAAAACATTGTCATTATCTTAAAAAATATTAATAGAAGTGACAAATGCAGAAACAGAGGTCCTTTCCAACCTGGCTAATTCTGTGATTCAGTGAAATCATTGCTGATTAAGGTATTTTGATAAACACTTCAGTTAAAGAGAACAAAAATCTACATGGATTTCAGGTAGTAGATTTCTAAAGGGATCTCAACTGCTTAAGACCACTGGCATGAAAAAACCAATATAAAAGCGTACATAGGCATCATAAGACAACTATAGCTTTACTAATTCAAACTAATGCATGACTCTTACCTTGCAAGACCAATACCAAAGCCTGCAAATCTGTTCAACTGCTCTGAAAAAAATGAAAAGAGATTATACAGCAGTCATAATCACAAAGCAAGAAGTGCTCGCTTCAGAAAATTAGAATCATAGAATCGGCTGGGTTGGAAGGGACCTCAGAGATCATCAGGTCCAACCCTTGACCACCAAACTAAAGAAGCACCAAACTACAACATTCATGGCAATTCAGCAAAAGGAAACAGTTATTGCCCCAGAAATATTTGCACTTTGGACTACAGTTGAGTTTATAAATAAAAGTTGAGTATATAAATAAAATCTTTGTCTTAAAACATCTTCAGGGGAAAAAAGGAGACAAAGTGAAGAGTAAAACAGAGTACTTTAATATCTAAAAAATCTAACTCAAAGCAACCATTGAAAAAGCTACATTCATGACAGTTTACACCAATTCTGAAACATAAATCCAGCTATCTGTGGAGAAAATACTTTTTTAAACAGTAAAAAGAGAAACTCTGGAAAATGTAATGTAAGACACCATTGATAACATAGCAAATGTCAGTATGATGCACATTTTCAAGAGAGGTGTTTATCTCCATTGCACTGTACAAAACAGGTTATCAGAGAACTATTGAAACTAGGTTAAATTCTCTGTTGTCTGCTATCAGACAGACATTGACACGGTGGGAGTACTCAAAGAGATTTTTTAAAAGATCAGAACTTAAGGGCACATGCAGGCTGCATGCATCAGTAGTGCCAGTAACGTCACTGGAGGCCAACACAGATATGGTAGCATCCTAGGATCAAACTCTCCACTTGCAGAAACTGGACTCAATAATACAGCAACTTCTCATCAGACTTCCAAAATACAGAATGGGGATACCCTCCGTGAGCACATAGGGAAAAGAAAAGAAACAAAAAAAAAGAAACAAACAAAAAACCAAACCAAACCAAACCCAAAAGCCACACAGACAAAAAAAGGGCGTAGAGTCCAAGTATCTAAGATTAGAAGAATATTTAAGTAGTGCTTGCATAGATAGAAGTTCAACTAAGGGCTGTGCTTTTTTAATTTTTTTTTTTTTTTTAAATAGGCGCACTCGTTGATAAAATTCATCTTTCATAAAGCTGTGATACTCAGATATATGTAAACTTCTACAACACATTCTTGTAATTAAAGGAATTATGTCCAGTAGCCTTATCAAGTTTCTCTTAATTCACTTCACTTTCACCGAGTGTGACACAGTGATATAGTACATACTGTAAAATAATACTGTACTTCCGAGGATTTCCACTGTGTTTTCACAACCTTTACTGCAAAACCCTTGAATACAGTTGCTTCCTCAAATTCTACTAGTTCCACAGTTCCTTCACTTTCATGGATGTGGGTGAGGGCGCTGGGGGAGTTAAATTCAGGAGTTAATGCCGTATCCTTTTTACTTTTCCCACGTAAAAATAAAGCAGCCAGAAGACACAAAGCCTCAACACTGACTCAAAAAAACCCAAAAAAACCAAAGCGAAAACAAACCAAACATCTAACACCCAAAGGTACGTCCTGCCCTTACAGCAGACGGAGTATTACTGCAGGATAACTTTTACAGGGGCAACAGGCAGCTGCCCACACGCCGCTTCACTAGAAGCAGCCCCTGGGCTCCGGGCACTCTCAATGGTGTTTCCGTGTAACTGCGTGGTGCTGCAGAGCCATGGAGGCCAGGCAGCAGGTTCCCTTCCCTCTCAAGACCTCTTCCCCTGTCGCTTCACCATAACCCGCCCGCGATGGCAAGGCGACTCCGGGCCTGGCGAGGTGCGGGTCAGCGATACGGCAGTGGCGGGCGGTGCTCGGAGAGGCCTGGGCACAGAGCATGGCTGCTGCCCGCTCGCCCTTGCCCGCCCCGGCAGGTCACCCGCTTACGGGCGGGTCGGGGGCCGGAGGAAAAGCGACGGAGAGGCGGAACGGCGAAAACCCGGCGGCCCCGCCGGGCCGGGCCCTCCCTTACCGGCTCCGCCTGGCCCGAGGCTGGGCTCTTCGTTGAGGCCGGCGGTCCCCAGAGGGGTTCCCGCCCCGTACGGAGGCGTCTTCTCCCCCCAGTGCAGGTTGCGGCTGCCGGGGATGTCGGGGGGGCTGGTCACCCAGTGGCCAAGCTCCGAAGCGCTGCCGAAGGGCCTGGCGCCGAGGCCCAGCTCCTCCCGGCCGCTCCCACGGTAGCCCAAGCCGTCGAAGCCTTCGGGGCGTCGCGGGTGCATGGCGGGGAGCCGGGAGAGGGCGGCAGGAGGGAAGTACGAGCTGGCACCCACCGGCACCGACAGCAGCGGAACCCGCTCCCGGCCGCCCCGCTTCGCCGCTTCCGGCTCCGCTGGAGCCCAGCGCCAGCCCACGTGACGGGACGGAAAGCGGGGCCGGCGGCCGCTGGGCCAATGAGTCCCTCCCGGTGCCCGGCCCGGGGAGAAGGGAGCGGGGCGGGGCGGGCGGAAGGGCACGGCTCTGGGAGGGCGGCGCCGAGTCAGGGTGCCCTCTGCCGGCATGGCGGGCTGGGCCTGGCCCGACAGGTCGAGGCCTCGGAGTCCCCGTAGTGCGGGCTCGGCCTCCGGGCTCGGAGTGGGAGGGAGGTGGTGCGTTTGGTGCTGCGTTTTCCTGGTGTGCGGAGGAGCCCTGGGCGAGGAAAACTCCCAGCACTTCTCACTAGTGAACCCGAAATCACTGAGACCCAAGCGCAGGGGCCACACCCAGGGAGATGGTGGGGCAGGAGGGCTCTGAGCAGTGACTGCCTCGCTGACCCCACTGATCCCCATCCCCATGCTCCACGTCCTCTTGTTCAATCTACTTGAGAGAGGGGACCTGGGAGTCTGGATTGACAGGAAGCTGAACAGGAGCCAGCAGTGTGCCCAGGTGGCCAAGAAGGCCAATGGCATCCTGGCCTGGATCAGGAACAGCGTGGCCAGCAGGTCCAGGGAAGGGATTCTGCCCCTGTACTCAGCCCTGGTGAGGCCACAGCTCGAGTCCTGTGTCCAGTTCTGGGCCCCTCAGTTCAGGAAGGAGATTGAGGTCCTGGAGCAGGTCCAAAGGAGGGCAACCAGGCTGGTGAAGGGACTCCAGCACAAGTCCTGTGAGGAGAGGCTGAGGGAGCTGGGGGTGTTCAGCCTGGAGAAGAGGAGGCTCAGGGGAGACCTCATCGCTCTCTACAACCCCCTGAAAGGAGGCTGGAGCCAGGGGGGGGTTGGGCTCTTTTTCCAGGCAACTCTCAGCAAGACAAGAGGGCATGGACTTAAGCTCTGCCAGGGGAAATTTAGGTTAGATATTAGAAAGAATTTCTTCACGGAGAGGGTGGTCAGGCATTGGAATGGACTTTCCAGTGAAGTGGTGGATTCTCCGTCCCTGGAGCTATTTAAAAAGAGACTGGATGTGGCACTCAGTGCCATAGTCTAGCAACTGCAGCAGTGCGTCAAGGGTTGGACATGATGATCTCTGAGGTCCCTTCCAACCCAGACAATTCTATGATTCTATGATACTTCCCTCTAAAATGTTGTTCGCTGTGCAGCCTTCTGTTTCAGGAGGATCAGGCGGGATCACCCTTTCCTTTTCACCAGACGGAGGTTTTTGCCGTCGTCCAATCCAGGTCTGACACCGGCTGAACACGTCCTGTGTGGGCTTCATTGCTCTCAGCTCCTCCTACCCTGAGAAGCCCATCAAGGTTTCCCACAACTAGGTCTTGGTCTTACCCACAGCTTTTCCTTACTCAAGGTTAAGCCAACATTAGTCCACGCAAGTCCAAATATAGCACAGGTAGCATCCACCACTTCGTGCTTCCCCACACTTATATCCCCTTGAAGCTCTGTACACTCCCAGCATCATCTCCTTAAATGCTAGTTTCATTTCACCAGTAGATCCCATGAGCCAGTAATGTGCCCTTGTGGCCAAGAAGGCCAATGGCATCCTGGGGTGCATTAGAAAGGGTGTGGTCAGTAGGTCAAGAGAGGTTCTCCTCCCCCTCTATTCTGCATTGGTGAGGCCACACCTGGAGTATTGTGTCCAGTTCTGGGCCCCTCAGTTCAAGAAGGACAGGGAAGTGCTTGAAAGAGTCCAGCGCAGAGCTACTAAGATGGTTAAGGGAGTGGAACATCTCCCTTATGAGGATAGGCTGAGGGAGCTGGGTCTCTTTAGTTTGGAGAAAAGGAGACTGACGGGTGACCTCATCAATGTTTTCAAATATGTAAGGGGTGAGTGCCAGGGAGATGGAGTTAGGCTTTTCTCAGTGGTGACCAGTGATAGGACAAGGGATAATGGGTGTAAATTGAAGCATAGGAGGTTCAAGTTGAATATTAGAAAAAATTTTTTTACTGTAAGGGTGACAGAGCCCTGGCACAGGCTGCCCAGGGGGGTTGTGGAGTCTCCTTCACTGGAGACATTCAAAACCCGCCTGGACACGTTCCTGGGCGATGTACTCTAGGTGGCCCTGCTCTGGCAGGGGGGGTTGGACTAGATGATCTTTCGAGGTCCCTTCCAACCCCTATGATTCTATGATTCTATGATTATTCTATGATCTTCATCTGTTTTCCAGTAACCTGGTGAAAAGCCAGCATCCATGTTTGACATGGGAAGGGCAGAGTCCCAGGGAGAAGCACCACTTTGGTCCTGTAGAACATGAAGGCTCCCTCTCTCTACCTTCATTTTCACTAGGCCATGGGAACCTTGTGTTAGAGGGTCGTAAACTCAAAAATATGGGCAGAGGAACCAACTGCCTCTGGAGGTAGGGGCCAAAAACTGCAGCTCTTTTTTGGGGTAAAAATAATTATACCAATTTAAACCAACAAAATTACTTTTGTTTCTAAAAGGAGACTCAGCCTGGATCAGATCAATAAATATTGGAACATACATGTCCTTAAAGGACATGTGGTGATGAGACCGTGCAGCCTTACACATGAACGTGGCTCTGAGTCTTATGGGAATGATGAGCTTGAGAAAAAATGGTGCCCATTAAAGAGCAGAGCAGTGTATTGTTGGTAACACAGAATGCTGTAGAAAGTGACAACATGAACAGTGAAAACGTCTCACACATGAACATAACAGTACAACACAGCTGTACACTTGTTGCACACTTCTAGGCTTAACAACCTCAACTCTCTCAGCCTGTCTTCGTAGGAAAGGTGCTCAAACACCTCAAACACCTGAGCACCTCATGAAAATCCTCATGGCCCTCCTGTGGACTATCTGAAAGCTTCATGTCCTTCTTGTTTCAGGACTCCAAAGTTGGACACCGTACTCTAGGTGGGGTCTCATGAGAATGGAGTAGAGAGAGACTATGACCTACCTTGACCTGCTGGCCACGTTTCTTTTGATGCTCTCTGGGATATGGCTGGCTTTCTGTGATGCAAGTGCATCTGTTTGGCTCACATTGAGTTTTTCATCAGTATGACAAGAGGTCTTTATGTGTCTGATGCAAAGGGTTAAAACTTTCTAACACAGGAACAATTAAATGCCTGGGCAGGATGCTGCAGGCAGAATGTGGCCAGGCAGAACATCATTTGGCAGGATACCTCTGATTTATTGCAAGGTCAAATGAGAGGTGCTGCTGATAAACTTAGAGTAAACCCATACTCAAATAGTTCTGGTTTGCTGCATCAGCATTTCTCACCTAACTGCAAAAATTCAAGGCCCGGGGTTAGAAGTACGCCATGAAGAAGACTTCTTCCCAATGACCCTCACCCATGACCACCAGGAGAGAGCGTACATGCAGAAATGAGTGGAATCTTTTGTTAATAACTTCTGGGAGATGATATGAATAACCCTGCTTCTTGTATGGAAATGTAGCTAATATGTATGATTTGTAAGTGTAAAAATGCAATCAAATAACCAAGCGGTGTCCATGTTTGGAGGAGTGATCCCCCACATTCCCGGTGCTGTTATAAGGAATACCTTGCTTAATAGTCTCCACCTATATGGCTATTGAGTTATAGTGACTTTCTTGGCTTCATGTCAAAGCATATTGCAAGAGCAGGTCTTGGAACTGGAACAGCGTGCCCCAGCTACTGAAGAAATTGAGACACTTTATACCTTAGGAAAATAATTTTGTAATTTTTTTAAGGGCACATGAAGCAAGGTCTCAGATGTGAAAAAAAATTGTAATATGCTTGATAGCCTGTTTTAGTTTTGAATGGAAATGAATTTCAGATGACCTTTAGTGAAATATCCACAGAGGAAAATGAAATTCCTCCCACAGAGAACCCACTCATCTTCATCTACCTGGACAGCGGAGGTTTCAACCTTAAGAACTTCTTCCAGAAGTCCTGCTTTTTATCAACTGGAACATGTAGATGCTTGTCACTTTTGAATGGAGGCCTCCTTTCAATCACTGTTTTTTGTTTCATTTTGGTGGTAGGGGTTTTGTTTGTTCATTTTGTAATCTCACCATTTGAATCTGTCAGCAGGCAGATTCATGTGCAAAACCAGATTGGGTCAGTGGAATGCCTTCCACTTGCTTCCCCTCAGCTGTCACAGAATGGCAGAATTGTCACAGTTGGGAAAGACCTCAAAGATCACCATGTCCTACTGTCAACTTCCTGACTCCTCCAGTAAAAAATATTGATAAATGTCTGTATCATTCATTAGAACATGTCCTGAACTGCCTCATCTACATGGTTTTGAAATACTTCCAGAGATGGTGAATCCATGACCTCCCTGGGCAGTCTGTTCCAATGCCCAATCACCCTCTGTAAAGAAATTCTTCCTAATTTCCAACCTAAACCTCCTCTGGTGCAACTTCAAGCCATTTTCTCCAGTCCTATCATTATTCACTTGAGAAAGAAGGCCAACAACCACCTCCCTACAACTTTCTCTCAGGCAGTTGTAGGGAGCAATAAGGTTTTCTCTCAGCCTCCTCTTCTCCAAACTAAACATTCACAATTCCCTCAGCCCTTCCTCACAGGACTTGTTCTCCAGACCCTTCAGCAGCTTGATTGCCCTTCTCTGAACTCACTCCAGCAACTCAATGTCTTTCCTGTAGTGAGGGGCCCAGAACTGAACACAGTACTCAAGATGTGGCCTCTAAGTGTCCTTTATTGACAGAGATACAGGATGACAGAGGTGTAAGTGTGCTATTTCCTAACAGGCTCTAAGACATGCTGGGTGAAAAAGAGCTTGCTAGGCTGCCAGAAAGAAGACAACTCTTTACCCTGTGTATGTGCACTCTGCTCTACAAACGTCTAACTATGCCTTGTCATTTAGCCAGATTTCCACAAACTTACCTGAGACAAAGTGATGCTCAAGTCTGCAGTGTCTGCACTCTCCTGCTGTCAGATCTTGCTAAACTTGATGGAAAGCCATAGATAAGCATGGCAAAAAAACCCCAAAACATTTATAAAACTCACTAAGGGAAAAGGAAGCTCCTACCTGAGGAGCAATTGGAGCAACCTGGACAAAGAAAGAAGTAAATGGAATGTGTCAACAGCTTTTCATCCACCAGCCCCCCAAGTCCTTTTTTGCAGGGCTGATTTCTACAACTTCATCCCTATGCCTGTATTGACAGTGCAGATTTTTGCAACCCAGAAACCTGCACTTGGTCCTGTTGAATCTTATGAGGTTCACCTTGGCCCACTCTCCAATTTGTCCAGGTCCTTCTGGATGACATCCTGTCCCTCTGGCTCATTGACAGCACCAGTCATGTTGGTGTCAGCTGAAAACTTACTGATGGTGGACTCGATCCCACTGTTTATATTGCTGATCAAAATATTGGAATACACAAGTCCCAGTACCAAACCCTAATGGGACCATCCATTCAGTTCTTTACCCACTGAACAGTCTACCCATCTCTGGATGGGCATCTGGTCTATTGCCAAAGAGACCTTGTTCCTGAGGTCCCTCCTCTAGGATCCTCATCACTACATATGTTCAGTCTCTGTGGGGAGGTGAGTGTTGAGTCCTATTCCCTTTTTCCTCACGGCAGGGGCAGTGCTCTGGGTTGCCTTGGAGAGAAGCAGCTGACACACCCTGGGAGGAGGAGGCTATAGGCTGAGGAGGGTCCCTCTCAGGCACAGAAGTGACAGGTCCTGGGCAAGAAGGAGGTTGGCAGAAGCCTCAGACCATTCAATTAGAGGGTTTTTTAGCTTATCCCACATTATCAGAAGCATCTCACAAATAGAGGAAAACTGTCATAGAATCCACTAGTGCTAGCTTTTGTGTTGACCTAGAGGCTCTCCTCGCAATCGAATTTGGGGTTGTTCAGCCTGGAGAAGAGGAGGCTCTGAAGTGACCTTACAGCAATGTTCCCATATCTAAAGGGGATCTACAAGAAAGCAGGGGTAAGGGTATTTTAACGAGTGTGTAATGAGAAGTCTATGGTCAATGGTTTTAAGCTTAGATTTGTGTGAGACATTAGGAGAAAAATTCTTTAGTGTGAGGGTGGTGAGACACTGGCACAGGTTGCCCAAGGAAGCTGTGGCTGCCAGAGGGGTTGGAAATAGATGATCTTTAAGGTACCTTCCAACCTTAGCCATTCTACAACTCTATGCTTCTATGAATCTATGAAATGCCAACAAGTTCAGAAAAAAAGGGCAAAGTCAATATATAGTATAACGTACTGTATAATGCATTAGTTATCTTGTAATGAATTTGGCAAAAATATACAAAATCCTGTAAAATGCTGAATATGTAATTAATAAATAAAAAGCTGTAGATAAACAAAATCCAAAATCTATTCCCTTGAACTACAGAGTCATGTGTCAGAAATGGTAATCACACCTCAACCAATGGCATTTTTTTACAGTAAGAAAAATAAATCAGGGAAAAGTGTAATCGTTTAGAGAACACCTTCAGTAAAAAATTTTTTTTAAGGCATCAGAATTCCATCAGTTTGAAGGTGTGCATAGAGATGCACGTGTGCGCACGAATCAAGACATCTGCAGAGTGATGGGTGTCTGTTCACACCGGTAGTGCAAGGGAATTCGCATTTGCTGATCAGCAGCACCACCGTGTGACACTCACCTGTAATAAATACCTCGTAGAGTTAACACTGCGCTTGCCAAAGGGACACACAGATGCGGGTGACGGTCACACGAGTCGCAGGCCCCTTTCCAAATCGTTCTGTTGACAGTTACTTTAGTTTTACTATGTTTAATTTGCACTTGGTTGAAACAGGACGGCTGATCCGGCAATCAATCAGCTCCCAGAGCACCATCCCGAGAGAGGTGCTGGGAACTAAGGTTTGGCTCTGGTCATTTTATTGTTTTGGAAGGACTGCTTCTGTCATTATGGGTACCCTGTTAATGTACTAACTCTTAGCATTGCTAAAAATGCACCAGGAGTTAGACTAATTTATCTTCCTTGCTGGGGCTGAGGCAAAATAAAGAAGAAAGAAGGCTGTATGTGTCATCAACGAGACAACACCATGGGTTTTTTTTTTAAGTTTAAGTAATCATGTCAGGGAAGACTGCAAGCAACAGGTAGGAAAACTGTACGTGGAAATACACACACTGTCCTGCACATCTGCCCAGTTGGAGCATCCTATCAGCTCTCCCTGAATAATAGATAGTTCACAGAATTGCTCAGGATGGAAAAGACCTTCAAGATCATCAAGTCCAGCCTCATCCTAACAAATCCAGCCTCATCCTAACCAGTCCAGCCTTGTTCTAACCATGACAACAGCAAGCACTGCAAGAAAATAGCCTTGTGACAAAAAGGAAGCTATGGGTGGTGACAGAGCAAAGGGCAGAGGCCTGCAGGTTGACCTTAATCTTGAAAAGGTAATTAATCTATCCAGTTTCAATCTGAAAGTCAGGAGCCTGATGTCATTGGTAGTGGAACTACACATGTGGTTTGTTTACAGACTGGAGTTATCAAGTCAGATTTGGATCTTGCCCAGCCACAGGTGCCCTGGATTGCTCCACGTCCCTTCAGGCTCTGGCATTCGTTCCCTCAATTTGTGTCTGCTTGTTGTCTACAGTGTCCCAGGATGGCCAAAATGATCTGGTAATTCTGTATGCAGTCCTAATCTCTGCCTGCTACTGCACAGTTCCTGCCTCTGGTGCAAAGCTCACGCAGGCTGTAGTGCTGCCTATATCCTGCCTGCAAGAGCACAACAGCAGGGAAAAATCAACAGCTAACATTGTTAATGTAAAGATACTTCACTTACATACCACAAACCCCCACCACCCCCCTGCTCTCTATGGTCATTCTCTACCCCTGCCATGCAGAGGGATATCCCTGGTCCTACCTGTCATCATGACCTCTCACAGACAGCCAAAATCTGACGTAGAAATATTCCAATTTAAAGCTGTCTGGACCATACCATGTTGAGAGGATTGCTTTTTTAGGGGTTGTGCAGAAAAGATGCTTATGGCTTATAGCCATCTCTTAAAAATTTTTTGGTTCACTTGCAATTCCTACCACAGTCCTTTTCAACCTTTGTAACCCTTCTGCTCTGGTCACTTTGTTCAGACATCCTTATCCTATTTAGAGACACATTGCAAGCAGGGTCCATATAAGAAAGACATTGAACTATTGAAGTGTGTCCAGAGGAGAGCAACCAAGACTGTGAAAGGTTTTGAGGCCAAGACTTAGGAGGAGTGGCTGAAGTCACTTGGTTTGTTCAGCCTGGAGAAGGCTGAGGGGAGACCTCTCGACTGCCTACAACTTCCTCCAGGTGGGTAGCAGGAAGAAGGTACTGATCTCTGCCTGGTCACTAGTGATAAGACATGGGAAATAGAATGAAGTTGTGTAAGAAAATTACGACTGGGAGGAAAAGGCTATTCATTGGGAGGATAGTGGTTGACTGGAACAGGTTCACCAGGGAAGTGGTCATGACACCAACCCAGTTACAGTTAAAGTGGGGTTTGGACAATGTCCTTAGCCACATCCTTAGTTTTTCATAATCCTGTGAGGAGCAGGGAGTTGTACTTGTTAATCCTTATGGAACCCTTCCAACTTCAGATAGTCTATGATTTTATGCAAACAAAACAATAATACAAAACAATAATTTATTAACTACTTGGAGAAAATATATCTTTTGTAACAAGCTACTGGGTGAAGCATTACTATGCCTACCACCTTGAGGAGGTCTAAAAAGCTCTGTGGAAAACATCTTGGGCATAGGAGGCTGTCCTGTCAGTGGGGGCAAAATTTCACAGGGGAAAGAGAATGGTTACAGTTGTATGTTCCACTAAAACTTGCCTGTCTCCCTCAACTGAGTTTTTCTTCTTCTGAAAGAGTATGTGAGGCTATTTCCCAGGGCTAACATGACTGATATGAAAGCCACTTTCCCCTTTCTGAGAGATGGTTAGTTTATTGTATCCCGTGCTTTCATAATGATCAGCTTGCATTCATAGGAGACTCTTTGAACCATATCTGTCAAAAGAAATAGCTCCAATAGGGAAGACTTGGTGGAGACTGGAGATTTGATCTTTGCTGGCAAAAAACCAGGAAAATCTTGTCTTTACAGCCAGTCACTCCAAAGGTCCCTCTTCTGTGAAATTCTCTCTTTCCTTTGGATGTTTACAAGGCTCCCTCTGGCAAGTAGCAGGACATGGAGTTAAGTGAGTCCTCAGTAGCAGAAACATCAGCCATACAAAAGAATATGCTAGATAGATAAAAATTCTCCAGGCAAATCCAACAGGATTTTTCTTATTTTGTTTCTGAGTTTGTTTTTCCCTAAATTTGTACTTCTAGAGTTTATTGTGAGTAGGAACTTCTGTTTTTGTCAAATCTGAAAAGCACAGACAGTATTTTTGTCAATGTATAAAACAACCTCAGAAGAGAGTCTGTCTAAAAACAGCATTTGCCACATTTTCTTCCCAAAGTTTATTCTGGACTCTGTTTTTCATGGTTTTGATAGTACTGCTATTTTGAATCCTTACTAATAGTCCTACCATTAGAGTAATTGGCTTGCTGCTTCTTCTCTGAGTTACACCCAGTGTGTGGTAATTAGCTACTAGCTCTACCTGGCTCAGGGCTAGATGATACTGCCTCTATTGAGATTAATGTGGAGTTTGCTAGTCACTGTGTTAAGATGTTTTATTGTATCAGGTATCTTGCCTGAACTTGTCTAGTAGAATTTGTGTATACACACGTCTCAAAAGAACAAGTCAAAATATGGTCAAAGAAGGTTTTTTAGTTTATTTTAGTATTATTTATGCTTAAATAGTGTAGTTACAAGGATGTCAGAGCCAGACATGTGACAGCATTTCTTTTGCATATAATCTTTATCTGTGTGCTCAGCAGATAAATCAGGGAATAATTATTGAAAAATTTTCACCCAAAAGTCTGAATTTAGAGAAGTTAGATTAATTTTTGCTTAATCTGTTCCAGACCAGGGCATGTTTAAGTCTTAGTTTCACATCTAATTATCTCTCTTCCATTTATTTAGGTCAGATCATGGATATAGAAAGCAAGCATAATGTAGTCAGGTCAGAAGATGAAACATCACCTCTATCACAGATATCTTTATTATACCTACAATAATTGGTATCTAATATCTCAGATGCACGTACATTTGCCTGATCATAGTAATTTGCAACTATAAATATATTTGTGTGGATGCAGTTTATTAGTTATATGCCCAGTTTTAGATATGAAAATAATGTTGAAGCAAGTATAGCAGACAGAAATAGCTCTTTTGTAAATGTGACATTTAAAGATATGCTGACCTGAAGTTCCTGTTTTGCTCAAATATTCTGTAAGGAAATAATTGTGACTATTTGTGTGCCAGTAATTACAAAAAGGTTAAATTACTAAGTATTTTACATGTATAGAAGTTGGCTTTTCACATACAGCATTTTTCATCCAAGGTATGCACAGTGATTTGAAAACTGTAGTTAATATAGCCAATACGTGCCTCCTCAGACCCTCCATTCCTATGCCATTAAAAAGGATATGTATTTTATTTTGTTTTACCTAAAAGACCTATATACATTAGAGATGGGAAATGATTTGTTCTGTCACATGCATATGGCTCATTACAGTTAAGTATAACTCAGTAATAGGAATGGGAATTTAGCAGCATATTGGTATTTTTAGATATCAATTCTGAATGGAAATGTCTTATAATATTAGAGCACATTTCAGAAAAGTAACTCAGAGGACTATAATACAGTTTATATTACTTTTTCTTTTTTCCTCTCTTTTTTTTTTTTTAATAAATTAAGCACAGCAGAAGATGTCAGAAGATGTCAATTCTCAAATTTCCAGTGGTTTACAGAACTGCAGTACTATCTGATAAGCAAGATGAAATAATACAAAGATTTCTGAAAGTGTATTTTGAAGGTTCTTTGCATAAAATCATGGAAACCTAAGTAAGTGAAGTTTAAATGAATGCCTGTAAGATCATTTTATAAAGTTTGTTGAACAATGTGGTTAAAGTTTTCATTCCTATAAAGCAAAGTTTTCCTACAAAGAGCTTCTGAATTAACTAATGCATTACCTAATGAATGCTTCCTTAACCATGTTTGCTTTCTATAATACTTTTCTCCTCTACCATTCTTCTGAGAGTGAAATACTCACTCTAAGAGAAATCATGTGTTTAGTAAAAAAACAGAATAGTACTATTTTTATTACCATTGCAAAAAGCTAGCAGATTTTATTATTTTACTATGTATACCATATCTGGTATTCATGACTACTGTGCTGGAGTGAGTTATGACTGCCTCTGGATGGATGTTCAATTTTTTCAACCATCAAACCAGCAAAGCACTATAAATCATGTTACCTAACCATGCTAAGTTCTAAATGCCTTGGAATAACTGATAATAATCCCCCAGTTCTTCTACCTATGTTGACCATAAATCATTTGCTCAATTTTGGAATCCCAGGGTCTGTGAGCCTTTCATTTTGATCTGAACTTTTTAGCTTAGAACTTCTCTTTCTTCAGTAAAGCTAAATTTTCAGAAATGTAAGATTTTAGATTATCTATGCAAAGTGCCAAAAAGTACATATAATTTTAGAAGATCCAATCCCATCAGACATATAATGAAGGTTTCATGTAAAGAAAACGAAGAGAAGCTAGAATTTGACATGGAAATCTGCCCAACTGCTGGTCTAAGTAATTTCTCTTTCTGTTAACACAGAAAGGTAACAGAACAGCCATGTTAACATAGAACTGCTTTTAATATTATTTGATTTGTTTTTTCCTCAAATCATAGCATAGCTCTTCATAGCAATTCCATGTAAAAAAGTAACAAATTGGCTTCTTGGGAACATATTGACCAGGCAGCAGGGTTCCTCTTGCAGTCCATTTCCTGCCAGGAGGACAGCTAATTCTGGAAGTTAACTGAGCAGTGGAATAGTTCATCAAACATTCAGAAAAGGGGTATACCTGGAAAGATATCAGCTTCACTCTCCAATTGAATTTATCTTTGAAGCACTTTGTATGTAGTCATACTACTATGGTTCCATTTTTGAGAAAAGAATAGCCCAAAACTGGACCCAAAACTAGAGTTTTGGCTCTCTGCAGCTAAGTATGCATAGTAGAAAAAAAAGAGGATTTGGGGGAGTGAATGAAATCTAGTGGAACTTATGTTTTTACTATGCTTTAGTCTTGAATGACTACAATCCAAGAATTAATGAAAAATATTAAACAGTTATTAGAAAGATAGAATAATCTCAATAGTACTAGCACAGATTTTTCAAGACAGCAAGATAACAAGAAATAGTATTCTAAAAAGTACTAGGTGAATTTTAATTCAATGAGCTTTCTTTGAACTACCATATGCATGTTTTGAAACAAGGATAAAATATAAAACAAAAGGCTAAATATCCCTATTTCTGCAGAGAAAAATCATACCTTTACAGGCACAGATAACTATTTTTGAGCCATCAAACAGTGGACGACAGAGAACTAAACTACTAGCTGTAGTTATTGACTAAAAAACATTTGACAAAATTCTCCAGTAAGATCATATTCTAGAAACCAACTGCTCACAGGAACAGGAGTTGTATGATTATCCTGGATAAGAAGCTGCCTAAGAGACTGCAAACAAAGCAGTGGTTCCTGGGATTGTTTTCGTCATTGCAAAAACACTTTTCTGGCATGCTAGAAGTGATGTTGCCTAATACATATGTCAGTCACAGGATAAAAGTATATGAACTGTGAGAAGACATATTTGGAAGATAATACATAATCTTGTTTGCTATGCAAAAATCAAAGAAAGCTGTCAAGCAATTCAGAAAGACCCCATGGAATTAGATGAATGGATAAGAGATGATGGTAAAAGAAGGCACACTGAATGGGAGCAATCTAAAATAACATGAAAATGTGCTAAAATGCTACTAGAAAAAAAATAATTTTGAGATAGAGCTTCAAATGCTGTTATTGTTTAGCAGAAATCATAGAAATCACAGAAAGTTTAGGGTTGGAAGAGACCTCAAAAGATCACCTAGTCCAACTCCCCTCACCAAAGCAGGGTCGCCTATAGCAGGTCACACAAGAACACATCCAGGTGGATTTTGAATATCTCTAGTGAAGGAAACTCCACAGCCTCCCTGGGCAGACTGTTCCAGTGCTCTGTCACCCTAAGAGTTTTTCATTATATTTATGTGTAACTTCCTATGCTCAAACTTTTTCCCATTGCCCCTTGTCCTTGGGCATAATTGAAAAGAACCTGGCTCTGTCCTCCTGGCACTCACCCTTTACATATTGATAAACATGAACAAGGTTTCCCCTCAATCTTCTCCAAGCTGAAGAGCCCCAGCTCCCTCGGCCTTTCCTCACAAGGGAGATGTTCCACTCCCTTCCTCAACTTGGTCACTCTGCACTGGACTCTTTCAAGCAGCTCTCGGTCTTTCGGGAACTGAGGGGCCCAGAACTGGACACAATATTCCAGATGTGGCATCACCAGGGCAGAGTAGAGGGGGAGGAGAACCTCTCTTGACCTAGAAGCCATCCTCCTTCTAATGCACCCCAGGATGCCATTGGCCTTCTTGGCTACAAGGACACATTGTTGGCTCATGGTCATCCCTCCATCCACCAGCACCCTTTCCTCTGTGCTGCTCTCCAGCAGCTCAGTCCCCAACCTGTACAGGTATATGGAGCTGTTCTTTTCCAGATGCAAGACTCCACACTCGCCCCTTTTGTAATACATTAAATTTCTCCCTGCCCAACTGTCCAGCCTGTCCAGGTCCCCCTGAATAGCAGCACAGCCTTCCAGGGTGTCAGCCACTCCTCCCATCTTTTGACATCAGCAAACTTGCTGAGAAGACACTCTGTCCCATCACCAAGGCCACTGATAAAGATGTTGAACAGGACTGGACCCAGCACTGATCCCTGGAGGACTCCACTACTCACAGGTCTCCAGTTGGACTCTGCACCATTGATCACCACTCTTTGGGCTTTATTGTGTGACCAGTTCTTAATTCTTCTCACCGTCCATTCTTCTATCCCACACTTCCTGAGCTTGCTTATGAAGATGTTAGGGGAGACTAAGGTCAATTACACTACATGCACTGGTCTCCCTGCACTGACCCATTCAGTTATAACACCACAGAAGGCTACCAGGTTAATCAAACATGATTTCCCCTTAGTAAATCTGTTCTGACTACTCCCAATAACCTTCTTCTCTTCCATATGCTTAGAACTTCCCCCCAGAACACTCTGATCCACCAGGTGGTCTGTAATTGCCTGAGTCTCCCCTCTTGCACTTTTGAAGACTGGAGTGACACTGCCTGTCCTCCAGTCCTCAGGCACCTCTCCTGTTTGCCATGATCTCTCAAAAATGATGGAGAGTGGTAGGGTGATAACACCAGCCAGGTCTTCCAGCACTCTTGGGTTCATCCCATCAGGGCCCATGGACTTGTGTGTATTCAATTTGCATAACTCATCTCTAACCCAGTCTGTACTGACCAGTGGAGAGTCTTCCTTCCTTCAGGCTTTCTGTCTTATGTCCAGGGTCTGGAGTTCACAAAGGCTGGTCCTAGGTGTAAAGACTGAAGAAAAGAAGACACTCAGCAATTCTGCCTTCTCTGCATCTTCTGTTACCAGGGCTCCCACCTCATTCAGCAGTGGTTTCATATTTTGCCTATTTTTACTTTACTACTGATAGATTTGAACAATCTCTTGTTTCCTTTTACTTCTGTTACTAGTTTTATTTCTAAGAGGGCTTTGGCCTTCCTTGTTACCTTCCTACATACTGTGACAATGTCCCTATAGTTCTCCGAAGTGACAAGTCCATTCTTCCATGCGCTGTAATTTTCTTTATTCCATGAGATTTTCTTCAAGGGCTCCTTGCTGGTCTCTTGCCACCTCTACCCATTATTTTTACTCAAATTAATACACCTAACTTGAAGGAAATGGTATTTAAAAACTGACCAACTTTTGTGGCCTTCCTTTTCCTTCCAGAGCCTTAGCCCATGGTATTCCTCCAAGTATATCCTTAGAGAATACAAAATTAGCCCTGGGGAAGTCCAAGGTTTTAATCCTACTTATTGCCTATCTTCTTCCTTGTAAAATAGCAAACCCCAACATGTCATGGTCACTGTTACCCAGGCTGTTCCTAACCTCAACATCCCCGACCAGACCTTCCTTACTCATTATAAAAAGGTCCAACAGTTCACCTCTCCTCGCTGTTTCCTCCACTTCCTGCATCAGGAAGTTATCATTGATGCACTGCAAGAGCCTTTTGGACTGGATATGCCTGGTTGTGTGGGCTTCCCAACAAATATTGGGGTGATTGAAGTCACCCATGAGTACTAAGGGATGTGATCTAGAGGCTACTTCCAGTTGATTATAGAAGACCTCATCAACAACTTCTTGGGTTGGTGTACTACAATAGACACACACAACAGTTTCACCCCTGTTTTCATGTCCCTTAATTCTTACCCACAAGATTTCCACTCTATGGGTAGAACTCAGAATATTGCAATTGCTCTGTCTGTATAGGAAATATTGGCATAAAATAAAAATGCAAAAATTGTTCCACAGTCTTGGGTTTTAAATTAATTTAATCAAGAAGAAAAAGATGTGTAGTTATTTATGAATGATTCAGTAGAATTATCATCACTATATGTATCAGGATATATACAGAATTAGTAATTTGAAATGCTGTACTAGCATTTCAGGGCATCTGATAGCCCTGTCTTAGAATGATATGATACAAATGTTAAGTGTCTATCAACAGAAAAGATTTGATGATTTAGATTTTTTTTAAAAAGTCAGTATGAAAAGTAATAAATATGATTGTATACTGTGTCCTTCAGAGCATATTTTTTAATAATAAAGGATAAAGGTAGATACATACAGATCTAAGTAAACTATGTTTAAATTTAGTAATATTAAAAGATACAGAATACAGTTACTTCTGTGAAACTCATTGAAAAGATCTTCATCTTGAGACAAGATTTATCTTCACATTAGAATATATACATATAGGAAACACTATTTCAGTCACTGCAAATTAGGAGTTTACAGAAGAGTTAGAAAAAAAATTTCAAGTGCATGCAATTATTTCCTAATTGTTAACATTTTTGCACTTCTGAAACACGTGATTGGATTTTGCTGTTAGAGACATGAAACTGCTCCACATGTAGTACTGGAGTAGGATTGCAGTTCCTGTGTTCAGAGAAGACTCACAGGATCAAGACTAATCTATCTCTATCCCTAGCTAAAGTGATTAGGAGGGCATTAATTGGTTGAGAACCCTGTTAGCCCTAGGTCATTTCTGAAGTATTTATGAGCTGATGTTCTATTTGCATTAGATTAATTAGCTATGTGCGTCAGAAGGCAGGAAGATATGGGGAGCCAACTCTTGCTGATCACCATAGATGAAGGAGTCAAAACTGGCTTAAAAAAAAAAAAAAAAAGATGTGTGGAATGAGAGGTACAGAGAAGGTATAGAAATGTAGAGGCTTTTCATGCTTATGGAGTGATGGACTGGACCAAACCGAGATTGAGTCACATCCTCTACACATCACCTCCTTCTGCCTCAGCTACAGGCTATGTACCCAGCTATGAGTATTGGCATCTAAACTTGTGCAGTCATGTTTTTCTGCAAACAGTCTGGAGTTTTTCAGTGATGTGTCTTTCCAGGCCTGGGTTGAAAAGAGCAGCAATCTTTACATCATAATGTAGTCAAACGCAGAGAAAACGTGAAAAGAAAGCATGGTTAATTTAGAAAGATGAAATATAGGAGGATGGGGAGAAGAAAGTAAAATTAAAAAGATTCAGAAACAAGACTCTGGTAATTCTGATTGTGGTAACTACTACATTTTTCTGGTAAGAAATACCTAGTTAAATTAATGTTGAAATGGAATGTGTCTGATAAGACTTTATATCATCCTACCACTGTGTCATAAACATGATGTAAATATTAATAAATCTTAATCTAAAATTGAGGTATTATAGAATTATTTTTTTTAACATTAATATTCCTGTGGCCAGTCCTTTTTTCAGGAGGAAAAAAAGCATTAGTTTTAAATGACTTTTCTTACTCTGTAGGTGCTTGCTCGTGTTTCCAGTTTTGTGACTTTTTCTGGTTGCAGTGCATGAAATTGGATTCCAGTCCCTCTATTTGGGAAGCATTCCTTTTTTGTGCAGCAGTCAGCTATTGGTTAAAAATAGCTATTGGCATTAAATGTTCATTAAATTGAGCTGTGGCAGCCTGTGAGAAGCATTGAATTAAGGAGTTCACTTTCAGCACATAAGGCTACAAATAAGCAGTCTTCCATCTTTTCAATAATGCATCATAGGCTGCTGTTAGTTTCTGTAAAATAACTGATAAGGCAAAAGTTATTTATAAAATACATACTAGAAATAGAAAAGTAGATTAGAGAGGATGATTTTGCCTGGGGACTTTCCTCTGGCAGTAGCAAAAGTACAGTGCACTTGGATTTAATTTTTACTTAGCCTGGGGAAACCTGAAATGCCATAGCTAATCATTCAGTATTTTCTATTTCTGACATGACTAAATCTTGAAAAGGAGAGGTGGAAAACACATCATAGACTTTATTCACCCTGAAGCCTTTACAGAACCGTAAATATGGCTGGTTCATGGGAAAGCCTTAATGACTTCTTGCATCCATCCCTTTTATCTTACTTTGTTAATAGCACATTGAAACATCAATAAACTTGTTTGAAGAATGTGTCTAGGCTGCTGTCAGAAGCATGTGGTCTTCTGAGCAGGCAGAACTGAGCTAGTTTAGGCAGCAATGGCCATGGAGGGCCATTGGCTCAGGATACAACATAGAACAGAACATCTTTCTGATTTCCCAGGACCAGCCTGTGCTGCTGTCCACCTACTGGCACACTGGCTAAAGGCATTAAAGTCATTTTCTGCATAAAGATTTACTGCATTATCAAGCTACTTCCTCATCTGCAGTGAAGACCTTCCTCAAATCTTACACTACTTCTGACAAAGTGATGAGCAATCAGTAATACGGAATCAAACCACAGCTTCCCAGAGTCTCTCCTCTCAGCAGCTGAGCTGCTCTCTGTGTACCACAGTGGTAAAGCAAGGAGGTTGGCACCAGCCTGGTGCCAGTCTCCTATTTCCACAGCCCTGGGCATTTCCAGGGGTTACACGAGGCTTCTGTATAAGTAACTTTATCCCAAATTGCATATCACATTCTCTTCTGTAGCAGCTTTCCGTTTCCATTTTGCCTTGTATGTATCTCACCTTCTGCTACTTGCAGACTATTTCTTGCCTAGCTTCACCTATTAATGTTAGCTTTAATTCACCGCTTTAATAGCTAAGTATAGTGCACTGTGTCCAAATGTACCTTCTGGTTATTATCAAAGCCCTGTGTCTACAAGCTGGTCCTAAACTACACAGGAAAATTGTTCAGCAGACTGGAAATTGTTTTGCCATTTTATTTGAATTTAAAATGTAGGATTTAATTGAACTAAAGATGAAGCAAAACACTAAAAGTTGTACAGCAATTTACTTTATTTATTTATTTGTTTATTTATTTTCAATGGGATGAAATCACAAGAACTTTTGTTGTCCCCACAGAGTAATATTTAATGAAACACAAAATCTGGTATTGGCTAGAAACTGATGTTAGAAGACAATATCTCTGGATGTGGCAGCCAGCAGAAGCCACCTGAGCCGCCTGGAGCCTTTCAAGACATGAGAAATAGACTGAGAAAGTCCCCAGTGGTGGGAAGGAGGTTGTGCTTTGCCATGCAGCTGAAGACCAGCTTCCACTGCAGATCCCTCATGCTCTTCCATTATCCACTTTCCACCTCCAGTCTTGTGTCCTTCAACTTTCCCTCTGGAAGTGTCAGTACCCAGCCTGGTAGAGAAGCAAATGGGACACCTAAAGGAGCCTGCAACCAGTCCTATGGAGACATGAAGAGCATTCTGATAGCCCATCCCCTGGGCACTCATAATACACAAGGGAAGGAGTCAGAACATGTGTCTGGGAGATGTGGGTGCGCTCTGGGTTCTGAGATATGCCCACAGATATCCAGCAAAGTGGAATAATAAACCTTTAGTTTTTTTGTTAGGTTTCAGAATCAACACCATAAAGAAAAGCAAGCTATTTGCAGGTCTATCAGTAGTGCTTTTTCTGACCAGCTGCAGGCTTGTGAAGTCAATGCTTTGAACCATGTTATCAATATCATTTAAATACTGATGCAGTTTTAACTGCCCGAGAACTATAAGGTGAATCACTATAAGGTGATTGTCCAGTAAAAACAGAGAGTTTATAAGTGTTATATCACCACTACAGTATCAAGAAAAAGGGATCAAATTGTGGTTTATGGAAGCAGTAGTAAAATTCTGACCTGAGAAACAGGATATCATATGTTAGAGAAATGAATATACATCTACTAGCTAAGCAATGAGCTAATTGTTTGTTAATTGTTCAGCTTACCCATGCAGCAGTTTACAAGCAAAATATTTTGTGAAGACCTAGACTGTTCAGTAAATATCATTAAGACTGTTCTATCTCAATTAAAATCTTCTTTGAAAATATGCTAATAATAGACTTTGTATCATAAATGAAAACCACTGCAACAAATTCAACAAGAAATGAAAAGTAAAGATGCAATTTAATTTTCATATTTTTCCATGTTTCCTATATTTTCCAGGGTATAACTTGGAAATCATGGACAAATTCATTCAGCATTCCGATCTGTCACAAAGTTGAGGAAATACAAACTAGACATCAACTTCTGTGCTATCTACTGCTGTGTATAAATACACATTTTGTTTCTTTCCCCCCATGGTTTCTCACATTCCATCCACTCTTTCTACAGAAGTAGAAACAAAAGTTTAAAGTTTTAGTAATTAAAATACTGAGACAGTAAAAGCAGTGTCATAAATGAAACTAAATCAAGTCAGGTAGTGATCTTGCACAGTGGCACATATGCAGATAGTGACATTGTTTTTTACAATTGTTTTACTTTTTTCTTTACTTTTTTTTTTTTTTTTTTTTTTTTTTTTAAATTTTAATTTTATTTTTTATTCTGTGACGATTGGTATTATTGTGCCTGGATATCAGAGCAAGTCTTCCTGCCAGATATACTTAGCCCTACCAGCTTATGAAGTTTATAATAGTACTTAAAGGCATAATCTAAAGCCCAGCCAAATCAACGGAAAAGCTGCTTGGATATGTCTCCACTGCAGAAAGGACAACAATATTAAGTGGTGTCTGACATGGGGCTAAGTGAGCTGCATTGTGCAGAGCCATGCAAGAGGCAGCAACTAGGGTTTAGAAAGGAGTGTAGTGACAGAGAAATTAAGCCCCAAAGACTCTGGTTTTAGAGGTAGTTTGCACTTGGCCAGTATATAACCTCCCTGCAGCTATACAGTGAAGGGCATGGGCAAAATCCTGCTATATTATGAAGTCTGAAAAACTACATGTGAAAGAAATTCAGGCTGTGCCTGATAATCAGATGTTTTTGGGCTCATGTGTTTCTCGCTTCATTATTTACCCAGTAACCTGTAGTAATATAACATCAGTATCACGCAGAGGATGGTTTAAAATGCAAACCATCGCTTGGTTGCTAAACTGTCAGGTACTGCATAATTTCCCTTCCTAAACTCAATCTAGGCAAAACACTTCCTGAAACCACCAGAGAGGAGCTGGGGATGGAGAGGAGGTGAAACTGATGGTAGTAGCATGCACAGGAGTTCAATACAGATCTTGAAGACCATGTTTTTCCCCATCAACTCTGAGGGTGCATTTGCATGTCAGCTTTGGTGGCAACATATGGTCAGTCCTACCACATGCTCTGCTTCTCCTCATTGGTAGGATTATGGGGTCAACACAAAGGACCTGATCTCAGTGTTAAATAATCACTTATTTTCCTCCTTTCATTTGATGTTCCAAACACATGAGCTTCCTGAGATGATCTATGGTACAAACACATGTGCTCAGTGCTGAGTTGGGTCTGGGCCCATATTACTATTTAAGAGCATGGTACTCTATCAAGGTGATTGGGTTAAACTGCTGTGAAGCCACAGCAGGGTCTTGCCTAAGAGAAGCTTTTTCAGTCCTATTCGTACTAATCATAGAGGATGACAGGACATACTGGAAAATGTAATTTTACATATAATCAAAAAGATAATCTTGTCCCAAAAGCACAGTCTGAGGTCCCAATCCTAATGTATCCATGATATGTTAAAACATACCAGGGGAACATACGTATTTTAACTAAATTGTAGCTGTATGAATCTAAATTTGTGCAAGAGACTTTTTAGCAATATTATGTGGAGCACTTTAGATATAATAATGCTTTAATGAATTTTATGGTTTATATTATTCTCTCCATTAAATCTTGCAACTCAGTTGAATGCATGACACAATAAACAACATATTCCACAATCTAAAATTATTCCCTGTGGGCTACTTTAAGAAAAAATAGATAACGCAAAGAAACAGAGCGGTTTATCAAGTTGGAAACATATTATGAAAGTGATACATGTGGCATTTACTAAGCTCCAAAGGTCACAGTGCTGATATAATTTGTCTTACGTTCCAGATGGAGAATGCATAAACTCGAAAGCACTCTTTGGGCCCATTTTGAAAATTATTTGCTTGCATTATGAGAGTTTTTTTTTTACTGCAGTTCTTAAATATTGCAGGGAAACAACAGTGGCTAAAAGAGATCAACTGATATGACTGGGTGATTTTACCCAGGCTATTGTGCCACCTCAGTCAACTGCCTGGTTTTCAAAAGCCTGTAGCTGATCCAAACTTATGTGTCCCAAACTGCTATCTTCTCACTAAGTACACAAGTGCTGAGAAAGAAAAGGCTCATTTTAATTCCTTAATGGTTGAATTACTGGTGCATGAAACCAGCTGATGATGTCAGCCCTCAGCATCTCTTCTAGAAGGGTGGAGGTAATAGAAAGTAAGGAATATTCAGGCTCTTCTGTCATAGGAATACTGGAATACATACAAAATGTTAACAGACCTATTCACTAAGTATGTACCTCACTTGATGATCAGAATATGATTGCATTTTGGCTAGTGAAGAGTCCATGTGGTTATAAAACACTTCATAAGTGGATGCCTATTGAGAAAACCGTGGTTTGATCAGCAGAAATTAAAACAACAAAACCCCAAAATATCTCACGGTAATGCATTTTCAAATTTCCCAACAATTTTATTGGTCCATTGGTTGTCATAGCAGTATCCTTGCACTACCTTGTTTCGAGTTACAGATTTGTTAGCAGTGGTGGTAAATAATTATTTTTGTTGCTTATATGTTTAAAAAATGAGTAATAGGATTTTAATTATATGTGTAAATGCCTGTTACTACTTAAGTCCTGACTCCAGAGATTTACTGCTGATGCCTCATTAATTCCTGCTCCTGAGTTTTGCATCAGCAAGCTCATTTAATGTTGTCTCTAAAATATCAACCTTCCTTTCAAACACAGATGTTCTTTGCTTGTAAGAAAGATGTTTCTTCAGCTAAGTGAAACAATTTTTTAAAAAAAAATTTACTTTAGCCTTCTACCTCCTCTTTACAGAGAAATTTAGGTCTTAACACTTTTGGTTCTTCGGAACATATGCATCTTTCAGTAGTGTGGAATGAAGCAATTATGCTGCCTCAGTGCAAATGTGATATTCAGGAAAGTACAATTTTCTTAAATTATATTTCTGTTAATTACTCTGGGCTTCACTAACTAAGCTATAAAAGAAACCTTGATTGCTCTCAACTATGAAATTTAGACTAAAGCCAAGATGAAAATGGTTTCCATTTCCTACTTGAAGAACAAAACTTCAGAAAAATATAGGCATTATCAATGAAGAAGCTACATTTTCTGTTTGAACCTTCCCTTCTTAAATTTAACTTGTGAAATTGCAAAATCATTTCCATTTAAGTGCTTTTACCTCTTACCTTTTAAGGTATTATAATCTGTCTCAGGAAAAACAAGGTATGTTAATCAATTCATCAATCTCAAACAGAATGCTTCAAATAATATATTTCAACTTTTTCTTTAACAAAACCAAGGATTATTGATGGATCTGTTAATATAAAAAAGTTTACTATTTTTGGCTTGCTTTTCCAAGTAATAAATGATAACTTAGTGATTATTTGTATTTTTCTGTCCCCTCAAAAAATCTTCTGGTTGCAGTGACCTACTGTAAATCAAACTTGATTTTTGTTTCATAACACAAAGCTGCTAAAGTTTTAAGAAAATCAGTAGCTGGCTGGAGAAAAGGAATCTGCTCTACTGTGTGCACTGAGGGAGAGGCAGTTGTAATTCAGAGTCCTATCCATTTTAAGAGGCAAGAATCAGGTGCTCTGTCAAGATGTGCACACTAGGGTCATCACTTATCACCTTGTCAGCTCCAAACTGAAATCAGAACATGCTGAGCATCAGGCAGTCAAGGAGACAGGGACATGACAAGAAAATTAGAAATACTGTGAGGAAGAAGAAAAAAGGCAAGAGCAATAGGATGTTGGTGAGTGTACCAATATTATAGGAGAAATGGCTAGGAGTTACAGATATAAATCCATAAAAAGGGAAGCTTCCAGATATCCTGCTCATGGAGGAATGCTCAAACACTCTGAACCATGCTTATTAAAATCAGGTAAGAAGTAACATTATGCACTCAGCTATACAATAAAATGTCTTTACTTACACATAGAACTTTACGTAGAATTAGATTCATATAAGTGAAGTGTTACTGACTAAATTAAAACAGGTTTCATATGTGTTTTAGATTTTTTGACAGCTGAAGTGCAGAATAAAAAAATGTGATTTAGTGCTGTAAAAGGAAACAGTAATGATGGATGAATGTGTATGGAATACTTATGCTGTACAGTCCATGGAGCTGATGTGTAGGACAAAACAAAGTCACTCCTTTTTTGTTTTGTAGGAGAGGCAATGTGCTGGGTGATTTCAGTCTCAAGGTTTAGGGACGTTTCCTGGTAAAATGGAACTTCAAAGAGGTCTGCACTTGGGATGATGGTTTGCCATATTGTACCTTGTTTGAAAATGTTGACAGCTACAGATTTCCATGATGCAAACCCAGTTTCCAGTTTTACAAAGTGCATGTTATTGTTAGAGTACCAGTTGATTTGGAATAAAATCTAAGTATTTTAGAGATATCTTATTACTTACCATTCCACTGCAGTTAACAGTAGATATCTGTGGGCATTTTCATGGTATTGAAAAATAGAGTTTTGTGAAGGTCCCACATTCTTACTTTTTAAAATTTTGTAGAGGAAGGAAGGAGATTTATGTTGATATTACATGGATTTTGTTGCCTGTTGAATTAATGATTTACCTTTCTAAAATGAAATCAGTTGTCAAAATACACTAAAAAAAAGGTCCTATCATCTACCACCTAAAATCTGTTATACATTTTAAAAATGAGAGCAATGCACTATGATAACATTGAACCACCAGTCCCTGGCTTAGCCACTTTTTAACTGGATGAAAACTGGATGAATGTCTCAGGCTACATGTCTACAAAGGAGCATATAGTTGTAAAATAGTCTGCTCTTCAAGAATCCTTTAAAGCAGAAAATTCTGATGTGCAGATACAAGAGCTTGCTTTCATCTTGCAGAAAATAAATTAATATTCCTTTCACTGTCTGTAAAGAGGGAAAGCTTTAGAATAATTTTGAAATTGAAGATGATTTTTTTATATTGATATTTTGCAGAGAGAAGTATCATAAGAATTTTACAAATGGTCTCCAAAGGTATAATACAATGTTCACAAACATAAACTACTGATGCTAAGTACTGAACTGCAAGTTTGTACTGTGCTTCCAGCTCTGAGGACACTATTCACCTGACTAAGTGTAGACAACTATATTTAGTCTAAAAGTCTCTCCTAAAAATGTGGTTCTGTAGAGTCACAGTTTGTCTATCCTGTTTATGCAGTGTAGGAAATCCAGACAGCTGTGCTTTCTGTAGTGATTCATCCTTACGGTTCTTTATTAAGGTACCTGCACATATACCCAGCCAATTAAAATCAGTGTGGTGCACATTGATTTTGCACAAATAATCTGCCTTACAGGTTTATTCCTATTGATCTAAATCCACCATTAGATATAGGAATGTATGAAGGACTTAAGTGGGGAATGGTTGAAGCAGTGTCAATGGAATAGGACAGAAGGAGGCTTAAATATAGTAGGCAGGACTAGAAGAGAAGTAAGAGCAGAACTACCTGCTTACATTCCCTCCGCTTTTCACACTTTAAATGCAAAGAACAGGAAAAGAAATGGAGGGTCAGGAAATCTGCCACAGCTTTCCTTACACCTAAGCAAATTAAAAATATCCCATCCCTCACAGAAGGAGTCTTTCCCTTCCATTCTCATATTACAAAGAAGTACAGTATCATTCAAGTGACTTCCTGTAAGATCAGAGCCAATCTTGACATATTTCTGCTGTAAAACAGAAATTTTCTTGGACCTGACAGTGAAATTTTTCCTCATACCAGGAAATACCAACATTTCTCTGCATTCCCAAGTTCTCTTTCCTGGCTGTTGTTCTTCAGCCTCTGAATTTGTCTTTGACCAACAGATGATGCAGTAGATCATAGTCCAGGTAGTATTTCAGTGTAGGCATCCACTGTTCTTTCTCCCTCTTTCCAAGGATGGGGTAGGGAGAGGTCAAGCATTCTCATATCTGTCACAAAATGTTCCAGCTCTCAGGACCTCAGTCATCAAAGCCAGATATATTATGAGTGGGAACTCAGCATACCAGTACCCAATTTCCATGCCTCTGTTCTCAGTCTAAGTTTCCTAAGCCACATTTCCCTTACAGAACAGTTGCCTGTAGGTTCCCAACCAAACACTTTTCCCTTTTGCTCTGCCTGTCACCAGTGGTGCCCTAGGCACTTGAGAGGAGCACAGATGCAAAGCAATCTTTCTGTTTTGCATTTCCCAGGCCAAGTTATTACATCAACATAGGAAAGTATTCAATAGAAATTACTCAGCTTAAAGATATGGTTATAGTCTTTAGATGCTTCTTCCCTGTCTAGACCATTTATCAATGTTTACCATATTGGGTTTCTGGAACACTGATCAAAGGTGTGTCCAAGCTCCTTACTCATTAGGCTCATTTCCCAAGAGTCTGATACTACCAGCAGTCATTTAAAGAGGAATGCTGGTCTACCATGTCTTCTTGTCTGAAGCAACAATTCCCCCTCTGCTAGGAATCAGTGATAAGCAAAGCTTTTCTGAGCTAAACCTCACAAAATCAGCTATGGTAGTGAAATTCCTATTATTAACACATCCATGACACTGGCCCAAACTGGATCTATAAATCTCTGAAGGAATTGTTGCTGCCACTGCAGCTTCTGCTGATGTGTTTGCACACTTCTGTCTCTGTTTGCCACACAATAATAGCAAAGCAGGTTTATGGAGCAAAGGACGATGTCCTAATTTGAGCCAGGCAGACCAATTAATTTTTTTTTTAAATTTTACTTTTCAGCTGAGTCTCTTCTAAGTAGCTGCACCTGCTGAAATTAAGGGCATGTTGTTCAGTCAGTGTCTGCTTCTAGAACTGGTCACATTCAATGTTTACAGTTACTACTCAAGAACAGTATGCAGAACAAAGGCCACTTCCTTGTTCTGAAAAATGTCTTACTCTCAACAAACAAAAAGGTCACATCCTCCTTTAGGAAGGAGTAGAGCAGACAGGTGACTAAAATTGACCAAATGGAGTATTCTATCCCATATGCATCGTACTTGGTGTAAAGCTGAGGGATCATGAAGATCAAGGTCTCTTTTTGTCCATGGCCGGTGTCCTGGAACAACTCCATCTGTTCATCTGCCTTAGATCCCAATCTGTGCGTTCCCAAATCCATGTGTTTCTGCCTCCAGCTCCCATCTGCCACCGACTCCAGAAGCCAAGTATGGAACTTTCCCAGAGCCTGTCTGGCAGCCTCAGTGTTGATGTAAGCATTACTCAGGGGAGAGCGTGATGGTGGTTTTGTGTATACTTCATTATTTTCCTTTTTCATCATTAGTCTTTCATTAAAGTTGTGTGGTTCAGTTTCCAAGCTGTATCTCTCTCTCCCTTATTCTGTCTTCTTTCACTATAGCAGAAGGGAGAGGTGTTAATAGAGAGCACCTGTCATTCACTTCAGTGATGGTCTAGCATGTAACTATGACAAAATGTAAGATCAGAAAGGAGAAGCCTTTACACACACTGTCCCTGAACAAAGGTTTGTCAAGACATCATCAAGGCAAGTGAGGTGATGCCAGGCTTGCCCTCTGCTCCATCTTCAGGAGATGGAACATCTAAAAGAGGGCACAGCATATGACCAAGGAGACAAAAAGTAGTAATAAAATCTAAATTGCTTTTCCTCTTTTTATTTTCTGTTATAACTGTTATGTACATCCTCTATCGTATTTTCTGTGCTTGTTTTTTTTGTGTTTTTGGTTTTTTGGGGTTTTTTGTGTTTTTGGTTTGGGTTTTTTTTGGCTGACAGGATTCTCTTCTGCTTAGTCAGAGCTCACTGTATCAGGGCAGCAGTATGTGACAACAATATCTTGCAACTGATGAATCACTCTAGCTCCTGACCTGCATTTGGTACCTGTGATGCTGGAAATCTACACTCTTGGTGTAATTATGGATTAATCCCTGGCTCAGTTTTCCCTCAGGCCTCTGTGCAGTGAATGCCCTCCCTCAGCCTATTGGCCTGCAGAAACAGCTGTGAGGTTCCAATCAGAGGAATTTTCTCTGCCTCAAAAGACAATTTTAAAGTGAATAAAGTTGGCTGGAGCAGAGCTAGCTAACAGTAGGACTGGTGCTCAAAGGAGATAAGGAGTGATAAGCCAGGAGATAAGGAGAGATAAGCTGGGTGGAGATGCCCTGAAGGTGATACTGTCTTCCATGGCCCTCTCCATCTGGCAATCGGATCACCTGGGGGCACTTCAATGACCCTGTTGATGGTGGGGAGGACACCTTGACTGATAAGCTGTGTGGGCCTCAGATGGGCCACTTGTCAATGACCTTCTGAACTGAACGGGACATCTGTCTCCTGCTGATTAATTTATACTAATGATCAACTCTCCTCCTGGGGGTCGGGAGTGGGGAAAGCTGGAAATATGAATTTCTCCTTTGCTTGGGCAAACAAAGAAGCAGCCACAAACGGCAGCAATTTGAGGGCATATAAGCAACACTGAGGTCCTCATTTTGTCCTCATCCTTCACCAACCTGCCATCGCCTTGCGTCGGGCCCTGTCCAGGACCGGAATGCTATTGCTGGACCCCTGGTGGTAACGTCTTCGAACTCCCTAATTCTTTTCTTTCCTGCTTTCTTACTCTTCTCTCCTGTCTCTTTCTTTCTCTCTCTCTCTGTCTCTCTTTTCCTTGTGTCTTCTCCTTTCTTTTCTCTCTCTTTTGCCTGGCAACATGTTTGCCATACAATAGGGTTCTTTCGTGTTAATTGCTGAATAAAACTATGTTTGCACCCGACCTTGGTGGTTGGACTTTATTCTCACAAATCCAAAAATTTTAAGTTAACTCAAACCATAAAAGCAGCCCATTGGTTATACCTAAGGATAATGCACTTCAGAGTGCCTTGAAGTTTTGTGTCTGCGTGCTCTTTCTCTTTTTACAGGAGATATAACTGCAGTGTGTTGCCTGGCAAGCACGGGGGTGTGCTTTTGGATGCTGCCTGCAACCTGCCTGTACTGTCTCTATATTAGTATATTTCTGTTCACTAGATAGGTGTTTCTAAATGGAAACTTTCCCTTTCCTCCAGTACTGTCTCTTCATAGCCTCTCCTGCTTCTCTCTTACCTGATTTGGAGTTCCCACTGAAGTTCACTATATTTCTCACCTGTTTGTTGTTGCTGCCTATCCTGTTGCTTATCCAGATACCAAACCACAAAGAAGCATAATATACAGGTTGTTACCACCTTGAGAGGTGCCTTATCTGAGAGATATGCATCTTCTAGGTCCTGGAATTACAGAAATTAATAGCAGCGCCTGAGCAAAAAGCTTATTGCAGCTGTCAGTAAGCAGGAGTTGAATTATGAGCAGTTCTGGCCATTGCTTAAATACTTAGAATAGCATGGGTGTGCACAGAGAATATATGCAAAATAAGGAGTCCAGACTCATATCTTCATGTGGACGTCTGAAGGCAGCTGTCACGAGTGAAGACAGCAAATGTGTTTCTTGATGGTAAAAGGGGAGTTCAGGTCAGGAGCTTCCAAACAGGAAAACATTTGAAACAGTGCTAGTGTAATAAATAACAACTTGAAATTGTTATGAACAATTTATAAGGGTATTGTTTTGTTGAGTTTCCAATAATATGAATAAGACTTTGCTTAAGCTGTTATTCTAAGGATGATGTTTAAATATTATATCCTGTTAAATCTAAAAGTGTGGGTTTAAGTGTATTTATAATGAAAAAGAAAAATCCAGAAAAACAAGGAGAGGGCTACCCACAAAGACCCTGAGGAAAACTTACTTCCTCAGAAACAGGAAGAGCCTGCAGAGCAAAAACCAATGAAGGAAGAGGCTGCAAAACGAGAACCAATGAAAAAACTAAAAAGGGGGGGTATAAAATAAATGGTTTTGTCCTGTTTAACTTGCAGACCATTGGCGGAGCTCCGCAGCGACTCCCCAGTCACCCAGCGCGCTCTTTTGCTTATTTGCCCTTTAACAAATCTTTAATAAATGTCTAATGTTTTTTAATTTTAAATATCTCTGGTCTATTGACTATAACACTAGTAATCTACTTTTGCACCTGCACTATACATAACCAAGATACAGGGTATCAGGATACATTTTTAAAAATTCATCAAGAATACTATGCAGTCAGAAGGAAGAATGGTGCTGCAGATGGAGGCACATCCAAGTACAACATAGGATTAATCCAAAGTGGAGATTCTTTCTCTAAAATTCTGAGTAAATATTCCAACCTAACTTAAAGCTTATATTTTGCTTATCGTTCTATCTTCTCATGAGTCCCAGAGTAATTCTTCTTTTTATTTTCCCTGTTAATTTTTTCTCCAGGATTCTTTTGGTAGACAACTGCATTACAGAGCAACAATACAGTAATGCTTGTGTTGATGGCTTTTGTGAATCTTTAAAAACAACCTAAAACATGTGGGTTTTTTGGTTTTTTTTCCCCCTGTTTATATTTTTAAAATAGGGAAAAAAATACTAACATTTTGTTAATTTTTTTTTGCCTTTTCACCTTTCTGTCAGGCTTAACACTGGACTGGAAATTAAATGCATGGCAGATGCTCTCTGTTGATCCCTCTCCCTTTTCCTATAAGGAAAGGAGAGAGAATGAGAGAGAGGCTTAAGCATTGGAAACTAAGCTACACAGCTCTAATGAGAGAATAATGATAAAAAGAAAAATAATGGAAATACATAAAAATATATATAAAAGCAGTATCACATCCCTCCTCCACCCCCCCACTAATGCTCATGTCACCACCGAGGCTGCAGGTCAGCCCTAGAAAAGTGCCAGCCCAGGCTACTGGAGTGAGTGTCAGATGGGAGCTGGATGAAAGAACATATGGATTCAAGAATGCGCATAGGATCAAAGGCAGATGAATGAATGGAGTCCTTCCAGGACACCAGCCATAGATGAAGTGACCCTTGTGAACACTCAAATTTATACCAAGTATGATGTGTATGGGATAGAATAATTACTTGGTCAATTTTGGTCATGTGTGAGCTCCATTCCTCCTGAAGGAGCGTTGCAGTTGTGACCCCTTTTACTATCTTTCTCTTTCCAGAGTGTAAGTTGTTTTTCAGAAACAAGCAGTGGCCTGCTAGAAACTATAAACACTGAGCTTTATCAGTCCTAGAAGAACACATTGACCAATAAACATGCCATTCATTTCAGCAAGTGTAACAGTCTAGAAGAGATTTAACTGAAAAGTAAAATACAAAAGAAAGAAAATCGATTCTATCCTGGTTCAAACCAGGATACTAGCTAAAAAAGTATTTTGTCTGAAAGCATACTTACAGTTAAAACGAAATTAAGTCATGAGATATTCCATGAGGTTTAAGCAAGAAAAGTTCTGCTGTTTCCTATTTATCCTAAGAAATAAAAAGACTTACTGTCCTCACTCATCTCTGGAAGAATGGTTTTCAAACCTGTCTGGTCTGAAGTTCAGACAATTCTGAGTAATCTATTTTGAGTAGAAAAAGCATGGAGAAGAAAGTATCTCTCTTTGTATACCTATAGATAAAGAGAAAAGTGTTTGTGGCATCTGTTCATGCAGACTGAATTAATTTTACTCAAATCTTTAAAAGGACATGCATCTTTCAGCATTTCTTATGCATGGGAAATTACATTTCATAAGAAGGTATGCATTGAAAAGGTAAAGGTGCAGATAAACTCTTTTGCAGTCAAAATAGCAGCCAATGATTTATGCCAGATGAATTTAAATTAATGGGAAGATGCCTTGAAGCTGATTTTTTTTAAACAAACTTTATGCATGAGTGTAGAAAGCACCTGCACACAATAAAGTACCTTCAAAACTTCCCATGTTTCTGAAAGAATGCTAGTACTTACATAATATGAAGTCACTAATTTTGCAGATAGTTACACTTCTTTTATCCATTTAGTATTGGCATGCAAGTATTAGACTCTCAAAGATCTCTGCATGCAAGCATATTCAAGATATCTATTAAATACTATATTTTGTCAGTGCCAAACCTCATTAATGACATTAATTAAGCTATATTTTCAGCACCAGCATCTGTCTATTACTGCTAAATTCAGGATTTTAAAGTAATATTAAAAATAAAAATTAAAAAATTAAGAATAGATTCAGTTTATGATAATTGAATTGATTAGAAATTAAGAGTTATCCAAAATACAAGCACTCACCAAATGTCTGCCACGAAGAGGGATTTTTATGTTGTGTTTCATAGTAAGATGAGAATTTCATAGGCAATAGTTAGTCCTTGGTTAATAAAAATCTATCCATAGGCTGTGTGTAAATTGCAGGTTGCATGAACAGTTTTATCCCTGGATCATGTATGTAATATTTTGTTAAACCACAAGAGGTCACATAATATTTAGAAATCTACGCAGTGAAAAAAATTGTGATGGTTCTAGCTGCAAAACAGTAAATTTCAATCTCATTAACTAAATAAAAGGGAGACAGAATAAATTATAAATCAAAAATAAGTGTTTTTTTTTCCCAGTTAAAGCACTCCCGGTATGTGTGATTTGCTAGAAAACATATCCATGTATCCTCTCATCTGTACATTTCATGCTGAAGGCATGGCACACTGTGCTGTAGTACCTTCTGAATCATCAATAGTATGTGATGTAACCTTGGAAGAAGGACAAATTCAGACTCTCCTTGTCATTGTGGGTAACATAATCAGATGATACACAGTGCATCGGGTGGGATTACAGTGATCAAATAAGCATGCTTGGCAGTGCAGTGAAAAGTCTTAAAGCTGAATTTACCAGAGCAAATGGCTACTAGTTCAGGAAAATGATAGACACAAAAAAGATTTTAATTTTTCAGAGATGCAGCCTGAATTTGTGAAACAAAATAATTTCATAAAAATACAATCCAGAATTTTCAACAGAAGTTTCAGCTTGATACAGTGGCAGGATTCCTGGTATCTCATGTGTCAGTAATGCTTCTCTGGGATTCCCATGTGCTCTCAGAGCTAATGTAGAAAAAATGTGATGGGTGGAGAAAGCTGAGGAATTAGTGAAGTGCTACTCTGTGGCAGGACAGGAATTCAACAGACTTGCTGCTGTGTGAAATAGCTGTGAAGAACATAGTTTTGGGAGAAAGTATAAAGAAGCTGATTCTTTGGTGTTTTCCTAAGATATGCATGACTTCTTTCAGGTAGCGTACTGCTTGATGCCCATTTTTCTCAACTTTTTCCATTGTTAACCACTTTCTGGAGGAATTACAGAACTGTCAGAATTGCAGGGGACCTCTAAAGATCATCTAGTCCAAACGCATTACATCTTGTGAAGGTTATTTCCAAGTAATTTTTCTACTTTCCAAGATTTATCTAGAGTAGGGAAATGACAGGATCATAATTATTTGACACACAGTAGCCTATCTTTTATATCATTAAACCCCTGCCTAATTATGTGCCTATTTTACAGGCTATTAAAACTTCACTAGTGTCTCTTGGGCAAACAAGTCTTCATTTATTCAAGCGAACATGTAATTAAAGAGGAAGAAATATCACCAGGCAGGCTTTGGCTTCCTTCTGAGAGTTTCTCAATTTTTAGTACCTGGTTTTTTTGGTTGTTTTGTTTTGTTTTGTTTTGTTTTTTCTAGGAACTCAAAAAGGTTCTCAACAGAGGCAAGTACATTTATTCCTCAACTAAAAGCTTAAAACTGTCTTGAAGAATAAAAAGCCCCAAAAGACAAAATATTTTGCCAGCTTCTTTTGTAAGTGCACTCCTCTGTATTTTAAGGAAGGTCACACAGACCTAGCCTCAAATGTCTTCCCCATTATATAGCTGGTCGTGTTAGCTTTCACTTAATCTTGTGGCTTTTGCAGAGTACATAAGCTTATAGATTGGTGTGTTTCACTCTTCAAATAAACAGGAGAGAGGGACAACAATTAAATATGTTTTTCTGTTTAATTTTCTAAAGTACCTTCTCAGGACTCTTAAACATTTATTTCTTACAGGAGAGGGAAGATCTTTTCTCTAAGTACCTGATATTTAGAAAACCCTAATTTGGTTGAATGAACTTTCTTTGTGACCCTGAACATGTTATTTAATATGTTTATATCTCTATTTCCCACAGGAAAAAGTTATGTAATACTTCTGCAGTGTTTGGGGGAAGGAGAATAACTGGGAAATAGTAATTTGAAATAATTGGAATTATATTGAGGTGATGGAGCAGGTCCAGAGAAGAGCAAGGAGGCTGTGAAGGGACTCCAGCACAAGTCCTGTGAGGAGAGGCTGAGGGAGCTGGGGGTGTTCAGCCTGGAGAAGAGGAGGCTCAGGGGAGACCTCATCGCTCTCTACAACTCCCTGAAAGGAGGCTGGAGCCAGGGGGGGGTTGGGCTCTTCTCCCAGGCAGATATCAGTAAGACAAGAGGGTATGGACTTAAGCTCTGCCAGGGGAGGTTTAGGTTAGATATTAGGGAAAAATTCTTTACAGAGAGGGTGATCAGAGATTGGAATGGGCTGCCCAGGGAGGTGGTGGATTCTCTGTCCCTGGAGGTTTTCAAGAAGAGACTGGATGTGGCACTCAGTGCCATGGTCTGGTAACCACGGCAGAAGTGGGTGAAGGGTTGGATTTTGTGATCTCAGAGGTCTTTTCCAATCTGGATGATTCTATGGAAAAATGGGAAGAGAGAATTAAATTCCTGAGGAGGAAGATAGTTTTTAGAGAAAAGCAAGAGTTTAAAACAGATGGAAGGAGGGAGAATGTGGCACATCCTACAAGTCTTATGTTAGAGCAAGGCTCTGCATGGCAATTACAAATATTCTTCTGTGCAGAGAGGTTGCAGACCAAACAGCACAATTTAAACTTAATCCCTAACAAATATCAAATCTTAAATACGGCAATGAAAGATGTCTGTAACACATTCATTATTACTTAAGCAGTCAGGCAAATGTTGTGATTTGTTTTAAATAGCTGTCAAGCAATGGAGATACTTCCAAAGGAATAACTGTAGTGTGTGGAAAGAAGGCTGTGTGAAGTGTATGTGAAAGGGTCTTCTGTTAAGGAAGCACATACAGCATAAACAAAATGTTAAATGAGTTAAAGAGTTCACTCTTTGCATGGTAAACCTGGTAAATTCAGTAGTTCCAGATCATATGGGAGTGAAAAGGTCTTAAGCATCTTTTAGTACACTGCTTGAGGGACTAAAGTAGAAGAGAAGTAGTGTGACCCATGAGTGATAAGTTACTGTGAGTCATCAGCAGCAGAGCCTGTGGATGTCCCAGCAGTGCCCTCCCTGCTGCACGGCAGCCACTGTGGGACCTCCCATGCCTGCTACGAGGAGCTGCTCCTGACTCTGCCAGAGAGCTTTATGCCATGGCTTTGCTGCACCAGCAACAGCTTGGAAGCAGACAATCTTCACCTCCTTTGTGACCACACCCAACATAAGAAAAAGTTGCGAACACAAGCGAGAAAATCATACTTAATGAAACACATTAGTTCTGAACATTTTACCCCAGTGAGTATAAAGCCAAAAGAACATTGACTGCTCTCATAACAGTGACATCTATTCATTAATAAGCATGTCTTGAATACACAGAAATTTAGAGAAAGAAATCAAGGGAGAAACGAGTGGCATGATACCATCACCTTCTTGACATCCTCTGTAATTCTTTTTCAATTATCAAAAGTGCAGCAAATTCCTAGCACATTGTAATGGTAGTACATTCCCAATCTTCATCGAGATGTGTAACCATTTTAAATAATAAAATAACAACCGTACCTGGCACTTGGAAGAATCTTCTTTGAAATCCAAATATGTCTAAGGTCTTTTTATGTAACCAATTCTTCAGACACTGCTGTAAATAAAGGTCTAGACAATACACACCTTCAGTTTGCTACAGCAGATTGCAGCAGCTTTTTCTGAGCTTACTTTTATTTTCCTTGTTTCATGGTCTATTATTGTTCTTTATCATAGTTATGAATCCCCATGTAGAAGTAACAAATCTGAATAGAATTTAGAATTTTAGACAAGTTTGGGACAGATAGACAGAGTGTTATCATAGAGGTGAATGAATTAAGGAAGTTTATTTTTTTATAATTATTAGAAGCACTTGACAAAATATTTTATCCCTTGTAGTTTTCCTGATTGAGGAGTAGCATTTTTTGGCATACAAGAATGTGTGACTGTTGGATTGTTCTGTGTAATTAAAAAAAAAACAACAAACAGACAAAAAAATTCAACTCAAATTAACTTCTCTGAATTTGCTGAGTCCCTGATTTCATGCATACAGCCACTCAGGAGAGTTAATACAACCTGTCAGCTCCATGAACTTAACTGCCCACAAAGAGTGCAGTATAGTTCATGGGACTGTTTTGATATTTGAATGAACCTATCTTCCTAATCTCTGCTGTGGAGTTATTCAAGTTCAAGATGTCTGATTTTTCCTGTGAACAGACTTATCTTTAAAGACAAGATCCTAGAAGTACTGGTGGCATGTTGCCTTACCTGCCCACACACAGTGACTGCAAGGGTATAGCCATTATAAATTATTTTAGTTCAAAGCCTACAGTAAGAAGGACCTGGACACTCTGAAATTGTAATAATTGATAATACCTTTCTGTAAAAGAATACTACATGTTTTCAACTCTTAGAGAAGGAGGGGACAAAAATCTGGTGGAGTAATTCCACGTCTGCCACCAAATGGCTCCAGCACTCCCCAGGGACTGAATGGTAAGTACAGTCAGCAGCAAGGCACTGGGCTAGCAGGATTTTTTGAGCTCAGTGTGGAGATCACCAAACATGTACCAACAAACTTACAGAGAGGGTAGTTGCACAACACCACAGACACGCACTTAATTAATTTTTAAATGTAGTTTTCTACCTTTGGTAGTGTTAAACCCTTTTTGAAGGAGCTTGTAGCTTTGCATTTGGACATGTAAATCCTCAGGCAATGATGAGGGGTTTTTGATGCCACTTATATAATTCATTTGTCATCCTTCACTTAAGTGCAGTCTTTCTGAAGTCAGCACACCTCATTTGAGCTGCAGCAGACACTTTGGAGAATAAATGGTAGTAAAATCAATACAAGAAGTAATAATAATGATATCTGACTCACATAGCTGTAAATACAAATGCTTCTGGCTTTATTCTGCAGTCTCATAACTGCAGTCTTACAAGTACACATTTGCTGCAGAGGAGAGGTATTCATAAACACAGAGATATGAGAATGAAGATCTGTTTCCAGATGCTAAAGCTTAAGTTATCCTGACAGGTGACCAATCTGCAGTACTGACTGCTAACTACAATGTCACTACAGGAAACAGCAGCAGCACTTGTACTGCTCTTAATAGTCAAAAATTGGAAACAACTCTGGACAAATCCTGGCTTAAAACTTTATTTTCAAGGAGTTTAAAACCCCATTTCTTCCAATTTTACACTTATAACAATGTTATAAATCAGAGTGAGAAGAAAGCCAGCAACACTAACCAAAATTTGGTATTTAGCTTTGATTTCCTCGAGCATTTGGAGAGATTTGGGTACAAAATTCCAAATTCACGGGCGCAAGTTATTTCTGGGGAGATTCTGATTTGATTCAGAAGAAAACTTTTAATCATGAGAACTATTGACATAATCTTCCAAGGGAAGTAGTGGATTCCCCTACATGGGAAAGTTTTAAGATTCAGCTTGACAGGGTATTGTGCTGCAACATTTAAATTATACTTTTACCATGAAAAGTTGGACTACATGATCCTTGAGGTCCCTCCCAATCTCACATTCATTAATTCTATGATTCTATAATGTTTTCAGTAAAACTTCAGAATTTTTTTTTTTAATGGCAATTCTATGGCCCTATTGGTATTCTCAAATTTAATTCCTAATAAGAATACTTTCCAAGGCACAGGCTGAATGACTTTGTTTTTCTAACTTGCAATAAAAGGAACACTTTGACACATAGAAATGAAGAGAAGAAACACTTGATTTTTAGTTTCTCTTTTAATAGGAGAAAAGTTCTGATTCTCTGAAGTTTACTATTTTTATTATTGCCCAGAGTGCTGTTTGCCAGCATATAACTATATATTAGTATAGTTAAGAAAAAAATATTACGCAGTATACTGATTTTTTTGTCATTAACCATTTTAAGACTGAAATGGTCTGGCTGTTCTCTGAAACTGTAATTTTAGCATGACAGTCAAATAAGATGAAACATAACAGCTTCAAATGTAAAATCAGTTGCATACAAATTGATTTTCCATTTGGCTAGTAGCAGTTACCTTGTTCCAAAAATAGTAGAAGTGGCTTTCAAGAACAGGATAAGTTGCATGAGAAGAAAGCTCTTACTCCTTATTTTACTCACTGCTTAGTTCAGTTGCTAAAGAAAATTCAGAAACAAGCATGGTCACATAAGGACCTTTTCTAACACCTACTGAAGCCAATGAAAAGACTCCATCAGTTTAATGGATTGTAGAATCACATGTAAATGTCTTCCTACTATTTAGTATCACTTCAGGATACATCCAATGTATAACATCATCCTGGTTTCGGTAAATGCAGAAACATTTAAATACTTCAAAACTAAGGAAGAAAAAGGGGTCAGAATGTCTAGAGAACCATGGATAAGGTTTTATTACAAGGCAGAGTAATTATAGTATATTTATGCATTACCAAAACTGACGATCAGCGACATGATTACTACAGCTTATTGGTATAATCCGTAACTTTAATTTTAGCTACTGCATTTTTATTCTAAGTTTTATTAATCCCAGGAACATCCTTGTTCATACAGTGTACAATCTGCTCATGTGAACAATGATAGGTTTGGAAAAGTGAACTGTAATTGTCCTGTAATAATAATTTAAAGATACCAGCCCATCCATTGCAGGCCAGAATTAAGTGACTAATGAAAAATAGAAAAACAAAAATTCCTTTCTGCATAGCTAACTTATTATTGACGGTTACCCTCTTTCAGACTGTAACTGATCTATCTTAAAAAAATTACTGATGGTCTGAAAATTAATTAAATCTTACTAGGAAAGTCTGCACTTTAAATGTTTGTTGGTAGAAATAACCTAAATATATAAATTTGAAGATATACAAAACCCTAAAACAAGCATAATAATTGCTGCTTATTTTGCAATGATTACGTATACTGATCAATAGAGGCCTGTCAGTGTACAAGAAAAAGCGTTCTGATGGGATACCACTGCCAGACTCATGGTTCAAGAAGATAATATACATGATCTTAAGCCAATCACTCCATATATTTACTAGCCTTCAAAAGATCTTTTTGGTGTTGAATCCATATCTCCCCTCTAATTTAAGCCTGCTTTTTTGTTATAAATTTAGTACACATTGCGAATAGCTAACTGCCTTCCTCCAGACTCAACCAGACTAATTCCTTCAGTCTTTTCTCAACTGCTTCTTATTTCTCATACCTGTCAAGGACATTCTGTATTCTTGTCTTGTAAAAAACATATGTTCCTTTCTTAATACCACCTGAAAATGTAGCAAACATTTTCTACATCGGCCAAGTAACAAATGAAAACACTCAGTAGCATCAGATTCAGGGCAGGCTCTGTAAGATCTCATTTGAAATATACCTCTGCTCTGACTTGTAGGAGTGATTCAACTCTAATTGCAATTGTACCTACTGAATGTTACATAGTAATTCTTTTTACTCCTCAGTTTGTATCTTGCAGTTTTCCCAGTTATTCTGTCTTTTTTCTCTTCCCGAAGGCTCTTTCATTGTGTCATACAAGTTGCCTTCTCTTCGCATTCTTGACTGACTCATGGTTACTCATCTCCATCGACTTCCCAGTAAAGCTTTGCTGTGTTTGTACAGTGTCTGGCACACCAAGAAAGGCTCAAGGGTGCTATAAAATACAAAAATTCTGCATTGATGCAAAATTTTAAGTATGCTCCACAAGCAGATGAAGAAAGGATGTTTTAAACCCCTTTTCAAAACTATCTGCATAACTTCAGCCACCACACGTTAATCCAAAAGTTTACAACTTTAGAGTATTTACTCTAAAATTCTTTGTGTGAGGTTTTTCAAAAATCTTCCTCTTCTCTTGTAGGTAAGATATTCTTACAAATAGAAAAGCTATTATTAACTTCACTGTTTCTCTGAAGGTTCTATGTCTCCTAAATTGCTTCCCACACAGCAATGCCGGTGACATCTGTCATAATGGAACATATGTGTTTTTTCTTTGGAATCTTATTTCTAAAAAGAAGTACTGACTCTGATTGTCAGGCTCAAGAATACATTATAAAAATCAACTTCACATTGACCCAGTTGTATGTATTTTCTTCTGTTTCTTTTTAAGAAAGAAAGAAAGAAAGAAAAAAAACAACTAAAGCTGCAAAAAGGAGAAGGTGGGAGACTTGTCAAAGTTGCTCTTCCTCAAATGGAATAGTATTGTATTGTGACCTACTGCCACAAACCTTTCATTCTTTCAGCACTTTCTTTCATACAAGGCAGAGTTCCTAGAATAGTAATAACAAAGCAATGTACTTAACTAATTAGGTAAGGAATACAGTTGGTTAGAATCATTATCTGTTGAAAAACTTTGCATGATATCATATAGATTGCAAGATTTCTGATTATGCAAACTAGCTACATTGTTCAAATTTGAAAAGTAAAAATGCACTTTCATTTATGACAAGTTATTTTAAAGGCTTCAGTAAGACAGAAGTGTTTTGCTGGGAGCTTTCCTGTTAATTTCATCACTAGTAATTTACATATGGGTACACTGAAAATCCACATGTGCTTATGTGCTTACTGACTTTGTTCTGCTTTCCTTCTTTTACCATTCTGTTCTCCTAATGTCTCTTCAAAAACTATCTTTTTTTTTTTTCTTTTTTTTTTTTCTTTTTTTACTTTTTTTCCCTTTTTTTCTTTTTTTTTTTTTTTTTTTTTTTTTTCATGACCTGTTTGATTAAAGCAGAACTAGAATACACATTCCACACAACTATAGTGGGGGACAATGTAAATAAAAGTCAGTTCTGTCTGAAACTGGTTCTGGGGGTGGTTCATGAAGACAGAGAGTCAAATGCCATTTTTTTCCCCTGGGTTCCACCCTATATATAAGGAGAAGTCAGAATCTGCAGCACTACATTCAAGACAATTTGTCTCACTTTCAGAAATGTCAAAGTGCAGAATGTTTCTCATGTAAAACTGGCTTGACTTAGGAATTATTTAAGCTCATTTTGTTGAACTATACTTATGTGAAGAAGTTTCAGGTTGACACTAGACTTCAAATCCCAAAGACTGGAGCATAATCATCAGTGATCTAACCACCCCAGAAAAGCAAATGGAAAATGTGAAATATTACTTCTGGACGCTTGGCTATTTAACTATCTTCCTGTCTTCCTTTTCACTTTTCCCCCCTCTAAACTCCTGATCTTTACTGAGCTATTACTATACGAGCTGTCAGGAGCATATTCCCTTTAATAGATTTAGAATCCCATTTTTGATAGTTGCCAGTAGGCCATCGACAAGAGAACAGAAGAATGCTGTCTGATTCTGTAAGGAACTTGAAAGAGAAGTTCTGGAATAGTCAAAGTTTCTGAGCTAATGTCTAGATATGGTTATTAAACTATAGTACACTTTTTAATGACAATATTATTATTTAACTTTATAAACAGTTTGGGGCAGGAGGGGTGTGTGAATTATCTGTGTGACACTTGAGTGTGATAGGTCCTCTCCCTGAAAATTCCTCAAGAATCCTGCCATTGATCTTAAATCAACACAAGAAGAGGCATATGGCTCTCCTCTTAAATCATAAATGGCCTTTAAAAGGAATTCTGTTTTTATGGGAACATAACTGACAAAAAACTTTCACAAATTTCAGTCACTCTAGTGGGTTTTAAAGCAAATCATGTTCATATTTGTGGTTTTCCTGTCATGCATCTAATACATTGTTGTTCATTAAGAAAATGTTTAGACTCTACAGAGAGAAACAGTTTGTGCAAAACAGTTTTGTTTCTTTTTTTTTTTTTAATGAAAAAGACTATACTGATAATATTCACAGTTACCAGATTTTGTAAAACCATTACATTTAGTTGTATTGCCATAAGATGTACAGTGACACATGCTCAATTTTACATGTCTTTCAAGCTCTCCAATCATATAACAGGCTGTATTTCCAATTTTCTCAAAGCAGCACAACCTTTTTATGCCAAGAAAACAAGTCCTTTCTGTGTTCATAACAGGAGATAAAGAAATTCCCAGGAACTAGTTGCAGCTAATAAACCAACAAAAGAAACACATGAAGATTCAGTATTATGCTCAGACCTGTAATACTTGGAACTTTATTAAGCCGACCTCGGTGCCGATCTCTCCTCTGAGTAACAACTCTGAAAGATGCATTTGTCTGGTCTATAATTTTTGACTGAAACATCCTTAATTAGTTCAAGATAATCAGTTCAATTATCTAGATCAGTTCAAGATAATAACTAACAAGAAGGCCAGCAGTTCCCATGCACTTTGAGATTGAGTGTAAAGTTTCCTTCCTGAAATTTGAAAAATTTGCAGAGCTGATATTAATTTTTAATAGAGTATGTATCTTCTAATTGTTGTTCAACTGCCTCCTCAAATTCTGTATTCCATCTCCTATCTGTTCCCTCCTGAAGTACAACATTGTAGGCGGACAGGCTGCTTCTTCTGCCACCTGGAAATAACTTCTGCCTCTCTGCCATATATCATTAGTGGTGCCTCCACTTAAAAAAGTTATATGGAAAGTTATAAAATATCTTGCAGAATATTTTCTATGTATAATTCACTAGGAACAGGACTGGATTTTTTACAAGCCATGTTGTACATTGCTCTTTGTTATGCTTTGTAGCATGTCTAATTCTCAATTAATTAATCTTCCAGTGATTGTTTTGTGATCCCTGTCTGTGATTACCTATAATTCTGTAATTGTCTCTGTTTCTTCTCTTTGGCACTCTGTCATTTGTGCATTTAGTTCAGAATTTTATGGCTGAAAGAACAAATTAACTGCAACTGTTATACTTCTGTTATCTTTAATATCCAATTTCTGTAATTGCAGGTCTGGTGGTTTTAAAGGTCTTCAGTAAAAACTAGTAAAGGTCCTAGCAGGCTTGATATTATGTCTTTGATAATCTAAAAACTATGATAGTCTTCTTCAACTCATTATATATTTTGCTTAAAGGTTCTAGGCATAATTCTAGTAGTGTGCCATGGGCAACGTACAGTGCAATTCGGATTTTGGTAATTATATTCATTCTTCTGTGAGCTAGCTTTAAATTTTCTTTCATTTTCTTAATGTACATTTTCTTAATTTTTCTACATTTTCTTAAATTTTTCACACATGATCACAAATAATTGGGTAACAGACCTGTTTCTTGGAGTCTGATAGTTTTCAGTTAGTAAGTCCTAACTTATCTAGAACACTAAATAAAAATACATATACATACAATACTGCTTAGTCCCAAAGTTATTAAGGAAAACAGAAACAGTGTTTGTTGTAGCTAGTCTGAATGATTCAGAAATACTGTTTACATACAGAAGTGTTTTTTCTTATAATTTCCCTTTTCTTTTGCATGGATAGACTATTTTGATGGGCTGAGTGCAAAAGATTATGTATTGGAAATTGATTTCCAATAGCTCTAAGCTATGCATGTTTTATGTTTAAATGGGTTGTCTATATTCCACGTTACTCTAAATCTGAACAAGAACCAGTAACTTTCTCATTTTGTATCTCTAAATCTGATTTTTGCAAATGCCAAAAAATTCTCTAGACCCTTTCTTTAAGTTAAATATTATTAAACAGTGGTCACCACGTCAGAAAGGTGCTATGTTCCCTCTTGTGAGTCACTAAAGTCAGCTGTAATCAGACTCAGTAGCAGCTAGAAAAGCTGGGCATTTTTCAGAAGGCATTTTAGTGTGGTGGAGGCTCAAGCTGCTAGATGACTAATAGCTGCATGTTCATTTGCAAAATATTCTCTTTACCATTTTAAGGGATTAAAAAACCCCAGTAGTTACAGTTTTGTAAGGAAATACAAGGAGGTGTTTAAGGATGACTGCTCTACTCAAATTTTTTTTGTGTTTTTGATATGCAGAGTGCTCTTAAAAATCACCTGATTTCCCTCTCTGTCTCAATAAAAAAAAAAAAAAAAAAAAAAAGGAAAGAAAAGAAAAAGGGCAATTGCTGGTTTGTTTTTTTTTTTTTCCCACTTCATTCAATAGCTGAAGTATTGTTAGCTGAGATGATTTCAAAATAAATTTTTGTATGAGCTTGGAAACTGCAGTGGAGACTTTCCATTAACAACAGGCATAAGTATCACCTAACATTCCTCTGGGCTTTTTCCCCCTCTGTTCCACACATGCATAGTAAACTTTCCTTGGGCAAGAACTTATTTCAATAATTTATGCCAACAAAATCCATGACCTGATAGATTTGAGTCTTCTGTTTCAAAATTAAATATCCCTACTAAATGTAGGAGGTCTCCAATCACTAAGTCATTTTGGGGTTTTTTGGGGGGATTGTTTTGTTTTTTTGTTTTTTGTTTTTTTTTCAACTCTACCTACCAAGATCTCGAAGAACATTTTGATGGTATTGCTAAAAAAATTTCATTCAATAATACAATAAGTAGAATTACAACTCTGGACTTCTGCAGGGCTAATTCTGTATTCTCGTAGGATCTACCTGCAGGAATCCCATGGATTAAGACTCTGGAAGCAAAGAGAACCCCCACTTCCTTCAAGCTCAACATAGGTGCATTCCTTTGAATCAAAAAATCTGGTAGTGGTGGTAAGAGACCTGCATGGATCAGCAAGGAGCTTCTGAAGAAAGTGACATGGAAGAAAGAATATTACAGTCCATGGAAGAAAGAACTTGTCACTTGGAAGAACTATAAGGATACTGTCAGAGAATGTAGGAAGGCAACATGAATGGCCAAAGCCCTCTTAGAACTAAAACTGACAAAGGAAGTAAAGGGAAACATGAAGAGTTTGTTCAAATCTATCAGTAGTAAAAGGAATAATAGGGAAAACGTGGGGCCATTGCTGAATGAGGTGGGAGCAGAGAAGGCAGGCCTGTTGAATATCTTCTTGTTGTGGACATAGCCGTAAATTTGGGGAAAAAAAAATTCTCTTGAATTCTTGAATTTCTCTTGAAATTCTCTTGAAGCAGTTACACCTAAGATGGCATGAGATGGCCATTGGATCTCTCTACATATTCAGCAGACTCCTCTGCCCCTCTCCTTTGATATGGTAACAGCTACCTGGAAGTAACAGGACTGACAAGATAAAATGCTAACCAGAATGGCTCCTGATACAAAGTTGCCAGACAGGTAATTCAAGTTTCCGTGGAATACAGGAACAAAGGAATTCTTCGAATGCCTGAATACCAAGGGGAAGGCCTGCAATTACCAGTTCCAGCCTGATGACTGGAATGTAAGGATAGATGAGTTCAAGGTCCTTAGTCAGGATAAGCAGGGTAGGAGAGGAAGAGGTGCTGCTGTCTACGTGGGGGACCAACTGGAATCGATGGAGCTCCACCTGGGGAAAGATGATGTGAACTGATTTTGTGTTTATGGGTTAAGATTAAAGGGAAGAAGGAGATGGTAATGTTACAGTAGGGGTACAGTACAGGCCACCTGACCAGCATAGCCAAGAAGATCCCCCATAGACAGATAGAAGTGGCTTCGTGTTCACAGGCCCAGGTACTCGTGGATGGTTTCAACCACCCTGACATCTGCTGGAGGGGCAGCACAGCAAGGCATCAGTAATCCAGGATGTTTCTGGATTGCTCAAACACCTTCCAGTTTCATATGAAATAAAAGAAGACTCTGAGCCAACCAATTTAAGTAATTTATGTTTCTACTCATATATTTTAGGAATATTGCAAGCATATTGTCTGTTTTGCAAATATAAACTTATGTTTTATTCTAACAACATCTTGAAAAATACATCACTCTGTTGCACAAGCTGGCCATCCTATTTTCTGTGCTCTTGAGGATATTTGCAAGCATGTCATTATTTATCTACTGCTGCAAATCAGAAGATACTAATGTAGGAGTTAATGATGAAGAAACATTTTGCAGTAACCTGCATTAACCAGTAACACTACATGATATGTATAAGTTTATGGGAGGCATATAATACTATGTAATTTCAAAGAGATGCTAGCATAACAAGTTTTTTTAAAAATGAACTCTACAGCTTTTTTTTGTTAGATTTCCCCAGACTGCGCTTTTATCCTTACACCCAGCACCTAACCTAATCCTGAATACCTAACTTAAAACTTTCTGAAATTTAAAGCCATTATTTCTTATCATGTCTACCTTAAGGTGGGGAGAACAATTTCTTCCTTGCTTCTCCTTAGGTGAAAAAACCTGCAGTTTATTAGACTTTCTCATAGAGACTTTTTTCACTGTCTCTGATAAGGCTTTCTACTTTTCATGAAGCATTTTCCAATTGGCGCGCTTTTTCTTGAAGTTGTCTAGATCTGAACACAACACACTAACCTGGCCTTATTGGCACTGAGTAAAGGACAGAAAAGAAAGAATTATTTCATATGACCTCACACAACACATGTCAAGACATAAGAAGATCCTCATTCACTGTCTCATAGGTTGGGATCAGAGGCTTACAGAGATAGCTCTGTGGCCTGGGCAGGGTGAAAAGGAAAGTTTTGTGAAAATCAGGGAACTTGGAAGTCTCTTAAGTCCCAATTAAATGCCTAAATCACATTCCATTCCTTTTATCACATATTTAGAAGTAAACAAAGTCTGAAAAATATTATAAAAGTAAATTTTTTAAAGAAAATTTTTGATATTAAATTTGAGTTGCCTGGAAGTTGATTCCCATGTCTATGGTAACCTTTGTCAATACACATTTGAACTTTATTTTTTATTGGATTAAATAAATATTTTCTGGGCTTCTTTGTGAACACAAAATTGTACAAGAGAACATTATGTCTGTCACACTTGATAGCGTCATGGTTTGGATAGTGGCCTAAGATATCAGGCTTAACTATCTACCTCAAAGACTTTAATTCTGGAAAATTTCAAATTAAGCAGAGCAAAGATTTAACTTGGGTCTACCATGCCACAGGCTATCTATAAAGAACGTTACCTTGAAAAACATTTAAAATGAACTAATTGGAAACAGTATATGTCATAAAAAATTATCTCAACGTTAGCTAAAATTGCCAAGAGGAACTTTAACAGTATGTTAAAGAAAAAGGTTGACCACTGAATGGTTAGAATCAATGGAGATACATGGATTAATCTAAGAATAAGTATGGGATTAAAAGCCCCAAATAAACCTATTAACCTTTATATGGATGTAAGAACTCCTCTGTTGTCCATTTCTCTGTTGGTGTTTACCTCACTTTATAATTTAAGGGGATGCTGCAACACTGGGTATCTGGTATCAGGTCTGGGTTTAAGATCTCTTTTTTTCAGTTATGCGAAGCAGTGAAACATGGACTGTTTGATGATAAAGCATCGTTTCATCTTCCTCTTAAATGAATTCGGATACCTCCAAAGAGGAAAACTGCACTGCTTTGACAGCCTGTGTCAGTGCTTGGCCAGATGCTTTTCTCTGCTTCACAGAGAAAAGGTGTTTGCTGAAGTTCAAATGGAGCCTTCTCTGTTTGTGCAGTTCATGCCCATTGTTTCTTGTCCTTTCATTGAGTACTACTGAAGAGAACCTGCAACCATCTCCTCTGCACTGTTTTTTCAGGTAATGGCACACACTGATGACGTCCCCTGTGACCCTTCTCTTCTTTAGACTGAACAGTCTCAGTTCTCTCAGCCTTTCATTGTAGGAGAGATGCTCCAATCCTTTAATCATCATCATGGTGTTTCGTTGAACTCTCCGGCATTTCTACATCTCTCTTGTACTAGGGAGCCCAGAACTGGACACAGCAGTCATGTCATTGTAATGCAGGACTTTCAAATATCTTTCTATGTTACACAGGCTTGGATTCAGCAAAATACATTAAATGGAGCGACAATCAAAATTTCTGTATCACCTATGTTCCCAAGCAAACAATTTTTCTCTTACAATCCGGGCAAAAGCAGTATTATGCAAACTACTGTCTGTCCACTTGAATTAACTGTTTTGATTCCATCAGGTAAGGAGATTGGGAATCTGATTAGGTGTAAAGTAGCTTCCATAAATGCCTCTGTGAAAACACTGCATTTAACATAATGGGAATAGATTAACGGTTCAGTTTTGGGCTGGTCCTGTTCAATGTCTTTATCAATGATTTAGATGAGGGGATTGTGTGCTTCCTCAGTAAGTTTGCAGATGACACAAAGCTGGGTGGGAGTATCGGTCTGCTCAAGGGTAGGAAGGCTCTCCAAAGGGACCTGGACAGGCTGGACCAGTGTGCCAAAACGTCACTAAGATGGGGTTTAACAAGGCCAAGTACCAGATCCAACACTATAGTCAAAACAACTCCATGCAGCAGTACAGGCTTGGAGAGGAGTGGCTGGAAAGCTGACAGACAGAAAAGGACCTGGTTGGTTGATAGACAGCTGAATATGAGCCAGTAGTGTGCCCAGGTGGCCAAGAAGGTCAAGAGCATCCTGGCCTGGATCAGGAACAGCATGGCCAGCAGGAAAAGGGAAGTGATCATGCCCCTATACGCGGCATTGGTGGGCCCACACCTCAAGTACTGTGTTCAGTTCTGAGCCCCTCACTAGAAGAAAGACACTGAGCTTCTGGAAGGAGTTCAGAGAAGGGCAACCAAGCTGGTGAAGGGTCTGGAGAACAAATCCTGTGAGGAGAGGCTGAGGAAATTGGGAATGTTTAGGTTTTTGGAAGAGGAAGCAGAGAAGAGACCTTATTTCTCTCTACAGCTACCTGAAAGGAGGTCTTAAGGATGAGTATGCTGGCTGCTTCTCTCAAGTGATTGTCCTGAAGAGGAAATGGCCTGAAGTTGCACCAGGAGGGAGTTGGACTGGGTCTTAGGAAGAATTTATTTACTGAGAGAAAAGGTGTTGGAGGTTAGGTGTTGGAATGGGCTGCCCAGGGAGGTGGTGGAATCCTCCATACTTGGACATATTTCAAAACCACGTGGATGAGGCCCTTGAGGACATGCTTTAGTGGGCAGTGTAATACAGATATTGTTAAATATATTTTATGTATTTTACTGTGTGCAGGGGTGTTGACAGTTGGATGCAGTGATCTTAGAGGTCTTTTCCAAATGTGACAATTCTGTGTATCTATGTATATTAATAACTGAACAGAAAAAACCCAAAACATATAGTAGTAGCTGAAGAATATAGATAGGTAACTTTCTCTAAAAGAAAACAAGAAGGAAATTATTACTATAACTTAAATACTTATCTATTTGAAATTGTTCTGTGCTTTAAATAACTTGGTGGCTTTGTGTGTAATGAGATGGACTGTGGTTCTGGAAAATAAATTTTCTGAAAGATCTACCAGTAAAGAAGATAAATTATGTCTTAAATACACTGCTCATTCTTATTATCTTATGAAATTATGTAAGTCTGATCTATTTAACGAAGATGGAAATACTAGAGAGATATTAAACATTCAGCTCATAGATACCCTAGAAAGAAAAGAAATTTGTCTTCCACTTGCAAAGTGTTTTTAGAAACTTACCTTTGTCCTATAGAGCTACAAGATACAACTTACTTTGGCCTTTAAAAAGGAGCATGTATAGTGACTGGGACAACTGTAAGAAAAAGACTGAATGCTCCCAAGCTACTCTGATCAACCAGCTCATTTTCTGACAGCCTCTACCCTGTGAGAGGACACTGAGGAGCTCAGGACAGAAAAAGGGAAGCACAGCATAGTCTTTCTCCTCATACATCCTTCTCTCTTATGGCAGACTCTGGCTTAAAAACCTCTTAAGCAGGAGTCCAGATGATGGTGTTTAGTGGAGCTTTCCTCTATAAATTTACCAAATCTATTTCTGAGCCCATTTACACTGCTGACCTCCACAACAATCTGCAGCACTGAGTTCCGTAATTTATGCATTATGTGATGAAGTATTTCCACTGATTTTTTTAAACTTCACGATTGATTGGGTGACCCTTAGCTCCTGTATTACAAGAAATAGTGAATACTCACTTCTCATTCACCTTCTCCAAACTATTCAAGATTTTATAGACCCATGTCATATATCGTGTTGCCAGTATTCATCCAGGATGAAGTCTCCCGTCCAAAGTGTCCCCTAATTTTATTTTTGAAGTTTTATTTATTTATTTTATTTTATTATTTTACTTTGAAGTTTTATAATTTTCTGATCGTGAAATGAGGGTAAATGAAGAGAAATTATGTATTTAGGGTGAGTCATATTGTATATTTATTGTAGCACAGCGATGTTTTCCACTTTTTTCTCTGTCCCTTTCCTGATAATTCCTATGTGCTTTCTTCACAGATGCTTGACAATGAGCAGAACATTTCCAGAGAAATGTCCCCAGAGACCGAAAATTCTTTTTCCAGAATGGTAATAGGTATCCTAGAAGCAACAAGAGCAGGCAGTAAATGCTGAGGCTAAGGCTCTTTGAACACTGTTTTGTACACCAGTATCAGTCCAGCATAAGGAGACTAATTATAGTGTCTGAGGCATCTTTTCACATACGTTTGAGTACCTAACACATTGTACTTAAAGTTGTACGGTGCCACCACAGGCTGTAAGGAACATGAAGCAGCCTGTGCACTCTCATGGTCCCTCAGATTCCTAAGGAGGGCACCCATTTTGCTGCAGGGATTGATTCTGAGTTTATGTCCACAGTGCCAGGATCTTGAACAAAACTTGAAGATGGCCTCTTGCTCTTCCCACAGCTTGTCAGGCTATAAGCCAGTCCGTAGTCTCAAGTATATTCTAGGACAAAGCTACAGACATGGTTTCATCTGCTTCCTAAAATAATTAACACTTCTAAGCACTTAATTCAGACCTGGAATAAGGAGCTGATTCTCTCATTGAAATGTGTACAGTGGGTTAAACTGATCTCTGTGGAAAATAGTTTGTCTTGGAAAAATGGTTTCAACTTCTGCAAGGAATTACAATGGGCTTTTGTTAAAAATCTTTGAAAGGAGAAAATTTTTCCCAAATAACACTTTCCTAGCAACAAAATATAAGTGTATCTTCTCATGTAAGTGGAATGATACATTTCTTCATGCTTCTTACAAAATAATGAAAAAATTAACCACTGAAACAAGGGCTTCCTTTTGTCAATCTGACAAAAGCAACTAATGTTTCTCAGAACAGTGACAGGTCTTCAGACCTGTCAAACAGGTTGCAAAGGAGATTTAAAATTTCTGCCAGGATATACAGCAAGGCTGCTCTTTCAATTGTGGCAGATACATGTTTGCTACACTGTGAACACTGAAAAAAATCTGTAATATCATTGTTACTGAGAGTGCCCTCGTTAAATTTCTCCAAACAGTCCCATCAGATGCTTTACATAGAAGTCCAGTAAGAGGGGAAAGATGAAGCAAATATTAGATCAGCTTGTTTATGGAAAAGTATCTCAGTAATCTACAATAGCAATTTCTTACTCTGTTCTTAGAGGCCTCTAACATTTTCTATGTTTCTAAAAATTTTATTAATGACTCACATATTCTAGAAATAGTCCATTAGGACAGTTTTTCTATTGAAAATACACTTTCTCTAAATATGCAGGAATATTTTGAACCTGTTCCATTTGCTATTTATAAAATGCTAATTAAAATATGATTATGCTTTATTTCAAAAAATTTCAACGAGTCTTAAAAAACAAAGCAAAACAAAAAAACCCCAAGAAATAAAATGAAAAATCCCAGATGGTTTTTAGTTTGATAAAGCAACAGATCACATTTACCTTGTCACTATTCCTCATGGGAGGCGTAGCTCAGACTATCTTCTCTTTTCTTCTAAGTCATGACTTTATCTCCTGTCACATGGAGATAGCTGTATTTAATTCCTGTGATGTGTTGTAATGCTAGAAAACTGGGACACAGGGCCCAGACAAGGAGATTAGCTTGTAGAAGAAAATGTGAAAATCAGAATACTAAAATCATATGGAGCCTTTATTTGGATCTCTAAACTACAACATAGAAATTATTTGCAATCCCCTGTGATCATCACTCTCCCATGCTCAGAAAGCAACACAAATGCAGCAGTAATTAGAAATAATCAAGGCAGAGGAACCTCTAACTGCTGCTTTTAAAATTCTGACTTTTATTGTACTGTAAAAAAAATGCTGCTTTTGAAATTCTGACTTTTACTGTACTATGAAAAAAAAAAATCTAACATTATCATTAGCTCAAAATATATAAGCAATATTGAAGCAGGAGAGAAATAATTTTGGGCTGTTACATAGCCCCAAAAGACAGAAATAGATTGTCCATCCTGCCCACAGATTTGTTCAGGGCAATTGCGTATGTATTACACTTGCTGACCACCATGCTTATTGCTGCAGATTAGTTCTTGTTTTGTTTCATGTGTATGTTGGGTGTATATTTAGAAGGATAATTTTTCTCTGTATATTTTATCCTGAAGTTTTTTTGTTTTTTTTTTTTTTTTCTACAATTCCCTAAATATTAGTAAGGTCTGTTCTCATTAAAATGCAGGTAGATTCTGACACGCAGAAAGCCACTAGCATAGGAGAGCTCAAAAAACATAAAGCCTATAGGTTTTGGTACCAATGTAGTAAAATGATTTGGATTTCAGAAAAAAGCTCTGTATCCACAGCATTTTTCATCAGACTTTCCTAAATGTTTTGTTGCAGTTCTGAAAGACGGTAAAGATTATTTCCTCCCTGTATTATATGTGCCAAGTATAACAAGCATACTATTTTTCTTTGATAATAAAATGATAATATTTCTGAAGATAGGACAGTTTTCAAACCAGAACCAAGTAAGGCTTTGGTAATGTTTTGAGACAGACAGGAAGGAAACGGCTGTGTTTAGCATTACCTCTACTTTCTTTTGGACTTGCAGGAAATATTTTGTATAGGAGACAGATTTTTCAAATATATCAGCTGGAGGCAGAAGGAATGTACATGCTCATCTGTCCCCAGCAGAATCTTACATTGTCCTGCAACATGTCATGTAAAGTGTTGCTCCTTCACTAAATTATTAACTTGGTGAATAGAGTGTAATGGAAAAAAAGCCTTTGGGCTTTCTGCGGCATTGTAGTAAGATGGTGATTCCTGAAGTATCTTACTTCTGTAATGCTTGCCAGATATCCACTCTCAGCAGAAAAAAAATTGGGTTAAATTAGGACCTAAAAATTTGATCTTACAATGCAAATACTGAGAAAATGGCTAGAAAAATTTATAGAACGAAGAAAGATACTCTGTTACTATATAACCCTTCCTATATTGGTGCCAAAAGATCTTTCTCTGTGGATATTTTTCCCATGATAAAATGCTTACTGAAAGCTAGCTACAGCTCCAATAGAGGCATTTGAGTCTTCACATCTCTTTGACTTACTTTCATTGGAAATTACCCGATCTTGCTAAAAGTTCATTCATCTTAAGATTTCTTGATGTATTAAAGTGTTATGTTACTTCTTCCACCGGATTATTGTCTGTTCTCCTCCCAGTTCTGAACTGATTATTGATGTTCAAATAATGACCAGCTGGAGACAGCTCGTCATCAGTAAACTGAAAGTGTAACAAGCATCTCAGTGCTCTCTGAGGTATAGAAGTATAGAAAAACTGCTTTTTGCAGTATAAGCACTTCTTTTGGCTTACAAGAGTTATTTTCAGATCTTAGCATGACAGGGTTTTTCATATCTTGAAATGTGCATGTTGAGAAAACACTCAGGTATTTGAATGGAATTAATGCATTCAGCTCATTATGAGATTTTGACTGAACCTACTCCCAAGGTTGATAAAGCACTTTGGAGTCATGTTGGGTTTGGCATGACTAGCTCCTAGGGTTATCTTTGAAGGATGTTTTGACTGCTGTGGAAAGTAAATGAACCTGTAAATATACAATCCTTTTGATAGCCTGTGGATTTTTGATGACAGGAACAGATGTCTTTTACGCTAACGTGCATAACATTTTCTATGAAAATGTTCAGTAATATAAATTCTTTCTCCATAGGCTACATTAAGGTAGAAATCCTACACCTGGTGCTCATGGAATTCCAAAGAAATAATTCAAGACAATATTAAAATATAATCTTGTTATCTTCATGTATAGTCATAAGAATTATTATACTTTTTTTAAACTTTCTTTTTTCCCTTCCTGGACATACTTGATCTGCTCAAATGGGGAAAGAACTGAGTCTGGTCAAAGAGGCAAAGAAATTTAGTAAGTTCATGGAAGGTGTTTGACTTCGCTTAGTGTACTGTCTCTGAATTTCCCAAATCCACATTCAGCGTGGGTGTTTTTTATTGATAGCTCCTTTCCTCACAACACATGGAAATGTGTTTGTGCGTCAGGCAGCTCAGAAAAGGGGATTCAGCTCTTCAATACTGAGCAAACATAATTTCTCATTAAGATATAGTGTTTCTAGAGCTGGGAATGAGTAAAAGAGCACTGCAAAAGAGTTAATCCAATTAGTTAAATGAAGTAGATGTTAAGCTCTGTTAACATAGAGTATTAGCTTTCTCCTGATTAAAGAAAGTAGACAATCCTTTTCAAAGAGATCTCACATATCTCCAAATTTCCATCTTTCCATCTTCAGACTGAATTCCAACTATGTTTTTTGTTTTTTTTTTTTATTCTATTTTTATTTTTTTTGTTGCTTTTTTGTTGTTTATTTTATTTTGAAGTGAAATAGTGATGAAAATAACATATTGGTTACTGTAGAATCAAGAAAAGGAAAGGATCAAGGAAACACAAAGGAAGAAAAGGATGAAGGAACTCTATAAAGGAAAGAAAAAGAAAATCTTATTTCTCTCTCTATCATCAACACCAGCTGTATTTTTAAAAATTCTTTTTTGCAGCATTGTGCAACTCCTACTGCACTGGCAAGTTCTCATTCATCTGTTGGTCCTCAATATAGTAGCTTGTGCAAAAATTATACACCAAAGAACACATGCCTTCTACAGGCTTCAGATAGTATTTAAGTCTGTGAACATTAGTCAATGCACTTAATCACACTGCTCATTGCAGAAGTTGTATTATTGTCAGTGCTCCACCGCCACCTTAGAGGATCTTTCAGAACTAATACCATGACTGGATGCATTTTTTGCCCCTTTAACTACTGATGTGCACTGCTGAAACAGTCTTCTCTCTCACCCAGATGTCCCTTGCTTAAAGCATTACTAAGGGTTAGGAAGTATGCTACTTGCAAGAAGTGCCTCAGAGGATGGACCACAGAATCCAAGGCAGCAAAAGAATTATTGTGCCTCTTACCACCTAGCAATTGCATTTTGCTGAGCATCATACTTGTTTTTTGTAGCACACACAACTAAAATGTAAGCATATGACCAACCTGCCACTATGCACTTACTTGATAAACATTTTACTGGCATATATAATTGGCACATATACTGGCAGAAAATTTCAGATCATGGGGATATTGAGCACTCTGTATTGTTCAGATACAGTGTGCAGACACAATTTTTGTGCTGAAGTACTTAGCTTGATACAAAATTTTATGCATTTTGTGCTTCACCATTTCTTCTCTGAAGAATAGACGAAGATAGCAGAGCAAGTAGAGTGCCAGAATGGATGCACAGTGTGCTATTTACATGTAGGGCTGACAAAGAGGGACTGCTTTATGTTAATGTTTGACTCCCATGGAGGAAATGAAATAAAAAAACTTGCTATGGCAATATTCTATCCATTTCCTTACTGAAATAACAATCTTCTGCAGATACACAACATGATTTCTATATATGCTGACCACAAAATTTTCGTATTTCAAGAAACAGCTACAGATTTTTTTGCCTTGTAATGTTGCTGTTGTAGTGGTGTGCATCCTGCTGTCCTGTGAGGGTGTGCTGTGTTAGATCCACAAGGTTCATGGGTCAGTTCCCTCATTTCAGACTTTAGCACAGTTGCCTAGGACTGTGGGAATCAGATGACCCTAGCTGTCCCTTCTATTCCTGTGCTCCTAAGGGAGGTGCTTCTACAGACCCTCAAGTGCAGTTTCTTTTGTACTTTACCTAAGCTGACTCTGTTGTTCTGGGACATATTAATGTCCTTTAGTCTGGATTATCCTTTTCCTAAAACAAGTGCCCTCTTTCAGGAGAGGAGATGAGGTGAGAGGAGAGGAGAGGAGAGGAGAGGAGAGGAGAGGAGAGGAGAGGAGAGGAGAGGAGAGGAGAGGAGAGGAGAGGAGAGGAGAGGGGAGGGGAGGAAAAGGGAAAAAGAGAGAAAAACAAGAGGCATGTATGCCTACTAAAAAATAATAGGAAAATAACAGAACCCTAAGTCTTGAGACTTTCAGCTGGTATATCTGTCATTCAGGCTAAATTCTGGCCCTAACCTATAAGAGAAAAATAGAAAATTGCCACATACACACAGCCACATAATAAGCAAATGTTAATTGGTGTACTTTATTTGTGATGGATCTTTCTTTCTTTCTTTCTTGCCCAGCACCCTACACAGTGGATAAACAGCCCAGCCATACAATTAAAAACCTCAACCTGTACATTTAAGAGGAAGCCTTCATTATTTCCTTTGGCTGACTCTGAGTGAAGGGCATGTGGGAAAACTCACCTCTCCCTAAAGCTTAGGAAACCCCACATTTTTTATCAATAATTGTGATATTGCTAATTCCTGGTTTAGTTGGGTCACTCCTTTCTCAAATTTGTCTCAGATCCTCTTAAAAAGTGAAGGGAAAATAGCTAAAATAAAAGAAAAGAGAGGACAGTGTTCTGATGGGGCTGATGTGGTGGCAGTTTGGGTAGCAGAGGAGAGGCCCCAGGCATGGCTCCTGTAAGAAGCTGCTGAAAGCTCCAGTGGCTCCAAAGTGCCCAGCTCCATCTCTGACTGATGCTGAGGCAAATTAGTGACAATGGATGAATCTTTGAGATTAGCATATTCAAGAAGCTAATCTGCAACAAGCAGGAGGAGAGGAGAGGGAGAGGAGAAAGCAGTACCAGGGAGGAGAGTTATATCAGAGGGGAAAGCAATACCAGAGCAGACATACCAAGGTTGGTGGGGAAGGAGAGGGAGAAGGTTCCCTGGACAGAGGTTCCTCTACATCTCATGGTGAGATGTCAGGCTGTCCCCCTGCATCCTGTGGAGGAGCATGGTGGAGAGGCCCTTGGTGAATCACACTGCAGCACGTGTGGAGCAGCAGCCATGGAGGACCTCATGCCAGGGAATATGAGATTGTTCTTGAAGTAGCCTGTGACATTTTCTCCTCACCATCCCAAAATGGGGTTTGGGAGAATGAGTAGCTGCATCACCTTTTTTTATCCTAGGCTTAAACCATGACAGACAACTATGGTAACATATTTCCCATTAACTGCAGAGTAAGCTCCTATGCATTTGTTTTGCATTCAGAGTTCTTTTGTGAACTCCAGGAAGAGCTCTGTAAAATATTGAAAAAAGAAAAGTAAACATTTAACTGTATTTGTCTCCTTTACTGCCAAAGAAAAGATGCAAAATACAACACAGATTCTAATCTTTTTTTTTTTTTTTTTTTTTTTTCCAGAGAGCAGGTGAGAACTTAAATGTAAAATCTCAACACAGAAGAAAATTTTACAGCTGATATAATAGAACTACTTTTATAGTATAATAGAACTACTGACACTGCTGTAATGTTACTATCACACCAGTAGAAAGCATTTTGAAAGAAAATAAAATGTGTAAAATCTGAAGAAAAATGTAGAAATAAGTTGTACACTTAGTGATCTTCCCAATGGAGGTGATGTACCTGCAAAACAATATTAATAAATACATCAGAAAAATAAATAGACCTGAATAATGCTAAGAATGATTGACATAAACATGGAAAAGCATGATTTCTTCCATCTGCATACTATTACAAGGATTGATAGGCGAATAAAATTGATTATGACTGACTGGTGAAGAGCTGCATAAAGATTTATAATATTCAATAAATGTTTTTTCATTGGTATTTTAAAGTAAAATTGACAGGATACAACACCCTATTTACTTCCAAGGAAGAGCAATTATGTTATGTACATAAAAAGTGTCTGATTATAACATTACATGACATTTTGAAGCTAACAGCTTCAATTACTATATTCAAATTATATCCAAGAAAAATATGCCTTATGGGCATCTCACTTGATGTTTTAACTCATTGGAGAAAACTAATTAAAAAATAACCAAGGACATCCTCACCAGTTTGAAATTAACAAGAAGGGAAACATGCCACTAGAGGGCTTGTGGTTTTGTTATGGAAAAGTATGCTCGACTAATTAGAAAAGGAAAAGATTGTCCTCTCTCTCTCTGAAATGTTGAAAGAGTTTTTTATTTGCCTCTTCTATGAAGCCAACGTGGTCCTGAAGTGAGAAATTATTTCAGTCTTTTATAAATAAGTTGTACTTTGTGTAGGTATAAAACCCACTATGGAGCAGTACACCATCCTACTGAAATGAAAAGTGTAATAGTACGTAATATTTCAGTCATTGAAACCAAGAATAAACATTTTTGTGTGTCTCATTTGCTTATATAAATTCAGCATTAGCAGCTCTGCATGTGATCATTTTACACAGGCCATTTGTGTACTAAAAAGGTCTGCTCTAACCCTCTTGTTCACAAAACTGACTGTTTTTATTGTTTCTTGTCTGAAGAATTCAAACTTCGTACAAACACATTTACCAACCAGCATGTCGTCCTTAAAGTCTTTAAATACACAAAAGAAAGACTAAATGATTAGAGAGTATCTCACAAAGACCTTAGAAATAATGTTCCTAAATTCCAACATCCAAAAGGGCAACAACGTGAACGTTACCTTATGTTTATGATTTGCATTATTCATAAATAAGAATAATTTTTTAAACTATATTGGAGGACAAAAATGCATTGACACAGAAGAAAGCTATTCGAAGCAGAATTAAACCCTAGATAATATACTTACAGTTCTCTGTAGATGGATTGTGGCCCAGATAGTTTTTGTCATTATCTCATTCCAAACAGCTTGGAATGAGCTTGGAACATGCCTAATTTCAGAGATTTTAAAATTTTTCTTCACTTCTTTTTATTTTTTATTCAATAGGCAAGGAAAATGGTCCAACAAATCTCTTGCATAAGTTAAAATTCAAAAACTTCATCAGCTTCTGTAGCATGCATCACCACTATATGATCTGGAGACTTGCCAGTATGAGCTCCCTCATACTGTTTACACCCCATATGTACCAGAAAATTTACTGCACAGACACACCATACTATCCAGCATCCACACTACAAGGTGAGTGATGGAGCAGAAAAACCTGAGTGTCCCTATCTGGTACTGTTCCTACCCCTCCATACACCCTGTTCTCCTGTTTGCTAAGACAGATAGAGATCATCTCATGGTGGTGACACATTTAACAATGCCACAGACTACCTTGATCCTGTGAGTTCAGATCCTGCATGAAAATGTTCAGCAAAATAAGTTCTGAGGAAAGCTATTCTGTCTGAATCAGGTCTGATCTTTATAATGAACCACTTACATGCTTTGCATTTGTATAGCATTGTCTGTGTGTTGTCCAGTCCAAGGCATTATCAAGATAAGAGTAAGCTTTTAAATAAGGGAGTACCTTTCTTGAGATTAAAGTGCATTGTCAACATAATTTTAATCAGGTCCTCTATGAGGTTTGTTCCTAGGGCTGTAACGAGAAATCAAAATAAAATGAGATCATTTGCTGCTGCACAAAATGTTTAAATAAAGATTTTACAGGCTAATCATGTAGTCTTCTGTACAGAAAGGTAAATTAAAGGATTTCATTAATATTAGCAGGCAGACATTTTACGGCAGGAGGACTAGTAATATATTGACATTTCAGCCACACAATAAAAAGATGCTGAATCCAAGGTATTAGCCATTTTATTTGGCCAGACTGAACAAAAATGAGTTAAAATTCTATGTGTATAACTGACTTCAGTGTTACTTATTTATGAAACAACATTTTAGAATTGACCCTAAAAATGTCAGAAAAACTTCTTACATCCAAGAAGCTTTTTTCTGAATACCTTGAGAGCTCAGAAGCATTTGTCCTACTTAGTAACATTTCTCCAGACAATATGTGCAAATTCTACTTATGGGGCAAGTATGTAGCTTGTACATGTCTGTGACATCTACAGGTTTGTTTTTCAAATACTGTGTTCAAGCAAACTTGACATGGTATGTGCATAAAATATATCCAAGTTCAAAATATAGATCAAACACATGGTGCAATATTTCTGTTTTGTTTAAATAGGAATGATTGTACACAAAAGTCATGATGACCATAGTGAAGATGCAATTTTCAGTAATGATGACTGGTTGCTAGTTCTGTTTTACTCATTTTTCTGTGCTGCAGTGATTTTCTTGTTTCTTTCAGTGTTGATGGTACATCAATTTTGTTCACATTTCTAATCTCTTGAAGATGAAAGGCATTAAGAAATTAATGTCTTAGTTATAATTAAGAAATTGCTTTGATTTTACAGGTGTTATCTTAGTCACAATATAAACAGAGGCCTCCAGATGTTCCCAGTAGAAATGTACTTTCTCTGTATCATCTTTTGATTGTCAGTATGAAATAAAACTTGAAATAAAAATAATTTCCCATCAGACTAGAATATCAAAGGTCATACTACAAAATGGACACAAAATTTTTTCTCTCCTTGGTGTTCCTTTTGTGCAACTAACCCCAAAATCTGAGCTCTTTTCTAGGTTGTTGAAATAATGTGTGAATATATTGAAGCTTTTGGAAATACAGCTTCTTTTTTGCTTCATGTGCATCAAGCTCACGATATGTCAGATTGGACATGACAAGCATGACTACAGCCTGCAACACAAATAAGGGAGTATATAACCCAGAAAATCTCTGCAGTAGCGTGGAACACTGTATAAATCTGTTTCGAGATCAAAGAATTAATGGATTCTAACAATAGGAATAACTTGTAGAATCCCAGAAAGAATATTTGTCTCAAAATAGCCACCCTGACAAAATGGACATTGCACTTGGGTAGAGGCCTCATTCGATAACCATCTGGACTCTTCTCTCAAGGAGAGACCCCCATTTGGGTAACCACCCTGATAAACGGGGCCCTATTCTCACAAGAGCAGCCCCTCCTTCAGTGGTCACATCTTGGGTGATCAGCTCTCCTGTGGGCCCACATTTTCCATAGTCTTCCTCCTATAACTGACATACCTATAGACACTTTTTTTGTTGACCTTAACTTCTCTTTGCCAGATCCAATTCTCTCTGAGCTTTTGCTTTCCTAACCTGATCTATTGCTTCTCTGACTCCTCTGTAGTTCTCGCAGTGTATCAGTCCTTGTTTGCACTCTCTGTAAGCTTTGTTTTAAGCTTTGTTTTTACCCCGAAGTGTGTCCAGGAGCTCCATGATCTCCTTGCTCATCCACGCTGGCTTCCTGGCACTCCTGCCTGCCTTCCTCTTTACTGGGACAAATTGGTCCTGGGCATGTATGGAGTGATTCTTGAATATGGACCATCTTTCCTGGGTTCCCTTCCTATCCTAGGGCCTTGTCCTGTTCTACCCTACCAAGTAGGGACTACCAAGTAGATCCTGGAAGAGACTAAAATCTGCTCTTTTAAAATCAAGTGCCATCAGCTTACTTCATATTTTGCAGACTTTCAACATCTAACTGGATGACAACAGATTAAACCCAACCTGCATCTAGGTCAGAATAAAATATAGGAACACAGACAACTAACTTCTTTCCTCCCAACTTTTGGGTCTGTAAAATGAACAAGCAAGGCAAAAGAAGGAACTTATGGGATCCACTTCTGTAGACGAACATCTTTCTTTTAACATGTCTTTGTTGAGCTTGCCTCAATTTTCTGTCATCCAAGTGACTAACAGGTACTATGCACATACCTTCTACCAGGCTTCTGCCTGGTAGAAGCTACGACTAGTTCTGGAAAAACAGTTGCATTTTACTCCTTTGTTGGAAAGAATTATTTCAAATGCACTGTCTGTTTTGCCCCCCCCCCCCCCCTTTTTTTTTAATAATGGGGTCAGGTGCTTGGTTTAAAAAAAACAAACACCAAATCTAAACTATTCTATCCTGATCTTTGCCTGAAAACCATAGACGTTTTTTAATTCACCAGAAAACTTCTGTTTATTACTGGGCAGAGGGTCTGTTCCCATAGTACAGTAGAATTTCTATTCCAGTAGAAGCTACTGTCATTCCATTTCATTTCAACAGCTTTTCTTCCTCACTTTTTGCCTAATTACCTGTTTTTCTTTTTTATTTATTTCTTCTTTTTTTTTCCTTCTTTTTCTTTTCATTAAGTTGAGCTCCATGTAGAACCAAAATAGTTACCTTCAAACTGTGATCTCAGTTATATACATTTAGTGCCCTTGTGTCATGGTTTAATGCTGTCCTGGCAATTAAACTGAATGACAGATGCTCTCTGTTAATTCCCCTCCCTGATAAAGGAAGGAGAGAGAATAAGGGAGAGAGACGTATAGGTTGGAAACTAAACTACACAACTTTAATGAAACAGTAATGATAAATAGGAAAAATTACTACATATATACAAATGGACAGGAAAATTGATTCCTCATCCTTTCCCCCAATAACTCTCACGTCACCACCGAGGCTGCAGGGCAGCCCTGGGAAAGTCCAGGCTGGAATCCTGGAGTCAGCAGCAGTCGGGAGCTGGAGGCAGGAACACACAGATTCAGGCTGGCACGGATCAGGACCACAGGCAGAGGAATGGGTGGAATCCTCCCAGGATGCTGAAGAAAACAGGGATGGGTGAAAAAGGAAAGCAGGAAAAAGGGGTTTGACCCTTGTGATCCCTCAAATTTATACTGAGTAAGATGTGTATGGGGTGGAATACTGTGTTTGGTGAATTTTGTTCATTTACCTTGTCCATTTTTCCCTAGAGGAGAGTTTCAGGTGTGGCCTTTTTACTCCTTCTCTCCTTCCAGAGGGCAAAATGTTCCTCAGAGCTGAGCAGTGTCCTTGGCACTGCACACCAGTCTCTGGCTGTAACTATAAACATCGAGTGTTATCAGTCCTAGAAGCAGACACTGTCTGAGAAACTTGCTGTTAATTTCAGCAAGGGAGCTACTTACAAGAAACTTATCTGAAAGTAAAATTACAAGACAGAAAATCACCTTTATCCTGGCCAAAACCAGTACACCTTGCTCAGTGGAATTGTGCTGTATTTCACAATTCCTTGCCTTCACACCATTCAGAAACTGTATTTCTCCCTTTTTCAAAGTTCTTTCCTTTCTCTTCTTCAAGGTCTTCCCCGCTTCACCTATAGTTCCACCTTGTAAGCAAAGAGACACTTCCAGTGGAAAATAAAGGTTTTGAATTAACTGCCATATTCTTTTATCTTCTAAGTAATGTGCTATTTCATAGAATCATAGCATAGTAGAGCTTTTGAAGGGATCTCTGGAAATCATCTGGTACAACCCTCTGCTAAACATGTTCGCCTAGAGGAGGTTGCACAGGATCATGTCCAGGTGGGCTTTCAATATCTCCAGCAGAGGAGACTCCACAGTCTCTCTGGACAGCCTCTTCCAGTGCTCTGTCACCCTAGACATAAAGAAGTTTTTCCTCATATTTAGATGGAGCTTCCTGTATTCCAGTTCGTGCTCATTGCCTGATTTTTTTTCCCAACATCTCTCCCTTCTTTTATTTGTTTTTTGCTACTGAAAAACTATCTGCTATTGAAAAACTATTATCATTCTAGATAAATCATAGTGTAAAGTACAAGACTAGCAACATTTCTCTGGTGTTGCCAGAGCAAAAATAAAACTGTTATACACTGTTTTCATTTTTTTTTAGATGCCATTAAGGCTTTTTGTGATGTGTGATTTCACTTATGTGAGCAGTATTCATGCAAACATTACACAGCTGAAGCCACTATCCTGACTGTCTACTACTCAGCTGGTGATGGGGAAACAAACACTTCAATGACATGACTCATACAGAAAAAGTTGGAGTACATTCAGTCAAAGAAGAATAAAGGGCAGATGTCATTTCAAGAACCGTGGCTGAGTGTGATGCTACAGTAAGATACAATGAGCCAGGAGTCTTGTTGTGTAGTATCTCCAGTGTTTAATTATATGAGTAGATTTTCTTATTTTTAACCCCTAATGTATCATGGTAGTGGGAAGCTTGACAATATTGCAGGTAATGGCTGTCCTAAGCACAACTCAGGATGGCAGACACTCAGCATTGTCACTCAGATAGAGATATCTCACTCAGCTTTTTGATTTAAGCATGCAGGTGCAACATTACTGTGGCACACATCCTTCCCATCAGAAGATGCCACTGAACTCCCTTGTAGTGCAACAGAAGCATGGGCGTATTAAGTGCCTTCTCTACCACATTGTCATTTTACTTAGTAATTGAGAAACTAGATCATTGTCTTTTTCCTCACCATAATTCATACTGTACAACCGCAGCTGTTACTCACTAATTCCGGGTGGTTGCTCAGCTTTATTGCAGGCCATAAAGCCTGAACCTTTTCATATTTGCCAGGTACCAAAGACACATCTGTTTTGCAATGCTGTTGAAGTGAGTGGAGGAGAAGGCTTCCTAGAGCAGAGCCAGCAAAGAATTTAAGTACTTCAATTGCTACCTGTAGTTCAGGTTCTAAAAGGTTATGCTTCCCTTTGGTCTGACATTGCAATGAATTACTCTAATACGTAGACTATTTGTTTTACTTAAAGCACTGATTTTTTAACAAAAGAAATTTTTTAAATTAGTAATGGTGACTTATCTTAAAATATATATGTGAAAAAGAGATGGCATTATAAATATAGAAAATAGTTAGAAAAAAACCAACAAAATATGAGGTATGGATGGAAATACCCACAGAAAAAACCCAAATAATGAAAATTGTGTCAGGTTAGGTTCATACTTTGTCCTTACTTTTATAATTGCAGTATGTTAGTTCAGGGTGTGTAAGGAACTTTTCATGGTTCAGCTGTAGATCTTATAAAATTAGATAGCAGTTGTCTGCTAGTGCTTGATAGTTGCAGTACCAGAATACAATATCACAGTAAATTTTCAGATTAAACTTCTTGGATTTGTTTTGATAAAGTTCGAGAATACATATATGTAATTACTGTTTGGTTGGTTGTACCACAATTAGGTCAATAAAGACTTAGTTTGTTTTGTGTGCAGACAGGTAGGTACACATTTACTACATTCTTTAATGTTGTCTCTTCCGCTTATGTTCCCTTTTTGTGTAGCTAAAAGCTACTACAGTACACAAAGTAAAAAAATCACGAACAAAAAATCAGCCCTTTTTTTTCTCAGGGGAACCCTGTAAACATTCACCTGCTAAACAAAATTATTGCTAAAGACTTATTGTACTATGACTTTTTTTTTTTTTTTTTTTTTTTTTTTTAAAGGTTATTTTCGACCTGCAGTCTATGGAAGTAAAGTGACAAAAGGTGTAGCATTGCTGAGTCAGTAAGGATCATTGTTCCCAAGCAGCTATTAATGAAAAATAGTGGTTCCAGAAATCAACATCCATCTTTTATACAGCATGTTTTCAGGGTTTCTGGCTCACTGGAGTCATTAAGCTCCTGTAGGACATTTCACAGGAGACTGATCGTTATCCCCACATCTTGAACTAAGTCCAGAATGGCATGAGAGAACTCAGTAATGTTTTAGTTTACATGCTTCTGTGTGCACATGTGTGACAGAGATCAACCACTATTTTTTTCTCTTTCAGAGTAGCAGAGAATATATCCTATTTCCTATTAGATGCATGGATAATGGATCTAGAAAGGGGGAAGGAAGGTGATGATTTTTTTTCTTCTTAGTATTCAGTGACAGGACACATGGGAATGGTTCAAAGTTCAAACCAGAGTAGGTTTAGACTTGACATTGAGGATAGTCAAACACTGAAACAGGCTTCCTATAGAGGTGGTCATTGTGTCATGCCTATCCATGTTTAAGAGGCTTTTTGGACAATCTCCTCAATAACCTACTTTAACTTTTGATCATCCTTGAAGTGGCCAGGCAATTGGACTAGATGATTGTTGTAGGTCCCTTTGTACTGAAACAGTCTATTTCATTATTTCCTTATTTCTACTCTGCTCTGCTCTGCTCTACTCTACTCCACTCCATTCGACTCGACTCTACTTTTATGATCCAATATTTTACATTATGTCTCCTAGAATGTCCACTCACAGTCTGTCGTTGTATGATATTCAATTCCTCCAGCTTTCATTACAGGCTCAGCTACTGAACAATTATTGCACTGGGTAAAACCCCTCAGCCTTACAGTTCTTGTCTTGCAGTGAGTACCGGGAGACAAGTAAAAGTAGAATTTTTTCCTCAGACCCGAGAAAGAGATTGATCTCAGACTGAGATAGAAGATTGATCTCTCCATTTTGCCGTATAGTATGGACAGATTGACCTTCTCCATGGGGACTTCTCCTTCACCTCTGGGAAGGATCTCTTTCCTCTCTCTATCTCAGTTCTCCAGACTAAAACACTATTTTAGAATAATCAGTGCAGAAGAATAAATAAGGTTGTTAAGAGAAAGGCCTCAGGGGTCAAAGAATAAATTATTTTAGTCTGTTCTTGTACTTAAATGTCAAAGTATTTTCCTTGCCTTTGTCAATCAAAATCACTAAGTCCTATCTTGCAAACTGCAGTAGAAGAATGATGGGCAGAAATAGCATGCTCTTGAGCACGATAGCTGTCGAGATCTCCCTTTTATGGATGTTGGAGGTTAAGGTACTATTAAAGGCAAGTGTGAATGTTTGGAGGGGCTTTCTGTATAAGCAGAGACATGAAGGAATAAGGGAAGAAACTGCTCAGCCTTGAAGACTTATTTTAAGGGAAACACAGAGAGAAATGGTCTGCAAAATTTCCCCCTAGTAGTGAGACCAGTTTAAATCAATTTCTCGGAGCTTTTTAAAATTTCTGTGCTTTCCATATTGACAGGAGCAATTATGAATAAATTCTTACAGGTTTTCAATAGCTAGATATTTCTGAGCTACAGAGCAGGTAACATAATTGGTGCCACAACCATAGAGGCATTCCAGAGATAAATCAAGAAGACAACACTAATGAAAATAGAAAACACTGTACTGCAGGGATTCTAGATTGCTTCGAGCTCCATAACATCCAGTAAGCAAGAATATTGGCTTCTCTTCCAAGCTGAACATGTCTAAAACAACCACCACAACAAAAGAAACCCACCCAACCAAAAAACTCTGAAACTGTCAGCCTTGCAGTGCTATCCATCTGGTCCACCTGAAGACAGCAGAGCTGTCTCAAATCCCTTTTACACTCACAAAATACTACTATTGCTTCAGTTTTCCAGGAGAGTCAAGCCAATAGCAGACCAGAGACCAGAACTCAGAAATCTCTAGGCCACTCTCTACAACAGTATCATTATATATTTTGTCTATCTGAATTAATCTTCCTTTTAATATTTCACAGTCACTGATCATGAACCATTATATTTTTTTACAAGATGAGAAATTACTTCAAGCAGAAAAACCAGATTAACAGAGCAAAATTAACTTACTATGTGGCTTGCTTTAAGCAGAAATATTTTTTAAAAATTCACTTTGTTTTGGGTTGTTGCTTTTCTGCAGTTTTCCTGGGTATATTAAAGCTCTGAGGAACAAAGTCACAAAGGCTTCTGCGGCACTTAGTATTCTCCCACCAGACTGATTCAGAATTTTACACATAACAAGCTATCTCCCTCTTCTGCCTATCTTATTCAAAGCAATATATTTTGATGAAATATTGAAGATGAATATATGAGAATACATAAGGAACATATTTTATGACAGTTATGCAAATATTGATCTTTTAAAAAATCAGTAAAAGAATTTAAATTCAGGACTCCCAAAAATCCACCATGCCTTGGAGAGAAACAGAAAAGCTTGGAAAGAGGTGGAAACTTACAAGATATTGTGCTACGCAGGAAGCAATGCCAGCTTATCAGAATGCTCTTGCAGGGTGAAATTTCTGTCCATGCAGACAGTGGTCATTTGGCCCTGAGATTTAGGCTACTGGCCAAAAATCATAGAATCATAGAATTTTCCAGGTTGAAAAGGACCTTTAAGATCATCTGGTTCCAACCCCCCTGCCATGGGCAGAGACGCCTCCCACTAGATCAGGTTGCTCAGAGCCCTGTACAGCCTGGGATTAAAAACTTCCAGGGATGGGGCTTCCACCACCTCTCTGGGCAACCGGTTCCAGTGCCTCACCACCCTCATGGTGGAGAATTTCTTCCTAACTTTTTTACATGTAGATGGAGAAGCCTGCAGTAGGACCTGAGAGTAGGTGTTGAAGTCCTACCTGTAGTATATGATATGCAGAAGTAAAACAGCTTATAAAATAGTAAGTAATTAGTAATTGCAGGATAACAGATTGCAAAAGCAATCTTTAATAAATAACACTTATCAATAATTAAATAATTTTCAAATTATTAATAATTTTATTAAGTATTAATTATTAAATTAATAATCTTTAATAACAGGCTGCCTAAAAAGAAACCATATTAGTCTATCCAAGTATAAAATATATTAGAGTTGACACAGGTTGAAATCTGTGGAGAAAGAAAATTGTGTAAAGAAATTAATATTTCTCATTTTCCATAGGCCACTATAAAAGTACTATATTTTTCCTTATCTTTTTCTTCCTTCTTTGCAAAACTATAATGACTCTGGAGGTAGAGAATGGAATCTGTCACGGTAGGTTCTTTCTTTCTCTTTCTCTCTGCTTATGGATGTGTGAACCAAATATTTAAATATGCAGTGATGAAATATTTGTAGGTATTTGCATAAGCAGCACAGCCAACATATTTCAGAAAAAAATTTGGTTGTTTCAGGTTTAGGAATGTGAAATGTTAGTTCAATGCAATTCAATATCTACAAAGTAGGATGGTTTTCTAGCTGGACACTTAAAAATTTTATATAAAAATTCCCTAGTCATTGTTTAAACTACAGAAGTTTTTAATTCATTGTGAGCACTACCTCAGCATTTTTTCCACTTCAATGCTTTAGGAAATCTATTTTGCACAAAATTTGTGTGATAATTTAAAGAAGAGAAGATAGCTCATGACACAAATAAAAACCCATGTCAGAAAAGATATGTAGCAATAGTATCCTAGCAAGAATCACCGGCTGCCTACTCTACTGAGTGACATCCTGCCTCTCACCTTCTGCTCCAGAAGTACAATATATTTTTAGTTTGTTATAGACAAGCAGGCTGACTGAGACATGATGGGCCATGACCTATCTCCTTTCCTTACTGTACAGCTGTTTTACAGTAGGATATGGAAAATCATTTTCTAGAGTGGAAAATTCATTTTCTGGAGAAACGAATGTCAAGAACAAGTTCCTCCCTCAGATTTACAAAAATACACTACATGAAGCACTGGAGAGCTTTTCATTTCTGTTGCCATTTTCATACATTGCCATTTTTACTGGAGGGAAAAAAAAGTGATAAAGTGGCACTGAGAGATGCTGCTGCACTGCAAAAAAAGAACTTGCACTACAGAAGAAGTAAAACATGTATCAGAGAACTTGGAGCACCTTCTAAATAACTGTCTTGGTAGGTTTATACAGCATAGATTTCAGTTTCTCTCTTCCTGGTTCTTTGGCTTAAGAGGAGTTTGTCTGTATGCAATCATCAGCTTTTGAAGTCTAGTTTTATCTGAGAAGGAAATACCCTTTCCTCCGTATCCCAAAACCCTGATACCTGAGCCACCTGACAACTCTAGTTCTGAAATTCCACTACCTAGAGACATGCTTCCGCATTGCAAGATGATATTTTTTCCCCAGACTGAGTATGGTGCATGACCTCTTCATTTTCACATCATCTTTCATAAAGTGTGCAGATGTACCTATTTCACTACTCTCGAAATAACGCATTCTTATCATGCTGGAAAGACAATGCAAAATTCAACATTTTCTTTTTCTACTAAGACTCTAAAAACATGCCAGCAACAGAATTTTTCTTGAAGAGTGAGAGAGATGGGAGATTGCACTCATACAGACTTTTATAAAATTCACTTAACTAAAGTACAGTACTCAGATAGCAGGGAATATTTGCAGAACTGACCTTGATTACCTATATTTTTAAACTGTGTGCCTGTCCTCTGTATGCTAATATGTTTCCATAAATGACTGCAAACTAGACTTATCTTCTGCCTTCAAAGCATGCTTTCAAAATTCTCTTGCTGCAAGAGAAGACTACAGCTGTCAGGATGATGATCTGAGACTACTAAATGTCAGGTTGACTGGTGTTGTCAAGTTCATTCCATCAGTTTGTATTTTTCCATCTGCTCCGTCTCACTTTCTGTGGTAAATTCTCATGAGCAGGGACAAATTCTGTGTTTTCTGATGCACAGCATTGAGCAAAATCACAGCTACTGGAGAAACAGAGGAAGAGAAAGAAAAAAAAAAAGATACTGTCCATAGCTAGAATCCAAGAAATCTTCCCAGGATGTGAAAAAAAAAAACCAACAAATTCACAAGGTTTTGTCAGAGACAGTAGGACAGTTTAATTTTTCATATACTAGATAAAATAACCACCTCTCTGACTTGTATGAAAGATTTAGTTCGTTTACAGGAAGAGAAAATTCTTTTCACAGTATATGGGAATTTCAGACCAGTGTGGCCCGTGGCAATAGCTTCAATATCCATCAGCAGAGAAGGAACACCAAGCCAGTGACTAATAAGTTACCAGGAAGAAAACCCTACTGGGCAAAGAACTGCAGTCTTGACTAAGTTATCTCCTGCATACCAAGTGGAAGCTGAAGATTACATCTCAGTGCAGAAATCAGATTTTGCAATGCAGAAGATCTTGTCACGAGATGCTAATTAATAGATCTTTCTCTGATGTAATGGGTCAGGTAGTTGTCACTGGAATAACATTGCTTCTGCAAATAGCTCTGCAGCTGCCCGCAGTGAAAACATTTTACTTTCCCTGACTTAAATACACACTGTCAGCAGCTCAGCTCAGATCCTGGCACTCCTGAAGTCAAATTCCCAGTTACTTCAAAGGCAGAGGAGTATCATGTGGAAATGTGGAATTTTTCCAGCAGACATTCTGCAAAGGAAAAAGCATCCTAGAACTGCATCTTGAGTGCTAAATCAGTTGTGATCTTAAGCAGGTACTTAATAAACCCACCAAACAAAGTTGGAAATGAGGAACACATTTGCATAGCACCTCTTACTCCATGATTCTGAACACTATATAAAATTAAGTCAATGAAAATTCATTCAAGTTTTTGTTAAACACTGCCTTCAAATATTTTATTTTTAAATTCTTCTTTTCTAAAATGTTTTATTCATATAGTATGATACTAACTTTGTAGACTATTTCAATGCAATTAGATTTTTTTTTTCTTGAAGCATAGTGCTACCTTTTCTTGCTAGACATACGAAGTTACTTAATTAGTTATTAGACCAACAGGAAAATAAAATAACTACATGCTGGATGGATAATAAAGTAAGACTATTTTGTCTATGAATCATTATGGCAGAAGTAGAGGAACTTGTATTTCTGCTTTCATTTCCAGATGTGAGAAATAAGAAATTTAAGGTGTCCTGTAGATATTTGAAACATCCGGTGTTAATTAATGAAAAGAGTAGTGAAAAATTGGAAGGTATGAAATTCTGATTCTCCAATTGTAGGCCGCCCTGGCTATTATGTTCTACCATAGTTCACAAGCAAGCTTCCCATCCAATTTTTTCATACGAGAAATTCTGGGGCTGTGCAATGCTCAGGAATATTATTTTAAGCTCCTTGAGTTAAGAGAGATCGTTAACTCCCAACACATTTCCCCAGTAGAATAATTCCCTATTCTCCCAATAGTTTCCTTTTGTAAAAACATCTGCATAAGATGTTATGGCAGAACCCCTCTTGATCATCTGCTGAAGGTATTGGGAGTCTGGGGAGATCCCTGTTATACAATAGCTATCCAATATTATTCCAGTATATAAGAAAGGTATGAGGCAACACCCAGCAGCCGTCAGGCACAGTCAACACAGGTTCACAAAGCGTAAATACTGTTTAAGAAATTTGACAGTCTTCTATGAAAAAGTTATCCACCTAGGAAAATAAGGAAAGATGATGAATGTATTTTTTCTGGATTTTAATAAGGACCTTAATACTGTCTCACATCATCCTTTTGGTGAGTTGTCCAACAGTGGGATGAACACATTCATGGTGTGCTGATAAACTGGCTGAACAGCAGAGCTTAAGAGGTTTTAGTGAACAGCACTACACCTGGATGCTGACTGGTCACCAGCAGCGCTTCTCACGGCTCAACCCTATGGCCAGTGCTGATGAATATTTTGATTTGTTGTCTGGATGCAGGAGTTGAACGACTCATTCACAGGCTTGTTGATGATACTCAAACTGGGAAGTGCTGTTGGGGAACAAGAGATCTTGCACAGGGATCTAGACAGATTGGAGCCTTGGACAATCATAATTGGCATGAAATTGAACTATTCCAAGAGCTGGATTCTCCACCTGGGAAGAAGTAGCACCAGGCACATGTCTAAATAGGGAGAGGAGTGTGCAGGAAGAGATCTGGGTGTGCTGGTTGGCAGTAGTCTCTGCAGGAATCAGAAGTGCACCCTGGCAGCCAGGAGGGCAAACTGCATCCTAGGGAGCATCATGTCAGTAGCATCATACTAGCCAGTCAAGAGAAAGGATTGTCCTGCTGTCTTCATTGTTTGTGTGTCCTCTCCTGGAGTGCTGTATGTAGTTCTAGACTCCACAATTAAAGAAGGATGTGAAGGTCCTTGAAAATATTCAGAGAAGCACAACAAAGCTCGTGGAAGGACTGGAAGGCATGTCCTGTGAAGAGCAGCTGGACATTCTGAGTTGGTCTCAGCTGGAGAAAACGACAGGAGGATTTTTGCTTGGGAACTGATCTGCCACATGTCTGCATTGTATGAACTCTCTCTTACTCAAATGTTTAGAAACATATAATGCTAGGGACTCTAAAAGCTGTGATGTGAATTGTAAGGATAGATACTCTGCATGAATTCATGTTTGAAATCTCACATGAATTCCAGATACACCTTAGATTAAAATTGGTTTGTATCTTTGGAGCAAAAGATTTCTTTCAGGAGCGCCACAGCTTAGCAGTTTAGGCAGACCAAAACCCAAAGGACAGAATTATGCTTTCTTGCCCTCCTTATCCACCAAAAAGTAAAGATAAAATAAAAGCTAGAGACCTAAAGGTGGAAATAAAAAAAAGCTGGAAAAAGATTTATTAGCACCAGGGAAAGGCAATAACATGTGACATAAAGAACAAAACCAAAAATGTATACAAATATATATATTCAACCTAACCTTGATGCTGTCAGAGATAGGTGCCTGAGTGACCCTTGTGGCATGGTCTGCCCAAACTACTGAGCTGTGACAGAATAATTGGCACCCATCGAGGGCTTGAATTTAAACTTTTCTTTCAACTGAAAATGTTGGAAACTTGGAAATTGGAAAAAAGAAAAATGGTTTTCAAAGTGGCCTCGGTAGCTTGTTATATATTGACTTTTCAAATTTACTCACCTATTCATGTTGTTTTGTAGTGCCCCTTCTCCCAGCCATGTTACTTTTCTATGCTGTTAAAACACTGATTTTGTGTGAATGAGTTCGGTGGGCAATTCTACTGGCTCTTTATTGAATGTATTCGCTATGCAAAATGATTCCGCTCCTTTCCGTGGCGAATTTGACTCTCCAGAGTTTGGAAGCCCCAGTGATGGTTGGTGTTACATGTTTTGATTATCGTTGCACCTGAATGTGTTCTAGGGGTGGTTCAATATTCAATATTTGTGCAGGAAAATTGTCCCCACTTTCACTGCCGCCCAGGCTCCCACTGCTGTCCTCGCTGTCTCTGGCAGGGACACCTCCCTCCCCAGCTCCGAACCAGCCCTTATGCCCTTGTCACAACCCACAGAAAGCATCTAAAGAAGTCAGACCGCCCAGTGAGGGGTGGTGATGATGATGATGATGATGATGATTCCGAGACAGAGACAACAGGAAACCCTGATCGGCGAGAGAGTCAGTCCGAGGAGTAGCGGCACAAGAGAATGATTCGGAACCTGAGGTAATTGTTCAGTCTCTATGAAATTTAAGAAAGGATTATGCTGGCGATGAAGGTGAATCACTGACTGCTTGGATGCTGCAAGTCTGGGACAAGGGAGGGGATATGGTAGGTCTGGAGGGTAGAGAGGCGCGGCAGCCGGGATCGATATCCAGAGATGGGGGCATTGATAAGGTAATTGGGAGAAAAGCGATACTTTGGGGTCCTTGGAAACGCTTTTTGTCTGAGGTAAAAAGCCAATAGCTGTATAAGGAGGATATCGAATGTCACCTGATTAGATGGAACACCATGGAAAGACATATCAGATATCTCAGGGAGCAGGCAGTTTGGGAGGTCATCTATGGTGATAGGGAAACACCTGAAGATCCTGACGAGGTGCCATGCTGGAGGCCTCCGTTTAAAAAGCTCACACAAATGCTTCTGCTATGTACTTCCACTTTTGTGGGGGGAAGGATCTTAGGCAGAGATGATGAAACACCACCAACTGCTGGTGAATTTACTGGCCAACTAAGACAGTACAAAGTGTGTTATGCAGAAGGGTGGGGAAGTCCATTGTGTTCCACAGGGAAACTCTAGCATTTAGTTTCACTTTGTATAGCTTTAATTGTTATATAATAGTAATTAGCTGTATTAAGTGTTTTTTCCCCAGGATAATGCGGTGGCGTATAAGAGGTCTCAGGAAGAGCTTGCAGCATGTAAGGGCATGAACCCTGACAGACCCTGTGCCTTCTGTCTTGCCTTGAGAAACTCCCACAGTGAGGAATCATAGAATCATAAAATCAGCTGGGTTGGAAGCGACCTCAGAGATCATCAAGTCTAACCCTTGATCCACTACCGCTGTGGTTACCAGACCATGGCACTGAGTGCCACATCCAGTCTCTTTTTAAATATCTCCAGGGATGAAGAATCCACTACTTCCCTGGGCAGCCCATTCCAATGTCTGATCACCCTCTCCGTAAAGAAATTCTTTCTAATATCCAACCTAAACCTCCTCTGGCACAACTTGAGACCATGCCCTCTTGTCCTGCTGATAGTTGCCTGGGAAAAAGGATCTGCAGCATGGACTTAAAAAATCTTTAGTATGTTGACATATCTTAGCTATGCATAGTTCCTGGCAGTGAAAAATGAAATATTTAGCCACAGAACTCATTTTTTTCTGACAGAAAAAGTTCTCACACGTAAATGTAAGTGGCATTAAAATAAATTTGTAAAAACTACTCAACAATAAATCTATGTTTTGAGTCATCACCAATCTCTATACAACAGGTATGATTAGAACAGGTCATAGAAACCATAGTCATCACCTCCCTGAGCACTCCAATTTGCCCTTAAAGCTTCAGAATCTCATAGAACTAACTGGAGGAGATGAAGTGTCTGCTAGTATATCAGACATCAGTTTTTTCCTGTTAGCATATCCATGTTCACTTTCCAGTTTCAGAGGTGACATTTGAGGTATGGTTTACAGCCATATTATAAATATGTTAAGTTCTTTCAAAGAACTTTTATGTTAACCCCCAAAACTTTCAGGTGCATGACTGTTACAATATGAGTAGTAAAAAAAAAGGTAGTTGTAGTCATCTCACTACAAGAAACTAGGCAAACCAGGTTATACAATGGAGGCAAAAAATTATTTTTTCAGACATCCAAGTACCCCACAATAGCTCCTGTTGAAGAACTATTTAAGAGACTTTGGCAATTTAGTGCAGTGTATTATTGCCTATGAAGTAACCTAATTGCTGAAGGAAGGTCTGCAGTATATAACAGTGCACATTAGCAACTGAACTGATTACAGTTTCTGCAAATGTGATTGTCTGTAGGCATCTGGCAGCTCATCACAAACAGTATGGAAAAACTTCTGATCAGCATTGGAACCTTTCAGTGGCATGCTGTACTTCCTGGGATTTGCTGGCAATGTTCCCTGTCCTGCAGCTCTTTTTCTGCGTCTGGATATTTAAAAAAATAACTAAAAAACAAGAGCCCTTCAGTCGACTCCTGAAGCACGCATCACTCGTTATTAGGTTATGTCAGGTTTAATCATTCCATATCGTTTGATGTGTATGAGTGCAGTACCATGAATGGATTGCATTACATTATTAATTTAAGGAGCTACCACCTAACAGTTTCAACATTAGTAAAATGACAGCAGTTATTAAAATAGTACAGTCAGCAGAAGCCCTTTTGAATTTAAGAAATAATGGTTTAGCTCATCTCTAGTTTAAAACAAAAAGTTTTCATGGATGGGATCCTGCTATAATAACTCAATTATGAAAAGACAAAGGAAACAATACTTTGCAAGGGAATCCAGAGAAAATAATTTAGAATAAGCATTCATAAACATAAAAATATATTGTCACAATTAAAAATTCCAATTGGTGGACAACACAAATTATAATTCTATGACAGAAATAACAATAGAAAATCCCAAAACAAATGTTCTAAAAAATCCCTTCTCATATTTAAGAGAGGAAATTAAATGGTTAGCTGAAGATGCAACAACCACATTATGTATGGGACAGCAAAAAAATTTCTTCCCACTTACTCCATCAAAAATTATGAAATCATTATCATGACACTAATTACAAGTGTATAATTTTACCTGCAAAAGATCCAAAACACCTCTGAACTCTAGGCCAGATTTTCCCTTATATTAGCTTTTCTTTACTGCACTCAAGTGGCTAAAAGTCACCAAAAAATCAACTTCTAGAAGTACATTGAAATAAAAGGAAAATATTCAGTGGTATTGCGGCAGTCTAAGGACTCCTTATCTTCTTGATAAATAGGACATAGCTTGAGAAGGGAGAAATGCAGGGTACATTACAGCAACAGACAGTCTAGAATTTAAGCTGCAAAAATGATTTCTCTAACAGCTGCAGGTAATTGAACATATTTTATTATTTCCCCAGTAATACAAAAATCTTTACCACAGAACTATATATAAAACTATATAGTGCATGGTTTTGGCTAGAGCGACATGTAGGAACAATACAACAAAAAAGAAATTTAAAACCATGTTAGCTACAAGGTTTTATTTTATGACTAGAAGAATGAGATCCTTGTAGCCAAGAAGGCCAGTGGTACCCTGGGGTGTATGAAGAAGAATGTGTCCAGTATTGAGTGAGGTTCTTCCCCTCTACCCTGCCCTACTGAGACCTCACCTACGGTCTCACCTAGAGAATCCAATTTTGGGCTCTCCATTTCAGGAGGGACAGGGATTTACTTGAGAAAGTTCAAAGAGGGGCAGGAACACCTGCCTCATGAAGAAAGGATGAGAGACCTGAGGCTTTTTAGTCTGGAGAGGAGCAGTCTGAGAGAGGCGTCTCAGGGGAGACCTCATCGCTCTCTACAACTCCCTGAAAGGAGGCTGGAGCCAGGGGGGGGTTGGGCTCTTTTCCCAGGCAACTTTCAACAAGACAAGAGGACATGGACTTAAGCTCTGCCAGGGGAAATTTAGGTTAGATATTAGAAAGAATTTCTTTACGGAGAGGGTGATTAGGCATTGGAATGCGCTGCCCAGGGAAGTAGTGGATTCTCCATCCCTGGAGATATTTAAAAAGAGACTGGATGTGGCACTCAGTGCCATGGTCTGGTAACCGCAGCGGTAGTGAATCAAGGATTGGACTTGATGATCTCTGAGGTCCCTTCCAACCCGGCCGATTCTATGATTCTATGATTCTATGATAATGTATATAAAAATAGGAGGGCTGGGCATCAAGAAGGAAGGAACAACCTCTTCTCACTTGTGCCCTGTCATAGGATGAGGGGCAATGGATTCAAGATGGAGCACAGGAAGTTCCACCTCAACATGAGAAAGAATTTCTTTACTGTAAGGGTACAGAGCTGTAGAACAACCTTCCAAGAGAGGCTGTGGATTCTTCTTCTCTGGAGACTCTCAAGACCCGTGTGGATGCACTTCTGAGTGACCTGCCCTATCTTTGGCCTTGCTCTGGCAGGGAGGTTAGAATCAATGATCTTCAGAGGTCCCTTCCAACCTCTGACTTTTTGTGATCCCTGCCTATTTGTGGAAAGACCACGGCATGCGTTATGAAGAGACATTACAAGGTACTGTTTACAGAATCATGGGATGTCAGGTTGGAAGGGACCTCAAGGACTATCTGGTCCAACGTTTCTAATATCATTGTTTATATAATGTCTCAGTGTCTCATTGAGCTATAAGACTTTGGCTTCCCTGGAGTTAGCGGAAGGCCACTGCCACACCCCTTCCCTCCTAGCCACAGTATAGTGTTTGATTAAAATTTGATTTGCACATTAAGAGTCACTCCAAAAATCTTTTTGTAAAACCAGCTGGGCTTGCTTGAGGGATGCTGCAACCTTTGGAGTCAGAACAAGGTGAAAGTGCTACATACAGAGATGGAAAATAGCTTTCATATGGAAGATACTTATACTTACACTATACTATTCAGAATGTTTTCATAATTTTGCTCTGCTCACTACAAAGAGATTTATAAAACCAGATATGTAGCAAAGCTCTGTTTCCAAATTTCTATGCACCATAAATGTAGATGTGTTTAGATGAATTTTCACTATTTGAGGTACAAGCCTGATTATGAAGCAATAGGTAGATAATTATAGCAATTCATTAGGTGAGTTGGAGGCTTGAGAAATCAGAACAGATTTAAAACTGAAATTAACAAGATAGGCTGGTAACACTTTCTTTTTACAGTAGCTTTCAGGTTTTATTACTATAAATATGATGTCCATATACAGTGCATTAACATTGTCAAAACATTAAGGATGCTTCACTTTACCTGTATTTCAATTTTGCAGTGTTATTCACTGTGATGGCAGCAGCTTGATTTTGGCAATAAATCAACATGATTTCAACAAGGCAGTTTAAGTTTCTTAGCTGAGTGAACATCAAATTCACTCAAGCTGGTACTTTTCCCTCCTGTGTGAGGTTAAAGTCATTTTGCACTAGAGAAATTCTTGCTGCTGTTTCATATAACAGACATCTGTTGGGCAGCTAGAAGATTCAGTATGCTGACTGGCTCGAAATATTGTGGTTACATCAGTTTTCTCAGGTACTGTGTCAAGCCCTTTTGAGATTGCACAGAGTGGCAGTAATTTCACTTCCCGTATTTAAAGTGTATGATTGTGTTACTGCAGAAATAAAGAGAAAGTATTGGGCAGATTAACATAATAGTGACTGAAAATGTCTCAGTTACAAATGCCATCTTTCAGTACTCTTCAGAGACCTCATAGTTGGAGCACTTTGGTGTTAGAGGGCCAGTGAGTATAAGGAAGTAATTTACTGGTTTTACTGAGAGCCTCTTAATGAAGTGTAAGACAAATTTGTTTTTCCTTAAAATATGACAGCCTATGAAATTTTTAAGAATTATTTAATTCAGGTTATATTTTCCATCACATGAAAACAGGAAAGGAGAATCTGGTACATAAATCAATATCTACTTTCTGCTTCACTTCAATATTTTTTTTAGCTAGAATTTGTATCTCCCTTTTCAACAGTGGGTCACTGTGCCCTGAACTGATCTGTTCAGACCAGGTCAATCTAAAATAATTTTTGAGTTATTATTGAACAAATTGAGAAAACTGCCACTTCTACTTCAGATGCTACAAAATCAGTCCCAGGAAAATGCAAGCCATTCTGTGTTATGTTGCACAGAACAAAATTCAAAAAGAGGTGATGTAAAGCTAGGGACTGCAAATGTTACCAATCATCTGGTGAAAGATGATACTGACTGGCAGCAATGTTAAACTTACGACACAGCCAGGTTGGTGTCACCTTTAATTTTATATTTTTTCCACACATTGCAACCTGTCTGAAGTAAAGGGGCTGACAAGGTTAGAAAACACTTCATGCTAATAATTCATTCTCATATGACCAGTATACTAATAATGGACTTGATTTTCTACTATAAAGAAAATGTTCAGTTTTTCTTAAGAAGTTGCCAATATAATTTGGTAATGCTGGATACACTCAGGAGGCAAATGGCTCTCTATTTGTTTGTAATTGTTGTAACAACATTTAGCTCTGTTTAGTTATTGTGTATTTTTTCTTTGTTTAAACATACACTTCGGTGTGAATCTCACTTCAAGAATTCCCCCCTCATTTATCTACACATTACACCCCATCCTATGCAAGCTAGAGCTTGTTATAAAAACTCTGTTGAATTAATGATTAAGTTAATTTTAGTAACAAGGTCCTTTTACCATCAAGGTAAACCAGGAATATTCAGTGATTTTTGTAAGAGCAAGGTCCATCCTAAGTTATTAATGGCCTAATGACATTGTAAATGTCTATTTCAGAGATTTCCTCTGTTAAAAAAACGGCAATGGAAAATTCAAAATCTGCACTGATGTGCATTTTGTATTTCTTTTAAATTACATGAGAATACACAGGACTAAATTTTGACTGAACATTGACAACTTTGTATCTTTTGCAGAGCTGAAACTAAAAAGTATGTTAATGTAAACATACAATTCCAATAATACAGAATTCTAACAGAGGTCAATCTAAGGTTCAAGCCCGATTGATTCTAGGAGACTGTCTTGGGACTCCTAGACATGGAAGTAATAGGTTAAGAAGGACACCCTCGAATGTCAGCCTATTTTTACTGTGGGCACCATATCAAAACATTATTCTCATAAAGCACACTTAATCTCAAAAGCAGTAGTTTTAGAATGGGTTTTTGTTTCCATTACTGTGATCAGAGAACCATTCTTAAGCTTTATTTCAGCAATATTTTGGGACTCCTTTCTGTTTTGTGATTTACTTCTTTTCAAGGTTCTACCTGTGAGTTCTTAAAGAAACTGAGTTCTACCTTAATCAACAGCTCTGCCTCTTAGCAATTTTACATCAACATTCTTACAGTCTTTCTCAGTCTTCTGTTCATTAAATTATCCAAGTTCTTTTTCATTGCAAACCTGCCTATGCCCCAGTACTTTCCATCATTTATGATACTTTCATCACTCTTTCTGGAACCTGCCTGCCAAGCATTTTTCATAGATTGTGCATATGTAGTGTCTTAGTGTCTTCAGCTAAGCTTTTTCTGTTAGCTGAAAATACCTCTCCTGTGTATAACTTGTCAGCCTGGTACACAGAAGCACATACCTAAAGCAGACACTTTTACCTAAATCAGACACTTGACACATACCTAAAGCAGATAGGTTTAGAAAAAAAATTGCAAGAATAGGGGAAGCATGTGGTGTTAAGATCAAGATAAATACCCAGTCACATGTAATGTTGGGACTTCTAGAAATAGCTTCTATATAATCAGCAACTCTCAGTGAATTTTTCTGCTATGAGCCCAAACTCCTGAACCTTATTGCAAACTGCCAGCATTTACAGCTTCCTGCAACAAAGGAATTCTTCAGGTTAACCATAAGTATGAAGATCTGTGTCATTTGTTTTGCTTCCTGTAAACAGAAATGTTTATATAATGTCTTATATGAAAATGTAATATTGGAAGAGACACTGAACAATTGACCTACGTCCCACTCTTCTATTACCTCTTTTGAAGTTAATAGTCCTAGCATACTTTGTTGTTCCAAACCTCTTCTCCCTCTTGCTACTCTTCTGATTTTTTTCCTTTTTGTTACACACTGTCTGAGGATATGTAATATACAAGTTGGGGTGCACAGCAGGTTCATTTACAATCTGTTCCACTCTCTATTTTTCTCAATTAATTTCTGCCATTATTTTGGATTTTTAGTTGCTGCTAGCCACTAAGCTGACTTCATAATAGTTCCATGAGAATGTCAAAGTCTCACCTGAGTGGAAAGGGTTTGCTGAGATAATGTTATATATGAAATTCATAATGGTTTTATCTGCATGCATAATTATATATCAATCAATTAACTATGCTAAATTTGATCTGTTCCATTGCCTTCTAAAATCCATATACAGTTCTTCTGGGTGGGCCCTCAATTATCATTACACAGCTCTCTGTCATTGATTCACTTTTCTAAGTCACTTGTGACAGATCTAGACAGCACAGAAACCTGTTGAACTCTGTTAGAGAGATTTAGTCACATCATTTGATTCATAGATCTCCTCTTTATACCAGGGCTGCATACAGACATTAAGAATTTTTGTTGAACTAACTTAAGAAAATCTTTCTTATACCCAGGCTGACTGAATTATCCAGATATTCTTTCTTCACATCTTAACTGATCTCCAAAAGACAAGCAATGTAAACAGTCAAAAGTGTTCCTTGAATTCATATGACAGAATCTCTTTTTACAAAGCCTCGCCAGCTGTTTCCCTACATGTTTGTACCACATGCACTAATTCTTCACTTCACTCAATAAGTATTTTAGGTAGTCTGCTGCTCAGCTGGTCTGTACTTCCTTTGATCTCTCTCACAGCTCTTCTATAAACTGCTTCCTTCCTTTCCCTTAGTGCCAAAGCAAGTTTGTACAAGAGATTACACACTACAGTGATCATTCCCTCCATCTCCCCACCCTCCTATCACCCTGCTTCTTTGAGTGTCTATAGACCTGTTGAAAAAAGAACATGATAAACAGTGAAAATTTTTAGCATTTAGTCAGTCAGATAGCATAAAGCTGTTCAAGAAATATACATCTTTCTCTGTCTTTTGGCATCATCTTGCACTCTGGAAGCTTCTCCTTCCCCCAAGCATCCTCAGATTCTCATTGAGAACTAGCAATCACCTCCTTGGCTGCCTAATTGCAGATAGTGTTTGGTGTTCTTAAGTGCTCAAGACATCTCTTTAGGAAGGAATACAACAGAATGGTGAAGTCAGGCTGAGGACCTGATTTTCTTTTATACATGTCTAACAGTCTGAGCAAAGAGGAACAAGATTACCCAGCCTCTCCTACCTTGAGGTACTCTTCTTCTTGTTTTTTTAGGCTGTCTTTCCCCTTTTTCAAATACTGTTTCAAAGTGGGTCACAGGTTGCAGGGGGGAATGTGAGAATCTTTCCTTGGCAGTGAGTGGCAGGCATCATAATTGCTGCGTATGCTGTGAGCAGGTGGATGATTTCCTCTGCCAGGCTGCAGAACTACAAGGGGTAGTTAGTTGAGGATTGTTTGGGGGGTGGGGGGTGGGGGTGGTGGTGACGTGACCAGGAGATAGGCTTGTGGAGCCATGCTCTGTCCTCCCCCCAAAAAAGAAATGGGGACACCCATTCAATAGTACTCAGGATCAGAGGGACGCTGCATCCTGTTCCTGTCAGACCAGAGGCAGTAACATGGATGATGGGAATGAAAGGAGGCTAATTCATAGTTGAGGCAGCAGAAGACCTCTTTCCTTACCCACTTCATCCTCTCCCCCACCCTCAGGTGCCACTAAAAACAGATATGATGCTCTTTTTGAGCAAATGACAGGCATGGATGATGGACACAATGGACAGCCAACACCAGAGGTGTGTCCACACTCAAGAAAGCCTACCAGCCCTATCACAACATTAGCTACAAGCAAAAAAAGAAGGGTTATAGTCATAGGTAGCTCTCTTCTGAGAGGAACAGAGGGGACAATATGTCGGGCAGACCCTTCTCATAGGGAGGTACGCTGTCCTCCTGGAGTCCAGGTTAAGGATGTCACCACCACGGAACTTCCTAGCTTTGTGAGAACCTTGGGCCTCTTACATTTTTTTCATGTAGGAGGAGAGGAAGTAATGACTGGTAGTCCTAGGGAAATGAAAAAAAGACTTTAGTGACTTGGGACAAGAGGTGAGAGATTCTGTTATACAGGTCTTCTTTTCTTCTGTTCTTCCAGTTGCAGGCAGCAACATTGGAACGTCCAAGAGTGCAATTCAGACTGGGATCCACTTGGTTAGAGAGCAGCCCTGTGGAAAGGGACCTGGGGGTCTTGGTGGACAACAGGATCAACATGGGCAAACAGTGTGCTGCAGCAACGAAAAAAAAACACAACAGGATGCTGGGCTGCATCAACAAGAGTATCACCAGCAGAGACAAAGAAGACATCATCCTATTCTATTAGGTGCTTGTCAGACCAAACCTGGAGTATTGTGTTCAGTTTTGGTTCCTGCTGTATAAAGAAGGATGCGGACAGGCTGGAGAGGGTCCAGAGAAGAGCCCCAAGGATGATTCTACCATACAAGGAGAGGCTGAGAAAACTGGGTTTGTTCATCCTTGAGAAGAGAAGGCTTAGGAAAGACCTTATAACCATGTCCCAGTACTTCAAGGGCAGCTGCAAAGAAGATGAGGACTCCTTATTTACAAGGAGTCACATGGATAAGACAAGGGGCAATGGGCACAAGTTGATCCTGGGAAGATTCTGATTGTTCACAAGGGGAAAATGTTTCACTATGAGGACAGTCAGACATTAGAATGGCCTCTCAGGGGAAGTGGTGGACTGTCCCACTTCAGAAAGTTTTGTCTCAGCTTGACAGGGTGCTGAAACATATTATATAAACAATAATATTAGAAGGGTTTAACTAGATGATCCTTGAGGTCCCTTCAGGATAAACTGACATTCTATGATTCCAAGATTTTAGTGCAGTTCTCCTACTGGATTTCTGTCTTATCTTCCAAGCTTTTGTAAATACTTTCAGGTATTCAAATGGCACTACATGTGCATGTGTGATGGCTGAATTACTCTCTGTGAATACATCTTGAACAGTAAGGCATTTATAGTCACATGTGCTATTTTCTTGACCAAGTTCAGATGAAAGTACTGTAAGGTGAGTGAAAGACTGCTTGAGAAATGGAACTGAGATTCACCAGTGGTACAATAAAAAAATTACATAAATACGAAGTGGAGATGACTACTTTTCTGATGTCCAAAACTCCTGTTACTGGTTCGGTCAAGGAAAAAGAATGATGCTTAGTAAATTTTCAGATGATACTGATCCTTCCCCTTAGCTGGAGGGATTGTTTGCTGGAGGATGGTCTAGAGTTGAGAATGGTACCTAAAGACTACAATTCAACCTGAAGTTGAGAGTAAAAATAATAGAACATTCCTCCATAGGAAAAAGTGAAATCTGGCAGACATGTTTGATTGCATAAATATACAACAATAAATACTTTAGGTAGATACTCTAAAGCAGAGTAAGAGAATGCTAGGCCTTAGCTAAAATACTGTACTTTGTTTTGGGTGTCACACCTTCAGAAAGACTGTGGGCCAGCTGAAAACATTCCAGGGGGAACAAGAAGCATGATATTAGTTCTAAAAGTATTCCTCACAGAGAAAGGCTGGGTGAATTAGAAGGGAAGAATACTAAGAAGGCCCTTGTAACAATCTTCAGTTGCGTAAGAGACCATTGAAAAAATGAAAGGGGTTTATTTGTTCTACCTCTTCATGTCAGTGCTGCATAAGACAAAGATAATAAGTTTAAATGAGAGCAAGATTCACAATAGGCATTATGAAACATTTTTAGTAACAAGCATAGTGAAAGACTGGAACTGATTGCCTAGGGAGTTTTAGAAAGAAATGCAAGAAGCATCTGCCAGAAAGATAGAATAGATGATCTCTTAAGATCCCTTCAAGTTTTCAGGACCCTCATTTGCATTCCTAAAGACAATTACTTCATCCAGGAATAAACATAAGATACAGGTGGACTCATTCTACTAAAATCTTTACACAACATGTGTTGTTTCCTTGCTTACTGAATTTCTAGGTCAAGATTCCATTCCGTTTTTGTTTTTTTTTTTTTTTTTTTTTTTTTTTTTTTTTTTTTTTTTTCCTGGAAGTACAATGGTAAATAACCTTTCTTTTCAATGTCAATCAGGTCTGTTTGTTTCTTTGGACTTGCTACCTGTATCATTTTTCCTGTGTTCAATTACTCTAGTAAGTTACAAATCTTTCCTCCATATGTTGTCCCATGTGGTTCACTTTTATTAAGTGACTCTATTATTGCTAATTTTATAAAGAAAAGTTTGGAAAATTTAGAAAGAGAAAAACATTTGGTGGTAGGTTAAACGTATTTTTACAGTTAACTGCCTGTTGAGTTGTTATGAAGTGGATGGAAAATATGCCAAGTGAGCTAGAATTTTTATGATAATTCAAAGCATTTCCCTCAGCTGAAGATTACTGTGGTCCTTGAAAGCATGCCCACGCACCACTGGGCTTTGGGTGGATTTCCAAATAGCAGAGAAGGCTTCTGTTTACTCTATGGAAGTAGTTCTACTCCGTGACACATAAGAGTTCTTCAGTCAGCTACCTAAGCATGCTCAGGGGCAAGGTTCATTTCAGAACTTACAGCACTTGCTCCTTTACTTTGAGGCAGTCTGCAGTCTATTTGCAGAGGTGAGTGCAAAGACATCTGTTTTCCCTGTCTGCAGACTGGCTGGCCTCTTTCTGGAGACACTGTAGCACCACATTTTTGTAATGAATCTCAACTATTTTTCCAGTTTGGAGCAGCACCAGGGCAAGGGTGCCTTTAGATGCTAGTGCTTACATTCAGGTAGGTACCTATATTTATTTCTGTCCTGAAATGTATCCTATCTATCCAGATTAAATAATCTAATTATTGTTGTGTTACTCAGGCTTTTTTTGTTTGCAATAGTCCATACTTATGAGACCTCCAGTAATACAGTAATAGCACTATTGAAGAAAAAGGAAAGAGCACAAACTTCTGCTTCTTCATTGCGTCATTTTGCCTTTCAGTTCTTTTTCCCAGGGACTTTACTGTTAGTCAGCATTCCCTGTAAAGACTGAAAAAGTAAAAACACTTTCATATACAGGTTTTGTTGACTCATCAGCACATGGAATGTAAGGAAGGCCAACAGTGTGATTACTAAGTTAGACTTCAGCAAGAACTGAAAGGTTTTACAACAGATACATACACTTGCTACCTTGCAGGTTCATGTGTTTCTTTGCTATGTCAACAGCAAGGCAGTAACCTCTGACTACCAGTTCATGAGTGTCTTCTATCAGCAGGCTAAAACATTACCTCTTATCTGCCTATTCTAGAATAATTTCCTTGAAAAGAAAATTCTTTGGGCTGTGTTGTTGTATCTGTTTCTGTATTTTTAATTTTTTTTTTTTTTTGCTTAATGTAGATTTAAAAAATAAAAGGTATTTTATGGACAGTGTCAGAAAGAGCTTCAGATACGAGATGAAGAGAACAAACTTCTAGAGGAGTAAAAGGGCTCCACATTATGATATGAGGCAGAAAAACGTTCTGCAAGAACTCTTTGTGTTAACTTTCAAAAAAAGCAATAACCAAAAAACCAAATAGATGAGGATTTTACAAATTAAGAACAGTAAACTGCTAGTATTTCACTAGCATAAATCACCATTCTAATTCTTTAAATTTGATTTTGACATTTTCAGTATGTGTGAAAAAAACAACAGTGACTGATAGCACTTTTTTTGTAAACTTGCAGTGAGACAACTCCACTGTGAGATTGCTGGCCTTGAGGAAGCCCTTTCTTGTGGGGCTGAAGCACCAGAGGTGTTACTGTGCTGCCAGTACAGATGTTGGTCCTTTCCTCTCATTCTCTGAAGAACAGATGTTCCCAGCATAAAGGAATATGTCTGCTGTGCCATAGCCCTCCAGACATCCCCACTCCAAAACAACTCTTTGAAAATCATGGTCAACCCCACCAAGTGTGGAATAATTCTGACGCTTTATCCTGTCCCAGCAGCTAAGGATCAGGTTAGGAGAGCCAAATCCCAGTTAGAATTAAATCTCACCAGTGATGTAAAGAGCAGTAAGAAAACCTTCTAGAGGTATGTTGGGGATAAAAGAACAACCAAGTAAAACGTAGGCCCTCTCCTAAAGGAAATGGGAGACCTAGATGCACAGGATATAGAGAAGCCTGAGGTTCTCAGTGATTCCTTTGCATCAGTCTTCTCTGGCAAGTGCTCCAGCCTCATTGCAAAGGCCACATCAGGTGAAAGCAGGGAATTAACCCTGATGGAGTCCATCCACAGATCATGAGGGAGCTGCTGGGTGCATGTGCTAAGCCCCTGTCCATCATATTTGAGAGGTCATGGTGGCCTGGTGAGATTCTCACTGATTGGAAAAAAAAAGTCTATTTTCAAAAAGCAGAAAGAGGAAGACCCAAGGAACTACAGGCCAGTCAGTCTCACCTCTGTGCCCTCCCCTGCAAAATCTCCTGGAGCACATGGAAATTAAGGACGTGGCTGGTGGCAGCCAACATGGCTTCACTAAGGGCAATTCATGCCTGACCAATTTGGTGACCTTCTACAAAAAGGCTACAGAGATGGTGGATGGTGTCAGAGATACTGACATCATCTGCCTGTATTTGTGCAAAACATTTGACACTGTCCCACATGACATCCTGGTCTGAAAACTGACAAGACATGGATTTGGCAGATGGACCACTTGGTGGATAAGCAACTGATTGGGTGGATAAGCAATTGATAAGAGGTGGGTGACTGCTGGAAAAGCTGAAACTAAAAGGCAGTTTTCGCTCTCCACAGCTGCACTGCACACTCAAGAGGCATAAGCCATGTAGCTAATAAAAGTAAGAGTTGACAGGATAGAGTTTACAATTTTCAACTTTAAGAATTTCCTTAAGGTCTTAAGGTTGTAAGACCTTAAGAATTGCCTTGCATGGTATAGCTCTATGAAACCCCCTGCATGGATGACAGCATTGACTAGTTAAGCTGTTCACAAAAAGGTCTATGATTATTTCCTGGAAGACTTTGAATTTCTAATAAAATATCTAACACTTCTTTATCTTCAAATTTACTCTAGAAAGTTCTCTTTCTTTCTCTCTTTCTCTCCTCTCTTTCTTTCTCTCTTTCTTTCTCTCTTTCTTTCTTTTTAAGAAAATTGTCAGTTCCATGAAAATTTTTTTAGTTAAAAAATCACTCATTTGAACAGGATTTGGGGCAAATTATTCAGTTTTACTTGGTGCCTCTTATCCAATCTTTTTATTGTTGATATATTATTTATGTTCTCAACTGTAGAGAAATATCTGCTGCACTTTCAAGCTAGCCATTTATATGTATAAACACAAAATTTTCTGTTGTATCTTCAAAGTAGATTTGATATCTATAAAACTTATATGACTATTTAAATAAATATATAATACATGCCAGATGGAATAGATGAAATGGATATACATATAAAAATATGAGAATGATACATTTATACTTAATTATACATTTTACACCATGTATATTAAATATATATACTATATATAAAAATATATATTCCATTATTGTTTTAGTGGTAGTTGGATAATTGATCTAAGACTACCTAAAATTATGCTTTAAAACATTTTCTCTGTGTAAAGGACATCTGTCCTTTTGGTATCAATAAGTAATTCAATGCTTATTTAAACACTATGGAATGTTTTCAGTCTCCAGACAGGCTCCATATAAAACCAAATTAAATTCAATTTTTCATAGATCTGTATTAATCCCTTTGAGGTCGTACCAGCAGAAACTGATCCTCCCCCTTAATAAAATTTGCAGATCTGTTCCAAAGTCACATATTCTAAATACTCTCTCATGGTATAGTTTCAAAGTGCCTTTGCCTGACTGATTCGCTCTCTCCCAGCTGCAACATTGAAATGAGTGTCCACGTTACAGTGGCAGGTGAATCTGCATGCACTGGAACACAAATATGAGGCATTTTCAGATAGTCTGCTTAAGACCAATAAGAGAGATTTTATGTATTTCTAGTTATGGATTAGTAGGCTTTTCAACCATGAAGCAGTGTGCTGAAAACATAGGTCTATTCCCCTTCTATTCCCTTTTCCCATGCTTTGAATTATTTTGCTGGCTCCCAATCTGCTTATTTGCTTAGTAATTATCAAATGCTTTTTTTTTTTTTTTTTTTTTTTTTTTTTTTTTTTTTTTTTTTTTTCCCCAGCAACGTTTTTATGCTAGATAAGTAGCATCTTAGTTATAAGAAGTCTTCTACTGCAGTGACAACTCAAACTAAATGAGAGCTGGCACCTTCATTCTGGGAATACTGTTAATCTAGCTTCGTACATAAATACAAACCTTCAGTTAAAAAGCTTAGTGATATAAGGTTTTTCAAATATAAATTGTCAATCATAATGACATATTATTGAAGTATTATTCTTCTACTCACAGCATACTTGAAATAAATCATCTACAGGTGTAAATCTGTCTATGAGCTTAGTGGTGCTATACTGATTTACAGTCCCTGATGATCAGGCCATGTGATTTCAAATCACTACTAGGAAAGAATAACTAGAGTGTCTGAGTTAAAAAGTGAATGGATTTTGTAATAATGAGGATTGGTTGATACTTGGTCAAACTCAGATGGACTCTACAGAATGATAAGAACACTTATTTATAAAAAAATAGAACAAATAGAAAAGACTACTTTTCTTCATACAGGATGCAAGAAGGTAGGGTATTACCTGCTTTTTAAATTTTTTTATTTTATTTTATTTGTGGGCTTTGAACAATTTTTGAGAGATTGTTGATAATCAACACTGCAGACTGTAGTAAGTTATAAATATGTTTTATGTTAGATTGTAGTAAGTTATAAATACCTGTTTTATGCTAAAAATGAAAAAGATGTTGTGTTGACAATGGAATGTGGGCACAGAGCAAGAAGGTATATATTTAACATCAAACTAACTGAGGAAATAGAATATTTAAGAAATTTTCTGGGAGGGATATCCAAAGGTTAACTAACTATTCTAGTTAATCTATCATTATTGTAACTTCTTATTTCTGTTACAATCAACAACTGTTATGTTTTTTTCTGTTACTGTCAACAATTACATCAACACCAAAATTTTGGATGGTAACATCAATATCATGCTAAAAATGTAAGTTCTCAACTTATGGGTGGCTTGGTTTTGCTTTGTGTTTGGGCTTTTTTTTATTTGTTAAATGTGACAGTTTGTTTGTAGTTGGATTTCTGGTTGGTTGGTTTTTGTTTTGTTTTGGTTTTTTCCCTTGTATCTCTGACTGCATAAGGAAATACTATTTGGCTAAGAACTACATGAAATCTTTAAATGATTGTCATCAATTTATTTTAGGACAAGATATAAAAGTTTCTTACAAAAGAACATTACCTTATCTTCTTTGATCAAGCAACCAAAGCTTATAGAATGCCATCCATAAAAGGCTAGTCCTTCAAAAGTACTTGTGTGTTGCAGTGCCAAACACCCCACTAAAGCCTTAGCCCTGATAAGCACTGCAAACCCACTCAGTGCAAAAGCAGTGTTAGGCACAAGGAGATATTTAAAAACTGACAGAGTGGGAAGATATCTAAGATGGCAAATGAGATGCTGAGAAAAGAAAAGGTGCTTATGCAGCTGTTTTGATCATAACTTTGCACCTACTTCTACACAGACCTCAGGCTCTGAACCCATCCTAGAAACAGGCACCGAAGTCCCTCTAGTGAAAATTAGGAAATTAACCCATTTCTCAAAGAACACATGCAGCTGACTGTTGGGAGGACCTCTGTGTCAGGAGGAGACCTTCATTTAAAGCTGTACCTTGCTGACGAGGAACAGGTATTATTCACATTATCCTTGAAGTACAAATAAACTCTCACAGGATGCTGGCTGCTCTAAGTCATGTTTGCCTTACTCATTCCCTTTTCAACTCTTGCATTTCAGAGATACTTTTCCTAATTATTTGTTGTAGCAGGGACTTCAATCTTTGCTTCCAGCATCATATTTGGATTCTTTTAAATTGTGACCTAGATTTCATCTTCCTTTTTGTTCACCATTATGAAGCATCATTTTTTAAAGAGAGAACCTTTGCCCAGATTGGCCCTCTCTGCCAGACAGCACACATCTTCCAGCAGCTCTTTGTGCACAGCATACAGCAAACTGAGATACCTACATCTGGGGCAAAGTTTATCCCAGTGAGCCAGGCAGTCAGAGTCAGAGACACAGGAAAAGATCCGAGATCTTCTCTCACAAGACATTGGTAAAAGTAACAGCATGCACAAAGGGAGTTACAGAATGATGTAAACTAAAGTTAGGGTGTTTTTACTTGTTTGTGTTTCAAGTATTATGGTTGTGCTCCTAATTAGTCTACAATCCTTTTACTGCATGTGGGACCATCTGAAATCTTGTCTCCAATGCTTTAGTACAAAGTAGGACTCAGATAAATGTATGAAAGTCATTAATGTTTACATTAGTGAACTGAGCCACAGACACTTTGGAGACACAGTTATTGACCACCTTTGTTAAACTTACATCCAATCCCAAGAAAACCAAGCAGACACTTTTTCTACCTCAATATACAAAATGCAGTGAACCGGTATGTGCACCCATCCATGATCTACTACAAACAGAAAAAGACCTTAAAATAGAAACAATGGTATAATAATCCCCCAAGATTATGTCCATCATCATCTTTTTGTCAGTAGGTGTGAAATGCCTGCTCTATGCACCATACTCTGGAAAAGCTTATTCCTGGAAGATATCTGTGGGTAAATAATTGTTAGAAATTTAATTATTTCAGAACTGGAATGTAGATGGCTTTGTGCACTGGAGAGGCACACTGTAAAAAATTGCTATTGCTATTAATATTTGGTGTCCAGATTTATTAGTTGTTTCATATCCATCCATAGGGTGTGAAAACACCCTATAAAAATTAAACACAAAATAGTAATTCTTTATACACAGCTATAGTAATTCTTACCATGTTTTAAAGCAGAAAATAGTATTTTTAAAAAAGTTTTTCCTATATTTCTCTTTTACCTCTCCAAAAACCAGAAGATACTCAGAGTTAATGAAGGTAGAGGGCTTTGTTTTTGTTTTTTTTTCTTTGTATCATGTACTGCAAACAAAGATGAAGCTTTTTGTTTTTCCTTTGTTTCATTTTGTATTTACAGAAAAGCCAGATTTCTTTAGTGGCATCTAAAATAACAGCCAGTCTAACTATATAATATTTCCAAATGCCTTAAAACCTGAGCTGCTGGAGCAATTCCAAGGAAGAGCAAGGAAGCTGGTGAAGGGTCTAGAGGAAAATGGAATGGTGAGGGAACTGAGGATGTTCCATCTGGAGAAAATGAGTCTGCAGGGAGACCTTATCACTCTTTTTAACTCCTCGAAAGGAGCTTATTGTGAGGTGGTGGCTGGGCTCTTCTCCCAGGTAACAACTGTTAGGACAAGAAGTGATCTCAGATTGTCCCAAGGGAAATTTTGATTGGATATTAGGAAAAACTGATTCACTGACAGGGTTGTCAGGCACTCGAGCAGACTTCCCAGTGAAGTTGCAGAGTTTGCATCTCTGGAGGTATTTAAAAGACAGGAAGACATGGTACTTAAGGACATGGTTCAGTGTAATGTGACAGTATTAGGTTTCTGATTGGACTCAATGATCTCAAAAACCTCCTCTAATCTGAATGATTCTATGATCTGGTGATTTTAACTGGATATCTGGGGGTAGGAGAGTTCTGAATTACTGACACTCTTAGATAAATTAATGGAGAAAGTAACCTCTACACATTCATTAAATTTATGCATAATTTACACATTTTGACTGCAAGGGAGTTACAGGATTTACAAATCTCAGTCTTCCATGCTTTACAGTGGGCTTATCTGAGAACTTTATGTCTTCTTTCAGTGGATATGAGTTTATTTTTCCTCATCATAAATATTGGCTTTGTCTTATTATTATTCCCCATTAATATATTCCATCAATAAGAAATTATATATATCATTTACTTATTAGAAGAGTTCTAGCACTGTAATAATCAAAAAGTCTTATTAATCAGTATGGAAAGCAAGACTATGGTTGTTCACAGGGCAACAAATGGTTCTTTTTATCTCTTACTCTACTTTAAAATTAAAGCTGGCTGGAACTTACAGGTGTAAGGCATGCAATAAAAAGGGACAAGTAATTTTCACTGTTCTTTGTTCAGAGTTTCTCAGAGCTCCCCTGGACCACCTTACAAGTATTAGCTGTATGAAGATGGAGTCAGTGGACAACATGAGCAAAAGATTGTCACAGTTCCTTCCAACATACAGTAGCTCATGATTCATTTCTGTATTTATAGAACATGGTATATGTTTTCATCATTTCACTCATATTGTAATATATATGTGGAGGTTGGAAGAAAAACACTTTGAAACGAACAAAATTCAGTGGTGTAATTCTGTGATCATGTGTAGCATGTATACGAGGAGGAAGAAATGGACTGAAGAAAGCACAGACTGATATTTCAGGGTCCTACTAATTAACAGTAAATGCAGCCTGTCTAAATTATTTTTTGATTGTAATGTGAGCTCTGAGATATTCATGCTGATGCTGGAAAATAAATTGGAATGAAAAACATTACCTCACAGAAGTGAAGTGGAATCATATTTAAAAAATACAGTTAGCTGGAAAGCATTAATCTTTTTATTTTCAGCATTATATGATATAGGAGAACTGGTCTTTCCTATGATACATAGTGTTATGATACGGATGAAGCAAAATAAATGCTGTATCACAACACATCTACCTAGTAAAATGATATCATAAACTTAAAAGTTTAAGAACACCTTTTTCCATTGAATCATACAGAGATTCAAGAAAAGATAAAATTTAAGTACCTTTGCTAAATAAAATTTAGAGCATGACAACCACTATTTCAAGCTTATTTTCTTTAATTTTTTTAGTATTCAGAAGTTGATCTTTTGTGTTAGGTGTTCTATCACATCCATCTGATTGCTTTTTGAAACACTTGCAATACTTTTCTCCTGGCCCACCAGATCAGATTTCCTTTTCAAGGATAGAATCTCAGATCATATTATTAGGACATAAACCTCTCTTTCTCTAGTGTGACACTGTTGTTTCAATTCAAATCTCAGCACAGGGTTTAGACATATATAGAGACAGATTGCCAAGGGTTGTATTCCTTGTGGATGGATGTTTTGTTCAAATAATGGTTTCCAATTGCAACAGGGATCAGCCCAGGCTCTGCAGAAAAATTATGCTGTATTTGCTGTATTCCAGTGGCTGGGAAGTTTAAATGTGTCACTGTCATCTCTCTATCTGAAAAAAAAACAAAACCAAAAATCCACAAACAACAAACCTAACAAACCACAACAAAACCACAAACAAAACACACCTAACTAATGAACTATATTTTTAATTTTAACAGAGGAAAAAAGGACATGAAGAGGACAATGTTCATTCATATAAATGGTTGGCTTAGTATGCACTGAACAAATTGATACATAAATTTGCTATGATAAATGTTTGTGTAAAATGTGGTTATTTATTATGTACTCCATTGCATAAATTGTTTGCAAAATTATAACATGCTCTTTATTAATCTTGCTTTTTCTGTGGCTGGTGGATGACTTGAGGCAATAAACTTTAGTGAGGAGCTCAATTCTATTGTTGGTGACAGGCAGAAGTGGCCAGGCAGATTCCTAATCCCACACAGACAGCTCAAATCCCCCTGCTTCTGCTCCATGGAATACTGAATCCCATCTTACCTTTCTGTGCTGACACAGTGTGCCATGACGTTTCTTTCCAGTACATGTATACAAGTACCTCTTGGTGAGAAAATCCTGAGGCTGCAAGTTCAAGCTATAAGAAATAACAAGCAAAAATAACTTGATGGCTATTGTTTTTACTATAAATAAATCATAAAACAAAGGAAATGTGGCTTATATGACTGCCTCACCACATACTGAGTGTGGCTGCAATTTCACTTGTCCTTTACGTAACTGTTTCACTCTAAAATTCCCTAGGAAAGTACTGAACTGGAAAAAGTCTGGACTGGAAGAGTGGGGGCACCTGCTAAAAAAATAAACCCCACAAAAATGTTACTCCTAATTGCACGATTTGAATAAGAACTAAGACCAAAATGACATTCTAAATTACTAGAATGTGTAAATTATATGTCTGAAGATTTAATAGCCCTGTTTTTAACCTATGCCAGGTTGACAGGATGCAGTTCCACTGGCAGTAATGAACCCACTTCTGATTTGTGCTTTGTGAGTATTATAGAACATGGTTCTATAATTTCTGCTTTCCCTGGAAGGGTGGTGATATTACAAGGTCACATGCCTGCTCACAGAAATTACAGAAAGTTAGGGGCTGGAACCTTGAAAGATCATCTGTCCCTCCTCATTTCACAGAGAGTCCTTCTGGGGAGCTGGTAGCATAAGGTCCTCTACAGCCTCTTCCCCGTGGCAGGGGCGTTGGAACAGTGTGATCTTTAACATCCCTTCCAACCCCAAATATTCTGCGATTCTATTATTTTCTCTGATGTGCTCATTATAGCAAGATCCTTGAGTGCTGCAGCAGTTCACAAAAGGAACATTTATTTTTCTCCTCTATCTACATATTCTGTTATTTTTCTAAGTTGAACACATGGAATGGCTATGAAGTCAGACTAATCATACAATTGCTGGAAGGGAGAAGAGGAAATGGCTAAGAAAGATCTATAAAAGAAGTGAAGAAATACATAACTGAATGGTGACACTTGTTATATCAAATATTGTTATTATCCCTTTGACCTATGCCACTATCCAGCAGAAGCATCAATGAGAGTTAAGAAAAGGACATTTCAGAGTGTTGTTCACACCAGTGCTAAAAACATAGCTAAGAGCTCCATGGCAAAAACTCTGACAAGTGGAGACCTAGGTTCTGTGTAGGTGGAATACCACTTAGAACAATCAGCCATGTTGCAGACTCAGGGGAAATAAAAGGATATATTTTAGTGCAGCCAGGATGTAAGAACAGCAGTGCTCGGTACTTTTGCCAAAAAGCAGTTGGTTGTTTGACTGTGAATCTGAAAGTTGAATGTCCTTTCACCCAGCTATAATGTTAGAAAAGTAGTTAAATCCACACATTGTCTTGGAGCTGAGAAAAATTTAATTTCCTCAGCATACATAATCCCAATATATGACTAGAAAACTCTAGGTTTTTTTCTGGTTTTCCAGTGTAGAGACCTCACACTTGCTTTTGCTTACCTGTATATCTACTTTTTATTATGGAAACCAGGAAAAAATAATAAAGATGAAAATTTAGAGACCTCAATGCTAAGGAGTATAATTTCTGAGTAGACAGCCTAGTATAGTTCTCTCTGACTCATTTTCTAACATATTCCTTGTAAGTGTATTTGAAAATTAACAATTAGACATACCCAGCAGTGCACTGGTTTCAAATTAATTAATTTTTTTTCTTAAAGTTAATGCCACGTGGCTCTTGGCCTCTTGGCTTAAAGATGGTCCAGAGACTGTGGTAACAGCCTTCAAATACACTGTTTAGCACTTGATAGTGTCTCTGTACTTTCATGCTTTTATTGCAAGGAGGTAATACAAGAACTTTAGTGTCAAAATAACCATTAATTAACATTATTAATAAAATTAATATCTCCAAGCGCTCCACTATATTAGCATATCTGCCTGTTCCAGATTTCTGCAATTAATATTCTAAAATACTGAGTAAATTACCAAAGTTACCTTATGGTTGCTTCCCCAGAAATACATTTGCATTTTATGCAGCTGTAAAACTGCAGCTCTCAGTGAAAGATCAGTAAGTGCATAAATGTCAACAAATGGAAGGAAAGAAGAACTTTAAGAAGGGCAAGTCCCAGATTCTGCAGCTGGGACGGGGCAACCCTGGTGATACATACAGGCAAGGGAATGAGTGGCTGGAGAGCAGCACAGTAGAGAAGGACCTGGGGATCCTGGTTGATGGTGAAGTGAACATGAGCCAGCAGTGTGCCCGGGCAGCCAGGAGGGACAGCTGTGTCCTGGGGTGCACAGAAGTTTTTTACAGATTCAAAGCAACAAGATATTGACATGAATGATTTACCTAAGAGGTAAAAGAGGCTGAAATGGAAGAGGTTTAAGTGCATGTGGACTACCTGTGGAAGGGGGCATGCTGTTTCAGGATCCATCAGTAATTTTCCCTTTTAATGTGTTCTTCTCCTACTGCTCACATAGTCTCACTTCAGGAACATTTTCACTCAATTACAAAAACTTCTGCAAGAATCTTTCTTTGGACCATCCCCATTCCATGAGACAATTACCACTGCCTTTTTACTTTATGTGGGAGCCAGGGAAAAATAAGTTCTAGGAATACTTAAGAGGTGAAATGACAAGTACAAAATACATAATTTCATGGATTCCTCCTCCACGATTAATATTTCAAAAATCACTACTTGAGAAACTGAGTATCAGCAAAATGGCAGTGCTGAGCTATACCACAGCCAGACTTAGAGAAGAACTGCCTGGAGAACAGTCTTCATACTAGGTAAGGCAAGTCTGAGAAGCCTGTTAGTTTACTTAGATGTTGATATGGTAAAAAGCTTATTTAAGTTTTCGACTTGGATTGTTTTCATTGTGTTATTTTAACTAGCAACATTTCAGACCTCTTTCTTACGTAGTAGTATAATATCTTTATATTGAAAAGCATGTATAATAAATTGCCCTATCTCAATACATTTCAGAGGATAAAACAAAAGATAAAATAAATTCTGTAAAAATGAATTAAAAAGTTCTCGCCATGATAACATGGCCAAGTTACTTCGAGGAAAGATGAAGTTTGAATTTAGAATGTATCATCCTCTCTAGAATGAGCACCTGGACACATGCTTACCCTCTGACAGGCAGAAGGCAGTTTATCCTACCCAGGGAAAAGGCTGACCCAGCTGGGCTTACTGCCAGGTTCAGGTCTATAGTAGTGCATGTCTGAATGCTTTAATTAGAATGGGTGCTGTGTTTATCTTAAAACTAGTGGGGTTTAATATTCATGATATCCTGTGGAGAGCATATAAAAGTCTGTCAGATGTTAAATGTCCAACACACACTGAAGATGCTGAGCCAGATGTATTGACCCTAATCCCATTGTAGACAGCCTTCAGCATTCATTTATGTGAGGCTTTGAAGGTAAGCATCAATTTAACAGTTTCTTATCATTAAAACCAACAATACTGAAAAGGGGCAAATGTCCATAGGAATTCAGAGGTAATCAGTGAGCAATAGAAGTCTGTCACACTGTCATGGTCATGGCAGTATACTGAAAATAAGAAAATCATCTCGAATCAGAAAAATGCTGGCACCGCCTTGCTCTATTTTACACTCTTGAAAATGTATTAAAGTTGATCTTATCTACAGAACCCCCCTCCTTTGACAGGATTAAAAAGATAAAATGCTAGTCTGATACAGAATTGCCGGAGAGGTAATGCAATAATTCAAACTAGTATCAATTTTTTACTATAAAAATTCAGAGGAAAAAGGAGCAACTTCAGCAGCAACAGGAAGCAGTGGCAAGGATCAGGAGCAGTGGTGGGAGCAGCACATCTTCAGCTTCAGACATCGTGGGGTGATTCTCCAGGGACTGCAGAGGGTGAAAAGAACGATAATCTGTTCACTTTCTTTTCCTTTTATTTTCTTTAAAGCTTCTCCCAGGCGTGATTAACTTCTTTTAAAAAGTTTTTTCTTGCCTTTTCTCACACTATTAACCACTTCCTAAGACTCCTTTCCAGCATGGTGTCCTTTTCTCCTAAATAAACCATTATAATTCACTTAAACCATAAAGCTGGTTAAATCATGGAATCATAGAATCATTACTTTTGTAATTTATTGGGCGTATATGCATAGTGGCTAATTATTCCTCATAAACAAAATATAAATTAATTATAGTTATGGACTGTGACACATGCATTCCTCTTAAAGGACTGCCTCCAAGCAGCAGGCTATTACAAAACTGCTTTTGTATACAAGAGGTGCAAATCAGAAAATTTTATTATCGGAAATGCGAAGTAACCGGAATTACTACTCTGAAGTAATCAGAGCCATGTTCTGCTACTGTGAAATCTGTGGAAAAATGAGATGCACACTTTTATTTAAGCAGATATATTTTTCATGTATTTTTAGCCGGTTTACCTTGCACCAAATATCTCTAGTTTACTCAGTGTAATTTTCTCTTGCTTTTATATGTCTGTAAATTTTTTTTAAATGCCTTTTTTTGAGGTGTAGTCAGAAAGCTGGATCCAACAGATATACACTCTGAACCTTTACCCTCATGTAGTCTTAATTCAGACCTTCCATGCATCTTTCTGCAAAGAAGGGTGAGTGCCTACATAAGGAAATTGTTATGCTCAATATAAATTAAAAATAACTGAGCTCCCTATACTAATCTATTATTAGTCCACAACTTTTGCATGTAACATATTTTTCAAAATTTTGCAGCTGAGTCTCCCTTTGCAGTGAAGAATACTCTGACCTTCATTCAGTCATTGTGCTCACTTATTCTCAGATTTCTACCTCAAATTGTTTGTTTCTACCTAATTCTACCTAATTGTTTGTTCTGGAAGGAAGGAAGTAACCACAGCCGAGGGCATTCCAGCCACAGATGTCCTCCTGTCTCCATGAAGATAATTCCAAAATGGATGCTGAAGACTGGTATGGATTATTTCAGCTCTTAGTCAGCTGGAGAGCCCTGGCAGAGACAGACAATTCCCAGTGAGGAAGTACATCCATTTTTTGCTCTCAACAGTGCCAGAAAAGACATCTGGGAAACCAGTTTGTTTTTCAGATCTGCATTGCTATTCCCAGTATTGTGTGATTTACTTTTCATAAAGCACATTTACAGACAGAGCTTGGTGTGTAAAAATAATGAATTCTCCAATATGTGCTGTTTCTGCCAGGTACTGTTCTTACAATTATTGGTATATTTCCAGTCCTCTAGAAAGAAGTATTAGTTCATAATTTAGCTCCACTTCATCAATATTACTCTAGAGCTTGCACTCACACTTTAAGTGTAATACTATCTTGCAGTGAAATTATATTTTGCTCATACACAGGAAATTATGGTGAGCCATGTTCCATGTTTCTAGTGGGAGCGCCTAACAGGATAAGTTTATACAGAAAAATTTTGCTGTGTACTCCTCAGTGCAGCTCTATATATTATATTCCAGAAGTGGTCCTAGAAAAGAGCGAGAACATTTCCAGGCTTTATAGAAAGTAAACTAAACAGATAATTTTTTTTTATAAAGAATCAATTTTGTATCAATCTTTGAGAGAAATTCAGCTTTAGCCTAAAAGCAAAAAATTAATGTCAACCTTATAGAGAATGGCATCGGTGCTTTTTTCTTAGGATACATTTGACCTATTAATGGCCATTAATTTCAAATCACTAATCACCTTTGTGACTTGATTTTTGGCCTGTGCTACAAAAGAACATTGTGACACATTAACAAAATTACTATGAAAATGCATCTGTAAGCTTTTTAGCCTTTTTCATAAGATATGAAAGAATTTATAGAAATTTTGATTTCATGGGATGGTTATTCTATTATTTCAAAGTACAGAGGAAGCATAGAGAAGATAATAGAGCATAATAGCATAGAGGAGAGACCAAAAAATTATGATATACAAAACCTGAGGAAGATATAGATTTTTGTGCTGCAGACTGTAAAACATAAGGAAGGAAACTGGAACATATAACAATGAATTCTCAAAATTCAGGAATAAAAAAGCCTTCATGTTAACATTCTCTTAAAAAGTCTTACATATTATTAGGCAAACTTTCTGATCAGTTATTTTTTATTGATTTTTTTAAAATACACCAAAGCTACAGTATATGAGACACATAGATGTAATTTTTAGTCTCAGTCTAAGACATGCATGAAATTCACTCAAGTACAAGTAAAAATCAAAAGCACATTAAGTCTGAAGGTGCATTCTGCCTATCCCCTGTCTTAAGTATCAAGTTTTTCTAATATATTTAATTATTTTAAGGCATCTACTGCTCTGTTGTTCTAATGCCAGATGTTTCCTTTTTCTGTAAATCAATTCTTTGCACTTTGTCAGATGTGTGAACCTTTCCATTGTGCATTTAAATATACCAACAATGTGTGTGAGGGCTCATGGATATGATAAGTGTCATGAAATGTTCTTCTTAAGTCTCAATCACTCCCAAAATGTGTACCAGAAAGAAAATTGGTGACCCCCTTTCTGCTCTTTAGTCCTCATGTGAAAATTAGATGGGGGTGTTCTGCTCCACCCTGGAAAGCCCAAGCTGTCTGTATCAAAAAAGGAGAGCTCAGCTTAGCTTTAACCCTGTGCTCATTTTTTTTTTTTTTAATTTTTTGTTTTCCTTCTGTCTTCATTTTATAGAGGAATTTTTTATGGCATCTTGAGAAATGTGGTGTTTTGGAAATACCTTGCTTTCCTGTGTTCACATATGAAGAAGGATGTTCCTTACTTTCAATTGTTCTTTTTAGGACTAATTTTGGGTAGTTACTGTTGACCCCAAATGGGATTCATTTACCCACGTGCAAGCCAATAGCACGTATTAGCGACTTACTAGAAGTTCTGCAGAGAAAGGCACAGAGATATTACCACAAAACTAGCACACCTAATCCTGAATATTTACAATATCTGAATATTTACAATATCTATAATCATAATCAATCTATTAATTTATACAATACTTATAATCTTGTATCGGTAATCACTCTCCAATACTTGTATTCTATTGGGTAAGATTTTCTCAGTCTAAATTTAAAGATACAGTACATTTAAATTCTGTTTCTCATACTCAGTAGGGATGTTTGGTTAGTAAGGATGTTCAAGCAGAGATGGATTCTACATGGCTCCTTGGGCTGACTGCCAAACTTCATACAAAGTTCCTATTTTTAATGTCCAGTTGTTCCCTTACCATAGAATCACAGACAGATTTCTGTTGGAAGGGACCTTTAAGATCATGTAGTCCCTAACACCTGTATTGGTAGGTATACTTTCCACTAGACCAGGATGGTCAAATACCCATCCGATTGGTCTTGAACACTTCCAGGGATAAGGAATCCACAGCCTCCCTGGGCAATATCCTCCAGTGTCTCATCACTCTCGTGGCAAAGGATTTCTTCCTAGTGTCTAACTAAAATCCACCCTCTTTCACTTTAGAGCCATTGGCCCTTGTTCTATTACTACCTGCTTCAGCTACTGAAAGGTCACTATTAGGTCTCCCCAGAGCCTTCATCCCTGCAGGTGAAGCAATCCCAAATAAATGCTGATATGCACATAGATATATAGAGACATGTAGGTAGGTAGGTAGGTAGGTAGGTAGAGATAAAGCTTGTGCTAAGTCTTTTTCAGGATAAATAATTTCTTCAAAATTAAAAGACATCTTGCACTGAAACTTTAAGAACCTGAAGACGAGACCAGATTATTTCTCATTCTCCACCCCTAGTAAATCAGCATTCAGCAATCCATACTGCAAACTCACATCTCTTAAGACTCGTTAGCAACATTTTTATTTCAACTAACCTTTGACTCCCTGTGTTAGCAAGACATGGGAGGAATCAGACAACAGGGTATTTCATATTGAGTCGACAGGAACCTGCGACTGCTTAGTACAAAAGGATCTCTCTCCTTAGAGCAGCAATAACTGGCTGAGAGGGTACAAACCCACTAATTTTCATAAGGTGGTTGACATGACCAGAATCTTATGATGAAATGGTAAGAGTGATTGAATAAAAGATTCTTTGTTCACAAAGTAACTCTTAAGTTCTGAAAATGATAAAACAGAGAAAAAAGGATGAGGCATTCAAAGATCCATGTCCTTTTGTGAAAGCTACTCTTCTGTGGATAAATGAAACAAAAAGTAAATGAATTGGACATCTCTGACTTTGACTTTTTTAGTTACAATATTTTCCTCTGTGCTGATGTAATTTTGAAATTTTGCCTGAATATTCATAACTATTATCTAATGGAGAAAATAATTCAGTATATTTCAGAAGTTTCCAACCATTTGGTGTACTACGTTCACAGAAAGTTAACCAGAACACACCAAGAAGGTTAAAAGAAGCAATGAAAGAAGATGCTTGAAAAGTCTTTTGGACTTCAGTTCTATTTGTGACAAATACCATCTGAACAGGAAAACTCAGTTTCTTCTCTTCTTTGGCCACAGCAAGAATTTGTGGATTAGGATCCTCTGATACATGAACAGAACAAAACGACACCCTGACCCACAGAAGTTTACAGCTTTAATTATACATGTATGACCTGGTGTGAGTTATTATATTAGATTTTCCAGGGCTTTGGCTAGTATTGTAAGTGACTCCAGTAAAAAGAGTGTGTGTGTGTAATCCTTGTCCCCATTCTTCCTGTGCTTCTGCAGATGGAAATATCTGCATATGAATACATATCTCTGGAAGAATTCATGGTCATACATCCATGAGCATCTCTGGGTTGACATGTTGACACACCTGTGATTAATTTTTTTTTCCCACACAGAAACATAAAAAAAAAATTATTACCCTAAAGCATCATCTAAATCATCAATGAAGATATTAAACAGAACTGGGCCCAACACTGATCCCTGGGGGACACCACTGGTGACCGGCTGCCAACTGGATCAGCACCGTTCAGCACCACTCTCTGGGCCCGGCCCTCCAGCCAGTTCCTAACCCAGCACAGAGTGCCCCTGTCCAAGCTGTGGGCTGACAGCTTTTTCAGGAGAATGCTGTGGGAGACGGTGTCAAAGGCTTTGCTGAAGTCCAGGCAGACCACATCCACAGCCTTCCCCTCATCCACCAGGCGGGTCACCCCATCATAAAAGGAGATCAGGTTGGTCAGACAGGACCTGCCCTTCCTGAACCCATGCAAGTACCACGGTCATAAAATGGGAATTATTTCTGAAAATATCTAATTTTTAAATGTTTTAAATCAAATAATTTTTGCTTAATGCGGTAGATTGTCATTCTGTAATAAAAAAAATAAAACTGAAATCAGCTGCACTCTCCACAGAAACACAACTCATAATTACATACTAAAATATCATTTAAGACTTTCTAGCTACTGGTTTATGAATTTGTCCTACAGATAAAGGCATGGAGATAAATACATTGTCTCCCACTGATTAGTAAGTACTCATAGTTGTCTTCAGAGTTCACACTGTTTGTGTTAGTGCTATAACTGCTGTGTAATGGACTGCTTTCTCCTTAGCAAGTTATGAAAGTATAAACACCACAAAAGGAAATATAAAATTCAAATAGTTCTAGAGACCTAAATCTGAATACATAGGAAAAATGGGAATATTTCTCCTGCTAATATTTCATAAGAAGAAAAGCTGGAGGAATATACTTGTGCTTGATATTGAATCACTTACTAAGACATTGAGTATTCTTTAATTCCATGATCTCAAGAAAAGAATTGTGTTTACAGAAGAAAAGCCAGGAGGATAGTAAGAACTTTTTCCCATCAGTAAGTGAGTAGGTGGCTGTCATACTGTGAAAATCTTGCTTTTGATTGTCACTGAAAATGGAGAAACAAAATGCCTTGTAGCAAATATCTAATAAATTATTTGAAGTAAAATAAAATAATGGCTTGTACTTGTGTTTGTTATACAAAGCCTCATCACAAACAGTGAATTATCAGCTTTTTATTTTAATAAACACCACAATGACATTATTCTCTTTCTAAAATCTCCAAGGATAAAGGCTTGAGAATATGTATGGTTTTTAGCTTTATGGGAGACATCCAGAATCAAACACTTTAGACACTACCTATCATATAATCTATCAATTTAATGTATCTGAAAAATCAATACAGAATTTTGACGTGGTTGTACACATATTGCTCTGAAATGTATAAGAGTTTAAAGACTGAACTACTCTTCTATAGACAGCAGAACTATAGTTTTGGTGCCACAGGTAACAGTACATTCATTCAGATATTCAGGAAAAATATCATATAAGAAATTTGATTAACAGTCAGGAAATGTAGAATGTAGAATGTTATTTTCTTTAAATAAACAGACAAGTTCTACCCCAGTTCCGAATCTCCCCCTTCTCCCCACCCTCTCACAAATAAAACTGGATAATACTGCCCATCATGTGAATCTTGTCAGAATTCAGTTTTGCAGAAGTGGGGACAGAGTAGTATGGAAACCTTACTTCAACTATTTTTTAGCTGTAAAGGTGGAAAACATTAGTTGTAACATACATTCCAAATAGTAAATACTTCACATCACAGTAACAATATCTCATCACACTGTGTTAATGTTAATTTTGCCAATCAGATTGCCAAACTAACTTCAATTGGCTGTTGAATTAGCAATTATTTATTATCCCCTATTAGCATTAGGTATGAAAAATACTGATGCAGGAAGACTTTGAAATGCATTAGCAAAAAAAGTGATTTTAGTGTGTTCTTACGGAATTTTGCTAATTTAATGCCGTGGGTTCATCTAGAAGATATTTGGCAGGGGATATCTAAATTTTTCCAGCCTTGATACCATACAGAAATTCATGAAACCTAAGAATGTAAAAACAAGACATAGTACCAAATTAAAAGCTATTACAGTAGACAGATCATATATGACTTGTATGTCATCTTTGATGTATAGGAGCCTGGAGCTCTGCCATGGTTATATTTATAGGTTTCATTTACTTTCTTGGCATTCATCCAGTAAGAGCAGTACTTGCTTCAAGAGAGATCTTCCAGCTTTATCCCAAAAATTAGATTCTAGAACCTCACCATAGAAAAGCACTGGATTCAAATCTCAGACAATGTAGTTTTCAACCAATACTACCCCGTTCAGGAAGTTGTGCCCTAGGAAAATATAAACCCAATAAAGGCTGTCATAACAACTTTAAACTGCAGTTCCTATTGTTGATACTTATATCAGATGCTACCAGCATGCAGACAAAATCAAGCACTGTCTGTATCCTATAGATTGTGAGAGTTACAGTTAATTTTTACTTCATAAATTCAAGATGAATTCATAGTTTACACATAAAGTAAAGCCCTAACTTTCCCTAAGGGAACTTTCCAGTTCCCTTTCATTAAACTGGTTAAATTGGTTAAGGGTATTTTGCTTTTGTGAGCTTTTTCTCCTAAGAATACAGTCTGGCTGTTGATATAAAATTCTTTCTGTAGGCTTTCTACAGGACCTTTTAAAATTATATTTATTTATTTATTTATTGCTCAAATCTTACTGAAATACTGAGCATGTGGACCTATTAAAAGAATATATAGGGCTGAATATTTTTGTTACTACGATTTAAAAAGCCTTAAATAATGTTCACTGTCACACCCCACAGGGTGGGTGCGGCACTGTCACAGAGTGAGTATGGCTCCCCAGCAGTGGGGACCAAACCAAGTATCATGTCCCACAGAGTGGGTACAGGATGAGTTCTCCATAGTGGGGGTCAACCCTTGCTTTCTAAACTCTTTCAGAGAGGAGCCCAGGTGTAGGTGGGCCCAATCCTCCTCCTCTAATTAATCTCTTCTAACAACCCATTTGGTGAGATTAAGTTTGGAAATTCTCTGTGTGGTACTCTTGGAGTAAGTTTATTGCCCAGGAGATTTGATTAAAAATACAATTCCCCTTTAAATGATTCAGATCATAAAGTATGTGAGATTACAACTAGCAGGATAATAAATGGTGGTACTTTCAAAGCAATGGATTACAGTTTAGCAAAATTTAAGGAAATTGTCAAAACAGCAGGTTACAACTAACAAAACTTAACAAAGCAATGGGGAGTAAAACTTAACAAAGTCAGAAACTGTGTTACCCTTATGTGCCAAGATGAGGTTAGAAAAACAGACACAGACAGAGAGACAGATAGAGAGATAAAGAAGATATAGGAAAGCTATCACCACCCTTGGATCCAGTGATGATCTTGATAGGAAGCCGTGGTCCTTGGATGGAAGGTGCACATCCAGCATTTTGAGTGTGCCTCTTTTATGCCACCTGGCACCACCTTTCTTTGGGAGTCTTTGTCATATCTTGCACAGCCAGGTGTTCACTTGGGCCCCTCCAGATGGGGTGACACAGCAATAACCCTTATTTCTGTTCATGTGCCCTCTCCAGTGGCTTTACCCGGGGCACACACAAGATGTCACTCTGCCTCTGCAGGGTACAGCTTGCCTGTCCCTGTCCCTTATGGAATAAGGACAGTGTCCTGCCTGTCAGGGTGCCCATCAGACAGAGCTCCCCTTGCCAGGCCAGTGTTCAGCTGATGGGGATGGCCACTGAAGGAGGGGCTGCTCTTGCAAAAAATGAAAACATAATATCACATAGATATACAGAGACATCTTGCAGAGACATCTTGCAGAGACATCCCTCTCTTACAGGGAGATCTTGCAGACATCTCCCCATCTTTCAATGGGGAGAAAAAAAAATCACAAACTTCATGTTAAAAAGAATGTTAGAATGCCTTTCAAAACTCCTTCTAACATTATCTGGGTGACAAAATACAGAAGCAGGGTAGTATTATAAAGGGGACCATCCCTGCTCTGCAGGGGATAGCCAAGCTACCTGGGAAGTGAAAGTGAAGCACACTGCACAGCATTGCTCTGCATGTTACAGAGTGTTCAGGGCCTTTTAGCAGTTCAGAGGTGGCTTATAAGAAAGATGGTGTCAAACTCTTCAGCAGGCCCTGTAGTCGTAGTAGAAGTGTTTTTAAGTAAACTAAAAGAGAGTAGATTCAGACTAGATACTAGGAAGAAAGTTTTTACAGTGAAGGTGGTGAAATATTGAGACAGTTTGCCCAGAGAGATGATAGATGCCTCATCCTTGGAAACATTCAGTCAGGTTGGTCCAGACTCTAAGCAACCTGATCTAGTGAAAGATGTTACTGCTTGCTGCAGAGGAACTGAAGTAGGAGACCTCTAAGGACATAGCTCATCGGGAGACAATATAGTGGTTATGGTGGTGCAGAACTGATGGTTGGACTTGATCTTGAAGGTCCTTTCCAACCATGATGATTCTATGATTATAAGATACATTTCTCAGAGGCTTAGTTTGTTCGTTTTTACAGTCTTTAACTCTTGACTGATTCATTTTTCTTGGTTATTTCTCTCATCATTGCTGACTTGGATAATTTTGGGACAAGTCACAATTTTATATCAAGAATTATATCCAGACACAGTAAGACCTTCTGTTGAACAGTATCTTAATTCAGATATGACTGATCTGTTTCTGTTTTCCTTTTGTAACTTTCTTCAGGAACATTAGTGATTTTAACATCCAGCTCAGCTTTACTGTCATCATGATGCAGTGACTTAGCTGAATTCTGGTTTTCTTTTATATGTGTGGAAAAGGTAGGTACACTTCTAATAATTTTAGAAGCAAAAATGAAACTGCAGAGCAGAAATGGCATGGGGCAAACATATGAAACAAGATTATTGCATTCAAGAATATATCTTCTTTTCTCCTTGCATCAGTATAATATCATCTACTACCTTTGCTGTTCAGCATAACACCAGCACAGCAGATTTGGTACTCACCTTTCCAGAAAAAAAAAAAAAAATGCAGTCCACAAATTGACAGAGTAAATTGCATAAATTCATTGAAGATGTACTAAGTCATTCTGCCTGAACAGACATACTTTGCAGTATCAAGCATTTTCAAACCCTTCACTGATTTTTATGAGTATTCAGTGTTTATCTCACGTGATGTGAACAAAAAGTAATCTGAATAAAAGCATAAACTAGCAGCAAAATGCTGCCTTTTCTACAGACTACAAAACATATTGTGTAACGTTTCTTGTTTGCTTCTTTCATTACTTTCCCATGTGTATTACAGATGTCTACCCAGTCATAAATCCTGGTTTGAATTTAATCAGTGGATAGTAAATTCTCATTTTCTGGATGTGGCTTGCTGTTTCAGACTTTCTCATTTTAGCTATAAAAGACCATTCAGCATCTTTTACACAGGACATTGTCTTGTATTGTCAGAACAAACACAAGAGTATGAGTTTGTCTAGAAGTTGTGGGGCTTTGTTCAAGCAGTCTATAGCCTTTTTAGCACATTGTTTTTCACTATCAATCTAGGTCCTGAACAGACTGTAATCAGACTCTTCTCAGCCCTGGAGATTTGAAAATAGTGTGCAACATGAACTGTCTGACATTTAGAGTGTTTCTATATTTTTTGTGGGTGTATCTCTCTGACTAAAAGCTCACTTTCCTGTGCAGTTTCCATATTTTGTATGTAGCACAGTTCTGAGGTGGGGAAATAATCTTTGCACATATACTTTTAAAAAATTAATGTATATCATAATATGCAGTGATATCATCCTAGGCAAATAGCTGTAACTTTTAGAGACTGCTTGCTATTAATTTGTGGTTACTCTCTACTTGGAGAGTAGAAATAGCTGCCTTAAAGGAAATGATTAAACTCTTCCAGATATGAATGTTTGAGTATTACAGCAGAATTTTCTTTTTCACCTTGGGTATATTTTTGTCTCCATGGGCAACTGTTGCAAGCAAACAGTTACCATCTCTCCTTTTTGCCATCCAAAAGTATCCCTTTATTCATACAATATGAAGGGAAGAGAAAAAAAAAGAAAAGAGAAGAAAAAATTGGTTAGTAAAGCCAGCGAATGAAAGATGTCAACATCAAACCATGATAACCATACTTATGCTCTAGCTTTCTTCAGTGCTCCCCTATTGTCTTCAGTGTTTCATTAAGACATGCTTAAATTTTGTATCTTTGACATCTGATATGGTGACCAGTCTGCAAAAATAGCTCTGGGGCTTTTTTATTAGTACATGTGTCCTTCACGAGAAAGAGTCTTTTACTCAAATGATTGAGTTTCCCTACTTACATATGCAGCGAGTTTGAAAGATATTTTTTGTTCTATATAGAGTTACTTGAGCAAGCTCTGCACAAGTAAAACCATTACTTTTAAATGTTCATTAAGTTTTGGCAAAGGTACTGCAGGCTAGGTGTTCACAGTCAAACTTCTGCGCTCAGCTTCCCAGTCATTTGCATCCGATATATTTGTTTGCTGCTAATCAATTTCAGGTACGTCACTTCTGTAGCCTGGCAGTGCATATCAGTTGATTATTTCACCAAACTTTTCATTACACTATAGTTTTGAAGCTTTCAAAGTGTTACAAAGTTTATAAAAATCTACATGTTGAAATACTGCTGGGATCTGTAGTAACTGTTTTCTGTTCTCACCACTATTATGACTATTCTCAGTTTGAAGTTATCATTTTTATCCAGCCCTTCTGCTAATTCTTTAGTTTACCATGAAAATACTACAAATTAATTTCTAATTTCTTTATGAAATTCAAATATATCTGCCAAAAAAAGGAATCTGGCACATGGTCTAGAGTGTATTACTTCATCTTGAAGTCATTTTTTTGTTTAAGTTTCACAAACTGTCAGAAGATAACTCATATGATTGCATTGTTCAGTGATAAACCATAGAAACTGAGCAAAAAACCTACAATGTTCCTCTTTGTTGTTTGTTTATTGACATATTTCCTTTCCTGACCCTGCCTATTTTGTCACTTTTTTTTTCTATTCTCTTTTTTTTTTTTTTTTTTTCTTTTCTACAAGGAAACAAGGCTGGAAGTTGAAACAGCAATATCCAGCCAGCACATGCTTGAGTTACAATGGAATTGAATCATGAGAAGCACTACATGCTCTAGAAGGCTGTGATATGGAGATTTTGAAGCAAAGTCTGCACAGGCAGGAAGCTGAGATCAGGATTTCCAGCTTATTCACAGTATGCCTGCAAGCACACCAAATGCACTCTCAGACTTGAGGTGTGAGCAGCTTTCACAACCAATTCACACTGCTGCTGCTGCCAGGCACCAGTGTCAGAAGGCAGGCAACAGATAGCTGCAGCTGAGAGGTAGTAATTTCTTAGCTGCCTCTCAGCTGATTCCAGCTGTGAGTATGGCTCCTTCTGCTCTTTTCCATTTCAATACAAATTCAGACAGGTTAACTTCAAAATAGTATTTTGTGCTGACAAACAGTGCAGTGCACAGCTTTGCTGATGTTAAGCACCACCTCTTAGCAAAGTACAGGATTGAGTTCTTCCATCCACCCATCTCAGTACAAAACATTATGATTAAATTGAATTTTTCAACTATTCACAGAGACCAAGGGAAGAAGGATCACTCACACACCATCAGGTCTGAGGGATGCTAGCTTCTATGTCCTCTGGCAGGAGACACACAAGAGGCATTGGTCTCATATAGCATTTGAGAGATGAGAATCTGAGGTTGCCAGCTTCAGCCAAAACCAGTGCTTGAATGCATGAATAACCAGTGACTAAAATACTTTTTTTCCTATACTACTATATGGGGTAACACTCATTCAAGCAGGTCACTAGCCTAAAGTAGGAGCTGACTAATCTTGCTTTTCACATTGAAGATATCAGTTTTACCAGGTTTATGTGAAAACAGCTAGAAAGGCTCACACAATCTGTTATTAAACCATCTGGAGCTTTTCACCTACGAGACAAGAGGGAGGGGTTCTAAGGCAACTGGCTGGAACTCCCCAGTTCCAACTGTAGCACTGGGCACTTCAACACCACCAATTCCTTTCCAGGAAACCTGGATGCCAATTAGTAGATTGTACTTTTTCAACATCCCCAAGGCAGCACCACACCACTGCTTTCCCCTGAGAATGGTAAGGTCTCTAAAGTTCTTGACATTTGGCAGGTGCTCTGTGTGGTGCTGAGAGAACCCCACAAGCACCTTGGAGTGAGCAGTCTCACAGGAGATATCTCAAGCTTCCTGTTTTTCCTTGATTCATAGTGTAGCATCACTACACATCATTTCACTTTCACTGATCTGCAGAGACAAAAAGTTTTCTCATAAATTCTGCCCTCCTGTGGTCAGATTAAGAGTCTGGTAACAGAATTAATCTGCTCCTTTTTTTTGCTCAACTTTGACACGTGTCTATTTTATCTTTGGGTATGATAAGTTTCCAAGGCTAGAGTAGGAATGATCAGTGCCTAAATAAGACATTGCCCACATGGAAGTGGGAGAAACATCATAGTGAAAAGGCAAAAATTTGGAAAGCGTATCAATTTCAACTTCACCTTCCACAACTATCAGGGAGGTGTTATTTTGAAATTCTTACAATTTCTCCCTCATGGATGATAAGGGTATTTGGCACCCAAATACTGCCAGAATTACTTAACTGTACTTGCAGATGTATGAAGCCAAACAATAGCAACTTTTATAGCCATATTTTCCTAGTGGGGGAAAATACTGTGATGGTAAACTCCTGCTGCACATATTAATTGATGAAATTGTGACTGCCCAAATAAAAGATTAATATGTATATTTGTGCTGATAATTAAATGTTAGACCAATAGTTTTTTACTGACAATGGTTTCTGCTGGCAAGAGAAAAGACCATCCAGGCTTATTTAATCAGTTACTGCAGTTTCACATTGTGTGGCTGAACTTCCTGCAAGTGTGACAATCACAGCTTCAGAGAAAGAACACAAATTGGGGTCCCTGCAGGCATCAAGAGGTCACTAGTCACATTGAATAGAAGACACAGCACGGAAGAACTACTAGGAGCTATGATAGGTTTTTCTCAGCATGAACTCAGTCACACACGGGGGAGTTTTCATACCTGAAGCTCTTAATGAGACTTTTATCTTGAACTGGCTTGGGGTGAATGATTATCATGGCCTGACATTGCAAATTTAAAAGAAGAAAAAAAAATTGTCAGAAAATACAGGTTTGTATCTTTTCTCCCTTTATGTCAAAACATAAAAACTGCACTTAAGTAAAGTGGGGAAAAATAATAGACCTAATGAAATCATAAAGTCCATCTACTGGAGCTTTCCCTGAAAACAAATCTATGAAATGTGTGTATGAAAATACAGGCAGCCATTAATTTATTTTTTTTTTTGCGCTTTGCAGACCACATAGTCAGTTTCTAGTACTCTTTCCCCAAATTAACATTTTGCATTATAGTGGTTGTTTTCAAGAAAATATCCATACACATAGAATAAGCTGAATTCCCATACCCTTCTGAAGGTGAATTTTAAAGCACTCTAAAAATTAGCTGACCACTTTCAGCTGGTTGATAAGAGTGTAAGTTGTTGCTCAACTCATGCACCAAAACATCACAAAGTCTAGTGTTTTATCATTTAATGATGTGGAATTACTGACAAACTTTCCTCATCTGGTCTAGTCATTTGAATATAATGGAGGAACCAAAAGAGCAATATAAATTTGCATACCTAGAAATGTATGAATAAAGTTTTAATATTTTCCTTTGGCCATATTTTCAGAAATTTATTTGCAAGAACAGACTGTAAGCCATATGTTATGGTCTGCAACTTTTTATCCTGCAAACTACATCAAAATGTTACAGTTCAAAGTAACTTATAATGTTTAGATCCACAAGAACAAAGTCCAGCCACCAAGGGCTGGGTGCAAGCATGAAGTTTTCTTTGATAATTAACACAGGCTAAGTGACATAACCCCATGAAGGTATGGGAAATACTTTGCAAGTTAAAGGGGAGAGAAGGGAAAGGAGAAGGTACAAGAAAAAGACATAGAAAGACAGAGAGAGACAGAGAAGGAGAAAGAAAATGGAAGGAAGGAAGGAAGGAAGGAAGGAAGGAAGGAAGGAAGGAAGGAAGGAAGGAAGGAAGGAAGGAAGGAAGGAAGGAAGGAAGGAAGGAAGGAAGGAAGGAAGGAAGGAAGGAAGGAAGGAAGGAAGGAAGGAAGGAAGGAAGGAAGGAAGGAAGGAAGGAAGGAAGGAAGGAAGGAAGGAAGGAAGGAAGGAAGGAAGGAAGGAAGGAAGGAAGGAAGGAAGGAAGGAAGGAAGGAAGGAAGGAATTTAGTATTTTAGGCCTGTTTTGCTTAGTAAGCATGGTTGAAACATATCTGATTGAACAACACCTTACCAGTCCCTAAGCCACATGCAGATCTTATCTGCCTTCTTCCTCTCCAGCAATCCCTCTGGAAATGTTAAAGAGGAGCAGTCTGATAGACAGGGTTCCTCCATCCAGTCCTTTGTACCATAGTAGCAGACTTTTAGAGTTTATTAGAGAACCTGTCTTCACCCACACATAAATAGCTGATTCCCTTATAAGATGTACTAATAAAAGATAGTTATATTATTTCCCAACAGACTTAATGAGGTGTTAATCTTTACTGGCACATCATAGAAATGCAAAATTGGTTGGAATTCATAATATAGATTAAACAGGAGATGATGCCCTGTTTTGCAAGACATTAAAAAAAAAAATCAAACATTCTGGAGGGTTCACTGATGTTAAAACTTTCAGAATCAAGCACAGAAAATGCAGTGATTAGACAGCCTTAGTAAAGTCAGTTATTAATCAAAATAACCAACCTCTGGCACAAATAAAAAAATAGGAATATTTGTACTTTCACAAAGCTGGAGGAGTCACACAGCTGTAAAGGTTTCTACACATTTAATGTAGGGGAATTAGCAAGTGCTGCTTCTGGCCTTTTCAAATCATACACTTCATTTATTTCCCCTTTGTACACCGAGGATATTCTCTGCTGTTAAAATTAGAACGTGTTCTGAGAAGAGGAGTCAATGCTTTGCAATTGCATCTGGAAGGGATGGTGTATTTGCTTATTCTGTGAAATGCAGTTTCTTTATAAGTAATGCTTCCTGCACTTTAGTTAACAGTTTTTATAAGTCCTAAATGACCTAAGTCTTCCCTTTCCTGTCCTTGTACCCTCTAGGGGACACTGCTACACATCAGTGGAAAAGCAGTTCAGAAAAATCACATTGTTTCAGATGGTCTGTATTAAGTTTCTGAGAAACACATATCACAAAAGCTGTGCATTTTCCCCTCAGATCCCTGGTGCTGTCTGTGTAGGCTAACACTGTAAAGGATAACATAGTTCACACAAACAGAGTGAACAGACCAGGCTGAATAAAGGCAATGAACAATGAACTGCATGAGGCAGTTCATAGCAGACTTTTCATGCACAAAATTAAGTTTTGTCCTATTCCACCAACTTGCAGCTGGATTTATGTACAATTTAGTCAGATTTTATTTGTATTTGGAATAAAGTTGATCAGAATCATGACGAATGCTTTCACGGATAATGATGGGAAACACAAAAGGACTCAGTGGCTGAGACCACTTCTGGTTATTTAGTTTGCATGAGATGTTAAATAAACATTTGAAGTCCAATCAGCCAAAGAAGTCACGTATCCAAGGTATAGTCTTTGAGTAGTCCCTAGTCAGATTTGGCAATGTCAAAACAAAACTCTTTCTCATTTTTTCTTAAGGAATCCAGAAAAATTACGGTTGGAACAGGATATTTCTCATGTAGGAAAAAAATCACTGAAGAATCAGAAGAATCACTGCTTCAGCTGCATATAACCTGCCATGACGACAGCCATGTAATAAGCATTAGCATGCTGTGCACTCAGAATAAAATAAACTCATCTGAAGACCACATATCAGTGGTTCTGTTATACTACAGAATAGTAAGCAAAAGAGGTGACTGTGCATCCTTTCTTTGGTCATTAATACTGCAGGCAGTAAAACTGATGTGCATACAGCAAAAAACATGTCAGGATGAGTCAGAAAGGGAGGCACTCTTGGTGCAACAACTTCACTGTTGATGAACTGAAGGTCTGGAGCAACCAAAGCTACTGAAGGGCTTTTCTAGATGTAAAGATCTTACAGTGGGTGGGTCTTCCTTCTCTTAGGCCTTGTCTCAGTCCCTGTTTTTCTTTCTCCAACCTGGGTGGTTTGGTCGAAACCCTTGCTTTGAAGACTGAGGCAAAAGAAATAATTGAGTACCTGAGCATTCTCCATATCCCATATGACCAGGTGTCCTGTTTCCTTCTGGAGAGGGCCCACATTGTCCCTAGTCTTCCTTTTATCACTGACATACATATAGTAGCTTTTTTCGTTACCCTTGATGTTCCTGGCCAGATTTAATTCTGTCTATGATTTAACTTTTCTAACCCCATCCCTGCCTCTCAGCCAATTTCTTTGTATTCCTCCTAGGCTACCTACTTTTTCTGTTATTCTTTCTATTCTTTCTTTCTTTCTTTCTTTCTTTCTGTTATTTTTACAACTAAAGTTGTCCAGGACCTCCTTTTTCATCCATGCAGGTCTCGTGGTTTGTGTAACACTGCTGGAAGACAGAGTTTATTTATTATCCTATGAGCACAGCCTTTTAAAAATGACACCAAAAGAATTTTCTCCTCCTGGGCACTGTTTTGCTCTCTCTGCTGAATACTCTGTAAACATTTAGTTTTCTGCAGCTTGCTTTCTCACAATGTGGAAGCCTGACAAAACATCGGTAGCTGGTTCATCACCATTACTATTTTTTAAATTTTTATTATATTATTTTTTATTTATTATACATATTATAATATTATAAGTTTAAGGAAGAATACTCTTGAACACAATTATAAAATTAGAAGAAAACTTTCCATCTCACACTAATTTTAGCCTCTTTTCACATATCACAAACCCAAGAAATGTTATATACTTTGTCCTGTCACCAATGACACAAGCACTACTTATTCTCAGGGCAACATTTATAATTCAGAGCCGTAACTCAAAACAGCAGCAGAGTCCTTGCTACAGTTGAACAGGTTACCTGTCAGACTTGGTGTCTGTGTCTTAATGACAATGATCTTCTCTCTTTCTCCAAATACAAGTAATTTTTTTTTACATAGATATTTATAGATAGTACTGCATAATACCAGCAAATAACTGCACTGATAAGGCATCTGAATAACCCACCAAATGCAGTCGTGCTAAATAGCAAGACTCAGTTCAGTTGTATATTAGTTTCCATTAGTACTAATCATAATTGCAGCCCAGAAATGGCAAACTAGCTAAAGAGGAGATGTGTAAATTTAAAGGCAAACACATTCTAGCAAATGTCCTCTGCTCACAAAACAAGAGGATGCAGTCATTCAGAATACTTCCCAGAGAATTACAGGTTTTAAAAACTGCCCTGGTGAGTTCTGCCCAGGTCAAGGTGGCTAGCAATATATTTTTCTAAAACCCAGATGGAATTATATGAGGCTCTAAATCAAAATTCACATATTTGCACTCCAACCTGGGATTAATTTGAATATATGGTTGCAGATTTTGTCTCAGTATCAAGAAGGATCATTTCAGTTATTCCTTGGGGAAATACAGAAAAAAGTATCAGCACTGAATTTCTCTCTCCTTAACAGGTCAGCCCACCAGATTGCTTGGAGATAGAGAACAGAAATAATGGACAGAGCAGCTGGGTTTGGAACTAAAGCTGGTAAGGGAGTATCAAAGACAATAAGAAGAGTTTCTTCCAGAACATCAATAAGATGGAAGAATAGGGGAGGTGTAGACCTGCTGGTGAATGAGGCAGGTGCCCCAGTGGCTGAAGACAAAGGGAAGGTAGAGTTATTGAATGCCATCTTTGCTTCAGCCTGCACTGCAAAAGCCAGCCCTCCTGAATCCTGGACCCTGGAGGTAAGAGATCAGGTCTAGAGAGAGGAAAACTTTCCATTGATACAGGAGGACAAGGTTAGAGGCCACCTAACCGAACCAGATGGCCACAAATCCATGGGCCTTGAAGGGATTAATGATTCTATGATCTTAATTTTTTTTTTCCATTTAATTTGTGTTGACATTGCCAAAACCACTACCAACATAAGGCACTATGTATCATCAGACAAAAGTAGATTTTTTTCATGTAGCACATGGACCATGCAGTTAATATAATAGTATTGCTTTGATTAGATGTTCCTGGAAAATTCCTGTCACAATGTACACAGCCAGTAGTTGTAGATTCAAGTACCAACCTCAGATATGCCTGCACACTTCTAAAATATCTGTATACATTAAGCCCACAAGCAGTGAGTAACAAAAATAAAAATACTTCTGTCTGAGAAAGTGGATAAGTATTACAAGAAAATTATTTCAATTCCTTTCCTTGACATAGAGTCAGATTTGTTAAAACTCAAACTTAATATGCACAGATCTCAGTCATTTCTCTCTCAAATTTCCTTGAAGCAGTATAGATGTTTCCCTTCTCACTGCAGGGCAGCCTCTTATTCTATGATCCAACAGAGTAGAAAGAGTGAGTCAGAGAACATAGATCTACCTGCTAGCTGGGTCTGGTACACAGGGCCCAGGACAGGAGAGAAGCTGTGGTACTATTCTGCATCCACCTGTGTACAGTCTTCAATGTACCAGTACTCAGAAAATCTTTGATTGACCTGCATCCACCATCATCAGTGCAGTGAAGATGAGGCCCCATCTATGATGACCCAGCTCACTCATGCATACCTGCCATGCCAAGAAACTCACAAGAAATTCTTTCTCATTACAGAATCCAACACATGGGACAAAGATAGTGACCAATTCAGAGATTTTGTCTTTGCTAAGCTAGGCAGCTTTCTAAGGTTAAAAAATTATGCTTAGAAGGCTTCTTTGCAACTCTCAATTATCAGTTTACCAGTATTTACAGCTTTTGGTGAAATGTGATAACCCCTACAGTGCGTGGTCCCTATTATCAAAAAAATAATGGACTGTAGAACAAGTAAACAAAAACAAAGATTGGCTCATATGAACTTTTCTTAGTGAGAAATGCCACTTCTTTGTATAGATACACTTACTATGATTTTAAAATATAGTGCTGAATTTTAATTTTTAAAATAACCCTTCTCAGTACTACAACAGCATAGAAGTTATAACAAAGGAGCATATCATCACATTGCTGATAATAAAAATTTTATTCATTACCTTTATTGCCATGTGTAGGAGGAATAACAAAATGAGCGACATACAAAAAAGACTTTTTAAAATGTAAATCTAGGCAATCTGAAGTTGCTACTAATGGCAACTCTAATTTTATTCACTTATATAAATTCATTAGCATAACATGATGCCATGTCATACAAGACAGGATGACACTGTGGCATTGGGCTGACACAGCTGACCATAATCTTGCTGATCCACACCCACCTAAGGCTGATATTAGCCAGAGAGATGCAATACATCTCTCACATTGCTTCAATACCGTCTTCTCTTCTGTCTCCACTACTGGATACATGCCTAGCAACCTGTGTGACAGAGGGAAAAATGTGCTGTTCAGATACCTACCTGAATAGCACTGACAGACTGAGGCACACCAGAGGGAAGGGAGGCCATCCAGAGGCATCTGGAGAGGCTTGAGAGGTTTGGCCATGCAAACTGAGCAGAGGACAAGAAGGCCAAGTGGAAGGTCCTGCACCTGGGAGGGGACAGTCCCCAGCACAATTACAAGCTGTGTGGAGAAGAGATGGGTAATGGCTTTAAACTGGAAGAGGGTAGATTTAAGTTAGATATTAGGAAGAAATTACTTACTATGAGTGTGGTGAGACACTGGAAGAAGTTGTTCAGGAAGGTTGTGGATGCCTTAGACTTGTAACTATTCAAGGCCAAGTTAGATGGGACTTGGAGCAACTTGGTCTAGTGGGAGGTGCCTCTGCCCATAAAACAAAAGATTAACCCCCTTGACTCCCAGCATTAGTGACAGCAGGAGGAGTGTTGTGCATTTTACCTGTCTGCATTACAGAGGATGTTTAAATTGAATATTAGGGAAAATGTCCTCACCCAAGGGTTGTCCAGCACTGGAACATACTGCTCAGGCAAGTGGTGAGGTATTTAAAAGACATGTAGACATGGTGCTTTAGGACATGGTTTGGTGGTGGGCTTGGCAGTGTTAGGTTAACAGTTGGACTCAATGTCTTTTCCAACCTAAATGATTCTATGATTCTATAATAACTGTATGCAGTAGCTTTTCGCAGCATTACTTAATATAATGTGTTATCACTTCCAAGATTTTGAAGAGCAAGTAAGATTTTGTGTGATGAAGTATCTGAGACTGAACTTCTAATCAGTTGGGAAAAAGTACTGATAAAGTCAAGTAATATTTATATGAGGCCTGAAAGGCTTTACTCAGATCTTTGGAACTCTTCTCGGTGTAGACACAAAGCTAGGTAAACAATGGTAACACATGCCAGCCCAGTATTTTCACTTCTTGTACAAAAATAGCAATAAGAATGACAATAGTAGTAATGAACATAAAAAACTAAGTTCTGGTAATTACCAACCTCATACTTTCTGCATATGAAGAGGAAAAATGATAAGTACCTTGATTTAGAAAACATGAACTTAGTACTCATTTGTCAGACAAAACATGGGTGACAACCTCAAGCTATTGTTCAAACCATGAGTTTTCTATTTGTATCTAATTTTAAACAATTTAATTTACTGTTACCAGTCATTAGAGCGTCAAAGACAAATATACACTGAAAATGGACTTAAATCCCCTATGAGTGAAGCTGGTGTAATTTATAATGGTTATAGTTATTTGGATGTCACTGTGATACTGTCCAGATGACTTCTATACATATGCTGTTAAAACTGCTTTGTGTTACACATACAGAACAAGATGGCATTAAATCCCTAGCAACATAAATAGTAAAGGAATCACCTTAAAGAGGATAGGGAGAAATTAATCCTGTTGAAAGCTGACAAAACATGTACTCCCGATGGAAGAATGAAAAAGCCATTACCAGATGTATCGTGGGGAAGGAGGGAGCATACTCTGAAGCATATTGTCATTAAAGTTATAATTCACACAAATATTCCAGTGGCATAATGTCTGATGCATGCATCAGTATTAAATGTTGTAGCAAGCCATATTAATACAATTTTCACATGGGCTGAGAAGCAGTCTGGTGTTGAATAACTCCTTATGACGTAAACAGCAGTTGAAAGACTGGGTGTTAGGATTCAATTAGATATTATTCAAATACACCAAGATTAAGTACTGTTCATATAAAACTCATTACATGCATTAAAAGCATGAAATGCAAATATCAAATATTGGAGTAAAAATTCCAGCAACACTATATAAAAATAAAGCTTTTTAAACTCTTTTAACTGTGAACAAGGTTCATAAAGTAGTTACTTGAAGTTCGTACATTGAAATCCTAACACAGCACTAACCTAAAAGAGAGAAATTTCAGATGCTTACATTTCAGGTCTTCAAAGTTAAACAATTTTCTAAAGAATTTCTGTTCTAAAATTTTCAGTGAATTGTCTCTGTAGGTTTTTCTTAAGAAAGAAGACACCTTTGATGACAGAAAACATGAATATTTCAAGGTTACACTTCCTATACGACAGAGGAAAACCACTGCAAGACTGTTGTAAATATTACTTGTTGTTTTGCCTCTTTTCTATGCACTGCAGACCAATTTTAATGTCATTTTCAGATGACTTAGGGATTGCAAAGACACCTTTTGAAGCTTTTCTTCAAGTGTCTGTTGATCTGCTACAGTGTGGGAACTCCTGAAATGTCCCAAAAGTGCTATGTTTGTGTAGGAGGAGCCTTTCTTCTTAAGAGTTGAGAAATGACCTTGTATTTGACGAAATTCATAGTGCTGTGAGTGAGTCTGTGAAATCAAAAGTTATGGTATGAAACAGTATGCTTTCAACTAATGCTGCCTTTCTTCAGTTTCTATTCCTTTAGTATACTCTGTGTTTGCTGCTTTTTTAATTTCCCTTTTTTCCTTCTCTCCTCTTCAGAAATACAAGCAACTGTGATGGTGCACAAGCAGACAGAACAAACAAGTTTCTCAAGAAGTGGCAAAGTCTTGTAAATTGTCTTTTATGTTGCAAAATTTCATTTGTAGCTTATAGACAGACCTCAGAACCTGAGCATTGTATCATGGCAGGGAATAAATACATCTGCAGAGCTTACTGACATTAAAAAAACCACTAGCTGTTTAAAATAATTTAACCAATGTCTGATTTTGTTTTCTGTCTACTGCAAAATTGCATACCTTTAAACTATTATTTGCAAAGAGATTTAAGCTCTATTTTCAACATGATAAGCAACTGAGAAGCAATAACCAGTCCTTGGCATCCTTTGCTCCCTATCTTTGTTCTCCAATAGAGAAAAGATGCTCTTTGTAATGAATTTTTCTCCCTCCTACCAACCCTCAGTGGTATCCAGGGAAAAGAGCAAATTAAAGGTTGTTCCTGTGAATTACTGAGCATTTCCAAACTGGCTGAAGCAAAAAAAGATTTATGCTATGAGACCATGGTTCTTTGCAGCTTGTCTTTACTTTATGTATTGCATGGCACAGTAAGAAAAGTTTCTCATGCTTTCTCTCTGTTAGATGGCCTATAAAGGTCAAGAAATGCTAAATATGAACATAAAAGCATAGAGTCACTTTGCTGCTGAGTGACTACTAGCTTGCTATAATCACTGCAATAATACAAAATAAAATTAGTCAAACCATGAAGCTGTCCTACTATGTTCCAACATGAAGCAAAGAAATAAGTTTCAAATTTGATTCTGTATATGAGATAAACTATATGAGCTGGTTTCATTTTAGATTGAGTTAAAGCAGTCAATCTTTGTCCAGCTCCTGCCTTTTAAAGCTAGAAGGAAAATGTCTGGACGAAATGTAGTTCCAATACCAAATTATACTGTGTCAAACCAAGTATTTAATTCTGAAATGGATCATATCACTGTGCTATGTCATGTGGCATAAGTAGAAACACTACACTATAAGACTGTACAGGCCTAAGTTTATAGTAATTAAACTTCAATTAAACTTAAATTCCAATTAAACTTGGAATCCATTTAAACAAGGAATTTTGTCTTTCCATTAAGACTGAGGCACTATTCATGTTTTTTTAAGTAGTATTAAGTCAGAATAATATTGCTCAACTCAAAAGAGACTGTGAAAATTAATTTCTACCTTGGGGTTGAGTCCTCCCTGCTGTATAACACAGCCTGTCACACCTGATGCAATTGTAGATCATTATACTTGAAAGTCAACATGCACTTTCCTCAGCTGTAAATCTGGATACAGGGTCTGAGAACAGCTGAATTAGATCTCTTCTTTATCAATGAGTCAAATATACTACAAGTTTGCATAAATGATATGCTGAAGCTGTTGATGATCTTTCACCTCATTTTGGATGGGCTAATTAAAATAGAAGAGACACATAAGATAATTCAAAAGGACACAGTAGCTTGGGCACAGCACAGTGGTAATAAGGCTATCATACTTCTGTTATTCAAGCTAATATTTTAGGATTGAACTAGATTGTGTTTGTAGACAAATTTGATCATTCACAAGCAACACAGGTGTCTCTGTGAAATGAAAATGCTGATGTTCATCTCTGTTGCAGATAACTTCCACCAAAGTTCTATTTCTTCTAACAACAATTTTCATCATAAACCCTAAAACTGGGTGTAGGGCATTGCACTCACATGGATATTTTGACCGTGCACAGAAGTGTTTTTCTTTTTCTTTTTTTTTTTTTTTTTTTTGGCGGGGGACGGGGGGGAGTTGGGTTTTTTTGTTTGTTTGGTTGTTTCTATAGGAACAAAGTTTTCCTATACATTTTATAATTATATGGTATTTTTGACCATGTTATTTTTTGAGAATACTTCCCACATACTATAGTGTTGGTTTGCTTCTAGATAGATATATGTTTGGGTTTATAATCGCACTACAAAAGAGTGAAATAAATCAAAACCAGAAAGAATGCTGGGTTGCGTACTTGTAGACTAGCCTCCCAGATGTTATATACAGGTCTGCAGCATGCCTAAAATTCTTATCTATGTTTTATTCCACGGTAAAAATAAATTCAAAGTGTATTCCAAGATGAAAACAGAAGAAACAAAGATACCATTTATTCCCCAGGCCTGTGCAAAGACAGGGATATGATTACGTGATGCAGGTTGAGAGGACCTCAAAGGAAAACAAAATCTTTTTGACTGTGGAGGCAAAAGGAAACATGAAAGTCACTGTGACTCGCCAGACAGCAAACATCAGACTATAATCTACATTGAGTTGGCAGCCTCTTTGGTTCAGTATCCTATTTTCACCTGCAATAATTTTCAGTGTTTCTATTATTTGAGTTTCCTAATATTGTAGCCCTAGAGAAGACAGATTCCTGCAATTTGAAAAGTACATCGAGAAGCTGCAACACAAAAGACATGATGGACAGAAATATTTTCAAACTGCTTACATTGTTCCTAACTGATTTCCTGACTGGAATAAAACTTCTCATCTGCTACCTTTTGAATGGGTACTATCTGTAAAGACCATCTGTCTGTCAGTCACAGAAACCAAAAAGTCTAATGGCAGCCATGCCATTTTCTGCTGACTACAAGTCTACCCTAGGGCATCCCAGGGCACAAACATATACAAACACACAAACTGTGCTATAGGAAAGGTAGATTTCTGTACAGTGCCATGATCAAAATTTTTTTAAAAGACAGCCCAGTAACTGCCATTCAGATTCCATCAGATCTTGCTTCTCTGAGCAGAAGAACATATACCTGGTCAGTGCTTGAGTAGAGATTTTCTTCCTCAGTTCTGCACCCAACTTGAAGCTCAAACCCATTATATGGCTACATAGTTATACGAATTTCTAAAATTTATTTTTATTGCATCTTGAAGGATTGGTAGACTTCACAGTTTACCAATAACTTGCAATTTCCCACTGCATCCAGGTTCACCCTGTATGGACTAAACATAAGGAGCAAGTACATATGTAATGGGAAGTTCTGTATCTTTGTCTTCCTCCTGAAGCTTAAAGGCTTAGTCTTTCCTATCTCACATTTATATATTTTACCAATTTCAAGGCAAAGTATAACATATAACTCCCAGTAAAACATTTTCTTAGCAAGACTTGTAGTCTCTGTACTCCACTTTGTCTCTGACACTGTAATTAAAAGACTGATACACAGAAGAGGTTATGGAGCTTTACATTTTGAGATAAGTCCTTTATTGGAAACGTTTTTGGGTGAAAACATTAGTGATGGTTGCTTTAGAAATATGTGATAATAAAATAACAAAACAATGTGATTTTGGCTGTGCCTTTTGGGGAAAATTTAATATCAAAGCTTGTGTGATGATACAAGGCAAAAAGTTGAAAAGCTAGTGATTGTAATCACCTAAGAAGATTAAAAACCTTACTACTTCACAGAAAGGAACTAGTGCTTAGAGTGCTATTGCTTAAACAAATCGGATTTTTTAAGGAAAAACCTATTGACATGGGTATGAAATTGATGACAGTCATCCAGAAAGATCAAACAATATACAGCTTTCTAAAATTATTTATTTGGAAAGGGACAGAGAAAATGATCTAATGAAGTCTTTTCTACCTCCAAATTCCATTATCTTGCATTAATATCTATTTGCCTGCCTAGGGAAAGCAATTGTTTTCCACACATAGAAGTAATGTTACAGCACAGGCATATATTACATGCTTCCCTGACTACAGTCCACATTTTCCACAAGTTATTTGCAACTGGAAGCCTTCACATTTCCCTGGCTCTTCTACCTCTGCCAGGTTTCTAATTAACCTCATCAAAGATTAATTTATTCCCAGATTCAAAAAAATTTTGGGTGGTCTTTGTCTTCAGAATTTTTCAAACTGAGACAAATTTTCAAATTCTTTCCACAGGGTAGCTTTCTCCTTGATCTCATAATGAGATTCTCGTTTTCTTTCAAGCTGTAAGCTATTAATATTGCTCTATACTGTTTCTTCAAGCAACATAAATCACAAAAGTAAGGCACTAACAGTTCACGTGCCTTATGAGCACAGATTAGTCTGTTGCATGGTATAACTTATTCTGTTTATGCTTTAAAATAAAAAAAAAGTTTAAGTCAGATCCATAATCTCCCTAAATCTTTATCTTTTTATGGGAGCAGTGACTAATTTTGCACCTTTATCAGTTTAAAACCCAGGGGGTTATTCCGCTAAAACCCTGGAAAAATGAGTATGTTTAATTTAGAAAAAGCATTATTTTTTGCTGCAAGTGATGTGACAGTGAGTAGGCCAAGCATCATCTACAAAATAAAGAAATTCTCATTCATCGATATATGTAAGCCAAAAATGAAATGGACCACGGGAGGGAGAGATATTGATATATGTATTTTTATTTGCATCTGGATTGCTGAAATAGGGTTAACAGTAAAAGAAATCTTCAGATGAGAGTTGGCAAATTGAAAATATAGTGAATGGAAAGCCCTGAGTGTAACAGGTCTTATGTTGTCACACTGCAGTTTTGCTAAGCTATGCTTTTGTTCCCTGTAGAAAATCTTTCTTAGAGTTTAGACCTTCTCAGTAACCAAGGCTTTAAGGTACATTTCTCTAGTACTGTTTTGACTGTACTAATCGTGCTTATGGCAATGTTGCCTACATCAGCCTGGGATTTTCCTCTTCTTTCATCTGGCATGTTTGAAAATGCCTCCTGGCATCACTGTTTGACATATCTTCATACTGAAGCTGAGTTCTCTTTTTCTCAAATGGCTACTGCTGAGCAAACAGACAGATACTTTTCTCTCTTGCTTTCATGTGGTGATAGGAAGGCATTCATACATGGTGACAGATTTAATCTTCTGCTGAGTGAAAATACCAGCTTTTTAATTAGCTCTATTTTTTTCCACATGAAAACAAATCATCTGATATATTCTTTTCCTTGTCGGGTAAAACCAATCAGCTTTAATCTAAAACTACAATAAGAAAAGAAAATGTTTATCCCTTCGATAATGATGAACTCAAAGCTAGCAGGCCCTGGAAAATGCAGCATGTGGTTGTGCATTTTTTGAATATTCAATGAATGTCTTCTCCTGTCTGCAGTGTAGCAGGGAAAACTGAATGAAAGGGTAACTGTATTTTTCATAGTTCCTATAGTTATGCTATGGGGTACCGAACAATATATATCCAGAAAAATGCAGTATGCTCTTAAAAAATACTCTTAAAATCTCCTGAGGAGCCTCTGAGGAACTTAAGAGTCATATTGTGATTACCTTGATATATTATATCAATTAGATTACCTGTGGAGTAGGACACTATATATCCCATTAAAAAAACATCACCATCTTGCCCTTCTAGACTGAAAGTATTTGAGTATGTTTGAAGAGGCTTCAGGCAACTATTAAAGTGTTTCACCAATTCACAGGAAGCTATGAGCCTTTCTTAATTTTTATTTTATAGCCCACACATTCACCCCTTGTTTCAGAGCTGCATATGCTCCTCATTTAGATCAAAACATTTTGTAAAAAATTTTCTAGATTATACGCTAGAGAATCCAGACCTACAAAAGGTACTTATAAAAGCAAATTTCCTTCTGAGATAAAATGCAGCGGTTTGCATTTAGCATAAAGTGAAAATATTTCCAAGGTCAAAAATGGTTTCTTACACACTTCTGGTAGTGCTGAAGTCAGGATTGTTGAAGCATATGCAGAAGAGAGAATGACACAATACCAGTTACAGGCACAAAGAGAGAAATTAGAAAGTATTTAGGAAATCACTTTTCCCCAACAAAGCAATTAGTTCTAAACTAGCACTTTTTCATTATAGTAGAATCTCTTTCATAATAAATTAAAATAAGGAGCACTTGCTCTTATATAAAAGATTATTCATGAAAAAGTATAATTTGTGCACTTGATTATATATAGGCACCTGTGCAGTACAATTGTCAAAGTATTTTTCAAAGGAAGCAAGATCCACTACTCTTGGTTTACATCTGGAAAAAGAAACAATGTGCAGAAAAATTTTGGCTTATATTCTCAGAACTCTAATCACAGGTTCTCCAGTGTGTTCAGCCAGAATTCCTGCAACTCCTACCCGAATCCTCTTACGTGCTCCACTTCTATTTCTGTGTTTGCTTACTGCAGGCTGGCAATTACCACACTATTGAGCAGTTTCTCTAATCCATCTGTTTACATTTTATGTCAGTGCAGAAAGATGGTTCAGCAGCTTTCATAATCCTTGGCAAGCAAAAATCTGGTTTCTGATTCCATAGATCTCATGTCTGAGGGTCTCACCCATGATGTCTAGGAGACAGCAATGACGTTCTGTTATGACATTATGTGTTAACTAACAACATGAGTCCTCAAAATGCTGTATTTATTCAGATTGGACATCTGCACCTTTGGATTAAAAAAAAAAAAATATTGCTTGCAGTCAAAAATCACTGTAATGTGATCAGCTGTGTAATGGAGATTATATCTTCTGACTGCACTGGGAGAAAGTCATGCTCTTCAGTAGTGGGACAAGTAATCTAAGAGTTGCTGAAAAAGATGTTCCCCCATACATTTAAAGCACCTGAAACCAATCAGCTGGTAATAAATGTTAGATTTTCAAAACTTCTAGGCTGCAAAAGGAGGTGTCTTCTGACTAGCTGAGGTAAGAATGAGGGCTACCTGTTTTTAGATTGCTATTATTTGACATATATTCAAACAATTTTTTCCTCTTGGAGGGAGTCAAACATGAGATCAGTTTCAAATCAAAACAGAAAGAAAATTCAACGGAGTTACATAAAAGGCTTTATATTATTAACTTTATGTACAGATTTTTTTCTTGAGATTATGTTCCTTCGAATGTGGCTATTAAAAAAGAACTCAAGTGGTCAACGAAAATCTTCGAGCTCTGCCAAACTGCTTTAACCTGCCAGACTGGCTAGGCAGGTTTCTAAATACAAACAAGCTCTGACAGAGTTCACCCCTTTTCTTGCTCTGTGTTTCAATTCACAGCTCCTGCATCTGACATTTTCTTTCTGCTCCCTGTCTTCTAAGTCATGACTGCTGAGGTGTCTCTTTATCACTTCCCTTTGCTATCACTCAGCTCATGCTCTTCGCAAATTTACTTCCCTTGTGAACACATGATCTCCAGTGACACTTTTATATACTTTATGTTAAAAATCTGGGGCTTCCTAAGCCCAGAAAAGCATTTGAAAGATAACACTTATGAAACTGTTCTGTAACTGACATTTTGGGAAGTTCAGGTTGTCATGGGAAATAAGCCAAAAAGTGAACATACACTGTATTTGAAGAACAGTTCTGTGGAAATAAATAAATAAATAAAAATATAATTTCCTTCTTGAAACATCTAAAAGGTTTGACTCAGTATTTTCAAACTCAAAGAACTTTTCTGATTCCCTTTATCCATTTCTTCTATCACTGCTGAACTGGACACAGATGTTACTTATTTTCTATAAATATATCTGACTTTTCCTATTTTTCATTTTCCTTTTCCTGTTCTAATTTTATCTTTTCCTTTCCATATTTTTCATTTCAGCAAACTTAGATAATTTTTGAAAGAACAGAATCTTGTTTAGTGGCAGGAATCTAGAAGTCTTAGGTGGTTTCCACTAGTTTTTTGTTGCAATGGCTCTATAACACATATATACTTTCTGCAGTCCTACTGACAGCGGATTAAGTTATCAAGGCAACTTTTCAGTTAAAATTTAAGCCTTTCCCATTCAAATAAGTATGAGAAACCTTTCAGGACAGGTTTATCTGTCACATAAGCTAATAAATATAGGTGGACCAGCCTCATTTTTATAAGAGTGAAGAACTTTGGCTGTTTGTATTTAGGTAACTAAAAGGCTTTTCAGAATTCCTAAATATCCTGCTTTCACAAGGAGGAAGATAGTAAGAAAAAGAACATTTTATATCCCTCTTCTAAAAATCTTGTGGTTTTGATTTTTAAAATTGCAAAGTTCCCTTCTAAAAATTTCAGCTAAGTATGACCAAGAGAAAAGTAAGAAAGGAACCTGTTCATTTACAGGAAGAGAGATCTAAAGTACTCAAAATATGTCTCTCATTTTACAAATAGGTCATCAGCTTTAAAAAAAATGGGAATCTGTACATCAGTCACTGCTAGCCTATCATTAATCTGACTGAGTACACGGCACAGTGTGGAGATAACCAGGTTAGCTCTAGCCAAGCTGCTCTGCATATCAGAGGTGTTAAGGTCACACTAGTTCATAATTTCACTGTGGCTTCAGTAAAGGTAATTAGATGCAGTGGAACATTCCAGTAACAGGACTATTCAGTTATTGGTATTGCTTTGTTTGAAGCAAAGCTGAGTGTCTCTACAAGAAACAAAATAAAGATATATGAGTATACTTACATGTAAACTTCTACAACTATGAAAGACTTCTTGCATAGAAGCTGAGGTATGGTGTGAAGCCGTGACAATGTCACTGCTTGTCAATTAGACATAAATTCTTGTGTCTCTGGACCAGTCTTGCCTGAACAAGATAAAACAGTGCATAACTGAAATAGTTCTTCAGCAAAATCAGTAGAAAATAAGAGAGTAAACCAAACAGCTTATCAAGAGAAAAAATTAAGGAGAAATAGGCAACGCACATATGTACACACTCTACAAAGCATTTAGGTTAATCAGTTCTGCGTTTTTAATTAACAGTGTTAGCATGCATTTGGAACACAAGAAATGGTATATGAGCTGCAGTACTAGGTGTGCTTATGTCACATTTTGCTTTTAATAGTAATATTCTCAAAAGTTTTAAACTTGGTATAAGGCAGCACACTTTCCCCAGTCACTACTATGTAGAAAAGTTGATGTTTCCAAAGCATTTTCATTTGTGCAGCCCCAGGACCATAATTTCTTTCTGAATAAAAATTTAAAGCAAATTCCAATTCCTTTGATAGACATCAGAGTGGCAGCTCTGCAGAATAGAGCACCTGAGTACTTGGACTGCACACAGACTAGTAGTGTCAATGACATAACACTGCTTCTCCTTGATGTGACTCAGAATTCAGGACATCTGTAGAAGCAGGCTTTGTTATTCTCAAATGTATAGCTTGAGCTAGTGACTGCAAGCTAAGATTAAACAAATATGTCTGAAGTAGGGCTTAGTCTAAAAAGATAAAAAGAGAGTGTCATTTAATTTATATTTAAATATATCCAGATAGAGTGCTTTCGTGAAGATGTCTAACATACATTAGCTGCTGACAAAATTATTGCAATCATGTTCTCCACTAATGCTTATGCGCATGCAGACCATACATTACTCTGCAAGGAAAGAGAAGCACAGGCTTAATTATTTTCATTATTCATTGCTATAATTTTTGCTAAAATATAGTGGCATTGAGAATGACGGTATCTGATATGTGGTATTTTTGTGGCATTATTAGGCAACTAATAATACTATCGTGTTTTTTCTTTGGTATACATTTGAACCTACATGTTTTAATACTACATGTTGTAAAAACAGCTTACAGAAACAGTTACATAGCTGCAAATGTTCAGAGAAACCCAACACCTCACAAAAGGCATTGCCAGCTGCAAATCAGCCCTTTATAATGGTGCAGAATTACATACAATGCAGTACAGTAGACATTTCCTCCACCTGGGGGAAAATCCTGACACATAAAAATCAACGTGTTCTGTTTCTTTGAGGGTTTTTTTGGTGTTGTTGTTTAAGGTTTTCTACCCCCAGAGACTTGTCTACTGAAGGAAAGGCACTGCTCTTTTTTGGGGGGGAGTCTGTTGGGGAAAGGGTATCTACAAAGTAAATTGAACTCTCTCAGAAGACCTGAGAGGCTGCTGAGGGCAGCACTGATCAGCCTGGATTATATTTCACCACCCAGGAAAGTGACAGTTTTAGCACATGGGACGTTGCAACTGTGGTATTTCCATTCACTATTCAGGCTGTAGTTTGCATACAGTGCATATTATACATATCAATTATGTTGTGCTTAAGAGCTGACCTCAGTGTGCATGCTGGCCAACTGGGTTTTGGCCTTCCCAAACTCACTTACATTAGAGCTGTCCAGATCTTATGAACTGAAGACAGAATCTGCACACTGGTGCAGTAGCTGCTTCTGTTCACCCCCAGCAAAGTTATCTGGAGGCTGTGGTAAGATGGCCCTTGCCTGCACACAAAGATTGTGAAGTGATCAGAGCTTTATACTGTTAACAAGACAGCAGATCACTTACCTCTCCTCTGGGTGCTCTGCTGACATCCAGGTGTGCCTGGTGCCACAGCAGACTCAGCATTGCAGGGAGTTTGTGTTATTGCAGCCATGCCACAATTTCATGGTCCAGCAGTAGAACTGAGGCTTGTTGTACTGCATTCCATAGTGCCTTTAACACTCACCTTATCACTTTTCAGCCCTGAAACCTACTAAAACCTGTAGGTCAAATGACAACTAGTGATGATGTAGTCATGCAGTCCTTTTTTAATACTGAGGTGATACTTTACATGTACATTGATGATTTTTAAAATAGTATTTAAACACGCTGCATTGCAGTATATTATATAAATGTAGCTATTATGGAAGATTTCAGGAGAAAAAAGATAAATTCAAATCTTTCCTCAGAGAGGCAGATAATATGTATTTCCTGTTGCATAGGTGACATATGTATATCACATAAATTACACAATCCCAATAAATCCCTGCATGCCTTAACATGCATTCAGTCCTTTTGTTTAACAAGAAGCTATTGCTGTATTTCATACAGACTATTTTATAGTCTTTGAGGCATGAAGCATGCAAATTGTTGAGTGACTGCACTACTACTGAGACTAGACACTAGACTGCTGGCTGACTGTAACTGTGTCAGACAGACAGTACCATTTCCTCTGAATTCCTTTAGGGGGTTCTCCCAACAAAGGAAAATTATTTTGAAGTCTTGCTTTTACCTGTTTGCTGCCAAGGAAACTCACAATAAAACTCACGCTGTTAACCCATGTTGGAGTTTGAGACTGCAAGCTGGGAGCCAACAATGTTTGAAAGCTCAATGAACTCTGTGGTGTAAACTAAATATGCTTAAGGATATGCACACCTGCAATGATAAACTGTTCAAAGGGAATGATCAGCTACCCCAATTTTTTTCCAAGCAAGACAGCTTAAGGTTATTTGTCCCTTGAAATTACTGTAGTTAGGGTGTAAGCATTTGAAGCCTGAGCTTTTAAGAAGGCAATTTAACTACATAATGTAGCTAATTTTCAAACAGAGGTATCTACCCAGGCACCCAGTTTCCTCTGTCTTTCTTAGAATATGTGACTTCTACCACAGAGTTACAGAAAGCATTCAAGACAGCTGATGCCAAAACAGGAAAGCCTATGTTTTTCAAGGAAATTCTGTCTTCACCCCCCCACTGGAATCATGTGGCCAGTTCTCTAAATAGCCTTCTAAAACAGTTTTTCACAACCTTTTTTGTACTTGTGCTTCTATATTTATATTTAAACACCAGATTGCAATTTGGTATTGTTTTGGAAATAAGATTTTTCTTAATTAACTTTTTTTAAACATTAAGTGCCTATTGTATTCTGTAAATACATATGAGAGAGAAATGAGTCTGCAGTCCTGAGAGCTCCTATATGCAATGTCCTGTCAGGACTTTCCACCACTTTACCACGTATTCTCAGGGCAATTTTATAGTTGTAGAGTCCCTGGGAGTCACATTCAACCAATGGGTCTGACAGCCCCTGTGATTATCTTTCAGTGCAGGTGTTTCCCTGGACAATTTTTTAGGTGCTTTCTGAAAAGTCAAAGCAGAATGTTGGCTTTCTGTGGAAAATTTAAAATGATCTGTTTTATTTCTGAGTCAATATTAAAGATTTCTTATGGCATTAGCCTTTCACTAGAGAGGCAAATCCAAAACTTTGAAATGCCAAGCTCCACAGATATTGGGAAGAGCTCTTCCAGAAATCTGGCATTCAGGGAATAAGCCCTTACACTGTGGAGGGCAGACTTTCTTATCTGAGTTGCACATATTCTATACACTAAGTGACAGCAGTTCCCATAACTTTAAAAAGGGGTGAACCTATCTCCCAAAAAGTCTTCTTTGCTAATACTGTCCCCAGGCAGACACAATGTAGAGTTAATAGTGTGACCCCCTTAATCATTCAACAGGCATATTGAAGTAGATGTAATCATACGACAAATGTCTTTCTCCCATGCAGAAAAGCTGCATGCAAGTGTGTCAAATCCATGAATCTAGCAGAGGAGGTATCTTTATCTCTGACCAAATGTCTGTACAATCAGATTAGGAACCTGGAAGTAAAAAGATGTCAGATAACAGATAATTCTTCAATTTGTTCGAAAAAATACTATTTCCATGAAACAAACACAGGAAGCTTAATCACATTGCAGGTTCCGCTATAACATAGTAAAATGGTCCTGTAGTACCCACAAGCTCTTATGGATATCAATCATGTTCTTAATGTTGTTCAGAATTTGGGAAACATGTTTCCTTTTGTTTTCTTGAAATCCCATGCATACGTGCACATGAATACATATATACTTGATAGGTACGTCAATTTTAGGAAAACTGGGACAAGTTTCCCCATCTGATTCACGTTTCCCTGCACTGTGAATTCTTATTTCACTGTTACAGAAGAGTTGGCACTGACTGAATAAATGTTTCTTCTGAGGAAACAAGAAATAAGAAGTTACATTCAAAAACACAACACTGAAATTTTTTATAGCTTAAACATTACACTCATCACAGTTTCACTTTAAGATATCTAAAACTTTAATTAAAATAACACCAAAATTATTTTATCATGTTTTGACAAAAATCTCCAAATACTTGTACCAATAAATAGAATATATCAGAATATTTTTCTTTAAAAAAAGTGGATAGGAATTTTATGTTATTTTCCAATCAACTCTAAGTAAAAATTCACATGTGGTAATTCAAATTTCAATGCCCACTAGGAGTTGTTTTTCACATGTGACCAAACAATAAGTGATTTAAAGTATAGAACCATATTTAAAATATTTTTAGGTGTTATCATGTGATAAAGATTCCATTCAATACTTATTTCATATGCAAGGCATAGTATGTTTCCAGGACTTATGCAGAAGGAAGCAGTGCTCTGTGGAAGATATGAATTATGGGGTCAGTCAGATGGTAATTCATCAGATCCTTCTGGCAGGTAATCTGGTCATATATGACAACTATTGTTTGCAGGGATAACTACAATGACTAGGCCAGACTCTACTCAGTAGTCCCACTGGAAGTTTAATGTGCTCCATGTATTTTTTTTAGGTATATAAACTGCAGAGCATATACCACCATGCCTTTAGAAAATTGAAGGGGCATCATGGAAGCAAGCAGCATCACAAGTGCTGCCCTTGCCAGGCTTTCTGGCAGCTGGGAAGCTTCTGGAGCTCTCATGAATGTTGTCTTTTTTCTCTTGACATGACACACTCTATTAAGGCCTTTTAAAGGTTTCATCTTGTGCTACTTCTCTCCCAAGCTTCAAAGGGAATTTCATCTTAAGGTCTAATGTTTTACTGAGATATTATCTCAACAAAACCACTGGCCATGTTATCACAGTACAACTTTATCCACTGGCTCCTGTATTTTTAAGTGGTAGGACAAGTGAAAAGGGCAATATTCATACAGTATGACCTTCTTGATTATGTTCAATGTCCTGCCACAAAATATTTCCAAAATAGGGTAATTAGTGACCTTCCAGTAACAACAAGCTTGCAGTACCTGAAGGGGGCCTACAGGAGAGCTGGAGATGGACTGTTTGCAAGGGCCTCTGGTGATAGGATGAAGGGCAATGGTTTTAAATTAGAGAAGAATAGATTTAGATTGGATGTTAGAAAAAAGTTCTTTACCATGAGGGCAGTGGGCAAATGGAACAGGTTGCCCAGGGAGGTATATGAGACTTCATCCCTGGAGCTATTCAAGATGAGGGCTGATGAAACTGTAAGAAACCTGATCTAATTGAGGATGTCCCTGATTATTGCATGGGGATTGGACTAGAAGTCCTTTAGAGGTCCCTTCCAACCTAATTTTTTCTGTGATTCTATGAATCTATAACTCAAATCTCTTCTAATTTGTGTTAGTAGTTCTTAGAAGAGGGAGTAAATACTGAGGTAACGTTTCAAAATATGGATGTACTATGGTGTGAGAACACTCTGACTGTTATATTTCCTAGTAATTCCCTACATAATATTTGCCCTCCTCTGTTTGTAATTTGAAAATGTAATCTGCCATTTTGTTACCCACTCCCTTCACAGATCTTCAGTCATCTTTTGTATTTATTCCACTGAATCATATACTATCATCAGTAAAATTTTCCTCTTCTTGTTCATCCCTTTTCCTTGATCATTTACTGCTAAAGTATCTTCAGCACATGTACTGTGGAGCTCTACTGTCAAACTTCTCCCTTTGGAAATACCATTTATTCTAACTCTCTGCTTTCTACATTCTAAGTTTAGAATTTTAGAATTTTCAGGGTTGGAAGGGACCTTTAAGATCACCTAGCTCCAACTCCCAGCCATGGGCAGGGACACCTCCCAGCAGACCAGGTTGCTCAGAGCCCTGTACAGCCTGGGATTAAAAACTTCAGGGATGTGGCTTCTACCACTTCTCTGGGCAACCTGTTCCAGTGTCTCACCACCCCCATGGTGAAGAACTTGTTCCTAACATCTAATCTAATCTACCCTCCTCTAGTTTGAATCCATCCCCCCTAGTCCTATCACTACCTGATATCCTAAACCTAGTTCTATCACTACCTGATATCCTAAAAAGTCCCTCACCAGCATTCTTCTAGGCCCCCTTCAGATACTGGAAGTCTACAATAAGGTCTCTTCAGAGCCTTCTCCTCTCAAGATTAAATAAGCCCCGCTCTTTTAGTCTGTCCTCACTGGAAAGGTGGTCCAGACTCTGATCATCCTCATGGCTCTTCTCTTCTTGCTCCAGCATGTCCATGTCTTTCTTGTGGTATGGGCTCCAGAACTGGATACAGTACTCCAGGTAGGGTCTCACAAGTTGGTTATTTATAAATGTGATGGCTCTCCCCTTTATGCCATGACAACTGAATTGGTATAACAACCTTTGAGAAGGGACTGCGTCAGATACCTTTTAGAAATCCAAGTGGACTCTATCAACTGCATGTCCCCTGTGTATGGGTTTACAGTATTATTCAAAGAACTACAACAATTTTTCAAGGCAAAATCTGCTCAGCTTTTCCTTAGTTTCTACTATTTATTTGTATGAACAATCATTTCTATTTCAGAAGAGTACCCAGCAATATTTATTGTACAAATATTCTGTTACTATCAATGATGTCTCCTGGAGCCTCCCTCAAAAACTGGCAGGGCATTAGCCATCTTTTGATTAATTGACACTAAAGCAGCTTTAACTACATATTATGGCTTACTAGCCCAACCATTTGGGTTTTGAGCTCTCTTAAACCCCTAACAAAACTTCATTATTTTTTATGACTTATTTGGATGACTTATTCTATACTGTCTTTTATATCAATTCAATTTGAAACCATTTGATCTCTCCAGTACATATAAAGTGATTGTTCTGGTGCAGGAATCAAGCTGTTTCAAGAAGAAAGAGGTGTGTTGAACATTCATATCACTTTTTTTCTCTTACATTTTATCTGCCTTTGGCTTGTTTCCTGTGCCAAATGTGTTTTTTTAAAAAAAGTATTATTAGTTCTTGTGCTTGTTTTCCTCATTTGTCCCCTAAAACTTTTTTTTTTCCCTATGGGGAAGGCAGACATTATTGTGTCTGCTTCACTGCCTGAGTACAGCTTCCTAATAAAATTCCCTTCAGTCCAAGTATTTTCAAAACTTTGCTAACAAAGGTTTTTGCCATTGGAAATACATAAAACCACAAAACCAGATCACATGAACTTACCTTGATCAAAGGGTCATTCTTGGTAACATTTTGAGATGTTGTCAAACCAGTCCCTTTTTGTCATCACATAAGATTGTACATTGAGCAGTATTATTTGCATGTGAAAGGTTTTCTTCAGGTAAAGTCAAACCAAACCATATTGTCCTGGCAATAAGAGTGCTCAAGGAATTTGAATACAGGCAAGCAAGTTTCTAAAAACCAGGGTGCTACTGCTCAAAAAAGTCTTTTACTATTATTTGTCAGCTCCATGCCATAAACAGAGATTAGGGATTTCCTTTTTTCACGGTCTAAAATGTCATAAACAATGGTTTCAATGACATCTTGCCCACTCACTTGTCATATGGCTTCTTTCATTGTAACATTTTAGTTAATCAATATGAAGAGCTGTGTAACTGTAGTAGACATGTCTGTGTAGTCAGTGGTCTATAGCTAATATGCTTGCAACCAACCAGAAAATACATAAGCCATTTTACTAAACTGTATTGCTGTACAGCCTTTAGACAACTGTATTGCCAGCTGCATACACCTCTCAAAACTTGAAAGAGTCTTTTGTACTGGGCAGAGCATAGATGATCTGCTTCACCAACTTACCTTGTATCCCTTCATGCTTCATGATACTTTACAACAGATGGGTTGGATCCCAGAGATAGGACAGCAATTTTGAAATTACAATAAAAGAACAAGAAACCCCCTCAAATGTTGTAAGCTTGTCAAGCTGCTCAAACAAACCATGAAAGGTATCTTTGGGCCCAAATACACCAGCTGCAGTCAGGAGACACATCTAGTCTATCAAAATCTCTTGTTTCCCCTTCAGGAAGCCCTGTGTGGTTGTGACTCCATGCAACTACCTGTCTATCAAGTCCTGCAGCATTCACTGGCTTCTTTGAAGATGATAGTTATTTTTTAGCCCTTTTATGTAGAATGTTGGTAGCTTGTTTCTTCCGACTCCCATTACTGTGCATGCTTTCAATAATCACAATGTTAATCTGCATGATTCAGTCATAGGCTGTGATCATGCTAAAAATAAAAACCCTCCACTCTTATCAGTTACATTCCCAAGTTGCAGATGTGATGAAAAAATACATAACTCATTAATTTCTAATTGTTTTCCATCGGTACTTCTGTAGTCACACTGCTGCCACTGAGAGAAGAAATCAGATGTTCTCTTTCTTGCAATACATAGCCTTACTCTTCAAGTGCTTTCAGTTTCAACTGGTAAATGTAGAGAATAAAGGTGGAGACAAAGATTAAAGAAACTTGTCTTTAATTTGCCAAGTGACAGGAAATAATTTCTAAGCAGAGATACATTACATTAGATTCTGTACAGGAGCTAAGATTTCTATTTGATCTTCCTACCAGAAAATGTAAGAGTAAATCAGCTTTTTTTGACAATGCTGTAAGAGTTTTAATTACTCATTATTGTGCCATTCACTCATTAACTTTCTGTTCACTGTTTAAAATAACACAAGTGTTACTAAGCACAATACAAAACAGGTAAATGAAGCAGCTGTTCCTCACATTTAAAAATGTGTGCCAAAGACAAAGATGACAAAGTAATCCTTATTATTACTGAGGTCGTTAAATTGCAAATCTTCCATGCACAGAAGTTCCCACAGGTAGTGTAAAATTCTTGTGAGCAGCTCGCAAAATTCATCAGTAAACAGAATCAGTGCAATCATACATCTTAATCTCGCAGTTCTGGTACAGTGGCTACCTGGTAGAAATCTCATCTTAATTCTAACATGGAAAAATTCATGTCCTACCTCAGAACTACAAAGAAATTTTCTTTTTCACCTCTGTGCCCCTGAACTCCTTGCAGCATTTTCAATTTTGAAATAGCTGGTGAAAATTAGAGATAAGCCTAGATAATTTAGGATTCACTGGATGCATACCTGTACAACCATTAAAATACAATTTCTTTCTAGACTGTGAGTTGTCCTCAGCTATCACATATCTCAGAAAACTGTTTTTTGTGTTAGTTTCTGCTTAGTAGGGTGACAAGAAACAAGAAAACAGTATAAAGAAGGAGTTTTTTTTAAAAAAACTGTCACCAGAAAGCCCTGTGGAATCTGTTACATACAATGCAAATTCATAAGGAGGTTGTGTTTCAAGGTTGTGAAGTATAACATTGTGCTGCAGTCCCTCTAACAAATATTTGTGAAAATATTTTCATGTAAACAGTGAGAGGAAATAATGAACAACTAGGATTAGACAAAATAGTCTTTTCCAAAATAACCAGAAGAAACATCTGAATTTAATGTCTTGTAGGGAAGGAAAACAATCAAAAACTCTTTTTCAGAAATGAGAAATTTGCTTGGGCCACAGGACACAGTCTGAAAGTAAGAGGTAGTTACATAAATAAAAAGCATCAATGCTTTTCAAGTTGAGTGTCCACTACTTGCAAAGCTTTTATTCCTGCCAGTAACATGTCTTTTTGAATAATCCTGTTACAGTCAACAGGCTGATTATTTAGATGAGCAGGCCCTAAATTAATTAAAAACAAAAAAACTAGCCATCACAGTAACCACAAGATTTTTATTCAGTTAGTGAATGTTCTATCACTCATTAACTGATATTTGATATTTAGTAACAGTGTAGCTACATTTAATTACATTCTTATACAAGTAAGTATTCAAATCAAGCTCTTCATCAAATAAATAATCTGTAGCAAATAAGGGGAATTAAACAAATTCCTAGCACAGTTTCACCCCATTACAGGACGCCAGGATGACCATGTACAGCTGTAATGTGGCTGTGTGGTTGAAAGAAATCCATTCAAGCATTCTGCTGCCACTTTCAGAAACAAAAACACTGAGGAATGTTTAACTTCAGGGACCTCTCAGTTTTCATGGTGACAGCTCTGTGACCATAATTCAAGCAGTCTCTGCAGAAGTACAGAAGAAATTTCTAAAGGTTCATCTTTAGATGAATGTGCTGGACCATTAAGCCTCTGAGGCACCATGGAAAACACAAAAAAGATTGTCAGTGTCAGGTCCAAAACAGAAAAAAGCTTTGAAATATAAGAAGGGATGAAAAGAAAAGCCTGTAGAGGTATGTCATCCCCGGTCAGATAAAAATACCAGCAGAATGGATGATAAGGCTAGATTTGAAAAGCTGCTGCCTCTGAGAGAAGCCAAACTCATTTGCTTTTACTGGAAACCTGACACTTCAATCTGTTGAACTTTAAGTCTTAATAGCCCACTGTGGCTTCAAGCTCACCAGTAAGAATAAGAAAAATCCAGAAAAGTAGGAGGCTAAACAAGCTCTCTAGTTGCTGATTTTATGCCCATTTCAGCTAACGTGTATCAAAGAGAAGATGACATGTTTCACCCAAGTTGCTTTTCAAAACACAGCACATTTTAATTTATCCTAAATGTGCCATAGAGAATACATAGACAGAAATAAAATCAGTAATGAAATGGTTTGATTTTTATGAGACGTTTAAAGTTGTTCCTTGAGAATATTTTAACAGAAATCTATTTTTGAAATTATAAAATGTAACATCTTTATCAAAATAAACACTGTATCCAGGCAGATCATTAATTCAGCTTGGTTTCCCCCTCAAAAATTCAACAGTAGCATATATGAAAGATAGGGTCAACCTTGAGGATATACAAGGCCAGTAGCATGAAGGACAAGAAAAGAATCTTTCTGTGGTTCCCCAGATCTTCCTGTACTTTATGGGGTCACATCTTCTACATACAATCATACCTCATCTTTTTGGCAACTACTGTTATATTTGACACCTCCATTGGTAACGCTATTTTCATTGCCAGAGACCTATCCCACAAAACAGATTGTTTCCAAGCATAGCCATAAAGCCTTTGCATAACATCCACATCTATAGTAATAAGCTGAACCAAGCAAGGATCTGGACACAGGCACTGTTTACAGTTATCTGATGAACTTGCCATGCTTTTGGCTATGGATACCTGCCATCCAGACAGTCCTTGAGCATGGCTTGGGTGCTGGTGGAGACTTCGTCCATTCCCAACAGGCAGGAATCCTGCTTTGAAATTTTATAGCATGAACATGGTGTCTTGGGTTACTGCAGTGGTGTTTTGGAATCAGGGGGCCTGGAGGTGTAGTTCCTGTGAGAAGCTGCTGGAAGCATCCCCCCCTCCTTATCCCTGCTCTACCTCTGCCCCAGGCCCAGCAGATGTGGGAAGCTGGATGTGCCTCTGTGAGCAACATATTCAAGAAAGGGAAAATAAAACTGCAAAAATATAAGAAGACTCTCAGAGTGGAGTAGAGGATTAAGAGAGAAATGCCAGAGCAAAGACACCATGGTCAGTGAAGGAGGGAGAAAGGTGACCGAGCAGAGGTTTCCCCACAGCCCATGGTGAGATGGCAGCTGTGCCCCTGCAGCCCATGGAGGAACATGGGGGAGTAGTCCTTGAAAAAGTACGGTGGAGCAGTCCTTGAAGGACCACAGTGGGGTAAATGTGGATTTGTATCCCTGAAATGCAACAGGAGGGCAGATGGGAAGCAGCAGCCTGTGCAGGACTGCAGAGAGGGTCAGATGTGGATCTGCAGCCCTGTAGGACCCCGTGCCAGAGGAGGTGACTGCTCCCGCCGCAGCCGTGACTCTGTGTGCAGCCCGGGCGGGAGCAGTTCCTGAGGGACTGCACCTGTGGGAGGGACTCATGGCCCAGGGGTTCCTGAAGGACTCTCTGCCATGGGAGGGACCCCGCCTTGGAGCAGGGGAAGAAAGAATGTGAGGAGTCCTCCCCCTGAGGAGGAAGGAGATAAATAATCTAGGCCTGGGAATAAAGGAAGGGTGGGTGGAGATGTTATGATCTGGCCATGTTTCCTGTTTTCTCCTTGCAGCTTAAGTTAGGTTTTTTTCTTTCCCAAGTCAAACCTGACTGGTTTTTGCCTGTTACCATAATTGGGAAAGACAAACATTCCTGTCCTTGTCTCAACTATTGAACCCTAATGTGAATTTTCTCCTCCCTGCCCCACAGTGGGTGTGGGGATTGAGCTAGCGGAGGTCTGGTTGATACTGGCTGGGCCTAAGCCATGACACATAGACATGATGGGGGCTAAAAGACCCACCAGTGCTTCAGGAGTTCTCAATAGACATGGCGAAGACATGTTGGCATGGACTAAGAACTGAATAAATAACCCTGGACCCAGAGAAGCCTGGTACTGTCTGCCAGTGCTACAGCATCTTCTCTTGCTACCTAGGCAGGATTAGAGCTGCCCAACAATGCTAGTGCAACCCACAGCCCTGCCTCCAAACTTCAGTACAGCTACAGCCCAGGCTCCTGCTTTCTGTGTTCCCATCTATTTACAGCAGCTAGCAGGATAGACTGTTTATTTAGGTTTGTTACTGCTCTTTACAGCTTGAGTACAGCATGTGCCATGAATCATCTCCTGTTAAAGAATTCTCTGTCACAAAGTTGTTTGACGAAGGCAAAGCAGTCACAGGAAAGGCCCTTGAAATGAATCCTTACAGTGAGTGCTATGTGCTTGGTTGAAGTCTAAAAGTCCTTTTTACCTCTCCAAGACATCTAGGATTTTGCATTCAGTTGTGGCAACTTGCAAAATTATGCTGGAGAAGAAAAAGCAAATTAAATTCACCTTGCTAGTCATGCTGGTGACCAAAAATAAATCATACATAGGGCAAATGTACTTTCCACATATTATTTTCTCCATGTGTGCTCTAAATAGATATTTAGGCACATAAACTTTCTCAGTCCAAATTTCAGGGCATAGTACTGAGCATGCACCCCACTGCATCTCCTTTTTAGAATGCACATATATTAATTTTCTTTGCATAGAATGGGGCATATAAAAAAGAACTTCAACACATGATCAAAGAATCGCCTACATGCACACGTGTGTTTAGGAGCTGTGGTGACTTTGTCTCCACATTTGAAAAAGTAGCGTTAGTGGACATCCTTTTATCTGTTCTGAAATAAACTAATGGATATCTCTCTACTTCCTATACCCTCAGACACATGGATTAAAATTAAATCTTTCAAGATTTCCCTGAACAATAGTAGATATTAAAGTAAAATGATTTGATTTGTTGGGTCATGTTACCCTTTATTTGTGAAAGTGTAGACAAACATGGAAGTACCTGAATCCTAGCACAATAAGTATTCACTGGAATATGTAAATCACTTGTCTGTTGTGGTCTTGTTTGTAAAATTTTCTGTCTAACAAAGAAAACCAGTGATTTAGGTTACTCTTAAAGTAAGATGAACAGTGAATACTTATTCTGTACAAACTAAAAAATTTAGAGTCTAGATCTCAAAACTATTAACTGATGTTTTTAATAACCAATACATGTTAAGTTCACAGTAGTTGAGACTGATATGGGGAAAAATATTTCTAAGAATGGGGAAAAAGTAAATTAGCATTATTCTAAATTAAAATTTCAACATTTTTCTTCTTCCTACTCAGCCAACAAAATACCAGTTCATGAGAATGGTCCCATGATAATGACATTGTTTTGATTACAGTTTTTTTCAAGTCAAAAACTCACTTCAAAAATAGGAACTTTTGATATTTTGATTAAGAACTTGTTCTTCTGGTAGAGTGCAAAACACGTCTTTGTTATCCAAAGCATATCTCAGCATAAGAGGGTCAAGGCTCAAATACGGATTTTCTTTATTGGATGTATTCCTGTATTCATACATAGCCTTGAGTAAATGCTAAAATGGTAGTACGTAACTCTTTTCTCTTATTGTCTACTTGGAAATCATACTCCAAACAGTTTACAGAGGAGGAAAAGTCAAGCCAAGTTAGCAGGTGGTATCAGTAAGAAGGACATGGTAAAAAGGCTTTGGTATAGGCACATACTTAAAAGTGTTTGTTTATTCAGGTTTTCTTTGCAAAGCCTTTTGAACAGCTGCTATAATGTAAGTCTTTTAGCAGACCCAGAAAAAACAGCCAAGTTTGAGGCACTGATGTACTGTAACAAAAGTACATGGAATTGCACAAAATAGCTGTTCAAATGGAGTGAAACTTCCAGTTCATGTTCTGTGTTGTCATAGGCAATGGACCCCTGATGCAATGTGATGTCTATGAATATGACTGCTACTTTTGGTGCACACCTTCATTATTGTGTATATGCTTTTTTTTTTTTTTTTTTTTTTTTGTGTGTGTGTGTGTGTGTGTGAATTAAAGCATGAATTAAAGCAACTAGGTGCATTTAACAGCACATATTACAGCTGAAGTAGACTCAAAATGTCATTGATGAATGGTCATAGCTACATCTTATCACACTAAACATATCAATGAAACAATGCCAAGAGAAAAACATTTCTGTAGATGGTATCTTGAAACCTCTAGAAAAATAATTCAGAATTCTACCATCTTGAGTAAACTCAGGGCATGTTAAAAGCAATAACATTCTTAGAGCAAGGGTATCAAGTTTTTGACTACTGGTGAAGAATTCTCAGGTTCTCTGTCCTCCAGTACTTTGGCATTAGTTCCAGTAACTTTAGCTGCTGATGGAGGAGATGTGGTTTTTGAGAATTCCCAGAATACTTCTTCCTTACTGAACAAATGCTCTTCCCAGTGAACTCATTGTGCTAAACAGACATTTGGTTTGGCTTCTCTAGCATTCCTAAGTGTTCAGAGTCTTTTTTTTGACCAGGAAGCTTTCAGGCTGCAACTGCCTTAGGCCATTTTTCCTCTTCCTCCACATGAGAAAATATTCAGTGCTTGCTTGTACCTGCAAAAATTACTCCTATTTAGCCCATCATTAATCAGGATATGTTTTTGTAGGAAACATTTTCCTGTTACTCTTAATAACCTTTTAATATGAAAAGCATTTCATAGAAAGCTGGAAAAAAAGACTTTTCTGTGTTCTGCAGTAGGGTAACTATATTTCACTACCAGACCAAGTAATTAGTCACAGAGCAAAAAGATTCTGGCAATCATGACTAGCACCAAAAACTGAGAAAGGTTTCCATGATTAGCACAGGGATAGAAATAGGGAAGTCAAAATGTTGTTCTCAAGAGGTATTCCATTCCTTAGGATTTGCAGAAAATGGAGCTAGGTTTTAAAAAAAGATGGGTTTAAGACTGAAATGAAATTGAAATGTAAGGGAAGCTTCATAACGCTGCTTTGAATCACACAGACACATACAAATATCTATCAGACTAAAAATACCTTGGCTTTGAATATTTTTCCCAATTCTTATTAAATTTGAAAGCGTGTCCATTGATCTAACAAGAGCAACTTGCTAATAATTAGACTAGCAAGGGAAGAACCTTGGTTTTTAACCAGGAGAGGGGAAGAAGGAGGTGCTCCAGTTTCTCATATCCCAGTTTAATACAGCTGAAAGAAAGAACAGCTCATACCCCTCCTTACAGCAAAATACATGCAATTATGCTAGTCACTATATCAAATTACCATACAAAACCATAAGTAAAAGGGTTTATAGATTCATACCGAGATTAAATTTGAGATTATTGATAGCGATACTATTTGAGATTAAAAGAAAATATATTTAACATTTACTAATATAAGGTAGGAGGCCTCTCATTCTCTCCATCTCCTGCAAATGTGTTTTTTGCATTATCATGACTGCATTTAACAAATTCTTGTTGCTAGATTAGCCTGGAACTGGGGGTAACTCACAAATACGTTATTTCAAATAACAATTATCTGAGAAAGCTTTTCCACAAGTGCTTGATAAAACTTTTAATAAGAAAAAAATTAGTGTGAAGAAACTTAGATTTTAATGAACAGTTATGGGGGTTAAGACAAGTTATTAAAAATGATCAGGGGGCTGGAGCACTTCCCCTATGAAGACAGGCTGAAGAAGTTGGGGTTGTTCAGACTGGAGAAGAAAAGGCTCAAAGGAGACCTTATAGATGCTTCCCAATACCTGCAAGGCCCTACAAGAAAGATGGAGTGGGGCTTTTTACATGAATGTGTAGCAAGAGGAGAAGAGACAGTGGTTTAAAACTTGAAGAGGAGAGATTTAGATTAGATATGAGGAGGAAATTCTTTAATATGAGCATGGTAAGACACTGGCACAGGTTGCTCAGGGAAGCTGTGGATGCCCCATCTCTGGAAGTGTTCAAGGCCAGGCTGGATTGGGCTTGGAGCAACCTGATCTAGTGGCAAGTGTTCCTGACCACAGCAGAGGAATTGGAGCTAGATGATTTTTAAGGACACTTACAACCCAAGCCACTGTATGATTTTATAAAGAAGCTTTTCTCATCATCTGTGAATGTTTAGTAATATTAAAAAAAAAAATAATCTAATTTTCTCATAAAATATGTAATTTTTGCTATTTTAAAAGAAAGAGATAAATCAATTTTGCTTTGAAAGTCACATTAAAAATGTGAGCTCAAGAGTATACAGTACATTTTACAGAAGACTGCAACTACTAACACTTTTTTTCCCCTCATCTACCAGAAGAAATCAAACTAAACTAGTTTGCCTCTAGGGTTTTAAACATTATTACAATTCATCTATTAAGAATGTTATGAAGTTAAAATTAACTGTAAGAAGAAAAAATTTTTAAAACCTCCAAACATTTCAATCCTCAAACAACATTCCCCCTGCCAACACATGGGTTTATTGAAGAAAAATGGATTAAAAAATATGAATAAAATGAAATAATGCCTGTTGTATATATTTGAAATGAATGGTGAGATATCACGAGCAAAGGTGTAATTGGATTCAGTAAGTGCAAGACTGAATATACATTCTGCAGATACATTTTGAAAAGCAAAATAAATGTGCGTTTTCCAAACCAGACACAAGGAAAACAAAACATAAGATGATGTGCTGTAATTGTACTAATAATAACACATTGAAAACATATGGTTCCAACAAAAGCCTTTTTATTTATTTATTTGCAGTAGAATGAAAACATGGTGCAAAGGTCAGTAAGGGCATCTAATCTATCCAGGCCCCCTATCAGTGCTTTAATGAGCTTGCTTGCAAGGTCATCCCTGACCTTGATCATAAACTGTGCTGAGAGCTTTCCATTCCTGCAGTGTGTGGAAAGCACCTTAAAGTATTAAGCCTGCTGTCCCCTCAGAATGTACACTGATTTTATTAGGTATGTTTTATGTCACAAATTAAGTCCTTTAGGAATAAAATGGTTGTCACATCCCAGTTATGACAATGATGTGGACAATAATAAGGCATACTGTAAAGTATAGTTCTTAAAACTGTCAGGAATTATCCCTATCTTACTGTATTTTTACCTGGTCTAACCATCAATTAGTAGCATTAAATCATTTTGCAGCCATTTTAAGTGTTCTGCATGTTTTTAAATAAAAAAAAAATATTAATAAAAAAAGAGAAAAAAAGGAAAGTGTTCATTCCAGCTTGATGAAAAGCATGAACAGAAGAGATCTGACCCTAGAAGTTCCTTCCATTTGCCTTTTGCCTTTGATGTCTAGAAGAAATTTTTTGAGGAACAACAAAAACAGCATGGGTGAAGGAAGAAGAAGGTTGAACTTATCAACAAGAAATGGTCCTCTGAAAGCTTCTTCAACAGATTCTTTTAGCCTAAGAATGTCAATGTTATACATACAGAAGCAGTACAAAAACCTTGAGTTTAACCCCACTGGCAGAAAATAGTGATCTACAAAGCTTTGCAGTCAAGGAGAGCACTTGTTCTCTTACCACCTCTTCACGGTCTGACTGATTCTGGAAACTGCTACTGCCATTAAAGATTGCCTTCAGCTCTCATGCTCAAGCTTCACATCTCTCTCCAAAACACCACCTTGCCTTCTTGCAATCCTCTTTGCAACAACAGTTCCTTTCATTATGCAGAATCGATAACACGTGTGTGGAAGTCCTTGCTTCAGAATGGTTTGGGTACCAGAAGTACACCCGCCCAGAAGCCAACCCAACAACTTTACAGAACGGGAGTCCACCACAGGCTATTAACACCTTGACACCACTTCCAAAAGTCTCTGACTTAACTGACTAGGTGAGTATTTCTACATCTGTCCATTATTTATACTCTTCCACATATAGAAGTTACCAGCTGCTCTCTGAAAAAGGCTACTCTACTAAATGGACACTCAGATCAACTGTTGCTCTTCTTCACACTTATTTTTCAATCTGTTGTTGCTGATGATAAAACCAGAACTGAATGAAAACCTTATCTGCAAACTGCCCATAAGAAATCACTGAACTCCCTGGCTAGTAGTTTATTCATAATACTGTCATGACTTTTGCTAAGACATTAAATTCTTCACAATTTTAAGGTTTCCTTCAGTAATTATATGCCCAACAGCTACAAGGGATCTCAATCTGTTTTCCTCATCTAGGTGTTATTATAGTACAAACAAAAAGTACAACTATACAATGATTTTTGGTGTTTAGATAGACAGATGTCTGATTTTTCTCTTCTGCATCCTTCTTGAAATTGCAAATAAAATTCAAAAAAATACAGACAGTTTCCCTCCTGAGAAACTGGGCAGGCTGTTATGGCTGTCTTTGGAATATCTTATCTCCTGTTAGATTTCATACTTGCTCACTGTACATAATACACCCAAGAAACAAAACGTTGCTGCGGTTCAAAAAACCCTAATCTGGTTTGTTGGGTTCTTTTTGTTTGCTTGTTTGCTGGGTTTTTTTGCAATTAAAATATTGTTTTCTTGTCATTTTTATCTTTACAAAGGTAAACTGGAAATGTTTTTGCAACTACCTTTCTCATATTATTTATTTTTCCAATCCACATTGCCTACAGCAAAGTATTACCTTGAAAATCTGAAGGTGCATAGCAGGGAAGATACTGTGAGCTGTTAGTCAAAAGAGTGGCTCTCAGTGGACTGAAAAAGTGGGCTTTGATGAAACTAGCATAATGAATGGATATTTCTTACAGGCCAGGCTTTAATTTGCAGTATATACACAATATATTGGTGAGGTCTTTGCAAATATTTGGCAATAGAATCATAGAATCATAGAATCATAGAATCATAGAATCGGCTGGGTTGGAAGGGACCTCAGAGATCATCAAGTCCAACCCTTGATCCACTACCGCTGTGGTTACCAGACCATGGCACTGAGTGCTACATCCAGTCTCTTTTTAAATATCTCCAGGGATGGAGAATCCACTACTTCCCTGGGCAGCCCATTCCAATGTCTGATCACCCTCTCAGTGAAGAAACTCTAATACCTAACCTAAACCTCCTCTGGCACAACTTAAGACCATGCCCTCTTGTCTTGTTGAAAGTTGCCTGGGAGAAGAGCCCAACCCCCCCTGGCTCCAGCCTCCTTTCAGGGAGTTGTAGAGAGCGATGAGGTCTCCCCTGAGCCTCCTCTTCTCCAGCGTGAACAGCCCCAGAATATGGCAAGAGCAGGATCTCTCAGTAAACATAGAAATGAATGGCAGTGCTTGTGCTAACAGCAAGCAGATGCTTCATATTTGCTAATCCTTGTTGATCTTATCAGCATGCTTCTGTCATAGTTTCTGACTATTTAATATCTACATTTTGATACTCTGAAAGGAGTATCCCATGACTGCAGAGATTTTTTTTTCAAACAAAAGGATAATTTATTAGTTTTATTAAGCATTTCCCAGGCAGTTACATATGGCAAACAAGGCAAGAGCAGTGCATGAACATTTTACATGATAATTGGCTTATTATTGTTAATCTTTCAAAATGGTGGAATGAAAATTCTAAAATTAGTATCAGAATAGTGAGTGGCATAAATAAAACAAATGGGACGTGACACTGTTCTTGATGTTTCAGAGACCCATAATTATCTGCTAGTTTCCATGGCAAATCCCATAAAGCATTTCTTTAATGACCAGTTCTTCTAGTACTAACAGCTGTTTCACTCACATGGAAGAGACATACTCAAATCTTACAGGAATACTACATCCAGCACTATATATCCAGCACATTTGCAATCTATACAGTTCATTAAGTAGAACAGAATGAAACCAAGTAATTATCTAACCAATATTTTGACTTAATTTGTCTCTGGGTCTCCATGCTGTTGTTCCAGTACTTAAAAAGCATTTATAAAGAAGATGGAGACTCCCTATTTACAAGGAGTGACAGAGGCAAGACAAGGGGCAATGGACACAAGTTGCTCCTGGTGAGATTCCTATTGAACCCAAGAGGAAAATTTTTCACTATGAGGCAGACACTCAGACATTGGAATGGTTTCCCAGGGGAAGTGGTGGATTTCCCCACGTTAGAAAGTTTAAGTCTCAGCTTGACAGGGTGCTGAGACATACCACGTAATAATAATAATATTAGAAGGGTTGAATCAGATCCTTGAGGTCCCTTCCAACCTGACATTCCATGATTCTATGAAAATGACCACTGTTCTCTCTTCATCTTGCTAGTAAAAAATTGAATGCATATAAATAATAAAGGCCCTGCTGAATGAAACCGTGCTGATTATTCAATGAAAATGGATTTCACCTATTAAAAAATTCAAAGAAAATACAAGTTCTGCCTTGTTAAACAGCCATGGTTATGCAGAAGTTATACGTGGTGCAGTTCATCATCTTCCAAAGAGGTGTAGTAATGTTTTGCATAACAGGAGCAGTAACATCCGTGCCAGCAAAGATTTGAATTTTTCTGTTTCAGACTTGAAAAGGGCATGTGCACCTGAAAGCCTGTACTTATTTTTCTGGATATATTGTTTTTTCTTATAAGTTTTTTTCCCTGTAAGCCTTGCCTGCTTCATAAGCCTTTTTAATAGTCACAAAATATAACATCCCTCTAGTGGATTTTAGACTACTTTTCTAGTGCAAAATGTCAGGTCTCTGTCACCACACAGTAAATAAAACGAAGGCAAAGGAAAGTATCAAGGATCTATATGTTATCTTGATTTTAAAAGGTAATATATATGTGCTTTTTTTATTATTGTTGAATCAAGCAAAGAATGATTTTACTGCTGAGCCTTTCTACAACTGATCACTGGTGCGTTTCTGTTATTACAGACTACCAACTTTTAGTGCACAATGTAATGATGCCCAAATGGAAGGAATTCTATTTTCTGATCTGCAGAGAGTAAAGCTGACATTAAAATAAAAACTCTTGTCTTCCGTTGTTTAATCCTTTGACTTATATTTAGAAAAATTAACAATTTCTCTTTCGTTGATAAGTATTTTAGAGCTTTTCATTGAACCATTGGTTTCAACGTCAGCAGAAACAAAAATAGTCTGCCTTTAAAGTCTGAGGTATTTTCAGGTGGAATAGTACTTACTATTAACTTATACTGACTGAGAATTTAGGGATTTATTCCCTGAAAAAAGTATATGATAGTAGATAAGATAGAGAAAATCATCTAAATGTGCCTAGGAGCATGAAATTAAGTTCCAAAATTCGCCAGAGTTCCTTCTCAGTCTACTTTAAGAATAAATTTTATAAAAGAAGAAACGTGTATCATATTTATCTGAAATTATCAATTTGAGTGTAATATGGAAAACATTAATTTGAGCCTTTTCTGCTGGGTTGTGTCCCCAGGTAATTTCATGAAAGTTAAATAATACATTTAAAGATGAAGAGTACTAAATAATGCAGGTTTGCAGAGGTGAGTTTTCTTACGGTAAATGAGGGAACATCCTTTGAACAGAAAATTGTAATTGGAAGAAAAATATGTCCATGTGCTAGAGAATTTTTTCATATTTATTTTAGTCAATAAAATCAGTTCATTAAGCTTTGAAATTAGCTATCATACATATATTGTAGATCATAAATTCAGGCAACTGTTTGAAAACCTATGCATTATGTATTATACATCAACATGTGAGCAAACACAGGAAAAGATAATCTGTGCCATAGTCAAGATAAAAGCACCTAGGAGAGAATTTAAATTCTTTTTGTTTTGATCAGATGGCATTGTATTGCTTAAATATCTCCTGTTTAAGACATTTGCACTTCTCTGCACTTTCCTGTGAACTTGGTCTCATATTTTGGGCCTAGTTTATAGCTCAGATAAAATAATACATCTAGAGCTAGATCCAGTAATAGTTTTTATGTTTAAAATGTGTTTATGTTTATATTTTTAATGTTTGTTTTCAAATAAACAAAAATGTCAATATGATATCTAAAATACTTTTTTAGTTTTTGGAGGAGAGGAGCAGAGCGGAGCAGAGCGGAGAGGAGAGGAGAGGAGAGGAGAGGAGAGGAGAGGAGAGGAGAGGAGAGGAGAGGAGAGGAGAGGAGAGGAGAGGAGAGGAGAGGAGAGGAGAGGAGAGGAGAGGAGAGGAGAGGAGAGGAGAGGAGAGGAGAGGAGAGGAGAGGAGAGGAGAGGAGAGGAGAGGAGAGGAGAGGAGAGGAGAGGAGAGGAGAGGAGAGGAGAGGAGAGGAGAGGAGAGGAGAGGAGAGGAGAGGAGAGGAGAGGAGAGGAGAGGAGAGGAGAGGAGAGGAGAGGAGAGGAGAGGAGAGGAGAGGAGAGGAGAGGAGAGGAGAGGAGAGGAAGGGAAGGGTCAAAGGTGGGTTGTTAGACAATATTTTAGCTAGTATTGCAGTCAGAAACTCAGGGAAATTACTTCCATAAGTAATGGAAGGACTTCCAGGGAAATTCCAAATAGCAATTCTGCTTTTGTACCAGTTTTCATTAAAAAGTCCTAATTTTATGATCAATGGCCTCTGCTCTTTGTTCTCTTTAGTACAATGCCTTCATTCAGCGACAAGCTACAGCTCTCAAAAAAACCCAGAACCACGATTCTGCAGCACTCTGCTCAATTGTGTCATATGAGCCATTTAACTATGCAGTCCATGTTGCCATGTCCCAGACAACTACCAGTATTAACATTATAATAGAGCTCAGCATTACTGAAATATTGACTGGATTTTCTGCAAATGTTTGATTAACCTGTAAAATGCCTCATGGGTATTTACAGCTTCAAATTCTGTGTTTAAATGTCTGATGACACCAATGATACATCACCTAGCCAAGGAATCTCTTCCAATTTTTATCTGCTGTTTGTACTACACACATCACTACTTAATTTTTTAAGGGAGCATCTGTATTTCTGTTAATTTTCTCCTACATTTTCACAGTTATCTGGCCCAAACTAATACTGAATATTTAATTCCCTAATGGTTTACTCTGTTCCCAGGAGGCAAAGATTTTTTTCAGTCATTTACCCAGATCAAGTTTCAAGTTCCAGTCCAATGCCTAAAAAACATTCTACTAGTAATTCAGCAAGCACATATTTCTGGACTATATGCTGTTGTTTGATAAGACAGCAGGAGAAAAACTATTTTCTGACTTAAAGACAGTTTTTCTTCTTTAACAGTTTTTACGACAGTTAAAGAAAATATCTTAGAAAATACTGTCTACTTAGATCATAGAGTCATACTCTGGTTTTGGTTGGAAGGAACCTTAAAGGTCATCTAATTTCAACCCCACTGCATGGCTAGGGATACCTTCCACCAGACCAGGTTTCTCCAAGCCTCATCCAACCTGGCCTTGAACACTTCCAGGGAGGGGGCATCCATAACTTTCATAGGCAACTGCTTCCAGCGTCTCACCACACTCACAGTGAAGGATTTCTTCATAATGTCTAGCCTAAAACTATCCTCTTTTAGTTTTGCTATTGGTATAAGGCATTTTTCTATGTTAATCAGGATTAATTAACAGAAATTAATTCAAATTATAACAAATATACAATGAATGTAATCATTAAAACTTTAAAATATTACTTGAATGGAACTGAGAATATGGAAAACTTCCACCTCTGCTGCTGATGAATCTTCAAAGTGTCAAAAAATTTTCACCAAAGAAAGGGTTGCCAAAAATCAATGTAACCTGCTGGGCATGATGTCTATTTCAAATAAAGGCCCTGGTACACATATGAGATGATTTATGTGAACTTCATTTTCAGTCTTCTTTCCATTCCTCACCCTTCCTCTAGCGAATTGATAATGACACAGAACTCAGGTGCAATGTGTTGCTAAGACCACTAAAAAAGTCAATTGACTTTTGGTACAACTGACTAGTTGAGCAAAAATTAAGGATTTCTCTTTCCTGATAAAATTTGCTCTATTTTTCTTCACTAATTACCCCAAATCAAATGAAGGCAGCCGACATCAACTGCATTTTGTTTTGGGTTCTTTTGGTGGTTTCAAATCATGAAACCTCTAAGAGGTTTGCATTAATATGCAGTCAATATAACTCCTGTTTTTCTTACGCTGGTTAATATGTACTTATTTGTGTGTCAGATTCACCTTTAAAATTATTTTGTGCATTTCTGGTCACAAAGTGATAATACCTTTCATTCGTTTAGTCCACATTTTAATACCAGTGGGAGCTCTACTGCAATAGGCTAATATGTCTTTGAACTGTTTATAACTGGTTCTGGTTCTGCTTGCTCTACTGCTTTACACAGCTAGAAGTAAATTCATTAAAGCCACACTAACAAATAAATGGAGCTGCACCTTGGAGCATGTGCTTGCTTGGTTTCCAGTGCATCTGCATGTCCTCTTCTTAATAACAGTGCCTGGGCAGAAAGGCATAGAAGAAATCTGGCTTTGCATAAAGTCCCATGGACTGATTTGAGATGACCAAAGATGCCAAATAGCTTACATGTTTTTTCTTGTGAAGACAGCAAAATATTTCTGAGGCAAAACACTGTCTGTGGTAATGCTGCTATTGTTTTTCCCCGCTGTTTCATGCCTAATGTCACCCAATGGATAGGACAGGCTGGCCATTCATGGTTAAAAAGAAATGTGTCTTAGCTAAGGAACAACTGCCTAATGAAAAGTCATAGAGGTTTTCTCTTATTAGGTGTACCTAATAATCTTTATTTAATGGTTTATTTGTTTCTTTAAATTAGGTGTACCTAACAGTATAAAGGTGAAAACACACGTGATTTTTCACATGAGTGTCAATTCATGTTTCCCTGCCAGACTATAATGCATGGGCAAATTAAATTAAGGAGGAACTGGGTGTCACCCTTGTGAGAGCAGAGGTTTTTCAGCAGCCATTTACAGACAGTGCAGCTTGTAGAGAATCCCAGTTCTGACAGCTGCAACTACAATACTGTAGTTCTTAAAAAATATGAACAAGGAACTCAAATGATCGAGTTTTAAGTGCATGAGCAACCATCATGAGGTTGAGCACAGTTTTTAAAGAATAGTAGCCAACAGCTCAGTTTGCTACTGGGATAAGGAGAGTCATAGCTGCTCCCATACTCCACGGTGCTGGAAACTCAGGTGTGTTGTGCTCACAGGCAAAACACGGTCAGACTAAATGCATCAGGAGTCTCCTTGCTCCCTAACCAGACTGACAGCTGTGAAGGACACACAGGTAGCTGTTTGCCAGAGATGTTAAGAGATGTTAAGCCTGGCGATAGCCTGTCAAGAGTGGAGCAGCTGTTAGGTCACCCTGCCCCACTGCTGCACTCTGTCAGGGCAGAGACTATAAAAACATCTGCTTATCCAGGTCAGCTCCTTCTGCCTTGAGTTAAGCTGATTCATCTCAGTCAGGTATTTAAGTGTAGGATCGTATTATCCTGCTGTAAGCAGTTATTGACAAAGTCCTATAAAATCCACACACCAGATACAGATTTTTTTTTTTTTTTAACAAGGTATTATACAGCAGAGTACAGTATTTGTAGGCTTCTACCTGGCTTTGAAATCACACTGAGATAGGCTTTGAATCAGGCCACAAATTTAAAGGAGGATAATAAACAGAAGACTGAGTGCACAGAGATATTGAAAGTTAATTCAGTACTTTTGTACACTGAGTCATACTGAACCCAACAATTTCCATTCAAATAGCAAGTCAATAGCTAAAAAATGCCCACAGTTTCCTATTATTCCTATAACAAACCACCAACAGTATCACCTGGGAGGCATTCAGTTAAAGCAGCTCAAGCTGGCACCTAGGCTTCATAGAATCATACAATTTTCAGGGTTGGAAGGGACCTTTAAGATAATCTAGTTCCAACCCCCAGCCATGGGCAGGGACACCTCCCACTAGATCAAGTTTCTCAGAGCCCTGTCCAGCCTGGCCTTAAAAACTTCCAAGGCTGGGGCTTCCACCACCTCTCTGGGCAACATTCCAGTGTCTCACTACCCTCATGGTGAAGAACTTCTTCCTAACTTCCAATCTAAATCTACTCTGCTCTCGTTTGAATCTACTCCCCCTAGTCCTATCACTACCTGGTATCCTAAAAAGTCCCTCATCAGCTTTCCTGTAGGCCCCCGTCAGATACTGGAAGGCTACAATAAGGTCTTGGAGCCTTTTCCTCTCCAGTCTGAATAACCCCAACTCTCTCAGTCTGTCTTCATAGGAGAGCTGCTCCAGCTATCTGAGCATCCTCATGGCCCTTTTCTGGGCACACTCCAGCATGTCCATGTCTTTCTTGTAACAGGGGCTCCAGAACTGGACACAGTACTCCAGGTGGGGTCTCATGAGAGAAGTCTTCACTTGGCATTAATTTTTAATTTTTTTCTTATTTATACATGTGACTACTTATTTCACTTATTGTCACTTTTTGACCTGTGAATGTTTCTGCTCCAGACTTTGTTGGGCTCTTGCAGTTCCTCAAGTTATTTCTCTCTGTCACTGAGTTCCTCAAGTTATTTCTCCCGTCATATGCTCACATATTGGATCCACTACACAAAATGGTTCCCTGTTTCCCCATAATATTTCTGAATTCCTGTTCTGAATTAATTTCCTTGCCTTTTTGGTTTTTTTTTTCTCCAATCTCATCAGTCTTCACTACCATTTCTAAACTGGTCACTTTTGTTTGGTTTCTCAGGAATCTTTTGTCTTTTTTTCTGATGGTGTATTTTGCTTAGAGAGATCTTTCTGACTACTGATGTTATATGTCAAGGTAATGTACCCAACAATTTGGCATTTGTGATATCTAGCTTTTAATAAATATATAAACTAATTTTATTTACTCTGATGAAATCTTTCTACTGTTTTCAGTTTCTTTTCTGAAGTGACACGTCTTCGGTTTGTCTATTTATTCCCTTGTAATCTCATGGTTTCTCCTAAACATTTTTGCATGGAGTCATGTCACATTCTTTATTTCTCAGACAAATACAAGTTTGCTCAGTCAAACTGATGTGCAATTTTCACTGTAAACTCTTCCTCACATTATGATCCTGTTTCTTCAAATGAAAATATAAGAAAAAGTGTATGGTGTGTCTGTGAAAGAACTTCCCATTAGAAGAGGTGCAGATAAAATCTAACTGGTTTTAAGAAGGTCTTGATTCAACTACTGTTGAAAAAACCCATCGCTGTTGCCAGCCCCAGCATGGAACTCAATCTCATTTCCCGTTGTAACCCCCCCTAGTGAAATACACAGCACAAATGCAGGCTCTTGGTCTGGTGCAATTTCTACACCACTTTAAGCCAGAATACTGAAGGTACTACTGATGCTGTTTTCTTTCTCCACTCTCATTCAAAGAAGTGTATTTTCCTTGCCCTTACTCCCCTTTTCTTCCCTGCTTTAAAGTAAGCTTCAAAATCTGGCCCATTCTCTGTACAACTTAATATTTCCTGTGTAATCTATTTATCTTATGTTTTTTATTCACATTAAAAAAACCCAACAACAAAAATCCCAACCCCACATCTAAGTGATCCTACATTCTTACAGCACTGGAATCCAAAAAGCTTATCTTTCTTTACTTTATTCCCCTGCTCTTCATTGCCCTCTAACTGTGCCACCTTGCTGGTATTTGTTTCGTCAGCCCATTTGGAGAGAAACAAACCTTTCTGTCTTCTATACAGAAACTGCTACATTTTGGTATGTTCTTAAATGAGAAAATCATCAGCTGACAGCTGTGTAGTGCATAATTTGCTAAATATTTTCTTTTGTGACCAAGGAGTAACTTTTCCACATGTAGTTGTATATTATCTTGAGAAAGACACATAGATCTAGGAAGTGATCTGTGTAATCTATGGTCCAGCCTATTTTTGTGTCAAGATGGAGTCTCTGATTGTATTGTCATTTCTGACAGATAGCCTCTCTTCCATGAAAAATCTTGGCCACGAGGCAATGTTTTATCTCTTTTTGGACAAAAGAAAATCCCAAACAAATGCAAACCCAAACAACAGTGTAATCAAACATCATCTATTTTTTTGTGAAAGAAAATTAAGAAATACAAATGCTTCCATTTTCACTGCTTTTAAGTTAAGTGTATGTTTAAATATGTCTGGAACATATTACTGATGCATTAGAAAGAACAAAAAAAAGACAGCAAATTTCAGTAACATTTCATTGAAGAAGGTAGGGATTTTTCTTAGAAAAACCCTGCAAAATGTACCCTAAGAAATTATATAACAAGATATTTTTAAATTGCCATGAGGTTATGTTATCTTCTGTATTTGCCATTTCTTTCTTACTCAGTTAAGCTTTGGGGCTAATGAAGAGATGCATTTTATACGCAGTGAAGATCTTGGCACTGAATTTACAGATTGTCTTCATCAAAGGGTACTCTTCCAAATCAGAATTTCAAATGGATTCACATTAAAGACAGCATTCAAACTGGTGAAAATACTTCTGATTAGGATTTGAAAAGAAGCACAGTGCTTTACTAACATCACTTTACAGAGATCCAATTAAAGCTATTAATATCTTAGGGAAATGTTAAAGAGTATCAATTAGTATTGTATAGTTTCACATCAAAAGGCTTGTGTAACTTCCAGTCACACATTATCAGTAAGTTGGATGAGGAATTTTCTGGATTTCTCTTAGGTAGCATATTGAAGGCACTCTACAGGATTCATAAAATATCAAGAATGCTTCACCGTGAAATCATGGCTAATTATGTTGTATTGGGAAAAAACATATAAAAGCTAACATAGCATACCAAGTAAAAATTAGATTAACATAGGTCATCTAAGAGAAAAAACCCAACACTTTCAAAAGAAACATTATAATTTTGTTTGGTTAATTTACATCACAAATAAAAACTTCCATGAGGCTTTTGATTCAACATCTATTATGTTTTAATTTAATAATTTATGATAAACACCATACAAAGCATATGTTAAAAACTAATTATTAGATAATTGATTAGTTGCGGTAAAAACTGCCAATAAACAATTAATACTAAACAGAAGCTGCTTCTAGAAGTGAGTAAAATAAGTCCCCATATTTCTAAGTATGATTCAGGAGAATGTATGAAGTCCAGAGGAAGCTGATGAAGGTTACATAAATCTAGTAGTCAAGGGCAAGGCCAAGGAGACCTCTGAAATTGAAACACAGCATTTTTTCTGGAGAACAAAAATTCCCTTCCTTCTCCACTGCCCTCTTGAAAAATGCAGCATATATCTACACAAGATGAAACTAAGTAGGCACAGTAGTGAAAAACAGTGGTGTTTTTATGCCTTTAAATAGTACTGGTGAGATTGATACTGGCAACCTGCCTCCAGTTCTACCCACTGCACACAGTTTATTTTTAAAATGTCACTGAAAAAAATCTGAAGATGATCCAGATAAAAAGCTGCAAAATTATTCCAGGTTGCAGAAAATTCAGGTGAGAGATGACTTAAAAATATCACTCTGTTTATCTTATCAAACCAAATACTGCCAGGTAGCTTGATTGCAGTATATAACCACACTCTCAAGCAACTAAAAAATGCTCTAATCTAGCAGGTAAAGACTTAAACCTGTGGATAAAAAAAAAAGAAAGGCAGGAAAATTCAAAATAGGAATAGGAATTAGATTAAAAATTTAACAGTGTAGGTGATTAGCAGCTGCAAAAAAGTCCCAAAAAGAATGGTAGATTGTCCATTATTTTGGTGCTCTTAAGCAAAATCTAGGCAGCTTTCCAGAAGATGTACTTAGTCTGGAGTGCCTGGAAGAAATATTTGACTAGATGATCTAATGGTCTCTTCAGGCATTAAAATCTGTTACTTAAAGGTAAGGCTGTAAAATCTTGCCAGCAAAGTTGGATTGCAAACCTTCTGCCACATAACATGACCAGGTAATATTTGGCCAATCAGTTGATTCAAAATATCTGTTAAAAGTTGCTGACAGTCTACTACGTTGCTTGGATGTCCATCCTATAGTCTTGCATAAAACCAAAGTCAGTGGTAAAAAGGCAGGGAAATTTCCAGTACAGTGCAAATCACTACCTGCATATCAGCCTCTGGGAATTGTGAAGAAATGTGTCTTAACTTTCATGCCTTTTCTCCCTATGTGTTAATACAATTAGAATACTTTCTCTCCATCTAAATATAATGAAAATAAACCAGTCTCCACAAATATTATTGTGCTGAATGTCAACAAAAAGTCTATGAGAAAACTACTGACATTTTTACTTCACCGAAAAGCATAGATAGATTTCAGTGAGTATCACACTTAAGAGTACATTACATGAGAGTTTAATGGCTGAGAAGCCTTTTAGTTAGTTTATAGTATAATGCATGTGATGAGCAAGGCAAGGAATATATGGATAGGGTACAGTTGCAAAAGACTCTATTAAACATAGGCAGAAATGCACAAAACCCCCTCATGTTGCATCACTTCACAGTACACTTTTTATTTGCTAGCAATTCAGGTCCGTCTTTGGTAGAGTTCACACTGCAATGTTGAAAGTGAAGTGTTTAACAGGTGAAGTGGTCTTTTCCCCAGATCTGCACAAAAGATAGTGAGGTTTGAAAGAGAGAAATACTAAATGGATCCAGTAATGCTGTCTGGGAAAAAACGTGGTTTAAATGGCCCCACTACATCAGTATAAACAGACAAAAGTTACAGAATTTTGTGAATCAGATTTTTCGATGACATAACACCTAATAATCTACCTACCTTGCAGTGTATTTTGAAAAAACACTGAGCTCTTTGCTCAAAGTTCTGTGGCTCTGCAATACAGGATAAAGGATAGGAACAGGGATTGAGGAAGGACCATCTGCCTTTCATAATGCTGTAAACTTCAAAACAGAGAATGGAAAGCCCATTGCTACTGCTCTATCTAAACAGTAAATAAAGTGGAGCTTCCATCTGCCTTTCTTTTGGATTTACTTCCTCTGCAAAACTTTATAAGATAGGCAAAACATCAATTTGTTGTGCTTTAGTTGAGGCCAGAATATTATAGGGATCAACCTTGGCTTCTCAAAGAAAAGTGGCTAGGATGCCTTTATGCAAACTAATTCAATTTTACAGCTCCATTAATTGAGGAGTTCCTTCCACCCTGTTCAAATAGTATGGTAAGTTCTAAAACATTTTCTAAAAAATTGATATTGTACATTTTGTATGCAGACACAGAAAAGTTAACTGAAATATCTAGCCTTACATGGCATTTTAGGGGCAGACACAGGAATGCATTCAGACTGTGCAAGAGTTTGCCTTTGCCCAGGTTTGAGAAGACCAGGGTAGAAAAAAACCTGCCTGGGACACCACGAGCAACTGGCAGGCTGTTGATGTCGTGGTTACAACAGGGAGCATCTGAGCTTATGGTAAGAGACTCTGGGTCAGGTCACAATGGACCAGTCACAGTATGCCTTCCCATATTGCTCAGACTCCAAACTGGCTCCCAGAAGAAACTTTTGGGGGCTTCTCTGGCTAATGTGCTAGCTCCCTTTGCTGCTTCCCCCAGCTCCGACCAATGTTTCCCCTCTTCCCCACTGCTTCCTCCCTCCCCCACTCTTTCTCCCCCACTGCTTCCCCACCACCATCACTCCTTCCCCCACGTCCATCCCCACCACTGCTTCCACCTCAACCACACACACATTTCTTCCCCCGCCCCTGCTACTCCCTGTTTTCTCACTGGAGAAGGACATCGTTCACCCAGACAGGTCACCTTCTGCCTTTCCAAGCAGAGCTAACTTTGTTTCTCTAGAACTGTTGCAAATTGTCACTGAGACCCTGAACTTGGGCACCCCCATCTACTGCCCAGTCCAGTGTGGGATTTTTCCAGTTGGCAAGTAATTACCGATTGAGGAGGGCAAGCTCCATATTTACATATTTGTATATACATTTGTAATTTGCTATTGCTACCTCATTAACCTACCCAAGTTTTTTTTTTCCAACCTTAAAGTCTCCCTTATTCCCTTCTTCATCTTCCCCCGTGAAGGGTAGTGGGGCATAACAGCATCTGTCACTGTCTATTTACTGTTTAAAACCGTGACACCTCTTCTGTAATTTTTGGAAAAAAAACTGTTTGCATTTAAATGTTATGTTAAGTATGTAAGGAATTGTTTAGCCATTAAAATTTACTGGTGTCCTGTGAGCATGTATGCTACTTGCTTTGACTTCTGATATAGATAGGAATTAAAAATTCATTGATTTAACTCAACTCTTATATAGATATCAATACTATTCAATTACATTCTTTTTAGTCAGATATATTTTGTTAGTCTGCAGATGAGTGAGATCCTATTTAGTTTTACATGAAGACAAGTATTAAAACTATCAGCAGTTGTTCTTTAAAACTGATTCTGAAGTAACTGTCTGTTCTCTTTCAAGTGAGTTTCATTACTGTCACTTTGTCTAGAAATAAGGTTAAGTGCCATCCTTACAGGTCAAATGAATAATTGGTACTTTATCAATGAAAATCATCCTATTTTTAATGCATATACTTGAACATTTTTGTTGAAATATCAGCTTGTATGGTAGATGATAGAGAGAGGCTTGGCGAGCTCTTCTGCCAGCTCCCTCATCACCCTTGGGTGGATCCCATCTGGTCCCATAGGCTTGTGGCGATGCAAGCAGCTCAGTAGGTAACTGAGGATTTCAGGTAACTTCAGGATTACAGGGGGGCTGTTCAGATTCTTGTCACCCTCTATAAGCTCCAGAAGCCAGCTGTCCTCAGGATAACCTGTCTTTCTATTGAAAACTGAGGTAAAGAAAGTGTTAAGTACCTCAGCCTCTTCTTCATCTTTGACAACTATATTCCCAACCGTGTCCAGTAAAGAATGGATGTTTTCCTTGCCCCTTCTTTTGCTGTTGAAGTATCTGTAGAATGACTTTTGGTTATCCTTCACAGAGGTGGCGAGATTCAGTTCAAGTTGTGCCTTTGTCTCTCTTGGACAGGGGCACTCTGTGCTGGGTTAGGAACTGGCTGGAGGGCTGGGCCCAGAGAGTGGTGCTGAACGGTGCTGATCCAGTTGGCAGCTGGTCACCAGTGGTGTCCCCCAGGGATCAGTGTTGGGCCCAGTCCTGTTTAATATCTTCATTGATGATTTAGATGAGGGGATTGAGTCTATCATCTACAAATTCGCAGATGACACTAAGCTGGGGGGGAGTGTGGATCAGCTGGAAGGCAGGAGGGCTCTGCAGAGGGAGCTGGACAGACTGGAGAGTTGGGCTGATTCCAGTGGGATGAGGTTCAACACGGCCAAGTGCCGGGTCCTGCACTTTGGCCACAACAACCCCATGGGGAGCTCCAGGCTGGGCACAGAGTGGCTGAGAGCAGCCAGGCAGAGAGGGACCTGGGAGTCTGGATTGACAGGAAGCTGAACAGGAGCCAGCAGTGTGCCCAGGTGGCCAAGAAGGCCAATGGCATCCTGGCCTGGATCAGGAACAGCGTGGCCAGCAGGTCCAGGGAAGTGATTCTGCCCCTGTACTCAGCCCTGGTGAGGCCACAGCTCGAGTCCTGTGTCCAGTTCTGGGCCCCTCAGTTCAGGAAGGAGATTGAGGTCCTGGAGCAAGTCCAAAGGAGGGCAACCAGGCTGGTGAAGGGACTCCAGCACAAGTCCTGTGAGGAGAGGCTGAGGGAGCTGGGGGTGTTCAGCCTGGAGAAGAGGAGGCTCAGGGGAGACCTCATCACTCTCTACAACTCCCTGAAAGGAGGCTGGAGCCAGGGGGGGGCTGGGCTCTTCTCCCTGGCAACTTTCAAAAAGACAAGAGGGCATGGTCTTAAGTTGTGCCAGGGAAAGTTTAGGTTGGATATTAGAAAGAATTTCTTCATGGAGAGGGTGATCAGACATCGGAATGGGCTGCCCAAGGAAGTAGTGGATTCTCCGTCGCTGGAGATATTTAAAAAGAGACTGGATGTGGCACTCAGTGCCATGGGCTGGTAACCGCAGTGGTAGTGGATCAAGGGTTGGACTTGATGATCTCTGAGGTCCCTTCCAACCCAGTCAGTTCTATGATTCTGTGATTCTATGACACTGGATCTATTCTTCATATTCTTCAATTTTGTCTTAGAAAGGCAATAGTAGCTTTAGACAAGGAGCCTAGGGATATGTAAGGATTGTCCTGTACCCAGTTTTCAGAACAATCAATCAAATTATGGCAAGTACCTATGCACAGACAGTGCAGCATAGAGAGAAGAACTTGAAGGTTGTCATCGATGCAAGTGAGTTAAAGGAGACAGAGCTGCAGTTCTTTTCAAGACTAGAATAGCAAAAACTTTTCACTACTCCTGAATTGGATGCAATTTCTGTGTTCAAACATCATTAATTACATCTCTAACCTTATTCTGAAGTCCAGGGTGTTTTGTTGGTTTTTCATTTTTTGTTAGTAAGCATGTATTACTGCTTTTTATGGCTTGACAGTTTTAACTCTGCTTTGACTGTAAAGTGATGTTTGTGTGAATTGTGTCTGATCTTTTATAAATATATACTGACAAATTTTTACAATGAACAGTATCATACCTTAAACCTTTCTTACATCTTGGCAAGATTTATGAGAAAACTATGCCCTCATTGGAGCTGACAACCCACCAGATGTTTTCTCAGTTAATTTAGATATCTTCAAAAAGGTATCTTAACCTCAGATGCTAAAATTAGGTCTATTTGTTCATAATTATCACCCCAAGACTCCTGATGCTGATGTAGAGTAAACATAGTATAAGTGTGGACTTCAGGTGCCACATGAGAGTTTAGAATAATAAAAGCTTCCCTTAGATATGTAATTTCTGGGAAAAGGGAACCTTCAGAAGACTATATGCATGTGTTTGGCTACACATTTCTACCGTGCATAACTTTGAACACATCTAAAATGCCTAAAACATTTTATGGTTTTGTGCACACGATAAAATTAGTTTCATCTGTCATCTGGATACCATAGAAACTTCCCCTCCACTTCCTTTTACAGATTCACTTCTCTTCCATGTCCTTTGCCAAATGGATACAGTCTGGTTTAGCAAAAGACCTGCCTGAAATTAATAATTCAGTCTCTTTTTATCTTTTTGGAATACAAGCCCAGGCAGTAGCAGCTAATCTCAATCAAACTGCAATCTGTTTTCTTCTGCTGCTTTTTTTTTCATTATTCCTCATAAAGTGACTTTCTTTCCTTTGTTTCACAGCGGGTGCCTTATGTATGGGCTTTTGCTATTGGAAGCATAAATTGTGAGATTAGAAGAATGCCATATTTTACAAAAAAATATTAATGATGTTATATAAGAGACTCACATGACCATTTTTCCCTAGCAACAGCATGAACATCCTAAAAATGTGCCTTCAGTGACAGAGGCTGGCAAAGAACATTGGTACATACTGCATTTCCCGTATTTTTTTTTCTAGCACTTATGCAGTGAACAATCACTTTCCATGTGATCTCATTTTTCTGCCTCATTTATCTGTAAAATGACATCATGCAGATGTCATTATGAAGTCTTCATAAAATAAGGACCTCCATTTTCTTGGTATTCATAATTATTATTCTCATGGAAAATGCAGTTCAACAGTAGAAAGTAAACTCTGAGAAGAATAAGTCTTTCAATGGGAAACAATTATTAAATTTTATATTAGGCAGCCACCAAACACAGGCATACTGAGGTTGTTCAATATAAGTAGCAGGCAGCACAAAAAGCAAGGAAAATAATGAGCCCTACTGTCCTGATTGTTAGATGATTGTTAGCCCCTTGTGCTGTTTAGATTGTCCTTGTTTAGATTGTTACTGTCATGATGTGATAAAATATATTCATTTGGGAATTAAACACGTAATCTTGTTATAAGAAATAACATCTGTTTTGCCTTGTTCTGATGTCCCAGAGAGTTAATTTGTTTGTTTTTGTTCAGAAATGGAAGAAAGACCTGCATTTGAAAAGGCAGCTGAAAATTATCTTCTGGATAGTTACAAAGGTAGCAGCAGTGAGTAATCATTCAAAAATCTGTATTTCTGAAGCCTCTGTGCCTGGGTATCACTATCTGCCAACAAGCATTGACAGGCTGCAAATACACTTGGCTTGAGACCATCCTCTAGAAAGCACAAGTCATCATGTAGTTCCTTACATACGTCTTTTTTCCATAGTCCTTGGCATGTTGCATAGCATGCATAGTCCCACAGTAGTAAAGACACTCCCCAGGGAACAGACTGATCAGTGAAGGATATTAAAAAAAATCCCCAACCATTTCTAGAGATGTAAGTACTGGCTCTATTACTAAAGCAAAGAGTTTCAGTGAAAACATAAATTTGAATTCCAAAGATATGCCTGCAAGTGGTGCAATGCCAATTCTGGTACTCAAAATCTACACAGAGGGAGCTGGCTAGGAGCAGATGAACTAGAGATGTCAAGTCACTTCCTATTTTAAAATAGAACATTTTTCTAATTTAATATCTCATATGAAAATTAAGAAAAACCTATCTACTGTACAAGAAACATGTCACCTTCTTGTCCTGACATTAGCATTTTAATACAGAGATTTAAAAAATCCCAAACTTAATAAACTGTTTAGAGAAAGAAATACATAGAATAAGCTATGTGGTAATAACCCTAAATTGCAAAACTATTGCAATATTTAATTAACTGTGTAGTTTTAAATGGCACAGTAGGTATGCCAGCTGTATGAGAAGATGGTCACCTGCTCATCTGTCTACTTGAAGAATACTGCAGAATTCAGGTTTCTCATCACTTGTCTTTACTATGGTTGCAAAGGCTCATAGGTTGTTTGTTAAGTTGGTAGGATGTACCTGCAGATTTCTACCTGCCTGCTCTAATTGAAACAACACAGAAAATGACCTGAGTGTGGCTGAGGACTTTTTAAGTTTTCTTGCTTACAGTCTCTGAAATAACACCATGAGGTAAAATCTGGAGATTTTTCTAGACCAGACCTTCAAAATGAAAAAATTTAGCAGCTATGTTTTAGAAAGGGTTATAATTTTTAAGGTCCCTAATTTAAAACCTAGGCCTTTCAGGTATACTAAGTAGTGCATCTACTCAAAATGTCACACTTCATATTGTCAGAACTAAAAAACTTGACTCTAAACTTTGAGATACATACCTTCAAGAATTGTTGCATTACCTCTGCAGTCTTTCATTTGATGCTTTCAACTTAAGAATACCAGTTTTAGAGCTGTTTCTCAAAGTCTGTAGCTTAAGACAAAGCTTAAATGCAAAGAGCATATGTAAAAAATTCCTAAACAATAAAGTACAACAACCTCTCCCAACACAAAACACCGTACTGACACTTAACAATAAAGTACACTGCTTGTGTGCTCTATACAAGCACACAGATAATTCAAGTACAAAATAAATGTTAGACAGCAATTCAATGTAAAAGGTAGACACTTAGGATAAAGCTGCCATGGATAAACCCTTAGAAAGCACTGTGTCTTCCTAGACTAAAGACTACCCTTTTGCAGGTAAGTGATTATTCATTTGCAGATGGGTAAAGAGGAGAAAAGCAAGCTCATTCCTGGCATGCACACACACTTTTTTTTGCTGCATTTAATAAAGGACCACTTCCAAAGATGCTTTTCCCCTTGGACGTGTGCCCCTTGCCTCTTCTAGTTCCTTCAGCTATTTTCAAGCAGAGTTCAGGTTGAATAAACTGCACATACAGGATCTGACCTTTAGGCAAGAATGAAAAGTATCATGTGGACCGTGCAGGAAAGAGAGTTAGAGCTTTCAGATTAATGCAATGAAATTGCAGGACTTTCAGCATTGCTTCAGCAGGAAATAAAAAGCCTGAAACAAACGATATCTCTAAGCCATTCTTCTAAAGAAAAGCTAAAAGACGTGTTCCTGACTCTTGTGAATCATCTTCATTCTGCCATTATTTCTACTTTATTTCAGCTGGCACAATATCATATTGTCTAACATATTACCAACCATATTTATTTTGGTACCTGGGTTTTTCTCCCCTGCATACAGGGATTAATGTAATCTCAGGAATAATGTAATTAAATATAAGCAAAAGAAGGACTTTTTTTTTTTTTCTAATGTGAAAATTCTTGCAAACACTGACAAACAAGACACAAATAAAGCTTTGAGAAAAAAATCTTCCGTTCTGCTCTTCACATTTCATGTGCTTAGCTTTTTATCTCATTAGTTTTCTCAAATGCAATTGTTCTTCAATTCACAGATTCCTTTAGTAAACTTCTTTAGCATGTTTCTCCATCTTTATGTTCCATAATGCATATTCCACATGCTTTTAAAACCCACTGTAGGTAAACATACCATGTGGATAATTTAGAAATCCAGAAACAGTGGAAATCTGACTATTTTTTCATAATGCTATAAATGCTTACGAGATGAAAAATAATAATTTTCTTGGATTTTTGCTTTTTTAAAATTAATTAAAGATACTTAGATGCAAATATATATATGACAGATTTGAGGCTTTCAGACTTGTATGCTCAAAGACTAATAACATATGTGTTGAAGATTCATGAGCTGGTCTTCCAGTTGTCCGTTAAATACTTAAGCCTTTAGAAAAAGTGTAGGAAAAGAGTCTTCTGCCAGTTTTAGACACAGTGTGCTGATAGATATCTGCACTGGCTTTTCTTACTGATAGACTTACATCTAGTTTTCTTTGTTATCTTTTGTGGTTTCTAGGATGGTTGAACAAGCATGGAGACATGTATGTACATAAAACTAGTAAATATGTAATATACATAAAAATTATGATTGGAAGAGCTTTCTTAGGGTTTTTTTGTTTGGTTGTTTTTTTGTTGTTTTTTATTTTTCTTTTGCTCTTCCTTATGTCTCAAAAGTAATATCATAGAATTTAAGTGCTTGTATCTGCTGTGTATGGAAAGCACCATGTGTTTGTAGTAACAAAACACAACAGTCTTATGAAGAAGACATGTGTGCTTGAAAATGTGTGAATAAATTAACAATTCCTGAACAACAACAGTGGGGATTTGTTTGGGGGAAAGGAAGGAAATCAAGTTACCAGCTAAAGAACTTTGTATATTGAAGGTGAGGGAAACAGAATAGCAGAATTCTGGTTATCAGCTGCGTAGTAAAACTGCGTAGTAAAACATGGAGTGAATGAATACAGATCATAAACCCTTTAGACTGATGCAGTGAACGTGGCCTAATTTTTTGCTTTTGAGAGTCTGTTTTTTTTCTTTTTTAATGTGTTGTAACTTTTGGAAAATTGTCACCTGTTGAATTCTCTAGGTAAATTAAATTCTTTTTCCATGATTTTTCCCACAGGTGTCTATTATATGGTGATATTTAAATTATTCTAAAAAACATAGATATTGTTTGAAAAACACTCTGGGGCTTTGGACATCATCTATATTTCCTGTTGAGTTGAAAGACACTGTAGAAATTTAACACATTGCATATTCCTGTCTACTTCAGATAAATGAAGCTAGGAAAAAACCTGTTCTATATTAGTAAAGGAATTCTGCAATAATCTTAAAAAAGATGATTCACTGCAACTAGCATATATGCCTAAAACTAGCAAACAATCACTGTTCTATGTATTTACAGAAACAGTGTCATTCACAATGAATATTTTGTAAAAGGAATAAAACCCCTTAAAAATAAAACCATCCTCCTACTTGGTGCAGTCTTAAGGGTACATGTGACAATAAGAAATGGAATTCAGTCATTGACTTTGTGTAGAAATGCAATGCAGTGTAAGCCTTACAATATCCACATGATACTGCTGTCAAATATCTATGACTAGCAAGGATTTTCCACTTCAGACAACTTTATTAGCATGAAAGCAGCAGGTGGATAATTGACATGGTGTATCTTTAAGTATACAAAAAAGCTATATAATATATTAGACCATGAGAGAATATGGTTAGTTTTACCCTGCTGATGATGTGTTGTTGCAATAGTAATCCTGCTCAGTACGAGAGGAAATGCAGGTTCAGACCCCTGGTGCGTGCGCGTGGCTGAGGAGCCACTGGCGCGAGGCTACCATCTGCGGGCTTATGACTGAACGCCTAGTGATTGACTGAACTGACCTAGTGATTATTTTTTACTCAGGAAGAATTTAGGGATATAGTTAGGTTGTGTAGAAAGAAAATTAGAGAGACAAAGGCAAAACTTGAACTGAATCTCACCACCTCTGTGAAGGATAACAAAAAGTCATTCTACAGATACATCAACAGCAAAAGGAAGGGCAAGGAGAACCTCCCTTCTTTACTGGACATGGGCGGGAATATAGTTATCAAAGATGAAGAAAAAACTACTGAGCTGCTCGGATTCCCACAAGCCTATGGAACCAGATGAGATCCACCCAAGAGTAATGAGGGAGCTGGCAGAAGAGCTCACCGAGCCTCTCTCTATCATCTACCAACAGTCCTGGCTCACTGGGGAGGTCCCAGATGATTCGAAGTTGCCGAATGTCACGCCAATCCACAAAAAGGGATGGAAGGAGGACCCAGGAAACTCCAGGCCCATCAGCCTGACCTCAGTGCCTGGCAGGGTTATGGAGCAGATCATCCTGGGGGCAATCACACAGCACCTACAGGATGGACAAGGGATCAGACCCAGCCAGCATAGGTTCAGGAAGGGCAGGTCCTGTCTGACCAACCTGATCTCCTTTTATGATGGGGTGCCCCGCCTGGTGGATGAGGGGAAGGCTGTGGATGTGGTCTGCCTGGACTTCAGCAAAGCCTTTGACACCGTCTCCCACAGCATTCTCCTGAAAAAGCTGTCAGCCCACAGCTTGGACAGGGGCACTCTGTGCTGGGTTAGGAACTGGCTGGAGGGCCGGGCCCAGAGAGTGGTGCTGAACGGTGCTGATCCAGTTGGCAGCCGCTGACCAGTGGTGTCCCCCAGGGATCAGTGTTGGACCCAGTTCTGTTTAATATCTTCACTGATGATTTAGATGAAGGGATTGAGTCTATCATAAGAAAATTCACAGATGACACTAAGCTGGGGGGGAGTGTGGATCAGCTGGAAGGCAGGAGGGCTCTGCAGAGGGACCTGGACAGACTGGAGAGTTGGGCTGATTCCAATGGGATGAGGTTCAACACGGCCAAGTGCCGGGTCCTGCACTTTGGCCACAACAACCCCATGGGGAGCTCCAGGCTGGGCACAGAGTGGCTGAGAGCAGCCAGGCAGAGAGGGACCTGGGAGTCTGGATTGACAGGAAGCTGAACAGGAGCCAGCAGTGTGCCCAGGTGGCCAAGAAGACCAATGGCATCCTGGCCTGGATCAGGAACAGCGTGGCCAGCAGGTCCAGGGAAGGGATTCTGCCCCTGTACTCAGCCCTGGTGAGGCCACAGCTCGAGTCCTGTGTCCAGTTCTGGGCCCCTCAGTTCAGGAAGGAGATTGAGGTCCTGGAGCAGGTCCAAAGGAGGGCAACCAGGCTGGTGAAGGGACTCCAGCACAAGTCCTGTGAGGAGAGGCTGAGGGAGCTGGGGGTGTTCAGCCTGGAGAAGAGGAGGCTCAGGGGAGACCTCATCGCTCTCTACAACTCCCTGAAAGGAGGCTGGAGCCAGGGGGGGTTGGGCTCTTCTCCCAGGAAACTATCAGCAAGACAAAAGGGTCTCAAGTTGTGCCAGGGGAGATTTAGGTTAGATATTAGAAAGAATTTCTTCATGGAGAGGGATCAAGGGTTGGACTTGGTGATCTCTGATGTCCCTTCCAACCCAGACGATTCTATGATTCTATGATCTCAATAAAGCACTGTCTGGTGTCCTGAGATAGTCAGGAGAAATACAACTTTTCTCTTTTTGGAGAGCGAAAAAAAGAGTGGAAGACAAAAATGCTTTGCGTAGACGAATAGGCCTCAAAACATATGACAGGGGAAATTAGTTTTCCTCTCTGCTTTTTCCTGGTGGTTTATGGAAATAAGAGAAGGCAGTAGAGCAAGTATTTGTGTTGTCCCTTCAGTTACACAAGGTAGAGATGAGTACCTCCACAGGAAAGAAGACTGTAAATACACAATAAATTATAAGAACACATAGAAGAGATGCTGGGAAAAGGCAGGACAGGACAAAAAATATATTTAGTTTATTTTAATCGCAAAGGATAGATAGTTTTAAAAAGATAAACAGAAGAGAAGAGAAGAGAAGAGAAGAGAAGAGAAGAGAAGAGAAGAGAAGAGAAGAGAAGAAGTTAGAAACATGTCCTAGTCCAAAAAGTTACTAAGAAAATTACAAGAAAGAGGAGTGTGATAGGACTATAGGGCTGAAAGAAAAAAAAATGAGTGAAGGAAAATAGGTAAACTAAAAGGAAAGTAAACTAAAAGGAAAGCAAACTAAAAGGGCAAGGACAACAAAGATAACTGTGAAGAGAAGCACTCTGTCTGAACTGCTACAATAAGCAAAAATAGGTGTCTCCATTAGCTTAGAAAATAGATTATATTTTTATCACTCAAATTTTCCACCTTTCATATCTGTGGACAATTCTGTTACATGGATTTGTGTCATAAGTATATTTGCACCTACTTGGGAAGAAAACATGCATCTTCGTAAGATAAAAATAAATCAAGTATAAAAGACTTAAACCAGTTAAAAACCAAAACCAAAGCCAAAACCAGAACCAAACCAAAACCAACATATACTGCGAATGGTTTGCAGAAAAAAAGACAGCAAAAACATAAAAAAAAAAAAAATCAAACAAAACACACACAATACAAAACCAAAAAACCCCAAGCAAACAAAAAAAGCACTAGTTAAAATATATGAATATATGAGAAAGTCATGCTCAGATTCTACAAGAGTAAGCTGTTTTAATTGGCTTATGATTTGACTTTTCTGTTATAAAAATATACACTAAGCCTAAAAACATATACCAGACAGGCTTTCCTCTGCTACTACTGTACATGAATATTTATTTTAAGTATCCCTGCACTCTGAGTAGGTGTTTTATATTTTACTTTCTTTATTTTCTCCTCCTGCAGCAGCAATGTCATCTAATACTTCCTAATGGACAAAAATACATGAGTGGTCACAGGTGGCATGCAGACACCCAGATGATCTGACATTTTGTTTAATTAAAGCTTTAAAGATTTCAGATTCTTATAAGAGTCTGTTTGGTTACCACTTTGGACAATTCCAGTAATGTGAGGGCTAAGCAGTGCATTTAACTGATAAGTGCTCAGACACTACCAAACAATAAGAAGATGATTCTGGACAGCATTTACATGGCATAAATACAACCACTGTCAAACATGACAATAAATCACCAGGAAAAAAGCAAGAAATGCTTAATGCAAGCAGTTGCTTCTGTGATTGATATTCAGCCCTGATCTTCACGAAGAAATACAGTGAAAAAGAAACAAAATTAATTTTGTTATAACCAAGAAAGAGAATACATATCCTGCAACTGTGAATGAAGCAATTAGTTTAACTTTTCCTCACACGTTTATGGATAGCAGCTCTCTACAAATACTGGCAGGATTAACGATGTCTTTAGAATGACAGATCTGCCTGGGTTTTTTTGCACAACATGTGCAAGCAGAATTTAATTTAAAATGTGAACATTGATTTTTTGCCTGCTTTCATTTTTAAAATGACATGTTAAAAAAAAAAAAAAAACAGGCAATAAGAGAATTTAAAAGTACATCTACATCAGGGAACAATAGAAAATTGTTTTAAATAGATCAATACTACTCCCTTTGATGCACATACAGATTCTCTAACTGTGCAAATATTTCAGCTATTTCATTTCACCACAGACACTGCTGGATGATAACTTTAAAAATTATCCAAACCATAAAGCAAACCTGTAATTTTCAGGCTAAATCCACAAAGCCATTTGTGTACAAGTATAGCAATAACACCAACAAAAATAAACAATGAACAAACAATCTCACTAACTGACTAACTAAATGAATAAAAAGCAAATTAAGTAAAATCATGTAGTGAGGTATAAAGTAAGATCCAAGTCCTTCAAATTTTTGTAGCTTTGACCTTATATAAACAGTACCTCTGGTCAATCTGGAGCATAAAAAGGAATCTGGCTGAGGAAGCCAGATTTAGTCAGATAAACATTACTAAATGAAAATGAAAAGAATTTTCTTGTAATTCCATTTTTTATCAACATGTCCACAATCTATCTACCTAAGCAACAGAAAACTGATGAGCTATGAGACTGAATGTTTGGCATCATTATTTAATTATTCAAATTCATCTCAACTCAGTGGTAATTCATAGATTCTTGCCATGAAAAGGCTGCTTAGCAGCCTGAGTAGAAAAAGCAGAAAAACCACACAACTACCACACACCCATGTAATATAAATATGATTTCTTTGGTATATTCTACACTCACTCTTAAATCTCAATGAGCATAAAAAAATTCTTACTGAGAGCTTTTCATTTTAGCCCTCAGTTTCACAAGGAAACCAGCCAGAAGATTAAACCATTCCAGAATTTTGTTGTGTATTTTCAGGCAACAAAGAGAACATTCCAGCCTCTGGGGATATTGATCTATTCACAAGTGCTGAATTAATTTTTTAAAATATAGTGTAAGAGAGCTTTTCCACACTGCATATCTATGCAAAGCTCTAAATATCAAAGCAAATTAAATTTGAAGACTAAAGTCTTTCTTGATGTATGGATGGTGAGCTACAAAAATAGCCCAGTTTATTCAGCAAGAGGAAAACAGATTCTACAATGGGAAAAAAATCTGTTAGAGAAAAGGCGAAGAAGGCAAGAAATTAATTATTTTTATTAATACTAATAATTGAAGGGATGGGTTTTTTTGCAGGAGTCTAAAATACAAAATTTCATAATATATTTCATTAAAAATTAGATATACATGGTCTTCTCAGTTAAAGAAATACAAATGCAGAATAAGCTTGCTTTGACGGATGATTTAACTTCCCACTCTCTTAATCATCTTGGTCACTCTGCACTGGACTCTCTCAAGCAGTTCCCTGTGCTTCTGGAACTGAGGGGCCCAGAACTGGACACAATATTCCAGATGTGGCCTCACTACAACAGACTAGAGGGGGAGGAGAACCTCCCTCAAATTAGCAGCCACCCTCCTTCTAATCTTCTAATGCACCCAGGATGCCATTGGCCTTCTTGGCCACAAGGACACATTGTTGGCTCATGGTCATTCTTTCATGCACCAGCACCCCCAGGTCCCTTTCCCCGTCACTGCTCAGTCCCCAAAAGCTCAGTCTCCAACCTGCACGGTCACTTGGGGTTTTTCTTTTCCAGATGCAGGACTCTACACTTGCCCTGGTTGTAATACAATAAATTTCTCCCTGCCCAACTCTCCAGCCTGTCCAGGTCCCTCTGAATGGCAGGACAGCCTCCTAGGGTGTCAGCCACTCCTCCCAGTTTTGTGTTGTCAGCAAACTTGACAAGAAGACAAGATGTCCCTTCATCAAGGACACTGATAAAGATGTGAGCAGGCTTGGCCCCAGCACTGATTCTTGGGGGACTCCACTACTCACAGGTCTCCAGAGGGACTTTGCACCATGTCAAAAAAAAGGATCAAGCAAACCACAGTTTGATGAATTCTGTGGCTTTGCTATGACTGTCATTAAGGAGCCTGTGGGGCAGCAGTTTCAAGTGGAGGTTTATTATTTCTCTTAGAAGCAAAGATCTTCAAGGTAGAAAACCGACAAAGTGATACAGCATTCACAAACCTGACTGAACTGGCAGTGTTGGCATTCTGGAAATCAACATCAGTTTAGTCTATAATGTAAGCATTCTTGCCTCAGAAGCAACAGATAAAATAAAATCCCAGACTGCCAATTTCACAAGACTTGGATGGTACAATTTACAGTTCTGTATTACTGCTGAAGCTGAAATGGTAAAATTCTATGACACACTTCAAGTTTGAATTATCATCTGAGTTAAATCAATATCAAACAGCAAGCAACTCTACAAAAATATTCTAAGGTACATCTCCTAACAGGGCAGGAATTGGATGCATTTATCAAAGCAAAGAGTTTGTACAGAGGTTACGCTTTTTTTTCCTTCCTTTTTTATTCAGACATCACAGTTCTTTTCATCTACAAAGTAGTCACCAATTCCAGTGGTATCCACCTTTTAACTATGAGGATTCTCTCTTAAACATAGAGAAACAACCAAAAGAGAATTAATTTTTCAAATGCAACCACTATATGTCAAATCAGTCACCTTTCAGTGAATTACAACAACTGTACCAGCTATTGAATCAAAGTTATCACCTCATAAATCATGCCCAGATCAAGTCAATGTCACATAAACTGCCTGGTTGAGTAGTAATTTCCCTTAGTAAATTAAAAGCCTGATACCTACAACTGCTAGCATTTACAAAAGCAATTATATTCAGAACTGACCTGGTATAACTTGCTGGGAGAAATCCTGACATGTAAGTTTTTTAGGTAGCTATTATACTTTCCATTAAAGAGAAGACAGAGAAAGTACTGGATTTTTGATGTGTCTAAACTGATTCTAATTCTAAACCGGTCACCATGCTCTACAGACTCAATTACTAAGTAACATATACTGCACTCAGACCTGAGAAGTCCTTTTGCTTTATGAGGTTTACTTCAAAATTAACAGATTAGCAGAAATGAATTTTCTGAGTCTTAAAAACATACATTTGAGATTAGGAATACTGATATAAGGAAATTGTACAATACCACAGAAGAAATCTCATGAGTAAGATTGCCATAACTGTGTTTGCAACAGTTTTATAACACTTTGAATTTTTATCTCTATATTTTCCAGAAGGTCCATTTAAATTATATATTTTTATTTATAATTGTATCATTCATAATATGTATATAGTTAAATTTGAAATAATAACTTTTTTGCAACCAACTGAAATAATTTGAAAAGGTCAAAATATTCTAATATCAACCTATCGAAAGAGTGTCATACTTCTTCTCTTTGAAATTTCATATTTATTATGTTTTTATTTTACATTGTGATTTATCACATAAAAGTTAACTGGCTAATTCTAATGTCTTTTACAAAAAAAATTTCAAGATTAACTGCTTTTTTTCTGATTCAGAATGAAAAATAAAGTTAAAATGTACCAGGTTTTACAAAATAAAACCTCTTCTTCCTATGCAACTATGCAAGAGAAATCAGTTTAAAGTAGTTTTCACATTCCCTTCATCAGAACTGCTTTTGGAATAATAAACATAGTCATTTATATTTTGTTTACCACAAAGCTTTTTTCAACAATATTTCAGTTAATGGTTATAAGATGCTGCTCTCAGAAATAGGAGCTACTATATTATTCTATTCCCCAAAATATTAGGAATCAGAGTGGGAATCAATTACTTCCTGCAGTATTATTAAAATAGTGTATTTTCAAGGAAAAGAAAGAAATTCAAAGAAAAGGAAATTAATATTTACCAAATATTGATCAGCAGTTTTGCAGCAAGTATGATATTCTATATGCAAATCTGTAAACAGAAATGCTATTCTTTTCAAATTGGGAAGCATATTCTCAGAAAGTGCAGCCTACATCTCAATTAATTAGTGTGTATACACACATATCTGCATTCCTTCATATTGGTAAACACACACACAAAAAATTATTACACAGGTATATTCATATATCGTAAAATTAAAGTTTAATGAAAATAGGGAAATCGTGTCCATATTTCCCTCCAACATTCACAGAACAAAAAACTGTTCCCACTCATTTAGAACGGAGTGGGTGTTAATAAGAACCTTAATTTATAACTAATGTATTGTTTACATTTTAGTCAGTCATTTTAGTAATAAAAAATATACATATAACTTTTTGGGATCCAAAACACATTGTTTCTGAAAACTAGTTTCTCAATAGAGTCCTTTGAATTATATTTTTCTAATGTTTCTGTAGTAATGACTGTAACTGTTTAATAAGTGATTTTATTTACAAGTACTTGAGTTTTTCATTAAATCACTGCATACAGGGCTGGTGCATCTCATTGTTTTTAAAAACAATTAAAAAAATTGGACGTAAAAACCGATAAAACAGGCGTAGAATTTTTGTTACTTTTTTATCCTTGGAGCTTCTCAGTTAGAACAGATCTTTCAAAATTATTACTTTAATTATCTTAAAAACACAAAAGTAAACTTCTGTTACATCAAATATTTAATCCTGTTTTGGTATGGAAACAGATGCTGACTTACCAGAACTCTATGAGCCTCAAACATTTAAATTTGAAGTCAGCTCCTACTGAAAATATCCACAGCACAAAGACAGATGCTGGGTTACTAATATGAGAGAACTTATTAATAGATACAGGAAATGTAAGGCTAAAGTGTTTAAAGAATCCTGTTTAAGTGATGTGCTAAGTAATTCTGACCAAACCTAGTAAGGAGATACAGATCAAATCATGACAGTGGACTTGATATCAGTCCAAATGTCTATTTTGTTGGCCATTTTTTTCACATTTGTATTTTTTATGTCTATACAAACACAGAAGCACCAGTGCTTTTGTGGTTTCCTTCATAAATAACTCAAACTAATCTTGTTAGGTTTCTGGGTACTTTTGTATAATTTATAAGCGTGTTTCCATTCAGAATTCAGGATCTCTGAGTACCCGCTAATAAATAATTAATTGTTACTGTTACTGAATTCCAGTAATTTTATTTTTTCATGCTAAATCAATAATCTTATGTACCCAAGAACATCTCAGTTTCATATTTCCATACAAATATTACCAGATTCTAGGGACATAGCCAATTTTTATAATTACTTTAGTTTTAGAAAGTTTAACCATTGAAATTAAAGGTTTCTAAGTTGTTTGTCCATCTGCAGTGCAACAGTCTGAGGAATTTCAGGTTCTGCTTCTGGTCATAATGAGGTAATAACCAGGGTAAAGAGGACAGAAGAGGGAAAGATATACTGTAAAAATACAATGCTGAAACTAAGAAGAAGCACAACCAATGGCAGATGCAGGGTCAGCAAGGGACTAGCATGCGGGGGGTTGGGAGTGGAGGAAAAAAAAAGGAAAAAAAAATTAAAAGCTTGGGGTAACATTGAGACTGGAGGAGTTACTAGTTAAGCTCTGTCATATGGAGAAAACATAAAGTAGGATATAAGGTCTAGTGGACAGAAAAGAACTAACTGTAATAACAGGACTCATAGGTGTCCTGAAGAGACAGAAAGGAGAGAGGCTGAAGCAGAAGCGGGGTCTGTGAGCACTAGGGAACCCGCTCCTCCTTTATCAGGGCTGGAGATGCTAGCTGCTCATCACTGTGTAGCTGTCAGCATTTATCTGTGGCAACTGCTAGAAACAAATTTCACCACTCTTCTGTGCCAGCTCACCCATGGAACTACTACCATTTCCATCAGTTACTTGCTTGACAATTGACAGTGGTACAGACAGAAAATATGTACTCACTTTCCTACTGCACGAGTGCTTTCATCTCCAACATATAGAAGTAACATAGATAAACTCCTCCTTCCCCAGACAAGAAGTAATGACATCAAGTCAGTTTTCCCCTCCTAATCTTGTCAATTTCATACCAAATGGATGCTTACTTAAGAATTTCAAAATAAAAATACCCCCAAATATTTGAATTTTTCTTGCCTACTTTAAGACTTAGAACAGTAGCTATCTATTGTTTTGCAGAAGGATGTTCTCTTGTTTAAAGCACAAGAGGAACAAATAGCTGACCCTCTACACACACGTGCTCCATGAACACACACTATGTGTGCATAATTGTGCTAAAATTTTGTGCAGTTGAAGGGCTTAGCTGTTTGCATATCTAGCCTTTATTTTAAAAATCAGGCACAATTCCTGGTTGTATTCAAAACTGGAGGTGTTCAAAATTTATTCTGCCAGAAATAAGTGCATGCAAAACTGGAGTCAGGACCTTTGTGGGGGATCTTCATTAAAAATTGACTATTCTCACTGCACAGTTTATCCAGGATATCCACGTATCCTTTAGATGGCAGAATTCTGTGCTTTAATAGTTTTATTATTCCATGGAACAGCAGATTCTGCATGATATTTTTTTTCAATAGTAAATAACTAGTATATATGACTGGCCATGTGAAATGCAGAAGTTTGTTGACAAAATATTTGTATGAGAAGAGATTATATCCCTTTTGCTTTCCCTGCACCTGTTAAATCACCAGTTCTACCTGAGCCCTCAAAGCTTTGATGCTTTTTACCTGTAAGCACAGCAAGACAAATACTGACAAAGATTACTTGCATTTGCTCCATTTTTGACATGTTTCTCCTCAAACTGGCAAAATGGTTTCAGGTTCAGTCTATTTCCTAAAATCAGTGTTACCACAGGGTCGTCTAGTTTGCCTCCCCTCAAACCAGAAAGTTTAGTCTTAAACTTTAGAGGTTACATTGGCACTGGATCCATGTCTTAAATGATCTGCACAATCCAGTATGGGAAAGACTGTGTTGCCAATAGCAAGATCAACAAGATCGAATGGTTTAATGTGGGTTGCAATAATAAATTAAGAAAATTAGCAATCAAAGAGCAGTTTCTCAACTAACTCTAAGAATATTGGCATTTTACCAGACTGACCTCAAATTAATGTTTAAAAGACCACATTTGCATAATACATTACATAGCACATGCACAGAGTTACTAAGAGCTTGTTGAAACCATCATTTTTCCTCACTCAGGCAGGGACAGAGCAGCAGATGCTGGGTCCCTGCTCCAGACTGCTTTACTGCAGCTGGGTACATGCAGGCAACAGATCTGATGTTCTCTAGAAGGCAGAAGTAGGGGTGATGTGTTAATTAATTCAGTTCATTTCCAGGTGTATTTGTTTCAGCAACTGTTCATAAACAATGACATTTGCTTCTGAAATTTATCCTTCATGGGTGCATGTGACACACTGTTCACACAATGGTTTGAATTAACCAGAGGTACAACTTTGTGTGGAGAAGGAAAAGAGGCTTCCCCCATGCTACAGTCCTCCCTGTGGGTGGATGGCACACCATCTTCTGGGCTGTTTTCCAAAGTGTCCATACCCCCTGAGGGAGGATTTTACCCCATTCTTCAGGGAAATCAGCAATTCTAAAGAGGGGCGAAAGGAGAGGGGGTTGGGCAATTATTAAAGAAAAGAATGTGTGTGTAAACAGGCAAACAGAATTCACTCAGATACCTATGGTAAGTCACACAACCAAGTACATAAAATTCATGAGATTACAAGTGAAGTTTCTCCACGTAACTAATGCAGTGCTCCAATGAACATAAAGTACGACAGAATATGATCATATACCATTTTTTTCACAGACACCCCTTATTTATTCACTACATAGTATGGAAGGAATTTACTTCAAAAGCGTCTACTCAGTATTTTGTTTTTCTGCTCATTGTTCTCATGTAGCTATAAAATTAGTGAAGGCCTGCTCAGAAGACATAATTTCTAATTTCCCTTTAGACTACTTTAGGGAAATCACCACTAAATGTTTAGATTTCAGTGTGAAAGCATTTATTTATTTATTTTCACGATACCCTTTAACAGTGAGAACCTGGTTAACTCTGTTTAGCAGACAAACCAATATCTCAGCTCCACAGGTATTAAACTAGGCAAACCTCATGCTGTCATCCCACATTCCTCCCTGTTCATCCCATGGCCTTATTCCTGCCTTCTGGTTACTTTTTCCTTCTGGTCCAAGTGTCTGCACAGGAAGTCCTCCCTGGTGACTTGCAGATGGCTGTGAAGAATCTGAGTAAAGTAGTTCTACAGGGTTTGCCTGCAAGGAGCAAAAAGCAAATTACCATAAGCTACTGAAAATTCCCATCTTCTGCATATCTGGTCTCCAGTATGAGAAAGATAGTTCTAAGATAGGCTGTTTGTGGCTATGGTAAAGCAGAAACCAGAGCTGAAACCTTAAGTAAGGTTGCTTTGCTGCTACAAGCACTGAAATGGATTTTCTAATAACCTCAAAGGAATAAATTCATCTATGAAGCAGCTTTCAATGCATAGGAAAATGGCAAAAGGAACGGCCATTTCCAGGCAAGCCTGACACATCCGAGTGCTCTGGCAGACAGGAAAATTCATACCCCCTTTAAAGGCTCCATGACTTGAGCATTACACATGGGAGATTCTCATTTAATAACCAAGGCAGTAATTGTAACTCAAAACTAGGCTGGGCAGTCATGTAATGTTCATATATGCTGTGGCTTCTGAAGTTGAAGGGGTAATGTATCTTCATTGTGATTCTCTTATTTTGAATAGTTCAATATTCTTGTGGTCCCTCTTGTTTTGAAGCTGCTCACAAATGTAATAACTATTATTTTGTTTCCATAATCTAGACAGTAACTAAAATATTGACTGGTATATCACTCAGAAAAGTCCTCAGCAGAATCCTACTCAGTAAGCCATTTTATTTAGATAATGAAACGTTGATGATTCAAGCAAGCTTTTATAAATCAGGAAATCCCATCTTTCATAGTAAGAATTGTAAACCCTCTGACCACACAATTACTACAATCATTGCTTTTCAACACTCTGCTTCATACAACACACAGTAAAAAAAATGTTTTCACCATTCTAGCAGTTGTAGGGAAATTGCAAGTGTTAGGGATCACAGAAGTAACAGAGATAGCACTAGCCAGAAGTGGTCATAGTATGTGATCTTTATCTAGGCTGTTTCTCAGGGTGGAATTCAATACTGCAGAGTAGGATTCCTCAGCTAGGAACTGGTGACTAATCTGCCAGTCTGTCTGGAAAAATGTGCAGCACTGATTTGCAGCAAAACTGCTAAACAGTGTGTGTCTGTCCCTGTCATGCTGCTCAGAGCCTGGTGTAATAGTGGTTTCATTTACCTAAAACCACAGCTGCCAGAATATTTCTAGTCGCTTATGCTGATGTTTATTTTAACACAGTGTCCAGATTCCTTATATTTCCAATAATTCCAGAAACTAATTTTCAATTTTCAGTCACGGTGAACTAGAGTAACAATGCCTGGCTGCACTTAGGTCCAGCCAGGATGAAAAAATGCATGTCCATTGAGGTATATATCCTTTTCCTTACTCAGATTAGATAGTTAGTATATAAGATAAACTTTTCAAAGAATTTTACAGTTGCAAGTAGGGCCATGTATCCAGAATACATTCTGGTAGACAGGTGAGAAGCCCATGTAAATACAATAGACAGTCTAGAGAGAAAGAAACCACTCTTGGATTCCATCTTATTTTTGAAAAACAGTCAGCAAATCAGAAGTATCCTTCATTACTAGTATGAAATATAAGCCCCATCCTAAATACAGATATTATCAGTTTCTGTTGTGATTTTTTTAATACTTGATCATTATCCACTGCCAAGAGATGATTATTCAAAAAAGACAACTTTGCTTTTTAGCAGAAAATCAAATACTGGAATGGTTTCAGCTTTGGTGTGGAAAACTTTCTTCTAAACTAGTTGCTTTTTTACTTGGTCTCTATTTTCTGTGGTCCCTGTCATCTCTCTACTTTTTTCCTCTCTTTGGATTTCCTTTATTTTTTCTCTTATCACTTCTGCTACTCACACCTTGTACTCTCAGATACTCTTTAACTGTTTTTTTCAACTTCCTTCTAACCCATAGGAAGAATTTGTGCTTTTTCTCAGATTCATGACAAAGAGTTTTAGTCCTCTGAGCCTCTGTTCACACAACTGTGATTCTTCTTTTGTCATACTATCAATTTTCTCCTTTGATAAGCCCTTTTAACAACAGACATAACTATACTGTTTAGTACTTCGGCTATATTTGAAACACAAGTCCATAAACACTGCTGCCAAACTACCAAGAAAACTAAATTACATAACTTGTGTTCTAACAGTAAAATAACATTATTTTTGCCGTTATTTTTGAATGTGTAACAGTACAATAAACTCGGAAAGCTGGAAGGAATAAATATTAAATGCCTGCAGTCTGTCCTAACCAGTAATGAAGTGTTGCCATTAGCAGGTAGTCAGAAACATGCTTAAACAATGTGAAGAAAGTAACCATCACTTAATTTCTAGTCACAGTATTTCATAATCTGCATTTAAATTACTACATTAAAAAAAAAAAAAGTTTCCCAGAATTTCTGAGCATACCTCAAAGATCATCTATGAAAGAACATTGGAAAGAAAGTCAAACATGAAGAAAGGAGGTATTCTTCTCATCTTTCTCACTTTGTTCTGTGCCACAACAAACATCCTGTACTTGATCTGCAATTTGTAAAGCTCCTTTGACATCTTGGTTGTGAATACTCACTGTGAGTGTCACAGCTGCAATTAAGATACAAATTAACACCCTCAAGGTCAGGCAGCAGTGGGGACAACTTATATACTATCATTACCTACCTGCACAGTAGCACTCTTTAAAATCTTTATTCTGGAGATAACGTGAGCAAGGAAGCAATTTTAATTTCTTTTCCAATCTAACATTTCTAATGTTCCTTGCTATGCTAGACTGCAGCCTAAAACTGCCTTGATCAATAAGGATTTTCAGTCACTCTGGCCATGCTTTGAACCAAGTCCCCAGGCTGAACAGCTGCAAAACTTCATCTAGCTTCTCAGTAATGAATTAATTCACTTTATTCACATGCAAGTCATGCATAAGTTCCACAACTTTACAGAAAGTTCAAAACCAGTCTTTTTTTATGGAGTGAATGTACAGTAGACTTAAACTGTAGAAACTTCCACAGAATTCACGAAGGATTTGCCGTGTTACTGAATGAGCTGCACAATCTGCAGTTTGAAAAATTCCTTTCGGTGTTGCCATCTAATTGTCTCTCTCACCTATGAACTGAAATAAGTCATTGCAGTTCCTTGGGCAGGGGTATAAAGAGCTGACATCCAACAGCACCCCATAATCTGGGACCCTTGAAGACGGCCTGTAGTTCAGCCATAGGTAAAAGGATATTTTGCTTCTTGCTTTTGGCTCTATTCTAACCTGTAAATTAAAGTGGGAAACGAGCCCTTTACTGGGAGTCTCACAAGTGGCTGCCAATGCATCCCAGCAACACCTTTCTGGCACAGTGCATTTCAGCTGAAACTTGTGGGTAACCTGAGTTTGGTGCAGCTCAGCCAGGATTAAAAGAAGAGTCTCTGCAAAAAACTCGTAGGTCAGCACGTATGTACCTAGAGTGTGTTCAAGACTAGAGTTTTCCTATTTTGTATTGGCATGGGAAGTAAGGTTGAAAAATACAGTTGGAAATAGGTAGGAAAATGATGCTGCTATTCACAGGCCAGTGCTGACATTATGCATTTTTTATTTGGCCTTTGTGATGGGGACTATTTTGCTATATTCATGTTCCACAAGATTCTCTGTAATGATAGGATCAATCAAGACTGTGTTACCAAGCACGATGGTAAATATACTCCTCAAATGTCAGTCTGCCAAGTGCCAGAGATGTGGTTATCCGTATGCAATTTATCTTTCCTCTTTTTATTTCTGCCAGTGGTTAAGATTCAAAATAAGATTCAAAATCAATTACAAAAGTCCTAGATCATTCCTTTGTGCCTTTTGTAGATATACAGTTTGCTGAATGGTACAGGGCAGTTCACTCTTTGGCTATGCCGTAACGTTGGACTACATGTGACTATACTTTAAAAAATGAGTGAAAGGTTTGTGAAGAAAATTCACATAGATTCCTTTGTAAGTGTAGGTGCTAATGCATTAAGTGAGAGCAGTGTTTTTCTTTAAATGTAGTTTTAAAGACTAGGAATTTCTTGACCTCATAAGAATTTCATCCTGCAATTCTGTCTTTGTGCTTTGTGGAAGACTTTTTTTCAGCTTTTATTTCACATCTGAATCTATCTACTTGAGAAAACCCTGAATTAGGGTCACCAGAAAGTCATTTCAAAATTATACTGGTTTAGTCAATTTCATATGTGTATGTGTTGCTCTGCTGCATGTTCCAAAAATATTCTAAAATAATATTGCTCAGCGATGTAATTTTTTGTCCCAGCTGTAGTGCTTCACATATTTAAACAACTCTTTGAACAAATTCTCAAATGGAAAGTTTTTGTCATTCTGAGGGGATGCAGCAGTGCCCTTATGGCTTTTGTTTGTCACAAGTGCCAGTGTTGCCAGGATACTCTGAGGGGAGATGTCAGAAGACAACAAGCTCAAAGGACAGGCTATCTGGACTATCCTTAAACTCCCCCCTTTGCACACTAACAAATTCAGAGAGTGCTCCTTTTCTCCCTGGCATCAAAAAGAACAAAATTGTGCTGCTAGTTTCATTTAGGGAAAATGTGGAAAGGATCTCATGAGGCATTCTTAAATTTGTTGCACAAAACCAGGCTGAGATACTATGTCTGCTTCCAATAGCTTTTACACTTTCTCTGGGTGTAGCTAAATCATTCCTGCAAGAAACTTATAGAAGCTGTTTGCCTTCTGAATGAATTCTGCTGTATGATGTTTTCCTGCAGTGAAATCTCTAGAAAGTGTGGCTTTTAGACCTTCTTAAATTCTCCAGACACTGATCAGAGACAGTTGTTAGTACAGGGCACAGGTTGGACCCTGATGATGCTCCCTCACTTTGATGGGCAGGTGCATGTCTCTCAAAGATCCAGTGGCTTAAAAAGGGAATTTATATAAATTCAGTGTAGAAAGATGGAAGAAATGTAACTGATAGCAATGTAAGTCTTACTGCAGCTTTTTTAAGGATATGTGTTGTACAATATTTGCCTGAGGGAAGACCACAGGATGTCTTCACCAAAGTGATGCCCAGAGCTCACTCAGCCAGCTGTTTCGGTGTTAATGTTCATGAACCACAGTATAAATCATTTCTCCAGGTGGCCTTTCTTGCAGCTGACACACAGCAGGGACACAGAGAGGACATGCCCAGCTGTGCTGACATACCTGGTAATCTATACTCAGCTGTCAATACTGCAGCTCATCTTTCATTCTCACTGTATATCTGAGCCTCTGTACCTCTCTACCACTCATTTCCTTTTGCTGATTAACCTCTTTGTTGGTCCCTCCACACTCACACACAAACCCTTTTCCAAGCCACAGAGCAATCTTCTCCCTGACCAGGTCTTGACTGCACACCTCACACCTAAATGTGCCCGAGCTCCATATGCAGCCCCCAGCCCAGCTCTCCCAGGCTCTGCAGCCCCTGCACTCGCCTTCTTTACAGGCACAGACACATCACATCACTAAGTAAGAAATATTCACATTGCTTCTTCCCTTCCCCCAAAAAGGAGTTCCTAATTGCATACACTGCTGAACACACTCTTCCTGCTTTACAATGCAGGGAACTGATACCAAAGGCAATAAAAACCTATTGGGGCAGCAGGATGCTTCTTCACAATTTGGCTGCCCTGGCAGTCACCAGTGGTTACAGGCCTGATTCACCACAATCACTCCTACGTGCCTGCATTGTGAAGCAGTCAGCAGAATAACCTTGATATTTCTGGACCTCAGAAGCAGGCTGCAGGCTGAGAGAGACACAGCGTGTGTCATCTCCCAGCTTCTGAAGCACTCAAGTGTTCTTCTGCAGTTCCTTTGTATCAGTGAGGGGTGGACACCATTCAGTGTTGTCAGTGGCATCACAACAGATTTCAGAAACAGAATACAAATGTTATGCAATGATGCCTTTGAGATTGCAGTGTTTGCTTGGTGGGAAGGCACCTTTACTTGTTTTGATCATAAGGAAGTATTTTAGTGTCAGACAGAATCCACAGGTTTCTTTATCTTCTGTGGAGAAAACATAACCAGAGGCACAAGAGCTTATCACAGGCTGAGTAGAAATGTTCATGGGCACATGATGAAAGCCAAAATACTGAAACCAGAATAATACCATGACTACCACAGTTTTATTCTGTGTTTCCTATGGCTAGTACAATAAAATTATTTGAATTCTCTTGAGAAAGACAGAAACAGTTGTTTGAGGTGGTAATAGTCACCTTCTATTTAAACACAGCTCTAGCACTCAAGAGGGTGATTCATTAATCTATATCTCTGATTCATCATAGAGCAAAAATAATCATATCACTAAAACAAAATGTTGTCATAAAGCTTCATCTAAATGTTGTTGAAAACAGTAGGAAAATTCATTCTGCTCAGTGAACATAGTGTCAGACTCTATTATATAAAAATAAGGATTTCTAGACTTGCTACTAGGTACTGTTTGAGACTTGTTTTACAGTTCATTCAGTATGAAAAAATGAGATTCACAGTATGAGAAAATAATACAGTGTTCACACTGGGACTGTTCATTAGCATTTTTAATAACGCATTTTCTATATGGATAGTTAAAGATTTTGTGTTGTTCAGTATGTGGTTTTGAGACATTCTGAACTGGTATGAAAGCCTGTAAAGTACATTTGAAAGGCCCCCTTTTTCTCAGCCATTATCGAGAATTGCAGTTCTTTTTGTAAAAAGCATATGACATGACAGAAATTACATAAGAGACTTTGGAGATCTTAAGCATTAATTGAAAAGAATCTGAATCCAAAATATGTGTGAAATTAAACTTACAAAAAGTCACTGTGACTTCCTATAAAAGATGGAGCGGAACTACACTTTGATATCTGGATTTCAAGACCCTGTCTTTTACAGGTTCTGCTGTTATGATTGCTAAATGGTTATTGGCCTCTTATAAATGTGAATGTGTTAAAAAACTGAATTGCTGGTGGCCAGATTCACTGCCATCAGAGGCCACATTACAAAGTTCACTGAAGAAAGAAGAGCTTTGAATTAAGAATCTCGGATTGTTCCAATGGTGCAAAAACAAATAACTCACAGACAAGTCTTTTTTTGTGCAAGAAATTCTTGCACAAATATGGCATAAGCTGGGTTCAGAACTTTTGTAGTCCCTTTCAATCAATACTGTGCCAAAGCCTGTGAATGCTGTGCTGTGTTATGTCCGCAGTCCATCATGCATTGAGCTGGCAGCTGGAGCCCTGTGCTCTGTGCTGAAGCTTTTTATAGGCACACCCAAAAAACATCCACTGCCTTATAGCATCTACATTAGAAGATATAAAAACTGACTTTTATACAAATGTCATTCTGGCAATGCTTTCAAAGCTGGTGTTCTTATCCTGCTTAACTTAATAATTGATTGCAATGACTCGTGGCAAGTAGTAAATATGACATAATTGCAAAAATGGAGTGCAGGGGAAAATAGGTATAGTTTTATGTATGCATACCTAAAGTTATGTATATATATTTTCTGTAGCTTCCTATTATATTTTATTTTAACTTATCAATTTACAACTTAATTTTCTTATATGCTTGCAAATGCTGAAACCTATGTACCACTGAAGGGAGTAAAAAAAAAAAAAAAAAAAGAAAAGAAAAGACAAAGCATGTCCTCAGAAGAAAGAAAGTAAAACTTGGAGTCTTATGTTTATACTGGGTTCCAGAAAAAATTATTGTACAAAAACGTTTTAACAGAATTTTCTGGCAAAATGTGAAAGTGAATGTCAGATTCCCTGCTACAGCAATGATCGTTCTGTACATCCCCAAGAATACACATTAGACTTCTTTATTCACTATCAAAAATAGAGTACAAAACCTTAAGTGAAAGATTCTGGAAATAAGAATTGAGCAGAAAATGAGAAACAAGCTTTTGTTTTGCTTCGGGTGCGTTATGGATTTTTTTCATCCTTAGAATCCAGACAAAGAGGAAATTTTGCATCGCATAAATACATGCCATTAGTCATTGCACTCCAACCTAAACCTGAGATAGATGAAAAAACAATTGCATCGTGCCTGTTCTCTTGCTGGAAGAAGAGGGGTGACTTCAGAAGCATAGAAGAGGGCATAAACTTCCTGGATGAGGATAGGAGAAGAGTGTTAAATATCCACAGATATTGACACGTACATTTTTTAAATACTACTCAGAGAGATACTTAAATACCCTCCATAGTTCACCGATGCTTTTCAGTCTTGCACTACTTGCTCCAATTTTCTTTTCATTTTTGATTCTTGAAGCTCTGAAAGCTCACAGTTCTTTTTTTTCCCCTGCATTCCAGTTTCCCTTTTCAAATATTGGTAGATTTCAGACATCATCTGCAAACTTTATCCTCATCACCTCTTCCCCTTTACATGCTGCCCTGTACCATTCTCTTGAAATGAGACATTCATGACCTTTCAGCTTGCTTCTCTCTACTACAGTCATTCCTGGATCCCTGTGTCATGTACACATACACTTGCTTATCCCTGGAGAAAACAAGGATTATTTTTCTTTCCTTAACAATGACGATGAAATTGACTATTTTTCTTTGTAGGCACATTTCCAGACCCAAAATCTTGGCCCTCTGAAATTGCTAATACTAAATACTGATCATCCCTTGGTGAAGAAAGGATTATGGAGAAGGAGAAATCCTGTTAAGATCTGTGTGCATCTTAAAAAGAAACCTGAAAGTCTAAGAAGATTTTGCAAAGTTAGAGTTTTTCCTCCAAAAATAAGATGGGATGGATTGCATATTTCTTTTTTAACCATACAGTCTAAGTCAATAAAGAGGCTGGATGAATAATTGCAATATTGGAGTCTCCATGTGTATCGTCATGTGAAGCTTACCTCCGTAAAATGCTGAATGTGCTTCTACAACACAATGAATGATAGTAACCTCTGCTTTGTAGACCAGTAACACCAGACATGGATTTTATGAGTCTTTCTACATACCTATTTCAAAATTCAGTTCACACTGCTTGACAAAATATTTTTCACACAATTAGTGTGGTCTAAACTTAAAAGCTGAGGCTCCAAAACATTGTAGTAACATGTTCACTAGAGATTGTTCCCTGGTTTGATGATACCCCAGCACTTTGTGTGAACTTCACTTGAACTTGGAATTATAGCCATATTATTGTTTTATCATTTAAAAGGTACCGTGTAACAAACAGAAAAAAAACCCAATGGTGTTGTGAAATGTTTTCAAAACCTCTGCCCATGAGTTGTATTTTACAACCTAAAATTGTCTCAGTGTTTTCACTGGAAAGAAACTCAAGTACTGTAGGAACAGGAGCACCTGTATAGAAGAACAGTCTGTTTTTCTGAAGTATAAAGGTGGTTTTTTCTGCCCTTTCCATGAGTACCATTTTGTGAATCAGTTAATTTTTTACAGGAGGTGGATCTTCCTATGAAGCTAAAATGGTATGTCTGTTTTAGACATAGAGGTCTCATTGCTTCCAATGAATGCATAGACTTGAGTCTTGTAAATTGCTTGCAAGAACATATGCTTCAAACACAAGTTAAGTGATTATCTTCCAGAGTCTTATTTTAACATTGTCAGGAGAGGCATAGAAATTCTTCATGTGTAGCTTGTGATATTTTGCTTTGTAATTTTAAATGAGTTCTAATGTGTTGTACTTCTAAGATCTAATGAAGGACCAGTTTTGTTGACAAACTTACTCTGTGTTCCCATTCAAGATGGACTCTGGGTGAGAAGCTCTGTGGCTGCTTTAGGTCCTGTCTGTCCCTGAGTCTTCTGTAACTGGAGCAAAGGATTCACCACTCTTTATTGAACTTTTTTAGCTTGTTTGTTAAGACTGCTTAGTAAAGCTTGCCAAGGCAATTAGCATTAACGCTCAATTAAAAACTAAACATGTGTTAAGGTTTTTGATACCAGATACTGACTTTTAACTGACAGAATATTTGTGATTACGTTTCAAACAGGAAGAACATGAATCTTACTGTGTTCCTTGCTTGAAAATTTTAAGTAGTATCACCAGCTGGGTGCCTTGCAGAAGTCAGATTTACTAATTTCCATTACTTCTCCTGGAAGCTGAGTCTTTCTCTCATCTCAGAGGGGCACATCATTTTGTATTTTATTACAAATTTAATATGCATTTTGAAATGTTTTCTAAAGACCTTTTATGAAAATATGCATGTTTTTTGCATACAGAATGTTCTCAAATGCTGTTTCTCAAAACACTGGTAAACACTAATGAAATGAAACTCAAAAAACCTAATAACTATGCAATTTTTGTTTTGCAGAAGAGGACAGTGACATAAAGAGAAATTTACTGATTTCTATAAAGTTTTGTAAAAATACTAAACTTCATTTCTCAGCCACAGTTTTTACACTTTAACAATTCCTCCCATTTGCCATCACATTGTCATTTCAGGAACTATTCCCTTCTTTGTTGATATTTTAATTTTAACTCCTATGAAATACTGTATTACTAACAGAAAACATCTGACACTTCAGTATGTTGTTCAGTATTGCTCAGGAAGCAATATTCCTAGGAAGTCAACCTCTTAAAAATTGATTTGTCAGAGAACAAAGAAGAACATAGAGGAAGAATGAGATATTAGAAAGTCTCTTAAGGCAACTGAAAGGTTATTATCATCATAATTTTTGAAAGATAAGACACTCTTCTGTTTTCCTTGTACTCTTCTGCAAGAATTAACCTCTTTGCAGAATATGCTGGTTCTCATAGCTCTTCATTCACTCTGAAAAGGTCTTTTTCCCAGCCAAAACATGATCCAAGAGTTCAGGGTTTTTACAACAGAAAAGACTGCAAATACATTATTTGAACTCTGTAAAAGTGCATAACTTAGCTCTACCAGACTGTGAAGTCTAGTACATATTGAGTCCATTCTGCAGAAATTAGTTGCCTCACATTCAAAAAGTACCTTCCAGTTCAGTATATAAAATCATTAATTTACAGATTTATAAGAGATTTAAAGTAGATGAGAGCAATTAAATTCTTATTGCAGGTTTATGTAGCACTAGACCATTACACTTGTTCAGTTAATCATCTTTTTTTCCTTCCTTATTTAGAATAAAAACCCCAGCCTCTACAGATAGCAGTGCTGCTTCACATTTTCAGCAATACAATAGACAATGCTTTCATGTAACTTACATGTGATAAAGTATTTTTAAACAAGAGAAGTCAATTTCTGATCCAATTAGTGATCAACATTGTCTGAACTTGAATATGAAGAGCCTTATGTGCACTTTGCAAATTTGTAGTGCCACCCATGAGTTGCAGATGTCTGTGGTAATTAGTTTACACCCTGAAGTGAAAACCTTGATTAACCCTATACAACTAAGTTAACAATGGCTACAAATGTAATTAATAGGCTGAATATTAATGTTATCCAGCTTTTGGAAAAACAAACAAAAATAAAACAAAGACCATCAAAAACAAAACAAAAAAAAACCAACCAACCAACCAAATCCAAAAAATACACACAATAAAAAAAACCCAGTGTTTCAAGCCAGTCATCTCCCTAGACTGATTATAATGTTTATAGCATAGGATCATACAATCATTTAAGTTGGAAAAAAATGCTTAGGATTATCAAATCCAACCATTAACCTAGCACTCCTAAGTCCACCACTAAACTACACCTACATCTACACATCAATTACATTTCTTCAGATATGGTGATGCAACCACTTCCCTCGGCAGCCCGTTCCAGTGCCCAACAACACTTTCAGTGAAGAAATTGTTTCTGACAACCAACCTTCCCACGCACCACTTGAGGCTACTTCCTCCTGTCCTGTTAGCTGTTACCTGTGAGATGAGGCCACCCACCACCTCACTACAGCCTCATCTGAGGTGGTCATGGACAATGAAAATGTCTGCCCTCAGTCTCTCCTTTTCTCCAGACTAAAAGACCCTAATTCCCTTAGCCACTCCTCATAAGAATTGTTCTCCTGATGCTCTACCAGCCTCACTGGCCTTACTTAGATGCATAAAGTATTTTGTTTAAAATCTACTGCCATTTGACATCAGCAAGTGCATCTTCTTAAATTATAGAGCATAAACCGCCTTGATGACTGTAGGTATATCAATAACTTTGTGGTAATCAAAGATATTCTGCACTCTGCTCACACCTGCACTCACTGACATCAGTGCCTCAAAACAAGAGAGGATTACTCTGCTTCCTGCCTTTTGCAGGTTTGTGGCTGGTCATTAGAAAAATGTGAATGTGTGAGAATAGCTAGAGAAAGGGAATCCTTAGAATATAACTTGGCAGATCTGAAGAAATGGTCAGTTACCCAGTATCTTTAGGTAGAGTATGTAGGAGCCTGCATGAGATCCAGACTCTACACATCTAGCAGCTACAAAAAACTTTTATATCGAGGTTCTCAGAAGCTGCTTTGTGCCAGTGGGCATCACCTAGATCCTTGCACTAGTAACATAACCAAAACTAAATCTCATCAAAGTTCTCAAACGAGAGACTGTTGATGAGAAAGAATGAACAGGGAAAATAATCTGAGAAATCCTTCCAATGAATTAGAGTGTCTTCCTCTAGAAAGGTGACACAGAGCAGACAGCCCAACTGAAGTGCTTCTATACCAACACATGCAGTGTGGGTACATGGGTAGCAAGCAATAAGATCTCTAAGCCACTGTGCACCTAGAAACCTATGATCTAATTGCTGTGACTGAATAACACAACTCGAATGCTACATCTGATGGTTATAAAATGTTCAGCAGGGACAGGTATGGAAGGAGGAGTGGGATGGGGGGACAGCTATGGTGACAACGAAAGGAGGGTTTTTTCAAAACAATTGTGAAAAAGGTGATTGACTGCACGGAGATGTATTTGAAAAACAAGCATGAACAGGCTCAGTGCCCTGGTGTAATTCATCATCTTGAGGTATATGGGCTAAGTGAAGAGTAGAGCCAAACCTCTGAATTTCAGGAGAGCACACTTACAGCTGTTTAAGGAATTAGTGGATGGGCTCCCCACTGTTAAATTGCCCTCAAGGATGGAGCTGAACAGAGATTTTTAGGACATTATTCTAAGAGAGCAAGAGCTCTCAATTCCAATGTGGAAGACATCAGGAAAGGAACACACAAGACCAACATGTCTGAGTAAGGACCTTCAATTCAGACTAAAGTGTAAGAAGGAAATGCACAGGCAGTGAATTAGGCATGCATATCTTATGGAGAATACAGGGACACTGCCTAAATGTTAAAGGACACAATCAGGAAAACTAAGGTGCAGTTGGAGCAGAGCTTGACAAAGGATACAAAGAATTATAAGGAGGTCTTTTACAAGTAGGTTGGTCAGAAAACAAAGATGTAAGAAAATATACTCACACACACATGCAAGAAAGACAGAACTAGGGACAGTAGAGATAGAGAAAGCTGAGTCACTTAGGTATTTAGCCTCAGTTTTTAATGGTGATGTCTCTTCCCACATCACTCAAGCCCCTAAACCTCAAGACAGAGACTGTAGGAGTGAAATCACTCTCATCATAGAAGAACAGATTTGAGCCACCTCGGGAGCCTGAGCATGCATAAATTTTGGAAACCTTAGACTAAATATTAGGAATAATTTCTGTACCGAGAGAGAAGCCAGGCACTGGAACAGGTGGTGGAGTCACCACCCCTGGAGATATTAAAAGACTATGTAAATGAGGCATTTGAAGACATGGTCTAGTGGGATAGTGAGCATTTTTTTTTCAGTTTTTATTTTTTTCCTGGCTTGATAGTTGGATGCAGTGATCTTAGAGGTCTTTCCAACTGTGACAATTTTGTGGTATGTATCCCAGGATCCTGAGGTAATTTGGTGATGTAGTTGTCAGGACACCCTTCATCATATTTGAAAAGTCGTGGTAGTCAGTGTCCCCCTGTGACTAGGAAGAAGGAAACACCACGCTCATTTTTCAAAATGTAAAAAGGAGGAGCCTGGAAATTACCAGCCAGTCTGTGCCTGGGAAGATCATGAAACAGATCCTTCTGGAAGACATGTCAAAATGTATAGAAGACATGGACGGGATGGTTAGAGATAGTCAACATGGCTTCACCAAGGCAAAACTATGCCTTTCTACAATAGAGTGACTGCATCATTGGACAAGGGAAAACTATAAGACCTTTGGCTTTATAAGACCTTTGATACTGTCACCTGTAACATTCTGGCTGCTACACTGATGAGATCTGAGTTTATTGCATGAACTTATTGCTGGATGAATAAGGCTGACTGGCCGCATCCAGATAGTTATAGTTAATGTCAAAATGTCTTAATGGAAACCAGTTAAGAGTGGTGTCTCTCAAGGGTCCACAGTGGGGTCAGTAGTAATTAATACCTCAATCAATGACAGAGGTAATGCGATTAACTATAAACTCAGCAAGTTCACAGAAAACATGAATATGTGTGGTGCAGCTGACACATTTGCAGAAAGGGTTGCCATCCAGAAAGACCTTGACAGGGTTGAGGAGTGGGCTCATATGAATCTCCTGAGGTTCAACAAGGTGCAAGGTCCTGCACCTGAGTCTGGGCAATCCCCAGTAACAATACGCAACAGGATTTAAGGCATTTCAGATGGTCTGTGACTGAGAGTAGCCCTTCAGTGAACAACTTGGGCTTATTGCTAGATGAAATATTGGACACAAGCCATCAATGTGAACTTGAAGCCTATAAAATCAATAGTATCCCAGGCTTCATCAAAAGAAGTGTGGCAAATAGGTCAAAGGAGGTTACTTTTCCCCTCTGCTCTGCTCTTGGAAGGCTCCACCTGGAGTACTGCACCAAGCTCTGGAGTTCTCAGCAGAGGAGAAACATGGAACTGGGTGAGCAGGTTTGGAGGAGGGCTACGAAAATGATCAGAGAGATGGATCAGAGATATCTCTTCTATGCAGAAAGGCTGAGAGATGGAGTTGTTCAGCCTGGAGAAGACAAGAATTGTGGCCTTTCAATACTTGAGTGACTTATAAAATGATGCAGAGAAGCTTTTTAATAGGACTTGTAATTGAAAACATCACATTTCTTACAGGATTAAAAAAAAAAAAAAAGTACCCTTACCTCTAAGGACATGGAGTGAATATCTACCCCCTTTGAAAATAAATAATTTATTAGTATTTTATTGTAACTTATTGAAAATTTCTTTCACACTGAGCACTTTTAAGACAACATTCTTCCTGAAATATCATAAAACAACCCAAGCGAACTCCTACAATGCAAATGGAAGGTTATTTTACCCTAATACCCTGATGAGAGTTTGTTGCCATGACCCACTATGTAGCATGGAATTTAATACTTATTTTACACAAATATGTCAAGTAAATACCCTCAGATATGTGATAAACAATGCTGAATTTTAGTCTGCCTGTAGCTTTCTAGTACTTAATAGTTTTTGCTTCATTACCCTCAAATGATTTCTAAAAAATTACAGATATGGTTAACTGCTTATCCTAGGCAAACTAAATTAAGCCTCTGGCACATGATGGAAGTTTGTTTCACCTAATTGAGCATCTAATGAGTATAGATTAATTTAAGCTACTCATGGAAATTTTGATTTTCAAAGCTTTTATAATTAACATCAATTCAAATGCAGGAAAAAACACATTGTATTTTAATCTACATAATATTCAGAAAGAAAGATTAAAATAAAATTATGATCCCTCCAGAATATTCACCTTATATTGCTGTGTCCTGTTTTTGTAACTGTAATTATTACTGAAATATCCTGGCCCACTTTTCCCTTTGCTTCATACAGATGCCTATTTTTATTTCCCTGGGCTTTTCAGTACAATATTGTGTACATTCACTAAAAAGATCTGCTCTTTAGAAGCTTTATTATTAACCTGATCAAACTAGTACGTCAGGTTTTTTCCCTCTAGAATATCTACCTGGAAACCAGATATAGCTTTTTTCACCATAAAAATGTCAAGCAGACAGAGAAAGGGGTGGATAAAATTTTGGATTCTTTTGAGATTACTGAAAGCTTTATACCTTTGACCTTGCTCCATTTGATATTATTCCTTCAAGAATCCTTCATCTTATCAGTATTGCAAAAGCCTAAGATGGACACTTTATTCTTTTTCACTCATTATTACACATCAATAAAGCTCTGGACTCTTATCTCGTCATTTGGGTAAGGATAAAGGAAGAAATTCTTATAAAGTAAAATGTCAAAAATTTTTATCCTAGAATTCTCCTCATTTTGAGGAAACCCACAGGCTTTTAGAAAAGCATTTTAAATGAAGATATTGTGCCCAAAGAAAGTTCACAGCCGATTTTTCACAGCACACTACTTGGTCACAGTCCCATTACTAAGAGATCATGAGGTTATCTACACTTGCTTCCTTCAATTTCACATTAAAAAAAAAAAAAGAAAAAAAAAAAAAAAAGAAACAAACAAAATATGTATTTGACCATGTGTTTTTGAAGCTTGCACTGGCTTTTGCTCTTCAAAACCTTTTGTTCTGCCTTCCTTTTCCTTCAGCTCACTGTACTTTGTTATCCTGCCCACACCCAGACCCTGATCCCTTCTTGCATTCAACCTGCAGCTTTTATTTGTTCAGGCTTTTTTTACTATTTCCTTTCTCTCAAACCAAGTGCTTCCATTTAATGCCTTTATACCACCATCCATTTATGCTATGCCTACTTCGAAAATGTGATTGAAGGCCCTGAGATATATTCCTCAAGGACAAAGGAGTCCAGGAAGGCTGGACAATCCTTGAGAGGGAAACCCTTAAGGCACAGGCATAAACTGAATTCGTGCATCTTAAAATGAGCTGGTGTGGTACAAGACCAGCCTGGCTGAACAAGGAGCTTTGGGAAGAACTCAGAAGATAAAGGAAAGTCTATTGGCTATGGAAGGAAGAACAGGCAGCTGAGGAAGGTCAGGAAGATTACAAAGTTACTGTGAAAATATGTAGGAAGAAAGAGAGGCCAAAGCTCAGCTTGATTTAAATCTGGCTGGAATCATTAAAGATAATAGAGTTTTTATAAATACATAAATAGCAAAAGAAGAGCTAGGGAGAATCTCCCTCCTCTACTTGACCTGGGAGGGAAACTTGTGACTCTGGACAAGGAAAAGGCTGAACTGCTGAGGGCTCATTTTGCCTCAGTCTTTGTCAATGCCAATTGCTCCCTGAGGGTACAGCTCCCTGAACTGGAAGAGCAAGATGGGGAGAAGAGATGCGATTCTCCCCCTCTACTCCACTCTCCTGAGAACCCACCTGGAGTATTTTGTTCAGTTCTGGAGCCCCAGTGTAAGAAGGACATGGAGCTGTTGGAGCAAGTCCAGAAAAAGTGAAGACAACAGGCTGAAAGAGTTGGAGTTGTTCAGCCTGAAGAAGAGAAGGTTACAGTACCTAAAGGTTTTAGTACCTAAAACTGGAAGGTTCTAGTACCTAAAGAGGGCCTACAGGAAGAGGGGGGAGGGACATTTTACAAGGGCATGTAGCAACAGGACAAGGAGTAATGGTTTTAAACTAAAGGAGTATAGATTTAGAAGAGATGTAAGGAATAAATTTTTTACAAGTGTGAAATAGTGGAGCAGATTGACCAGAAAGTATTGAGAGAGATAGCAGAGGAGCTCACCAAGCCTCTCTCCATCATCTACCAATGTCTTTGTTAACAGGGGAAGTCCCAGATGATTAGAGGCTTTCCTCCGAGCTGAAGAGCCCCAGCTCCCCCAGCCTTTCCTCATGAGGGAGATGTTCCACTCCGTCATCTTTGTGGATGGAGTGGAACTACCATCACTACCTTCATCAGTCATCTAGATGAGGGGATTGAGACTTTCTCAGTAAGTTTGCAGGTGACACCAAGTTGGGTGGGAGTGTTGATCTGCTTCAGGGCAGAAAGGCTCTGCAGAGGCACCTGGACAGGCTGAGACAAGGTTAGTAAAATGAGGTTTAACAAGGCTAAGGGGGAGGTCCTGTACTTTGGTCAAAACAACCCCATGCAATTCTATAGTCCTAGGGAGGAGTGGCTGGCAAGAAAGCTGACAGGCAGAAAAGGGCATAGGGATGCTGGTCTACATCTGGCTGAATACAAGCCAGCAGTGTGGCCAGGTGGTCTAGAAGGCCAACACCATCCTGACTTCTATCAGGAATAGTATGGACAGCAGGAGAAAAGAAGTGATCGTGCCCCCTACTCAGTATTGGTGAGACCACACCTCAAGTTCTGTGTTCAGTTCTGAGCCCCTTACTACAAGAAAGACATTGAGCTGCTGGAGGGAGTTCAGAGAAGGGCAACCAAGCTGGTGAAGGGTCTGGAGGAAAAATCCTGTGAGGAGAGGCTGAGGAAATCAGGAATGTTTAGTCTGAAGAAGAGGAGGCTGAGGGGAGACCTTATTTCTCTCTACAGCTGCCCGAAAGGAGGTTGTAAGGAGGTGGGTGGTGACCTCTTCTCTAAAACGAATAATGATAGGACTGGAGGAAATGGCCTGAAGTTGCACCAGGTGAGGTTTAGACTAGATTTGAGGAGGAATTTCTTTACTGAGTAGTTAGACATTGGAATGGCCAGGGAAGTGGTGGAATCACCATTCCTGGAAGTATTTAAAAAACATGTAGAGTGGCACTTCAGGACATGTTCTAGTGGGTGATACAGATATTGACTTTTTTTTGTCTTGGGGGAGGGTATGTTGACAGCTGGATGTAGTGATTTTAAATGTTGTTTTCCAACTGACAATTCTGTGATTGTGAGAGGTGGTAGAAGCCCCAGCCCTGGAAATGCTCAAGCTGATCTAGCTGAAAATGTCTCTGCTCACTGCAGGTTGGTTGGACTGGATGACCTTTAAAGGTCACTTCCAACCCACAACACTCTATGATTCTATGATATTTGATCTTTTCACCAACATATTACTCTTAAATGTAGGAAGAACTGCATCTGCTCTCAAGTGAATTGTATGTTTTCCAATGTTTTCAATTAAAATATTTACAAAAATTTCATACTATCCACTAGGAAAATTTTCAGAGCTGAAAACAGACTCCAAATGGAGTACTTTGGGAGCAATTTTGTGATTTTTCTTTCACTGATTTAAAGAATCCTGCTCAGCCTCAATAGATGGAAAAAAAAAATCTCTCTTTTTTCTGTCAAGGCAAGTAACAGGGAAGGTTAAGAATGCCAGTCTCCAAGTCCACCACTGGCAATAATAATTCAAGATTTTTGTTCCACTTCAGGTAATGCTTACTTCCAACACAGACACAAAAGGCCTTTTGTATTCAGAGGTTTTCTCTGCATTTATGATGCTTCATTTCTGTTCACTCCTCTCTTACACAGACATATAGTTTTTAGTTGTGAGCAGCAGTTTTCACATTGCTAAAAGGAGGATTATGCTAATACTCCCTCTGGAGACATTGTAGACAACTGAAATTGTTATTCCTGGTGTTGTTTCTGACCATTACTGATTTGTCAACTAACTCTTTTTGTTTCTTCTATTTTGCATTAAGATTTTCATTTAATCAGACATCAGCCAAGAGTAGCTTTCTCAGATTATTGCATTGATTAGCTAGATTAGGCACATTTATTATGATGCGTACTGTTCCAAGGGACTTTTGCAGGGGTAGAACTATTAGTGATGGAAATAACTATATCCTGTTCTTCTTTGGGGATGATTTTTGTCTCAGAGATGCTTTCTTATAGAATTACCTGTGTAATATTCACCCATTTTTGTTTTTAATACTAGCAAGTGCCACTTCTAGAAACACATTCATACTTGAGTGTCCAGCTTGTGGATTAAAAAAGTCATTTAAAACCCATTTCCTTTCAGAATTTTACATGGACTTTGACATTGACATTATTAGTACTCTTGCCAGATTTGTGCTTGATATGCAAGCTCTTAAAAACTTAGAAGGTTTAAAACCTTTAGAAGGTTGTAATTATGTTTCATTCGATGTTTAAGTGAATGTTGAGCACTGTCTCGACTCCATTAAACTCCTGAATTGTTCCTAGAATCTTCAGTCCTGAACTCTCATTCTAAACTAGGCATATTGATATGACATGTTCCAGATTTCTTTTTTTTTTATTTCTAAACATTCTTGTTTCTTTGGAGTGGCGCCCATATTTTGTAAACTTCAGTCTGGTGTGGACTATTTCTGGTGGCTGCCCGATTATTTTGGCTTTGGTTTCAGAGTGAGGTTTTCAGTTGTTCTTTCACTGTATTTCTCCTCCCCCAGTTCATTTGTTCCAGATCTAATCATGGTGTTCCCTTTCTGTGGTAATGTTAATCTTTTCATTCCTAAATGAAGTAATACATACATTTTTTAGTCTTTCATCACTTCAGCCTTTCCTTGAGGCAGATGTCTTTACCTCCTTTTCAATTTATTACCCTGTGGGATTCAATAGCTGCCCAGTGCTTTATCTGCTGTTGGCTAAGCTTCATGTCTGAAACCAGGATGAAAAATTCTGCACCCAAACTCCCCCCTTTGTATCCCCAAAGGGATACAGCCACTTCCCTTGCTGTGGTAGAAACTCTGAAACTTGGAATGGGTACTGCAGGACAAGCTACAGTCTTCAGGCTTGGATTACCATGGGTGCTACACCTCTCTCAGTGCTGTGCCCTATAAGTTTCAGAAATTTTGCAGGCTTCTCCCCTGCTGGGTGTAGCACAGAACTATCTCACTTGGGACATCAGCAACCCCACATTCATGTGGAGAAAATAAGGGGAAGGATTCTTGCAGCACTCTGAGCTTGACTTTGCTGTTGTCCCCACAACTCATTGGTTGTGTTTGATGCTGTCCCAGAATGATTTCTACTCATTACCACTAGGAACCTAGTGAGGACCCAGAGGAGTCTCAGTTCCTCATGCAGAGCCCCATGAGAAGCAAAGTAACTGGAGATGAGTGTGCAAGCTTAGGAGAGCAGGGTAAGCTTCTCCTAATAGAGGAAGAGTCATAACAGCCCCAAAGCTTCAGACCAAACCCACTACATTCATTGCATTCCTTGCTGAGTCTCTGAGGCACTGGTATGCCTTCATCTTTGTCTCTTCGAAATTTCCATCTTCTTTAGCATAATTGCTTATTACATTAGCCACCTCTCAACCACTGGTACTGCTTCGCAAGCCATGTGTGGCCTGCAAATACTCTAATGAGCAACTATATTTCTAAGTTTTCCCACAGGTAAAGTAGTGAATGCTTTCACAGCATCACTGCACTCAGTAGGTGCAGTCTTTTCAGCTGGCTAATTCCCTCCTCCAAAGCAATGCAAATGTGAGACTGTCTCTTTGTTAAAAATATTTCACAAAATAAAGTTCGATGTCTTCAGGAACCTGGATTACTTTGAGCTAGTGCTTCATCACCTGTATCAGTAAGTTGTCATGTATCTTTTAACTTTCTCCAACACATTTCTCTGCAGAGTATGGTGACCTGTTTCTTTGGTTTTGTATATCTACTAAGAATAAATAACTTGGGAAACAACCATGTGATTATATAAAAGTAAAACCAAATTATCTTCTTCATTCCAGACTGGAAGTTGGTAGGTATGAAATAAATTATATTTTATCTAGACTGTTAAATCTGGGTAAAGAAATATTCTAGCTCAAAAAGCCTCATTAACTGTATTTCTGTTTCATCATTTCAAACGTTTGTGGATGTAAGAAGATAGATAATATTTCTTCTCTAGAATGACTCCTTGCATTCATACTATAACAAAGATCCAGGGCAGATTCTTCCCTTGAAAAGATATGTGAAATGTTCATCTGTAACTTCCAAATTATTGTATAAATGTCAAGGTAAAACCAGTGAAATATGATTGAATATATGACAGTATCTTCTGCATTCATATTTATTTCTGGAGTTAAAAAGCCAGAGAAGTTTCTCTACTAGGGGAACTCCTTTACAAAAAATGGTTGAAATTAGGTTCAGATGTTCATAGTGGGCAGTATATCTGATCTTTATGTCTAGTCTGTGAGAAGTACTTGGATTTTATTGCAAATTCCTCTGCAAGGATTTAAAAAACCCTGTTCTTTGTGCAAGCACCCAATTTCATGTAAAACATCTGCATTTCAAAAATACCTTCTTGCCCAAAATATTGGCAAATTTTTAATGGCAATTCTAATGTTAAAATTATATTTGTGAATTGGAGCAGAGCCTAACTACTTTTCTGTTAAACATTAGAAGGAATTTTTTATTATGTCAACACATGAATATAAATCTTAAGAAAAATTTTTTCTTAGATGAATTAGTACTATAATAGTGAGTGTCTGTTATAACATTTTACTCACTTCCCTATGAAATAGGTTTTGCCTAACTCTTAGCAAAAATAGATTATTTTTTCTGAAAACTAAAATGCAGACCATATAGCCTGAAAAGCGTAACACATTCCTCCTACAAAATATTAGGTTCAGATTTTGCCTATGAAATGCACTCTAATTTGAAAGCCTCCATCTATGCACAGGAGAATTCTCCAACTTTAGAGGCACTATACTATTTTCAGCACCAACTGTACAACTACCAGGCAAAGCTGAGAAGGTTCTGGCATGGCAATGCTTATAAGTATATCTCTATGTATTCAGACATGTATGTACACACAGGGAGGGTTTTTTGTGCTTATGCTTCATCAGAAAGCCATTCATTATTCCATTAATTTCATACTAGGACGCACAGATCTCTACTAAATGAATGACAAAAAGTGTGAATGATACTGTACAGAAACATTAATACAAAGACATTAATATTTTCTATTTTTTGGAAATAACTTTCATTTCAAGGTCTTGCCTTCTTTAATTAGACTCCATGAATTGATTGTTTAATGCATAAGTCATCTCTAAGTTCTCCTGCTGTTGAAAAAATTAAAGTTTATTTAGTGGAAGTCATGGTGCTTAGGTTGCACATTTATCAAATGGTGATATTTTCAAAATCCTTATAGCAGCTGTTTTGCTTCTCCTCAGTAGTACACAGAAATCACTTTTATTTATAACCATGCAGACAACTACTCTGTTTCCTGCAAATAAAAAACCTGAGCAAACATTTTCTTCATCAATGCAGAAAGTTTCTCTCGTGGTAAGAATTCTGTTTCAATGTACTGCATTACAGTAATTTAAAACATAGTTTAGAAGGTCTAAGCTAATGGCAAAAATGGATAGAAAACTAACAACAAAAGACTGTTTGTAGAAGGCGCAAAAAAAGAAAAGATGTAAAGGTCTGTGGTATGTTTATTTGCTATGGTAGTTATATATTATAAACAATAAAAACAGTACCTATGCCATTCAATTACTTCAAATGACTCTGAGCCTCATTTTCAGGCCTTTTGGGAGTATGTAGCCAAAGTCACCCTTGGCTAGTCCCCCTGTTTCAAGCTTTGAATTTTTCCAAGGTAATTTTGCTTTATTAGGCACTGGTGAGAAATATATTCTCGTTCAGAATATAGTTGCAGCTTTTGCATTTACCTTCCACTGATTTTCAACAAATCTTTTGTAAAAGGGATACCCAACAGAAAAATACTAACTCTTCTGGAGTTATAAAGATAATGAATGCATAAAGGTGAAAGTAATAACAAAAACAGAATTAAATCCTCATTACAAAAACAACTACACAGAGGCTGTGAATTCTCATAGTCATAGAATTGTCAGGGTTGGAAGGGACGTTAAAAGTCATAGAATCATGGAATCAGCTGGGTTGGAAAGGATCTCTAAGATCATCAAGTCCAGCTATCTTGGACCCCTGAGTGCCACATTCAGTCTCTTATTAAAAACCTCCAGGGACAGAGAACCCACCCCCTCCCTGGGCAGCCCATTCCAATGTCTGATCACCCTCTCTGTAAAGAATTTCTTCCTAATCTCCAACCTAAACTTTCCCTGGCACAACTTAAGACCATGCCCTCTTGTCTTGTTGAAAGTTGCCTGGGAGAAAAGCCCAACCCCCCCTGGCTCCAGCCTCCTTTCAGGGAGTTGTAGAGAGCGATGAGGTCTCCCCTGAGCCTCCTCTTCTCCAGGCTGAACACCCCCAGCTCCCTCAGCCTCTCCTCACAGGACTTGTGCTGCAGTCCCTTCACCAGCCTGGTTGCCCTCCTTTGGACCTGCTCCAGGACCTCAATCTCCTTCCTGAACTGAGGGGCCCAGAACTGGACACAGGACTCGAGCTGTGGCCTCACCAGGGCTGAGTACAGGGGCAGAATCACTTCCCTGGACCTGCTGGCCACGCTGTTCCTGATCCAGGCCAGGATGCCATTGGCCTTCTTGGCCACCTGGGCACACTGCTGGCTCCTGTTCAGCTTCCTGGCAATCCAGACTCCCAGGTCCCTCTCTGCCTGGCTGCTCTCAGCCACTTCCCTTTTTGTGGATTGCTGTGACATTTGCAAATTTCCAATCATCTGGGACCACCCCTTTGAGCCAGGACTGTTGGTAAATGTTGGAGAACGGCTTGATGAGCTCTTCCCCAGCTCCCTCATCACCCTGGGGTGGATCCCAGCTGGTCCCATAGACTTGTGAGGATCCAAGTGGCTCAGCCAGTCTCTTAACTGTTCCCTTCAGGATTACAGAGGGTGTTCAGCTTATTATTTCTCTCTACAAGCCCTAGAAGCCAGCTGTCCTCAGGACAACCTGTCTTACTGTTGGAAACTGAGGTAAAGAAAGTGTTAAACACTTCAGCCTTTTCCTCATCTTTGGTAACTATGTTTCCCCTATGTCCAGCAGAGAATGGAGGTTTTCCCTGCCCCTCCTTTTGCTGTTGACATATCTGTAGAAGGACTTTTTGTTGTCCTTAACAGAAGCGATAAGATTGAATTCGAATTGTGCTTTTTTCTCTAATTTTCTTTCTACATGACCTAACTTTATCCTAAACCCTTCTTGAGTGAGCAGCTCTTGTTTCCATAGCTTGCAAGCTCTCTTTTTTACCCTAATTTCCTGTTCAGCCAGACCAGTCACCTTCCCCTCTGGCTTTCCTTTCAGCACACAGGGACAGACTGCTCCTGTTCATTCAGGACTTGCTCCTTGAAGTATTCCCATCCCTCCTGGACCCCTTTGTTTTCAAGGGCTGTTTCCCAGGGTACACTCTGAATCAATCTTCTGAACAGGCTGAAATCTGCCCTCTGGAAGTCCAGCACAGAGGTTCATTAATGTCCCTGATGGTTGATCATGTAGCTCCAACCCCCCTGCCATGGGCAAGGACACCTCCCACCAGATCAGGTTGCCCAGATGCTCATTCAGCCTCCCTTTAAAAACTTCCAGGGATGGGGCTTCAACCACTTCTCTGGGAAACCTGTTCCAGTGTCTCACCACCGTCATGGTGAAGAACTTTTTCCTAATGTATAATCTGAATATACCTACATCTAGTTTTAATCCCTTCCCCCTAGTCCTACCACTACCTGACATCCTAAAGAGTACCTCACAAGCTTTCTTGTAGGCCCCTTTAAGATACTGGAAGGTCACCATAAGGTCTCCTCAGACACTTCTTTTCTCCAGACTGAATAATCCCAACTCTCTCAGTCTGACCTCATAGGAGAAATGCTTCAGCCCTCTCGTGGCCCAGCACATTCCATCATGTCCACATCTGTCTTGTAATAGGGGCTGCAGAAATGGATGCACTATTCCAGGTCGGGGTGTCAGGAGAACAGAGGAGATTGATAGAATCACCTCCCTTGACCTGCTGGCTGCACTTCCCTTGATGCAGCCCAGGATACAACTGGCTCATCTACAGCACAGATGTAGCATATTGTCCATTGGTTGATCTATAACATGGCTTGCAAGATAGCAGCTAAGAAATAAAATAAACTCAGACCTATTACATTAATTTTGCATGGATTTTTTTCTTTTTCCCCAGCTATGCACTATCTAAATCCCCTCAAAAGTCCTAGAGTCACTTCAGTCATTCATACCATATATATTACCTGCACTGATGCCGTGGGTTTGTTTCACTGGATGAAGAGGAGATGGAACCTGCCTCAGTCCTGTGCCAGCCTTGCTGTATGCCCCAAGAGAAAGACAAGTTTCATGCGCCAGCAAAAGGATGGAAGAGATTCAACCTGTTCATTCATGTTTACCCACAAAATCATTCATATGGTCTGAGTCTTCAGCTTTTGAATTCCCGATCCATAACCCTGACTACATTGTGGAAAGCAGATAATTTAATTAACTATAATGAACTATGCTAAGTGAATTTCCTCTCATTTAAATAATAGGGGCATGACATTTTTAGTTCTCTGATTTTAGTAGCTAGCTTTTTCTTAGCAATTACTGATGGGTCATACTAAGTTTAGCTAAATACCAGGACATATGTCCTCAAGAATCATAGAGGTCTTGTGACACAGAATACCACAAAGAAGCTTTTATCATAATTTGGAGATAGTAAAATAAATATATGTATCTAAACATATATATTTGTTTAAATAAGCAGCCTGAAATTACACAATGTTAGTGAGCGTTGCAGATTCATACAAGAACTTTAAAAAATGGCTGAGGAACTGCCTAAATGGGAAATGCTATTGAGGCCTGATGAATGAAGAAATAGTGGGATGAAGAAGGGTAGTTTGGAAGTTTTTCAAGTATTTGGTATAGATCTGATGGTATTTAAATATTTTTACTAATGACCTGAGCAAACAGGGTAGAAGTATATAGTGCCATGTACTTCTGTCTTGCCAGGTAATGGCTACATTCCAGCTACAAAAAGGCTATGTGAATCACTTCTCATTACGTGATAAGTTGCTGCTGCTAAAGCAGTTGTCCCACTCTATATCACTGTGCTTCCCAAGCCCCCTAACTTGTGGAAAGAGAGCAGGACACAAACTTAGTGACTGTTTTTTGGAGGCTGGTGAATATTCTGGGTGGGCTGCAACCTCTTTGCTATCATTCACTTTACCAAGAGCTCTTGGTGTCCTCATCCTGACATGACCAGGTATGTGTACTGTGTGAGTAAACTCAATTACTTGGTTAACCCTGATTACATACCAGGCAAACATCAAGTTAGGGGATGGGAGCACTCATACCTATCAGGCCACATGGGAATAAAGAGCATGGGTGTCCTACAGTTTAGGGGAAGACATTCCTGCTAAGACAAAATAGGGACGAAGCCCTGTGTTACAGTCTTAACTCTCTCTGTTGCCAAAAATTTTGTAAGTGAAGCTACTTAATAAGGCTTTGGGGGAAGCAAAATGTGAATTACCCAGATATCCTGCTTAGGAATCTTCTTGATATATGAATAATGCTCTTGGATTGATATAACTTTCAGACTTGCTGTTGACTTTTATTTTAGTACAAAATAAACGTATAGGACACATCTGAAGTTTCTATCAAATCACCTTTTCTTTTGAGTCAGTCAGATTTCTGTGTGCATAGTTTAATAAGATTTTCCTTTTTTTACAAAAGTCTGACAAAGACAACAACAACATGTGGGTCTATCTTCAATAATGTGTTCTAAGGTCATGTACCTTTCATGTGCTTTTCAAGTAATTTATTCCCAAAGAAAATGTAACTTTTTTCTTTCTGTTTCTAAACTAGTAAGTGTTCAAACCAGAATGACCTGTGAGAACCCAAGAAAAATGTATTTACCAGGTTTTCAGATTGTTGTTTTCAAGTATATCAGTTTGAATTTATGAGTACTCAAAAAACAGGAGGAAAAAAAGTCACTGCTTTTTCTTTCTCAATACAGTTCCACAGTTCCATACAAACCTTACCTTTTGGGCTTTAAAGAATGACATCAAATCTTGTTTCTCTGAATTTTGCAGACATTTCATTTTCTTTACCCTGAAGATTCTGAGACATCTGGAGTCGTTAGTCCCCTCTGGAAACTTCTCTGCGAACTTACAGCAAATAAAAGAGGGCAGCTGGGTGTGCTTGAGTGATATGATATACTCCACATACAGAAGCAGGTTACTCTATACAGCTACCCTTGAACTTTTGCCAATAGAATTAGACTACAATAACATGTTATATCTTGTATGTAAAACAGTTCATAACTCTCTGTTTCTAAGAAGCTGGAAAGTTTTGTTAGTAATTAATTTAAAATAATTAAAATATTTTAGTAGTGATGGAAAAATGCTACACATACTTTGTAATTTTAGCTCTAAGGGAGGTAATACTTATTCTAAGATTTCAGTCTGTGCATCTGAATTGTACCTATTTTCTCATGGCCATTATTTCAGTAGAATCTTGCCTGAGATTTTTCCACATAATCCTACATAACTGGATACCATTTATGAGATCAGACATAAAGTAGTATATTCTGTATTACTGTATAATAATTGCTGGATGGTTTATATTAGGGTATATATAATATATGTAACAGTGACAAATATGTTTTTTTCAGAGAGGAGCACTGCCACAGGGCCCCTAAAAAATAATCTTTATTCTGCTTCAGTCTCCTGATTTCCAGCAGTTAATTGTTTAGCAATTTTCATAACTGTAGGCTGTATCTAGGCTCCTGTTTTTAACAGCCACTAGGAGACCTATCTTTTCTGAATTTATCTAATCTCTTTTTAAGTATATTTACCAATTGCATTTCCACAAGTTATACTTCTTCCTTTTTTTTTTTTTTTGTTTACATTAATTACTCAGTAATTTCATTATGTCTTAACTAGTTCTTATGAGTTAAAAAGATAATTAATTAAAAAGTAATTTCCTATATACTTTATTCACACACACCTGTAGTTCCATAATTTTATTAGGAATCCACTACTTCTACTATTTCCTTTTAACACTGAAGTAAGTCAAACTGCTGGGAATATTCAAGATAGGGGCATACAGTTGATTTGTGCAAAACACTGATGCTGTTTCACCCCACTCCCCTCAACTCTCTTTCTTACAATACAACCCAATGTTGTTTTTTATTACTTGCTCACCAGAGAGCATTGGCTCTGACATTTTCAGACAACTATATGAAGCAACTACTGGATCTCTTTCCTTAGTAACAGCTAATTGAGAGCACATAATTTTGTTATATGTATATGTCTGTGTATATATATGCATATGCATATGGTCTATGCCTATGTATATGTATATACATATGCATACGTACATGTACATGTGTAAGTATACATGTATGTATAGTATATGTACTTATTCTGAAACTCAACTCACAATTCAGTTTTTCTGTCTCTGGTATCTTGCAATGCCTAATCCTGAATGGTAGATGTGGTACCAAAAGATTAAAAAGCATAAGAATTATAGGAAAACTGCAATAGATAGATATGTCTAACAAGGAAGACCTGTTTCTGACTAAAGGTATTTACATGCCTATAAAGAAGATCTGTTAAAGGGAAGGTGCTGAAGTATGAAGTCTACTAATGTTGTTATGTTGGTCAAAATTCGGGACAAAGGCATATGAGAGCACGGAACATTCAGGTCAGAAATATTTAATACCAAAAGAGTATTACCGGATGAGAAAAATAAGAAGGATGCTTTCCACTGCCCTTCACAACATGTGTTTCATCTGATAGTGTTTTTCAGTCCAGGAAACACAGTATTTAGAATGAAAGGTGCTGTGAGAAGACATCATATTCATCACACTATGGATAGGTGAAGTGAACTGGAAGGTCTGAAATAAAAGTTATGATTGATAAAAACCCCATTTCTTTATGGATAGATATTCAAGACAATTTAGAGAACTCTTTATATTGCAAAAACTAGTTGAAGGGAAAATGAAAATCTTTCAAAAAGATTAGAATCAGAACAGATGAATAAATCAAGCTGTTTAATTTGCATACATAGCAGTAAGATTATCATCAAAGCAACCAATAATTTTGTAGTCTCTGTTGGTCATCTGATATAAATATTGATATGAGTTATGTAGTAAGCCTTTGGGAAACCTGAATAAGGTATTGTCCTCTTTCCTTTCAAATCAGACTCACTGCTATCTAGATGCCTACAAAAATATTAGCTGATATATTTTGCTAGGCTATAGAGTGATCATAGACAAATAATGTTGCTTATTTATGAGGCTGAGAAGATGAACTCAGAAAAAACCCATCATGAGTCTAAAAGAAGTAGAACTTCCCTTAATAATTTTTGAAAATTATTAATTTGGTAGTGGGGCATTTTCTTTCTGAACATAAAGGATTAGTCTAGTGGCAAATAGAATAGAGACACAGAAGGTGGAAGAAGCAAGAAAAGAAAAGTCAAAATTAATTCTTCATCTCATTAGCAACAAAGAGTTAATAGAAAATCCTATGAAAAGACAAGGCTGATGATATAAGAGAACAGAAAGATTACAGTCATTATTTATTGTTTTTTGAAGGAGAAGAGGTTAGCTGCTGTAATGGCTTTTATAATAGACTAGACAAATGTATAGACACCTATTGGAGTATCTGAAGATGACAAGCTTTCAAGGGAATAGGAGGATAGGTCTATATAGAAGAGGTTCTCTTTTAAATTCTTTTTGTTGTGCTTTTACCTTTAAATTAAACCATGCATTGTATTTATACCCATTTATACAAATTTTTTATATGGATAAAATATCCTGCTCTAGTTTTCAATTTATTCAAAAATATACATGAGTAGATCTTTCCCAGTTGCTTCCTCTCAGGCCGAGAATATCGAGTCACTACTGTGAGGGAGAAAGACAGAAAGGTAAGTTATGAATATGCATATTGGAAAAAACTCTAAAGAAAGAACAGTTGTTATGAAGTACTTCTTTTTTTTTTTCTTTTTTTTTTTTTCCTTTGGCTTTTGAAACGGAGTATCTTCTCAAATCGGATAGCTGGTAAATAAGTGCAAATCACAGCATTCCATGACACAACAGCTAAAATTACAATAAATATAAATAATAGGTGACAAACGATTGGGTTGCTGAAGAGTGTTGTGATAAATGGCATACAGGTGTAATACATCCATACATTTTAGTTTACATTCATTTTATAATGTATACACTACTTTGCTTCTTCACCACCATCCTACTGACCAGCTCAAATTGTCATACATCAGAGCTTTGAAAAATGCCTCTGTACTGAATAAAGACTTTCCACAGAGTAATATGGGAGACTGCTATTTCTATCTCCGCTCACATAATTTTTCATATTTCATCACTTTCAACATCCACAAAACAAAGAGAAGTGATGGTATCCAGGTATTGTAGCCATTTAAAAATTTTACATATTTTGAAAATTTGATCACAGGAAAATATTCGTGATACAAGTATCTCTTTTGAATATTCATCTAGATGTGGGGAAAAATTGCAAATCTGGATCTCTGGCAGCTATTAGAGTCAAAATGCCTCCCACAGTTGTGCTGCATAGGCACATTTGTTCACATTATTATTTCTCTTCCCCTGCAACTCTAGAGCATTTCTATGTATTCTCAGCTGAGGAACTGATGTAGATTGTCATCTACAACAGGCCATATTCTGACTTGCAATGATGAAAAATTAAAGCTCTACTGTCTAACAGCTTAATATTAACAGATTCTATTTACAAAGGCAGTAACAAGATTTGCAATAGGTGTCAATATACTTCCAGTTCTGGAGAACCATAAAATATTCTGCTTTTAAAAGTGTGATAATAAATACTACTAAAGAGGATTATCTTTCTAATAAAGAGCAGAGTAAACTGAATGTCCTAAAGCATCAGTGCTTTCCTGGTTCTGTATAGTTGGTCTTCTGGTACCAGACAGGCTGACAGAGCTGGAACAGTTTTGTATACTGGAATAGGAGTGATACTTATTTTTTTGACATGTAGAAGAGGAATCTTTCTTAAAATTCAGTTTACTGTCCTTCCTCCTGACACCAGTGGCTGACTGGAAACAAACCAGTTTAGATAGTCTACTCAGTCTGCAGCTAAAAAATCTTAGATTCACCAAAATAAAAACTGGCTCAAACAGATGAATATTTACACTTTCTACTCATTACTGTATGATGTGAATAGCAAAGTGGCAGAGCTCTCAGGAAAGTGACCTGAGGCTTCTCAGAAAACACAGAGTAGATGGCTCTGGGAAATGAAAAGCAGACATACTCTCTCCAGGCCACTTGCATAAGAACTTAACCCATAAAGCAACCTCCAGCACAGCTGCCAAAGTCAGCATTCAAGCAGTTTCAAATTGCATGCAGCTAAGTCAGCAACAGAGGGCTATGACATCCTGAAATAATAAGATCTATGAGGGATAACAAATAAGGTCTAATTTCAGAAGTCAGGAATACTTTCATCCTAAAGGACAGGTGTCACTGTGTCATTTATTTGAGGTGCAGCATGTTTGCATTCCACAGCTTACATCAGACTTAATTTTACAAAAAAATACATATAGCATCTAGCCATCCCATTGTACAATTTTTCCAAGACAGCAAATGACAGAGATATTTGCAGCATACTGTACATATTTACAACCTACTCCTAATTTTCTTTGAACCAGAACAGACTCTTGTTATAATGGAAGTGGCTATGATCACAATGCACATGGCCTGTCTCACTTTATGATTGCAAACCATGACCTTCAGCTATATCTCTACAGGTGGGAAGTCAGATACAGCAATATTAACGTGATTTGGAAGCTAGATACTTCTATTTTTGTTGGTTATAAGCAGAAAGGTAATGGTGCTGCCTTTATACCATGTGTCGTCTCTGTGAATCCAACTAATATCATAATGTGATAGCTGCAAGCACTGATTATTATTCTCAAACTCTTAAACACTTGCTAGGATGTTATTAGGTAAGATTTGAAATCAGTTAAGATTTTTTTAAAGTACTGTACTTTGTGCAGCTTCATTGGGAAGATTTTGCCAAGTAATAATAAAGAGTTGGAAAACATACATACAGCTGCTAGTGGAGTAACTGGTGAAGAGCAAGACGTGGTCTGTGTCTGAGAAAATTACTGTTATTTGCTACTAAAAGGATTGCAGCAATGCTAACAAGTACTTAATACAACTACAAAAAAGTCTGTTTTTTGCCAGTTACAGCACCTGCTAAAAGGCAGAGAACATTGAAGCAAAAATTCCTAAACCAGTGAGGAAAAATGGTGACAATTTCTGCCCTAAACTCAGTTACATTTACATCCCCGGATTGTCTAGGAAGGGAAGGACTGGAGACAAGCTTTTTCATATGAAGTGATGATGCCACTGCACTAGCTGATTGTAGAGTTGAACACAACTCTTTAAATAGGTAACAGTGGAGAAAGTGAGCTGGAATAGCAAAGCTTTCTGTCATCTGAATTGTCAGCACTAGGACACTGACTTAATCAGAGCTTCAGGAATGTAAATGGTGCTTTATTTTGTCCTACTGGCTTCAGACACAGACCTTGTTACATCTTAAATTACAATAAACTACATAAAAATTCTCATATCTTCTACTGAACACTATTACTCTTCTTAAAAAAGCAGAGCTGTATAGTCAGGCAAGCCTGGCCATGAGTAGGCCTACATTTTAAGAAATCTTGCAGTCACAACTTTTTTTTTGCCAATTGTATTTGAAGGCAGGCTAACAATAAACATATTTTTTTACCTCATACGGCATTAATCTTCTATTAACCTTATCTTTCTTCATGTAAGGAATTTGGAGCAGGCAGAGCAAGATGAGCATCAGGCTTGGAGAAAGCAAGCTTGTGACAGCTTAGCAGGTTGGGTGGACCACAAACCTAAGGACAGAATTACTCTCTGTTCCCTGCCCCCCTCTCCACAAAGGGAAGATGAAAGGGGAATAAATACCAGAGGCTTTAAGTTGGAAACTGGAAACAACTGGATGCAGATTTACTAACAGAGGGGAAAGGTAATAACATAAGGGACAATAAAGTGACAAAGAATACAAATACACACAAATATCTATATACACAACCCGACAGATTTGTGCCCTGAGGAGCAGGTGTCGAGCTGGTGGTAAAGAAGCGCAGGGGAACAGCAGCGCAGCCAGGAGCGAGCGGAAAGAAAAAGGGAGGAGCTGCCTGGGCTCCCCCAAATTTATAGAGTATGGGCAGGAAACGGGAGGGAATAGACCCCTCCCTCTGTCTTCTGCCCCTCTCAGGTCCAAAAGCCCGCCTTCTTTAGTCCCTCCTGTTCAAATTATGACAAAGGCCTTCTGAGTACTGAAGAGAAACCAAAGCCATTGCCATGGCAACACAAACCAGATGTGAATGCTCTTGTTGCCGATGTTCTAGCACACAATAAAATAATTTATGCCTACACTGGAAATGCAGCATTCCATTTTAATGATTGCATCTCTGAACTTTTTATTAGTTTAAATAAATTGCAAGAAAAAATATTCAGAGATATGGATTTGTGTAATAATAAATCTAGAGATTTTATAATTTTCAATAATGTGTCATAGTGCACAGGTATTCTATAAAAATAAAATATTTAAAATATTTTCTTTATTTAAAAAATCTTCCATTCTAAAGAGCTGTCTCCCACCGTTTTATTTTAAGGAAAAAATGCTTTCTTAATGGTATGTCTTAAACAAAATTATTTCCTGAAATTCAGAATACAAGCAAAATATTTGTATCTGCACAGTATAGTGTATAAAACTACACATTTAAAAAAGATCTCAGTAATCACTTCATTAAGTGATCTAATAGATACTTGAATTTTAGCTGTTTCTTTTCTTTGTATTTTTTATTTTTAAGAAAGTGTTACATACAGTTAAGAAGCCTTTTGGGACCACACAGATCAAATAACCATGTGTTATAATACACCAATATTTGCACTGAACACTTTCAAGCATTATGTGCTGACCAGTTAACAAATTAAATACTCAGAAAATATTAGGAAGTCTGAAAGGGATTCAGTTTAAAAACTGGGACTCCTGAGTCATTTATTTCTTTTCTTATGGGGGTTATACACCCCCATGTTAGGTTTAAAGTATCTTTTTCTACATTTCAAACATGACACAGTCTTCCCAGGCTACTGTCCTGCCTGGGCTAATTCTACCTGTTGCCTAACACTGAATCGTTGGTTTCTCAGAATGTCGGTGGAAAAGTATCTGCCAGCTGATCTCCTGACCAAGCAATCTGATTTCCAGAGCTTGAGCAGTACCCGCCTGCCTGCCACTAATGCTTTTCCCTACACTGTGTGCCAAGGGGGGGTGGGATTTCTGCCTTTCTCTTCATTTCCTCTCTAGCAATGCTCAGCCCTGGCCATGCCTTCCTCTGCATCCGTGAGTCACCTGTGTAAGCAAGTGTGTAGGAATTCTTTCCTGAAGAAAAAACCCCCCTTGCTATGAACCTGCATCACAACCTGCTGGCTTTTCAGTCACCAGCTCTCACAGGAACTCTTAGTGCCAGCCAACATGCTCCCTACAGAGAATCTGGTGTTTTGTTGTAAATCACAGCTTTAGGGTTATGCAGGTAACAGTCACTTTACCTACTGTCCTTGGGAGACCATCAGTGAAATGTTTCTGAGCTTTAATTAAATCAGTAATGAATTTTCATTACTGCAGTTCTATTCAGTTATTTCAAGAGGGCAACTGAGTTCACAGACAAAAATTCATTGCAACAACTTTGAGCTGTAGCCTGTCCTTCTGTAATAAAAGGTACATACATGCAATTAGTCAATGCTATATTCTAGCACTGATCTTAGTCTTCCCTGACACTAAATTGCTGTATCACAGTCTACAAAATATCTTTTTCTTTTTTTTTTCCCCCCCTACCTTTTGGCTTTATATCCATTTGGGGTTTTTTTTGTGGTTTTTTTGGTTTATTTTGGTTTATTTTGTTTGGGGTTTTTTGTTCATTTGTTTTTGGTTTTTGTTTTGTTTGGGGTTTGTTTGTTTGTTTCTTTGTTTCTTTGATTTTACTTTTTGGGTTTGGTTTTTATATTTTGGGTTAGGGGGGGGGGTTTGTTTGTTTTTGATGTTTTTTTTATATCCTTTTGGCTTAGACAGCTGAGGTCAATCTGTTGTGGTATCTTGATGTGAGATGATATTCCAAAAAATAAAGCTGAGCCCCAGAAGATTAATGTCCCTATAATCACTTGTATATAAGCATGAGGGATGGCTGTGCAGGTATTGCTCCAGTGGTTCTAAGAGCAACCTTCTTCTCCGGGTCCCCATGCAGAAGACACATTTACAGTCCCTGAAAGCAGAGAAGCAAGAGAGAAACTAACCTCCTGTGGATAAAATTTCCATACTAGCCTGTGTGGTTGCTGCTGTGGAGCATCCTCCTGCATGAAACTAGAGTGCATTTAATACTTCTGGTTTATGACAACATCTACCACAAACATGGCAAAACATGCAACCTGCCTTATGCACTGTCCCTTTATATCATACAGAGACATGCCCAAGGTCCCAGTTCTAATTTTCAAGATTCCTATTACCTCAAATGGCATATCTAAATAAATTGTTTCCATGGAAATATGATGGTAGTAAGAAATCTAAAATTTCAGTCAAAGTTAAACATTTCGGTACCTGATACAGACTAGACCAAGCTCTTTCTGCCTTCAGCAACTACTCTAAGACATTTTCAAAGTAAAAATAAAGAATGTTGTGTTTTAAAAATATCTGCTTTTTTTATCTTTCCATTTGTAATTCTCAGCCACAAACTTTTTACAACATTTCCTCAACCAAAACTTCAAAACTGAGGGGTTTAATAGCATTGTCAGTATGATAGAAAACTCATTAATCACACTTTAATGAAACAATTAAGTAAATCCTTGAGACCTACATTCGACTTACACATTATTTTTCGCTACACAGGTTGGAATAATTATAGGAACTCTCCCTTTTTCAGATAGGTTCTTGTATTGTTTATTCTTCTGAGAGTAAAACAAAGAAAATACCCACTTTTTAAAAAGGGCTTCTCCATTTGGCTTGTCAGAGGTTACAATCACATTTTCTCTGCCCAGCAGAAATGGTTATCAGTTTGAATAGGCAGGATCTACACTCTGGCTAAATGACAGGAATCTATTTGTGACTTAGAAGATCTTCAGACAAGAGGTTTGTAGGGTAGCCTGCTGATGTCCAGCTACGACAAATGCTGCAGTGTGCCAAACAAGTTGCTACTAACTGTTGAGTAATTAAATGCTGTACGTTGATCTCATCTTTATAGAATCAGCTTACAAAAGCCACCATGCCAATCCCCACTCTCTCCTGCAAATCCAAAGTCTGCATGGTTTCTAAAATACTATGAACTTTTAGATGACAAAAATATCAGCTAGCCAAAGCATGATAGGTTCATAGTTCTCCCTTGTCTGTAATAGATGCAAAAATGTGCATGAACTATACATATTTTTAAATCTTTTTTTAAGTACCAAATCTCATATACAATTAAAAATCCCAGGTATTTATCAGCAACGTCCTTTGTTTCTCTTCCAGTGAGCTACTCTTGGCTAGATGCTTGCTTGGTCCCATTTTCTGCACATTTTCCACCTGAGAAATTTTGTTTATCCCCAGAGATATTCTCTCTTACCTTGACTGAGGTAAATACTTGACTGTATTTAAAACTGTGGAATATCCAACAGTTTAAAATAATAATATGATTTAAAAACCTTTGTTTTCCTGGCATAAGCAGTGGAGCCATGCTCTGATCATCAGCCGGCTTTCCTTTCCCTCTTGTGGATTACTTTACCTTTTAAATCCAAGCATTCTCTCTGTGATCAGGAGAAATTTGTCATGGTCTTCAAGATGCTGTATTTCAAGGGTGCATCCAAGGGTGATTTTCCAGTTCCATGAATTTACTTATTTGCAAATTGTCACTTGTCTGTTAAATTGGTCCAAAGATCTCTGCAGTAACTGTGGACTTTCACCCGTGGTAAGTCCAAGCAGTAAGGAAAGTATCTCTATACTTGATTCTCTCAACAAGTTACAATCTTAAAGTAGATTTTAGATTTTTTTTTTTTTTTTTTTTTTTTTTTTAATATGAACATCAGCTTTGCAAAACTTCTATGTGCCCAAACTAGTGTCTATGAGGTTATGAGTTTATGAATAGTCACCATAACTTTCCCAGCTTTGACAACTAGAATATGAATTGGTGTTTCTTATCTAAACCATAAAAGAATTATGAGAACCTGGCAAATCTTTAAGCAGATGATGTATAATAGGAACACAGCTCAAAAAATCTCCTTTCATTTACAAACTGCCTGGTAAATGATCCAGTTTTGAACGTTCTCATTTCTGGATTTGCCCATTTACTTGATTCACCATTTGATATTTTATATATTAAAAATAAAAAAGCCTACCATAGAATCATAGAATTGCTCAGGCTGGAAAATACCTTCAAGACCATCAAGGCCAGCCTTGTTCCAAACCTATTACTGTATCACCCTATTCCTGGTGGCCCACTGCAAAACCATGTCCCCAGGCACCACATCAGGTGATTTTGAAATACATTCAGGGGTAGACACTAAACCACCTCCCTGGGGATCCTATTCCAGAGCTTAAAAGCCCTTTCTGTAAAGAAGTTTCTCCTGATATCCAACCTAACTCTCCCCTGACACAACTTGAAGCCATTTCCCCTTGTCCTGTCATCTGGCACCAGTGAGAAGAGACCACCCCCACTCTCACTACAACCTCCTTTCAGGTATTTGTAAAGACTAATAATGTCTCCCCTCAGCCTCCTTTTCCCCAGACTAAACAACCCCAACACCCTCAGTTTCTCCCCATAAGGGATGTTTTCAAAACCCTTCACCAGCTTCATTCCCTTCTTTGGACTTGCTCCAACACCTCAATGTCATTTCTGTTTTCAGGTGCCCAGAACTGGACACAGTACTTGAGGTGTGGCCTCACCAGTGCCAAGTACAAGGCGAGGATCACTTCCCTGGTCCTGCTGGTCACACAGTTTCTGATACAAGCCAGAATGCCATCGGCCTTCTTGGCCACCTGGCACATTGCTGGCTCATATTCAGCTGACTGTCAATCAATACACCAAGGGCCTTTTCAGCCAGCACCTTGCCAGCCACTCTTCTCCAAGCCTGTAGCATTGCCTGGGGTTGTTGTGACCCAAATGCAGAGCCCGACACTTGGCCTTCCTGAACTTCTCAGCCCAAGGATCCAGTCTGTCCAGGTGTCTCTGTAAAGCCTTTCTACCACCCAGCAGATCAACACTCCCTCCCAACTTGGTGTTATCATCTGTGAATTTACTGAGGGTGCATTCAATCCACTCACCAAGATCATTAATAAGATATTAAACAGGGGTGGCCCCCAGGACTGAGCCCGAGGGGACACAACTTGTGACTGGCCACCAGCTGGTTAACTCCATTGACCACAACTCTTTGGGCCTGGCCATCCAGCCAGTGTTTAACTCAGCAGAGCATGTGTCCATCCAAGCCATGGGCAGCCAGCTTTCTATCAGGATGTTATGGGGGGCAGTGTCAAGGGCTTTAGTAACCAACTGGTTACTAGTTTTCCAAAACATTCAGAAAAGATTTATTTCTGGTACATATCTTCAGGAGATTTAACTGCTAAAATCCCCCAAACTATAGGTTTCACATTTCAGCTACTGCTTGTGTTCTGTACTGGGGAGTTACTAATAGCCCACAAATAACAAGTTTCTCATACACTTTATCTTTAAAGATTAACCTCCACAAACGCAGTTTGTAGGGTACTTTTCCTACCAGTAATCACACATTTATTAGCTATATTACAACCTAACTCAACAAATTTATTAGCATCTTGTCTTATATTCCAACAGAATTTTGATGAATGACAGTTCACAACTCATTTTGTCTGGAGATTAGGTGAATAGGTTGTGGATTTCCCTGCCAAAAATATTGGTTTGCCTTACAGTTACATTCAAGTTTTTGGTTTCTCTCTCACGTCTACTAGTGAAGCCACTAGAGCCTATTTACAAGCAAAACTAGTTGGATTGATTTTGGCACTGTCAAAATAGATGATTTCTTTTTGATGTGCAGAACTTAATTCTTCATCTGGATGAATGACTTTTACTAGCATGCTCCATTCAGAATTACTATCTTTATAACACCTATATTCAAGCCTTTGGTGCAATTACTGTCTATCTGAATTTATTTCACTAGAGTCGTCTTGTTTATTTTATCTTCAAATGAATTACTGTTTTAAATAATTCAAAGCATATAAAATAAAGATGATACTTGTTTTCAGTGTCAGAGGTATTAAACAGTTTTTTGAAGAAAGATCAACTTTTTTTGTGGACCTATTTCTCTTGGTACACTGTTGCAGGTGACTGAGATAGCAGTTTACATGTTTACTTGGAATTAATTTCTTCTCCATTAGGCATTTTAAACTCAACTCCAAATTCATCCTTAAGCTTGACAATTCACTTCTTTTCCCCTGGAAATGTTCATTGATGCACAGGGAACAAGGAATAAACATTTCTGCTAAAGGTAATTTCTTCTCTCAATCTTCTCAAACGGTCTTTCTATCATCTTTGTCCTCATATCTTCAAACATGCATTTGGATCTTATACAAGTTCTGGCTATCTAGCGAAGCCTTCCTTCGCCTGGACAGAAAAAAGCCATGTATCACCACAGAAATACCACATAGCTGAAGTCAACAGGGATCTTTGGAAGTCATCTGACTATGTCCAGATAAGCTCTTGAGTATTGCCAAGGAAGGAGATTCCACAGCAGCTCTAGGTAACTTGTCCCAGTGTTTGGACACTCACAATTAAAAATTGTTTTCTGATAGACAGGAGAAACCTGTGCTTTAGTTTGTGCTCATTGCCTCTGGTACAGACACGGGTCCTATCCTGAGCAGAACAGAACTACACAGTTTCATTACCAGGGCATTTTTTATTTTCCTGCTCCTTTGAACACCTATTCCCTTGGCCACCATGCTAACTTAAGCCAAGTCAGCAAGAAATTTGCTCAAAGATATAAGATTTCCGTACAAATTGGATTGTGACTTGTTTTCCCCTTCTCAAGTCTTAGTGGACCTTAAAAAGAACTGTTGAAAATGTACAGTATTGCTGATAGCTTTTAAATGGTATCATCAAAAACTTGACCTTCACTGTCATCTGTAACTGTTCATTTTCTTTCAGCAGTGCATTTTGCAGCTATTTTCTGTTACTAAGTTCAAAGTTGCCCAAAACTTCAATATCCTCTATTTTCCAGACAGCTTTCTGATCTAGCACCACCAGGTCACTGATTGTTTCATGTGACTTGACTTACTAATGTTTTATGGCTTTCTCAATATGCTGAAATATTTTGTTCTGCTTGTGCTTAAGAGATAATTTTTCTATCCTTCCTAGGAATACTCTAGTTGTTCTTTTTCCAAAGGGAGTTTAATTACATTTACTTCCTTAAAAAAACAGCAGAACCTAGCAGTTTCAGATGTTCTGTCTACAACAATGTATGTACAATACCTAACACAGAGATTTGCTCATTATACAGTATTACTCATTTTATTGCACTGGTACAAGACAGTTGCTGTGCAGAAATGTCTTTGAAATTGTCTTGAGGCTTATATATACTAAAGTATATATACTAATGCATATGGATATTCTATGTATTATATATATATACATATATATAAATATACTGAAAAACTGAGATCTTGCAGATTACTTTGATTTCACAGCTTTCATTTTGTTCCAGTACAAAGCTTATGGTCTAAAGAGACATGAGTTCCAAAGAGGAACGTGTAAAGAGCCTAATTTCTTCAGAATTAATTCAGTTGCATTCCTTTCTATTGAGATTTTAATATTCAAGCTACTTGAGATATTTTTTCTAAGCTAGTTATAACTACAGTGTACTTGGTTCTGAAAAACAGTTAGAAAACTCCCAAAATAGAAATAACTCAAAGAGAAAGCAGCTCCAACCACAGAAATTTTAGATTTGTTGGCCAGTTATGTAAATAGCTTGATCTTAGAGGGTCCCCTGTAGCCAAAGCTCTAGCAGTGGGCAATATCAAAAAGTCTCCAATTTATTTTCATCAAGACAGATGAATTAATGCTGAGCATATTCAGGACCTTTGGAAAGTAAATTGCAGGTAAACTTGGGCATGACTAACAGGTCCTGAAAAGGAGACTGTGTTATACCATGCCAGCTGTGCAGACCACTGACAGAACAGTTTGTGAGCACTCTCCCATCTTCCTTGATGAGTATCAGCAATTCCTGGATGATTTATCATACACAATTTCAACTCATTAGTATATCAACTTCTTTTGGAAAACTAGGGAAAGAGAGAAGATCAGATGGAGGGGGGGGGGGGAACAGTACCAAAGCCCGTTCAAGGAGATTTTCAGAGAAAAAAGTCTGTTCCTGAAGCACAGGCAAGAACTGTGAGGCAGTTGTGGCCAGGCAAGCAAGACATGTGCCCTGTTTGCACGGTCATTGTTGCAGATTAAAAGCATGTAATTTTTTAAGAGCTGTGAGTCCTCCCATCTCAGGCTTCAGTTGATACTGAGTCAGTCAGCTCTGTAATGTGCACTGGACAGCATGGAAAGGCTGTGCCCCTGCTGGAGCCAACAAGTGCCTACACATTTAGCTGACATGCTAAGAAACGAGAAAGTATTACAAAAGGAATAACTAAGTCAGGTAGAAATAAAAATAAAATACCTTTCTGAGCAAACCACACAAGTTACTTTGCAGGTAAATTTAATTTGAGAGCAACAAAATCTTCCTATTTGTTGGATGTGTGTGATGCACTGGGAGTTGTGATGGTGGTAAAGAAGGACAGACAGACACTGGTTGGATTGAACTCTCCAGTTTAGCCATACCCTGAACATGAGTTATCTTATTGACCATCGTTCACAGGGCAACTCTGTAACAGGCACTGTATGGCAGAAAGAGTATGTTATATTGAGAACATGAAGCTCTGAATGTATGATTAAAAGTATCCCTGTCTTTACAGTTCCAATAACAGAAATTTATGTACATGTTGAGGTTTTAAAACTTAGTTATTATCTCATTATTCTCAATGTTATTAAATAATTTATCTAAAGGAAGGAGAGCAATGTAAGTAATGCATTATCACCACAGCATAGAAATTCTGGCAAAAAAAAAAAAAAAAAAAAGAAGAAAAAAAAAAAAGATAGCGATACAATGTGAACTTTAAATATATGTTAGGTCACACAACCTGTATATTAAAAGACTCACATATTCACAACTATAAATGTTTGCAGGCAGGGGAACTTTGTACCAAAAAGAACACTGTCTGAAAATACCAATAGTTTTCCAATAAGTAGACCTTAATCTATATAATGCATTAGAATTTTTTTTTATGTTCTCTCTTTTAGAAGACAGGCTTTTGGCTGTTTTTTATTGTTGTAATTCTTCATATTATGACAGAGTTTAGATTTTGTCATATACAAAACTTAACTCAGAAATCTGTTAAATCTGAGCAATATATTTTAGGGGCAATACAAGACACATGCCAAGATCTAGCATCTGTTCTTTTAAAGCGTGATGGACAGGTATATGTCAAATGCAGCTAATTTAATATTTTAAAAATAAAAGAAGACTTAATTGGTAACTTGAATAAGGGGAATATGTTCTGTCCAGATAGTGATGCTGACATTAACAAATGTTAAGGATGACCCTAAAAATGGGAAGGGGTGCTTTAAATTCAACCCCTATCAATTATTGTCTGCTGCAGTTAGGTGTTACATACTTTTATTTTTTATCTTGAAACATAAAGTTCAAAATTATAAGGATTTACATTGTATGTGTATACTTTTATATTAATAGCTAAGACTATCAACAAATGAAATAGCTTCAGGCACTGAATAAAATTTATACTCATTATGCCCAAGCTCCATCAGCACTTTTGGAAGCACACCTGTGAAAGATCTATTCCTATTCAACTTGTCACACATAATTTCAACATTACATTAGCATTGTATTATATTCTTAAGAGCATTCAATCTAATTATAGCTTAACTGTTATTTTCACTTTACATTCTAACGGTGTGTTTGTTAATTTAATTTACACAGCTTCAAATGCTTACTTCAAATGCACTACTGTCAAATGCTTAAAAGAGAAATGAGAAATTCAAGAAAAAAAAAATCTGGAATTTTATACCTTCTGTTATTTTCTGGTAAGTCAGTGAAAGGTTTATTTTGTGAAAGAAGAGCTACCCATTCCCTTTGTGCTGCAGTCATGATATAAACTACGTACAGAACATGGACTGTACAGAACATTCCTTCTCACTACAGACATTCGCCAATCCTACAAATATATCAACAGATTCACAAAAGAAGGCACTTGTTGTTCAATTCCTTTTGTTTTCTTCCTTTAAATTTAAATCAATTATGGCTAAGGCATTAATGACACTGAGCACATCTCACAATAACATTATGTTTTATTAGAGATCTTATTTTACATATCCCCATAAGATATAAAACGTTCCAAGAGAAAGTATCAAAAACCTTCAGTTGATTTCCATTTGTTTCATACAATAGAAGCAAGCAAATCAAATATATTTAAGACAACAGGAATATAAGAAAAATAATCAGTACAGGTACAACTCTGGTATGGAAAGTAATGACAAGGCTTTAAACCTCATCTTACACAGCACTGTCTTTAAAAACAGATGGGAAGGATGCTTGGTTCTCTTAACCAGTAGTTATAAACCCAGCTGCTATAAAAATAGGAAAAAAAAATTAAATTAAATGGAAAATACACAGGAAAAACAAGAACCTAACTGAAGTATCCAATGTAACAAAAATTTAGCACAAGAATACATGAAGAGTTGTTAAAAAACAAAAGCTGATGCCACCAGAGCCACATTCTGAATTAATTAAAGTAAAATTGAACAGGAAAGGATCCCAAATGGAAGGCTGCTCTACTGCTAAAAACAAAACAAAACAAAACAAAAAAACAAAAGAAAAAAAACAACCAACCAAACAAAAAAACCCACAAACCAAACCAAAACAAATAAAGGAAGATTAAATCTGCTGGTTAAGGAATATTCAGGCATCTTGATTGTTCAGCTGCTAATAAAATATCAGATGCTATATGAAACATCTTTTGGACGCAATTCCAACAGGTAAAATGCTTTAAAACTTTATTGCATCAAAATTTTACTTTTCTGCCTGATGAAACTGAAATAGTATTTTGAAAAATCTCTTGAACAGAACATACAAACATCTCTGAAGTGTGTAATTCTGAGGATGCAACAAAACAGATGTGAGAAATTTCTGCTGGCAAGTCTACCAGACTTTGAGTTCCAACGAACAACAGTATTTTCAAATACTACAGCTAAGAAAAGTTACAGTACATGTTTATTGCATGAAAAAATCCATTCATTGGGATCTGATTCTTCCATTTGTGGTTAGTGGTTTTTATATTCTTGATATAACTTGCACCAGGTCCTACTAAGTATTCCATTAATTACAAAACACGCAGGAGATTGAATTAAATAGGGAAATCTACACAATCTCAGAGATCCAGCCTGTGACAATGTATGAAAATTTCATCTTAATTTCCTTTTAAGATAGCCTGCAGCTAGACAATATAATCTGATACACTGCGGAACAACAATGAAGAAATTAAATATAGTAGGCAATATCAGTGTTAGAAAATAGTACATCTTTTTGCCAGCTACGATGACTTTTAATGCATTACTATTAAATGTTAAGCAATGATGTATGGAAACATAAAGCATAAGAGAGAGAAGAAAAAGCTATAAGGATAAATGGCAACTAGGAAACTGGATTATACTTAAGTAGATGTTTATATATATTAACTGTAAACAGCAGTTCTACATATGGTAATATTTTCACACTTGATGGCTTCAGCACTAACATGTGAATTACTTAGTATGTGAAAAGAAAGCAAAAAGTAAGACTCCCTTCCTCAGTTATGCGAACAGTAGCAATGCTGAGGTTGCAAGTTTGAAAAATGTCATTTAAAATATAGGCACACAATTCTGAATTAATAGATCACCACAGTCTGTGACACACAAGCACATGTTTTGATGGGTTTGCAGACAATGACTTGCTTCCTATCAACTCTGCATTAAGCTGCAATTTCCTTGAACACATCTGAATTTAGGTTCTACAGTAATATTTTTTTCTTTTCTTTCCATCTTATGACATCATTTTAATGCATTCATATGGATGTTCAGAACAAGACAGCACAAACTTGGTGTAGGAGGACATAGATCAGAGTGTGGCCAGCATCGTCAAATAAGAGATACATAGTTTAAGTTTTATCCAGACTATCTTTTCCCCCAAAACATTAACATAGACACCAAAATTGTAACAAGACGTATCAAAAAATAAGGCACATTTATCTTGATATGATAATCTTGAAATACAAAACTCATTTTAGGGAACATCAGTATCTGCATGAGTTTTACAAGAAGTCTTGTAGTCATGATAAGTATGGACATCATGCGTTACAATGGAATAATTGCACATATCCCAGTGTGTCAAGTAACAAAACGGGAGTTTTATTAAACATTTCCACTGCAAAATTTTGTAGATTCATGTTTTTCTATTTACATAACTCAGGTGAATGGTAGAAGCATTAAAATCTACCATCGCTTATCACAAGTATTTCAGGCTTTTTACCACAATTAATATAATCCCCTTTGTGTAGAATAAATTGAAATTAATTGTGGAATAAATTGAGATTACTGTCATTTATATAAAGGATTTTAGATATTTGGACTTCAGCTACTACACACAAAATTTTATTCCATATTACTTCCAAGCTGCATTAGGACTTTCCACATTGAATTATTTTTAAAGAAATTCATCAAGGATCACCAAAGAAGGCTGTTTAAAATCCAATCCCCTCTTTATGAAAATTAGAACACCAAAAACATTATTAGTTAGCATTTAACCTGAGATGTAATCTTTTGAGAGGTTAAAATCCTTAGAAATTTCTTCACTTGTTGCATTAACTTATAATGATGTTGCTGTTTTATGAAAACAAAACAAAAAAAGTTACTTCCAACATGGCTTTTCACTGTGTTGGTCAAATAATTACAGAATGCATGTTTTTCTCACAGTATCCAGAAACTGGAATAATAATAATAATAATGTGCTTTTTATTGCACGTGAAACTTAAAGAGGAGATATAATTGTCAAATCCTCTTCTCTGAGTTTTCAAGTCAGAATTCATCTTAGCCGAATCCGAAATGTATTTATCTCCATAGAACTCATATTTATTTCACTTATATTTCTGGCATCTGGAGGTGAATGCATCAAAGATAAAGATGTGGGTTTAAGACTTTCCACTCTGAATTTGTTAAAAAGTTTATGCACCTTTATCTGGAAAATAATTAATAGTAAAACATGTTAGAAAACACATTATATACCTTCAAATTGACTTTAAACTAATTTTTAACAATTATCCAAATGATACAACTCCTTACAGGCTTCAGCACTGTAGTCCTTACACATTTTAAGTATCACGTCTCAAACGCTATGCACTAAATGAGATCTTTTTAGGTAGTGTTCACTTGCCATATTTCAAAGTAAGTATATTAAAACAATATGTTAAGAAAAATAACCAGAAATGTTGGATTAAAATTTCTTGGTTTTAAACTAAACATTTATATTTCTGCTTACAGAAAATATCAAACTTATTTCAAAATTTGATTACAAAATTTCTACAGATTCAGAATTGTCCATTCTATCTAAACCCTCAGAACAAAGTTCTGTAATTAGTATTTAATTATTTTTCATACCACCTAAATTCTATAGCATTTGCAAAACACTCAGATATTTGCAGAGGTGTAGGTCATGTAAGCAACTACAGGTATACAAGGGCCATGTTCTAATAAGCAACAGTTTTCAAAATAACAGTTGTATAATTTGTGAACATGTCAATAATATTGAAAAGATAGACATAGCATATGTAATTTACCTCTTTTTACTTAGTAAAGTTAGTTCTAAATCAAGATTAAAAATTTGAGAAATACAGATTCTCTGTTATACCAGAACAAGAATATAACGATATTAAAATTGGTCTATAAGTTTACTTGTTGATGCTTATGCATGGTCATTTCCACACACCGAATTTTTATCAGTTGGAAAGAGGCTTTCAAGTAACTATTATCCTGGAAGTATAACTCTTGAAAATAATAACTTAGAATTCACCTATAATTTGAGTAAATATCAGAGTTTCCTGAAAGGTAAGGTACACAAAAATTGTGAGTATACCTTTCCCTGAGTAGTGGAACAGTGCAGACCCGTGTCTCTGTTTGAAAATCTACAGTCAAATCCCTTTCTGTGAAGAATCAGAGCAGCTTCATCAGATGGCTCAATATCTACCTGCAAATAAACAAACAAAATAATAAATAAAAATAAAAGATTACTCAGAAAGCTCTAGAAAGAGCTAGAAAAACATCTTAGGATGTCATAAAATTGTTACCTTAGAGTGAAAGAGACATTTATGCCTTAAAGTTCAGCCTAGACTGAACAGTCAAGTTTCTGTTAATAAGACCAAACATAGAAAGGGCTAAAGAGCAAAGAGAAGTGCCTGCCTTAGTTTACACTATCATCGATGTGTTTCATGACAGTGTTGCACTTAAAGTAGACATTTTTATGCACACAAAATAATACTGTCTACCTAAACAGGGACCAGATGGGATCTACCCAAGAGTGATGAGGGAGCTGGCAGAAGAGCTCGCCAAGCCTCTCTCTATCATCTACCAGCAGTCCTGGCTCACTGGGGACATCCCAGATGACTGGAAGTTGGGGAATGTCACGCCAATCCACAAAAAGGGCGGGAAGGAGGACTCGGGGAAACTCCAGGCCTGTCAGCCTGACCTCAGTGCCTGGCAGGGTTATGGAGCAGAACACCCTGGGGGCAATCACACAGCACCTACAGGATGGACAAGGGATCAGACCCAGCCAGCACGGGTTCAGGAAGGGCAGGTCCTGTCTGACCAACCTGATCTCCTTTTATGATTGGGTGACCCACCTGGTACCGTTGACTTTGAGGGCCCAAAGTAATGCTGCAAGCTCAAGAGCTGCCAGTCAAGTAATCACTGAAATATGCAGTTATGGACAGGAAAGAGATCATAGTCCGAAACACTTATACAAATTGGGATAGTGGGGCTGCTATAAGCCATGTAAAATTCAAGGATTCGACTATAAGTAGTAAAATGGAACTAAAAAAACCCAGAGAGCCACAGCTTCCATTTCACAGATTTCACAGCCACATGATAGAAGAGAATCAAGAGTTTAGCCACAAGAGAAGGAAGTTTAGGCCTTGAAAAGGGAGAGGGGGGTGTTCACGAAGGTTTGTCCCTGAACATGGCATGATGAAGCAAAGAGATGCTGCTGAACAGACTGAGGTAAATGAAAACAGTGAAGGGTGGAACATACACTTCACATGAAGATTTAATTCAACACGAAGCTTCCTCCTAACTTTTAAAAGGCCTAAATCCGCAGAATCAAGAGTTACTACTCTTCAAAATAAGAAACAGTCCCAGCTGAAGGAATGTTCAAGAGATCAAATAATAAAGTGTGAGACAGTAAAGTAGTTAAGTTTTAAAATAAGTATTAAGACAAAAAATTAAGACCAGTGATAAACCAGTAGGTCATTACAAGTTCTGCAGATATTCTGAATATACTATGAAATTATCACAGGTGAGCAGTTCTAACTAGGCCACCATGGAGACTCTAAGGGAGTAAGGACAACTGTAGTTTGTAAGTATCTAGATATGGCTGAAAGGTATTTCATCTATGGAAACAGCACTGGTGAGTGATCCTGCAATATACCGTAAGGTTAATATATCCATACTTTAAAGTGTGTTAAAAAACAGCAAAGAATTTATATAAGAGTTGGCAGAAAAAAGATGCCCATGTCTACTTATATAGTTTATTAAAAAGAAAACTGAAATACCTCGTTAAAATTATGGTAGTACCTTTGCAAGGAAAAAAAATATTCTGTACAAACCAGTTTCTTCGTTTGTTGTTTTTTTTTTTTAATTTTTTGTTGTTTTGTAAATCTACTAGAGAACAGATCCACAGAAACCAAGGATTGTAAAGCTGATTAAGTTAGAGTAATTAAAACTGGTCCTGTATTTAACCTTGAAAATACATTAAGAATTTATTCACATGGATGTTAAAGGAATGGTAGATTTTAAGTCTTCCAAATGTAACCAGATGTGTTTAAAACTATATGATTTGTTATAAACTCAAATTATTGTGCCCCCTCCGGAGACAGAATAATGCACTATGCTTTACTCAGACACAAGTCTACAGTTCTTGCAAAATTAACAAAAATCAGTCACTATGCTGCAGTTTCACACATCATATAAACCTTCCCCCCCCCAATGCTTTCCTAGAATGAAGTAATTAAATGACAGTAATAATGTACATGATAGGTTTGCTCACAAAAACAGTGGTTTGACTTTACCTTAGACTGGATTGTTCTCAGATTGACTAAATGCATGTCACAAGGCATAGATGACAGGAGTGGAGAAAAAGTGTTTAGCATCTCTGGGACACCTGAATCTGCATATGTTGTCATTGGAATTATAGGATGGTTTAAGAAAGATGAAGTCATGTGGCTAAGAAGTGAGGGAAAACTGACTGATGCCTTCTCTTCATTCTGCAAAATACAAGAGAAAATATTTGTAAAAGTAAGTTATTATATCATCATATCTAAATTTGAAACCAACTTACTTTATACCAGATTCCATTAACCTAATAGAAAATTTTGATTTATACATCGACCATAGAGCTATTTCTGGAAATTTCTCATCATTCACAAATTATCTTCTAGTTCTAAGTGTACTTCTACAAATCGTTAGTATATCTTTCACGATTATCATTGGATGACACCTCACTTTAAATCATTCCTCAGTTTTGTTAGCACTTAATATGTTAATGTGGTTTAGAGAAAGAAACTAGCTACTTCCTCAGCAAGTTGCTCCCTATTCAGAATCTACTTGAATACTGACAGCCAGCTAGTCTTCTGAAGGATTCCTTTTCTGCATAAGCTTCCCATCTGTATTTCTTACCTAATGTATTCAAATTCACGTAAAGTGTATGCTACATTCTTTCTTCTTAAATCTAGCTTCTTAAAAATGCTGGAAGAAACTGCAACTACCATGTTTGTCTTGGTACACAATGCAAATGACTTCTTTCATCAGTCTTATTTCAACATCATGCCAGCAGGAACAGAAGGGACTCCCCCAAAATTTTACAAGTTTCATTCTTGTCCAAATTTTGCATTTGCAATGTTCTTACATAACTGCAGAAACTGTGCTACAAACCCAGATGACTAAGTCCTACATATTAACAAAGGCTCGTTTAAAACTCCAAATTAGTTGAAATAAAAAAAATAATTTTTTTTTCAATTTCTGGGTTAGAATGACAATGAAGATAAGGTAGAAACTGGTGAAAACTTACTTGCTCTTTTCTCTTGCACACTTAATCAGATAAGGCCTTTTGATTACAGCTAAACAAGTGACCTCTAGTGAAAACTTTGCAGAAAGTTTACTGAAAACACAGTATCTTAAGACTGACGTCTTAAATTTGCATTTTATGACAGACTGAAAACACGGAAATAAAAAAATAAATGGGAGCTACTTAAAGCAAAGGGGAGGATTATTTATCAGCTTATAATGGACAGACATAATAGTAAGGCCTGTTTTGGGGTTTGTATGCATATTTATTTGTATCTTTGCAGCAGCATTGCATACATACACTGACACAGTAGCAATTGAAAATATGGTATAGCCAAACTGATGCAAGATGGTAATTTCTGTTTTATTCCTGGTACTCTTCTTAGTAATAACCAAAACTTTGCCTCTTTGGTACCTAGCAGGCACTACATCTAGTATTTTTACAGATCTATTATGACACCCAAATTACTTTCCAAAAATGGTATGTAATTGACAGTTGTGTAAGATTGCTCCTCCATGTGCCACACTACATTTATTTATATTTAATTACACCTACCATTTACTGCATCCTCAATCAGTCTTGAGTGCTCTTATAACTCAGTTGGCCTTGACTTTTTTTTATTATTTTGAATGGTTCAGCATTACGGGAAAAATTCCTTGTCATGATTTTCTTCTCTTCCAATTAAAGTATGAACAAGCTTCCTTTAAGTACAGCTAAAGCTAAAATTCTTCTGATCTGGTGACTGCATGCATGCTCTACTCATAGGGAAAATATACATTTACATGATCTTTGAAGAAGAATTAATTGTTTAAGCCCAAAAGGAACACCACTTACTCTGTCACTATAGCTGTGCTGAAGTGAGTAAAACCATTTTATTGTTTTATTGAAACTACTCAATGTTTTTTTCTGTAAAATAAGCTGATAGCTTGCATCTGAGATCCTGTAGAAAGGTCTCCTAGAATATCTTATAAATCACCCATGGATCAGTCAAACAGTTTATTCAACCTATTATAATGTTTAGAACAAAAGATATCTCAAGAGCCCTTGAATATGGTTTCTAGCTCTAGGCACATTACCTAACAGAAATAAAAACTATGGTCCAGCAACAACAGCTGTTTGAGTTCAGTTTTTCATATGTATTTTTAAACAACTTTTAAACACAAAGCATTTTAGATCAGTAGTTTTGCCTAAACAGAATTCATGTTGAGACATTTTCTTCTCTAAATTCAACCATTCCCTCACACACTACAAAACATGCCAAAGTAGAAATGCATGCTCTATATTCAACACACTTCCCCTCCACTCCAGAGGGGAGTAAACAAGGTGTAGAGCCAGCAAAAACATTTTAAGAAATCAGGTTTTATACACAAGAAAATTTTTGCTCTAAGGCATATCACTTGAAGAAGAGCCATAGTGTGTTACAGAGAACAGTGACTGAAAAATCATCCTATACAGGGCAACTTTAGGCCTGGAAGTACAGTGCTTGCTGAAAACAAGCAGAACTCGCTTAGATGTCCTCATCATTTCAGAAACAGATGTTCCTCAGTTCCAAGGTAACTGGGGAGAAGAGATATGAGAACTTTCTGAAAGTTTCTGTCCCATCTACAGGAAAAGTACTGTATACATAATTAGAAGAAAAACACCTATGTGCTAAAACCTTGCCCAACTCACAGAGACCAGAAGGGAAAAATGGGAGACAACTTTGTATATTGACTGACATGGAAGTTAAAAAACCTCTCATGGTAAATATATCACCTCATCTAGGAAAAGACAGCAAAGGGCAGGCCAGTCTTCTAGGATGAAATACTTCCATAAGGCGAACAGAATTAATACGAAGAAAAAAAGTGTTTTTTATATAGAGATGCAGTAATGTATATTCCAGTTGAGAAACCAGGAAAAAATAAAGGAAAGTCACTGGAAATTGGAAAAAGAATGTACACGTGAGAGAACAGTTTACAGTAAATGGTCAGTGGGGCAGAATTCTCAATAACCCAAAGCAGAACAGTCAAGTGCTGCTCCTCAGTTCCTACATTCTTGAAGTAACTTGACAATTGTAGACAAACAGCCTTGAAGGCAGATGATAGAACTGGAGCTGATTCAATTTGGCTCATTTTTGCTCCCAATGTGTTTAGATGTTTTATCACAGGCATAAGCATTGTGCTTAAGAAGTACCCACTTTGAAACACTGCACGAAGACTTAAGTGGAAATTTTATCTTGAATCTTGCATTCTCACACCTGGAACAACATTCAGTTTTCAACTGCACAGAAGTGCAGTCATTCAGTCAAACTATATAATAGCAATGGGAATGGGGAGTACAACAGGGATAAAAAGCTCCCAGGAGACCAAGGGAAACAGGTTTTTTGACAGCACTGTGAAGACAATGCCAAGACAGAACATCCAGAAGGGACATTTCAAATCCCTCTTCCTCCTAGGTAACTCACAGTAATCAAAGTATTGGAGTATTTTTTTCCACTCTCATTCCAATCATCTGGAATTTAAGGAGGACTCTGAAAAAAGAGATGGGGTTTTGCACATACAGACAACAAATCTGGCAGAACAGTTACTCTGTACACATTCACTATGTGGCATTGGTATGCTGCTGATGCTGGGTCAGAAGATGTAGTGCTATAGTCTCCATCTCATTAAAATACTGCTCCCTCAAAAGTGGCTTTATCTCCTCAACCTCAGTAACAGTGTTTAACACTCTCAAATGTGATTTCAGCTCCACTGGCAGCCTTATAAACATTATATCCTGGCAAGATTCTGACACATGCCACTGACAGAGCTGAATGTTTGCCTAATGAGCTCTAACCAAAGCAAATACTGCCCTTTTAAACTACATTACTGTTCATAAACAGTTATCCAAATGAAAACTGTCTGTGTTGAAATACAACTCCTTGGGTGACTGTACAATAGATGCAAATAAATCTTTATATAGGAATTTTCTTTGTTATCTAAAGTAATGTAAATGATTCTAAACTTTTAGTTTTGAGGACAAATAAAAAACAAGCCACACCTCAGCTTACCCTCAGGTTTACAATTTGCAACAAGTTCTAAAAATATCAAATCATAAAGCTTGACTATTTACTCCATGACTGGACGGTTCTCTGCTATGAACAACCTTAATCAGAAAAGAAATTCAATTTTAACTCCGAAACTCAACCAGCACCCAAACTATGTGATCAAAAATACTAAAATGTGAATGCTGACTTTTTAAACCAGTGTATTCAAATAAAATCTGGAAATAAACAGAATCCTGGGTTGTATAAATCAGGGGATGCAGATCAAAGCAGCCTGATACCAAACCACCTGGAATACTGTTGGAATGAAAAGATCTCTTACTGTCTCTCATGCTGTGTGAAGAAACAATTACCAACTTTCTCTGTCACAGGTTCAGAAAATCAACTGGCAGCACTATTCCAAGAGGAATATTTCTGGACTGGAAAATCTAATCTGTGGAGTAAAAGGACACTTCAGAGCATCTCTAGTTCCAAATCACAGGGAGATAATATTTTTAAATATCTCTCAATCCTAATCTAGCAACTGAGATTGTCAATCAAGAATCTAAACTTCCCAAAGACAAACAGCGAAAGACAAATTTGTTTCTTTGTGCACAATCTAAAGATTGACAATCCATCTGCATGTCTCATGATGCTTCTTCTACATGGGGAATACTATGTTAATCTGTTCATATGTGAAAAGTGTAACCGCAGTATAACACCGAGTATGTGAGTATGCTGTTTTACACATGACAAAAATAAGTGACAGATGCCATAGCTTTAAAATGACATAGATTCTTCCCTAAATAAAAACTTCTTGAATCTTTAAATATGTGAAGTGCTCCCCACTTGAGGAAGGAGATATCCGCAAACACAAAAGAGTAAGAATATTGCACAACATTATTGCACACACGTTGCCCTAAAGATCCCAACTTGGAAGATAAATTTAGATTTTCTGTGGGACTGATACTAGTCAAACTGATGAAACTGACATCAATCAGTAAGTGGTTTTAACATAGCTGCAAGCTTTACATGCAGGACTGCCTGGCAGTTACCTTACCAAGTGGAAATCATACACACTTGTTTTAAATTCCTCTAAAGCTGTACACTGTAATACTAAAAGAATAATCAGTCTGACAAGTTCCGAAAGTCCTCCAGATAAGTATGTATCACTCCCTTTCCTCTGAGGTCAATGTCTGGAATTAGCTGGTGTGTATGTAAAAATTCCTAGTGTTTTGTGAAGGAAATAAAGATGTTACATAGGTGTGCTCACACCCATAATGCAACAAATAGCAATTGGTGACTGTTGAAAACTGGATTAATTCTTCTGAAGTGAGTAATTCCTTTTCGGTGTCCAGGAGTGCAATGCTAGTGTAACTAATATGTCAAACAAAATACTAACCATCACTTTAAGTGGGTTTCAAACTGGCTACTGGCTGCAGAGGGAATTTTGTATGGAAATTAAATAAGGTGATAGGAAGATCTTCTCTGAGCAGCAGGATCCAGAACACTTAAGACCTCAAAGCTGCACAAGGATCTTCAGCGGAACAATCTTCGGGTAATCTCTGTAAAAAACCAGGTCCTCTACAATGAATTAGACTTCTAGGGAGGCTTGGATAATTTGCAACTGGAAAAAACAGACACAAATGTGAGTACTGAACTATCCTGAAATCTTACAAAGACTATAAATAACAATACTGATGCTGGATTACTTTCAGCTATACTAGAGCATCAGTCTTTCCTGAAATGCTGGGAGACAAAAATCTTGAAAAATGTAAGGATTACATCTGCCTGAACTGTGCATACATACATACTTGGCAACACTGAAATATTCATCAGTTACACTACATTTTTACACATCAAAGCAAAAACTCTTTCAGCAGTATGTTTCAAGTCCTTTATTGAGAACCATGATCTGGAATGCTTAGGGTTTTTCGATAGCTATTGAAGTGACCAGCAAAGAAGGACTCAACTGAGCAGACAGAAACCTCTTTACCTCAGGGAATGGAAAATTTTCTATCAATTCACATGGAGATTGTTACTCTGGAAATGCACTTCTGCCACACTAGGTAAAAGAGGTCCCTGGGGACTGATTATAGAGAAAATGAAAATTCTAAAGCACTGTGATATATCCACAAAGCTGTGAGTTGGTTCAGAATGACTTTAAAATCATCACAGAGTTTCTGTGCTGCCTGTGTATTCTCAGCTGGCACTGAGATTGCAGGTGCAGAAACCTGGGACTGCTACAGGCAATGAAAGCCAGGGAAATCTGGATTCAGAGGATGAGTTCCTACAAGTCTAGTTTGCTACTGGCAAACTGGTCATCTCTAGGACCAGGGCAGTCCTCTTATCTACCCCAGGTCCAAGACCAGGCAGGAGAAAGGCACAGCATGTATTCCCAATAGTCTTGAGGACACACACATGACCAGCACTACCAGCGAGCAGAGAGCAGCAGCTTTACAGAGCACTTGGTTAACACAAGCAGAGCAATCAGAACCTGATTGTGCTCTTTGGCTGATCAAGTCTTAAGTTTGCTAGTCAAAACAAGACCCTTGCCTTGCTTGATTTGCAAGTACACTCAGTAGGCACTGGCCCCCCAAAAATCAGTATGGATTTAATTCCATCTCATGTCAACACCTGGATTTTACACCTCTTACCCATTCATTAGCTCAGAACCCACATCCTTTCAGGTGCTGTCTTCCTTCAACTCAGTTTGAAGTTTGCAAGCAATTTACAAGAACACACAGAGAAAATCTAGATCTTTCCAGCAACTGCCAGTCAGTTCACTGGTCCCTGAGTCACCTACTCTTCCTCTCTCTGACAGCTGGCACACAGACCTCTTACTGGTTTCCTAGGCTTAGCTGAAGTTGGCTAATGGCTCACACAGATTCAGAAAGACTGTGGACTCACACAGAAGCCAGACTTAATACAGGATACAGTCTCCCTTCTTATATTCCTCCTACTGAATATTTTATTTTTTTAACAAGTCTAAAATTCTCTCCCTCCTCCAAATCCTGTAAGTTCTGGACCCCTCTAGGTAACAAATGCCCTTAGTCTGCATAAAGTGATTGAGTCACGTTGTTGGGTTTTACACTAGGAACAATATCATCTCCTTTCATGGTTGCAGAAGCAGCCAGTTCAGTGTAACTCAGCCCTCCTGCAGGGTCCTTGGTTTCCTTCACGTATTGCTATTTCTTTGATGACTGTCAGGTCCTTGTATTTAATTTAGTCTTTAATCAGATACCACAATAACAATCATGTCCTATAAACAGATCGCTTGGAGAAGAGATGCTTGTTGGTCTCCAGAAGAGTGCAGATGGCAAACAAAGTAATTAGTCTCCATAACCATTAGCACACTATTAGCACAAGGTTGGATTCCAAAAGCTTACAGACGGCATTATTTTATATTCCATAGCCTCTACAACCTATTCCACCAATTTTGTTTCTTCTCTAATTTTATAGTGTTTATATTGTCTAATAATGGTGCAGGAGGAAGAAGGATGTTGTACTTAAATAAATAATGCATGCTACAGTTGTGGAAAAGATACAGTGCTAGATTTTACTTCCTATTGACTGGGAAGAGCTTATCCTATTCAAAATATTGGCAGAACAATGTGATCAGAAGTTTTCTGGAGTTCTGCTTTGATGAGGAAGTAGGTCACCAAACTGATGATAAGAACAGAAATTTGTTATGTCCTCATTTTTGTCCTCCAGAGAGACTATCTGCAATGGAAGAATAAAGCTCATATGAAATTCTTGCTGCTTATGGAAACTGCCTTTTCCATGTAAGATTATCCCTTGGGAGTTATTTCACTTGAGACTACACTAAGAAGCTGGACTCCACCCTTTAACAAAGATGCTGCCCTACCACCACAGCCTGCATCAGGAACAAGGAGGCCTTCACAGAAGTGGTAGTGATACAGAAAAGGTTAAAAATAAACCTCTCAAACTGCATCATCTTGAAAATGCTGGGAAAAGACCTTAAAGAGGTCTATCCTCCTGCTTTGGTGCATTAAATGAGCTAAAAGTGGGGTGACCTGAATACTATGTGTACTACTGAAGTAAAAATACTTTCTAAATAGTTGACAGACAAGTAAGTAGAAATGGAGACAAATTAAAAAAAAAACCAAAAACATAATTTACTGTAGAGATGTACATTCATACACAAAGAAACACACAACACAGACATAGCTACAATTCCAGAAATCAAGAGTCAGTCCTCTGTACTAACTACTTCACCATGAGTCAGCTACAATGAGTGGCCGCTGCCCCAGCATTCAGCGAGAACATCCACTCTTTGCAGCTTTGGACAGCATGAGATGAACCAAACTTGGGAGAAAAATTCATCAATTTAGAACTTTCTTTCAATAAATATTTGTCAAAGTGTCAAGGAAAAATAACCCAAACAGATGAAAGAAATTAAGATATAAAGTGCTTACGCGTACACATGAGGACACTACTGGCCAGAAAGTAAATATTATTTGGAGATAAATAGGAGATGGAGACACTGTTGTAGAGCAGTAGACCCAAACTTCTAGGATAAAAAATATGGTGTTATCTATATAGTAGTAGCAGTAACAATAATTTAGATGTAGTATTTTAAGCAAAACTGTAAAGTGCTAACACATACCTGAATCCCTTTTGAAATGAAGCAAGAAATAAGATCACCTCCCTTCCTAAATATATGTGGCAATGCTTTAAAAATGATGCATTGTGCTCTGTGTGAGAGGAAGTGGGGAAACTATCTTTTTTTTGTTCTACAGCCAATGTAAAACCTCAAAACCTTAAAGTTCAAAATTTTCCTTTCGAAATTGATTTGGTGAGTTCACTATGTTAGTTGTATCTAAAAATAATTATCAGAATACCTGAGGTTGTCATACACTGGCTTCAAAGTGCATCTAAGTGGTAGTAGTTAAGCCAGTGTTGACTTTTTGATGTTTTTTTCAAACATCACAGTAATTGTGCTTGTTATGGTGTGGTTACACATATCATATCAATAGCAATGCACAGTATACCATATAGCTGCTATGTAAAACACACACACACATTAGAAATATGTGCACCAAATAAGTGGCAATACAACTTAATAATCAGACAGAAATGGATGTATCAGCAACATGTATTTTCAGAAAAAGTGGATACTCACATACCCTTAATCAGGAAAAAAAAAAAAAAAAAAAAAAGCAGTAACTTTATGTGGTGGAAGAAGAGGAATTTGGTTATCTGAATGTCATATGTTTGTGATTTTATGAACTGCCCGTGTCACTGTTTCTCTACACAACCTTTCCAGAACTATAGCATCTATCTGAACCACTGAACCCTGTTTTTTTTCTTGAGACCAGGCGATAAATGCAGATATTTAAATTGAGTCAAGTTGAGGTATGAAATAGGAATCTGAAGAAGAATCCATGTGCCTGGCATGGAATCTTTTTTCCAGATATGTTACTGATGAAAAAGATATTGACACTTCCTATAAATCCTACTTCATTCATATTCTTATACTAACATAGCATATGACTGCCCAGAAAGTAAAACCACAGTCCAAAAAGAAAAAAGTATCAATGCTTACTATATTTTCAAAAATAAAAAAGATATTTTCTGTTTTGACAAGAAAGCACTCATTACTCTATTCAGTTTAATCCTCAGCTAAATAATAATACCTTCAAATTAAAAATTAAATGCATCCAGTTCTTGCTTAACAATGTGAAGAAAAAGAAGAATTAATATTAGCAGAGAAGTCAAAAAGACTTGCAGAGCCAAATAATGCTTGCCAAGACAAAATGAAGATATAAGCAGGATTAATTATGCCTTCAGGAACAGAAATTATACACATAAAGATTGTTTCATAACACAGTAACAACATCAACACAGGTTGGAGGGATACAATTCAAGTAAATCTGGTGAATATAATGTAAGTGAAATGACATTTTCTGATCTCTTACTACATCCATTACATTCTAATTATACCTTTTGTAGTATGCAGATTAGGGGGAAAATAAATAAATATTTACATCTGCAGCAAAACAAACCAAGTTGAAGTCTTCTGCACAGAGGCAATATCAGCATGAGCAGTTACTACCAGCTAGATGATCTACAGCCAAAAATCAGTTAACACTAGGACTAGGAACTTAGGAGAACCTAGGCCACTTGAATATGCTAGTAATTACTAAGATTCTACCTACCCTCTGTCTGCTTCAGGACATTCATATGGTTGGATTCTGCCACCACAATATACAGTCCAATTTGGCATTGGGAAGGAAAGAAGCATTTTGGAGACATACACAGAAAGAAGCTCTTGGTTGATACCGTCATAACTTAAGACCTTCACAACAATAATTACAACAGTGATGCACGTTTATTTTAACTAATTTTAAAGAACTGCACGTCACACACTTCATACAGTCCTTTTATAGGGAAATTCCCCAAAGAGTAAAAAAAATCCTGTATTTCAGAACTGTTTTCAAGAAAAGACAGAATGGACTGCACTTTAGGAACAGCTTGCGCTATCAAATCTGTCAAAGTATCAGAATTCTCTCCTCCTATAGATTCCAACCTTCCATCAGTAACAAAACAGGGCTTTCACAACAAAATTAGGGTCAGTGCAGGAGCCAATTACATATATAAACTACATATGATGTCTTCACAATTTTTCTGACGGGACTATTTTTAAACTATTATAACAACTACCTTCTGAATAACAATGCACTAAAAATATTCTTGTACCGTTAGCAAACAGAAAGAAAGAGGAGTATTATCCTTCTTTACTTTAACACATCAGAAACAGTTATGCAAACCAGAGAATGCTACCAATGTCTAGATAAATTTTGAAAAACAGGATGCTAGAACACATTTAATACAGCAAAGGGGAACTCTGTACGTAACACCAGGAGGATGTTTACTTAAAACAACTTGCTTGGCTCCTGGGGGTTGTGCATACTATTGCTGTTGGGCCAACAGCAGTTTGATTGCATTCATGGCCCTATCGCTTTGATTCACCTTCATTTCAAGTCCCTGCAAGAGCATTTAAGAACAAACTGTTCCTAAAGATTTACTCTGCAGCTATTTATAATCACTGCAAACTCAGCACCTAGAGTCACGGGGAAAGAAGGTAGACACTGAAGCACATGTACCCAAAACACCTCAAAGATTTTTGGTTGTAGCAGGTAATTGTCCCTTCTCCTTTGAAAGACTTTCAGCAGCTTGTACAGAATCTTTCAAAAATGAAGGCAAGGAAGAGGATTTTAACATGAAAAGGGAAATACATTGATATTCCACTGCACCAATGTCTGACCGGTTTCCCAAACAAACCAGTACGTGTATTCAAAGACACAAGTAAATGTGTCTAAACAGATAATCACAGATTTGTTTAGGCTGCCTTTGTTCTGACTGAAGTAACCTCAAATTATGTTTTGAAGGAGTCTTTAGGTTTGAATCTGGAATTAAACTTATGGCCAACCCTGTTGAACCAGGCACTGTGGTAGTTTGCAGAAGTGTCTCAGTTTGCATGAGACCAGTGCTTTTCTAGAGGAAAAACCAAGAGGAAGTAACTTTCTAGAGGAAGTAACCAAGAAGCTCCCCTGGAGGTAGGCACCAAAGTGCTCCAACCCTTCAGATCTCCACTGCAGTCTGAATGGATGACTTTGGACCCTGCTTTGAGCAGCAACTGGGCTGGAAGACATCCAGAGATATCTGTCAGTGACTAATGTTACAGTTCTATGAAAAATAGCAGAATTGCACAAAGTGGGAATGCAAGCCACAAAGCACTAACTGATTTCATCTACCTCTGTTGTTTTAAACTATTTGCTAACGGATTTATATGTCCAGTAATTCTTACCAGCTTCACAGTCTGTGTGAATCTAACACTGTCCTGGCTTGGGCCACGATAAAGGTGATTTTCTGGTTTGTACTTTTGCTTTCAGCTAAGTCTCTTGTAAGTAGTTGCACTTGCTGAAATTAACAGCAAGTTTCTCAGACAGTGTCTGCTTCTAGGACTGATAACACTCGATGTTCATAGTTACTGCTAGAGACCGGTGTGCAGAGCCAAGGACACTGCTCAGCTCTGAGGAATATTTTACCTTCCAGAAGGAGTAAAGAGGTCTCACCTGAACCCCACCTTTGGGGAGGACCGGACAAGATAGATGCCAGAATTGACCAAACAGAGTATTCCATCCCATACACATCATACTCGGTATAACTTTGAGGGATCACAAGGGTCAAACCTCTTCCTGCCCTCCCTGCTTCTCTTCCTCGCCTGTTCCCGTTTTTTTTGCTTTGGCATCCTGGGAGGATTCCGCCCATTAATCTGCCTGTGGTCCTGATCCGTGCCAGCCTGAATCTGTGTGTTCCTGGCTCCAGCTCCCGAGTGCTGCCAACTCCAGGATTCCAGCCTGGACTTTCCCAAGGCTGCCCTGCAGCCTCGGTGGTGACGTGAGAGTTATTGGCGGGGAGGGGGGGAGGAATGTGGTATCAATTTTCCTGTATATTTGTGTATATTTAGTAATTTTTCCTATTTATCATTACTGTTTCATTAAAGTTGTGTAGATTAGTTTCCAATCCATAAGTCTCTCTCCCTTATTCTCTCTCCTTCATCAGAGAGGAGAGGGGGATTAATAGAGAGCATCTGTCATTCAGCTTAATTGCTGGGCCAGTTAAACCGTGACAAACACAACATAAATTACCTTGTGTTCCATAAAAGTTTTCTTTAGCAGTATAGATAACTCTGCAGGATTTTCTTGAAGGCAGATCAACCTGAGAGATGCTCAGTGATGCCAAAGCTACACTACTGCAGAACTTATATTGGCTTCTTCCAAGTTAGTTTAGATACTTGCACAACACACTGATAAATACTGTTAACACACTGCCTGTGTTACACAGAACGAAAAACTAGAAAATCATACTGACACGTACAACCTGAAAAAAACCACTGTCAATCATTAAGTGTTGGAAATTAGCTTTAAGTTTGATATTATTATCCTCTAATAGTTGTTAATGATATCTATTACAAACCAGAATTAACCTCAGTTTATCTGCATATTCATAAGCAGCTCAGTATACCACCTCTCATATTTAGCTATTTGATGATTTTAACACATTCTCAGTGCTGTCATTATGATTCTGCTTCCTCAGTACAAAGATGCAGTTTTTATTTTGACCTTCTCAAAAATGATAGGAAAAAACAAAAAAACGAGGAAATGCAAAGAACTGAAAGAAAATGGAAGAGCTAGTCAAAAGACTAATACTGAAAAAGACAAACTGAGATGATTTATGCAAGTAAAAACCCCCCCTCACAAGAAAGTGGTCTCAACCTTTCCACAATCCTAATGAAGTGAGAAGGTCTGTATGTCTGGAATCTAAATACTTCCACTTAAATTTCACTTCATAAGAAAATTAAACTGCAATAGTAATAAATGCTGGTATCTTAATTAGCTAGAAAAATCCAGACAGCTAATCCTACCACATCTGCTCCGTGTCTTCTTTCCAGCAAAAGTCGGAACATATTAGCTGTAATCTTGTTATCTTGGACACCTTGTCCAAGGCCACGGTTGTCATCCTGCATAAGTCGACGATCCATGATCACTTCCAACTGACCTTAAAAAGCAATACAAGGGTTATACTGGTAACAAAGATTTACAAATCTTCTATTAAATATAAGAAAAATATCCTGAAATAGAAGTTATGAAGAATCATATTCCATAAGAATCTTCTATATAGAAGAGTAATAGCAGATTGTTAGGATTCACTTATGAAATAATCCTCCACCTTTTGTGGAGCACCTGTCTTCATCTTAGACTCCATAGAAGAGTGCACCTCCAAATGTATCTTTTTTTGTTTGTTTTTGGTTTTTTGTTTGTTTCACAGTTTCACACAGAAGGAAAAACAGGTAGGCAGAATGAGTAAATAAACAGAATCACTTCTCCTTGTATGTGTACTTCCATGTGGCAGCAGGAAAGAATTTTACACCAGATGAATAAATAATATGAAATGCTGAGCTTATACTGAACCGTAGCATTGCTATTCGGAATAGTTTTTAAACATGATGTTGGACTAGACATATCCTTATGAAAGGTAAAGCTTAAATCTTTTCAATTCTGTATCTCCAGAGAGAAGCCAGGTCAGGGCATGTAATTAAGACTGTTACGGTTTTTGCACACTGAATCTTCAAATAGGTGTAGTTCTTTCCTAAAAAAAACTGGAAGATTTAAGTACTTGTTTCCTAATTGAGAAATGCATCATTTAACCTACTAGAAAAAGCACTTAGTAAAGTGGTCTCTTTTATACTTCTTCATTGTACTACAAGTACTTATCCCATTTTCTGAAATACTTGCTCTTGCTTTCCCTTGAGGTAAAAATTGCTTTTGTGTACTCAGAACTCAGCTGGCAACAGTAAAGAAACAAAGAAACATTTTGAGCTAAGGTATAATGCTAGAATTGTGCCTCAAATTGACAGTCTCTCTGGATCCAAGTGCAAAAACAGACTAACAGACAAGATATGGTAAATTCCTGGAAAAAGCTAGAACCACAATAAGAATTGCATATCTACAATAAACTTTTTTCAAAGTTTCCAAACAAAACTTTAAAGACTGCGATCCAAAACTACCCAACCACATTTCCAACATTCTTTAAGAACACTAACAAAATTAAGTTTTGTTATACAGACAGCGATTGTGAATAGCAAACACAAACAAAAAGATCAGAGCTAAACACTTTGAAAGTGGGTCAAAGACTGAAAAATATTGGCTTAGCGCAATTTCTGGCTTAAAAAATGGTGTAAGTCTATTACACGAGGATTCATCACATAACCATTTCCTGCAGGTAAGTCCACCTCTGGATGACAGTGGTGCATTGCATCTATCTGCAGGTCTCTCTCTCATGACTGTTTTTGTTGTTCCTGATACCACTTCATTACTACCCACCTGGGAGACCAAGAGTGGGCAGTAATTAGAAGGGCCTCAGCAGGGTTGGAAGTTTATTTGTTACATCCCTTATCCTGGGCCCAGGGAGGCAGGGGACTTCCTTATGAAGTGGGGCTGGTCTGCATATTGGTCCCTCTGCACCCCTCAAGAGGGAGGCACTCAGAGCAATGACTATTGTTTTCTTTCTGGAATGTGTTACAGTACTTGGTTTAGGGTGTGATGGCCTTGATGCTAGTTTTGACCTATGTGGGGTATGCTCATAATTGTCTGCCTTATCCTCCTGCTAGGCCCCAGATCTGTCCTGCAATGCCACCGAGGGTGGTGAAGGTCTTGAGGGAATACTCCCGCCCTGTTTCTGACATCGGGCTGGCACCTGATCATTTGGTCTTTTTTTGTACTATCTGTCTCTTACACTAGTTTAAGACAGAACTTCCACTGAAGATGACAGAATCTCATGAAGGAACAGCCTCTACCTCCTCCCATAAGGACATAATCTAAAACTTGTCAGAGTTAGGGAAACTTATTTCCTTTCTTCAAACACTAATAGTAAGGGTAATCTCTGAATCAATAATTTCAGACAATCACGAAGGATAGGCCCACATCAATCATCTTATCCTTACCATTTTTCAAGCTTGCAACACCTAGAGACTGAGCTGAATGAAGTGTCAAACGAACACCAGCATCTTGGATATAGGCCATTGTAGTCATAGGATATATATTTGCTTGGAGAGGCAATTTGCTCATCGTCATTCTGGGCTGGATCTGCAGTATGAACACAAACTTCAATAAACTACATTTTTAAATGCATTAAAATTTCAAAGACCTTTTCAGACATTTATCCCCATGTGCTTTAGAAGTGCAACTGGCACCAAAGCATTCACTAGACTGCATGATTTAGTTTTTTTAAGATTTGCGGCTAAAATAATCACTCTGAAAGAGATAACTTCAATGCGCTTTTAGATTAAAGAATATTTTTAAAAACCCAAAAGATTCAGAAGAACTTACAAAGAAAGGAATTCTCACACCTACAGAATGAGCAATTTTTTTTCTCCCCTGGAGACCAAACAATGAATAGATTCAAGATTGCAGAAAAAGAATTATCAGTTTATAACAGAAACTTATTAAAGTGCTAGTTGAATTCTTTTGTAGTATTTAACAAAGTAACAGTAGTATTAAAATTATTTTAATTTTTTAATATTTACTTTACTTTCTCCAGGAAAATGCAGTACTACACACCAACTGGGAAATAGGTACTCTTACTCAGTAGGTATGATTTTCAATGTATTTACAAGGAGGGAAGGTAAAGCAGATAAATTTTTCTTTCCTTTCTGTTTGCTGCAGTGTTCAAGTTCAGAAATAGTCACACTATATTTAATCAGATGCTTTACCAATAAAAAAATTTATTACACTCAAAAAATATGTCACTTATTTCCACCACAGCAGCAAGAAGTTGCTGTCAGTGTGTCTACGTTGTTGGACCTTATGTAAATGTACTGCTGTGATACCCAAGGGGCTGTAATTAAATAGATAAATCAGAGGGGAAAGAAGCCATGCAGATACACAAAGAACTACATGGTATCATAACTTGTTGTGTTAAAATTCTTATGTTAAGAAGGCTAGAAAGGAATATTTAACAACCTCCTTGGAAGAAAATAGTTTCTACTTCATCTAGTCTAAATCAAATTTTCTAACATGCATTGTAAAAGTTTTTTGCCTCTTAAATGTTTAGTGAAATTTAGGAAAAGAGGTTGATTAATATCATTCAAACTCTTTACAGTCAGAACTATTAAGGCAGTAAAAACCTGAGACTATAGGCGTTTATAATTAATAGACAATAATTACCTGATATCCATTAAGATCAGTATAGAATCTATTTTGACTATTTACGTCAGATGAAATTCTCATTGCAAGCTCACGATTATATTCTCCCGTAATATCCACAATATTGGAAACTTCAAGAGACTGGCCTTCCAAACCTAAATGAACAGATGCAATAAAAATCTCTCAATTTTTAAAAGAGACTGTCAAACATATAAGAATGACTGTTTTCCCAGAATGCAGTGATCTACTTTTCTCTTGCTAGTTTTAATTTTCTGTTATATCTAACCATATACTTGAAGCCAGTTCAGTTATGTACCAGTACTTCTAATTCAGTACTCATTAAATAGACAGTCTGAAACCTTCCCTGAAGTAGAACAGAAGCACTTTTCCCTTTGACTTCTGTGAGGCTGTTGCCATTCACAAATAAGAATGAATTTACCAGCTTCTGGATAGCAAGTGTTTTATTAAGCAGGAAAGCAGTCAGCTGTTTTAACCACAACAGGGAAAATCTTTTTTATGGACAGTGACTTAAGAAATTTTTACACTGATGTGACTAAAACCAGGACACAAGTTTTTGTTGACAGTGAAAAGATGGCTATTTATTAAATAAAGGAGCTGGTATCTGAAAATGAAGACAGATGTTCAGCAAATTTTTTTTTCTACAGTGCCTCACACTGAAAATTAAATACCCTTAATAATAACCTGACCTTTTCAAATAGTTTTAGACACAGTTTGGACTGAAATCATACCATCATTCAGCATGACGGCTTCTACCTTTTCTGTAGTCTAACAGGACTAATAACTGTGAAAAGAATTCTGTGAAGCAGAACATAGATATGAAACACCTGTTTGTGGTGAGATAAAATTTCATTGTGCTTGCCTGGCAGATTGTAGACAGAAGAGAGTAGAAAATGAGAGACTGAATAACTCAATTACTCCCTTAAAACATGAAGGCAATATTTAAAAATTGTAGACACTAAATATATTTTTTCTCCAACAGTTCACTGTATGTCAACTGAAAAGACCGAGAGATATGCTTATCAGTTGTGATTTTGTCACCTAAATGAGGAGGATGTCAAGCTCAGTGTTTGCCTCCTCATCTTTTCTAATCTGAATGCCACATGGAACAGTACCAACAACTGTAAAAACAGTAACAGTAACCAATGGCTGTTATACTACAGTGCTAAATGAAAAACATCTGGTTCAGGTAATTACTTCTATTTTCTTAAGTCTTATCTGGAAAAAGAAGACATGCACACTTCATTTTTGACACACTTATGGATTTTCCAGCCATTTTATACTAGGACTAATAAAGTACTGGGCAGGAAAACAGAATATATCCAAAAATTAAAATCTGCTCAAAATTAGCAGAATAGACTAAAGTCAGAAGTGGAAAAAGCAGTGTTTTACCAAAGTTGCTGTAGGACTTGTGAGTACTGTCCAACAGTAGGACTGGCCATATGATCAGCCTTTCCACCCCTAGCAAGCAGGTAGGGTACATCGAGTCTTACTTAAAAAAACAAATGTATGTATATACATATTTAGTTACTTCTGAATGTTTTGCTACTGTACATATCTACTAAGACTTCAAGATACCTTCTTTTAATTCAACTAACACTATAAAAATAACTTCCTTTACAAAGCCTAGGAAACAGACCACACCAAAACAACGAAGCAGAATCATCAATTTCCAAGCTTTGAGAAATGTAACTTCATAGGAAGCAACTGAAATAAAAACACACCATAAACAGGAAATATATAAAATAATTACACAATTTTTCCTTATAAAAGCTGGATAGCCAGCCATGTAAATACTGAAATAAATTACTGAAACCCACATACAACGACATTATTTGTTTTTGAAAGTGGTTAAAAATAATTAAATACGATAAAATTTTTAAAAACATGCAGGCAACTTTGACATCTACCGTAAAAGTAATGCTAACAAAAAACACATTTAAGTTCCTTTAAGTGTTGAAAATGTTAGTCAATAATTTGTCTGCATTTTCTGTATTTTAGAAAAACTACAGTAAATAAAAACAGATGAACAACTGAAAAAATTGTATCCTACTACATTTACAAAAAGATACACTTCAGCATTTTAAGTCAAGATTCTACAGGAAAATGAAAAACTGCACCATGATTTTCTCCATTTTATATTTTTCACTAGCCAGTTTATCAAGCTGGAAAGGGTACAATTTCCACAATTACTGTTTTCCTAGAATTTTCTTGGAAGTCAATAGTTGAACAGCAGAGGAACAGAAAATGAAACCCTTACTGAAAGAAAATCAAGCAGAGCAGGTCGTGCCCTAAGAGTCACTAAGCTGGTGGTTCAGTGCTGGAGCCTCTCGAGACACCGCCGATGCCATGACAAGCTTTTCTAAGCTGATAAGGGACATACAGAAGAAGCTAACAGATAACTAAGCATGCCTACATTTGTGAAGTAAAACAGACTTCACTATTAATGACAGTAACATATATGTAGACTCTTTGCAACTTTATAGGGGATATTGTGGTACCTCCATCAATCAATTCAGAGCTGTGGAAGAAACTACATTTTTACATAATCTCAAAAAATTGTCTAAATTTTCTAGATTTTTTAAAACTAATTTTCCCATTTTATAGCAATCTACAGTGCTCAGATGACCCAGTAAAGTTTGGGGGCCTCTTGTTGGTAATTTGTACTATTAAAATCCTTAGCTATCTCCAAAAAATCTTTTAAGTTTAACCATGCCAGCTAAGTGATTAGAATGATGCTCATAAAGGGGTTATAGGCAGGATCCAAGATAGTAGTGATGAAAAATAGTGATCGAGAGAGGCAGAATTTCACAACTCTTACCCTGGACTTTATACAGCCGCATGGTATGGGTCACATGGTGGAAAAAACATACAACTTCTGAGAAAATTCTTCCATGAGCAACTCTTACAGTAGGTGGATCTGCAAAAATATAAGGCTGAAAAAACAAAGCCGGAAGTTAGAATAATTGTTTTGAAAATTTTGCATAAATGTGGTGTCAATAAATGAAAGAATTTAGAAAATAGTTAATGGCCTTTTAACTTTTTTTAAAAAAACTGTTATAAATTTAAGTCCAGGCTAAAAACTGGGAAGTAACAAATCACTCCTAATTTGAAACTGAGAAACTTCCCTTCAGGGGCTCATTATTCCTTTAGCTAAAATCAGGAGAAAAATCAGCCATTTTAAGAGGACTAATTGATAGAAGGAAATCAAAGTAATGTATTATTGCAAATATCTGGATTGATCTGTTTTTGCTAGCTAAATTATACCTGAATTGCTAATTTTGAGTCTTAGATTATCAAACTATGATTTTTTTAAAAAGCTGATCCCAAACTGATCTTCATACACTATATACAAAGGTATCAGTGGCTACATAAGTAAGAATGGGTTAAATTTTAAGCCTGTACAAAGGCAAAAATGAAAACAAAACACTTACACTACTGCTAACAGGCAACAGCAATAAATGAAAATTGAACTCAAGAAAATCAACAAAATACTTGAAAAATGTTATTAAGAAGGCTCTAAACACAAAGCTCTTAGAGGGTGGCTGTCCTTCTCCTTTATAGACTACTACTATATGAAGGATCAGAGAATGCTCTGTCTTTTTAAGCAAGAAAACCAAAGATCAAATACATCTGGAGAAAGATGGGAAATCAAAATTAACATACATATATGTGTACATCTTTGAGAATGCAATTATGTATATTCACAGAGAAGATTTCAAAAAGTGCTGTTTAAAAGAAGACATTGAGTTTCAAATAATAAAAGCCTGTCTTTCTATTCACATACCCTTAAAGCTCCAGACAGAACACTGTCTGTAAGATTTGCCAGAGCTGAAAGAGGAAAATGCAATGATCAATGACAGGAACACTGTGCATGGAGGTTCTGCTCCCTGTCAATGTCCTGGATCCAGCACTGCTGTCCTGACCTGAGGCTGCCACTGAGATACTTTCACACTTAAGAAACAGCAGTGGCAGCATCATCCATGGTCAAGATGCTATGCCACAACCCTGGAGACTGTTCTTACAGGGGCTGTCTACCTGCATGACAGCAATGTTTGACAGGGTGTCATACAGCTTTAAATCCAGTTATTCTATCCAGAGCAGTGAGAAATAGTTATCAGTGTTCAGTGTACCTTCTATTTAATACTGCATAAAACATATACAATAAGGCAGGCCACCACTGATGCCTAATATAATGGTGACACTTGAGGATGACCACTTCTCAGAAAGCAAGCACTTCTTCACAGAATCACATAATTGTCATATTTGTGAAAGACCTCTAAGATCACTGTGTCCAACAGTCAACATCCCCTCCCCATTAAAATAAATATTCTGTAAATACTCCAGGCTGGTTTTACATCAGCTATTAGGATGATTAATCCAGGGAACCTCTTGAAAGACTCAGATCTCTGCGCAATCTGATACACAGACCATCATCTGCAGAAAACACAACATCCAGTCTTAACAGCCTACTGACAACCAGAGCTGCACTCTGTATGTCAAGTATTCTAAACTGAAATGGCTTTAAGTCCTCATCCTCAAACCTAGTATGTTACAGCACCAAGTTTTCAAAATTAAACTGTAAGAAGGGTCCAAGAACAAAAAGGCTATATAAGTACTCTAAGCATGACAGAAGATTAAACTAGGTGGATAAAAATAATTTCCAAGTATTGCATGACTGAGAGGGGAATAAGACCCACCAGGTGACTAAACAACCAGTTAACATGCAAAGAAAACAGAAACTTAATTCATACCAGACGAAAATGACCCAACATCAAATGCAATTACACTTTGCAAATTTGGCAGTGATACATAGAGTAAGGGGAATAGGAAAAAAAACAACATAGCTAAAAATCAAGGAAGCAGCTTTTAATCTATTCTACTGTCACTCCCCACAAGGACTTAAAAAAATGAAAGTCAGTTCACTTGACACTGAGAACCCTGAACAGATGGTGTTATTATTCCCAATGGGACAACCTATTTAATGTTATTAGAATGCAAGCTAAATGAGTCTTAAGAGTATATTAAGGAAGCAGAATTTTTAGAAATATAATTTTATTTTATTTTTTTAATAAAAAGTTCCAAAAGCTGAACAAGCCTTTTAATGTTAACTAAAAATGTACTTCAATTTAATTTTTCATAGGAGTTCAGAATGCACCTTGTCTTTTAACTGAGCTAGCATGGTATATGACAGTTCTTCTGTTCAAAATAGTATTTTGCAGTCTAGATTTGCTCAGATTGTTTTTATAAAGCAAATACCTAAAAAGTGCATTTAAAATTATAGAACTTTTAGAATTAGTGAACAGTGTTTTTATAAGAAAAAGGCAACAATGAACATAAAATAAAATTGAAGTGTGACCCTTCAGCTGATAAAATGTTAACAAAAACCCGCAAGTGATACTGTTCAGGTATTCACAGATCGAAACCAGTGATATTTAAAAATTAAGAATAAGTGAACCCTTTCGATCTTAACTCAAATTGATTTTACCTGATTCTAATTATTATGGGACTAAATAACACTAAATGGTTTAAAATTGCCAAGTCACAGATCTCAAAGTAGGGGAACACGTGCTGTTAAAAAAGGAAAGGAAAATGTTCTGTTCATTTCCAGACTGATTTACACACACTCTCCAAAAAATTATCTTTGCTTATGTAATGAAGTGGCAAACATTGAAATCCCAGTTTGCCTATTGCATCCATTTTAATTTTCCCCTGGAGAAATTGGATGGAAGAAGTACACTGCACCTAGCTAGCTTCTTAAAGTTGTTCATGATTTCATAATTTCCTTCCTGAAATATCACATTTCTAGTTCCAGAAGTGCTACAGTAGACAGTAATTCAGCCAGGTAAGAAAACTGTCATTTCTGAATTTCCAGTTTCAAAGCTAAGAGAAGCATACAGTTGCCCTCCAAAAAATGCACAGCTAAAAATACTGATAACCCTAGACAACTCTATCAGAATATTTGCTTGCTATTTTGTCTTTACATTCATCTTAATTACTATGTTAAAGTACATATGCTAATATCAACCAAAAAGGTACAACACTATGAACTGAAAGCTCTCCATTCACAAAAATAAATCTTCAGAAACAGAATGGTGAAGGAGTGCAGAAATTAATCAGTATATCCTATTTATTTTTCACGAGAGGAAGTAAAATCAAACTGGGTAGCAAATTGTCACATCTAATGATTGCATCTTATTCAAGTTTTTTTGTAAAACAAATACTCTGTATATATTTACACTTTCAAAGCAATGCTGAGTTCTTATCCAAATCTAAGGTTATCAAGTTTCAAGTTCTGCCAGCCACTTAAATAACTGATATCACAATTTCTATCCACATAGCTGTATTTCAGTGTTGGGGAGAACACAGATCTTCCAATCTGCACCTGCAGCACTTCAAGATAAGAATCTCTCGACAAACAGAAGACTTACCTTGGCATCTCCATCTGGTAAAAAGAGATATGCTCCACTTTTATCTCGGTTACTTGTAGTTCCATACCAAGCAAACTCCACCTTTATTTGACGATTTTTACCATCTTCTTTGTTATTTATTTTCTAAGGACAGAGAAACATGAAGTAGTTGACACTTCCATTAGATTTCCACGAATAAGAACAGAAGTTCTCAAAAAAGTATAACAGTGTTTTAGAATATAATGCAACACACCTCCAATAATCCAGACATTCCCGAAAACCACAGTTTCATATAAGAATTTTCTAAGATTATATTATCCACAGAATTCTGCATCTCTTTTATCTTGAAAAGTTTGTCTGGCTTCGCCTGCCTTCTATTTCTCATGTATATATTATAGTCTGCTAAAACTGTTTCTGAACTCTGACCCTCCAAAAGCTGGTACACTCCAAGTCCCAGAGGTGGTACATGTGCCACGAAAGACATCTGTTGGGAGCAAAGAAGAAACCATTACTAAAAACATCAAAGTATTAACTTCTTACATCAAATTTATGTTCAGAGTAACTCTTTTTGCTTCAATAATTTTAGGATGGCTGACTTTTACCCCATATTCCAGAAATGCATATGGAATTAAAAATAGCATTCCAAAATTACAAGGTGAAGCATTTTAAGAAGAGGTAGCAAACAATTATTTCTCCATCCCTAATTTGCCTAGCATCAAGATCACTGCCAATTAATGCAGCAATGATTTTGTACCTTGTTAAAAAAAGAATATTTGCTGTGCAATAAAGACGCATGCACAGACTCTACCTATCAATTAGGTTGCATTTAAAAATCCACAAATTTAAATACTGACTCAGAAGGCACGTAATCTTTAGTCTGGTTATTTAGAAGCTATAAAGTAATCTTTACAGAAGAGTAACATACAAGGTAGATCTTCAAGGCAATTTTCTTAAAATTTGAGACAGATATATAATTTTATTTCTCCTCCTTCAGGCAATTAATGGAGTTAATGATTGTACTTGTGTTTGGCTGAGATAAATTTCTTCCTAGTAGCTCATATGGTGCTATGTTTTGACATCAACAAGGCTGATAGCACAAGGATACTTTATCTGTCACTGAACACTGCTTTTGAAGTATCATGGCCTTTCCTGCTCCTTACACAACCCCAACAGTGAGCAGGCTGGGGGTGCACAAGAAGCTGGAAGGAGACAGAGACAGAACAGCTGATGACAGGGACACTGCAGGCCATATGGCATCATACTTAGCAACAAAAACTGGGACAAGAAGGAAGAAGGGGAGATGTTCAGAGTGATGTTGTTTGCCTTCCCAAGTAACTGTTTTGCATTATGGAACCCTGCTCTACTGGAGATGGCTGAACATCTGTCTGCCCATGGGAATGAACTCCTTGTTTCACTTTGCTCATGTGCACAGCTTTAGATGAGATGAACTCAAAGGTTATCTGTCTAGCTTGAATATAAGAGTAATGGAGATTATTCTCTATCTAGAAGGAAAAAAACCCAAACAATTTAAAAATTCAAATCTAACTGCCTAGGCCATTACATTTAAAGTTTGTAGCTTGAGCACATACAGGCTGTGTGACTACATGTATACACTATCACTTGAAGGAAAAAGCATCTTTAGAAAGTTTTGTGAAAAGACACACATCCAGTATGTTCTGCTCATGCATCTGAAACTGACCCTTTAAATATAATACACCAAATAAAAAAAGTTTAAAAGCTTATCATTTTAAGAAACATTAATGCTAAATACATACATTTCCTTTTTTTCCTTTAAATATGTGAATTTATGGCATTATCTGCAGAAGTCAGATCTGCCAGTATTTGAAGTATGCTATCCATTTTCTTCAGCTGTGAAGCTACAGTATCTCTTAAAAATACTTTAATGTTTTTTACTTTAAGTAGCATACCTGGTAGGCTTCATGTGATACTGTAGCTGCTCCATCCCAAACAGCACTTATCTGGACAGTAACAGGTTTTCCCAAAGGAGATAACAATTTAACTTTAGGTGAATTCACATTGACTGAAACCACTGAAGATCGCTCTTGTTCCATAGAATTATATACCACAAGGTATCTGCAAAAAACGCATTTCCCAAATAATCTTTCAGAAAACAAACTTTCTCCTTCAGATTTAAAAATATTGCACATAAATTTTACATACAAATCATTAAACAATATTAGAACAACAAGTACATATCACAACAATATGCAAAACATAACCAGGAAACAATGAATATTTAATATTGAGCCTTGGCAGATCTTCTCCTCCTAATGAAATTAGTTTTCAAGCAATTTTGAAAACAGTTTTCATTAAAAATACATCAATCTCCCATCATGAACTACTAAGGAATTGCCATTACCAGTTGCAAGCCAAATAAGGATATTTAAGAGCATTTTAAATGTACTTTCCAGGCTGAACTATTAAATTATTATCTATTTGCTTTCACTTTTACATAATTTAGAAACAGTGAAGTAATGAAGAGAATATCCTGTACATAATTGTATCTATTCTTTAAAGCAAGTAGCTTTTCTCTGTTACAGGGAAAACATTCAAAATTATTTAAATTACAATTAATCAAAACTGCCTATGGCAACTGTCTGCATATACATTGAAATCTTATTGGCTACATACAGAGTCATTACCTTATGTCTGTTCTTCCATTTCCACACAGATTATGTTACTATACCAAAAGAATAAAGTTGTTCTATTCAATTTCAGGTCTGATTAGCCTCTAAAATACTTATCAACCTATTTAATATTTTTATAACAGGTTAGCATATTGCAAAATCTGCAAAAATAAAATCATACTCCATGTAGTTCTACCATGTAATGTCTTATCCTTTCATTGACAAACTCAAAGAACACACTATTTACTACTGTTCCCTGAAGCTACCCTCTGTTTGTTTCATTTTTAAAAATACTATTTCAGCTATGAAAAATGTTCTTCGCCAAGATTTCTAATAACTTCTAAAATACACAGCTGACTCTATACTGTATCTTCTTCAACCTTCTTTACCCTTTCCACTGTAAAACAGTTTACTTCTTCATAAAATCTGATCTCTCACCAGTTTCCACAATGCCCAGTTGTTATAAAATCACTCCTTAAGCACTGACTGTCCTCACTCTCTGCTATGTTTTCTATGCAGATTCCCAGAGGGTCTGTCAGTGGTTTTATTTCCTTTCCTTTCAAATCTTAAACTTCAAATTCAGTTATCACCTTCACAGGTCAAACTGCTTTATCTAGAATTGTCTCCTTCCACCCAAACTAGAAATCTCATTCTGTCACTCTAGTCTTCAACATCACCTGTAGCTTGAACCTACTTCCATAATCACACATACTGTCTCCAGGTCTTTCAGGTTCATCACATATATTTCTAGGTGCTCTCTGCTCAGTTATTTGCTAGCTTGGCACTACAATACAATTAAGGTACTGCTAACAAGTTACCTATGTAGCTAACCCCCTTAGTCTTTTCTCTTTCCCACCATTATCTCAATGGATTCTACACACGTCAGAGAAGAGTGAGGTCTCCATGGCACCATGAAGACAGGCAGTGGTCAAAATTGCTGGGATGATACTTTGGAAAAAATGAAACAGCAGAATCTCAGGGCTCAGAGACAACAGCAAATTCCTTAGAGTTAATAAGGAATTACAAATTCAACTCGTATATTTTCTGAGAGGGAGGACTTCTACACACTTTTGGTGTAAAGTTTGAGAGATTAAGTTAAATTATCACTCACCTATGAATGCAATACAGACATACAAGGAAAATTTGTCCTCCATCAGTATACTGTTGAAAAATCTCCCCTACTCTCTTTTCCATACTGCTGTTTGATTTTTTTCAACAATAATTTTAACAAATGCAGTTTTGCTTTAGATACTCAAAATCCCTACGAACAATAATAACCAGGCAATATGTTTTCATTATCTTCTTGATTTTTTCCACAAGAAAGTTGGGTTGTGCACCTTCAGTTATAGGGTCCTTCACTGCTACTCTATTATCTCACAATCACTATGAAAGATCAGCTCCAATTTCTCATTAGTCAAACAAAATAAGAGGCTCTATGAGCTCTATCAAGAACTGCTGGATTACCTGCCATTCACAGAATGAGCTTTCCATAAAATTTGTTTTCCTTTTAATTCCTTAGATAAATATTCCTGTGTGAAAATACTACCACTTCTGTACATAACAACTATTTTCCATGTGTATTTGTGTATCTAATTGTGTTTAGTTGCATTCTAGCACAACCAAATACAGAATAATACAGAGAAGCTTTTTTATTGCTGTTTTGCATTGGAAGACTCCTAGACTACTAGACAACAGAACAGTTAACCATAGTCTTCATCAGCTTTTGAAGTCTTTAAGAACTGCTGAAGACTTTGAGAGAGCTTCCCCTACATGTGGGGTAGTACATTTAACTCTTTTTATCCTTAACAGTAAGATGTCTTCCTTTTTAATATGGTTTTAATTTTAATGTTTTTACAACAGGTGTGGATTCAAGACCACGGTAACGAACGCTTCTCTCAGTTTAGAACCCTTAAAAATAAGGAAGAAGAAGAAAAAAAAAAAAAGAAAGAAAGAACAGTGTAAGGGCTGTGCCAGGCACAATGCAGATTTAAGAGATGATCCAATAACAAAGCTGAGAATAACAATTCACCCACCAATAGAACATTAGAAGAATCTTTTATTTTTTCATTCTGTTCAGTGGAGTTCCTCAATTCTTATGTTTCCAAGTAAAATACTATCTTATGCATACAATTAGTTTCTAGTAATGCTATACACTGTCACTAAAACTATTTGCCAGATAAAAAACATGTCAAATTAACCCATGAGAAAACACATTGAGAACTGCCATCATATCATTATATTTCACCAGATTATTTTTTTCTAATATTTGTATAAAACAAAGCTCTTCTGCCAAGATACAAATGTTTTATATGTTTTTGAATCAATGTATTACAAGTACATTATGTGTATGAAGAGTAATAGAGCAGTCAGATGAACCTAGTTGTGGCAGGGCAGATTTGCAGCAGTTGAAATGCAAGAATTTTGTTCAGATGCTAGTATTTTGTTTTCAAATTTTATTTCAGCATGCCTGAAATATTTATACTCTGTAAGATATAATTCTTGTGCCAATACAAAAGCAGTGACTAATGTAATCAGATCACATTACTTCTGAAGTACAATTCAACTCCCATCCTTAAATAACATCCCACTATAACTATTTTAAATTATGTATGAAACAAAAGAGCTACACTTCATATAAGCTGTATCACTACAAAGAATATAATTCACAAATGTAGGGTACAACTGCTTAATGTATTGTGGTTACATTACACTAAGAAGCAACATGACAACATTTAAATGTTTTTAATTCCAGGTTTTAAGGCAAAACCATGAATATCACTGTCTTTCAGAAGCAGAAAGCAATAATTTCCAGTCATTATTCAGATCATTGGTCTTTGTCAACAGTAGCAACAAAGCTACAAAAAAGATGGGGTTTGAATGCCTACTGATAAAATGTAGATGAAAAAATTTAGCCACAGTACTTTAGACACAGCATTATGCTCGAAGTGTCAGCTTTCATTTATTCAATAAATTAAAGAATTCTGAACCTCTTTTAGGATAAACTGTATAAAAGCAATTATATTAATTATTGTAGATAAAGCCACAGACAGTTAACTCACATAGAGAACATGTACTCCATCTGTGACTGGGGAGCAGGAACAAACTACTCTCAGCCTTTCAAAAAAAAGAGAAACAGGTGCAGATTTGGGCTCTCAAACCTACATTGAATGCACCTCTGCTGTGCAAATGTATTTCAGAAAAGCAAATCCTCCCACCTGTTTTTCTGACGCTTTTGGAAAGATACAACTTTATGTTTTTTACCCCACACTTTTCTGTGTCTCACGGGAACCCATGGTAAGTATCTTTTACGCACACAAGCATAGTCATTTTCCCTATATAAACTACCATAAGCCCTGGGGAAAACCTTTTAATCTTCAAATAAAAGCACACACTGAAGGGTCAAAGTATTTTGACTGTTCTTTTCTCAGTAAAGGTTTAAGTTGCTGCAAAATATTTTCAGACACAACTGAAAAAAGCCACCCCCCTCTTTATTTCAAATACTTTATTAAGTTATCAAGACAAGATGTGAACTAGTGTAACTATGCTCAAAGGCTGACTCATTTCTCTAACAACTTTAATCTTGGTCTCCTAGAAGAATGCCACTGCAAATTTTGTAGTTAGTTACAGTGCAGTACACAGTTAAGTATACTGTATACAGTATACTGTAATTTACAGAATTTAAGACCATTGTTCTTTTTGTTTCACCGATGTGCATAAACATATGGGCATACCTCTATACTGATATATACACACCTTTACTGGTAACACCTGCAAAACAGTTATTGTTTTCTTTTGATACTAATGGAAGTAGTTTTTGATACTAATGTAAGTAGTTACACTCTACTGAGCACTTTCCCCTTCTTCAGAAACCTACCTATCCACTGTTAAATAAAATTTTAAAATGTAATATTCTGAAAAATTTAATGTGTAAAATACTTAAATATATTAAAGCATAATGCCAAGTCTGCTTATTTGATTTCCAGTTTTAAAGTATGGGGATCAGATCTATTTCAATATTCCTGTTTCAACTAGGGAGTTTAAAGTTTAATCTTCATATTATGACAATGACCTTGCAAAAAAAGCTATACCAAGTTAAGCTCAGATCACTAAACCACACTGAAAATGTGTTATTACAACACTTAGTTTCAATAATTGCTACAGCTTTAATGTACGCCCCCTCTGAATGCTGAAACCATTGGCATTCGTAACTATACAATCCTAGACATTTAATTACATAGAGAAGTCTTTCGTGAGAAAATCCTTATGACAAAAGAGCTGCAGTCTCAGTCTCAGATATACTGTCAGAGGTAAACCTGAAATTTGGAGTAGTGGGAATATGGATAGTTGAAAAAACAAAAAACAAACAAACAAAAAAACCTCAAGCAGAGAATTTTCTATATAGTCAGAGAAAACCAAGTTCTCATTAAAAAAAGACAAATTCCAATAACTTCCCAAGGAGCTTTTAATTCCCTGCATAAATCTAAGGAGATTTTCCAGCCTATTTAACTGGATAAGACAAATAATGTTAATTTGATCCACTGCAACACATCCAGCTAAGCTTGACAGTTTAAGAATCCTAATTTGGGATCACTGCTGCTGTCAAAGGTGTAACAAAACCAAACAAAAAAAAAAATCAATTTACAGCTAAGGAACAACTCTTACAATAAAATTAAACTGTTTATTGTAGAGTAGAATGCTAACAGATATGACAATTTTTGCCTCTTCCTATATAAGACATCTTTTCCGGTTTATGAAAAAATCCTGCAGAAGAACTGGTAGGAATCTAAACTCAACTTGAAACCACAAGGACACAGTATTTATTGCTTTCATAAGATAAAAAAAAAAAAAAAGGTGGAAACAGAATCTACTATCCACAGAAAGTTCTACATTATAAAATCAAGCAGGTGACATAAAGGAATATTAAAAAGATACTATTTATAAGTAATTTCACAAGAATTCAGTAGTTACAACTAACACAAAATAGAATCATGCTATGACTGCAATAGCACTTGAAGAGGAAGTTGAGTAGTTTAGAAATAGAGCTGTAATGTTAAAATTAAATCTACTTTCTAAAAGCACAAATGGAAAAAAGCTCTGCTTAACATGCAAATAATTAAAAACAACAATACTGTGCTTAAAAACAAAAGTTCTTTTATCTCAGTTTGATATTTCAGAATTCTGAATCACTCCAGGAATGTCCTTCCTAATGACAAACCCAAAGTCAAACTTCTCACTCATTAATAGGTGAGAAAACTCACATGACCACTCCTATCAATTCTTTTTCTAACTCTACAGATACATCTTTATAACATCCACTGCTCATGCAAAAGGCAGAGAATTAGGCAACCAGGTATATATTCCATTCCTCTGCTCTCACAGCAAGTGTGGCCTTTGCGTGGCTCTCAAGCTCAAACCATGGAACAGCCTCAAGAAAACAGCATTCACGATAAACACAGACAACAGCACAGCAAGAACTATAAATTTTGAGAACACAAAAAAACCAACATCAACCTAAGACAAGACTTTAAAATGTTATGTACCTACATATGCCAGATGCACACCAGTCCTATGATTTGGATGGATTGTAGTGGCACACATATCCTGATCTGGAGCATATAACTACTCTCCAATTAAGGATAAAAGGATTAAGTCCAAAGGCACTGTTTTAAATTTTTCTTTTACCACAAAGTTGTGAGGTGTTCTGAAGTCCAAGATGGGCTTGAAGCCCCCTGACTTTTTCAGGATGAAGAAGTACCTTCACTAAAATCCTTTCCTTGTTCCTCTTGTAGTGCAGGCTTTATAAATCTGCATTTAGAAGGGAAAAAAAATCTGGTTCAGAAGAGCAGAAGACTTTAAGTATGCCATAATACTTCAGTCTGTGCCTTGAGAGCCTTGGACTAACTACAGATTTTGCCTCAAAGCAACACCAGTAAAAAGGGTGAAGAGGCCAGTGCCTGGAAAAAAAAAATACACAAATATGCTAACATACTGAAAATGTGCATGTTCTACTTCCAAACTGCTTTGATAAGAACATGCATACAATGCAGACCTTTCAGTTGCATTCAATTCTTTCCTAGCATATTTGTTCACAATGAAAACCTTTTTTTTCCCCTCCCCTCAAGGTCTGTGTACTAAAACTATTAATTCCGCATTTCACGTGACATTCCATGTTTTCAGAGAACAAAAATTTCATGTTGCATCTAATAGTAGGATTTTTCATTGTAATGTTACAATTTTTTGTAACTCTCTCTTCGTAACTCCCTCTTTTGTAACTCCCTTTTTGTAACTCCTCCGTGTTCTGATTGCATTGGTACTGCAAACGCCAACAACTGTTGAGATTCTTTGCATTGAAATGAAAATCCTAAATTTGTAAAGTTTTGAGAAACTGGAAAGATCCTACAAACAGTTTCAACTAATTTTCTGGTTTAACTTTGCAACTACAATTTCAAAGGCAGTAAACAAAAAAATTCAGAACAGAGTGTCATTGGTTTATCAGCAATAAGAATGAAAGCTGAAAAAAGTTTTCTTTATAAGACATTACGAAAAAAGTGATAAAAGTTTGAAATTTAACAACTTACAGAACAAGCTGAATTCAGAAGCACAACAGTGAAAACCGAGTTTTGAAAAATAAAGATTAATTCTACAGAAAGCTATAGCGTACAATTAACTGCAAATCAAAGATGCATTTTTCTTCTTAATAATGAACATTTACAATAAATTAAAAAATGAAGCACAGTTCAGTTTTGAAGAGCTATCTCTTCCTTCAAATGGACATTCATCCTTTATCTTACTGATTGTTTTGTTTCCAAAATTTTAGTGAAGTGTCAACTGCCAGTGAAGCAAGTCAGTTTTGAGACAAGTCTCCGTGTACTGTAATTAAAGCCAGACATAGAAAGCTCTCACAGTAAAAATGGTAATCTCTAAAAAATTGCTGACCTTACAGATAAAGTGGATTTTAAGAGATCAGAATTCTGTGAACTCTTCCACACTCTGCTCTGCCATTATATTGTCAATGCAGAATCTGCTGGTTTGGGTCATAAAGGTCAGTGCACAGCTAACTTCCACCTCTAAAGCAGAATGATGGTATCCTGCTTCTGGGTTTGTTCACTTTGAAATCACCTCTTCTGCCAGAATGATTTTTACAGAAATACTTCTTTCAGGTTCACACTGGGAGTGTCAGTCTGCCTGAGGGCAGGGAGGCTCTGCAGAGGGATCTGCACAGGCTCCATCGATGAGCTGAGCCCAACTGCACCAGGTTCACCCAATGATCCTGTACTTTGGCCACAACAACCCCCAGCAGTGCCACGGGCTTGGGAAGGAGTGGCTGGAGAGCTGCCCAGCAGAGAGGGACCTGGGGGTGTTGACTGACAGACAGCTGAACATGAGCCAGCAGTGTGCCCAGGTAGCCAAGAAGGCCAATGGCATCCTGGCCTGCATCAGGAACAGTGTGACCAGCAAGAGCAGGGATCTGATCCTCCCCTATACTTGGCCTTAGTGAGGCTGCACCTTGAGTACTGTGTGCAGTTTTGGGCACTGCAGTATAAGAAGGACATTGAGGTGCTGGAGAGGGTGCAGAGAAGGGCAAATAGGCTGATGAGGGGTCTGGAGAACAGACCTTATGAGGACAGCCTGGGGGAACTGGGACTTGGAGAAGAGGAGGCAGAGGGGAAACTTCATTGCTCTCTACAACTACCTGAAAGGAGGTTGCAGTGAGACAGATGTTGGCCTCTTCTCCTTGGAGACCAGTGACAGGACAAAGGGAAATGGGGTCAAGCTCCACCAGGGAAGGTTCAGGCTGGGTACTAGAAAAAAAAATCTCTTCACAAGAAGAGTAGTTATACATTAGAAAGGGCTGCTCAGGGAGATGGTTGGAGGCACCATCCCTGGAGGTGTTAAAAAGATGGGTAGATGATGTGCTACAGTGAATGGTTTAGTGGTTAGGGGCTGAGTTTTGGGGGGAGGGAGGAGGGAAAGGGGTGCTATTTTTTTGTTTGGGTGTAGGTTTTTGTGTTTTTTTTTTCCCCTGAGGAACAAGCATGATTATTAGCAATAAATGAACAGCCACGAGTCCAGTTCTGGGCCCCTCAGTTCAAGAAGGACAGGGAAGTGCTTGAAAGAGTCCAGCGCAGGGCTACTAAGATGATTAAGGGAGTGGAACATCTCCCTTGTGAGGAAAGGCTGAGGGAGCTGGGTCTCTTTAGTTTGGAGAAAAGGAGACTGAGGGGTGACCTCATCAATGTTTTCAAATATGTAAGGGGTGAGTGCCAGGGAGATGGAGTTAGGCTTTTCTCAGTGGTGACCAGTGATAGGACAAGGGACAATGGGTGTAAATTGAAGCATAGGAGGTTCAAGTTGAATATTAGAAAAAATTTTTTTACTGTAAGGGTGACAGAGCCCTGGAACAGGCTGCCCAGGGGGGTTGTGGAGTCTCCTTCACTGGAGACATTCAAAACCCGCCTGGACACGTTCCTGGGAGATGTACTCTAGGTGGCCCTGCTCTGGCAGGGGGGGTTGGACTAGATGATCTTTCAAGGTCCCTTCCAACCCCTAGGATTCTATGATTCTATGATCTTAGCCCTCACATTAAATGTCACTGTATTCTTTCCTGTTTTCTTTAAACATTTTTCTCCTCACAGATCATTGAATATATCCTTGTTTCAACTGCTGCTTTTAAAAACTGTTTCAATATATAACTAGAAATAGTTATTCCTCAGAATTAATGCAAGCATAAAAGGTATTTGAATGTATATTATTAAACTATTAAACATTGTCAGAGTATTTCTAATTATACTCGGCAACTCTTTAGAGACTGTACCAACCTGGACAACATAGGGAAAAAAAGTTAACAAAAACCTCACAACCAAATTTAAAGTTACCAAATGAGAACATTAAAACATTATCCCAATCTAGTTACCTTCTAAGCTCTGAGAGATACAGCTCCTTTTGTGTGAAGTTATAATTAACTGTTTCACATCATCAGGACAGCTTTCCCTTTAGGCATATCACACCAACAAAGTTTCCTTCTCAGGCACATTATCCTTGATGTCATATTCCAGCTCATACTGTAACATACACACTGCTCTACAAAGAATTTTTGACCTTCGCAAATTATTCTTTGTCACACATTAAACTTACTAGCATAGCTTTAATTTCTACATTATAGTACAGTGCTGAGCAACCAGAGGGTACATCTGCCAAGAAAATTTTTGGAAAGGCAACTAACTTGAAGGTAAGTCAGTATTTTCTTCCTCAAAAAAGATGACAAATTTTGGACCTACAAGGATGAATAAAACATGCCAAAAGCTGTTAATTGCAACCTTATGCAAAAATGTACTCATAGATATTGAAGATAGGATTAATACCCCAGCTTATTTTTTTGAAAGATAAAACCTTCTTTTATAAGGTGGATGTCAGTGAACTGCTTGGTGCTCAAGACATATCTTTGAAGAAATCATTGATTACGGTGTATCCTACTCAGAATTAATCCCTGCGGCCACCAGAATATTTCAACTAGTGGAAAATGTGTCTGCTAAGCTATTAAACTAGCCTGATAAGGATATCATACCATTCTTCTATGATTAATTGACAAAAGTAACTTGTGAGGAAAATATAAGTATTGTTGGTTTAACACTAAAAATAATTCTAAATCAATGGTTTTAAAAAATCTTTCAAAATCAGGTCTTTTCAACTGAGACGGAATGTCTTACACCATCCTTGTAAAATGCAATGGAGCTCAGTACTAAAAGTCCCTGAGCTGGGTGCACAAAGGTTCAGATGTGGTGGGGTGAGAATGATTGATATTGTTAGCTTTCATTGATATTGTTAGCTTTCATTCACTCCTAGGTTCATCCCCATGTGCCAAAGACTACTACTATAAAATCCAACTTGGTATAGCCAGCCTGTTCAACTATTTGGTCATGTACTGCATTCCCATGCAATGATGTCTGCAGGAAAGCACTGGAGATAGGAACAGCAGGAAAATCTTGCCACTCACACTGTGAGCAACAGGTGACAGTTTAAGCTAGATGTCAAGAAACTCAGACCCACACACACCCCTACCCTAAGTCGAGTGAGAACAAGCCTTCTGCCATTTGGGAAATACAACTTTTGGCAGCCCACTCCCAAGAAGCAATGACTATATCACAGGACAGGGCTCTCACAGAAGTCTGGTTTGTCTGCAGGACACACTGTAATAGTTTCAGAACACAACAAAACTAGTTCTGTCTAGTTGGATATCTATATCTAGTTGGATATTATGAAAAACTTTGCTTTTCATATGTAAGTAACAATTAAAATAAAAAAAAACATTCAAGTTCATTTACCAATTAAAAGGGTTTTAAAGTAATTAAATATACTAAAACATCAGTAGTCAGAAGCCTGATCCTAAGACCACATTGTGGTGGCAGAGTCACAGGAAAATTTAACATTCACTGCATACCTATTTAATTGACATTAACACACTACTTTAAAAAATACCAAACCTTATGTATTCTTAAAAGGTTGGCAACAGAACACTACAGAGAAGAGGGCATGGGTGCCTACAGATAGGTAGGGAGGGAAATGATACTAAATATATCAAAGGTAGTACCTGCTTAGATGCAGTCTGAATTATATTTCTAAACTACACAACCATATGAAGCTTGTGACTAATGAAATATTTTTTTTCCACTTTTCTTTTTTAACTCATAGTCACGCTGTTCTGTTCTCCTGTACATCTGTTTAATCAGTTTTCACTGCTATGATTTTCACAAGCACCAAAGACAACACTTAGCTAAAAAAAATTATCAAAAAAGAAAGGTTGCAAAAAAGAGGGCAAAGCATATACCCACCTGCTTCCTTGTTGAAAAGTAGGTTATATTTGAAATTGTCAGTATGAACTCAGTAAAACATGAAAAAATTAGGAAAATTATTAATTCATCAGAATTTTTCAAAATTGTGAGATTAAAAAAAAACCCATCAAGTAATGTTCCTCTAAATTTATAGGTGTTGTGCTGATGCCTCAAATTTGAAATACCAGTTTCTATCTGAGAAGATTCAAACTATGAAATTTAAGCACAGTAATCCTTAATGATAAATATATCAAGTTGAGTTTAAGATTCTACTAAAGTGAGTATTTCAGTTACCAGTTCTCTAGCAAGCTCAGATGCACAGTCATAATATTTACATAATAGATAGAAGCAAAGTTATTGCCTCAGCTTACATATAATTTTTCACAATGGTAATTATGCTGGCAGAGATTCAGAAAACAACCAAAGATTCAGACTACAATCAGAGATAAAGAAGCCTAAAAAGACTAAGTTCATTTTTCTAAGAGAAAATGTAATAGATATTCAAATGAACATTTTAACAATAAGGGAAACATGAAGTAGTATGCACTTAAGCATTGCTTCAAGAGTGTTTCCAAACGGAAAAGTATTTTGAAAAACAGGTTTTCATCCAGCAGTATCAGTATTACCTTGTAGTCTTTTTCCTTTTCATCTCCCTCACACTGTTTTCATCTTTAGTTTATCTCCCAAAATTCTGATTACAGTCTTTGGAACATGAACCACATTTTATATCACCACATGGGATCTTCACAATACCATAAAAGTTAAAACTAGCAATTATCTCCCAATGTTATCTTCTTAGTAAGTTAGGATGAGAGAACAGCAGATAAAGGCTGCTAGAATAATACTATTTTTAAAATAAACTTGACATGCATCTCTACTTAATGAAAAACTGAGAGGGAAAAAAAAAATTGTCTGAAATGCATAAACATGAAAAAGAGGAAAACTTACTTAGCGTACTATGCAGAGATAAGTGGAACAGTGGATATCAGGGCAGGTAAGGGACACAGGGTAAATTTCAACAGCTAACACAGGTAAGGAAAACAGCAACAATGCAGCAGCATTAAAGCTATTCTCAAAGGCCAAAGAAAGCCTACATCACTTGCCTTCTACCAAGTTTTTATATACTATGTATATATTATATTTATTATAAATTATATATATATATATAATATATAGTATATAAAATCGTCTCCAAGGGAAGATATCTGAGAGGATACGTTGATTTTAGTTAAATTAATAGCTAGGCACCTGATTTTTTGACCAATAGACAAGTTTAAGATTAACTATTAGCAGGTATCTACCAGTCCAATAAGGGAATAAACCTCCTGTTTTAAAAAAATGAAAAAAAAAAAAATACTATGCTATGTCTACATGACTGCTTCAGACACAAACTTAGATTAAAACTACATAGAGACATATATCATATATATTTAAATTTAGAGGTCTGAAGACAGCTTTCCCTCAAAAGCTCACAAGGACCAAACTTATACTAAGTTTTAAAATAAAACTGATAAATAAACTGATTAGAGGTTTTTTTAAACAATAGTACTTACTCTGCCTAATAGTCTGACACCTTCATGAATTAGGCAACTAAGTTTTATTAGCTTGCCACTTGCTAGAATTGAATTAAATACTAACATCAGCAAAACCAGCATTTGCTACCTTTTAAATGAATCTTAACTCTTCTTTAAGAAAAAAAAATGTATCACTTGATTTGTACACATAGCAGCTCTTGTGTCTTAATTCATGTGTATTATTTAACTCTTAATAAATGCTTAGCTTATATCAATGAATGCTCATGGAGATAGCAAAATGTCAGTTTCAAATGAATATTCCAGAGCTACATATAAAGAAGTAAGGCCGCTTAACACAATGGAAAGATGCAGTTAAGAGAAAACAGTATCTTAATATATCTTCTACTTTAATTTTAAACACAATCCAGCATTTATATATTGTGCTTTTTTCACTTAATTTTTATAAAGGGTTTGCTCACAGTATTGTTTGACCCAGCTGTAATTATGTTTTCCATTACTTCTCTCAAAAATAATATATTAAGGATTAAAATGCTGTAAAAGCACACAGTAAACATACTACTTTACTTGGTGTAGCTGAATTACTGGTATGTGAGAAATTTTTAAAGTGCTGTATATTCCTTCAACTAGACATAAAAGTATTAGCACAATACACCAGAGTACTCCTTAATTAATCTATTAAAAAAATTTAGATTTTACCTTCTTTTCTGAGTGAAAGTTACAAAAAGAGAAATGGCATAAAAACCTATTAAGTAGTAGAAACATGCACATTGCTAAAAGATTCTCAGACATGTATCATAATGTCTACTAAGTGGTACATGAATTATTTACCTTGGTTGTGATGTCAGCTTTATAACTGTCTTGCGTGGCAAAGAATCTTGGGAAGACTGAACATCATCCTACAAGAGAACATCTTTGAATTTGCTTTATATATGTAGGTGAATACGCTTAAAACATATGGCTTTTTCTACTATGTACTTCAGATTTACAAAATGAAATGGCACTTTGACTAGCTCATTGCAAAACTTTTACTTTCATTAAATGTCACTCATCAGATACTATTTTCAAATTGTCACTCACATTTTCATTTTTCCATACAAGACATCACTACCAGTGTCCTTCAAATTATATATTTGTATCGACTTTCTTTTGCTACAAATACTAAAGCTTTACACTCCTGTATATTTTGTATATACTATTACAGTCCTACTGGTTAATATAATGTTGACAACTTTTCAACTGAAGTGCAAAGCTCCCAGTTTCTGTGAATATTCCAAAACATCCCCAAAATGATGTTTCTCAAACTACTGCCACTTCCATGCAAGTTTTCTTTCTGCACTCAAAGAAATCAGGTTAATGGTGCAATGTTTATATAGCTTTACTTTTATAGGTTGGATCTCTTCCTATTGGTTGAATCATTCACGTTGGATGAAACAAAATTTCCTGGTTTTCTGCGTATTGTCTTCCAAGCAATCTTTGTTTGTTTGTTTACTACTGAGGGGTGTGTAAAATGTACACACGATATACAAATTTATCCAATTACCAAATGAGAAAACCACAATGCTTTTGTTGTGTGTAACAGCAGAAAGAGATTATGAGCAATGTCATTCTGGACTGCTTCCATCATACCTCTTTTACAACCTCCTTTTTCCTCACTTCAAAAAGGATAATTTTCTTCTGGTTGTACCTACTATTTACTAGCATGCTGCTACAGTCTCTTGCTGTGGCTTTGACAAGTATTTTTTCCTCTTTGCCTCTCAAAATTAATAGCTATTTTCAAAGTCCTGGACATTTGTCTTTCTCAGCTCTCTCCTCATGAATTTTGAATGCCCAACTTGAAGGAATTCTGGCAAGTTTCCTTCAGCCAACAAAATACCATGGTGATACTTCAAAACAAGTACCTTTGAACTTTTTCCTTGCTCAAAGTTTGCAAAAGTTCTTTTGTAAATATCCTGAAGTTCCTCCAAGAGCATGCCACATATTCCACATTAAAAATCTGTTGGTTTTTTATGCTGCAGTTACTGTATATTGCCAATAAATAATAATTTATTTCTGTAATAACTTTTTTTCCATTTTATATAAATACAATAAATTCATTGAATAAGAACTTTGTTTTTCATTTCTGCTTTCACAGTGGTAACAGTGGGCTTGACTACTATGCTCCTGGTCAACATACAGTTTAAACAGTAATTAGCACTTCAACAATCCAGTGGTATTAATCTAGACTCAAAGAACAGGAACAATGAAAGCTCAAAAAAACCCCAACTTCAGAACATCCTCCAGGATAAGTCAGAGCAAAGTGAAAACTTCACTGAGTTCAAAATACTCTTACTTTATGCAAGTGAAGGTGCACATTCATTTTGTTAGCCTTTACAACCAGGAGAACAAAAGACTTATTTGTGGTACACACCCACACACCTAAAGGCACACATATGCACATGCAAAGTCATAAAATGTTCTTCACAGACTAATTTAACAATTCTTAATTTTTAAAAAAATACATTGGGAAGGAAGAGTAATGTGAGGTAGGACATGCAGCATACCTTAGGCAGCAGAATATATGCCGTACTACAGACTACATATACTACAGACTGATCCTGCTACATGCACAAATAAACTGAAGCATATCATTTCCTTTCTGTTACAAGTGTATAAACATAGGTAGACTTCCTAAGACTACCTAGCACTCAGAGAAGAAAGCCTTTGTTCAGAAAGTGAAGAAACTAAGAATTTTGAAAGGAAACAGTATTAGCGAGTGTGTTTATTCAAGGTGCTCTTCACTCTGAAATGGAACTCAAAATGGTATGCTGACCTGAGCATCAGTAATTCCTGATTTAAATAATTTCATCCAAGGAAAAAAGCACAAGATCTTGTGTAGACCTGATCTCGCAAATTCAGCTTATGATTCTATTAATTATAGATATTTTTGTATTACTATATTTCTTAAGTAATAAGTAAGGTCCAATCACAGGACTGCATACTATTACATATGCCCTTATCATATGCAGGTCACTGAAGTCACATTTATGTCCACAAGAAAACCACCTTTTAGTAAGTGATTCATGAAGTGGAACAAAATAAATTAGTTTAGATGTGTGGGGTTTTTTCAGCATTACCTGTTGAAGTTTTTACTTTTTACTTCCGATATCCTTAATTAATATGAAAAGAGACCAGCAGCAAATTTCATTCTGACTTTTCCAGGCCACTCAAACTACATTTAAAAGACATAGCTCACATTTTATTTTTGGAGAAAATCAAGAAATATAGCTTACCATCCTCAGGAATGGAGTTAATGTGTCATAATTATAAGCACCTTTATCCTTGAGGATAAGAATATGAACAGAGTCAATTATTACTTTCTTCAAGTTCATTATTGAATGGAAAAGCCTGTTAAAATTTTAAAGTCTTAGTTAGTTTTCAGGTTTTATTCAATGTGATAACATCAAAATTAAAAGGATTAGAGAACCTAGAAGTCTGAATTAAAAAAAAAAAAAAAAAAAGTAATTTTTAATATTCAAATAGCATGAAATAAAGAACAGTTAGTTGTAATGGGTGACCAGACTGAAAAATTTAGAAGTATTCTCAATTATATTCCTGCCTGTCACACTGAAAATGAAGTACATCTCCACCCCATTATTATGCTACAAAATATATACCCTCAATATATCAAATACTTTTTCAAAATACAGATCTTAGGAAAGTTTGTGGGTTTTGTATTTCATTTCCAGTATCTGTAAGGGAACAAAGGTCACAGAGTCAAGATTACCTTAAAGCAGGATTAGAACAGCAACTGGAAACACAAAAATTTAAATTACCATTGTTTCCATTGCTTCAACTGCAACAGAGGTTACATACTCTTAATTAGGGAAAGCTATGTAACTTTATTTGTAAAGTGAAAAAAGCCTTTGACTCTCATAACCACATGCATTTCACATTTTTATACCTTGATTACACCTATCCTTAATAGATACAAAATACCAAATGCGAGGAATTTAAAAATCCTTGTCATTAATGCTGTTGGTTTAAATCAGTAGTTTAAATCAAGAAAGAGTACTTTAGAGGCTTTTAAAACATTAGCTTATTTAACAGACATGCACTACCATCACCTCCATCAATCAAATTTACTACTGCTTAACATCCCGGTATGTTACGATTTTCTGAAGAAATGCATAAATACAACATATATACACATAAGAGATACATACATAGATCAAACACTCTTCAAAAAAATTTCACAAAGTAGGTAGCAGAATAACAGTCAATACTGAGAAAGCAGGCACCCACTAGATTTAAGAGCAATTGCCAAAAACGGTAGAAGATGGAAACCTTAAAATGATTCCTCACATTGAAGAAAAGTAGGTTAAAGAGGATATGGGATTTTCTAAGTTATATATGCTTAAATTAGCATATCGCTTGATCATCGCTTAGCACAGACAGATACAAAATGTTCTCTTACACAAAAGTTACTGCAGAAATTAATAGCTCTGTTAGTAAAGAAGTCTCAGTACCACATCAACTTATGTTCTGAAACATCAGAAATTTTGTTTGGGCATCAAATTTTTGTGGCATAGAATTAAAAAATATTTCATCAATGAAGAGCACAGGTAATCAAATCCACTTCTCTTGCAAAGCAACACTACACTTTCAGTACTGAATATTTTACTAGCTATAGCAAATCTTTACCTCTGAAGTACATACCTCTGTTTTTAAAAAGCAAAGGGAAATCAAGATTTAAGTTTATATGTTTATAACAAATTACCTAGTGCCATAATCCACAACTACCCAATCTTTAGACGTTCCTGTAATAGCATCATGATGCTGAAAGAGCCCAAGGTTCCTCCTAGCTTCTGTCAGCAATTTATAGTTATCCACTGAAGGAAATACACTCATCTTCTCAGATTTACTGGACTGTACCAAAGCCAAGGAGTAGAGGATTTCAGCTGCCCTGGAATTGAAGAGAATAATAAAATATTCATATAGGTTTAAAAAGCAATACATGTTTTACTTGAAGAATAAAATGATGATTTTATATCTTTATGCGTAGTCGTGTGAGTTCTTTAAACCTTAATCTTACACCTTTTAACCCATTTCTAGATTCAGACAATTAAAAACCTCTGCTGCACTTCATCAGCAACTAGTTTTACACCTTGTAAGCTTCATGCAAGGCTTCACTGATGGAAAATACAGGTCTAAACTGAAAAAATGCCAGTACAAAGTCACATACCGTTTTCACAAATGTGTGAGGTATATAGATCTGATCTTGAAACTATATATGAAGGTAGACTGCCTTACATACAATTCTCTAATATAGTTCCCATTTCAAAAAGTGATATATTGAACAAAAAAAATCTTAAAGAAATATATTAATCAGTATATTCTATATAGTATATATTCTGCCATTATGCTTCTATTAAAATAAATTCTCCTAAAAATTTGGGAGTTTATGCACTTGAACAGTGAGAACACTGGATTCAAAAAGCCACAGACTGAACAAAATGCAGAGAGCCCTTCTCTTCTACTTCTAATGCAAAAGCCTAGCACCAAATTACCAATAAGTTCTCGATTGCTTCATGAAAATCTAAAATTTTACAAAAAAAATCAACCCTATAACTGCCAGTTGTTGTAATATCTGACTAACAAAGATGCCTACAGAAACCCTAGAAAGCCATCTGTTAACTTTTCCTATTTCCTTTCCCTAAATTTTACAGTCCTGTTTTTCTAAGTCTGACAAATGTCAGATTCCCTTTGAAACTTGAGCTTAATGAACATCACTCAATTACTTAAGAAACCAAAATGATACAAACTAATGTTATAAAAGCAAAAAAACCAAAATAACACATTTTCTTGAAACAGCAAGCGCATGCATTCAACAAAAAATAATTCTTAACATATCTTTCACACCATGCATTCATATTAACTATTAAAATGAAATATACATATGATGAAATGAGGCGGTACATCCATAAATCCATGGGTCCTTATGGGATGCACCCACAGGTGCTGAGGGAGCTGGTGGATGTCATTGCTAGGCTGCTCCCCATCATCTTTGGTAAGTAGTTGGGAACAGGAGAGGTGCCTGAGGACTGGAAGAAAGCAAATGTCACTCCAGTCTTCAAGAAAGGCAAGAAAGAGGACCCAGGTAACTACAGACCAGTCAGCCTCACCTCCATCCCTGAAAAGGTGATGGAAAAACTCATCTTGGTGCTGTCTCCAGGCACATCAAGGACAAGAAGGCTCATCAGGAGTAGTCAACATGGCTTTACCAAGGGGAGGTCATGTCTGACCAACCTGATAGCCTTCTATGAGGATATAACCAGGTGGATGGATGATGGCAGAGCAGTAGACATAGTTTATATTGATTTCAAGAAAGCATTTGACACCATCTCCCACAGCATCCTTGGAGCTAAGCTGAAGAAGTGTGGCCTGGATAATTGGGTAGTGAGGTGGATCAGGAGATGGTTGAAGGATAGAAGCCAGAGAGTTGTAGTCAGTGGGATGAAGTCTAGTTAGAAATCTGTTTCTAGTACAGTCCTCAAGGATCAGTACTGGGACCAGTACTATTCAATATATTTATTAATTACTGAGACAAGGGAATAGAGTGTCTTCTTGGCATATTGGTGATGACATACAGCTGGGAAGAGTGGCTGACACCCCAGGAGGCTGTGCTGCCATTCAGGGGGACCTGGACAGACTGGAGAGTTGGGCAGGGAGAAATTTAATTAATTACAAGAAGGGCAAGGGTAAAGTCTTGCAGCTGGGAAAGAACAAAATCAGGTGCCAGCATAGGCTGGGGACTCAGCTGTTGGAGAGCATCATAGGTGAGATGGACCCAGGGATGCTGGTGGATGGAAGGATGACCATGAGCCAACAATGTGTCCTTGTGGCCAAGAAGGCCAATGGCATCCTGGGGTGCATTAGAAGGGGGGTGGTTAGTAGGTTGAGAGAGGTTCTCCCTCTCTGCTCTGCCCTGGTGAGGCCACATCTGGAATATTGTGTCCAGTTCTGGGCCCCTCAATTCCAGAAAGACTGAGAGCTGCTTGAAAGAGTCCAGTGCAGAGTGACCAAGATGAAGAAGGGAGTGGAACATCTCCCTTACCAGGAAAGGCTGAGGGAGCTGGGGCTCTTCAGCCTGGAGAAGAGGAAACCTAGGGGTCACCTCATTAATGTTTGCAAATATGTATGGGCTGAGTGCCAGGAGGACAGAGTCAAGCTTTTCTCAGGGGTGACTAACAATAGGACAAGGGGCAATGGTTATAAACTGGAGCATAGGTGGTTCCATACAAATATAAGAAAGAATTTTTTCACTGTGAGGGTGTCAGAGCACTGGCACAGGCTGCCCAGGGAGGTTGTGGAGTCTCCTTCCCTGGAGACATTCAAAGCTTACGTGGATGTGTTCCTGTGTGACCTGCTGTAGGTGCTGTAGGTGACCCTGCTCTGGCAAAGCCTAAGTGTAACACACCAAAGTTCCAGTTAAAGCACATCAGAAGTCACTCCTTTGATAACATTAACTTACTATTTTTACATTCTTCTGCCAATGAGATACGAACCTTTCTCAACTTTGGTCTTAATGTTTTTTCTCCTTCCTGGCAGTCTCCGGCTTCTTTCTTCCCTGCTTTCCCATATGTAAAATTTTTCTCCTTGATGGTCAATGCAATGCCTTGGAAGTTATGTTACATCATCTCTTCCGTAACACCTTTCTCTTTTCATGCCCTCACTTAGAAATTTTAGTCTGTCTACTGCTTTCATTTCTTCTTCACTAATTTTCTTGATTTTCTCAGTTCTCTTACTCTGTATTCTTAAGAGTGCAGAGAGAAGGCCACTTTCACTACAAGATAAACATACTACAGTATACAGTGTATGCACAGTACATCAGCTGTGTCCCAGGTCTGCAAAGCCTTCACTTTACCAGAGTAAAGAATTGATTCCTTGGAAAAAGGAAAAATTCTGCTGCTGTGTTTTTTCTTCCAAAAGATACTTGTACTGTCTCTAAAACTCAACTTTCCACACTTTTCTTGTTTCTTTTAGTATTGCAGCAGCTGTTATAACACAAAAACCCCAAAAAACCCCAAAACAGAGCAAAAACACCCTGTAAGAAATTCTTAAAAATTTCTCAGCAGACTTAAGTCCTTCTCTAACACAAAAAGGTTTGAAGAGCATATAGAGGCACTACACTAGGTGTATTTTAAAGAGTCTTTCCAAAAGACAAAAAGTGACCTTTGACAAATGATCCTCCTAAGAATAATCTGTTAGAAACAGAGTTTCCCAGTTTTAGCAATAGATGAAACATCCAGGGTTTCTGTCATATACATCTATCCCAGATTTTTTTCTGGAGCCCTAAAGACACTTAAATCATTTTACCATATGTCTTATCTACAGTTGCTACAGGAGAGAACCACTTAAACACGTTATTCCAAAATTCAGCATTAACTCCCTTTGAAGAAGATGCAAACACTTCCAAATCAGAGGTCACTTCACAAGCACGATTTCTGACTGACTCTCAACAGCCTCTAACAACCCTTGTAAAATTTGCACCTTGTATTTTTCTCTAGAAGAGTCCACAGTATAGCCATAATGACAGATTGATCTGACAGCCACTCAAATCTGGTACAGAAATAAAATGCATACTACCACTATTTTTCATGACACCAGTATTGGCTGGTCACTTGGAACAGTATTTAAGAACTTATTTATTTGGATTGAAAAAATACAATTGAATTTCTGTGAAAAAATTTTCTTCTAAAACATATGGATATACCAACTAATCTTGTAAAAAGAACTACATTTGGGGGCCACTAGGCTACCGTTATTGTAAATAAACTGTGCACTTCAAAACTCCATTTCTCCAAGAGGTACAGAGTACTTACACCTTCATTTCTCCCATATTTCAAAACATATGTAATCAGTTCACTAAGTAGCAGCGATTACCGTAAGTAAGATTCCATGGCTCTATCAAGTCGTTTGTAGAAGGGTCGTGATGTAAAGTACCCACTCCAGTAATGATGATCTCTGTCTGCATAGGTGAAGAAGTCTCCACTTAAAACAGGGAAAAATGAATTGCTGCTCTTTCCAACCAAATTGCTTTCTTTACGCAGAGCTTCAAAGTAGTCTGATAAAGTTCCAAACTGGACCTGAAAGAAAATTAAAATTAGTTTCATTTCTTTATTTAAACATACGTGGAGAATTAACATGCTCGTTTTTTTCACATGCAGTTCAGAAATATGAATCTTTCAGCAGAATTATACTAGAAATCCTATCCTGAAGAGCTTGAAGTTTTCCCTGCACACTTTTCAATCTGGTTGAATAGCTCTCTCAAAGGCATTTAAACTTCATTTCAACTCAGCACAGGAAACATAAAAGACCTGCTGGAACAGGTCACAAGGAGGGCCACAAAAATGTTCAGTGACGGAACTAGATGGACCTTTAAAGGTCATTTCAACCCAAGTCACTCTATGATTCATGAAATAAGAAATACTTTCTTTTCAAAGTATAAATCAATTTCTAAAATGCAAGCTAAATCTTAACAAATAAGCAAAGCATTCATTTGTCCCATATGAGTAGTGATCTAATATACGAGTTAAGGAGTACCTCAATATTCTGGAAGTACATGGCTGGACTAAGTATGAAATTTAACATAAGGCAGCAAAAGAATAGCTGCCTTGACTTTGCATTTTCAAAATTAACTCTGTTGTACTACAGATCTCCAATATATACTTAATCCAAGATGACTGTTGATCAAAAAATAGCATTTACTTTCAGCAGCTGTTTTTTAACTATATATGAAGAAATAGTGTTTAAATATTCAACATGAGGGAGTTTCAAAATTCACTACCTTCTGGTCATTTAAAAAAAAATACTCAGACAAATAAGGCAGTAACAGCCCTTTTCAGGGTAGCTCAAAAGACTGTACCTTCAAGCTCGAAGGGTACAAAACAGAGAACAAAATAAAAAAGAGGAATTTATGTCAACATTGCCAGCATTGAGAAATGTTGTTAAAGGAGGCATAGACAGCAAACTGATTTTTGAATGAGAGCAGAAAAACAAAGTGGAAACTTTGGCACTTCTAGAACACTTGGCCTTTTCCCTCACAGATACCTACCTGTCAGATACCTACAAGACAGAATTCAGAAGAAGAAGAAAAAAAATCAATAGACCAAGAAATCAGGTAGAGGTGACCTCCCTTCTGTATGCTGGATTACATTAGAGGAACAAAACCTCACCACAAAAAAAGGCCGAGTGTCAGAAAATTCATTCTAATGTCCAGTGAGTGGAAAGAGTGAAATAACCTGGTAGACTCTTCTATTGACATATGAAAAGTCTCTACTTCCTTTATGCATAACAGATGTGAAGGAGATCTCCAAATGAGCAATTAAAATTCCTGAGAGTAAACAAGGTTTCTTTCACAATAATCTACACGCGTTTTAGGACTATAGAATAGTTGCTGGTATGAGTATCTCAATTCTAACAGATGTATCAACTAGATAAACATTTCAAATTTGCCTGAAAGATTAAATCTCTTATAAAATCAGAAACACACAGCAGGCAACCTCTTGTGAAAGTAGTAATACCCCAAGCATGTCAGCACTTAAAAGACATGTGAACTCTTCCTTTATATAATCTAGGTTCTTGGGAAGCTGAGTGTGACCTCTTGCCTGTGAAGTTACAATCCGCTGGGAAAAGGGCAGCAGTGCCCTAAATTCAGCAGAACCTAAATTCACATTTACATCAGTTTGAAAACCAAACAAAAAAACCTCCAAATAATAAAGACGCAAATCTCCTCAGGAAACAAAAAATCAGAAAGAAAAAAGTGCAACGAAATAAAGACACACTCCAGTGCTAAGAGTGCTCCAGCTGAGCAAAGTACTGGCTGATAAGTAACACAGAGCTCCACAGTTAAAAAAAAAAAAACAAAAAAACACCAAACCACAACTTTTCCATGAAGAGCCTCAAAATACTAAGAAATACTGTTTTCTCTGAAAACCAGAATAAGCGTAGTATTTACCTTAATATGCCATTCAGGGTGAGAATTCATATAATCAAACAGTTTCTGATAATTCTGGTACTGCTGATCCCATTCTGAGCTCTCAGCATAGCGAAAATCATCCCCTAGTGGAGCCAACAGAACTTTAGTACGGAAAAGCTTAGACTTCTTTCTGTATTGATCTAAAATCAGCCAAGCCCTTGGGGAGGGGGAAAAAAAAGGCACTTTAGAAAACAGAAGAATAAATACCAGCATGTGACGAAACAATTCTTAGTTATCAAGCTGTGCATTACAGTGACACTAAACAAGAAATACAAAGCTATGCTATCTCATTTTGTAACAAAAAGCTGGATGCAATTCCCTGGACTGGGACACAACACTCAACCTTCTATTGTTGCAAACACTATGCTAATTAAATCCTCCAATAAGCTTATTAAGCTTCACTCAAGCAGTAGGTCAGTTTGCATCAATATGTTCCTGTGCCAAAAGCAACCTTCATTTTAGATTATGTTAACGTGTTTTATATTTAGATAACAATCCTAATCCTCTCCAGCTCCTATTTACAATTACAAACAAGCTGTTCTCATGCCCTCTGGATCTTCATGTCCTTGACAGAAAAACTGACCATAAATTAATACTTGAGGAACTCAAGCCTTGAAAAAAAAAAAAATTCTGAAAAAAATAAATCCAGCACAAGTTCGTTGCTAATGATAACTGCTACATCTTTAGACAGCTTCTTACCTGAGAGCCAGCTCTCTTCAGCTTTAAGCATGAATTGAAAAAGTTAACCCCACTGATTTTTTGCTTTTGCCTTTAAAAAAACAAAAACCAAACCAAACCAAACAAAATCAAAAAACCTATACATGGTTTCACAATAAAATGCAGTATAATTGTCCTTTGACAGGTATTAACTCTTTAACAGGGTAAACCACCAGTTCTGTCACTAAGGAGCAATACAGTAATAGTTTCAGGTCTGATATCTGGGTTACTAAAAAACTCCATTTCCCTCCCCATCTTCAGATACTCACCCTCTCTAAATAAAGTTAGGGAAAAAATTTTACCAGACATAAATAATATATAACATACTAATAACATATTTTAAGATAACAGGAATAAAAATGACGATTTTAAAGAGAAAACAGCAGCAAAATGCATATTCCAGCCAGCTTGTCCTTTCTACAACTACTTTAACTAGTATGAACTTACATTCTTGCAGACTTGTTACACAAACTTTTATGTGAGAACCAAATCTAGTCTAATATATTAAAAAGCAAGGCATCACTGACCAGCAAGTAGGTGTTTATTTGTTTATCAGATTATAGAAGTACAGAGTAAGCACAAAGTCTGACTGTATTCTGGAGGGAGGAAGGAAGGAGACACAACCCCTTTAGTTAAGGATCTTCATAATCTTGCCAAGACTAAAATAGCCACAAGCAGCAGCTTCTCCCCCCTACAGTTGGATTTACAGTTCTGTTTACCAAGTATTTATGCTTGAATCAGTATTTTCAATTACTTTCAACAGGTTGCTGATTTAAACATAAAGCCTTCATCTCCACACTAACAACAACTGGCAGAACACAAGACTTTGTAATTCTACCCTCCGAGCCAGATTAACCCAAATTTTCCACACGGCCTATGGTTGAAAACATGCTTGAAAAATGCAAAACTTCAGGAAAGATTACAGTTAACAGGATATTCAACTTCGACATCTCTCTTCAAAGCTCTGCTCTAGTTTCTTTCCAAATCTACTGAGAAATTCATCATGGAATCACAGAAAGTTAGGGGTGGGAAGAGACCTCTAAAGATCGAGTCCAACCTTCCTGCCAGAGCAGGGCCTCCCACAGGAGTTTAGATACCAGCTCATCCAGGTGGGTTTTGAATGTCTCCAGAGAAGGAGAATCCACAGCCTCCTTGGGCAGCTTGTTCCAGTGCTCTGTCACCCTCACAGGGAAAAAAATTCTCCTCGTGTTTACATGGAAACTCCTACGTTCAAGATTCTATTTCTTCTCCTATGATTGGGCATAATTGAGAAGATCTTGGCACCGTCCTCCTGGCTCTCTCACTTCACATATTTATAAACATTAATGAGGTTGCCCCTAATTCTCCTCTTCTCCAAGCTGAAGAGACCCAGCTCCCTCAGGCTTTGCTGGTAAGGGAGATGTTCCACTCTCTTAATCATCTTGGTCACTCTGCACTGGACTCTCTCAAGCAGTTCCCTGTGCTTCTGGAACTGAGGGGCCCAGAACTGGACACAATATTCCAGATGTGGCCTCACTACAACAGAGTAAAGGGGGAGGAGAACCTCTCTCGAATTAGCAGCCACCCTCATTCTAATCTTCTAATGCACCCAGGATGCCATGAGCCTTCTTGGCCACAAGGACACATTGTTGGCTCATGGTCATCCTTTCATGCACCAGCACCCCCAGGTCGCTTTCCCCGTCACTGCTCAGTCCCCAAAAGCTCAGTCTCCAACCTGCACTGTTACCTGGGGTTTTTCTTTTCCAGATGCAAGACTCTACACTTGCCCTGGTTGTAATACATCAAATTCTCCCTGCCCAACTCTCCAGCCTGTCCAGAACCCTCTGAATGGCAGCACAGCCTCCTGGGGTGTTAGCCACTCCTCCCAGTTTTGTGTCATCAGCAAACTTGCTGAGAAGACACTCTGTCCTATCGTCAAGGTCACTAATAAAGATGTTGACTAGGACTGGATCCAGCACTGATCCTTGGGGGACTTCACTACTCACAGGTCTCCAGCTGGACTCTACACCATTCATCACCACTCTTTGGGCTCTATTGTGTAGCCAGTTCTTAATCCATCTCACTGTGGACTCTTCTGTCCCACGTTTCCTGAGCTTACTCACGAGGATGTTATTGGAGACTGTGTCAAAAGCCTTGCTGAGGTCAAGGTAGACTACATCCTCTCATTACCCTGCATCTACCCACTCAGTCACAACATCATGGAAGGCTATGAGATGAGTCAAGCATGACTTCCTCTTGGTAAATCCCTGCTGGCTACTCCTAACAAGCTCCTTTTTTTCATGTGCTTAGAGATGACCTCCAGAGCAAACCACCCAGATGATAACTGCACTCTTAAGACCTTCCACAAATGAATAAAACCCCTTAATATCACAAGACTTTCTTTAATGCAAAAATTCCAAGTGTTTGGCTAAAAAACAGCAAAATAATTAACTTGTCTGTTTTTGTCCTTTGCTTTGTCAAAGCAAGCAAAGAAGTAGTCACCCAGGCTGTGCAGGAATCACAAGAAGTTTTGCAGCAGTTACAGCAAATCTTATGTGACAGGTTTGACAATGGTCACAGCTTCACAGTCCCTACTACTTAGAACCATACAGAACACGAAGGACTAGGGACTCAGTCTGCACTCCATTATCTCAACTAGAAAACAAAATTGTTTGGTCGCATTTTGCTATTGAGGTAATTTTGTGTAGGAAATGGCTATGCACCCAGGATGACTACATCCTAAGACAGTGATCACAGATTCTTGAGGTTGACAATCACAAACATTAAGCTCCAATGCAACAACAGCAGTGTAATTTTGAACACCAGTTGCATGTTTTGCAATGTGACTAACCTTTAAGGGAAATAAGTTTATGGGTACAAGTAGGCTTTTAAACAGTTCAGGATGAAGGGGCAAGTCCATTTTCTACTTCTTCTCTAAAGCACATAACTTGCAGAATACACTTTTTCCTATTTATATGCACTGGAAAGAAAGACATAATACCAAAACAAGCTATGCTTTCTCCAACAAAACAACTAATTTCCATTTGAGCCAAAAATACCCAACCAACCAACCAACAGATATTTTCTGTTGCTAGTGTAAAAAGCTAAAACTTCAGCATTTAAGCATATGGGTAAGAATGCAGATATGATATGATATAAAGATACGATTTTCCACTTAATTCTAGATCTCAAACTTCCCTGTCATAACAACTGTAACATTTGTGTTGTTAACAGGTGAGATCAGAGAAGCTCTTCTTTGCCTACAGTACTCCAACTTTTTCCTTTCCATGAAATATGAGAAGTGTTTTTAGCATTCTCCAGCAAAACACTTCTTTATATGTTTTAGCGCATTTTTTAAAAACTACACTCTCCAAGTTTGGTTCCTATGTTCCTTTCAGTGCTTCAAACATAAACAAATTCAGGCTCAAAACTCAAAGGCTATGCGTTAGTTTCACTTTTCTTCTAGGTATTATCAACCATAATACTGTTTTAGCTCCTTCTTAGACACCAAACTGTCTACTAAAAGGTGACACAAAAGATTTAAGTTTCAGGGACTACACAAAGATGAAGACCTCTAACTTAGTCATATGTTCACTACATACCTATCCCATTTTCTTTATTCTGTGGTTATCATATAACATGGTTAAAGAATCATTTCTTTCACAAGAACAATTTGGATTGTTACGCAAAGGCTGCATCTTCAAAGTCCAGGGATAAATTAAGATCTAATTAAAACTCAAAATCCTTAAAAGGCATTCTTACCAGGCTCTCTATGTCATATTTATAACCTATATTTTCCATGTATTTGCTAAACAAGTTGTTGCTCTTCTACAAATATGTGTCTCAGCTAGCTGGGTATTTAGTCAAGATAAAACTTTTAAATCAAAGTTGAGCTTTCCTTCACATTTGATAGGCACTAGGTCTGCCATAATGATTATTCCATTAGCTCTATTGTTCTCCTGTCACCTTAAGCTTTCATTTTTCTACTTTTAAAGAAAATTACTTTTTCCTACCATGATTTCAATTTCTACCTTAAAATACAGCATATATTCTGCTTTGTTTTGTTTTTTTCTTCAACAAAATTTTGTAATTGGATTTTAGTGACACGGTTTTCAAGATTATCAAAATTCATACTCTGAAAAAGGACACGCAGCCAACCATCACATCATCACACCATGATTTCAAATCTTCAGCATCTAGGCTAGAACCAAGAAGTCACCCTGCTATTCTTAATATATGCTATCCTCATCATTTCACAACAACTGTAAACACCTACTGAAGTTTCTAACTCATCTCAGGATGACTTGAAGAACTGAAGATAGTAATAGGACCATAGATTGCAATCTTCTTCTGGAAAATCCTTCAGTAGTTCTTTCTTCTCTTTCCCTCTTTTTTTTTTCCCCTCCTCCCAAAATTGAAGCGCAGTTTTTTAAAATTTTCAACTTTACTCTTCCCCATGGAAAACTAGCTCAGTGTTTATACATTAAAAATGAAGTTGAGATTAAGATGATTTCCAAACCCTCTGCATGGACATGTAACACATAATACTCATGTTCATTTAAAGTGTTTACTTCAGGAAACCTAGACTACAGATTGCCAAGTTTGCTTGGAGATACCATCTTAATATGGTATCTTACTGTTTGCAGCTAGAGCACACTGCACCATGCTATTCTTAAGGTGTTACCCTGGCAGACAGATCACTGTCCATATAATTAACAGAAACTACAGTAAACTAATAACACGACTATAGTAAAAACTGGTATTATGTTCTGCCTAGCATTCAGAGGTAGTAATAGACTCACATAATCATGAATAGGAAAGAAACAAATTCAATGCACCACTCATAATTATCAACTCCCTTCAAAATTTACTGTCAATTATGTTCTGAACTTATGAAGAAACACTAGGCTTATTATCAGTATTACATTCTTGTTATGGGATTATTTTAAGAACTATACAAAATCACCAAGCTAAGCAAGATCCCTGACTTTGTAAGAAGAATTTTTTAGAAGTTTTTCTTTTGCAGAGTATGTAAAAACTGTACCTGTGTTGAACATTCCCAGCGTGGATGGCTTCTGGTGGAACTCTCCACGGACAGCTTATTCTTCCCCCAGGAAGACGTCTGAAATCAAACTGGCAGCATATTTTTGGATCTGGACCACAAGTATGAGGAACATCGTAACTATAGAAAGGCATCATATGACAAAGGATATCTGTACTGGATCCCAAATCTGGAATTAAATACATAGAGTATACCATTAAAATAAGCACTCTCAGATTTGCCAACACTAAATCAGTTCCATAATACAACATTAGAATTGTTTTGCTTTAGCAATAGCTTAACTACTTGAACACACACCTTCAGCATAATAACAGTATAGTTCTACATACTTGTAGATAAGAGTCTGTGAAAAGATTTTGTGTGATGGAATACTATACGCTTCTGAGACCAACTCTGCAATCCTAAATTTTCTGTTTAGTCAGTTCCATTAAAGTTTAACTCATCAGAAGCAGAGATTTGCATACATTTTGTCAAGTCTCAAGTAAAAATCTGTCAATTTTTTTTATTTCAAGAAACTTCTGTTTAAAGAAAATCTGATGTTGCCACAGAACTTAAAGAAAACCTTAAGTTTATTCATCTTGCAACCACCTAAATGCCGATTATATATTTCTAGTAGTAGCAACATGAAGACATTAGATGTTGAAATGAGTTCTGTGGATGTGCCACATAATCTGGTTCCCATATATGCCAACACATAAGGTTTTGAAGAGTATTTTAACATTTAAGTATTTAACTACTAAAGAGTATTTTAACATTAACATTTAAGAGTATATTAATAGTATAAGTCTTTACAGTTCTAATCCAGGCTTTTAGTTTAAAAATTCCTATTTTACTTATTTTAAAATGGTAATATTACATAAATATATGCATTTACTTTTAAACTACAGGAGTTCTCTTTATCCTGGGGACCATGACTACATATTATGCCTGATGATTAAGTAGTAATCTTTGATATGTGACCTATTTTGAAAAACCTTTATTTGAAGGCCAAACTAGACCATACCATATATGAGATTTACATATGTAACTATTTAGGAAAAAGGCCTGTCAATTAAGTATTCTGTACACTGAGTGGCATACATCAACATTCAAAGAAAAATCTCTACATGTCATAAAGTGACTAATTTTTGCCTCCGTTTTGCCTTTGCCTTGTCTTAAATAGTCAGACCAGCTACCACCAGCGTTCAGCCTCCTGAGCTAGAAGGATGGAGAGCAGAACAACCCCCCCATAATCAAGAAGTTAATGAACTCTTTCTGCACCCGGACACATATAAATATATGATGGGATTCACCCAAGAGTACAAACAGAGATGTTGGGGGAGCTCGCCAAGCCCCTCTCCATAATTTATGAACAATCCTGGTCAATAGGTGAAATCCCAAGTGACTGAAGGGTGGCTGATGTGGTGCCCACCTACAAGAAGGGCCAGAAGGAGGTTCCAGAGAACGGTCAGTCTGATAATGGCACTGGGAAAGCTCATGGAGAAGATCATCTTGAGTGAGCTCTCCCACCAAGCAGAGGGCAGCCAAGTGTTTAGGGACAGCCAACACAGGTTTATAAAAGGGAGTTCTTGCTTAACCAACCTGATCTCCTTCTACGACCATGAGGCTCATGTTCTGGATGAGGGGAAGGCTGTGGACATTGTCTGCCTGGACTCTGGTAAGGCTTTTGACACTGTCTCCCACAGCATTCTCCTGGAGAAGCTGGTGAATCATGGCACAGACAGGGCTACTCTTCAATGGGTAAAAAACTGGATGGAGAGATGTGGTTACTGGGGTCAAATCTAGTTGGCAGATGGTCATCCCCAGGGCTCAGTCCTGGGGCTCAGTCTTGTCTAATATCTTCATCCATGATCTGCATAAGGAGATCGAGGGCACTCTCAGTAAGTTTGCAGATGACACTAACTTGGGTGGGAGTGTTGATCTGCTTGAGGGTAGGAAGGCTCTGCAGAGGCACCTGGACTGGCTGGCCCAATGGGCCAAGGCCACTTGTATGAGGTTCAGTAAGGCCAAGTGCTGGGTCATGCATTTGGGTCACAGCCACCCGAGGCAACCCTAAAGGCTTGGGGGAGAGAAGCTGGAAAGCTCATCAGCAGAAAAGGACCTGGGTGTGCTGGTGGACAGCCTGCTCAACATGAACCAGCAGTGTACCCAGGTGGCCAAGAAGGCCAACAGCATCCTGGCTTCTATCAGGGACAGCTTGGCCAGCAGGAGTAGGGAAGTGATCATGCCCCTCTACTCAGCACTGGTGAGACTGCTCCTCAAATATGGTGTTCAGTTCTGGGCCCCTCATTACAAGAAAGACACTGAGGTGCTGGAACGTGTCCAGAGGAGAGTGACCAAGCTGGTGAGGGGCCCAGAAGACAAGTCAGAGGAGGAATGGCTGAGGGAACAGGGCGTTTTTAGCTTGGAGAAGAGGGGGCTGAGGGGAGACCTCATTGCCTTCTACAATTACCTGAAAGGCGGCTGTAGGGATGTGGGTGTTGGCCTCTTCACCAAGGTGAATAATGACAGGACCAGAGGACATGGCCTAAGTTATGGCAGGGGAGATTTAGATATTTGGAAGAATTTCTTTAGTGAAAGAGTGGTCAGGCACTGGAACAGCCTGCCCAGGGAGGTGGTTGGGTCACCACCCCTGGAGGTATTGAAAATAGGTGTAAATGTGTCACATCAGGGCATGCTCTAGTGGTTGTAGGGTGGTTGTTGTGCATGGGTTGTTCCTTTTGGGTTTTGTTTTTTTTTTTACTTTTTTTGCTTGTTGAGTATGGTTAGACTCAGTGATCTCAGAGGTCCTTTCCAACCACAACCATTGTGATTCTGTAATTCTTTCACACTGTCATGTTTTCCTCAAGTCAAGTTTACCTGTGCAGCAGATAGCTTCCTCTGAATATCTGCTTCCTTCCATTTCCACAGTAGAACTAACAAGCACCACAATCACCACCACCTTTCAGTATTAAGTACTAAATATGTTTGTTTGACCCTGTATTGATAAAGCAGTGGCATGTTAACTTACTTTCAAAACAGAGAGACAAAAGCCTCAACTGCATATATTAATCATAAAGCTTGTTGGAATGCTGATACAGTACAAAGCCAAACAAAATATTCATATAGAATATTTTAAATATTATATTTGTTAAATATAATTTAACAGCACATCAGTTTGCTATGTTATAATCACTACATTACCTGAGAAAACTTTCTTCTCTGCATTGTATGAATAATATCAAAAAAGCAATTCTATTTATTCTAAGAACTGGATTTTATACAGTGATATAACTGCAGATTGAAACAATAAAGTTTTAATCTATTTTTTTACTAAAGATAACGTAGAAACTTCAAATACACAGAAGTCCACAATAACAAATGCCACTAATTCATCACACCAGCTGAGGAAAACTGGTTGCTTCTGAGCTTTTCCTTAGTGAGAACACGAACAAGACACATCTTTCCATCTTTAAAAATTCAAATATTCACTTCTGCATTTTTTTTTAACCTCCTCAAAAGAAATGTTCCGTCTCCTCCACTTTATTTCTACATAGTAGGAGGAAGAAAATAAGAGAGAAAAGGAAAATATTGATAACACCTCATTTACTCTTTTTGATATATGTCATGGTTTAGGCCCAGCTGGCAACTAAGCACTAAGCTGCTTGCTCACTCCTCTCTTTTGCTCTCCTCTGAGGAGTAGAATCAGAAGAAAAAGGTTAACCTCATGAGCTGAAACAAGGACAGTTTAATAAGACACCACAGGGACAGAGGAAATACTACTAACAATAATACCAATAAGGTAATATGAAAAGCAAGTTATGCACAATGCAGTTGCTTACCACCTGGAGCCCAATACCTGTTCCCAAACTGCAATCCCATTCCCTGTTTAACTTAACTCTTTAAGTTAAGCTTAACTTAAAGAGTTAACTTAAAGAGTTAAGTTAAACTCTCTTTAACTTAAGTTATATAACTAACTTGAGCATGACACCATACAGTATTATATATTCCCTTGGTTAGTGTGGGTCAGCCATAGTAGCTGTGTCTCCTCCCAGATTCTTGTGATAAATAACTCTACTCCAGTTGAAGGGAGGATAATACATTTTGAAAGAAAGTGGCAACACAAATGAAAGTGAAGATCAAAAGGTGAACAGAAGGTACCCACATTCCCCATTTCAAAGAGAAAAAAATCCCTGAAACTTAGCCTAGATGATTGTTCTTACTAACATAAACATTTAACATAACGTATTGACATAAAAGGAAAACACATACCCCAGTTCTGTCTCCAAAAAAATTCTAGTGTTTTTTGCATTGCAAAATGTTTTTTAACTGAGTAATGAACTCTCTGTATCAGCATATTAGAAAACCCTGTGCGTTTCAGAAGGTAGGCCATTGTTGGTGAATGCCCAAATGGATCAATTGCCCAGCCAGACTTTGGTTTTACTCCTGTTGACAAAATAAAAAGGAAGAACGGAAAAAGTTTTTACTTTTCACTCAAAGAAAGCTAAAACAATATAGTTCAAAATCAGAGCACTGCAGATAAAATTTCCAAGAAGGTAAATTAAAAAAAGAAACAGTTGACTAGTAGGCCTCATAGAACACACCCTGGAATTAATAAGCTTTAATTAAACAGATAAACAAAAAAACAAAAGCAAAAAGAAACAAAAATTTTCTTAGAGGCAAGGCATTCTGTCTAACTACATAAAACCACTGAGATTACTGCTCTACACTGGTACACTACAGCAACTGTCTCAAATGTCTTCATGTGGAATCATTATGAAACATACCTTTTTTCCCCTTTACAGATCTTACACTTGTAAAGAAAAGCTGACACAAAATGAATGGATGGAATTAGATCAATGATGTAAGCTTGCTGAATTTTCACTGTAATTTAAGTAACATTAGCCTTTGTTGAATTTGGAACTAATTTTTATTATTATTTATTTGGTTGGTGATCATCAGAATCAAGGTAATTAATAGTTCTGGTACATTTTCACTGTCTTACAGAAAAAAAATCTGTAAGTAATGTATTACAATTTTATTAGGCCTTCCCTCCCCTCCCATCTCATAATTATATCAAGCTGTATTTATGGAAATTGCAATCTAAGAAAAACATAGAGCTTTTAAAATTAATTTTGATTAACCAGATGAAGTGAAATTAACTTACTAAAATTACTGTACTTTCTATGTCACTCTAGTCAGTAGTTCCTCAAAGTTTGCTATTTGAGTTTTTTTTTTTAAATATGGATAATTCTATCATTAGAATGAGTTCAAGTTTTATTATTTCTACTACTCTATTTCATATTTGCTTTATTGATAGCCTTACTTAAGAGAACCTAGTGAAAACACAGTCTACAGAATAAATCTGAACACATGAGAAAAGTACAGATTTTTAAGTCATGATAACACCTCTGGCTTTTGAAAGACAGAAATGGCAATGAGAAACTGCTACTGGCACCAGAAACATCTGTGTGGCAAACACATCTATCATACTAATAAAACATTACACTAGATCATGCTGAATTACAGATGCGCACTTTTGTCAATCAACATAAAATGTTACAATATAAAATTCTTTAAAATACACTTTTAAAATACACTTTTAAAATACACTTTTTTAAAATACACTTTTAAAAATTCTTTAAGTACACTTCATTGTGTACTGTACTGCAAACAGTAATTGCAAATACTGGACTCAATCCTATAGGTAGTAATAAATGGTCTGATTTAACGTGTAAGGAAAGCAGAGTAAAGAGAGCCTTCTATGCACTTCAGAAATACAGAAAAGCATTTTCCAATTGACTTCATGTAGTAACACAGTTAAATTTTAAATCAAGCTACATACCAAGGTTCTTTTCTAGCCATTGATGTCCTTCTATCAGCTGGTCAATTAAAGCAAAATAATGCGGAGAGGCTTCATCAGGCATGACCCATCCTCCTGTTACTATTTCAAACTGTCCATCTTTTATTAACCTGAAGAATACATAACTTGTGTTCAGAATCTTGCATATAAATAAACACTATTAAAATCATTTCCTTAATACCCAATATGTATTTAACAGACACATGATGCCAAAATCTGAACTGCTTGTGCTACTTCCATCACTGGACTACATTTCTTCAACCAAATAGGATAGAACTTCGAAGAGCAAGGGTGCAGAGTCATGAATACTTTACTATGTAAGTAGCTGTGTTTTCATAAAAAATACATAAACAAAAAGCTTACAAATCAGAAAATTTCATTTCTTAATTGTATTATAACTAAAGGAAAAAAACCCATATAAATAAGTAGCTAGTATGAACAATTATTCCTATTCAAATGCCAACACTTCAATGGGACTTCAAATAAAGTTTATAATCACAATTCCAGTACAATTTCAATAATATCTTCAGCATCATACATGGAAACTTGTAGTCAGTTTTTTTCAGAAATTCTATAGTTTGGTTTCACTTCTCTGAAATTTTTAATTTTTTGCTGAAAAAAAGACAATGCCTAGAAAATCAGAACTTGAGTAGTTGATTTTTGTAGCAATTCCGCATTGCAAAAAGTAAAATTTCAAGTTTACAGTGCTAATACACAAAGTCTCGAAACATGCCTCATGGAATGTAAGAAATGGATCAGTGTTCAAACCTTTTAACGGCATCTTTTTTTTGGCTATCTATTCCACCCCACCATTTTGAAAAGTAAGATATTTCGGACCACATAAATTTCCTGCGATTGTCTTCTTGCAGTTTTATAACCATATTATTTAAGATATGCTGTGTCTGATCTCTGAAGTAATCATCAAATGTTTTCAGCCAACCTAAAAAAAAGAAAATATGAAACTTAAATTGCTTTAAACAGTCTTAGAGACCTGCTTTCTTACAACTCCCTGCAAAAGGTTAAGAGAAGCATTTTCCTAAACAGTTCAGCTGTACATGTCATGGATAATTCAAAGTGCTGAAGTGTTAGAATCTCCAGAACTTTGTTTTGCAAAGTTTAGATGTTATATTTCCTAAATTTTTAAGTATATGGAATATTAGACTTCCTAATCTGATCAACAGAGTACACGGGTTTAAAAAAAGGTAGGGTTGGGTGGTTTTTTTAAGTGAAAATTGAGAATTTGAAAAGGAAGATGCATAAATCTCCAAACTGACCTTCCTTCATAACTTCCACTTGGTTTCCTCAACTTTATCATTCACTAATAGACCATCTTTCCTGCCCATGCCCTATTCCCAACAAGCACCCCCAACACTCTCTAATTCTTCCTTCAATGTCTTATTTCTTTTTTCAAACCATGAAGTAGCCCATCACATTCATTCAAGTGCTGCCAAAAGAGAGACAGCAGTTCAATTCAAGGAAGTATATACAACAGAGTAACTAATGAGAAATGCAAGTGACATTTCACAACAGTCCTACATAGTATGTATCCACACAGTGTGAGCACTGTACTCCAGACAAATATGAACATAGTGATTCTGCTCCAATTTGCCACTTCTGTTCTGCAGAGGCACTGCCATTCTAGCACAGTGTCAGTCTGCTCAAAAGAACATACAGGACTAGACTGTTCTGGAATGAGATAATACTGTTTCAAGGCAGTTACGCAAATGCATAAAAAATTAGTATTAAAAATAATTTTAAGCCTAATAAAAAATCCACTTTATTATTTAATAGAGTCTTAACAGTGATTTAGAAAGGATAGATTATACTTTAACAGAAGGACAGAAAATAAATTATCATCTTAGGCAGAAATGCAATATAATGTAATTTGACAATATGAACATTCTTTTCCAATAAACAGGAAATTGTTAATTATATTTTGAATACAGAATCTTTTAACTATAACAGTAGACACTGCTGCATTCTTACTTTGGTTACACTATTTTAAGGTTGCACTCTCCCTTTGCAAAGATCCAATTTTGATAAGGTATTCAGAAACCAAACAAAAAAAAACAATTATCAAAAAACATGGCTTTTTTAACTTTGGAAATGAGGAAATACAACTATAAAACTTCAGAGGAAAAATAGTAACTCAGTATAGATATTTTTTTTTTATAACCAGAAGTTTAGCACCTAGAAGAATCATAATAACTGATGCAAGTTTCTCTAATATCATGCTAGCACACAAATAACAGAGGATGAATTAATACCAGTTGTTTTCCTATACTGTAATACATTTTTAAAATACACAATTTCAGTATATTTTTACATTGTAGCAATAAAGCAAATTTACATTGAATTATTCTTCTTTAAACATTCCTGAAAAACTTACTAAGCCGACCTATATAAAGAAGCACTGAGCTAAATGACAAAGGAGCTGGCATAAAAATACATGATGGAGGAAGAGCAATGTTATGATTAAAGGTTGTTCTGGTTTAGTATTTTTCAGTTTATTAACCTATGGAGGAAGTATATACACAGTTAACACAGAACTTAAGACACTTTGAAACTTCTCAGATACCAACAAGTACTCACAGAACTGGTTACAAGACAGCAGAAAGTCCTCTGAAATTTAATTGCCATTAAACAGAGTATTATCAGTTGAACAGAACAGAGTATTATCAGTTGGAAAGGCTCTGCAGCAATCACATAATCCCAGAATGGTTTGAGTGAGAAGGGACCTTAAAAATCATCCAGTTCTAACCCCTCTGCCACGGGCAGACACCCTCAACTAGACCAGGTTGCTCCAAGACCCATCCAACCTGGCCTTGAACACTTCCAGTGAGGGGACATCAACACCCTCCCTGGGCAACCTGTTCCAGTGTCTCACCACCAGTGTCTGTACAGCAACATTTCCCTTCAGCAACTCCATATGGGAGGAGGCATCAGCCAGCATGGGGTGGATGGTGCAGACCCCCAGACTGGAGCTTGCAGCCTTGGATCTCTGTTGAGTGCTCACTGTATCTAGTCCCACCACATCACCTGAGCTTATCAATAGTTAAAACATGTAATTAAGGACATTGTCCAAAGCCTCTCAAATGCTGACAGATTTGGGACACCAACCACTTCTTCAGGAAGCCAGTTCCAGTGCATGATCATCCTCTCAGTACAAAAATGTTTTTTAATGTCAAGTCTGAACCTCCCTTGTCACAGATTTTAACCACTCCCACGTGTCATTACTGGATACCAGGGACAACAGCTCAGGACCTCCCTCTCTACTTTCTCTCCTCAAGAAGCTGGAGAACAATGATGCTATCCCTCCATCTCCTTTTCTCCAAAACAAACAAACCTGAAGTCCTCAGCCACTCCTCACAGGACATGCCTTCCAGACCTCCCACCATCTGTCTTACCTCCTCTGCACACATTCAAGGACCTTCATATCCTTCTTATATTTTGTGCCCAGCACTGCACACAGTATTCAAGATGAGGCTGAACCAACAGTGAATACCAGAGGACAACCCCCTCTCTTGACCAGCTAGTATGATGTTGCTGACATGATGTGTTTGGTGCCCCCCAAGATATAGTTTATCCTCATCATGATTAAAATTGCAGTTACCAAAACTAAGTATGCTAATATCAGCAAATTAGCACTTGTTGGTTTAAATACACCTTTGTCTATAAAAATGCAAGCAAGAGAAAAAATACTGTCTTTAATGTCATCATGCTTTCACTTGACAGGTTTTCAGGACTTTACCAGCTACTTTCATTTGCTAACAGCACATCTCATAGCATTACAGTGTACACACTGATATATTGCTTGCTTTTTGATTGCATCACTTATTTTTGCCCTCAAAAGGGTAGAAACTTGATTTTTTTTCACCCTCCACAGATTAATTATCATGTAGTTGACCAAGTTTTAACTTTTTTCTCCACTCTGTTAATGTAAATTTTCTGAGGTCAACAGCAGACTCCAAAAACCATGCCCAAATGTGAGTGAAACATATTGCTACGCAGAAATTCCTGAAGCATTTCATTTACTGATTTACAAGATATTCCTGTCTACACTTTCCAGTCCAATTTCCTTCTTGAAGATCTGTCAGCTGCTTGCACTAGAGAAAGGTATTCTTGAGTCTTAGTATAGTTAAATGCAGTTGTAGGCATACAAGCAAAGTTTCAGGACAAAATCAGAATAGAAGTTAAATTTTTTTTAGCATATTAAAAAAGTAGTCTAATTAATAAAATCACTGCACAATTTGATCATGACAAGAACTACAAACCAACTGTGAAAATATTAAATCATTACTACACCAAGAGTGTTTGAGCACTGCTTACATGTATCTGCTAGACTGTTAGGTAGGGGCTTTGTGGCATGGGTACTTCTTTTGTCTTTTGGTTTAAAATCAGCTGTTGAAATAAAACAAAAAGACTTTTCAATTGCTTCCTATCAGAATAATCCTCCAGTTGTCCCGAAAGTGGGGTCCATCCCCCACTGTGCAATAAACTGAATCTCACACATAGTCAAAATATTTGCTTTAATATCCAGTTCTGCACAGAAAAGGGAGCATGCTGGTATTCTGCAACGCTATCTCAGCTTCCAGAAACAGAAAGGCTACTTTTATACAAAGAAACATGCAAGATTACATTATGTCTAATTGTATTCCATCACTTGTATACATGACTGGTTAACTAGTTCTTAGCTTCCATTTAAACAGACACTGATTAAAAATGTCACCACACATGCACAAAAAGTAAAGGGCTTTTTATTAGCAGGGGTCCCTCCAGCCTACAGGTGGGTATTTCAGTATGCTAATAATACATTAATATGTTAATGGTATGTTTATACCATGAGTCCAATTAGTCAGTATTTTCTTCCTTGTGCTCAAGCCTATGACTAAAATAAGTTGTGGGGAGTACTTCTTTACTTCCCTTTCACCTGTCTTACAGGCCTGTTCCTCAAGTACAGGTTGCTGACTTCTTGGGATGTGTTTTTCACTAATTCTTCCTGTTTCATTGTTATGCAAGCTCTGTTTTTATTCTACATCTCTTTGTTCCCTTTGATGATTTTCCCCAAAACGTCTTTTATTCCAATTAATAACTGACATCACTGTGTTTGAGAGGAAACACATTCTTAAAAGAAGATTTCTAATTTCTCATGAAATCTCTTTTAATGAAGACTGAGACCTAGTGCATGTCTGGAATACTATCCCTTGTTACATTAATGTATTTTTTGGAGAGAAGTTTGCATCCCGTTTACTTTATAGCGGCTAATATTTAATTCCGCTGAGGCTTAAATTCACATATCAGTGCTGCTTCTTGCAACCTAAACTTGTGTAATTTATTAATTTTATGGCAGAATCAAACAAAACAATTAAACATCAGCTAGGATTATACAGCTTTCCAGAAACTAGAAAGAATCTTTTCACAACAAAAACAAAGGAAAAACAAACAAAAAAACCCCTCTCCCACTAGAAGTCTCCTACCACCTCATTTGCAACCACAGAAATACCAGAGGTTAGCCAGGAATAAAGCTCATGTAATTCATTATGTCAAGAAAAAAATGTTAGCTGCCCAATTTCCCATCCTCATCCTAGATCTCGTCTTCCTCTATAGCAGAAAAACTAGGTGTTCACCATTCAGTATGTATTTTTCAGTCTTTATAAAGTTTTCGTAATTCTTTTTTTCAGAAGACTATATACTCTTGCTGTTTATAAAAAGGAAAACAGGTCCTAAACAAACAGTGGTGACTTTTTTCTTTTTTTAATGTCCCTATTAAAACACAACAAGGACATATCAGTGAATTTCCAATTTACAGTTCAAAGCATTTAAAGGTAAAGTTTTCAGACACCAGAACAGACAACAGAATCAAACTTTTATGCTTAAGTTTTCTTTTATTGTAACACTGCAATTAGATTCAAAGTACTATGCAGATTTCCTCCTGAGAAATGGAGACTGCCTTAATTAATAAAAAGGAGTTGATGAGAGTGCTAGTAAGGTAAAGTTACCAATGTTACAGGTAATTCATGAAGTGTTAAAAAGTAGTATACAGACCTGACAGATACGCACTTACGCTTTTACATACACGTTTACTTAGGTAGAAATTGAGGGTGGGTGGGTGGAAAGAGGAGGAAAAGTCTATTTTAGTCTCACAGAATCACAGAATTATTGAGTGTGGAAAAGACCTCTGAGATCATCAAGTCCAGCCTATGACCTAACACCATCACATTGTCTTTTCAATTCCATTTAAGTGCTCCTTGTACCAGCTTTGTAGTAACCACATTTATCCATAATCTGATCCGGTACATACATATACTACTAAGTTTCTAAGTCTCAATTCTTAAGTAATTTAATGAGAAGACATTACTAAAATCATCACAGTTAACAGAGCAATAAAAGCTAGAGGTGTCTTTCGACCCCTCGGGTAAAAGCTTAACATCCATCTTTCAAGTCCAGTTGCACTGGTTGACAATATCCCCGACTGTCCCCGAGCAGGATTCTCCGCTCTGGAGTTCAGCTGCCTAATCCACTTCAGGCACGCACATTAAACTAACACGAGAGCTAACATAAGAGCTTGGCCACAACAGCAGGTTATACAATTGCTCCTTATTATGTCCAGAAAGAAATGCCACCCACCTCTAATGGCTATCACCTCACACAACACAGCTATACATAAACTGAGCATCTCTCTGTGGTTTAAGATTAATCTCACTCAGTGGTTTAAGATTAATCTCACTGAGTGAGCCCCCTCCAAATCAGACATGCTACTACGGTGCTCATATCTTCACCAGCTGCCAGCAACTCTGCCTGTCACTGAATTGTATCTGACCAAAAGTGAGGAGAAACCATTCTTGTATAAGATTTCGCAGTAACAGGGAAATACATTAGCTGCAGATAGAAGCATAGAGATCACAAATTTGTAGATCCTGTTTGAAGCAAGTAAGCCAGATTCATCAACTTGAAGGGTTTCAGAGCGTTAGCAATCAATTCATCTCCTAAAAAAGAACATGGAATATAAGAACAGTCTTACCCATGGTTTCAGTTTCAAGGTAGCTTCTTCTTCAAGGTCTACTTTCAGCTACAGATTCTTACCAGCGTAACTCATTATGTGAAATGTTAGAGAATGCAGCCTCAGATGAGAAAATATAAAATGTAGTAAGACTTTCAAGCTTCTGCAGCTAATAAAATAGTATCTTTACTGACCCCACTTATTAGTAAATAGTTCCACATACAGTGTTACACTCTAAGTTCATGATGCCTTGAGCTTTTTTGCCAGAAGGCATTTACTTTGCTCTATGCTTTTTGATCTTCTGTAGGAAAAGAATAATACCTATATTAGCTATTTTATATATATATATATATAACTACTAATAAAAGACTTCTGACCTGTTACAGAAATTTTTCCTTCTTTCAAGTGCTTATTAAGATGTCGTTTTACACTGCAGAAAATTCCACAGAAACGCCTTGAGCAAAAGCACTACTTTCAGATTTCTATGACACCACCCTTTGTAAATGCAGTCAATAACCAGTCTAGCACAATCAACTTTGGTGATTAAACAGGTCACAATTACCATGATTAATTCTCATCTTAAGATGAGACAGTAAGTCTACTTACTATCAACTGATCAGGCTGAACAAGCTGGGAGATATTTGGCTGTATTCATGAGGTGACGCTGATTTTTTGATTTTAGTCACTTGTGGTGGAAGGAACTTAATTATTAATGAGGAAGACTTTAAGAACTAAAATTAGAGATCAGTAAGAAAGTCAGATATCAAAGGTGAGTAACAACAGCAATTAAGACTTCAGCAAGTCCTTGGCAACAGCCTATACAAGAAAAAAGTTGCAACAGACAGATTAGAGGCAGCTCTTCTAACTTCAGAGAATTCGTACTTCTTAAAGAAGGAAAGAAAAAAATAAGCTACAAGCAGCACTTCTGAGAGCTTGAAGTACCTTATTACAGTTTTAATTACTGACTCCCTCTAAGATACATAACTGAATCTATGGGCCCTGATGGGATGCACTGAAGAGTGTTGTCATCCTACCACTTTCCACCATTTTTGAAAGATCATAGCAAGCAGGAGAGGTGCCTGAGGACTGGAGGAAAGCCAGTGTCACTCCAATCTTTGAAAAGGCAAGATCACCCAGGCAATTACAGACCAATCAGCCTCATTTCCATCCCTGAAAAAATGTTGGAGTGGCTTTTTCTGGATGTCATATAAAAAAGCATATAAAAGAGAAGAAGGTTATCAGTAGTCACCATGGATTTACCAAGGGGAAATCATGCTTGACTCATCTGACGTGACTGGTGGGTAGATGCAGGGTAACGAGAGGATGTAGTCTACCTTGACCTCAGCAAGGCTTTTGACACAGTCTCCAATAACATTCTCGTGAGCAAGCTCAGGAAATGTGGGATAGAAGAGTCCACAGTGAGATGGATTAAGAACTGGCTACACAATAGAACCCAAAGAGTGGTGATGAATGGTGTAGAGTCCAGCTGGAAACCTGTGAGTAGTGAAGTCCCCCAAGGATCAGTGCTGGATCCAGTCCTAGTCAACATCTTTATTAGTGACCTTGACGATAGGACAGAGTGTCTTCTCAGCAAGTTTGCTGGTGACACAAAACTGTGAGGAGTGGCTGACACCCCAGCAGGCTGTGCTGCCATTCAGAGGGACCTGGACAGGCTGGAGAGTAGGGCAGAGAGAAGTTTAATGTATTACAACCAGGGCAAGTGTAGAGTCTTGCATCTGGGAAAGAAAAACCCCAGGTAACAGTGCAGGTTGGGGACTGAGCTTTTGGAGAGCAGCACAGAGGAAAGGGACCTGGGGGTGCTGGTGGATGGAAGGATGACCATGAGCCAACAATGTATCCTTGTGGCCAAGAAGGCCAATGGCATCCTGGGTGCATTAGAAGATTAGAATGAGGGTGGCTGCTAATTTGAGAGAGGTTCTCCTCCCCCTCTACTTTGCTGTAGTGAGGCCACATCTGGAATATTGTGTCCAGTTCTGGGCCCCTCAGTTCCAGAAGCACAGGGAACTGCTTGAGAGAGTCCAGTGCAGAGCCTTCAAGATAATTAAGGGAATGGAACATCTCCCTTACCAGCAAAGCCTGAGGGAGCTGGGTCTCTTCAGCTTGGAGAAGAAGAGAATTAGGGGCAACCTCATTAATGTTTATACATATGTGAAGTGAGAGAGCCAGGAGGACGGTGCCAAGATCTTCTCAATTATGCCCAATCATAGGAGAAGAAATAGAATCTTGAACATAGGAGTTTCCATGTAAACACGAGGAGAATTTTTTTCCTTGTGAGGGTGACTGAGCACTGGAACAAGCTGCCCAAGGAGGCTGTGGATTCTCCTTCTCTGGAGACATTCAAAACCCACCTGGATGTGTTTGTACGTGACCTCTTGTGGGTGACCCTGCTCTGGCAGGAGGGTTGGACTCTTTAGAGGTCTCTTCCAACCCCTAACGTTCCGTGATTCTGTGAATTCTAGTAAAAACCCACCCCTGAAACGAAGTTCATTACGGCCCACACCCCTGTATCTGGAAGAAGGCAAAATCTATCAGAATATACTTCATTAAACAGAGCTGTCAAGAGCACCAAGAGACACCTTTCAGATATAAAATTAAGGAATAGACAGACACATCACAAACATACTTCTCAGGCAGGTAGAAAATTCCTACCCAAATTCCTACCTCACTCAGATTCACAGTGCTGTAAACAACAAATTAAAATTGTTGGAGAGATTACACAATAGTAACGTTTAAAATCAGCGAAACTGTGGCTTTCCCCAGTAACAAGAAGCTTCACCAGCTCCTCATGCTAGGTGTACGTGTGCAATGAGAATACTACAGCACTACCATTTCATGTTTTTTGGTGTATTTTAAAGTATTTTCAAAATTAAGTGACAATTCTCCACTTGTACATCAACTTGGAAGGAAGAACTGTAGTTATGTAAGC